>CM035843.1:417783840-420183840 GCA_020510985.1 Pholidichthys leucotaenia
CGTAAAGCCATTCTGATCTCGATTAATAATATTTGGTAAAATTTCTTGTATTCGTCTTGCTAAAATTTTACAGATTATCTTAAGGTCGGCGTTTAATAGGCTTATTGGTCTCATATTTTCACATTTATTAGAGGGCTTACCTGGTTTTGGCAGCAGTATAATTAAGGCATTATTTATGTATGATGGTAAATTATTATTTTGAAATGCTTCTAAAACCATTTCCAAAAAAGGTTTTATTAATTTATTCTTAAATTTTTTATAAAGGTCAACTGGAAGACCATCTGGTCCTGCACTTTTTCCTGATTTCATATTATCAATGGCTAGCCCAACTTCTTCTTGACTAATTTTAGACTCCAATATCTCCCTGTTTTCATTTGGAATACACGGTATAGATAGTTCGTTCAAAAACCCATTTAGTTTTGTTAAATCAGGTTCATTTTTGGTATCATATAATTTTTCATAGTAATCTCTAAAGGCTCTATTAATTTCTAAAGGATCTATAACTACCTGTCCATTACTTATAATACTGGTAATTGGTGTTTTAATTTCCAATTGTTTAATCTGCCATGCTAATAATTTTCCTGATTTTTCACCTTGTTCATAAAAAGATTGTTTCAATCTTAGAAGACTCGAGGCAGCTCTATTCGCTGATTTTTTGTCGTATTCAGCTGTCAAAATCAGTAATTCATTCTCCAACCTTGGGTCACTTCCTGCATACACTTTTTCCTGAAGACTTTTTATTTTATGTTCCAATTTAGCTCTCTCCTCTCGAGTCTTCTTAGATTTTGATCCTGTATAACTAATAATATGTCCCCTAATAAAAGCTTTGAAAGCCTCCCACATTACACATGCTGATGTTTGTGTAGTATTGATGTCAAAGAACTCGTCTATCTGTTTTTCTATATACTTGACAAATTCCTCATCCTGAAGCCATTTATGCTGAAATTGCCATCTACCTGATTCCTTTGTCAATTTTTTATCTACATATATTAGACAACAGGGTGCATGATCAGAAATCACGATGTTATCATAAAAGCAGTTTTGAATCTTGGACCTTAATTCTGTGGAAATCAAAAAATAATCAATACGTGAGAATGTCTTGTAGGTACTGGAATAACAAGAATAGGCTTTAACTTGTGGTTTCATTTCTCTCCATATATCTAACAATCTCAATTCTTTCATAAAATGATTAATAGTCATCCTACATCCAATGTGCGTACAATCCAGTCCTGTTGATCTATCCACACCTGGATTCAATGTACAATTAAAATCCCCTGCTATTATATGTTGCCCTGTAAGTGATGATAAGATGAGAAATAAATTAGCAAAGAAATTCTGATCATCTATATTGGGACCATATAAGTTCACAAGATTTATATTTTCTAATAGCAAAGAACCTTGAATGATTACATATCTTCCAAATTTGTCTGCAATTACATTTTTCACCTGAAAAGGAACTGATTTATGTATGAGAGTCATAACTCCCCTGGCTCGGGATGAAAATGAAGAGGTGAATACACTTCCCTGCCATCTACTCCTAATTCTTTTAACATCCTCCTCTATCAGATGAGTTTCTTGTAAAAACACAATTCTTGAACCCATGTCCTTTATTTTATTCATAACTTGTTTAAGTTTTTTTAAATTTTGTAGACCTCTGGAATTCCATGAAGTTTAATTAAGATTAACACTTTGGTCCATGATCAATAGAGAGTTTAGGATTACCTTGCAGTGTAAACATGCTCATACAGAGAAGCAAAAACATGAGTGGTTGAACATTCATCCTACAAACTACACACAAACAAATTTCCCCTTCCCACACTTGTGGCAAACCCCCCAAAATCAAAAGAAAAATTCTGTCTCCCGATATAGCCATCGACCGTTCCACACCCACGGGGAACAGCCTAAGCCACTCCTTCTTCATCCTCCCAATCACCCTAACTCTACTGCTTTTAATGACGTAACATTAACTCTCCTCTGTAGTTTTCCAACTTAACTCCAAAATTTTTAACAACTTTGTACATCATAGTTTTGTTTTTTTTTTGTTTGTTTTGTTTTTGTTTTGTTTTTTTCCACAATATCTTTATTGAACCTTTTTTTTTTTTTTAACAAACATGATACAAACAAACACTAACACTAAAGTACTACAAAAAAAAAAAATGCACTAAAAACACCAACAACCACCAACAAAATCAAGTCTTGAACAATGCTCCTCTGTTTAGTCTAGACAATCCAATACATAAGTATACATATTATGTTCACCAGTTTGGAATTTACAAGGTCCACACACATCATTCACCTTCTTCTTCAAGAGTTATGTTTAAATTTTTTACATAATCAATAAAAGGTCTCCATATATTCTCAAACACAATTTCCTTTGATTTTAGTATATATGTTATTCTTTCTAATGGAAGGTTTGTTAACATCTGTCTTAACCACTGAGTCACATCTGGTCTATGAGTCTTTTTCCATAATAGTGCAATACATTTTTTGGCATTAAGCAAACTGAGGTCTATGAATGTTCTTTCACTTTTATTAAAATTATGCTTTTCTGGGTACAGACCCAACAAAAACAGTTTAGGATTCAATATGATTTGTTTTGAGATTATTTTTTCAATTGTTACCCTCACCTCTTCCCAAAACATTCTTATTAATCTACATTCCCATAAACAATGAAATAGGGTTCCTTTACTTTCCATGCATTTTGTGCATGTATCTGGTATATTTTTGTTATATCTATTTAACTCCTCCGGTGTAACATACATCCGCATTAACCATTTGAAATGTATCAATTTAAGGCGTGCATTTATTGATTTGGTTTGAGCTTCTGTACAAGCCAATTCCCATTGTTCCTCTGAAATTTCAATTTGCAGATCTTCTTTCCAGTAGTTTAATCTTTTCAGTGAATTTTCACTTGAAGATAGTGTCAATGAGTTATAAAACTCTGAAATAATACCCTTTCTTTTACTATCTTTCATCATCATTTTTTCCAAGGATGAATAAATAGGTCGAGTGAGAGCTTTATTTTGATTTGATCGAATAAAGTTTCTAAGTTGAAGATATTTAAAAAAATGTGTTCTATTGAGATTAAATTTGATCCTCAGCTCTTCAAAAGACATTATGTTGTCTGCACCTGGCAAATATAAATCCTGAATCTTTTGTATCCCTTTTAAATTCCATACTTTAAATACAGCGTCCGCTCTCCCTGGTTTAAAATATTGATTACCCCATATTGGACTAAATTGTGACAATAACTGTGGTTCTTTTAAATAGTTTTTAGCTTCACACCATATTTTGATCATATGCTTTACAAATGGATTTTTAACTTGTTTTTGTAATTTTTTTGCCGAATCTGAGTATATGAATATGGGAAGAGGTAAAGGTAAATTGTATGATTCCATTTCAGTCCAGTGAGGGAGATCATTTGATGAAAAATAATATGTCATAGACCTCAGTTGTGCCGACCAATAATACAACATAAAATTTGGACATTTCAGACCTCCACGATCAAATGGTAAATATAATAAAGACAAACGTAATCTAGCCCTCCTGTTGTTCCATATAAATTCCACTAACTTTTTTTTTTATTCTTGAGAATAGATCTAAAGGTGGTGATAAGGGAATGTATTGAAATAAATAAAGTATTTTAGGTAAAATATTACTTTTAAGTATATTGATTCTCCCGATCATCGACATTGGTAGTGACATCCATCTCTGAGTTAACTCATTGATATCTGACATTAAGGCTTCATAGTTGACACTGGCGACTGATTCTAGCTTAGGCATAATTTGGATTCCTAAATATTTAAACTGATTTACAACATTGAATTGATTTACCTCAGGGGCTGGGTAATTTCTCTGGGTCTCATTTAGCATTAATATTGAAGATTTAGTTTTATTTATTTTATATCCTGATATTTCCCCAAAATTCTTTATTAAATTCAACAAGGTTGGAATTGATTTTTTTAGATTCGACATAAACAAAATTATATCATCGGCGTACAGGGAGATTTTATGTTCTGTTGGTCCAACTTTTATTCCATATATTTGTGAATGTAAACGTATCGCTATCGCTAAAGGTTCAATTGCCATAGTAAACAGTAAAGGTGAAAGTGGACAGCCTTGTCGACATCCTCTATTGGTTTTTATTGGTTTTGAAATATTGTTATTTGTTAGGATTTCTGCTGTAGCATTGTTGTATATTATTTGAACCCATTTTATGAAATTATTTCCAAGCCCAAACCTTTGTAGCACTTCAAAAAGAAAGGGCCATTCAACTCTATCAAAGGCCTTTTCGGCGTCCAATGATAGGAGAGCTGTATCCGATGCTTCTTTATTAAAATAAATAATATTAAATAGTCTTCTTACATTATGGAAGCCTTGTCTACCCTTTATAAAGCCATTCTGATCTCGATTAATAATATTTGGTAAAATTTCTTGTATTCGTCTTGCTAAAATTTTACAGATTATCTTAAGGTCGGCGTTTAATAGGCTTATTGGTCTCATATTTTCACATTTATTAGAGGGCTTACCTGGTTTTGGCAGCAGTATAATTAAGGCATTATTTATGTATGATGGTAAATTATTATTTTGAAATGCTTCTAAAACCATTTCCAAAAAAGGTTTTATTAATTTATTCTTAAATTTTTTATAAAGGTCAACTGGAAGACCATCTGGTCCTGCACTTTTTCCTGATTTCATATTATCAATGGCTAGCCCAACTTCTTCTTGACTAATTTTAGACTCCAATATCTCCCTGTTTTCATTTGGAATACACGGTATAGATAGTTCGTTCAAAAACCCATTTAGTTTTGTTAAATCAGGTTCATTTTTGGTATCATATAATTTTTCATAGTAATCTCTAAAGGCTCTATTAATTTCTAAAGGATCTATAACTACCTGTCCATTACTTTTAATACTGGTAATTGGTGTTTTAATTTCCAATTGTTTAATCTGCCATGCTAATAATTTTCCTGATTTTTCACCTTGTTCATAAAAAGATTGTTTCAATCTTAGAAGACTCGAGGCAGCTCTATTCGCTGATTTTTTGTCGTATTCAGCTCTCAAAATCAGTAATTCATTCTCCAACCTTGGGTCACTTCCTGCATACACTTTTTCCTGAAGATTTTTTATTTTATGTTCCAATTTAGCTCTCTCCTCTCGAGTCTTCTTAGATTTTGATCCTGTATAACTAATAATATGTCCCCTAATAAAAGCTTTGAAAGCCTCCCACTTTACACATGCTGATGTTTGTGTAGTATTGATGTCAAAGAACTCGTCTATCTGTTTTTCTATATACTTGACAAATTCCTCATCCTGAAGCCATTTATGCTGAAATTGCCATCTACCTGATTCCTTTGTCAATTTTTTATCTACATATATTAGACAACAGGGTGCATGATCAGAGATCACGATGTTATCATAAAAGCAGTTTTGAATCTTGGACCTTAATTCTGTGGAAATCAAAAAATAATCAATACGTGAGAATGTCTTGTAGGTACTGGAATAACAAGAATAGGCTTTAACTTGTGGTTTCATTTCTCTCCATATATCTAACAATCTCAATTCTTTCATAAAATGATTAATAGTCGTCCTACATCCAATGTGCGTACAATCCAGTCCTGTTGATCTATCCACACCTGGATTCAATGTACAATTAAAATCCCCTGCTATTATATGTTGCCCTGTAAGTGATGATAAGATGAGAAATAAATTAGCAAAGAACTTCTGATCATCTATATTGGGACCATATAAGTTCACAAGATTTATATTTTCTAATAGCAAAGAACCTTGAATGATTACATATCTTCCAAATTTGTCTCCAATTACATTTTTCACTTGAAAAGGAACTGATTTATGTATGAGAGTCATAACTCCCCTGGCTCGGGATGAAAATGAAGAGGTGAATACACTTCCCTGCCATCTACTCCTAATTCTTTTAACATCCTCCTCTATCAGATGAGTTTTTTGTAAAAACACAATTCTTGAACCCATGTCCTTTATTTTATTCATAACTTGTTTAAGTTTTTTTTAAATTTTGTAGACCTCTGCAATTCCATGAAGTTAAATTAAGATTAACACTTTGGTCCATGATCAATAGAGAGTTTGGGATTACCTTGCAGTGTAAACATGCTCATACAGAGAAGCAAAAACATGAGTGGTTGAACATTCATCCTACAAACTACACACAAACAAATTTCCCCTTCCCACACTTGTGGCAAACCCCCCAAAATCAAAAGAAAAATTCCGTCTCCCGATATAGCCATCGACCGTTCCACACCCACGGGGAACAGCCTAAGCCACTCCTTCTTCATCCTCCCAATCACCCTAACTCTACTGCTTTTAATGACGTAACATTAACTCTCCTCTGTAGTTTTCCAACTTAACTCCAAAATTTTTAACAACTTTGTACATCATAGTTTTTTTTTTTTTGTTTGTTTTGTTTTTTAATACATAATACAATCTATATTTTGTAAACTTACTATTTACTTCAAGTCAGTCAGATGCCTGTGCAAATGCTTAATTATTCTACCTTATATTTTGTTCATGCTTAGCTCCCACCAGTCTCTTCTTCTTCTTTGATCTTCTTGATGAACTCCTGCGCCTCCTCTGGGGTCTTGAAGATGTGGGTTCTGCCCTCATACGTGGTCAGCAGTCTCGCAGGATAGATTACACCATGACGAATCCCAAGGTTGCGCAGCTCCTTACGTACGGGATCAAACTGCTTCCTCAATTGCTGGATTCCTGTGGCCAAATCTGGGTAGAACCGCACCTGCTGGTCCTGGTGTTTAATCTCTCCTTTAGCACGTGCAGCGTTGAAGATCTTCATCCTGTCTCTGTTGCTAAGAAACTTCATAATTAAGGTCCTCGGCGGTCCCTTATCTCTCCGTGGGCCAATACGATGTGCTTTTTCCAGAACCACTGCTGATTGCAACTCCTCGCTGCCCAGCACCTCCGGAATCCACTTTTCCAGAAAGGAACATACGTCCCGACCTTCTGATTCCTCTGGAAGACCCACCAGCCTCAAATTATTCTGTCTCGACCGAGATTCCAAATCCAAAATATTATCTTCCAGAGATTTATTTTTTTTTTCCAAAGTGCGCACCTTTAATTGAAGACGGGTGACGTCATCTTCAGCACTAGCGAGACGGAGCTCCATCTGCGCCGTTCGTTCTACACAGTCACCCAATTCCTTTCTTATTCCTTCCAACGCTGTCATAATCCCATCAAATCTAGAGGAAAAGTCCGCTCTCATTGAACTCATGGCAGCCATCAGCGCATCTGCGCCATTCCCCGCAGACATCGCACCGCCGCCAGCCTCCTCCGCCATATATGGAGTTTTGTTTGCTGCGTCACAGACCTGAAAGTCCGTTAATTTGGACTGTTTCGGCGGCTCGCTTTTTCCTTTTCCTGGTTTTCCAGCCTTAGGCTTCGCCGACATATCCTCGCTCAAATGCTGGGATACGTTCTGTCCCAAATGAGAGAGTTATTTGCCGATTTTTTTCTCCAGGAGCAGAGCAGAGCGAGACACGTCCGTCCTACGTGGCAGCCATAACCGGAAGTCTTGTTTTGTTTTTTTAATATATAATACAATCTATATTTTGTAAACTTACTATTTACTTCAAGTCAGTCAGATGCCTGTGCAAATGCTTAATTATTCTACCTTATATTTTGTTCATGCTTAGCTCCCACCAGTCTCTTCTTCTTCTTTGATCTTCTTGATGAACTCCTGCGCCTCCTCTGGGGTCTTGAAAATGTGGGTTCTGCCCTCATACGTGGTCAGCAGTCTCGCAGGATAGATTACACCATGACGAATCCCAAGGTTGCGCAGCTCCTTACGTATGGGATCAAACTGCTTCCTCAATTGCTGGATTCCTGTGGCCAAATCTGGGTAGAACCGCACCTGCTGGTCCTGGTGTTTAATCTCTCCTTTAGCACGTGCAGCGTTGAAGATCTTCATCCTGTCTCTGTTGCTAAGAAACTTCATAATTAAGGTCCTCGGCGGTCCCTTATCTCTCCGTGGGCCAATATGATGTGCTTTTTCCAGAACCACTGCTGATTGCAACTCCTCGCTGCCCAGCACCTCCGGAATCCACTTTTCCAGAAAGGAACATACGTCCCGACCTTCTGATTCCTCTGGAAGACCCACCAGCCTCAAGTTATTCTGTCTCGACCGAGATTCCAAATCCAAAATATTATCTTCCAGAGATTTATTTTTTTTTTCCAAAGTGCGCACCTTTAATTGAAGACGGGTGACGTCATCTTCAGCACTAGCGAGACGGAGCTCCATCTGCGCCGTTCGTTCTACACAGTCACCCAATTCCTTTCTTATTCCTTCCAACGCTGTCATAATCCCATCAAATCTAGAGGAAAAGTCCGCTCTCATTGAACTCATGGCAGCCATCAGCGCATCTGCGCCATTCCCCGCAGACATCGCACCGCCGCCAGCCTCCTCCGCCATATATGGAGTTTTGTTTGCTGCGTCACAGACCTGAAAGTCCGTTAATTTGGACTGTTTCGGCGGCTCGCTTTTTCCTTTTCCTGGTTTTCCAGCCTTAGGCTTCGCCGACATATCCTCGCCCAAATGCTGGGATACGTTCTGTCCCAAATGAGAGAGTTATTTGCCGATTTTTTTTCTCCAGGAGCAGAGCAGAGCGAGACACGTCCGTCCTACGTGGCAGCCATAACCGGAAGTCGGGTCCAGTTCTTTTTGCTTTATATATGCTTCTGTTAGGTAATTAAGGTATTTGAAAACATTGCATAAATTTCCATTGTTATGCAAATGACAAACAATTCTATTTGTCAATGAAGCCAAATGACAGTCATCAATTAACTAAATTAGAGGCTTGTCTTAAGGAAATTAGAGCGTGGATGACTTGTGATTTCTTGCTGTTAAGTTCAGATAAGACTGAAGATATTCTAGATGGCCCAAAAAAACCTTAGAAATACTTTCCGAAATGAGACTCTTAGTTTACATGGTACTACTGTATTTTCTAACAGTTCTGTGAGGAACTGTGGAGTTTTTTTTTAATCAGGATTTATCCTTTAATTCGCATATTAAACTTATTTCTAATATTGCTTTTTTGTCTTCTTTGTCTTTCGGCTGCTCCCTTTTGGGGTCACCACAGTGTATCCGTCACCTTATATCGCGATGATCCACATGTTGATTTGGCAAGGGTTTTTACACCAGGTGCCCTTCCTGACGCAACCCTTCCTAGTTATCCGGGCTTGGGACTGGCACAAGCAGTACACTGGCTTGTGCACCTCCTGTGGCTAGGTAAACAACTTTCCTTCCTCGTTTCTATTTTTGCTGAGCACCAAGCTAGAAGGCAGGAAGTACCATTTTTACAGCCGTGGACAAAATTGTTGGTACCCCTCTGTTAATGAAAGAAAAACCCACAATGGTCACAGAAATAACTTGAATCTGACAAAAGTGGTAATAAATAAAAAATTCTATGAAAATTAACCAATGAAAATCAGACAATGCTTTTGAATTGTGGTTCAACAGAATTACTTTAAAAAACAAACTCATGAAACAGGCCTGGACAAAAATGATGGTACCCCTAGAAAAGATTGAAAATAATGTGACCATAGGGACATGTTCAACCAAGATGTGTCCTCTAATTAACATCACAGATGTCTACAAACTTGTAATCAGTCAGTCGGCCTATTTAAAGGGTGACAAGTAGTCACTGTGCTGTTTGGTGACATGGTGTGTACCACACTAAACCAGAGGAAGCAAAGGAAAGAGTTGTCTCAGGAGATTAGAAAGAAAATAATAGACAAGCATGTTAAAGGTAAAGGCTGTAAGACCATCTCCAAGCAGCTTGATGTTCCTGTGACTACAGTTGCACATATTATTCAGAAATTTAAGATCCACGGGACTGTAGCCAACCTCCCTGGATGTGGCCGCAGGAGGAGACGGATAATACGAATGGTAACAAAAGAGCCCAGAACAACCTCTTAACGCATTCATGGTGAACTCCAAGGTCAAGGTACATCAGTGTCAGATCGCACCATCCGTCGTTGTTTGAGCCAAAGTGGACTTCATGGGAGACGACCAAGGAGGACACCACTGTTGAAAACAAATGATAAAAAAGCCAGACTGGAATTTGCCAAACTACATGTTGACAAGCCACAAAGCTTCTGGGAGAATGTCCTATGGACAGACGAGACACAACTGGAACTTTTTGGCAAGGCACATCAGCTCTATGTTCACAGACGCAAAAATGAAGCATACCAAGAAAAGAACACTGTCCCTACTGTGAAACATGGAGGAGGTTCTGTTATGTTCTGGGGCTGCTTTGCTGCATCTGGCACAGGGCGTCTTGAATTTGTGCAGGGTACAATGAAAGCTCAAGACTATCAAGGTATTCTAGAGAGAAATGTGCTGCCCATTGTCAGACAGCTTGGTCTCAGTCACAGGTCATGGGTCTTGCAACAGGATAATGACCCAAAACACACAGGTAAAAACACCCAAGAATGGCTAAGAGTGAAACATTGGACTATTCTAAAGTGGCCTTCTATGAGCCCTGATCTAAATCCTATTGAAGATCTGTGGAAGGAGCTGAAACATGCCGTCTGGAGAAGGCACCCTTCAAACCTGAGACAACTGGAGCAGTTTGCTGATGAGGAGTGGGCCAAAATACCTGCTGAGAGGTGCAGAAGTCTCATTGACAGTTACAGAAATCGTTTGATTGCAGTGATTGCCTCAAAAGGTTGTGCAACAAAATATTAAGTTGAGGGTACCATCATTTTTGTCCAGGCCTGTTTCATGAGTTTGTTTTTAAAATAATTCTGTTGAACCAC
This sequence comes from Pholidichthys leucotaenia, assembly GCA_020510985.1. NCBI lineage: Eukaryota > Metazoa > Chordata > Actinopteri > Cichliformes > Pholidichthyidae > Pholidichthys > Pholidichthys leucotaenia. The sequence goes on from CM035843.1 coordinate 417,794,647, forward strand.
AATTCAAAAGCATTGTCTGATTTTCATTGGTTAATTTTCATAGACTTTTTATTTATTACCACTTTTGTCAGATTCAAGTTATTTCTGTGACCATTGTGGGTTTTTCTTTCATAAACAGAGGGGTACCAACAATTTTGTCCACGTGTGTATATGGTCTTTGGTATGACCCAGCCAGGACTTGAACCCACGACCTCCCCCTTGTGGAGCAGATGCTCTGTGTCTAGGTCACCACTCTGGTTCTAAGACTGCTTTTTATCATTTGCGTAATATTGCCAAGACTAGGAACATGTTGTCTCAGAGTGATGCAAAGAAACAAATCCATGCTTTTGTCAGTTCGAGGGACATTGTGTACCTTTTGTCTGAAGACAAAAGTACCTTAACAGACTGATGAAGCCAGTACTGCTGTGTATCCCATTATTAAAAAGGCTTGTGCATTTTGTCCTGTAGCTTTGTTGTTTAAGGGATTCTAAAATGAGGCTTTTGCAGCCACTGCTTTTATTTCACTGCAGCTTTCCCACATTTATTTTTCTCTTGCAGAGTCTGTCCATATTATCTCTCCCGTTCCCTGAAACAGCAAGCAGATGTCATTTTCACCCCATACAATTACCTGCTGGACCCAAAGGTGAGCTGACTCGCTGATGTCAGACAACTCTGGAAAATAAGTTGTTTGTAAATAAACTTAGGGTCCCTTTACATAGCACGAAGATCACTGGGTGACCACTGAGAGATCAAAAATTGGCACAATCTCTCAATGATCTAAGCTCAAAAAAGCTTTCAATAAGTGCCCAACAATTGCTAAGATCTCTGTGATCTCTCAAGCTTCCAGTGATCTCCACAGTCAAAGTTTTGAGTCAGTCCAAAGTAATTTCTCAATAATCATTAAAGGGAAGCAAATTCTCAAGGAGTGCTGAACGATGTCATTGATCTGAGGTCGTTTTGGACTGAGTCAGAACTTTGAGGAGATCATGGAACACCATTGAGAGATCTGGCCATTTTTTTCATCAAAATTAAATTGCGCTGATTGATGCTTTTGAGGTACACCTGCATAAATTGTGTTGTTGTGTTCTTCCATGTTCCTACAGAGCCGAAGGGCACACAACATCGAGCTGAATGGTGCTGTGGTCATCTTTGATGAAGCCCACAATGTGGTAAGATAAGACGACGTTGCCCTCTAGGGAGTGCAGAGTAGATGGATTTACTGAGCCTAGTGCTGGATCTGTTTAACACATGTATCTACATCTACGACATCGGCACCATGGTACCATCGTTTGATACCGCTGGCCACAACATCCTTTTAACCAAACTTAATCAGTTTAACGTCTCAGAACATGGTGTCAAATGGATGAAATCCTATTTAACTGACAGACAGCAATGTGTAATGGCCAACAGTGTCAAATCGCCATATTTGAAATGTCAGATGGTTGTCCCACAAGGCTCCATATTTGGACCAATATTATTCTCCCTATACATAAATGATCTACCAAATGCATGCAGAAACATTCATACACAAATGTATGCAGATGACACGGTAATATTCATACCTGCAAAAAAACACACAAGAAGCCACCTGTACTCTTACAACAGTGATGACCCAAATCCATGACTGGCTGAATAATTCATGTCTCCTACTAAACACGAAAAAAACTGCATGATGTTTACCAAACAAGGATCAAGTATTACAAAATCAAGCATTTTCTTAAAAGGGGAGACATTTCTTAAATGTCCCTTTTAAATAAACATTAAACTAAACTCAACCATGGTGGGCAAATTAGTTACTGTGACACCCCCCCCCCCCCAAAAAAAAAAAAAAAAAAAATAGTTCCAGACTAAAGGGCCGTCCATACCAAAGGGACAATACATACTAATGAACATTAATACAAATGTAAGTATGCCAGATTGAGCAATACTGCTAATTTGTATCTGTAGTCCCCTGGCGGGTCACAAAAACACACAAACAGTCACACACGAGAAGAATATCTGCAGTAAAACTGTAAAAAGTGGATATGCTAACGTGTAAGAGTTAAGATGCTACAAAACAAAACATTCAAATGTCACACAAGTGAAGTGTTGTGTATGCGTACACACACACATGCACCCAAGCATTTCACAACAACAACAAACAACAGCAACAGACAAGAGGCAGGGCATATGTGTGTGACACATCGGCACATACAGTATATATGCGCATACCACGTGTGATGTGGATGGCCCTTAAGCCTTTGGCGTCAAACTTTGTCTTATTAATCAATTCATATTTATGAAAGGTTCAGATAGAAATTCAAATTTCTGTGTGTAAGTGAATGCAGCATCATATTACATTAGGTCTGTGTGATAGGACCAAAATTTCATATCACGATATAATTAATTAGGGGTGGGAATCACCAGGGACCTCATGATTCGATTCAGATTGTGATACTTGGGTCACAATATGATCCTATCGCAATCCCATATATTTCAAACTTTTTCAACTTGTAACCATCCATCCATCCATCCATCCATCCAGCTTCTGCCGCTTTTCCAGAGATCCAGGTCACGGAGGCAGCAGTTCAAGCAGAGAAGCCCAGCCTTCCCTCAACCCAGCCACCTTCTCCAGCTCTTCAGAGAGGATACCAAGGCGTTCCCAGACCAGCTGGGAGACATAGTCTCTCCAGCGAGTCCTTGGTCTACCCCAGGGTCTCCTCCCAGTGGGACACGCCCAAAATACCTCAAGTGGGAGGCGTCCAGGAAGCATCCTAATCAGATGCCCATACCACCTCAACTGGCTCCTTTCAATGTGGAGGAGCAGCGGTTCTACTCAGCCTCTCCCGGATGACTGAGCTCCTCACCCTGTCTCTAAGGGTGAGTCCAGCAATCCTACAAAGAAAGCTCATTTCAACCGCTTGTATCCGCGATCTCATTCTTTCGGTCATTACCCAAAGCACATGACCATAGGTGAGAGTAGGAACATAACTTGACCGGTAAATCGACAGCTTTGCCTCAGAGCTAAGCTCCCTCTTCACCACAACAGACCGGTACAACGTCCGCATCACTGCAGATGCTGCTCCAATCCGTCTGTCAATTTCTCGCTTCATTCTCCCCTCACTCGTGAATAAGACCCCGAGATACTTAAACCCCTTTACTTGGGGCGGGAGCTTGTCCCTAACCCAGAGAGGACAATCCACCTTTTTCCGGCTGAGGACCATGGACTCGGGCTTGGAGGTACTGATTCTCATCCCAGCCGCTTCACACTCAGCGGCAAACCATCCCAGTAAGACCTGTAGATCATTGCTGGATGAAGCCAACAGGACATCATCATCTGCATACAACAGAGATGAGATCCTGTGGTCACCAAGAATGACACCCTCTGTTCCCTGGCTGTGCCTAGAAATCCTGTCCATAAAAATTATGAACAGGATAGGTGACAAAGGGCAGCCCTGGCAGAATCCAACTCTCACTGGGAATGAGTCCGACCAAGTGTTGGCAATACGAACCAAACTCTTGCAACAGTTGTATAGAGACCAGATAGCTCATAATAACAATCCCAATACCCCATACTCCTGAAGCACCCCCTACAAAACACCACGAGGGACGCAGTCGAATGCCTTCTCCAAGTCCGCAAAACACAAGTAAACTGGTTGGGTAAACTTCCACGAACCCTCGAGGATTCTCGAGAGGGTAAAGAGTTGGTCGGATGTGCCACAGCCAGGACAAGAACCACATTGCTCCTCCTGAATCCGAGGTTCGACCAACGGCCGGACTCTCCTTTCCAGTACCTTGGCATTGACCTTCCCAGGGAGGCTGAGGAGTGGGAGCCCTCTAAAGTTGGAGCATACCCTCCGCTCCCCCTTTTTAAAGAGAGGAACCACCACCCTGGTTTGCCATGCCAAAAGCACTGTCCCCAACCTCCACGCAATGTTGCAGAGGCGTGTCAACCATGACAGCCCTACAACATCCAGGGTACTCAGGCGGATCTCGTCCACCCCCGAGGCCCGGCCACCAAAGAGATTTTTAACCACCTTGGTGACCTCAGCCCCTGTGATAGGCGAGTCGTCCCCCTCGTCCACAAGCCCTGGTTCCTCTGTGGATGGCGTGTTAGTGGGATTGAGGAGATCCTCGAAGTATTCCCTCCACCGCTCGACGATATCCCCAATCGAAGTCAGCAGCGCCCCATCCGCACCATACACAGTGTGGAGAGGGAGCTGCTTCCCCCTCCGGAGCCGCCGGACAGTTTGGCAGAATCTCTTCGATGCCAACTGAAAGTCTTGTTCCATGACCTCGCCGAACTCCACCCACACCCAAGTTTTTGCTTCACCAACCACTCGAGCCGCACTCCGCTTGGCCAGCTGGTACACTTCAACTGCTTCGGGAGTCCCACAAGCCAACCAAGCCTGATAGGACTCCTTCTTCAGCTTAATGGCCCCCCTCACCACTGGTGTCCACCACTTGGTTCTGGGGCTGCCACCACGAGATACACCGATGACCTTGCGGCTGCAGCTCTGGGCAGCTGCTTCAACAATGGAGGTGCACACCATTGCCCATTCAGACTCCATGTCTCCAGACTCCTTTGGAATGTGGTCAAAGTTGTTCCGGAGGTAGGAGTTGAAAACCTCCCAGACAGGGGCCTCAGCCAGACATTCCCAGCACACCCTCACTATACTTTTGGGTCTACCAGGTCTGAATGGCATCCTCCCCTGCCATCAGATCCAACTCACCACCAGGTGGTGATCAGTTGACAGCTCTGCACCTGTATGTCCAAGACACACGGTCGCAGATCTGATGACATGACAACAAAATCGATCATCAACCTGCGACCTAGGGTCCTGGTGCCAGGGGCACATATGGACACCTTTATGCTTGAACATGGTGTGTGTCTCTGAACTATCACTTGGTGCATAGGCACAAATGGTGGTCAAGACCCGTTTCCCAACTCGAAGGCACAGGGAAACAACCCATTCGTCCACTTGGGGAAAACTCCAATATAGAAGCTTCAAGGTGGGGGGATACAAGAATATCCACCCCTGCTTGCCGCCTCTCGCCCGGGGCAACTCCAGAGTAGGCTAAGCTCCAGCCCCTCTCCAGGAGACTGGTTCGGGAACCGGAGCTGTGTGTTGAGGTGAGGCTGACTATATCTGCCCGGTATCTCTCAACCTCGTGCATCAGCTTAGGCTCCTTCCCCACCAGAAAGAGGAGATTCCATGTCCCAAAAGCCAGTTTAGGAAGCCTGGGATCAGACCACCAAGTTCTCTGCCTTTGACCGCCACCTGATCCACATAGCACTGAACCCCCATGGTCCCTCCTGCAGGTGGTGAGCCTGGTGAGTACTGGAGGGTGGACCCATGTAACTCCTTTGGGCTGAGTCCGGCCAGGTCCCATGGCTGGAAACTCGGCCACCAGGCTCTAGCCATCGAGCCCCTCCCCCAGGCCTGGCTCCAGGGTGGGGTCCCGGTAACCCCATACTGGGCGGGGTACACTGAATGTTTATTTTAGCTTTCATCATGAGAGTCTGTTGGATTGTTTTTAGTCTGGCCCTTCACCCAGGACCAGTTTATCGTGGGTGATCCTACCAGAGGCAAATTGTCCCGGACAACATAGCTCCTGGGTTCACTAGGGCACGCAACCCCCCCCCCCCACCACCACCACGATAAGGTGACGATCCATGAGGGGACACTATTGTAACCGGAATATGTTGATTTTTATACTGTTTATTTCTTTTTTTAAAAATTTGCACCATAACTTTACAGATGGAACTTACCATTTGAAGTATTGTACAATCAAGGCTTGAATGTTGGAATATTGGGCCAGTTGGGGTCCCACCCAGGCGTCCTGTGTTTGGACTTTTTGCTGGTGGCTTGTAGGCTTTGTAGCCTATTCTTTTACTCATCTTTTGTTGTATGTGCAGCATCACAGCTTTTAGCCAGCAGGACCGGCAGCATTTCTAAGCACGTGTCGCAGGCCAGAAATTCACCACCTTAAATGACAACAGTAGGAAATAATGGAGCTACCAGCGCCAAATGACCCTACCAAGATGCATTCTTGATGTCTTTCTGCGGAATAGGCGAGAGAGCAAAAGACCCATGGCTTGTTGTTGGGAGCAACAAGCCATGGGTTACAAAATCATTTAAATCCTGCTTACAGAGGAAAGCACTTGCCTTTAAGCAGGGGTCTGTTTCTGAGCTACAGGTTGCCACAAAAGAGCTGAAGTCCGAAATTTTAAGAGCAAAACAGAATTATAAATCAGAATTGGAAAGTAAGATGGCTACAAAGAAACTTGGTTCAGCCTGGGCCAGTATGAAAACTATTGCAGGCCTTCAGAGCACAGAGCGCCGTAATTGTGTGTTTTTAGATGGTTTTAATTCAGACACAGAGCTGGCTAATGCTCTTAATTTTTTTTATGGTCGTTTTGACTCCTTTGATTTTAGCACTGAAACCCAAGATTTGAAACAGAAACTCAAAGACAATCAGCACTTTAATATTGAGGTGCAGGATATTAAAAGGGAGTTCTGCGCTGTAAAAGTGAACAAAAGTCAGGGCCCTGATAATATAAGTGGGCGCTTGGTGAAGTCCTGTGCACATGAACTGAGTCCTGTATTTCATTACATTTTCAATAAGTCCCTACAGACACAACATGTGCCCAAGATCTGGAAAGATGCCGTGGTTGTTCCCGTTCCAAAATCCAGCAGTCCTAAAACGGTAAACGACTTTAGACCAGTTGCTTTGACTTCAATTTTAATGAAAATTTTTGAAAAACTGGTCAGATGTGAGGTCCAAAAGCAGACTGAACATGCATTGGATCCTCTGCAGTTTGCCTATAGGCCTCACAGAGGAGTGGAGGATGCCACTGTCACTCTGCTTTTTTTCCACAATATCTTTATTGAACCTTTTTTTTTTTTAACAAACATGATACAAACAATCAAACACTAACACTAAAGTACTACAAAAAAAATGCACTAAAAACACCAACAACCACCAACAAAATCAAGTCTTCAACAATGCTCCTCTGTTTAGTCTAGACAATCCAATACATAAGTATACATATTATGTTCACCAGTTTGGAATTTACAAGGTCCACACACATCATTCACCTTCTTCTTCAAGAGTTATGTTTAAATTTTTTACATAATCAATAAAAGGTCTCCATATATTCTCAAACACAATTTCCTTTGATTTCAGTATACTGTATATGTTATTCTTTCTAATGGAAGGTTTGTTAACATCTGTCTTAACCACTGAGTCACATCTGGTCTATGAGTCTTTTTCCATAATAGTGCAATACATTTTTTGGCATTAAGCAAACTGAGGTCTATGAATGTTCTTTCATTTTTATTAAAGTTATGCTTTTCTGGGTACAGACCCAACAAAAACAGTTTAGGATTCAATATGATTTGTTTTGAGATTATTTTTTCAATTGTTACCCTCACCTCTTCCCAGAACATTCTTATTATTCTACATTCCCATACACAATGAAATAGGGTTCCTTTACTTTCCATGCATTTTGTGCACGTATCTGGTATATTTTTGTTATATCTATTTAACTCCTCCGGTGTAACATACATCCGCATTAACCATTTGAAATGTATCAATTTAAGACGTACATTTATTGATTTGGTTTGAGCTTCTGTACAAGCCAATTCCCATTGTTCCTCTGAAATTTCAGTTTGCAGATCTTCTTTCCAGTAGTTTAATCTTTTCTGTGAATTTTCACTTGAAGATAGTGTCAATGAGTTATAAAACTCTGAAATAATACCCTTTCTTTTACTATCTTTCATCAACATTTTTTCCAAGGATGAATAAATAGGTCGAGTGAGAGCTTTATTTTGGTTTGATCGAATAAAGTTTCTAAGTTGAAGATATTTAAAAAAATGTGTTCTATTGAGATTAAATTTGATCCTCAGCTCTTCAAAAGACATTATGTTATCTGCACATGGTAAATATAAATCCTGAATCTTTTGTATCCCTTTTAAATTCCATACTTTAAATACAGCGTCCGCTCTCCCTGGTTTAAAATATTGATTACCCCATATTGGGCTAAATTGTGACAATAACTGTGGTTCTTTTAAATAGTTTTTAGCTTCACACCATATTTTGATCATATGCTTTACAAATGGATTTTTAACTTGTTTTTGTAATTTTTTTGCCGAATCTGAGTATATGAATATGGGAAGAGGTAAAGGTAAATTGTATGATTCCATTTCAGTCCAGTGAGGGAGATCATTTAATGAAAAATAATATGTCATAGACCTCAGTTGTGCCGACCAATAATACAACATAAAATTTGGACATTTCAGACCTCCACGATCAAATGGTAAATATAATAAAGACAGACGTAATCTAGCCCTCCTGTTGTTCCATATAAATTCCACTAACTTTTTTTTAATTCTTGAGAATAAATCTAAAGGTGGTGGTAAGGGAATGTATTGAAATAAATAAAGTATTTTAGGTAAAATATTACTTTTAAGTATATTGATTCTCCCTATCATTGACATTGGTAGTGACATCCATCTCTGAATTAACTCATTGATATCTGTCATTAATGTTTCATAGTTGACACTGGCGACTGATTCTAGCTTAGGCACAATTTGGATTCCTAAATATTTAAACTGATTTACAACATTGAATTGATTTACCTCAGGGTCTGAGTAATTTCTCTGGGTCTCATTTAGCATTAATATTGAAGATTTAGTTTTATTTATTTTATATCCTGATATTTCCCCAAAATTCTTTATTAAATTCAACAAGGTCGGAATTGATTTTTTTAGATTCGACATAAACAAAATTATGTCATCGGCGTACAGGGAGATTTTATGTTCTGTTGGTCCAACTTTAATTCCATATATTTGTGAATGTAAACGTATCGCCATCGCTAAAGGTTCAATTGCCATAGTAAACAGTAAAGGTGAAAGTGAACAGCCTTGTCGACATCCTCTATTGATTTTTATTGATTTTGAAATATTGTTATTTGTTAGGATTTCTGCTGTAGCATTATTGTATATTATCTGAACCCATTTTATGAAATTATTTCCAAGTCCAAACCTTTGTAAGACTTCAAAAAGAAAGGGCCATTCAACTCTATCAAAGGCCTTTTCGGCGTCCAGTGATAGGAGAGCTGTATCCGGTGCTTCTTTATTAAAATAAATAATATTAAATAGTCTTCTTACATTATGGAAGCCTTGTCTTCCCTTTATAAAGCCATTCTGATCTCGATTAATAATATTTGGTAAAATTTCTTGTATTCGTCTTGCTAAAATTTTACAGATTATCTTAAGGTCAGCATTTAATAGGCTTATTGGTCTCATATTTTCACATTTATTAGAGGGCTTACCTGGTTTTGGCAGCAGTATAATTAAGGCATTATTCATGTATGATGGTAAATTATTATTTTGAAATGCTTCTAAAACCATTTCCAAAAAAGGTTTTATTAATTTATTCTTAAATTTTTTATAAAGGTCAACTGGAAGACCATCTGGTCCTGCACTTTTTCCTGATTTCATATTATCAATGGCTAGCCCAACTTCTTCTTGACTAATTTTAGACTCCAATATCTCCCTGTTTTCATTTGGAATACACGGTATAGATAGTTCGTTCAAAAACCCATTTAGTTTTGTTAAATCAGATCATATAATTTTTCATAGTAATCTCTAAAGGCTCTGTTAATTTCTAAAGGATCTATAACTACCTGTCCGTTACTTATAATACTAGTAATTGGCGTTTTAAATTCTAATTGTTTAATCTGCCATGCCAATAATTTTCCTGATTTTTCACCTTGTTCATAAAAAGATTGTTTCAATCTTAGAAGACTCGAGGCAGCTCTATTCGCTGATTTTTTGTCGTATTCAGCTCTCAAAATCAGTAATTCATTCTCCAACCTTGGATCACTTCCTGCATACACTTTTTCCTGAAGACTTTTTATTTTATGTTCCAATTGGGCTCTCTCCTCTCGAGTCTTCTTAGATTTTGAACCTGTATAACTAATAATATGTCCCCTAATAAAAGCTTTGAAAGCCTCCCACTTTACACATGCTGATGTTTGTGTAGTATTGATGTCAAAGAACTCATCTATCTGTTTTTCTATATACTTGACAAATTCCTCATCCTGAAGCCATTTATGCTGAAATTGCCATCTACCTGATTCCTTTGTCAATTTTTTATCTACATATATTAGACAGCAGGGTACATGATCAGAGATCACGATGTTATCATAAAAGCAGTTTTGAATCTTGGACCTTAATTCTGTGGAAATCAAAAAATAATCAATACGTGAGAATGTCTTGTAGGTACTGGAATAACAAGAGTAGGCTTTAACTTGTGGTTTCATTTCTCTCCATATATCTAACAATCTCAATTCTTTCATAAAATGATTAATGGTCATCCTACATCCATTGTGCGTACAATCCAGTCCTGTTGATCTATCTATACCGGGATTCAATGTACAATTAAAATCCCCTGCTATTATATGTTGCCCTGTAAGTGATGATAAGATAAGAAATAAATTAGCAAAGAACTTTTGATCATCTATATTGGGACCATATAAGTTCACCAAATTTATATTTTCTAGTAGCAAAGAACCTTGAATGATTACATATCTTCCAAATTTGTCTCCAATTACATTTTTCACTTGAAAAGGGACTGATTTATGTATGAGAGTCATAACTCCCCTGGCTCGGGATGAAAATGATGAGGTGAAAACACTTCCTTGCCATCTACTCCTAATTCTTTTTACATCCTCCTCTATTAGATGAGTTTCTTGTAAAAACACAATTTTTGAACCCATGTCTTTTATTTTATTCATAACTTGTTTAAGTTTTTTTAAATTTTGTAGACCTCTGCAATTCCATGAAGTTAAATTAAGATTAACGCTTTGGTTTATGATCAATAGAGAGTTTGGGATTACCTTGCAGTGTAAACATGCTCAAACAGAGAGGCAAAAAAATGAGTGGTTGAACATTCATCCTACAAACTACACACAAACAAATTCCCCCTTCCCACACTTGTGGCAAACCCCCCAAAATCAAAAGAAAAATTCCGTCTCCCGATATAGCCATCGACCGTTCCATACCCACGGGGAACAGCCTAAGCCACTCCTTCTTCATCCTCCCAATCACCCTAACTCTACTGCTTTTAATGACGTAACATTAACTCTCCTCTGTAGTTTTCCAACTTAACTCCAAAATTTTTAGCAACTTTGTACATCATAGTTTTTTTTTTTTTTTTTTTTAATATATAATACAATCTATATTTTGTAAACTTGCTATTTGCTTCAAGTCAGTCAGATGCCTGTGCAAATGCTTAATTATTCTACCTTATATTTTGTTCATGCTTAGCTCCCACCAGTCTCTTCTTCTTCTTTGATCTTCTTGATGAACTCCTGCGCTTCCTCTGGGGTCTTGAAGATGTGAGTTCTGCCCTCATACGTGGTCAACAGTCTCGCAGGATAGATTACACCATGACGAATCCCAAGGTTGCGCAGCTCCTTACGTATGGGATCAAACTGCTTCCTCAATTGTTGGATTCCTGTAGCCAAATCTGGGTAGAACCGCACCTGCTGGTCCTGGTGTTTAATCTCTCCTTTAGCTCGTGCTGCGTTGAAGATCTTCATCCTGTCTCTGTTGCTGATAAACTTCATAATTAAGGTCCTCGGTGGTCCCTTATCTCTCCGTGGGCCAATACGGTGTGCGCTTTCCAGAACCACTGCTGATTGCAGCTCCGCGCTGCCCAGCGCCTCCGGAATCCACTTTTCCAGAAAGGAACACGAATCCTGACCTTCGGATTCCTCCGGTAGACCCACCAGCCTCAAGTTGTTCCGTCTCGACCGGGATTCCAAATCCAGGATATTTTCTTCCAGACATTTATTTTTTTTTTTTCCAAAGTGCGCACCTTTAATTGGAGACAAGTGACGTCAGCTTCAGCACTGGAGACACGAAGCTCCATCTGCGCCATTCGTTCTACACAGTCACCCAATTCCTTTCTCATTCCTTCTAACGCTGCCATAATCCCATCAAATCTAGAGGAAAATTCCGCTCTCATTGAATTTATAGCCGCCAGCAACGCACCTTTGTTGCTTTCCGCAGATACCGCACCGCTGTTCGCTTCCTCCGCCATATTTGGTGCATTAACTACTGCATCACAGACCTGAAAGTCCGTTAATTTGGACTGTTTCTGCGGCTCCCTTTTTCCTCTACCTGGTTTTCCAGCCTTAGGCTTCGCCGGCATATCCTCGCCCAAACGCTGGGATACGTTCTGTCCCAAATGAGAGAGTTATTTGCCGATTTTTTTTTTCTCCAAAAGCAGAGCAGAGTGAGACGCGTCCGTCTTACGTGGCAGCCATAACCGGAAGTCACTGTCACTCTGCTTAACATGCTTTTTAAACATCTGGATTTTAATGGGACACACGCCAGGCTTTTATTTGTGGACTTTTCCTCCGCCTTTAATACAATCCAACCTCATATTTTAGTTGAAAGGCTCCTGCAAAAATTTGATTTGAGCAATAATCTGGTGGGTTGGATTCTGGATTTCTTAACCTACAGGACACAGAGAGTAAGGGTCAATGGTACATTGTCTGACCTAAAGTACTTTTCTACTGGCTCTCCTCAGGGGTGTGTGTTGTCACCACTACTCTTCATCCTGTACACAAACATGTGTCGGAGCAGACATGACCACAGACGCATTAAAAAATATGCTGATGACTCAGTTATTGTCAGTCGCCTCCAGGATGGTGAGAGTGGCCACGGCCCAGTAGTTGATGATTTTGTTCACTGGTGTGAGGATTCCTACCTGCAGCTGAATACGACAAAAACTAAAGATATGATTATTAATGCGGATGTATGTTACACCGGAGGAGTTAAATAGATATAACAAAAATATACCAGATACATGCACAAAATGCATGGAAAGTAAAGGAACCCCATTTCATTGTTTATGGGAATGTAGATTAATAAGAATGTTTTGGGAAGAGGTGAGGGTAACAATTGAAAAAATAATCTCAAAACAAATCATATTGAATCCTAAACTGTTTTTGTTGGGTCTGTACCCAGAAAAGCATAATTTTAATAAAAGTGAAAGAACATTCATAGACCTCAGTTTGCTTAATGCCAAAAAATGTATTGCACTATTATGGAAAAAGACTCATAGACCAGATGTGACTCAGTGGTTAAGACAGATGTTAACAAACCTTCCATTAGAAAGAATAACATATATACTGAAATCAAAGGAAATTGTGTTTGAGAATATATGGAGACCTTTTATTGATTATGTAAAAAATTTAAACATAACTCTTGAAGAAGAAGGTGAATGATGTGTGTGGACCTTGTAAATTCCAAACTGGTGAACATAATATGTATACTTATGTATTGGATTGTTTAGACTAAACAGAGGAGCATTGTTGAAGACTTGATTTTGTTGGTGGTTGTTGGTGTTTGTAGTGCATTTTTTTTTTTGTAGTACTTTAGTGTTAGTGTTTGATTGTTTGTATCATGTTTGTTAAAAAAAAAAAAAAAAAAAAAGGTTCAATAAAGATATTGTGGAAAAAAAAAAAGATATGATTATTGACTTTAGGAGGAAAAGTCCCAGGCACAAAGTCACCGTTCTAAAAGGTCAGACCACTGAATGTGTACAATCCTACAAATATCTTGGGACGATTATTGATAGTAATTTAAACTTTGAAGAGAACTGTGAAAGGGTGTGCAAAAAGGGTCAGCAACATTTGCATTGCTTGAGGAAACTTGCACGCTTTCAAATTGACCGAACCATAATGACAATGTTTTATCGGGCTTTTATTGAATCTGTTTTATCCTTTTCTTTAGTGTCATGGTTTGGTCAGATAAAACTGAAACAGAGGAAATCCTTGGATCAGGTAGTTAGATGGTCCAGTCGTTTGCTTGGTGAGTCACAGCTGAGCCTGACATCCCTGTACACCAGACAGGTACAGAGGATGGCTCCCTCCATTTTTTTTTGTAACTTAGATTTTTATTCATTGTTCATCATATATAATGCATTCAGATCACATTCTACATTTAAAACACAAAGGGGTTAGGGTAGGGAAAAAGAAAAAAAAATAAATAAATAAAAAATAAAAATAAATAAATAAATAAATAAATAAAAGGGGGGGGGACAAATGTTGGAGCATCAAGTTTTTAGTTTCCATCTCTTAATTCTTCTGGTTTTTCCAGCGTCTTTGGTTATTCTTTCAATTTCTGCCTCGTTGTTGCACTTTGTAGTGTGTCCATTTCCGCCATTTTTTCTCCCATATTCCTTCTTGCATTCTTCGTCGATATGTTAGTTTTTCCATCATACGTATGTCCTCAACAATGTCAGTCCATTGTTCTTGGTCAGGAAGAACTTCTGATCGCCATTTTTTTGTGATAGTTTTTTTACATGCAATCAACAAGATTTTAACTAGATATCTGTCCTCAGCCTGTATAACATTGTCTTTTTTAAGATCACATAAGTACATCAGGTTACAGTTCATTGGTATATTATATCCTAATATCCTCTGTATTGTCACATGCATAGATTTCCAAAATGATGATATTTTGTAGCATTTCCAAAACATATGTGAGTGGTCTGCATTTTGAGCCCCACATCCCCTCCAGCATAAAGATTGGGTATTTGTATATTTTCCTTGAATCTGTGGTGTAATGAAAAAGCGAATCAGGTTTTTCCATCCAAATTCCCTCCATGCCCTTGAATTTGTTGATGTGTGTTGTGTTTTCCATATTTCCTGCCAGCTTTCTTCTGTTATGTTTAAATTGAGCTCTTTCTCCCATTTCTCCTTTATATAGTTACTTGTATGATTGTTTGTCATAAGTTTCTGATATAGTTTTGAAATAATTCTTATTTTATTTCCTGCATATGAGCTTAAAATAAGTTGTATAATCTCGTTCACATCTGTTTGGAGGTTATGCCTAATCTTCTTCATATAGTAATCTCTCATCTGCAGATATCTGAAAAATTCCGATCTTTCTAATTTAAATTTTCTCCTGATATTTACAAAGCTCCCGAGATCTTTTTTTCCGATATTGCCCCATGCTGTGATTCCCTTGTTCACCAGATTTTTGTATCCCCTATCTTGTTTTGCCGGTTCAAATGCTACCCATTTCAATAGTTTTATGTCTTCCCTTATATTATATTTTTGTACTATTTTATACCACAGTTCTAAAGTAAATTTAGTGATTGGGTCTATTTGTTTGATTTGCTTATATGCATCTTTATCCCCTATTATGCTTTGTACTGGGAGTCCCTCAATTTCCTTTTCCATTTCTTTCCATTTTGCCTCATATCCCTCGTCGCACCAACATATGATATATCTTATTTGTGCTGAGTAGTAATATTCCTTTAGACTCGGTAGGCCCATGCCTCCTTTCTCTTTTGGTAATTGGAGGGTTTTATATTTCACTCTTGGTTTTTTACCTCCCCAAACAAATCTCGATATCATCCTGTCCCACTTTGAGAATTGGGCATCTGGAATCTCTGTTGGTATAGCCTGGAAGAGGTAAAGTAATCTAGGTTGTATGCTGATTTTGACTGTCTCAATTTTTGAATTCAGATCCATATTTAAGATTGACCATCTATCAATATCTTTTTTTATTTCTTGTTCCAACCTATCATAGTTTGCTTTATATATTTTGCTTAGGTCTTTAGGTATGTTCACTCCAAGGTATTTTATTTCTTTTTGGTTCCAGTTTAGTTTGATCTTATCAGTTATCTGGTTTAGAGGGTTATAGTGGAATGTCAGTATTTGTGTTTTTGTTATGTTTATCTTGTATCCTGATAATTTTCCAAAATTTTCTATCAAGTTCATCATTTCCATTATTGATTTATCTGGTTGTTCAAGGTAAACTATAATATCGTCTGCAAATAGCCCAATCTTGTGTTCCGCCCCCTTTATTGTTACACCTTTTAATTTCTTATTTTGTCGTATCGCTTGAGCCAATGGTTCTATGAACAGAGCAAACAAGGTAGGCGATAAGCAGCATCCCTGCCTAGTTGATCTTTGTATATTTACTTTGTCTGTTAAGCTACCGTTTATCTTGATTCTTGCCACAGGTTCTTGATATAGCGTCCTTATGCATTGTACTGATTTTTCGTTAAATCCAAAGCGCTCCAGTACACTATATAGGAATTTCCAGTTAACCCTGTCAAATACTTTTTCTGCGTCTAAACTCATTATTACTGCGCTTTTCTTTTCTTTATGTATTTGGTTAATTATATGTATTGTTCTCCTGATATTGTCATGTGTTTGGCGTCCCTCTATGAATCCAGTTTGATCATCTTCTATCAATTCCATCAAGAATGTCTTTATTCGTTTACATATAATTGTTGTGTATATTTTATAATCTACATTTAATAAAGAGATTGGTCTATAGTTTCCGCATTGTTCTTTATCTTTCCCTGGTTTTAAAATAACTGAAATGATTGCTTCGTTCCATGATGGAGGTATTTTGTTGTTGTTCAGCGTCCAATTAAATGACTTTAGGAGTTGTGGCGTGAGTTCTTCTATAAACAGTTTATAAAACTCAGATGAGTATCCATCACTACCTGGTGATTTACCGTTTTTAAGTGACTTAATCACATCTCTGATCTCTTGTGTTGTTATTTCTGCTGTTAGTTTTTCATTTTGTTGATTTCCTATTGATGGCAAGTCCAATGTGTCTAGAAATTTTTTGATATCTTTAGTATTTGTTTCTTCAGGTTGCGAGTATAGTTCTTGGTAGAAATTATGGAAAATTTCTTCGATGTTTTCTGGGTTAACTGTGGTTTTATTTGTGGTGGGGTCTTTAATCTTGTATACATTATTCATTGTTTGTTGTTTTCTTAACCGTTTTGCCAGCAGTTTTGTGGCTTTTGGCCCCGTTTCATAATATTTTTGCTTTAGATATCTATTTTTCCTTTTAATTTCATCCATTTGTGTTTCTTTTATCTTTGTTTTTTCTTCTTTAATTTCTTGATATATTTTTGGATCATTTGTGCTTTGATGTTTACGTTCTAATTCCCTCAGTCTCTCACATCTTTGTTCATACGCTTCCAGTTTAGTCTTATTTGCTTTTCCTGTTTCAACAATTAATTTACCCCTTAACACGGCTTTTAGTGCGTCCCATAGTATTGTTGGGTCCACTTCTTCATTGTCATTCTCTTGGATATATTCGTTTATGTTTATTTTTATTCTTTCTTTCATTTTCTCATCATTTAACAGTCCTACGTTAAGTTTCCATGTTGTTTGTCGTTTTCTATTGTTTAAATATATTTCCATGTATATAGGATTATGATCTGATATTTCTGCCCCTCCAATCCAACAATTTCTCACCCTGTGTCTGTCACCTTCATTCATAAGGAAGTAATCTATTCTAGAGTGTACTTTATGGGCTGCTGAATAATGTGTATAGTCTTTTTCGAGTGGGTGTAGGTCCCTCCATATGTCTACCATACCCATTTCTGCCAGTGAGGTTCTTATGAACTTTGTTACATGTTTTTTTGTCTTCTTAACACTTGTTGTGTCAACTTCATGATCCATGACAGCATTTAAGTCTCCTCCACAAATTAGGACTCCTTCACTGTGTGTTGCTATGCGATCAAACAGATGTTGAAAAAAACCCTTGTCACTTTCTGGTGGGGCATAGATGTTCACTAATGTAATCTGCATACCATCTATTCTTCCCTTTATTATTACATACCTGCCTTCTTTATCCTGGATTTCCTGTTCACTTTCAAATTGTATTTTATTTGAGATTAGTATCATAACCCCCCTTTTTGCTCCTCCCTTAAATGAACTGTAGTAGGAGTTCTTATAGCCAAATCTCTTTAGTTTCACATGTTCTGTCTTGCTCAAATGTGTCTCTTGCATAAATATAATTTCAGCTTTTTCCTTCTTGAATTTTCTTATTATTCTTTCCCTTTTAACAGGTGAGTTCAGACCATTCACGTTTAGTGTCATTATCTTAAGATTTTTACCCATATTCATGTTTTTCCATTTTTTTAACTTGTGCTCCTAGCCCCTTTAACAACAAAAATAACACATATTTATATAAAAACACATTAAAAAATCTCGACCTCCGTACTTTGGGCCTTTCTTCTGCCCACTGGTCCCTGTTGGTGGGTGGGGGGTTTGGCTTCACAGAGTGAAGGGCCCTCCCTAGACTTCTAATTACTATCAAAGTAATAGTCATAAGTCTAGAAATGTCCAACAAATATCACTTAAACCTCTCCTAGCCGTCTGTTTCTCTTTTACCTTGTCTTCTTGGCCTTCATTTCTTCTGTGCCTTTCTTAATCTTTGTTACAATCTAGGCTTTCAGTTGAAAGCCTTGTAGCTTGTCCTGGGCCCGCTGCTCTACGTCTCTCCCCCTTCTTCCGCCGTTCACTCGTCTCCACTCCGTCTGTCGTGGTGCGTTCAGGGCCGCCGCTGCTCCAGCCGTCTCCTTCGGCACGCTCACCTCAAGGCCCCGCTCCATCATATCCCGCGCTGCCTCTTCGGCCGTGTTGTAGGTTCTTGTGCCTTCCTCCCAATGAATCCTCATTTTCGTTAGCGGCGTTTGGAATCTAATTTTTTTCTCTTTCAGCGTTTTTTTAATATTGGCATATTTCTTCCGCTGCTGCACGATTTCTGTCGGGTAGTCATGGTCAAAAAATACCTGTTTGTCGCCGATTCGTATCTTTTTTTTCCATGCTTGCGTCAGGATTCTTTCCTTTATGTCATATTTCACAAAGTTTACCACAACTGACCTGGGTGGAGAGTTTGTTTTCGGGTTCTGTGCCGGTGTTCTGTGCGCCCGTTGAATCTGCAGATCCGTTTCTCCGGGTATTTCCAGTTCTTTTTTTAAGAACTGATCCATGAATTTTGTCATCGAGTTGCCTTCAATGCCCTCCGGAATTCCAAAGATGCGCATATTGCTTCGTCGGGATCTGCTCTCCAAGTCGTTTATTTTCTCCTGCATCCTCTGCGTTTGCGTCGTCAGGGTCTGTAGTTGTTTGTTTGCCTCGCTTTTCCAATCTTCTAGTTCCGAAATTCGGGTCTGCGCTTCTGTCATACATGCCCGCTGGGAGCGCAGCTCCTCCATGTTTTCCGTTAATTTACGCTCCATTTCTCTTCGGAGGTCCATGATTTCCTCCTTAATTTCTTTTTTCAGTTCCTCCTTAAGAGCCGCTAAATCCTGTTGTAGCTGTCGCTTGAATTCTCTTAACTCTTCACCCAAACTGGCGATGCCAGCGTTCATGTTGTCGAGTCTGGTGTCCTCCATTTTCTCTGCTGTAGACATCTTGCTTTTTTGGGCTTTGCGTACAGCGGTTTTTCCTGCGTTGTTGGAGAGGAATTCTTCAATTTTACCCTGTTTTTGTCCTTGTGCCCGGTTCCTTCGTGTTTTCATCCCTTAGTTTATTGATTCGTTTATGTCGAGTTGGCCATTTACCGATGATTTTTAATCCGGCTAGGGAGAGCTCTTTGTTTAAGTGTTATGTCTCTCCGCCATCTTCCCGGAAGTCCGGCTCCCTCCATTTTAAATGATGACTCCCACCCTTTGCACTGCAACTTTCAGCTTCTTCCCTCAAGACGGAGGTTTGCTGTCCCAAAAAGCAAAACCCAGCGCTACAAAAACAGCTTTGTTCCTTCTGCTGTCAAAGAGTTGAACAAGTTGTAACAATATATTGCACATAATTTAGGTACCTATTTATTAACCCTGTCTTATATTTACTTATTTTTGTAGGACTTTATTTGGGTTCTAAATCTTTTATTGGGTTTTAGACCTTTGAGTTTTTAACCTCTTTGACTAGTCTTTAACTTTTTAATATGACCCTTCTCTCTTATCTCTGGCTTTTCTCTCATCTCTTTGTCTTTATATCCTGATTGATGGAGCCTTGAGTATTCTTGTCATGTTTATAGTCAGCTTCATGTGTGCCTGTGTTTGTGTCTATGTTGAATGTAATTTGTGGCTTGTAAATATGGATGTCACCAGACTGCAAAACAAATCTACCTATGGGTACAAATAAAGGAACCTGAACCTGAACCTAGTGTCATCCTTCTCTCCTTCCTCTGCTCTCACCTCTCCTGGACCCTCTGCCCTGAACACTTTCCTCTCCTTGGCGCCTCTCTTCTGTCTCATCTTTCCCTCTCTGAGCTCTGTCTAATTCAGGTTCTGTCTACAGTGGTATACAAACAGGTTAGAAAATACCAAGTGTCATGTTTCGTACTGCAGGCTTCTTTTGTCATGGTTTATATAAATGGTAAAAAAAAAATAAAAAATTTTTTTTTACATAAATGACAAAATATGTGTATTTTTTTGTAATTTTATTCTTGTTTCTTTTTTCCATTGAGAAGGAGTGGGAAAGAGAAGGGAAAAAAATATTCATAATAGTAATTAACTCATGCATACTTAAATTATGTCATCAGAGGTGGGTATAGTAGCCAGAAATTCTACTCATGTAAAAGCAGTGCTTTGAAATTAATAATTAAAAGTAGACAACCCAAAATTTCTCGTTGAGTTAAGGGTACAACGAGCAGCCACTTAAAAACTTGAGTAATGACTTCAGTCTTGAAGGTTTGAGGTTTTTCTCCAAAATTTATAACAATTTTCTTATAGTTTTCTACTTTTCTCTGTAAATTTATCTAAATTTGAAACCATTTTCCTCATTTGTAATTTCCTCTTGTAAAATTGACTTTTCTTGTACAATTGAGACTTTATTATAAACGTGTGGATTAGTTTATGGCTGATTTTGTCTATTTTTCAAAATAAATTTGTTTTTTTTTTAATAAATTTGAAAGAGATTGTGGCAAAATTTTGACTTTTTTTCCTTGTACAGTTTACACTTTTGACCATAATTTTGCAGAGCCAGAACAGAACAATAATTTTACTCTGCTTTCACAGAAAAATATTAATAAAATTATATTTAATTAAGTACATTAACTTAAATGACCAAAGATGCCGTTATTTCTGTTAAAATATTTCTATATTTGTTTTTTTTAGAACTCTTCTCACCAACTAGACAGCAGGAAAATCCTCCGAAGGCTGTTGACAGATTAAAGTCATTGACTTTGTGAATTTCGGTCATTTTAACATGCCAGGTACATAATAATGAACATAAATTAGCTAATATTGTAGTGGCTAGTGAAGTCAATCCTCAGTGATTCAGTCACACTTGCCTTCCCCTGCATATGAAGCCTAACCACACCTGTTTGCTAAGCGACTTTTCATTATTGTTCCCGTTACCAGCAGGTTAAAACTACCATAAATGCTTCCACTGCTTACATACCTCTTCTGCCTTTTTACATCGTTTAAAGTACTTTAATAAGCTCATGCTTCTCTTGGACGGTGATGCTAGTGAGACACTGCCGACTGGAACGGTCACATGGGTGGGGCACTTCCGAAGTCCTCGTGGATGACGGTCACGCGCATTGCTTGTGTGCTTGCTTGCGGAACATCCTTCCTTCATATTTTTTCTTAAATCTATATTTCCTTGCCGTGGCGGCATTTCAGGGGTGACGGCCCCCCACATGGAAATGGAAATTACCAGAGGAAACCCTGTAAATCAACTTTGGGGGTTCAGAGAAAAAGCAAGCTCCATGCCGGTGTTTTTAACTTAGCCGTTGCTAATGCTGCTTCTGAGACATGTGCTGGCCCGCGTGTTCCGAGGGATTTTTTTTTTTTTTTTTTTTTGTGCATCGCTTCTTGTGGGTTGTGTGTCATGTCAAGGTCTTTTCTTCCGTCTTTGTTATAAAATCCAAAAAAGGCCCGACATTTGAGCTAACTTTGAGCTAACTGCTTCCTAACGTTCAAAACTGGCTACAAATCTTGCAAGACAAGCTATGACTTCCACCGATAATGGGTGCTTTTGCACAATCTAGCTGCAAATCTCGCAGGACAAGCTGTGACTTCACTTGACTGGGTGCTTGCTTTACGCCATCTAGTGGACTGAAAACGCTACTGGTTGAATACCCAAGAGAGTATGCAGCGTTTTCATGATAATTAAAGATCAATCCATGTATTTAGGGATTGGTGCATTGTGAGGAGTGTTAAGTAGGTCTGCAGCTAACGACTATTTTACGGCTCGAGTAATCAACCTCTCTAATCAACAATTACTCGGATAATCGGATACTTTTATTTTAAAGAAACTTGCATTGACCAACATGTGTAGAGCTCGCTTTCCTAAAGAGTAGTAGTAATTGTACCAAACGCTCAATAACACAGATACACATTTATTGCAATGCTTATTGCATAGAATTTTACTTGAAAGTTACATTATACCATGAAGTTCCATTCGCTAGCTGCTAGCATCGGCTAGCGGTAGCTGCTAGCTGATGCTAGCAGCTCTGGCTATATGTTGTTTGGCCATATAAGCATAATTAGCGTAGCTGACTACATTCTGTTCATCTTTTTTTTTTCCACAATATCTTTATTGAACCTTTTTTTTTTTTTTTTTTAACAAACATGATACAAACAATCAAACACTAACACTAAAGTACTACAAAAAAAAAAAAAATGCACTAAAAACACCAACAACCACCAACAAAATCAAGTCTTGAACAATGCTCCTCTGTTTAGTCTAGACAATCCAATACATAAGTATACATATTATGTTCACCAGTTTGGAATTTACAAGGTCCACACACATCATTCACCTTCTTCTTCAAGAGTTATGTTTAAATTTTTTACATAATCAATAAAAGGTCTCCATATATTCTCAAACACAATTTCCTTTGATTTTAGTATATATGTTATTCTTTCTAATGGAAGGTTTGTTAACATCTGTCTTAACCACTGAGTCACATCTGGTCTATGAGTCTTTTTCCATAATAGTGCAATACATTTTTTGGCATTAAGCAAACTGAGGTCTATGAATGTTCTTTCACTTTTATTAAAATTATGCTTTTCTGGGTACAGACCCAACAAAAACAGTTTAGGATTCAATATGATTTGTTTTGAGATTATTTTTTCAATTGTTACCCTCACCTCTTCCCAAAACATTCTTATTAATCTACATTCCCATAAACAATGAAATAGGGTTCCTTTACTTTCCATGCATTTTGTGCATGTATCTGGTATATTTTTGTTATATCTATTTAACTCCTCCGGTGTAACATACATCCGCATTAACCATTTGAAATGTATCAATTTAAGGCGTGCATTTATTGATTTGGTTTGAGCTTCTGTACAAGCCAATTCCCATTGTTCCTCTGAAATTTCAATTTGCAGATCTTCTTTCCAGTAGTTTAATCTTTTCAGTGAATTTTCACTTGAAGATAGTGTCAATGAGTTATAAAACTCTGAAATAATACCCTTTCTTTTACTATCTTTCATCATCATTTTTTCCAAGGATGAATAAATAGGTCGAGTGAGAGCTTTATTTTGATTTGATCGAATAAAGTTTCTAAGTTGAAGATATTTAAAAAAAATGTGTTCTATTGAGATTAAATTTGATCCTCAGCTCTTCAAAAGACATTATGTTGTCTGCACCTGGCAAATATAAATCCTGAATCTTTTGTATCCCTTTTAAATTCCATACTTTAAATACAGCGTCCGCTCTCCCTGGTTTAAAATATTGATTACCCCATATTGGACTAAATTGTGACAATAACTGTGGTTCTTTTAAATAGTTTTTAGCTTCACACCATATTTTGATCATATGCTTTACAAATGGATTTTTAACTTGTTTTTGTAATTTTTTTGCCGAATCTGAGTATATGAATATGGGAAGAGGTAAAGGTAAATTGTATGATTCCATTTCAGTCCAGTGAGGGAGATCATTTGATGAAAAATAATATGTCATAGACCTCAGTTGTGCCGACCAATAATACAACATAAAATTTGGACATTTCAGACCTCCACGATCAAATGGTAAATATAATAAAGACAAACGTAATCTAGCCCTCCTGTTGTTCCATATAAATTCCACTAACTTTTTTTTTATTCTTGAGAATAGATCTAAAGGTGGTGATAAGGGAATGTATTGAAATAAATAAAGTATTTTAGGTAAAATATTACTTTTAAGTATATTGATTCTCCCGATCATCGACATTGGTAGTGACATCCATCTCTGAGTTAACTCACTGATATCTGACATTAAGGCTTCATAGTTGACACTGGCGACTGATTCTAGCTTAGGCATAATTTGGATTCCTAAATATTTAAACTGATTTACAACATTGAATTGATTTACCTCAGGGGCTGAGTAATTTCTCTGGGTCTCATTTAGCATTAATATTGAAGATTTAGTTTTATTTATTTTATATCCTGATATTTCCCCAAAATTCTTTATTAAATTCAACAAGGTTGGAATTGATTTTTTTAGATTCGACATAAACAAAATTATATCATCGGCGTACAGGGAGATTTTATGTTCTGTTGGTCCAACTTTAATTCCATATATTTGTGAATGTAAACGTATCGCTATCGCTAAAGGTTCAATTGCCATAGTAAACAGTAAAGGTGAAAGTGGACAGCCTTGTCGACATCCTCTATTGATTTTTATTGGTTTTGAAATATTGTTATTTGTTAGGATTTCTGCTGTAGCATTATTGTATATTATTTGAACCCATTTTATGAAATTATTTCCAAGTCCAAACCTTTGTAGGACTTCAAAAAGAAAGGGCCATTCAACTCTATCAAAGGCCTTTTCGGCGTCCAATGATAGGAGAGCTGTATCCGGTGCTTCTTTATTAAAATAAATAATATTAAATAGTCTTCTTACATTATGGAAGCCTTGTCTACCCTTTATAAAGCCATTCTGATCTCGATTAATAATATTTGGTAAAATTTCTTGTATTCGTCTTGCTAAAATTTTACAGATTATCTTAAGGTCGGCGTTTAATAGGCTTATTGGTCTCATATTTTCACATTTATTGGAGGGCTTACCTGGTTTTGGCAGCAGTATAATTAAGGCATTATTTATGTATGATGGTAAATTATTATTTTGAAATGCTTCTAAAACCATTTCCAAAAAAGGTTTTATTAATTTATTCTTAAATTTTTTATAAAGGTCAACTGGAAGACCATCTGGTCCTGCACTTTTTCCTGATTTCATATTATCAATGGCTAGCCCAACTTCTTCTTGACTAATTTTAGACTCCAATATCTCCCTGTTTTCATTTGGAATACAAGGTATAGATAGTTCGTTCAAAAACCCATTTAGTTTTGTTAAATCAGGTTCATTTTTGGTATCATATAATTTTTCATAGTAATCTCTAAAGGCTCTATTAATTTCTAAAGGATCTATAACTACCTGTCCATTACTTATAATACTGGTAATTGGTGTTTTAATTTCCAATTGTTTAATCTGCCATGCTAATAATTTTCCTGATTTTTCACCTTGTTCATAAAAAGATTGTTTCAATCTTAGAAGACTCGAGGCAGCTCTATTCGCTGATTTTTTGTCGTATTCAGCTCTCAAAATCAGTAATTCATTCTCCAACCTTGGGTCACTTCCTGCATACACTTTTTCCTGAAGATTTTTTATTTTATGTTCCAATTTAGCTCTCTCCTCTCGAGTCTTCTTAGATTTTGATCCTGTATAACTAATAATATGTCCCCTAATAAAAGCTTTGAAAGCCTCCCACTTTACACATGCTGATGTTTGTGTAGTATTGATGTCAAAGAACTCGTCTATCTGTTTTTCTATATACTTGACAAATTCCTCATCCTGAAGCCATTTATGCTGAAATTGCCATCTACCTGATTCCTTTGTCAATTTTTTATCTACATATATTAGACAACAGGGTGCATGATCAGAGATCACGATGTTATCATAAAAGCAGTTTTGAATCTTGGACCTTAATTCTGTGGAAATCAAAAAATAATCAATACGTGAGAATGTCTTGTAGGTACTGGAATAACAAGAATAGGCTTTAACTTGTGGTTTCATTTCTCTCCATATATCTAACAATCTCAATTCTTTCATAAAATGATTAATAGTCATCCTACATCCAATGTGCGTACAATCCAGTCCTGTTGATCTATCCACACCTGGATTCAATGTACAATTAAAATCCCCTGCTATTATATGTTGCCCTGTAAGTGATGATAAGATGAGAAATAAATTAGCAAAGAACTTCTGATCATCTATATTGGGACCATATAAGTTCACAAGATTTATATTTTCTAATAGCAAAGAACCTTGAATGATTACATATCTTCCAAATTTGTCTCCAATTACATTTTTCACTTGAAAAGGAACTGATTTATGTATGAGAGTCATAACTCCCCTGGCTCGGGATGAAAATGAAGAGGTGAATACACTTCCCTGCCATCTACTCCTAATTCTTTTAACATCCTCCTCTATCAGATGAGTTTCTTGTAAAAACACAATTCTTGAACCCATGTCCTTTATTTTATTCATAACTTGTTTAAGTTTTTTTAAATTTTGTAGACCTCTGCAATTCCATGAAGTTAAATTAAGATTAACACTTTGGTCCATGATCAATAGAGAGTTTGGGATTACCTTGCAGTGTAAACATGCTCATACAGAGAAGCAAAAACATGAGTGGTTGAACATTCATCCTACAAACTACACACAAACAAATTTCCCCTTCCCACACTTGTGGCAAACCCCCCAAAATCAAAAGAAAAATTCTGTCTCCCGATATAGCCATCGACCGTTCCACACCCACGGGGAACAGCCTAAGCCACTCCTTCATCCTCCCAATCACCCTAACTCTACTGCTTTTAATGACGTAACATTAACTCTCCTCTGTAGTTTTCCAACTTAACTCCAAAATTTTTAACAACTTTGTACATCATAGTTTTTTTTTTTTTTTGTTTGTTTTGTTTTTGTTTTGTTTTTTTAATATATAATACAATCTACAGTATATTTTGTAAACTTACTATTTACTTCAAGTCAGTCAGATGCCTGTGCAAATGCTTAATTATTCTACCTTATATTTTGTTCATGCTTAGCTTCCACCAGTCTCTTCTTCTTCTTTGATCTTCTTGATGAACTCCTGCGCCTCCTCTGGGGTCTTGAAGATGTGGGTTCTGCCCTCATACGTGGTCAGCAGTCTCGCAGGATAGATTACACCATGACGAATCCCAAGGTTGCGCAGCTCCTTACGTACGGGATCAAACTGCTTCCTCAATTGTTGGATTCCTGTGGCCAAATCTGGGTAGAACCGCACCTGCTGGTCCTGGTGTTTAATCTCTCCTTTAGCACGTGCAGCGTTGAAGATCTTCATCCTGTCTCTGTTGCTAAGAAACTTCATAATTAAGGTCCTCGGCGGTCCCTTATCTCTCCGTGGGCCAATACGATGTGCTTTTTCCAGAACCACTGCTGATTGCAACTCCTCGCTGCCCAGCACCTCCGGAATCCACTTTTCCAGAAAGGAACATACGTCCCGACCTTCTGATTCCTCTGGAAGACCCACCAGCCTCAAAATATTCTGTCTCGACCGAGATTCCAAATCCAAAATATTATCTTCCAGAGATTTATTTTTTTTTTCCAAAGTGCGCACCTTTAATTGAAGACGGGTGACGTCATCTTCAGCACTAGCGAGACGGAGCTCCATCTGCGCCGTTCGTTCTACACAGTCACCCAATTCCTTTCTTATTCCTTCCAACGCTGTCATAATCCCATCAAATCTAGAGGAAAAGTCCGCTCTCATTGAACTCATGGCAGCCATCAGCGCATCTGCGCCATTCCCCGCAGAAATCGCACCGCCGCCAGCCTCCTCCGCCATATATGGAGCCTTGTTTGCTGCGTCACAGACCTGAAAGTCTGTTAATTTGGACTGTTTCGGCGGCTCGCTTTTTCCTTTTCCTGGTTTTCCAGCCTTAGGCTTCGCCGACATATCCTCGCTCAAATGCTGGGATACGTTCTGTCCCAAATGAGAGAGTTATTTGCCGATTTTTTTCTCCAGGAGCAGAGCAGAGCGAGACACGTCCGTCCTACGTGGCAGCCATAACCGGAAGTCCATTCTGTTCATCTTAATTTAAAATCTCAATCACGTACCTTGTTTTGGATGCGCTGGCTGTGCATGATGTGGGATGCTTTCTGCCAAGACACTGACATCGACGTTGTAGGATGCTAGCTCGCCGCTGGGCTTTGCCATGTACACACTGCACATTGTTTTCCTTCAGTTTGAGCTTGAAATAATCCCAGACTTGAGACACTCATTTTTTTCTGACTTTCTTCCTTTTTGCCATCACTCACTCTGATATGATGCCATTAAACAAAGCCGTGTCTTGTTTATGTATATGACCGGAAGACGGTCATATAGACTGGAAGTGCTACATTAAACGATGTGTCGAAGCATAGATTTTGAATTAATGAATTTTTGTAATTGAATTATTCGAGAAATGGTTGCAGCCCTCGTGTCAAGTATCGCAATATAGTAGCTATAGTTTGCCCCTGGGCCATCCAGACTGCAACCAGCCAGAGGTCCATCCCCCTCCCCCCACAACTCTCACTACATAGAACTGAGGACCTTTTAATTATCTTTTTTTTTTTTTTAATTTAAGTTTTTGTAAAGGGTATACTGTGGTGATGTGAAAATGACGAGGCAGAGTTCTCTCTCAAGTCTGCTTTATTCACAACACCATCATCTCAAAGCAGAAAAAGAGATCCACACAGTAAACTCTTGTCCTTAAATATCAAGACTCTTACACTTCACAGGTCACATGTCTCACAGACCACCTTGCATTATAAAGAAAGTCACAATGCATTTTCTCTCTATGATATCACTTCCACTGTCTCCAATGCATCCCTTCTTTAATCTTTTAATTAAACCCCCCACAGTATGCAAGGCTAAGATTCTTGCAGCTTCCTGTAATCACTAAGGGAGCTGCTCTGCCTTTGTTCTGACCTAAAATGTGAGTCACAAAACAGGTCCGTATGTGTGTCCACCATATAAAGCCCCCCCAACATTTTAGAACAAACAGAACAACAAGAGAATAACCACATGCATGCCGTGATAGTATCAATACACATCAGTCCACATGCTGTATAGACTTCAGTCTCCTGCCGTATCTGCTGTAGCTGGGATTCAACGTCTCTGCGGCGCTGTCCTGGGGGTTTGCCGTCTGGGGGTGGAAACCTTTTGTCAGCACCTGTGGGTGTTCTGGGGAAACATTATTCTGTGAAGCCCCCCGCGGTGGTCTACTTCGCCGCGGGGCCCTTGCCAACAGCACCTGCTCATCTGCCACCACAAAAGCGGGTTTGAGTCTGTTTATGCCAATTTTCTCTTTCCTACCCCCCAAATCTATCAAAAACTGCTTGTCCCCTGTTTCTAGCACTCTGAACGGTCCGTCATAAGGTGGTCGCAGCGGGGTTCAATGCGCATCGTGTCTAACAAAAACAAACTCTGCGTTCTTCAAAGTTTAAGGCACAAAAATGCACGGAAAACTGTGGTGCTCGGGGCCGGGCAGCGTGCTTGCTTCTATGTTGCTCTGCAACAGCTGAGATGGGGAGGCGTCTGGCACATCTGGGAGAAACTCCCCAGGCAGCCGGAGTGGCTGCGCAAACACGAGCTCCACTGGGGAGGCTTCTAAGTCCTCTTTAGGCGCAGAACGCAACCCCAGTAACACCCACAGTAACTTGTCAACCCAATTTGCATCCGTCAGTGACGCCCTGAGAGCCGCTTTCAATGACCTATGAAAACGTTCGCATAACCCGTTAGCCTGCGGATTGTACGCGGTTGTGCGGTGAATTGTGACACCCAGGCTGCGGGCCATTGTCGACCAAAGCTCGGACACAAATTGAGGGCCTCTGTCGGACGTAATGTCCGACAGAACGCCGAAGCGCGCCACCCAAGCTGTTAAAAACGTGCGCGCCAGCTCCTCGGCCGTGGTTGATGCCAGCGGGACCACTTCAGGTCAGCGCGTGGTGCAGTCCACCAGTCGTGGGCCTCCCTCCTTCTAGCCAGAACTGAAAGTGGCGGATGGCCAAATGGAGAGCCAGCAGCTCCCTGTCGAATGCGCTGTATTTACGTTCGCTATCGCGCAAGGTCCTGCTGAAAAATGCGAGGGGCTGCCAAACCCCGGCTACATGTTGTTCCCCGACCGCCCCTATGGCCACCTCTGATGCGTCAGTGGTGTGCGTTATGCGGGCCATTGGGTCTGGGTGTGCCAACAACGCAGCCTTTGCCAAGGCTGCTTTCACCTCCGAGAACGCTTGGTCCCGCTCCGGGGGCCACTCGATCTTATCCGCGGGTTTCTTTTTTTTTGAGCGCGGCATACAGTGGCTGCATGAGTTGCGCCGCGCGGGGGAGAAAACGGTTATAAAATTCACCATTCCCAAAAACTCCTGCAACGCCCTGACCGTCTGCGGCCGGGGAAAATCAGCCACCGCGTGCACTTTGTCAGGAAGCGGAACTGCTCCTTCGGGGGAGACGCGGTGTCCCAAAAAATCGATCTGCGCTACCCCGAACTGACACTTCGCTGGGTTGATTATTAACCCGTGATCTCCCAACCTTCGGAAAACTGTGGCCAGGTGTTTTTCGTGTTCGTCTTCGGACGCGCTGGCTATTAAAATATCGTCCAAGTAAACGAACACGAAAGGGAGATCGCGAAGCACCGCGTCCATCATGCGTTGGAACGTCTGAGCAGCCCCTTTAAGTCCGAATGGCATGCATAAAAACTCGAATAGGCCAAACAGAGTTATTACCGCTGTTTTGGGTATGTCCTCAGCGCGCACTGGGACTTGGTGGTAACCGTGGACCAAGTCTATTTTAGAAAAAACGTGCGCCCCTGCCAAATGAACGGAAAAATCTTGGATATGTGGGATTGGGTAGCGGTCGTGCGCTGTAGCGTTGTTTAACCTGCAGAAATCCCCGCAAGGTCGCCATGCTCCGTCAGCTTTCGGGACCATGTGTAGCGGGGAAGCCCAAGGACTGTTTGAACGTCGGATAATGCCCAACCTCTCCAGGTTGGCAAACTCCTCGCGCGCTATGGCCAGTTTAACTGCGTCCAACCGCCGAGCTTTTGCAAAAACGGGCGGTCCGGTAGTGGTAATGAAATGCTCCACCCCGTGTTTAGCGACTGTTGCCGAAAATGTGGGGACCGTGAGTGCTGGGAACTGAGTGAGCAGTGTGTGGAACTTACCGCTTGCAGCTGTGACGTTGGCTTGTGCTGTTGGCGGGGCCACTCGCGCTGTACAGAGGATAGAATTAAAAGAAAGTGCATTAACCAGGCGCCTGTTAGCGAGATCAACCAACAAACCATGTGAGCACAAAAAATCAGCCCCCAATATATTGAAATTTACTGCTGCTACAACAAAAGTCCACTCAAATGCACGGCCGTGTAGAGACAGAAGCAGAGTCTTCTCACCAAAGGTCTTAATCTCCATGCCGTTCGCTGCCATCGTTCGCTGCCATCACCCGGGGACCTCCGGAACCAGCCAGTCTGTCCGCGTAGGAAGGTGTGATGAAACTCAACTGGAAGCCTGTGTCGACGAGGAACTGCCTCCCCGAGCATGCGTCCGACAAGTAGAGCAGCTTGTTCTCTTCCCCGAAGGCCGCGGCTGCTACCGACCCCCGGTCTTGGCATTTCCCGAACGCCTGAACTGGTACGGTGGTACACATTTGCGTGCCCTCTCTGCGAAACGGCGATGATAGAAACAAAGGACGTCTGATCTGTGTTCCCTGGCCCCTGCCGTTGCCGTCGTCGGTGAGTCTGGCACCGCTGCCTCTGGCCCCCTGTCGTCTCCGGTCGTCGCGCCGAGTTCCGCGGCCGTGGCTGCGCACCGCTTGGTGGCGTTGACAGTCCGCTGCGCCTCTCGGCCCAGCGCACGGTAGTCCCGTTGGACCAACAGTGGCGAACTGGCCAGGGTCGCTCTTGCTGCTGACGGTAGAGTCCTGAGGAAAAGGTGGGTGAAAATGAAGTGATCGTCGTCAGAGTCTTTCAACCTCAACAACTTCTCCATCAGGTTCGCGGGCATGTCATTTTCCAACTCCGTCAGCGCCAGGAGCCTCTCTGCTCGCTCCTCCGCCGAAGGGGTGAATTGCTGGATGAGTGCAGCCTTCAGCGTGCCGTATTTGTCGCTGTCCGGCGGCTGGTCGATCAGGCTCTCCACATGCTGGGCCATGTTGTTGTCCAGCTTTGCGACTACGTGGTAGAATTTTGTGGCGTCTACCGATATCCCCCGGAAGTTGAACTGCGCCTCAACCGCGTTGAACCAGGAGCGCGGATTGTTCTGCCAGAAGTCCGGTAGCTGGGCTGTGGCGGCATTCGCTTGGCTGGGGGCTCCTGATGAGGCTGGCCTGGGGGAATTCTCCTCTTGCATGATACGTCTCGGGTCACCAGTGTGGTGATGTGAAAATGACGAGGCAGAGTTCTCTCTCAAGTCAGCTTTATTCACAACACCATCATCTCAAAGCAGAAAAAGAGATCCACACAGTAAACTCTCGTCCTTAAATATCAGGACTCTTACACTTCACAGGTCACATGTCTCACAGACCACCTTGCATTATAAAGGAAGTCACAATGCATTTTCTCTCCATGATATCACTTCCACTGTCTCCAATGCATCCCTTCTTTAATCCTTTAATTAAACCCCCCACAGTCTCAAGCCTTGCATACCAAGGCTAAGATTCTTGCAGCTTCCTGTAATCACTAAGGGAGCTGCTCTGCCTTTGTTCTGACCTAAAATGTGAGTCACAAAACAGGTCCATATGTGTGTCCACCACAATACATGTCATTACAGCATTGCATTGTTTACATTTTCATCACATATTCGCCCTTTTTTTTGTTTTTTGACATTGGGAAAAAAATTATTACAACACCCTTTTTTTAAGTGAAGGAAAAAGAGAAATTAAAAGAAGAACAAAAAACAAAACAAACAAAAACAAAAGAGCAGAAAAATAAAAGAGCATCTGAGTAGTGTTGGAGCAAAGAGAGGTGCATTATTGAAATGGTATTTGTCAAAGATTAGATCTAATGGAAGGCACATATGCGTTCCAGCGTTGCCAAAAGTTCAAGAACCCATCCATGTCCTGTCTCAGTGCAAATGTCAACTTTTCCATCGAATAAATGTCCTGAATCACGTTAGTCCAATCTTCAGGTGTTGGACAGTCTTTCAACATCCATTTTTTTGTTAGAGCTTTTTTACTTGCCAATATTAAAACAGTGAATAAGTATTTTTCTCCTCGTCTTTCCAGTGATTCCAGTAGTAAACCCAAATGCAAAGTTACAAAAGAAAAGGGAACTATTACTTTGAATATTTTCCCCAATATTGTCTGTACATTGGTCCAATATTGGTGGATAACTGGGCATGACCAAAACACATGAAAATGATTTGCAGTCTTTTCACCACATAAGTGCCAACAATTCAACCCCTTACGAGTAAATTTGTTTTGTGCAGGTGTTCTGAAAAATCTTACCAAATTTTTCCAGCCAAATTCTCTCCACTGCAGGGATTTTTTTGTTGTTGTTTTTTTTTGTTTTTTTTTGTTACTTGTTTGTACCCGTAGGTAGATTTGGTTTGCAGTCTGGTGACAAGCCACCGGCTGCCGGTTGCTGCGTGCACGAGCGCCCAAAACCTACATGTTTTTGGTATGCGGGAGGAAACCGGAGAAATCCCGGAGTAAACCCACGCAACACGGGGAGAACATGCAAACTCCACACAGCTCACTGTTGGTCGGGGGCTGGGATCGAACCCACGATCTCATGATCCCCGCAATCCCCCGGCCGAGGGTACAACTGTGCTGTCACAGTGCTAAACCACTGCGCCACCGTGCAGCCCGTGAAGTACTTTTCCATTGTTGTTTATTTAGTATTTGTTTGGTTTATGTGGTG
Organism: Pholidichthys leucotaenia; assembly: GCA_020510985.1. Lineage (NCBI taxonomy): Eukaryota > Metazoa > Chordata > Actinopteri > Cichliformes > Pholidichthyidae > Pholidichthys > Pholidichthys leucotaenia. Next base: position 417,828,319 of record CM035843.1, read on the forward strand.
TCTAAGCTGAAAGAACCTGTAAAGGTCTTGATTTACTAGACCTTGTTTTTTCAAATCTTCAAAACTTCTTAAAGTTTGCCCTTTAAAACAATCGTAATATTTTATTAGTCCGTTCTCTTTCCACTTTTTAAATCTAGTGTCTGTTTTATTAGGAGTAAAGTCCTGATCATAGGAAATCCATTGCAGTAATCGATAGGGTTCTTTAGTTTGATTCTCTCTGACTATCTTAAACCAAATTTTTAGCGGGGTCTCTATCCACGGGTTATTGTTATTCAAAAGTTTAGGTAAGGCATTGTTCCCTATTATCGCCTGTAGGGGAATGTCACTTGTTATTTGGCATTCGATCTCCTTCCATTGTGCAGTGTAGACTGGGTTACATATCTCTACTAAAGTTTTAATTTGTGCGGCTTTAAAATAGGCCCTGATATTTGGCAGCGCGAGCCCACCTTTGTCTTTGTTTAGCTGTAGGTTTCTATATCTGATTCTAGGTCTCTTGCCCTGCCATATGAATCTTGAGATCCTTCTCTCCAGTTCTTGCCATGTTTTTTTGGGAGGTTCTACCGGTATTGTTTGGAAAAGGTATAAAAGATGTGGAAGTATATTCATTTTGACTGCTTCAGTTCTTTGTGCAGTACCCAAGAATGGTATCATATTTCATCTTGCTAGATCAGATTTTATTTTTGCCATCAGTGGATCATAGTTTAGTGTTATAATTTTGTTGAGTTGTTTCGGGATATTGACCCCCAGATATTTCATAGATTCCATCTCCCAGTTGGTTTTGAGTTTGCTTAGTAAATATTGATTTGGGTCATAGTTGAATGTTAAAACTTGGGATTTATGCATGTTTAATTCGTACCCCAATAACTCTCCATACTCTGAAAAAAACTGAGATTAGTTCTGGAAAAGAGGTGTCCGGCTGCCCCAGGTATATTAAAATGTCATCAGCAAAGAGTGCTATTTTATGTTCCTTCTGACCAAGTGTAATACCCTGAATTTTTTGATTCTGTCTTATCCATTGGCTCAGAGGTTCTATGAAGATTGCAAAGAGCAGTGGAGACAAGGGGCAGCCCTGACGACATCCTCTTTCCAGTTCAAAAGATGATGATAATTTACCGTTAATCCTTATTTTAGCTGTTGGTTTTTTTATATAATGCCTGGATAGTTCTGATGAAGTTATTATTGAAATTGAAACTGGATAAGATTCTATATAGGAAAGACCAGTCAACCGAATCAAATGCTTTTTCAGCATCTAATCCCAATATGGCTGCATTAAAATTATATTTTTTTATATGGTGAATTATGTGTAAAGTGCGTCTAATGTTATCTTGTGTCTGTCTTTGTCTTATAAAACCTGTTTGGTCTAAATGAATTAAGTCTGTCAGTATATTTTCTTTCTTTTTTTTTTATTTAAGTTTTTGTAAAGGGTATACAGGTCATTACAGCATTGCATTGTTTACATTTTCATCACATGTTCCCTTACTTTTTGCTATTTGACAACATTGGAAGAATAATTATTACAACACCCTTTTTTTTTTAAGGTGAAAGAAAGTGAAATTAAATAGAATAAAAAAAACAAAAAAAACAAAAGAGCAAAAAACAAACAGACAGAAAAATAAAAACAAATAGTTAAAAATAAAAGAGCATCTGAGTAGCTTTGGAATAAAGAGCAGAGCCATTATTGAAATGGTATTTGTCAAAGATTAGATCTAATGGAAGACACATATGCGATCCAGGGTTGCCAAAATTTCAAGAACCCATCCATGTCCTGTCTCAGTGCGAATGTCAACTTTTCCATCAAGTAAATGTCTTGGATCACGTTAATCCAATCTTCAGGTGTAGGACAGTCCTTCAACATCCATTTTTTAGTTAGGGCTTTTTTACTTGCCAGTATTAAAACAGTGAATAAGTATTTTTCTCCTCGTCTTTCCAGTGATTCCGGTAGTAAACCCAAATACAAAGTTACAAAAGAAAAGGGGACTGTTATTTTGAATATTTTCCCCAATATTGTCTGTACATTGGTCCAGTATTGGTGGATAACTGGGCATGACCAAAACACATGAAAATGATTTGCAGTCTCTTCACCACACAAGCGCCAACAATTCAACCCCTTATGAGTAAATTTGTTTTGTGCAGGTGTTCTGAAAAATCTTACCAAATTTTTCCATCCAAATTCTCTCCGCTGCAGGGGTGAGGTACTTTTCCATTGTTGTTTATTTAGCTTTTCCCATATTTCCAGTTGTAAAGTGAAATTCCCCTCTTTTCCCCATCTCTCTTTTATATATGATGCGTTGTCTCATTTCAAGTCTTGAAGACCTTGGTATATTTTTGAAATGTATCTGATCCCTGGGGTCCCTTTATATGCCATTAAGAAGACATTCAGAACACCTGACTGGGCCCTTTCCACATCCTCCTTTTTAAGTATATTGTTTATGTGGTGTCTAAGCTGAAAGAACCTGAAAAGGTCTTGATTTATTAGACCTTGTTTTTTCAAATCTTCAAAACTTCTTAAAATTTGCCCTTTAAAAAAATCACAATATTTTATCAGTCCGTTCTCTTTCCACTTTTTAAATCTAGTGTCTGTTTTATTAGGAGTAAAGTCTTGATCATAGGCAATCCATTGCAGAAATCGATAGGGCTGTTTAGTTTGATTCTCTCTGACTATCTTTAACCAAATTTTTTGCGGGGTCTCTATCCACGGGTTAGTGCTATTCAAAAGTTTAGGTAAGGCATTGTTCCCTATTATCGCCTGTAGGGGGATGTCACTTGTTATTTGGCACTCGATCTCCTTCCATTGTGCAGTGTAGACTGGGTTACATATCTCTACTAAAGTTTTAATTTGTGCGGCTTTAAAATAGTCCCTTATATTTGGCAGCGCAAGCCCACCTTTGTCTTTGTTTAGCTGTAAAGTTCTATATCTGATTCTAGGTCTCTTGCCCTGCCATATGAATCTTGAGATCATTCTGTCCAGCTCCTGCCATGTTTTTTTGGGAGGTTCTACCGGTATTGTTTGGAAAAGGTATAGAAGACGTGGAAGTATATTCATTTTGACTGCATCATTTCTTTGTGCGGTACCCAAGAATGGTATCATATTCCATCTTGCTAGGTCAGATTTTATTTTTGCCACCAGAGGATCATAGTTTAGTGTTAAAATTTTGTTGAGTTGTTTCGGGATATTGACCCCCAGATATTTCATAGATTCCAATTCCCAGTTAGTGTTGAGTTTGCTTAGTGAATAATGATTTGGGTCATAGTTGAATGTTAAAACTTGGGTTTTATGCATGTTTAATTTGTACCCCGTTAAATTTCCATACTCTGAAAAAACTGAGATTAGTTCTGGTAAAGAGGTGTCCGGCTACCCCAGGTATATTAAAATGTCATCAGCAAAGAGTGCTATTTTATGTTCCTTCTGACCAAGTGTAATACCCTGAATTTTTTGATTCTGTCTTATCCATTGGCTCAGAGGTTCTATGAAGATTGCAAAGAGCAGTGGGGACGAGGAGCAGCCCTGACGACATCCTCTTTCCAGCTCAAAAGATGATGATAAATTACCGTTAATCCTTATTTTAGCTGTTGGTTTTTTATATAGTGCCTAGATAGTTCTAATGAAGTTGTTATGAAAATTGAAACTGGATAAGATTCTATATAGGAAAGACCAGTCAACCGAATCAAATGCTTTCTCAGCATCTAATCCCAATATGACTGCATTTAAGTTATATTTTTTTATATGATAAATTATGTGTGTCTAATGTTGTCTTGTGTCTGTCTTTGTCTTATAAAACCTGTTTGGTCTAAATGAATTAAGTCTGTCAGTATATTTTCTAACCTTTTTGCAAGGATAGTGGTAAAAAGCTTATTGTCCTGATTTAATACACTGATTGGTCTGTAGTTGGAGCAATCTAGTTTATCCTTTTCAGGTTTAGGTATAACTGCAATGACCCCTTCTCTCCAGGAGGGGGGGATTTCCCCTGTGTGGAGGACATAGTTAAATGTTTTAGGAGGAGAGGAGATAGTTGCTGTTTAAAGGTTTTGTACCACTCTGCTGTATAGCCATCTGCTCCTGGGGATTTGTTAGCTTTAAGTTTCATAATTGCTTTTTTCTAATTTTTTAGGTTGTATTTCTGACAGTGGTGTTTTATTTTGTGACTCAGTAAGTTGGGGAAGATTTAATGTATTTAGGAAGGCTTCGGATGCGATTTTGTGTTTTTTGAAGGAGTATAAGTTCTTGTAGTAATTCTCGAAGCTTTTAAGAATTTCCTGAATCCTAAATTTTATTTCCTTTGATACTGGGTCTCTGATTTTGTAGACTGCTCTCTCCGTTTGTTGTTTCCTCAATTTGTAGGCTAGTAATTTTGCCGATTTGCTACCTGTTTCATAGCATTTTTGTTTCAGAAATGTAAGTTTCTTCTGGATTTCTATTGTGTAGATCTCGTTTATTTGTTTTTTAATTTCCTTAATTTTGAGCGAGTCATTAGAATGAGTGTTGTCTTTGTGCTCTTTTTCTAGTTTCTTAAGTTCTGACTCTAATGTGGTTAGTTTTTCTTGTCTCAGTTTCTTTTGGATTGCCAGTTTTGCGATAATCTTTTCCCTCATTACAGCTTTGCATGTGTCCCACAGTATTAAAGGGGATACTTCTCCATTATCATTTTCTTCCAAATATCTGAGAATATCTGATTCCAATTCATCTATCAGTGGTCCTTTCAGCACATTTGAATTTAACCTCCAAGAAAATGTACTATTTGTGTATTTTTGGATATTTAAGTCCATATAAGATAAGATAAGATAAGATAAGCCTTTATTAGTCCCACAATGGGGAAATTCCAGGATTGCAACAGCACAGGGATAGCAACACTCAGAGCAACAATCAGAAGGCAAGAAAAAAAAGCAAGCAAGCAAGAGCAGCTAATATACATATGTACATATTACTATGAATATATATATATATATGTACACACACAGACACACAGTGCAGATATATAGATAGATATAGATCGGACTGTGGTCAGAGAGATCCATCAGTCCTATTTTACATGTTTTTACTCTTCCAATGTCTCTATTAAACATAAAAAAAATAGTCAATCCTTGAGTATGATGAATGTGGTGCTGAGTAAAATGTATAATCTTTTACACTGGGGTTGAATTCCCTCCACACGTCACAGATTCCCATTTCTTTTAGTAGCATCCGAGTTTTTCTACTTTGAGTGTTATTTTGATGTGGAGAATTACCTGATGCATCCCAGTATGGATTCAGTCTTAGATTGAAGTCTCCACCACATATCACCAAACCTTGGGCTTTAGTTGTCATTAGGTCAAATACATTTTTATAAAATTTCCAGTTAGCCCCTGGAGGTGCATATACATTCAGCAGGGTGATATCATCTCCCTCTAGCCGACCAAGTACCATGCTAAATCTCCCTTCTTTATCTTTGTGTTCTGAATTTTTTTCAAACATAATTTTGGTTGAGATCAATGTCGCTACCCCCCTCCTCCTCCCTGACTTATATGAAGATGAAGAGATCAGTTTAAACCCTTATCTATTAAGTTTAGTGTGCTCCAAGTGTGTTAGATGGGTTTCCTGTAAAAATATTATTCCTGCTTTGTCTTTTTTCATTTTGCCAAGAATCTTGGATCTTTTAACTGGATTCAGGATCCCTTTTACATTCTGTCATTTACATTTACATTCAGTCTGTGTATATATACAGTATATATATATATATACAGTATATACTGTATATATTTATAGTAATATGTACATATGTATATTAGCTGCTCTTGCTTTTTTTTTCTTGCCTTCTGATTGTTGCTCTGAGTGTTGCTATCCCTGTGCTGTTGCAATCCTGGAATTTCCCCATTGTGGGACTAATAAAGGCTTATCTTATCTTACATTATATGAGATTATTTTGGTTACACCCTGTTTCTCCAATGTGTTGTCTTATTTAGAATAACAGTGTGGTGATCCTCTTTTATGCTACTCAGAAACTGAAAGAACATTAAGAACATAAACAACATTAAGAACATAGTATATAAAACTTTAAAACAAAAAACTGACACAAGATCTTCCTGAGCTGAGGTCTTTTTAGCGACCTTAGAAGAGCCTTAATGGTGTGTTGGCTCTGAGGGAAATTCCTCAAACTGTTACGTGTTGAGGGCCCTCTCTTACCCCTGTAAGTTGTCCCATGTTTTTAACGTGAATTTCAGATCCCAATCCGAACTTGTAATGATTTTTTTTTTTTTTTTTAAATGCCTATACCCTATGAAATTGTGCGCAACCTCCCACCACCGTCACAGCAAACAGTCACGTTAATACAGTATTTGTTAGTGTGGAGAGTTCATGTGGTTCATTGTCACATTTCTATTTTAACAAGTTTTGTTTTTGTTTTTTTTGAAGACTTACTTGTTTCTAATATTATGTCTGTTCCATAAAATGTTTTACCACTTGCTGGTTCCGCATCTCCTTTAATGTTTGTTACCTTGTAGGAGGAGGGTTGGATGCGCAGATTGACTAAAAATATCGTTATTCCCTCCTGAAAGCGCTCAGTTTTTCCTTATAGCCCTGGTGCTGGGTTTCTCGCTGCTAGCCCGTGGATTTTGAGGGTCTCTGTGTGGACCACGTTTTAGCCTTGATTCTTTCGATCGGGTCTGCTGCGGGTTTATACACCGTTACCGGGAGCCCTCTTCTCGCCATATCTGTGGTTGCTTCTAGGGATGTGATTTTTCCACTAATTCGCGGAATTCCGCTTTTTTTTTTTTTTTTTTTTTTTAATCTTCCAGGAAGATAAAGTACATTAAGTACGTTAGCGGCTTGTGATCCACGAACGCAGTGAAGGTGTGCCCTTTCAGGCAGAACTGGAAGTGGCGTATGGCCAGGTGGAGAGCCATTAATTCTCTGTCGAACACGCTGTATTTACGCTCACTGTCGTGCAAAGACCTGCTTAAAAAGGTGAGCTGCTGCCAAGAACCGGCAACGCATTGCTCCACGACGGCCGCTATGCCCATGTCCGAGGCGTCGGTGGTGAACGCTATCTGAGCCACCAGGTCTGGGTGCGCCAGTAGTGCAGCGTTCGCCAGAGCTGTTTTAACCTCAGAACGCTTCTCCCGCTCGGGAGTCCAGTCGACTCTGTCCGCCGGTTTCCGTTTCTTGAGTGCGGCGTACAACGGCTGTATGAGCTGGGCTGCACAGGGGAGGAAACGGTTATAAAAGTTAACCATCCCCCAAAACTCCCGCAGTGCCCTGACATTGATGTTGAGGAGAAAAAAATAGCAAAACAATTTATATTACGTTTATGATTCCAAACAGTTTGAAATTGACAATGCACAGTGGACATTGACTCATACCTTTTGAATATTTCTAAGACTTGGCTACATCAGTGATTGTGCAAAATGAACTGCTCAAGACTCAATGGAGATTGAAACTGGTCATCTGAAATGAATGCTGAAATTATAAAAAGTAATGGTATGAATGAATTTTATTTCTATTATGAAATAGATAAAATTAACTGATTTTGATTTGATCAAGTGTTAAAGCATGTGATGGATAATGCTTGGAATATTTTATTTTAGGAATGCTATCTTCTTGGAACATAAGTCAATATTATACAGTAATAAGTGGCATTCAGCCGTTTGTTTTATGTCATTTAAGCACAGTTCTGGTACTTAAAAATCATAAAAACCCAGGAGCTTCGGGGGGCTTTGTCCCCCTTGTCCCCCCACTGGGGCTCTGCCCCAGACCCCGCTGGGGGACTGTGTCCCCCAGACCCCCTGCTGAATTTTCAGATAATTTCCCCAACCCCAAATCACATCCTTATGCTTCTTCCGCCGAGTTGTAGAGACACATCTCTTCCCCATAAAAAAAACCCTCAGCTTCGCCGGAAATGGAGTTTGAAAGCGCAGTTTCTTCTCTCTTAGTACCTTTTTAGCGTCGTTGTATTCCTGACACTTTTTAAGGACCTCCGGGGCGTAGTCATGCTCCACAAAAACTTTTCTTTCTTGGTGCATAAATCCTTTTTTCTGCCAAGCCAGTCTCAAAACCTCTTCTTTTGTTCTGAAGTTGGCAAACTTTATCACCACCGATCGTGGTGGCGCTTCCGCCGACGGCTTTGGGGCTAATGAACAGTGCGCCCTTTCTATCTTCAAGTCGGTGGATTGGGGAATTTCCAACTTCTCTCTCAGTATGGATTCCTCGCATGCAGCCATTGTGGTGAAACCGTCCTCGACTCCTTCTTTCAGACCATGAATTCTTATGTTGGCCCTTCTTAGTCTTCCTTCTTGGTCGGTTAGCTTAGCCTCCAGTCTTGTCTGTCGTTTGAGTAATTCCAGCACGGTTTCTTCCAGCCTTTTTATTCTTTCCTCTGCTTCCATGATTCGGTCCTCAGCCTGGTCCACTCTGTTGTTTGTCCTTTTTATTTCGTCTTTAATTTCACAAAATTCGGCCCAACACTCTCGGCGAAATTCTCTTAATTCTAGAATGATCGTTTTTAAGCTAACCGTGTTGCTAGCCTCATTCAGCTCCTCTGCTTCTGAGTGGTTGTTGTCCTCCAGGTCAGATTCTCCAGCCAGTGCGCGTCTTGGCCTGGCAAATGTCGATCTCTTCTGTTTTCCTTTAGGCATAATGACTTTGTCTTTTGATTTTCACTCTTCCAAAAATCCGTTAAATCTGATTTTCAAGGTATTTTCACGGATGGGGTCTTGGAGCTTCAGCGTTAAGCTGCTATCACCATGGTGTCCAGACCGGAAGTCAGACCTTTTAATTATCTTTAAAAAAAAAAACCTCTCACCTTTTATTGCACTCTGCAATGGGATAGGAGAACACCCACCCCTGCTTGCTGCTGCTTGCCCAGGACAACCCCAGAAAAGGCCAAGGCTCAGCCCATCTCCAGGAGACTGGTACCACAATGTGAGCTGTGTGTCAAGGTGAGCCAAATCATATCTAGCCAGTATCACTCAACCTTGTGTACAAGCTCAAGCTCCTTCCTCGCCAGAGAGGTGACGTTCCACATTCCAAAAGCCAGTTTAGTAAGTCGGGGATCAGACCGCCAAGATCTCGGCCTTCAACTGCTACTTGATCCACATAGCACCGGACCTCCATGAGCCCTCCTACAGGTGGTGAGCCCACTGGAAGACAGACCCATGTGGCTCTTTTGAGCTGAGTTCAGTTGGGTCTCATGGGCAGAAACCCGGTCACCAGGCGCTTGCCATTGATCCCTTCCCCCAGGCCTGGCTCCAGGGCGGGGCCCCAGTAACCCCGTACCAGACAGGGTACACTGAATTCTTTTTTTTTTTTCCACAATATCTTTATTGAACCTTTTTTTTTTTTTTAACAAACATGATACAAACAATCAAACACTAACACTAAAGTACTACAAAAAAAAAAAATGCACTAAAAACACCAACAACCACCAACAAAATCAAGTCTTCAACAATGCTCCTCTTTTTAGTCTAGACAATCCAATACATAAGTATACATATTATGTTCACCAGTTTGGAATTTACAAGGTCCACACACATCATTCACCTTCTTCTTCAAGAGTTATGTTTAAATTTTTTACATAATCAATAAAAGGTCTCCATATATTCTCAAACACAATTTCCTTTGATTTTAGTATATATGTTATTCTTTCTAATGGAAGGTTTGTAAACATCTGTCTTAACCACTGAGTCACATCTGGTCTATGAGTCTTTTTCCATAATAGTGCAATACATTTTTTGGCATTAAGCAAACTGAGGTCTATGAATGTTCTTTCACTTTTATTGAAATTATGCTTTTCTGGGTACAGACCCAACAAAACCAGTTTAGGATTCAATATGATTTGTTTTGAGATTATTTTTTCAATTGTTACCCTCACCTCTTCCCAAAACATTCTTATTAATCTACATTCCCATAAACAATGAAATAGGGTTCCTTTACTTTCCATGCATTTTGTGCATGTATCTGGTATATTTTTGTTATATCTATTTAACTCCTCCGGTGTAACATACATCCGCATTAACCATTTGAAATGTATCAATTTAAGGCGTGCATTTATTGATTTGGTTTGAGCTTCTGTACAAGCCAATTCCCATTGTTCCTCTGAAATTTCAATTTGCAGATCTTCTTTCCAGTAGTTTAATCTTTTCAGTGAATTTTCACTTGAAGATAGTGTCAATGAGTTATAAAACTCTGAAATAATACCCTTTCTTTTACTATCTTTCATCATCATTTTTTCCAAGGATGAATAAATAGGTCGAGTGAGAGCTTTATTTTGATTTGATCGAATAAAGTTTCTAAGTTGAAGATATTTAAAAAAATGTGTTCTATTGAGATTAAATTTGATCCTCAGCTCTTCAAAAGACATTATGTTGTCTGCACATGGCAAATATAAATCCTGAATCTTTTGTATCCCTTTTAAATTCCATACTTTAAATACAGCGTCCGCTCTCCCTGGTTTAAAATATTGATTACCCCATATTGGACTAAATTGTGACAATAACTGTGGTTCTTTTAAATAGTTTTTAGCTTCACACCATATTTTGATCATATGCTTTACAAATGGATTTTTAACTTGTTTTTGTAATTTTTTTGCCGAATCTGAGTATATGAATATGGGAAGAGGTAAAGGTAAATTGTATGATTCCATTTCAGTCCAGTGAGGGAGATCATTTGATGAAAAATAATATGTCATAGACCTCAGTTGTGCCGACCAATAATACAACATAAAATTTGGACATTTCAGACCTCCACGATCAAATGGTAAATATAATAAAGACAAACGTAATCTAGCCCTCCTGTTGTTCCATATAAATTCCACTAACTTTTTTTTTATTCTTGAGAATAGATCTAAAGGTGGTGATAAGGGAATGTATTGAAATAAATAAAGTATTTTAGGTAAAATATTACTTTTAAGTATATTGATTCTCCCGATCATCGACATTGGTAGTGACATCCATCTCTGAGTTAACTCACTGATATCTGACATTAAGGCTTCATAGTTGACACTGGCGACTGATTCTAGCTTAGGCATAATTTGGATTCCTAAATATTTAAACTGATTTACAACATTGAATTGATTTACCTCAGGGGCTGAGTAATTTCTCTGGGTCTCATTTAGCATTAATATTGAAGATTTAGTTTTATTTATTTTATATCCTGATATTTCCCCAAAATTCTTTATTAAATTCAACAAGGTTGGAATTGATTTTTTTAGATTCGACATAAACAAAATTATATCATCGGCGTACAGGGAGATTTTATGTTCTGTTGGTCCAACTTTAATTCCATATATTTGTGAATGTAAACGTATCGCTATCGCTAAAGGTTCAATTGCCATAGTAAACAGTAAAGGTGAAAGTGGACAGCCTTGTCGACATCCTCTATTGATTTTTATTGGTTTTGAAATATTGTTATTTGTTAGGATTTCTGCTGTAGCATTATTGTATATTATTTGAACCCATTTTATGAAATTATTTCCAAGCCCAAACCTTTGTAGGACTTCAAAAAGAAAGGGCCATTCAACTCTATCAAAGGCCTTTTCGGCGTCCAATGATAGGAGAGCTGTATCCGGTGCTTCTTTATTAAAATAAATAATATTAAATAGTCTTCTTACATTATGGAAGCCTTGTCTACCCTTTATAAAGCCATTCTGATCTCGATTAATAATATTTGGTAAAATTTCTTGTATTCGTCTTGCTAAAATTTTACAGATTATCTTAAGGTCGGCGTTTAATAGGCTTATTGGTCTCATATTTTCACATTTATTAGAGGGCTTACCTGGTTTTGGCAGCAGTATAATTAAGGCATTATTTATGTATGATGGTAAATTATTATTTTGAAATGCTTCTAAAACCATTTCCAAAAAAGGTTTTATTAATTTATTCTTAAATTTTTTATAAAGGTCAACTGGAAGACCATCTGGTCCTGCACTTTTTCCTGATTTCATATTATCAATGGCTAGCCCAACTTCTTCTTGACTAATTTTAGACTCCAATATCTCCCTGTTTTCATTTGGAATACACGGTATAGATAGTTCGTTCAAAAACCCATTTAGTTTTGTTAAATCAGGTTCATTTTTGGTATCATATAATTTTTCATAGTAATCTCTAAAGGCTCTATTAATTTCTAAAGGATCTATAACTACCTGTCCCTTACTTTTAATACTGGTAATTGGTGTTTTAATTTCCAATTGTTTAATCTGCCATGCTAATAATTTTCCTGATTTTTCATCTTGTTCATAAAAAGATTGTTTCAATCTTAGAAGACTCGAGGCAGCTCTATTCGCTGATTTTTTGTCGTATTCAGCTCTCAAAATCAGTAATTCATTCTCCAACCTTGGGTCACTTCCTGCATACACTTTTTCCTGAAGATTTTTTATTTTATGTTCCAATTTAGCTCTCTCCTCTCGAGTCTTCTTAGATTTTGATCCTGTATAACTAATAATATGTCCCCTAATAAAAGCTTTGAAAGCCTCCCACTTTACACATGCTGATGTTTGTGTAGTATTGATGTCAAAGAACTCGTCTATCTGTTTTTCTATATACTTGACAAATTCCTCATCCTGAAGCCATTTATGCTGAAATTGCCATCTACCTGATTCCTTTGTCAATTTTTTATCTACATATATTAGACAACAGGGTGCATGATCAGAGATCACGATGTTATCATAAAAGCAGTTTTGAATCTTGGACCTTAATTCTGTGGAAATCAAAAAATAATCAATACGTGAGAATGTCTTGTAGGTACTGGAATAACAAGAATAGGCTTTAACTTGTGGTTTCATTTCTCTCCATATATCTAACAATCTCAATTCTTTCATAAAATGATTAATAGTCATCCTACATCCAATGTGCGTACAATCCAGTCCTGTTGATCTATCCACACCTGGATTCAATGTACAATTAAAATCCCCTGCTATTATATGTTGCCCTGTAAGTGATGATAAGATGAGAAATAAATTAGCAAAGAACTTCTGATCATCTATATTGGGACCATATAAGTTCACAAGATTTATATTTTCTAATAGCAAAGAACCTTGAATGATTACATATCTTCCAAATTTGTCTCCAATTACATTTTTCACTTGAAAAGGAACTGATTTATGTATGAGAGTCATAACTCCCCTGGCTCGGGATGAAAATGAAGAGGTGAATACACTTCCCTGCCATCTACTCCTAATTCTTTTAACATCCTCCTCTATCAGATGAGTTTCTTGTAAAAACACAATTCTTGAACCCATGTCCTTTATTTTATTCATAACTTGTTTAAGTTTTTTTAAATTTTGTAGACCTCTGCAATTCCATGAAGTTAAATTAAGATTAACACTTTGGTCCATGATCAATAGAGAGTTTGGGATTACCTTGCAGTGTAAACATGCTCATACAGAGAAGCAAAAACATGAGTGGTTGAACATTCATCCTACAAACTACACACAAACAAATTTCCCCTTCCCACACTTGTGGCAAACCCCCCAAAATCAAAAGAAAAATTCTGTCTCCCGATATAGCCATCGACCGTTCCACACCCACGGGGAACAGCCTAAGCCACTCCTTCTTCATCCTCCCAATCACCCTAACTCTACTGCTTTTAATGACGTAACATTAACTCTCCTCTGTAGTTTTCCAACTTAACTCCAAAATTTTTAACAACTTTGTACATCATAGTTTTTTTTTTTGTTTGTTTGTTTTGTTTTTTTAATATATAATACAATCTATATTTTGTAAACTTACTATTTACTTCAAGTCAGTCAGATGCCTGTGCAAATGCTTAATTATTCTACCTTATATTTTGTTCATGCTTAGCTCCCACCAGTCTCTTCTTCTTCTTTGATCTTCTTGATGAACTCCTGCGCCTCCTCTGGGGTCTTGAAGATGTGGGTTCTGCCCTCATACGTGGTCAGCAGTCTCGCAGGATAGATTACACCATGACGAATCCCAAGGTTGCGCAGCTCCTTACGTACGGGATCAAACTGCTTCCTCAATTGCTGGATTCCTGTGGCCAAATCTGGGTAGAACCGCACCTGCTGGTCCTGGTGTTTAATCTCTCCTTTAGCACGTGCAGCGTTGAAGATCTTCATCCCGTCTCTGTTGCTAAGAAACTTCATAATTAAGGTCCTCGGCGGTCCCTTATCTCTCCGTGGGCCAATACGATGTGCTTTTTCCAGAACCACTGCTGATTGCAACTCCTCGCTGCCCAGCACCTCCGGAATCCACTTTTCCAGAAAGGAACATACGTCCCGACCTTCTGATTCCTCTGGAAGACCCACCAGCCTCAAATTATTCTGTCTCGACCGAGATTCCAAATCCAAAATATTATCTTCCAGAGATTTATTTTTTTTTTCCAAAGTGCGCACCTTTAATTGAAGACGGGTGACGTCATCTTCAGCACTAGCGAGACGGAGCTCCATCTGCGCCGTTCGTTCTACACAGTCACCCAATTCCTTTCTTATTCCTTCCAATGCTGTCATAATCCCATCAAATCTAGAGGAAAAGTCCGCTCTCATTGAACTCATGGCAGCCATCAGCGCATCTGCGCCATTCCCCGCAGAAATCGCACCGCCGCCAGCCTCCTCCGCCATATATGGAGTTTTGTTTGCTGCGTCACAGACCTGAAAGTCCGTTAATTTGGACTGTTTCGGCGGCTCGCTTTTTCCTTTTCCTGGTTTTCCAGCCTTAGGCTTCGCCGACATATCCTCGCTCAAATGCTGGGATACGTTCTGTCCCAAATGAGAGAGTTATTTGCCGATTTTTTTCTCCAGGAGCAGAGCAGAGCGAGACACGTCCGTCCTACGTGGCAGCCATAACCGGAAGTCGGGTACACTGAATTCTTGATGGTTTATTCATCTTGAGAGTCTGTTTGACCGCTCTTAATCTGGCTCTCTGCCCAAGACCAGGTTGTCTTGGGAGACCCTACCAGAGGCAAATTGTCCCCGACAACATAGTTTCTGGTGTCACGAGGTATCACAAACCCCCCACCACAATAAGGTGGCGATCCATGAGGGGTCTAATCTTGTGGACAAGTAAACAAGCCCTGGTTTTGAATGGTCTTGGTTTGAAATCCTGAGTCCTTTTTTCCAGGACTGAGTCGAGCTTGAGACCAAGTAAAAATGGCTCCAATTCCAAGATGAGACCGAGACCTTAAAATGTGGTCTTGAGACTGGTGTTTAGTGCTTCAACACTAGCATCTACAACAATTACAATATCGTGGAAAATTTCCATTTATTTTTTGTAATTAAATTCCAATTGTGAACGTTCACATATTTCAGATTCCTTACATGTATACACAGTGGTCTTGGTCTTGGCTTTGTTTCTGACTGTTTTGGTCCTGAATCAGTCTTGGACCTCTAAATTCTTGGTCTCAGTACACTCAGGTCGTGGTCTGGTCTTAGTGTCGTTTTGACAACAGCACTGCTTAAAGCTACAGATGGCCTTTTTTTTGGATGTCCCTGTGATACCAAGGCACATATAAACTCTGCAAAGTGTTTTCCCAGCAAAGGTCTTATGCATTAAAGAGCTGCGTATGACTCCGGAGCTACAGGTTGCAGATACCAGACTCATGTCTGCTTTTCTATCAATAAAGTGTCCCATCAGAGCTCTCTGATTCAGTATTCACCGATGATCACAAACCAACTTGAGTGTAGACAAGAACAAGAAACATCTGAGTAGAAAATGTCTCCCTTAACTGGAATTTGCTAAGCTGTAGCAGATCTTCAGATCAGATGTCGACTCTGTTGTCTGCAGGAGAAGACGTGTGAAGAGTCCACATCCTTTGACCTGTCTCCGTATGATGTGGCCTCAGCCATCAGTGTTGTAGACAGACTGTTGGTTGAACAGGCCAAAGAAGTCAGCCGTGGTGGTTCTGTGACAGAGGATTTCAACGTTGAATCCTTCAACTCTGGTAAGAATGTTTTTCTCAGGTCACAAAAATATTTTGTTTGAGTGTTTAGCGCATATAGCCAGGAACGTACACTGTAGTCGCCTATTCTTCCATTTGTAAACTCTCACAACTCCAGTCGGTACTGTATCACAGCTCAACAGTTGTTATTGTGATTTAGGGCTGCATCTGATGACTATTTTACTAATTGAGTAGTGTGTCACTATAATTGAACGATTACTCGAGTAATCAAATACTTTTAGTTTTTTTGTATTGAAGAAACTTGTATTGACCAGCATGTGCAGAACTTTCTTCCCTAAAGAGCAGTAGTAATTGTACCAAACACTCAATAACACAAGTGCACATTTATTGCAATGGTTATTGCATAGAACTTAACTTTAAACATTACGTTACACCATAAAGTTCCATTTTGTAGCGTTAGCTTCAACACGCAGCATAGCAACTACTGCTGCTAGCAGTAGCTACCCCATTTACAGCTACCGCTAATAGTGGTAGCCGCAATATGTTCTTTTGCCCTATAAGCATAATTAGCATAGCTGACTTCATTCTATTCATCTTAATTTAAAATCTGAATCACATACCTTGACTCAGTCCGTTGCTTGTGCTTGATATCTCTGCTGAGACATTGTCTTATGCTAGTTCGTTGCTCAGCTTTACAATGTACAGGCTAGGGCTGCAGCTAATGACTATTTTATGGCTTGGGTAATTGCCCACTCTAATCGAAGATTACTCGAGTAATCTGATACTTTTTTTAAGAAACTTGCATTGACCAACATGTGCGGAACTTTGTTTCCAAAAGAGCAGTAGTAATTGTACCAAACATTCAATAACGCAAGTACACATTTCATGCAATGTTTATTGAATAGAACGTAACTTTAAATGTCATGTTACACCATAAAATTCTGTTTGCTAACCGTTAGCATCTGCTAGTACTAGCCGCTGGCAGATGCTAATGGCTGTGGCAATATGTTCTTTGGCCATACAAGCATAATTAGCATAGCTGACTGCATTCTATTAATCTTAATTTTAAATCTCAATCATGTACCTTGTCTCAGGTGCACTGGCTGTGCATGATATGGGATGCTTTCTGCCTAGACACTGTAACATCCGACATTGTAGGGTGCTAGTTCGCCGCTCGGCTTTACCATGTACACACTGCACAATGTTTTTCTTCAGTTTGAGCTTGAAATGATCCCAGACTTGAGATACATTTGTCATGTATTTTTTAATTTTCTTCCTCTTTGCCGGCCCGTCACTGTGCCGCTCTGACACTGCGCCGTTAAACAAATCTGCGTTTTGTTTAGGTAGCGTTACCGGAAGAAAGTCATGCCGGAAGAAGTTCACATAGACCGGAAGTTCTACATTAAACGACACGTCAAAGCATAAAATTTGAATTGACAAATTTTTGTAATCGAATTATTTGAGTAATCGTTGCAGCCCTAGTACAGACTGCACAGTGTTTTCCTTCAATGTCAGCTTGAAATGAGCCCAGACTTGAGATACTTTTTATCATTTTTTTCTGACTTTCTTCATTTTCGCTGTTGCTCTGTTGCTCTTACATCACGCCATTAAACAAACCTGTATCTTGTTTACATAGTGTGACTGGAAGAAGATCATGTAGACTGGAAGTGCTACATTAGACTACGCTTCGAAACATAGATTTTGAATTGATGAATTTGTGTAATCGAATTATTCAAGTAATCGTTGCAGCCGTACTGTGATTATGTGTCATCCACAAATGGAGAGAAGATGAATGACTCAGTTTTCTGTGTTTCAGGTTTAAAACTGGACCTTAAAACCATAGCTAAAGTGAAACGTAAGTATAAATTCTAAAGCACTTATCTTAAAGGGGTCATTGACTGAAAAATGATGTGTTTCTAGGTTTTAACTGTCTGAGATGGGCCTGTTGATCAGGTAATTATCCAAAAAATATCAAAACAATCAATTCCCTTAAAAACCACACAGACTTTATCTTGTTTTTCTCTCCCAGAAACATTTTTGAGTCTTCCGGGTAAATTGTATACGTCATGATTAGACAAAGCCAACCCATCGGCATCCTTGAGACCCGCCCATTGCTCTATTATTGGCTTATATATATTTTATTAGCTGTTCTGTCATGTAGATGGAAGGGGTGCTAAAGGTAGCCTATTAGCCCTTGAGCTATTAGCCCCCCAGCTAACTCTGGTACCAGGTGGCTCACACCAAGCGTGGCTTATATTGTTATTTTCCTCAGATCTTACACCCTAATAGCCATCCCTGTTACCACCTGGTTCACCAGTTCACAGTCCACAATATATCTTGCGTCACTCTGGCCCATCTCCCAATAATTTTGCCGTGATTCCACAGCAGATTGCCAGCACTGGTGCATCAATTGTGGAACCAACCCACCGGTCCAGGTGGTACCTACTCCAGGACTCGAGGCTGGCTGGAGGCTGGTGGCTGTCATGGCCAGCTCCGCTCTTGCGGGCAGCGTAGGGGAGCCACTGGCCTTGGGAGGAGAGCGGCATCCCGCAGAGCAAGACAATGCCTTTTGAGATTCTGTGGCTTAGCAGCTCGGCAAGCTTCGCTTTGATTTGGCCTATAGCCTTGGGTCCTAGGCCAGGTCAGTGGGAGGGAAATCATGGCATAATTATTGGGAGATGGCCCAGAGTGATGTGAAGTACACCATCGACTGTGGATCAGTGAACCAGTGCCACTCATCCGATCTAGAAGGAGGCTAAAAGCTAAAGGCTATAAGCTAGCCAGCTAATGGCTAATTGACGTAAGCAGGAGGGCGGAGTTGAATAGGTGAAGGATGTTTCTTAAAGTGACAGGCTTTAAATCAGAGCGTTTCAAGAAAGCCAGGAAAAATACAAAACAAATTTGCTTCAGTAATGAAAAAAAAAATTAAACAAAATGTGAACAAAATAAGTTACAAACACTTTGTTAAGACGTGTGTGAGCTGTTAAAATGTGGAAAAATTGTCGTTAATGACCCCTTTAATGGGATGAGGTCAGTGTGATTCTTGTTTAATGAGTTGTGAGATTTTTCTCAACTGCTTCTGCTTTAACAGAGATACTCCTGGATCTGGAAGCTGCCATTGATTCCTATGATGTTCCAAGCGACAGAGGCATCACCAAACCTGGGATGTAGGTGACCCTGTTATGGTAGATACTTAAAGTTCCCGATTATTTCCATTACTAGGTCTGACACCCTCAGTGACACATACAGTAGTTGTGAAGACCAAAAAACATTCCTGTGTTTACAGCTCATTAAAAACTGCTTCTTTATCCACCTTATTCCTGGGGGTGCCACAGTAGGAACAATTATGGGCGGGACTTTCCGGTTTCGGCTGAGGTAGTGTTCAATCAGTCAGCAAGAGTGGAGTAGCAAGGGCATTTAAAACAGCGTTTTTAGAAGTTTTTCAAATTCATTTTAATGTATAGTCCACATATGTGTTTTGCACTCAAGTGGCAGCTAATTTCAGCACTTGCAGTTTTTGTATTTTTTTGAATGTTTTGGTGTAGTTCTGGTACTTGTTGCTGCTGGTGTTCATGGTTGTGCCATAGACTAAATGGAGGCGTCTCACCAGCGATGCCTAGATGATGCACTGAAAATGGAAAAGGATTGGTCATGTGATCAGTGGTACAGACACAGGACAGACACAAGAGCACAGCAGGTATGTTTTCACTTGTGTGAATGTCACAGATCTAACATTTATATGTTATATATATCACCAGAATGAAGGCTGCATGAAGTAAAGTAATAAATAAAACATAACAGTTTGCTTCCTAAGGCTTAACGATTGAAGAAAGATATCGAATAGTTTTGGGGGGGGGGGTGTTTCTGCATTCGTTGCACTGCCTTGGAACAATATGGACTTCAGCATGCATTCATTTCTAAATTATCACAAAATATAGGTCAATAAAATTCTGAACAATTGTCAGAAAATGTCTGTACGTGTTAAGTTAAATAACAAGCATTTATGGCATGACAGCAGCATGAGCATTTTAATTTCGGGGTAAAACAAACAGCTGCAGTTGTCTGTTTTACCCCGACATTAAAACGGTATCAGGACACTCCGTACCCTTGCCACTCCGTCCCAAGTCACTCCGTACCCAAATCACAACGTACCCTAGTCACTCCATACCCACGTTTTTCTTTAGCTTTTGAGCTTTTATTTGTTTACAGTGTTAGCATCTTAGCAGTGGCACTAACAAATGGAGCTACTGTCTGCCAGGGCGCTTTTTAAGGTCATCTTCCTATCCCTATGATAGTCGTGCGAAGTGATATAATTATGTTACTGTTTTTGAGGCGCAAAAGGCCACGTTTCCTCATTTCTGATGCCGAAGTCATTAAAAAGGAAAAGTGTCCCGTTTCAGTGTCAACCATATGTTCTAAACTAGTACCGGAAAATGCGTCCACAATTCACACAAGGTATCATGGGGCCCAGGAATAAGGTGGATCCCTCACATTTCTGCCTGTTCAAACTACTGTTAACCACTAAGGCAACATATTTTTCGGGGGGGGGGGGGCGGACACATGACACTATTGTAACCAGAGTATGTAAATTTTATGCTATTTCTTTCTTTCTTTTTTTTTTTTTTAATTTTGCACAGTAGCTTTGCATATGGAACTTTCCATTTGAAGTATTATACAACCGAGGCTTGAATGTGGGAATATTGGGCCAGTTGGGGTCCCACCCAGACGTCCTGTGTTTGGACTTTTTACTGGTGTCCTGCTTCTCTCCTCCCTCTGCTCTCACCTCTCCTGGACCCTCTGCCTGAACACTTTCCTCTCCTTGGCTCCTCTCTTCTGTCTCATCTTTCCCTCTCAGAGCTCTGTCTACTTCAGCTTCTCTCTCTGTGTATGGTGGTATACAAACAAGGTAGAAAATATCAAGTGTCATGTTTTTTCCTGCATGATTTTTTCGTCATGGTTTACATAAATGTCAAAAATATGTGTATTTTTTGTATTTTTATTCTTGTTTCTTATTTTTCCACTGAGAAAGTAGGGAAGGAGAAAAGACATTCACAATAGTAATTAACTCATGCATACTTAAATTATATGACCAGTATACTACACTATTATATTATATACTATTATATAGTAGCCAGAAATTCTACTCATGTAAAAGCAGTGCTTTGAAATTAATAATTAAAAGGAGACAACCAAAAATTTCTAGTTAAGTGTACAAAGAGCAGCCACTTAAAAACCTGAGGAATGACTTCAGTCTTGAAGGTTTGAAGTTTTTCTCCAAAATTTATAACAATTATAGTTTTCTACTTTTCTCTGTAAATTTATCTAAATTTGAGACAATTTTCCTCAAATTTGTAATTTCCTCTTGTAAAATTGACTTTTATTGTACATTTGAGACTTTGTTATAAATTTGTGGACTATTTATGTCTAATTTATGTTATTTTTTACAATAAAATTACTGTGTTGTTTTTTTTTTAAATTTGAAACAGACTGTGGTAATTTTTTTACTTTTTCTTACTAACAATTTACACTTTTGACCATAATTCAGCAGAGCCAGAACAGAACAATAATTTAAGTCTGATTTCAAAGAAAAAAAAATATTAATAAAGTTGTATTTAATGAAATAAATTAACCTAAATGACCAAAGATGCTGTTATTTCTGTTATAATATTACTACAGTATATACAGTGGTATGAAAAAGTGTTTGCCCCCTTCCTGATTTCTTATTTTTTTTTTTGTATGTTTGTCACACTTAAATGTTTCAGATCATCAAATAAATTTAAATATTAGACAAAGATAACACAAGCACACAGAAAATGCAGTTTTTAAAGGAAGATGTTTATTATTAAGGGGAAGAAAAATCCAAACCTACATGGCCCTGTGTGAAAAAGTGATTGCCCCCTAAACCTAATAACTGGCTGGGCCACCCTTAGCAGCACCAGCTGCAATCAAGCGTTTGCAATAATTGGCAGTGAGTCTTTTACAGCGCTGTGGATGAAATGTGGCCCCCTCATCTTTGCAGAATTGTTGTATTTCAGCCACATTCTTTCTACACCTTTCACTCTATATATATATATATATATATATATATATATATATATATATATATATATATATATCACGGACACACAGATCGCCCCAAGGGTCTCCCGAGTTGGCGGACGGAGCCACTGTTTGCAGCGGGGGACGATACAGCAGGGAAGAGCTAGCTAGCTCCAACCGCCACCCGGTGTTTACGGAGAAGCTCGACATGCCGAGGAACTGTGGCGAAAACAACGCGGGTGCCGGGCTGGAGTTTAGGCGGCGTGCAAGAAATATAAGACAGAATAATAAAGAGCGATGGCAAGAACCAAGCAGACCTCCCGTAAATCTATTGGAGGAAAAAGCCCCCCAGGAAGCAGCTGGCCACCAAGGCTGCTCGAAAAAAGCGCTCTGGCCACTGGCGGAGTGAAGAAGCCTCACCGTTACAGGCCCGGTACTGTGGCTCTGAGAGAGATCCGTCGCTACCAGAAGTCCACGGAGCTGCTCATCCGTAAGCTGCCCTTCCAGCGCCTGGTGAGGGAGATCGCTCAGGACTTCAAGACCGACCTGCGCTTCCAGAGCTCCGCCGTCATGGCTCTGCAGGAGGCCAGCGAGGCGTACCTGGTGGGTCTCTTCGTGGACACCAACCTGTGCGCCATCCACGCCAAGAGGGTCACCATCATGCCCAAAGACATCCAGCTGGCCCGCCGCATCCGTGGAGAGAGAGAGAGAGCTTAGACTTTCTGCTGCACATTCACCAACCACAATGCTCCGCACTGTGTGTCTATATATATATATATATATATATATTTATAGTAATATGTACATATGTATACTAGCTGTTCTTGTTTTTTTCTTGCCTTCTGATTGTTGCTCTGAGTGTTGCTATCCCTGTGCTGTTGCAATCCTGGAATTTCCCCATTGTGGGACTAATAAAGGCTTAGCATGATCCGCCTTTTTCAGGTCATGCCACAGCATCTCAATCGGATTCGGGTCAAGACTTTGACTAGGCCACTCCAAGGTCTTTGTTTTGTTTTTCTTAAGCCATTCAGAGGTGGACTTGGTGGTGTGTTTTGGATCATTGTCCTGCTGCAGAACCCAAGTGTGCTTCAGCTTGAAGTCATGAACAGGTGGCCGGACATTCTCCTTCAGGATTTTTTGGTAGACAGCAGAATTCATTGTTCCATTTACCACAGCAAGTCTTCCAGGTCCCGAAGCAGCAAAACAGCCCCAGACCATCACATTACCACCACCATATTTTACTGTTGGTATGATGTTCCTTTTCTGAAATGTTGTGTTACTTTTGTGCCAGATGTAATAAGACACACACCTTCCAAAAAGTTCAACTTTTGTCTCATCAGTCCACAGACTATTTTCCCCAAAGTCTTGGGGATCATCAAGATGTTTTCTGGCAAAACTGAGACAAGCCCTTGTGTTCTTTTTGCTCAGCAGTGGTTTTCATCCTGGAACTCTGCCGTGCAGGCCATTTTTACCCAGTCTCTTTCATATGGTGGAGTCATGAACACTGACCTTAACTGAGGCAAGTGAGGCCTGCAGTTCTTTGGATGTTGTTGAGGGGTCTTTTGTGACCTCTTGGAAGAGTCGTCGCTGCGCTCTTGGGGTAATTTTGGTCAGCTGGCAACTCCTGGGAAGGTTCACCACTGTTCCATGTTTTCACTATTTAGTAGCTCTCACTGTGTTTCGCTGGAGTCCCAAAGCTTTAGAAATGGCTTTATAACCTTTTCCAGACTGATAGATTTCAGTTACTTTGTTTCTCATTTGTTCCTGAATTTCTTTGAATCACAGCATGATGTCTAGCTTTTGAGGATCTTTTGGTCTACTTCAGTTTGTCAGGCAGGTCCTATGTAGGTGATTTCTAGATTGAGAAGAGGTGTCACAGTAATCAGGCCTGGGTGTGGCTAGAGAAATTGAACTCGGCTTTCCAAAGATGTGATAAACCACAGTTAATTTATGTTTTAACGGGGTGGGAGGGACCACTTTTTCACACAGGGCCATGTAGGTTTGGATTTTTTTTATCCTTGATAATAAACACCTTCATTTAAAAACTGCATTTTGTGTTTACTTGTGTTATCTTTGTCTAATATTTAAATTTGTTTAATGATCTGAAACATTTAAGTGTGACAAACATACAAAAAAAAAAAGAGAAATCAGGAAGGGGCGAACACTTTTTCACACCACTGTATTTATAGTTTGGTTTTTTTTTTGTTTTTTTTTTATAACTCTCCTCACCACCCAGACAGCAGGAAAAACCTCCCTTATTTTGAAATCCAAATGTTGGCACGTTTAGTTTATCTGAAGGCTGCTGACGGATTAAAGTCATTGACTTCATGAATTTTGGTCATCTTAACTTGCCAGGTACATAATAATGAACATAAATTAATATTAACTATGGTAAAGATTAAAAACGGCTCCTTTTTATTCTTGTCTGAAATAAGAAAAACTAAAAACTAATAATTAAAAAGAAGACAAAATGAGCCAACTCGAGTTCTTAACCACACCTGTTAGCTAAGCGACTCTTCATTATTGCACCCGTTACCAGTGGGTTAAAACCATGATAAATGCCTTCAGTGCCTATATACCTCTTCTGCTTTTTTTTCCATGTTTAAAGTACTTTAATAAGCTCGTGCTTATTTGTCCGAGAGAACTCGGACAATGATGCTAGTAGCGAGACACTCTGCCTGGTGACTGGAACACGCGGGCAGGGTGCTTCTGAACTCTGTTCAGATGACGGTCACTCGCTTTGTTCGTTTCCGTGCTTGCGGATCGTCATTCCTTCACAAATTTTTCTTAAATTTATATTTCCTCATAGGGTGGTGGAAATTTTTCAGGCGTGGCGGGCTGCCATCGGGAAATGGTACCAGAGGAAACCCTGGGCATGCTATCAATATCGAATGATAAAGCATTTAAAATATATCTACAATCGTTAAAGCATCACATCGGACGTCATCACATCAGGTGTGAGCCCCAAAACAAACATGGCTGCCTCCACACAGCCACGTGAGGAGGAGGAAAAAAAAAGAAACAATGCAAGGAACCCCTGAAGCTCAAACAGAGAAGGACCCAACGGTAAAACCTTCAGCAGCAGCCTCCTTCACAGTGGTTACCCACAGCCAAGAGATCCCCATTCTCCAGAGGCAGCACCGACACCGCCCCCGCCCTGACTTTAATTCCAGAGCGGTGACACGGACAGCGAAGTCAGCCAAGCAGCCAAAGAAACCCCAGATTGGCAAAAACACCACGGGAATCAAAAAGGGGAAGGGTGCATACCCCCACCACTGAGGCCAAGGTGTGAGAGAGGCGGGCTGACCGAGCGCTCCACGCTATCTGGCATGCTAGCTGCCTCCAGACAATCCAGACAACTTGGACAGTTGGCAGCCGAGGGCAAACCAATGCTGAAAGACATCTGAGACGAGACGTCCAACCCCCCATCTTGTTATCAAAAAGGTAAAGGGCAATAAAGATGGAATAAATGACAAGAAAGCCATGTTGTTGGTAGGGTCTCCCAAGACATACTGGTCCTGGGTGAAAAACCAGACTGAGAGAGGTCCAGTAGATCCCCATGAAAAAGTTACAGCAGGGACACAGTGTACCCAGAGGAGCCACATGGTCCGCCCTCCAGTGTGTTCACCACCTGCAGGAGGGATCATGGTGCTGTGTGAACTGGGCGGCAGTCTGGGCTACTCTGCTTGGACCCCTGTGACCTGGACCCTGGGGTTAGTGGTAGAAGATGGATGGATGGATGATGTTTGCAGTGTTTAACAGCTGGTTTCTGATTTTTGGGCACTTTTTTTTTTAGAAAAGCTGGTGCTGGAATGAAACACTGGTTTTGAATTTTAGCTCATTCCGGCAAAGCTGAAAGGAGCTAATGTGGTGATGCGGTGTTGGTCGGCCGTCTGTCTGTCCATCTAGATATCAAGAGAATCGCTGCTCCTCCTAGGCCAGGGGTCTGCAACCTGTGGCTCTTTCGCCCATAGCCAGTGGCTCCTTAAGGCCTTGACAAAAAATCTAAATCAAAACTATTACTGAAAAGAGGGCAGAGATTTGTGAGGAAAAAAAATACTAGAAAGTAAATTTATGCGGAAAAACTGAAAATTTATGCCTCAGAAATTTAGGAAAAAATATGGAAAATGTCACAAGTTTCCATGAAATAAAAGCATTCTTGGGGAAAAGAAAACTACAAATTTGCTGGAGAAGTTGCAATATTTTTGAAAATAATGTCACAAATTTTGTGAAAAAAGCTGCAAATTTACCTGCAAAAGCTAGCAAATTTACAAGGGAGAATAGAACAAATTTATTAGAAAAGCAGAAAATTTATCCCAGAAATGTGACAGATTTACAGAAAAAAAACCTTGCAATCTAATGAGAAAAGCACTCTTGCAAACCCCAAACAAATGAACTGGAAAACTGGATTTTATGAGGAGCAAATTTATGTGGAAAGACTGAGGCTGCAATTTTACCTGAAAGAGTAAAAAATTTGCAAAGAAAAATGAGACAAATTTATTAGAAAACCAGAAAATTTATGCTAAAAATCGGTCAAAGTTGGTAAAAAAAGTTGTAATTTTAGGAGAAAAAACCTGCCCATAATCATTGTGTCAGGCCAGTTTGTGTCTGTAATGTTGCTGTTGTACAAGAGTTTCCAGTCTCGCATATTTTTGTAGCTCCATGCTGACTTCGCTGTTTAAAAATCTCTCAAAGTGGCTCTTCGGGGAGTAGAAGGTGCTGACCCCATCCTAGGCATTTTTCCTGATGGTCACCGAACTCGCTCACAGTGATCCTCAGGTGGGTCTGCATCCAGGTTGTGCTTAAGGTCAAGGTCAGGAGATCTGCGCACTTCTGGGGTGATTTTGTCAGGCCAGAATGAGATACTATGTCATTGACGGTTTGGTTGTCATTTGCCTTCATGTGTCGTAGCTTCATCTATGAGCTGTTGGCAAGAGCCCATCTGACCTACGACACCAAGACGGCTGTCTACGAAGCTCTGGAGCAGATCATCGGACATTTGGCGGGACGTCAGTATTTCCTGACTCTGTTGTTGACATTCAGCTGAATAATTTCTTTTATTTATTCATATCTAACATGGAGTTTAAGTTATAGAGACATTTGTCACTTTACTGATATGATTGACGTTTGTCACCAGAACCAGGAATATTCCTCAACACAAGTGGACTGCAGAAGCTGGCTGACATCATACAGGTACATGAGGCTCTGACATTCATGCCGTTCTCATCTCTCCTTATAAAATACACTGTTGAAACCAGAGCTGGATTAAACAATTTAGCAATAAACTTTCTGGTAATACGGTTAACAGTAGAAGCAACACATTTCCAAATTATTTGATCATTTCAATAATTTTATGTGTTCTGATGAATCATTCAAATTTTGAGGTAAGAGGGATCGTGAAGTTGAATCCAGTCAGGGAATTTTATCCCCCGCTGATCTTCGCCCAAATGGCTCTTTGACTCCTTTGGGCTTTGACCGGCAGGGGATTATGTTATGGGTCTGTCCATCCGTCTATTTGTCCCACTTTTGTGAAATCAACTCCTTCAGTTTGTTCCGATTGTTTTGAAACTTGGTACCAGGGTTTGATATACACTGATGATGTGCATACTTCAGTTTTAGATTTTAGTTTAGACAATTATACACCAATTGGTCCTCATATCTAATAAAATTAATCTCCTTGTCCAAACCATCAACATGTTTATTAGATCCTATTCCTACTAAACTGCTCAAACAAATCTTACCATTCATTAGTAATCCACTTCTTTAGATGAACTTATCTCTAACCACGAGCTATGTGCCCCAAGCCTTCAAGAGTACTATAATTAAGTCTATACCTAACAAAACAACAGTGGATCCTCTTGTTTTAGCTAACTATAGGGCAATCTCTAATATCCCTTTTTTTCAAAAATCCTAGAAAGAGCTGTTGTAAATCAACTATGTGACTACAGTGGTGTGGAAAAAGTGTTTGCCCCTTCCCTGATTTCTCTTTTTTTATGTTTGTCACACTTAAATGTTTCAGATCATCAAATTTAAATATTAGACAAAGATAACACAAGCAAACACAAAATGCAGTTTTTAAATGAAGGTGTTTATTATTAAGGGAAAAAAATCCAAACCTACACGGCCCTGTGTGAAAAAGGGATTACCCCCCCTTCCCCGTTAAAACATAAATTAACAGTGGTTTGTCACATCTTTGGCCATTATCCAGAAATGGCGAAAACATGGAACAGTGGTGAACCTTCCCAGGAGAGGCTATTTTTGCCCAGTCTTTTTCTTATGGTGGAGTCATGAACACTGACCTTAATTGAGGCAAGTGAGGCTTGCAGTTCTTTGGATGTTGTTGTGGGGTCTTTTGTGACCTCTTGGATGAGTTGTTGCTGCGCTCTTGGGGTAATTTTGGTTGGTCGGCAACTCCTGGGAAGGTTCACCACTGTTCCATGTTTTCACTATTTAGTAGCTCTCACTGTGTTTTGCTGGAGTCCCAAAGCTTTAGAAATGGCTTTATAACCTTTTCCAGACTGATGGATCTCAGTTACTTTGTTTCTCATTTGTTCCTGAATTTCTTTGGATCACAGCATGATGTCTAGCTTTTGAGGATCTTTTGGTCTACTTCAGTTTGTCAGGCAGGTCCTATTTAAGTGATTTCTTGATGAGAACAAGTGTGGCAGTAATCAGGCCTGGGTGTGGTTAGAGAAATTGAACTCAGCTTTCCAAAGATGTGATAATCCACAGTTAATTTATGTTTTAACGGGGTGGGGGGATCACTTTTTCACACAGTGCCATGTAGGTTTGGATTTTTTTTTTACCCTTAATAATAAACACCTTTTTTTTTAATGCATTTTGTCTTTACTTGTGTTATCTTTGTCTAATATTTCAATTTGTTTGATGATCTGAAACATTTAAGTGTGACAAACATACAAAAAAAAAGGGAAATCAAGAAGGGGGCAAACACTTTTTCACACCACTGTGTAGCATTACTGTCAGGAATCTTGGAGTCGTTTTTGATCAAGATTTGTCCTTTAATTCACACATCAATCAAATCTCTAAAAGTGCTGACTTCCACTTAACGGAATATTGCTAAAATCAGGAACATCCTGTCCCAAAGTGATGCAGAGAAACTAGTCCATGCCTTTGTCACTTCTACATTAGATTATTGTAATTCACTATTGTCATATTGTCCTGAAACCTCAGAAATTTTTTTTCCAGTTAATTCAAAATGCTGCAGCTTGGGTATTAACAGGCACTAAAAAGAGTGATCATATTTCTCCCATATTGACCTCCCTTCACTGGCTCCCTGTTGAATCCAAAATCAAATTTAAAGTTCTTCTCTTGACATATAAAACCATACATAATCTATCCCATAATTATTTTAAAGAATTGATTGTACCCTATTATCCTAACAGATTATTACACTTTCAGAATGCAGGACTCCTCGTAATCCCTAAGGTCTCTAAAAGTACCGTAGGGGGTTGGGCTTTCAGTTATCAGGCCCCTCTTCTATGGAACCAATTCCCAGCCTGGGTCCGTGAGGCTGACACCCTCTGTGCCTTTAAGACCAAACAAAACTTTCCTATTTGACAAAGCTTTTGAATAGACTTTCCACATGTTGGCAGCATGGTGGTGCAGTGGTTAGCACTGTTGCCTAACAGCTAGAAGGTTCCAGGTTCGAATCCTCAGGCTGGCAGGGGTAGGAACCTTTCTGTGTGGAGTTTGCATGTTCTCCCTGTGCTGCATGGGTTTACTCCGGGGGCTCCGGTTTCCTCCCACAATCCAAAGACATGCATGTTAGGTTAATTGGTTGTTCTAAATTGTCCCTAGATATCTGTCTCCTATAGGCCCTTAGAATAGAGGGTTAGTACTAGTGAAGCGCTTTGAGTGGTCTTTGAGACTCAAAGACCACTAACCCTAACCCTTAAATAAAGAAAATTTGAACCAAATATGTCAACCATTTCATTTAGACATGTATGAGCTGTTAAAATGTGGAAAAAAGTGCAATCAGTCCTTTAAATACCTGGGGTCAACCATGGAAAGCAACAGGAAATGCACAAGAGAGGTGGAGTGGGTGGAGATGAGTGTCAGGGGTGCTCTGTGATAGAAGGATAGCAGCAAGACTGAAAGGGAAATTTACATGATGGGAGTGAGACCTGCTATGATGTATGGTTTGGGGACTGTGGCACTGACAAAAAGACTAAATTGACCAGATAAAAAAAACAAAACTGCAAATTTAGAAGGGATAAACCTCATAAATCCAAAAGACAAAAGTAGCAGCGAGACATTACCCCAAAATTTACCAAAGAAGTCAGATATTAAGAGTACAGATGTTCGGTGCACACCTGCACCAAACCTAGAACAGTTCAGTACGACATGTATCGTTACATCCCTAATGCTTACCATAACTAGATGAATTCATTAACCGTATGTTCAGATAGCCTGCAGCTGTGATTGTTCTTTTGTGACTGGTCCCATAGCTGGTGTTTTGTGGAGAACCTGCAGAGAAGGACAGACAACAGAGGATGGAGTTCAACACGGCTCATTTTAAGGTGTGTGTCTGACTGCTTCAGTCCAGTAGAGTGGAGCACAGGTTGCACTATTCATCTGTTTAAAGTCTAAAGGAGCTAATGCAACGGCGCACATTTCACAGGAATTGCTACTCCTCCTAGGCCAGGTCTGCAACCTGTGGCTCTTGTACCCATAGCCAGTGGCTCCCTGAAGCCTTGAGGAAAAACTCACAAATTTCCAAGAAAAGAAGCAACAAATTTTTAAGAAAATAGTTGCACATTCATGAAGAAAAATCTAACAAAAAGCAGAAAATGGGAAGAGGCGAGGGTAACAATTGAAAAAATAATTTCAAAACAATTCACATTGAACCCTAAACTGTTTTTGTTGGGTCTGTATCCAGAAAAACATAACTTTAATAAGAGTGAAAGAACATTCATAGACCTCGGTTTGCTTAATGCCAAAAAATGTATTGCACTACTGTGGAAAAAGACTCATAGACCAGATGTGACTCAGTGGTTAAGACAGATGTTAACAAACCTTCCACTAGAAAGAATAACATACATACTGAAATCAAAGGAAAATGTGTTTGAGAATATATGGAGACCTTTCACTGATTAAAGAATTTAAACATAACTTCTGAAGAAGAAGGTGAATGATATGTGTGGACCTTGCAAATTCCAAGCTGGTGAATGTATATTATGTATTCTTATGTAATAGATTACCTAGACTAAACAGAGGAGCATTGTTGTTGACTTGTTTGTTAATGGCTGTTGTTGTTTTTATTACACTTTATTTTTGTTGTTGTTATTGTTCTTTTTAATTTTTAAATTACTTTTGTGTTAGTGTCTGATTGTTTGTGCCATGTTTGTAAAAAAGGTTCAATAAAAAATATTGTGGGGAGGGGAAAAAAAAGCAGAAAATGAGAAAAACTGAAATTTGATGCAAAAAAAAATCCCACAAATTTTAAGAAATCATTGCAGTTTTCTGAGGAAAACCTAACCATGAGTGACAAGGGGGAAACAATCGTCAATATCACAACTGGGAAAAGTTGGATTTTTATGAGAAAAATGTAACAGATTTATGTAAAAAAAAAAAAAAAGTTGCAGTTTTGCCTGTGAGAGGTAATAAATTTACCTAGAAAAATACTAATAATATTTAATACGTTTGAGACTAGCTGAAAATTTCTACACAACAATGCTAAAAAAAAAAATTATGGAACAAGCAGCAATTTTTTTAGGGAAAAAAAAAACAATCAAATTTGCCAGAAAAAAGTCATTAAAGACCCCCCCCCCCCAAAAAAAAAAAAAATGCCCCCAAAAACCTACAATGTTGTTAGAAAACTGTGGCACATTTATATGAAAAAAAGCTGCATTGTGACCTGAAAAAGGGAACAAATTTACCCCCAAAAAAGGCATTTCATGAGAGCAAAGTGTTGGGGAAAAAAATGTAGTTTTATTGGGAAAAATGACAAATTTACATGAAAAAAAGGCTTTAAAGGTATCAAATTTGAAAAAAAAAGCCAAATTTATGAAAGAAGCAGAACATGTTTATGCCATAAACTGAAAAGGTTTGGAAAAACCTTACAGTTTAACGAAAAAAACAGGTAAATCAAAAATTTACCAGGAAAATGCTGTAATTTTGTGAGGAGAAAAAGTAACAAATTTACAATCAAAAAAAGGTGGAAATTTCTGAGAAATGCTTTTAATGCTTGGGTTCATCACAGTTTGTTTGCCATTGCCAACGTTGTTGCTATTGAGTGTATATAGAAATAACTCATGGTCTTTTTTGGGTGCTGATTTCTGAAAACTCTGACTCTGGAATGGTCTACAAATGCTGGATTTTCCTACGGCCGCCTTAAGAAGGCCGTACGAAATAGTCCAAAAATCGTTCGTACGGTGTTTGCAGCTGTTCATAAGGGTATTTGTGACAGTAGCTTAAGTTAGTGGCCAGGTCAATGGGCTTGTCCAAGATTTTCTACGAGCACCCCACAAAAACCCCTCATCATAGGGTGGCCTTACGAATGCCATACAAACAACGTAAGAACTGCGCAATATGTTGTCCGTAAGTGTGCCTCAAGTACACTTTAAGTTGTTCTTGAGGGCCCCTTACAGCAGTTGTAGGAAATGTCGTACAGTTCCCCGTTTGTATGAATATTTGTACAGCGTGCATAAGGCGGTAGTGAGGCGCTCATAAGGCAGAAGTACGTCATTTGTGCGACATTTGTACTGACAAGATGTGCCGAAAGCTGTAAGATCCGCCCCCCCATCCTGTCAGGCAGCTAGGCAAACAGAACAGGGATCTCTCACCCTTATTGTGCCAAAACAGATTTACTTTGCCAAGAGGAGCTTATACAGTATCTAACTGTGTATTGTATATTGTTGTAAACTCCTCCTGTAATAACTTTTAATACTTTATGTTAATTATTTTACCCATGGAAGACCCAACAGGATGGGAAAGAGGGAAGTAAGTAAGATCTTTCTACCAGTGACTCAAGAGTGCCGTGAGTTGCACATAGGGGTGCCAACTTACCACAAGATATTTTGTTAGATGGCAGTAAGTATGCTATAGGAAGATCCCAAGGCACCCTTACGAAGGATGTAAGAATTCTAGGGCCATCGTACAATAGAAAAGCACCTCATTTCTCAAGAATGCCTCAAGTTGCCCTTGCAAATTGAACGGCAGCTGAAAGAAACTATGCCCCCCTCCACGAATGTCTGCAAACTCCAGAATTTGTAAAAACAGGGAGATTCTTACGAACCCATCGTTCATAGGAATCTTTGTGACCGTAGCTTAACTAACTGTTGCAGCTCCTGGTGATCTCAGCTGATCCCTGCGTGTTTGTCTCAGGTTCACATTCACAGAGACACCAGCCACCACAAGAGGAAACAGAGCGCTGACGTGTGGGCTTCGTCTTCCTCAAACAAACAAGGTAGAGTCTTACTGGCTGTGAAGTAAATGAGAATTCAGTGTCCACACAGTTTAAAATTACAATATGGTTTATTAAATTTCGATCACAATTTCACTTGAAAAAAATTGGCATTTTATGAGAAAAATGTAATAAACTTATGTAAAAAATGCTGCCGTTTTACCCATGAAAGCTCATAAATGTACAAAGAAAAATGTATTAAATTTATGAGAATAGCTGAAAATTTATGAAAAAAAAAATCCTTGAAATTTTACAAAAATGTAAAGGAAAAAAAAACACAAATTGGCAAGAAAAAAGTCACAAATTTATCAGTTTTATTAGAAAATGGATGCAAATTTATGAGAAAAAGGCAGCATTTTTACCTGAAAAGTGTAACGATCAGATCAAACAGTCTTATGAGAATAGCAGAAGATTATGCCAAAAATATTAAAAAATGTATGAAAGTTTATAACTTGATTGGGAAAAATATCACAAATTTACTTGGAAAAAGTCTTCAGTTTTACTTGATAAAGCTTTTAAATTTGCAAAGAAAGATATGGCACATTTAGAAAAAAAGCGAAACATATTCCTGCCAAAAATATTACAAATTTTGAAAACACAAATGAGGAAAGCACACACAATTTTGCCAGTAAAATGACAAACATTTTGCAAATAGTCAAAAAATTACCAGAAAAAGTAGCAATTTTATGAAGAAAAAGGTAACAAATATACGGTGCATCCGGAAAGTCTTCACAGCGCTTCATTTTTTCCACATTTTATGTTACAGCTTTATTCAAAATGGATTAAATTCATTTTTTCTTCAAAATTCTACACACAATACCCCATAATGACAATGTGAAAAAAGCTTTTTTGGGATTTTTGCAAATTTATTAAAAATAAAGAATTAAGAAATCACATGTACATAAGTATTTACAGCCTTGATGCACCTTTGGCAGCAATTACAGCCTCATGTCTTTTTGAATATGATGCCACAAGCTTGGCACGCCTATCTTTGGGCAGTTTGGGCCATTCCTCTTTGCAGCATCTCTCAAGCTCCATCAGGTTGGATGGGAAGTGTCGGTGCACAGCCATTTTCAGATCTCTCCAGAGATGTTCAATTGGATTCAAGTCTGGGCTTTGGCTGGGCCACTCAAGGACATTCACAGAGTTGTCCTGAAGCCACTCCTTGGATATCTTGGCTGTGTGCTTAGAGTCGTTGTCGTGCTGAAAAATGAACCGTCGCCCCAGTCTGAGGTCAAGAGCGCTCTGGAGCAGATTTTCATCCAGGATGTCTCTGTATGTTGCTGCATTCATCTTTCCCTCTATCCTGACTAGTCTCTCAGTTTGTGCCACTAAAAATCATCCCCACAGCATGATGCTGCCACCACCATGCTTCACTATAGGGATGGTATTGGCCTGATGATGAGCAATGCTTGGTTTCCTCCAAGCATGACACCTGGTATTCACGCCAAAGAATTCAATCTTTTTCTCATCAGACCAGAGAATTTTGTTTCTCGTGGTCTGAGAGTCCTTCAGGTGCCTTTTGGCAAACTCCAGGTGGGCTGCCATGTGCCTTTTACTGAGGAGTGGCTTCCGTCTGGCCACTCTACCATAGAGTACCAGAAGGTTCTCTTCTGTCCACAGAGGAACGCTGGAGCTCTGACAGAGTGACCATCAGGTTCTTTGTTACCTCCCTGAATAAGGCCCTTCTCCCCCGATCGCTCAGTTTAGACGGTCGGCCAGCTCTAGGAAGAGTCCTGGTGTTTCCAAACTTCTTCCATTTATGGATGATGGAGGCCACTGTGCTCATTGGGACCTTCAAAGCAGCAGAAATTTTTCTGTACCCTTCCTCAGATTTGTGCCTCGAGACAATCCTGTCCTGGAGGTCTGCAGACAATTCCTTTGACTTCATGCTTTGTTTGTGCTCTGACATGCACTGTCAACTGTGGGACCTTATATAGACAGGCGTGTGCCTTTCCAACTCATGTCCAATCAACTGAATTTACCACAGGTGGACTCCAATTAAGCTGTAGAAACATCTCAAGGATGATCAGTGGAAACAGGATGAACCTGAGCTCAATTTTGAGCGTCATGGCAAAGGCTGTGAATACTTATGTACATGTGATTTCTTAGTTTTTTATTTTTAATAAATTTGATCTGTGTGGAGTTTGCATGTTCTCCCCGTGTCTGCGTGGGTTTACTCCGGGATTTCTCTGGTTTCCTCCCACATGCCAAAAACATGCAAGTTAGGTTAATTGGCATCAAACTGGGGATTCTAAATTGTCCTTAGGTATGACTGTGAGAGTGAATGGTTGTCTGTCTCTCAGTGTTGGCTCTGCGATGGACTGGTGATCTGTCCAGGGTGGACCCTGCCTCTCGCCCAAAAGATGCTGGGATAGGCTCCAGCCCCCCCCCCCCCCCCCCCATGACCCAAAAAGGATTAAGCGGAAGAAGATGAATGAATGAATTGCAGAAATCTCAAAAAAAACTTTTTTCACATTGTCATTATGGGATATTGTGTGTAGAATTTTAGGGAAAATATTAATTTATTCCATTTTGGAATAAGGCTGTAACATAACAAAATGTGGAAAAGTGAAGTGCTGTGAAGACTTCCCGGATGCACTGTACAATAAAAAATCTTCAAATTTAAAAGAGAAAACTCTTAATCCTGATGTCAGGCCAGATTCTAGTTGTAATTCTGCTGTTTTACCTCCGTTTTAAGACTCAGCTATTTTGGGATCATTCACAGCTGCTCTTTGTGTAGTACAGGCTGCTGACATCTGGATTACAACTTCCTTTTAAACTGCCAATAAATTCTAGCCAGCCTGTCAGTGTTTTTTTATGTGACCACATCAGTATGTGCACGCATATGATTTTTAAAAGGTATTACTTGAATAGGCATTGGTAATGTGCCACTGATTTTAGACATGCTGTTTGTTGATGTGAAACACATTTCCAGAAAATACAAGATGAGAGCAACATGCTGACTCTGCCACCAGCCGTACCCCTTTTCACTGAGACCCCTCCTTCGACCATAAAGCGACTGGCGCCTAGCGGCTGCCCCGGCCTTGGATGCGCTCTGCAGAGCGTGCCCAAATGCCAAGTCACGTTTCGTTACCTTGTATTCATACATGTGTAATGACAATAAAGTTGAATCTCAATCTCAATCTCATAATCAAATAAATAAATAAAATAAAAATAAAATATAAAACATAAAATTAAAAAAATAAAAGTTAAAAAAATAAATTAATTAATTTTAAAAATCTAAAAAAAGTTTGAAAAAATAATAAAATAAAAAAATATAAATACATTAAAAATTAAAATAAAAAATAAAGCATGCACATAGTTGATCTGTATTTGAACATGGAGTACACAGAGTGTGGAAAAATAGACTAAAACCACTCCCACAACATGCAAAGCAAGCTGCATATTTCTCTTTAGATCACTGTAACGATGCCCCTAGAGTCTCAATTCACAGTACAGTAGTGTGCCAGTGTGACCGTTTTCTTTAAAGTGTCTCATCATTGTCAGTGTACTGTGGGCGAGTCTTATTTATGGCTTCTCCGCACCTTGCAGGAAACATCCTGAGTTACTGGTGCTTCTCTCCGGGGTTCAGCATGCAGGATCTTGTCAATCAAGGCGTGCGCTGCATCATTCTGACCAGCGGGACCCTCTCTCCCCTCTCCTCATTTACTTCAGAGATGAGGATGTAAGGCGCCAGTTGCTCACTCTGCCTACACAGATGCAGCACATACATTTTTTTTTCCCGTGGCAATAGGCTTGGATCTGCTGATGCTGGAGCCATTTACATGCTTTCAAATATCCAAATATTAATGGGCTGTACCTTTAAAGT
Source organism: Pholidichthys leucotaenia (assembly GCA_020510985.1). NCBI lineage: Eukaryota > Metazoa > Chordata > Actinopteri > Cichliformes > Pholidichthyidae > Pholidichthys > Pholidichthys leucotaenia. Next base: position 417,865,432 of record CM035843.1, read on the forward strand.
AAAATAAAGTACCTCTGCCATGTCTTTAAATCAGTCGTTGTTGGCTAAGGTAGCAATATTAAAACCAAACACAAATTTTAACCTTAAACTAAGATAACCCAAGTAAATACAAAATGCAGTTTTTAAATGATGATTTCATTTAAGGTAAGATGAGATAAGATAAGCCTTTATTAGTCCCACAATGGGGAAATTCCAGGATTGCAACAGCACAGGGATAGCAACACTCAGAGCAATAATTAAGAAGATACGGAAGACATATTGCAGACATATCTGACGGAAGACATATCTGATACATTTATTAATTGAAAAAAAGCTATCCAACCCTACTGGGCCCTATGTGGAAAAAGTAATTGCCTCCCCATCCCCCTTGTTACATCATGAATTAACTGTGATTAACCACATTTTTTGGAAAGCTGAGTTCTGTTTCACTAGTCACACCCAGGCCTGGTTGCTGCCAAGCCTGTTGAATCAAGAAATCACTTAAATAGAACCTGTCTGACAAAGTAAGATAATAATAAAGATAACTAGAAAAGCACTCAGAGAACGCACACCTCCGCCAAGGCTCTTTCCATCCCTCATAGATCACCTCCAAAATGTACTGGGTTTGTGTGTAGACCTAGAGCCACTTCTAGTGAAAATTGCATCAAAGTCTGTCTGCTAGTTTTGGAGTATTGTTGCTAACACTCTGTGAGAAGATAAGAGCCTTGGCAGAGGTATGCGTTCTCGGTTCATCGCCAAAATGTAATGGCTTCCTCTGTGGCCCAAGAACCATCTCTGGTGGAAAATTCATCCAAATCCTTCAAGTAGTTTTTGTGTTATCCTGCTGCACATATACAAAAAAAGCCCTTGGTGGAGGTATGCACTCTCAGATTATCACCAAAATCTAATCATCTGTTCCCCGTGCCATTACACACCTTTCCTGAAAATTTCGTCAAAATCTGTTCATAACTTTTTGAGTAATGTGAGCTAGATGAAGAGCCAACTACTGTATAGAGGAACTCAGGAAAGCCATCGACAGCTTGGCCTTAGGCACAGCCCCAGGCAGCAACGGGATTCCCCCGGACCTGATCAAACACTGCAAGACTACCCTTCTGCTCCCATTGCATGAAGTCCTATCAGTGCTGGCAAGAAGGGGCTGTGCCACAGGACACGAGGGACGCCAAGAGCATCACCCTCTATAAGAACAAGGGCAAAAGAAGTGACTTCAACAACTACAGAGGCATCTCTCTATTCAGCATCGTCGGCAAAGTTCAGGTTCAGGTTACTTTATTTGTACCCATAGGTAGATTTGTTTTGCAGTCTGGTGACATCCATATTTACAAGCCACAAATTACATTCAACATGGACACAAACACAGGCACACATGAAGCTGACTATAAACATGATAAAAATACTCAAGGCTCCATCAATCAGGGTATAAAAAGACAAAGAGATGAGAGAAAAACCAGAGGTAAGAGAGAAGAGTCATATTAAAAGTTAAAAACTAGTCAAAGAGGTGACAAACTCAAAGGTCTAAAACCCAATAAAATATTTAGAACCCAAGTAACATCCTACAAAAATAAGTAAATATAAAATGGAGTTAATAAATAGGTACCTAAATTATTAGATGAGATAAGATGAGCCTTTATTAGTCCCACAATGGGGAAATTCCAGGATTGCAACAGCACAGAGATAGCAACACTCAGAGCAACAATCAGAAGGCCAGAAAAACAAGAGCAGCAAGTATACATATGTACATATAAACATAAATATATATATATATGTGTGTGTGTATATATATATATATACATATATATATATATATATATATATATATATATATATATATATATACAGTGCATCGCGGATTTTTCAAAAATATTCATCAAAAATTCAAAATTGAGAAAAAATGGGCGGGCGCTAGCAGAAGGCAGGGAGACTACATTATAACATCAGGTATCAACACGGAGAGCCCGCACAACTCAAAATCCACCTCTCTGTTCGCTGTTCTCGTGTTGGCTCGGCTCGGGAATCTCGCAAGCTGATTGGCCGAGACGTTTCACCCAGCTTCTCTCCCTGCCACGCCCATACCCAGCGAAGGAAGACCGCATTCATTGCTCTTTATAGCTCGTGTTGCTTAGTCTCGCCGCGTGGAACTTTTTGCTGTTCTCTTGTGCCATTTTGTGCGAAATAGTCTTCCCGTCGAGCCACTACGCCACCTCCTGCAGCTTCTCCAGCTCTATCGGAAGCTGCCCTCGATGATGCTGCGCCTCTAGCACCTGACGATGAGGCGTCACCTGAGGAGCAGTAAAGCTCTCATTAACCTGTGCAGTAAATCATCTTCATCTTGAGTTACGTATCTTGTTATAAGAATAAAAGAGTTCTAAAAACATATTTATGTACACTTTATTTACATCTACGTATGTATGTACACTTACACACACACGTATCACATGAGAGAGAGAGTGAGAGAATGAACGTATGCATTATTTATGGGTGACGTCATTAGGGGTGACGCTACTTCGCGGTTTTTCACTTTTCGCGGTCGGTTCTGGAACCCATTAACCGCGATAAGTGAGGGATCACTGTATATATATATATATATATATATATATATATATATATATATATATATATATATATAGACACAGTGCGGAGCATTGTAGCTAGAGGGAATAATATGTAGATATATAAACACAGTCTAGAGCATTGTAGCTAGAGGGAATAATATGTAGATATACTGTATAAACATATATAAATTATGTGTAATATATTGTTACAGCTTGTTCAACTCTTTGACAGCAGCAGGAACAAAGCTGTTCTTGTAGCGCTGGGTTCTACTTTTTGGGACAGCAAACCTCCGTCTTGAGGGAAGAAGCTGAAAGTGGCAGTGCAAAGGGTGGGAGTCATCATTTAAAATGGAAGTAGCCATCCTCTGTACTTGTCTGGTGTACAGGGATGTCAGGTTCAGCTGTGACTCACCAAGCAAACGACTGGACCATCTAACTACCTGATCCAAGGATTTCCTCTGTTTCAGTTTTATCTGACCAAACCATGACACTAAAGAAAAGGATAAAACAGATTCAATAAAAGGCCGATAAAACATTGTCATTATGGTTCGGTCAATTTGGAAGCGTGCAAGTTTTCTCAAGCAATGCAAATGTTGCGGACCCTTTTTGCACACCCTTTCACAGTTCTCTTCAAAGTTTAAATTACTATCAATAATCGTCCCAAGATATTTGTAGGATTGTACACATTCGGTGGTCTGGCCTTTTAGTATGGTGACTTTGTGCCTGGGATTTTTCTTCCTAAAGTCAGTAATCATGTCTTTAGTTTTTGTCGTATTCAGCTGCAGGTAGGAATCCTCACACCAGTGAACAAAATCATCAACTACTGGGCCGTGGCCACTCTCACCATCCTGGAGGAGACTGACAATAACTGAGTCATCAGCATACTTTGTAATGTGTCTGTTGTCATGTCTGCTCCGACACATGTTTGTGTACAGGATGAAGAGTAGTGGTGACAACACACACCCCTGAGGAGAGCCAGTAGAAGAGCACTTTAGGTCAGACAATGTACCATTGATCCTTACTCTCTGCGTCCTGTTGGTTAAGAAATCCAGAATCCAACCCACCAGATTATTGCTCAAATCAAATTGTTGCAGGAGCCTTTCAACTAAGATATGAGGTTGGATTGTATTAAAGGCGGAGGAAAAGTCCACAAATAAAAGTCTGGCGTGTGTCCCATTAAAATCCAGATGTTTAAAAAGCATGTTAAACAGAGTTACAGTGGCATCCTCCACTCCTCTGTGAGGCCTATAGGCAAACTGCAGAGGATCCAATGCATGTTCAGTCTGCTTTAGGACCTCACATCTGACCAGTTTTTCAAAAATTTTCGTTAAAATTGAAGTCAAAGCAACTGGTCTAAAGTCGTTTACCGTTTTAGGACAGCTGGATTTTGGAACGGGAACAACCACGGCTTCTTTCCAGATCTTAGGCGCATGTTGTGTCTGTAAGGACTTATTGAAAATGTAATGAAATATAGGACTCAGTTCATGTGCACAGGACTTTACCAAGCGCCCACATATATTATCAGGGCCCTGACTTTTGTTCACTTTTACAGCGCAGAACTCCCTTTTAACATCCTGCACCTCAATATTAAAGTGCTAATTGTCTTTGAATTTCTGTTTCAAATCTTGGGTTTCTGTGCTAAAATCAAAGGAGTCAAAACGACCATAAAAACAATTAAGAGCATTAGCCAGCTCTGTGTCTGAATTAAAACCATCTAAAAACACACGATTACTGCGCTCTGTGCTCTGAAGGCCTGCAATAGTTTTCACACTGGCCCAGGCTGAACCAAGTTTCTTTGTTGCCATCTTGCTTTCCAATTCTGATTTATAATTCTGTTTTGCTCTTCAAATTTCGGATTTCAGCACTTTTGTGGCAACCTGTAGCTCAGAAACAGACCCCTGTTTAAAGGCAAGTGCTTTCCTCTGTAAGCAGGATTTAACTGATTTTGTAACCCATGGCTTGTTGTTGGGATATATTTTGACACGTTTACGTGGAACGATCTTATTTTTACAGAAAGCCATGTATGAGCATGTGACGTCCACCAGAGAGTCCAAATCATCCCCGCAGGCCAGTGTGAACATCTCCCAGTCTGTACAGTCAAAAGCATTCCTGGAGGCTGTGCACTGAATCTTCTGTCCACACATCAATGTCTCTCGTCTCCACCTTGCCTCTTCTGAGAGCAGTTTTATATGTGGGCAGCAAATGTACACAGTTGTGATCTGAGGATCCTAAAGGAGGAAGGGGGAGTGATTTATAGGCCCTCTCTATGGATCCATAGCACAGGTCCAATGTCTTTTTTCGCCTGGTTTTTAAGTGTCTTCTTTAAAGAAACATGGTTAAAATCCCCAAGAATGAAGTTTGGCACCTCTGGAGAAATTGATTGCAGCCGCTGGACCACATCAAAGATGGTGCTGGAGGCAGAGTCAGTGTCTGCCCTCGGGTGAATGTACACAGTTGTGATGAAAAGCTGGGGGAACTCGCGAGGCAAATAAAAGGGGCGTAGTGACACAGACAGCAGCTCCACATCGGGTGTACAGATGCGCTCTCTGACCGTGACAGATGTGCAGTACTGCTTATTAATGTATAAACATACGCCGCCCCCCTGACGTTTCCCCGTTACCTCTTCCTGCCGATCCGAGCGCAGCGGGGCTCCAAAGCCATCAATCCACAGGTCTGCGTCTCGGTCATGCGCAGTAAGCCAAGATTCGGTGAAAGCCATGACACAGCAGTTCTTAAAGTCCTTCTGGTAGCGTATAGTCCCTTGAATTTCATCCACCTTGTTTCTCAGACACTGTACGTTCCCAAAAATCATAGAAGGAAGTCTTTGCTCGGGTCATTTTGATCTGCCTGCAGAAGCTGGCAGAACGCGTCTACCCAGAGTCACAGTGTGGCTTTTGTGCCAAGAGGTCAACGGTAGACATGGTCTTCTCCCTCCGCCAACTCCAGGAGAAGTGCAGAGAACAGCGGATGCCCCTGTATGTTGCCTTCATAGATCTCACCAAGGCGTTCAACCTCATCAGCAGAGACGGCCTGTTCAGGATTCTCCCAAAGATAGGCTGCCCACCAAAGCTGCAGAGCGTGATAGAATCTTTTCACTCAGACATAAAAGGGACTGTGCAGTTAAACGGGAGTTCCTCCAACCCCTTCAACATCTGCAGTGGCGTCAAACAAGGCTGCATCCTTGCTCCCACACTCTTTGATATTCTTCGCCGTTCTCCTGAAACATGCCTTTGGCACTGCAACTGAAGGGATTTACCTACGCACCAGGTCAGATGGCAGGCTGTTCAACCTTGCCCTCCTCAGAGCCAAGATGAAGGATTGTGAAGTGCTCATCGGAGACATGCTGTTTACTGACGAGGCAGCATTTGCAACACACACCCAACAGGAGCTGAAGACACCGATGGACCGCTTCTCACAGGCCTGCAAGGATTTTAGACTTACCATTAGCCTGACAAAGACCAATGTCCTGGGACAAGATACTGAATCACCACCTGCCATCATCAACGATGACTATGAACTCGACGTCGTCCACCACTTCATCTACCTTGGGTCTACCATAACCGACAACCTCTCCCTTGACACAGAAATAGACAGGAGGATCGCGAAGGCAGCTACAACACTCACTTGCCTCACAACCAGAGTGTGGACAAACCCCAAGCTGTCGGTGAAGACTAAGATGGCAGTGTATAACGCCTGTGTCACCAGCACACTGCTGTATGGCAGTGAGTCATGGACAACATATGCCAGACAGGAGAAGCGACTCAACACCTTCCATCTGCGAAGCATCCGCCGCATCCTGGGCATATCCTGGCAGGACAGGGTAACCAACGCAGATGTCTTGAATTGCGTGGGACTTCCCAGCATGTTCACTCTCCTCAGACAGCGTAGGCTGCGCTGGCTAGGCCATGTCCACCGCATGGACGATGGGCGCATCCCAAAGGACATCCTGTATGGACAACTGGCATCTGGGAGGAGATTTACTGGTCCCCATCCAGCTCCGGTACAAAGATGTCATTAAGAGAGACATGAAAGCCACCGACATCAACACAGAGACCTGGGAGAGCCTAGCAGGTGACCGTGCAAAGTGGAAAGGGACCCTGAAGCAACACCTGAAATCAAGGGAGGAGAAAAGATAAGATAAGCCTTTATTAGTCCCACAATGGGGAAATTCCAGGATTGCAACAGCACAGGGATAGCAACACTCAGAGCAATAATCAGAAAGCAAGAAAAAAACAAGAGCAGCTAGTATACATATGTACATATTACTATAAATATATATATATATACTGTATATATATATATATATATATATATATATATATATATACACACTACCGTTCAAAGGTTTGGGGTCACCCAGACAATTATTTTGTGTTTTCCATTAAAAGTCACACTTATTTACCACCATAAGTTGTAAAATTAATAGAAAATATAGTCAAGACATTGACAAGGTTAGAAATAATGATTTGTATTTGAAATAATAATTTTTTCCTTCAAACTTTGCTTTCGTCAAAGAATCCTCCATTTGCAGCAATTACAGCATTGCATACCTAACATGATTGCACAAGGGTTTTCTAATCATCCATTAGCCTTCTGACGCAATGAGCAAACACATTGTACCATTAGAACACCGGAGTGATAGTTGCTGGAAATGGGCCTCTATACACCTATGTAGATATTACACCAAAAACCAGACATTTGCAGCTATAATAGTCATTTACCACATTAGCAATGTAGAGAGTGTATTTCTGATTAGTTTAAAATTATCTTCATTGAAAAAAAGTGCTTTTCTTTCAAAAATAAGGAAATTTCTAAGTGACCCCAAACTTTTGAACGGTAGTGTGTATATATATACGTATATATATATATATATATATACTGTATATAGACACAGTGCAGAGCATTGTGGTTGGTGGATGTGCAGCAGAAAGTCAGCAGAAAGTTTAAGCTTTCTCTCCGCGGATGCGGCGGGCCAGCTGGATGTCTTTGGGCATGATGGTGACCCTCTTGGCGTGGATGGCGCACAGGTTGGTGTCCTCGAAGAGACCCACCAGGTAGGCCTCGCTGGCCTCCTGCAGAGCCATGACGGCTCTGGAAGCGCAGGTCGGTCCTGAAGTCCTGAGCGATCTCCCTCACCAGGCGCTGGAAGGGCAGCCCACAGATGAGCAGCTCCGTGGACCTCCGGCAGCGACGGATCTCTCTCAGAGCCACGGCACCGGGCCTGCAACGGTGAGGCCTCCTCACTCCGCTGGCGGCTGGAGCGCCTTTTCAAGCAGCCTTGGTGGCCAGCTGCTTCCTGGGGGGCTTTTCCTCCAGTAGATTTACGGGCAGTCTGCTTGGTTCTTGCCATTGCTCTTTATTATTCTGTCTTATATTTCCTGCACGCCGCCCAAACTTCAGCCCGGCACCCGCGTCAGCTCTCCCGGTATGTCGAGCCTCTCCGTTAGCACCGTGTGGCGGCCGAGTGCTAGCTAGCTCCTCCCCGCTGCATCGTCTCCCGCTGTAAACAGAGGCTCCGTCCGCCGACTCGGGAGACCCCCGGGGCGATCTGTGTGTCCGTGATACACATAGAGTGAAAGGTGTGCCGGATCATAAAGTTATCACCGGATCAGAAAGAAGAAGGAAGATAAAAAGACTCAGAAAAAAGGATGACCGTTGCTCCAGAAAATCGAGCACACAGGAAGGAAAGCAGCAGCTCAACAGACCAGAGACTGCACACAGTTGTGACCTTTACGATAGAGACTGCCACTCCCGCATCGGTCTATTTAGCCACAGACGGTGCTGCCAGTTTAGGAAGCTTGGGATCAGTCCGCCAAGGTCTCCGCCTTTGACCGTCACCTGATCCACATAGCACCGGACCCCCATGATTCCTCCTGCAGGTGGTGTGCCCACTGGTGGGCATGTAACTCCTTTGAGCTGAGCCCGGCCCGGCCGCATCCCATGGGCGGAGACCCAGCCACCAGACGCTAGCCATCGAGCCCCTCCCCCAGGCCTGGCTCCAGGGTGGGGCGCCGGTAACCCCATACCACGCAGGGTACACTGAATCCTTGTTCTAATATTTATCATGAGTCTGTCGGATCGTTCTTAGTCTGGCCCTTCACCCAGAACCAGTTTGTCTTGGGAGACCTTACCAGAGACAGATTGCCCCGGACAACATAGCTCCTGGGATTAGTGGGGCACGCAAACCCCCCACCTCGATAAGGTGACGATCCATGAGGGGGAATGCCTTGGTATCCTCTCTGAAGAGCTGGAGCAGGTGGCTGAGGAGAAGGAAGTCTGGGCTTCTCTGCTTGAACTGCTGCCTCTGTGACCCGGACCTCCGGGAAAGTGGTAGAAGATGGATGGATGGACGACGCTGCTCCAGGCGAGCAGACAACCAGAACTAGGATGCTTCACCTGTGGTCAAACCTGACCGACGGAAGCCTAAGAAGAATGCACTTGTGCAGCTTTAATACATTTTTTTCAGACAAAACTAAGAAACTTGGCAGTAATTTAAACCAAAGAAACAGTGGTCTGGTACGGTTTCCAGTTAGCACAACTTAGCATCGTCATTTAGCACTTTATAATTAGACATGGTGTTAACGTTGCCTCCTATTAGAACGAGGTTAGCGAACTATCCTCTCTGACGCAGCATGATGGAAAGTCCCACATCCCTGGCAAACAGGAGTAGCGGCTATCTGAACCGGTAATTTGGAGTTAGCATTAGCAACCCCAGGACTGAAGCCTAGCCACCCACCTATTCCGTTGCGTGCACTACAGAGGAGAGACGGGGCGCTGACAAGTAGTGGTGAGGAGCTTTGCTAAATAAATGGGAGTATGTGCATTTTAAATCACGGTATAAACGACAGAGTATTCTATGAAACTATAGACATTTTTATATTGTCATCCAATATATATCGTCATATCGCACAGCCCTAATTTGAGCTAGTGGGAGCATATAGATGTTCAAAAGCAAAGGTCCCAAAATGGGACCTTGGGGAACTCTGCAGGTTATTTTTGTTCTCTTAGATTTGTAGTTACCCATAGACAGAAAATAGTCTCTGTCTTTTAAATAGGACCCAAACCAGCTAAGTGCTGTACCAGAAAGTCCCACCCAGTTTTTCAGCCGGTCTAGTAAGATGTTATGGCCAACTGTGTCGAATGCAGCACTGAGGTCAAGTAGAACAAGACTGAAATGTTGCCATTATCTTTATTGGAGTGGATGTCATTAAGGACCTTAACTAGAGCTGTCTCAGGGCTTTTGCTATTATTTTACTAAGAAAGGGAAGGTTTGATATGGGCCAATAGATGTTCATGAGTGAGGTGTCTAGGTTGCTCTTTTTTAGAATTGGCTTGACAACAGCTGTTTTAAAGCACTGACGGAAGACACCTGAATGCAGAGACATATTTATGATCTGTAGTAGATCTGTAGCCATACAATATGAAACTTTTTATTTTATTTTATTTTTTTTTAACCTATTGCGAGAGTATCAAGGCAGCAGGTAGTGGATTTCAGGTGGTGTATGATGTCATCCAAGATTTTATGATTGGAAAAAATTTCGCCATGGTGTTTTTGGCTTCTCGATGTGGACACAGAGGAAGCACATGTCCAGCACCTGGCATAGGAGCACTGACTGTCTAATTTTCTGAATTTTGTCAATAAAGAAAAAGGCAAAGTCATTGCAGGCACAGTTGGATAGAAGTTCAGGAGCTACTGGCACAGGGGGATTTGTTAACCTGTCAGCAGTAGTGAACAAGGTGCATGCATTATTGTTGTTTTTAGCAATGATGTCAGAAAAATATGCTTGCCTTCCATTTCTCAGCTCCAAATTATAAATGCTCAGTCTCTCAAAGATTTCATAATGAACCTATAATTTAGTTTTTCGCCACCTGCGTTCAGCTTTTTGACACTCTTTTTTCAGCTCTTACTAGTTTGGCATTTCTCCCTAGAGGTTTCTTTTTAATAGTGACCACCTTCACCTTGATGGGAGCGATGGCATTGATAATATTTGTAATTTTACCATTGAAATTTTCTGCAACCTCATTTACTGAAGGTGATGAGAGAGGGGTGGGGAAGAGAAAGCTTGGATGAATGTTCCACTGGTATTATCACTGATGTACCATTTTTTGATGACCTCTGTCTGGATAGTTCTGTTGACATTAATAGTACTCTCAAAGAATACACAAGAATGGTTGGACAGAGCAATGTCCTTCACCATAATCTCAGAGATGTTCAGACCTTTGGAGATGACCAAGTCCAGAGCCAAAGACCACTCGTGGAGAGCTCCAGAAAGACCTGGAGTTAGCAGGCACTGCTGTTTCAAAGAAAACAATAAGTGATGCACTCAACCATCATGGGCTTTATGTCCGCTCACCTTGCAAGACTCTATTGCTGAAGAAAAAGCATGTTTAAGATCATTTAAGGTTTGCTGCACAACATTTGGGCAAGCCAGTAAAATAATGGGGAGAATACAGTCTGGTCAGATGAGACCAGAATTGAACTTTTTGGATGCCACAGCTAGAGCTGCAACAAAGGATTATTTTGGTAGTTGACTAATCTAACTACTATTTTTTCGACTACTATTATTATTAGTCGACTAATTGCGATTATTTCTCATGTCCGCCATCTTTGCGTCCTGTTGGGGCTCTAGTGGATATTTGACCTCACCTGCTGTTTAAGCCTGCACACCTGTGAAAATCACCTTGTTGTCAGTCCCTGCTTTAATATAACATTTTATAAGCAGTTTCCAGAGCTAAATACAAAAAACAAGAAAGTTGTATTAATTATCACAAGTTTAAGGCTATATATCAGTTTATCATGGACAGCATAATGCCTAATGGCAGTTAAAAAATTGATTAAATATCTTACAACTGAATTACTGATCTTCTCTAACCCACAAACTGTCATTAGGTTGAAGTTTTCTATAGGTGCATTTTTTAACAATATAATTCAGAAAGGTAAACTTTCATATTCAGTATTCACTGCACTGAAGAGTGATATTTCAAGCCATTTGATTTAATTTTGATGATTATGGTTGTAACCACCACCCCGGTTTGCCATGCCAAAGGCACTGTCCCCAACCTCCACGCAACATTGCAGAGGCGTGTCAACGTGACAGCCCTACAACATCCAGGGTCTTGAGGTACTCAGGGCGAATCTCGCCCACCCCCGGAACCCGGCCACTGAAGAGTTTTTTTTTTAACCACTTTGGCGACCTCAGCCCCTGTGATGGTCAAGTTGTCCTCCTTGTCCTCAAGCCCAGCTTCCTCTGTGGGAGGCGTGTTGGTGGGATTGAGGAGATCCTCCAAGTATTCCTTCCACTGCCCGATGATATCCCAGTCGAAGTCAGCAGCACCCCATCCGCATCATACACAGTGTGGACAGGGAGCTGCTTCCCCTTCCTGAGTAGCCGGAGTCATGGTTCCTCTTTTCAAAAAGGGGGATCAGAGGGTGCGTTCTAACTTTAGGGGATCACACTTTTCAGCCTCCCTGGGAAGGTCTATGCCAGGGTACTGGCGAGGAGAATCCGACCACTGGTCGAACCTCGGATCCAGGAGGAGCAATGTGGTTTTCATCCTGGCCATGGCACATCGGACCAACTCTTTACCCTCTCTAGAGTCCTTGAGGGTTTGTGGGAGTTTGTCCAACCAGTCCACATGTGTTTTGTGGACTTGGAGAAGGCATTCGACCGCGTCCCTTGTGGTCTCTTTTGGGGGGTGCTGTGGGAGTATGGGGTATCACGCTCGTTGTTACAAGCTATCCGGTCCCGAAATGACCATTGCAAGAGTTTGGTTCGTATTGGCAACACCGAGTCAAACTTCTTTCCAGTGAGAGTTGGACTCCACCAGGGCTGCCCTTTGTCACCGATCCTGTTCACAATTTTTATGGAGAGGATATCTAGGTGCATCCAAGGATTGGAGGGTGTCATCCTTGGTGACCATAGGATCTCATCTCTGCTGTTTGCAGCTGATATTGTTCTGTTGGCTTCATTGACCAATTACCTACAGGTCTTGCTTGGGACAGTTTGCTACTGAGTGTGAATCAGCTGGGATGAGAATCAGCACCTCCAAGTCCGAGTCCATGGTCCTCAGCTGGAAAAAGGTGAATTGTCCTCTCTGGGTTGTGGACAAGCTCCTGCCCCAAGTGGAGGAGTTTTAAGTATCTCGGGGTCTCATTCACGAGTGGGGGGAGAAGGGAGTGAGAGATTGACAGACGGATTGGAGTAGCCTCTGCAGTGATGCGGACGTTGTACCGGTCTGTTGTGGTGAAGACGGAGCTAAGCTCCAAAGCAAAGCTGTCGATTTACTAGTCAATCTACATTCCTACCCTCACCTATGGTCATGAGCTTTGGGTAATGACTGAAAGAATGAGATCGCGGATACAAGCGGCTGAAATGGGCTTGATCTGTAGGATTGCTGGACTCACCCTCAGAGATAGGATGGAGAGCTCAGTCATCCGGGAGAGGCTCAGAGTAGAACTGCTGCTTCTTCATATCAAAAGGAGCCAGTTGAGGTGGTTTGGGCATCTGATCAGGATGCCTCCTGGACGCCTCCCACTTGAGATGTTTCGAGCATGTCCCATTGGTGGGATGCCCCTGGGGCAGACCCTGGACACGCTGAAGAGACTGTCTCCCAGCTCGCCTGGGAACATCTTAGTATCCTCTCTGAAGAGCGGGAGCAGGTGACTGGGGAGAGGGAAGTCTGGGCTTCTCTGCTTGAGCTACTCCCTCAACAACCCGGACCTCCGGAAAAGCAATAGCAAATGGATGATGGTTGTAGATTTTTATTTATTAAATTTCAAATTAGGATATTCTAATTAACCCAGATGCACTAATATTCAGAATGACAGCTAATATTAACAAAGATGAAATTGAGAACTCCTACAGTTCAGTCATATACTGCATTCAGCACGTTAGCCGTGACTTAAACAGCTCAGCCCTCAGCAACCAGAGAGCTTGTTGTCAGGTAAGCTAACATAAACAGCACAAACTAACAGTATTGTCATTTTTCTAAAGCTTGAAACAGTGAGCCATTTAAAATAAGTGGCGCTAATCTTTCTTTACTCACTAAAATTTACCAAGCAGAAGCAGTCAGTAATGTTGCTACTCCCGGGTGCTGTCGTTTCAGATGCTCATGCGTCACTGTAGTGCTGCCACGGTAGGAAAGGTCAGCCTTGCAAAGTCTGCATTTTACTTGTTTTGTTTTTTGTTTTCTGTGAAATGTTCCCATACTATAGAAAGTTTGGGTCTGCTTTTTTTTAGCTTCATTTTGATATGTTTTTTTTTTTCACTTCGCCATGCTGTGCTCCTTTTCTTCTTCGCTGGAAATTGGTCATGCATGCCAGACAACAGAGGCGCTACTGCCTGCAGCAGTTACCACTGAACATTTCCGTGGCATGCATATACCTAAACACCTAAACTTTATAATTAAACGATTTGTCGACAATAAAAATCTGCGTCAACAAAGTTTTATTGTTGACGTTATCAACAACATTGACTTTTTGTTTCAGCCCTAGCCACAACACACAGCATGTTTGGAGGAGAAATAAGATAAGGTAAGCCCTTATTAGTCCCACAATGGGGAAATTCCAGGATTGCAACAGCACAGGGATAGCAACACTCAGAGCAATAATTAAGAAGATACGAAAAATAAGAGCAGTGAATATACATATGTACACATAAATATATATACACAGTGCGGAGAACTGTAGCTAGATGGAATAAACAGCATAACCGTCTAGTTATCCTACATAGTATGAATATGTACCCATACATATTGTCACCCTCCGTAGCGACTGATATTGTCCTAGTTGTATACTGGAGGGGACCATTTGTGTAAGTCTATTGCGTCTTTTGCATTCAATACTATTAGGTCATCATGTTTTTTTGCTATCTCTGCGAGCAGCCCTGCTTAGGTTATACAGTCTGACAGCCGTAGGTAGGAAGGACCTGCGAAACCTCTTGGTTGCGCACCTAGGATGATGTAGTCTACTGCTAAATGAGCTCCTCAGTGCATTCAGTATGTCCTGCATAGGGTGGGACTCGGACTCCAGCAGAGATGACAGTTTAGCCACCATCCTTCTCTCTCCTATCTCCTCCACTGGGTCAAGGTGCTGCCCCAGGACAGAGCTAGCTTCCTTGATCAGTTTGTTCAGTCTGTTCCTATCGGCTGCTGTAATGCCGTTGCCCCAGCAGACCACTCCAAAAGTGATGGCTGATGCCACCACCGTGTTGTAGAATGTCTTCAGCAGCACCCCTTGTACACCAAAAGACCTGAGCCTCCTCAGTAGGAACAGCCTGCGTTGTCCCTTCTTGTAGAGTGTGTCGGTATTGTGTGACCAGTCTAGTTTATTGTTCAAATGAACACCCAGGTACTTGTAGGATGTCACCATCTCAATGTCTGTTCCCTGTATGTTTACTGGTGCTGTGAGGGGTTGTCCTTGCCTGCGGCAGTCCACCACCAGCTCCTTAGTTTTCCTCACATTGATCTGGAGGTAGTTCCAATGGCACCAGTCCACGAAGTCCTGGATAAGCCCTCTGTACTCAGCTTCATCTCCGTTGGAGATGAGGCCGATGATCGCAGAGTCATCAGAGAACTTCTGTAGGCGGCAGTGTGTTGTGTTGTGTGAGAAGTCCACAGTATAAAGGGTGAACAGGAAGGGAGCCAAAACCGTTCCCTGGGGGGCCCCCGTGCTACCGATGATTGTGTCAGACACACAATCCCGGGTTCTCACAAACTGTGGCCGGTTAGTGAGGTAGTCCAGGAATCCATAATGACAGGTGCTGGTCCACCCCTGCACACAGCAGCTTGTCCTTCAGGATCATCGGTTGGATGGTGTTGAAAGCACAGGAGAAGTCAAAGAACATGATCCTCACTGCATTCCCGGGCTTATCCAGGTGGGACAGGGAATGGTGAAGGAAGAAGATCACTGCATCCTCCATCCCAATGCCATGCTGGTAGGCGAACTGGAGTGGATCCATCGCTGGTCCCACCAGGGGGCGGAGGTGAGCAAGGAGCAGTCTCTCCAGGGTCTTCATCATGTGAAACGTCAGGGCCACTGGTCTGTAGCTGTTCAGGTCTGTGGGGTGGGAAGTCTTTGGTACGGGTGCCACACAAGATGTTTTCCTCCCCAGCTTCAGGCCCAGGTTGAAGATGTGCTCCACAATCCCACACAACTGGTCTGCGCAGGACTTGAGGAGCTTCGCGCTGATGCCGTCCGGTCCCGAGGCCTTCCTCACCTTGATCTTCCTCAGCTCCGTCCTCACCTGGGTCTTAGTGAGGGTCAGGTTGGGGGGCTGTGTGCTGGGAGTGGGGGGGTGTTGGTGGAGTGGGGTGTGGACAGCAGGTCTCGATGACTTTAGAGGCAGCAGTGGTTGTTGTGCAGTCGGGGGGGGGGGTTCAAACCTATTAAAAAACAGGTTCAGCTTGTTTGCCCACTCTCTGCCCCCCGTGGCCTGGGAGGAGGTATTCTGGAGCCCAGAGATGGTTTTAAGGTTTCTCCAGACCCCACCGATGTCGCTCTGTTGCAGCTTGTCCTCCATCTTCTTCCTGAAGCTGTCCTTGCCTTCTCTGATCTTCTTCCTCAGCTCCCTCTGTATGGACTTCAGCATCTCCCTGTTCCCCGACCTGAAGATCCTCTTCTTCTCTCTCAGAAGTGTTTTAATCTCAGGGTTGATCCAGGGTTTGTTGTTCAAGCAACACTGTATGGTCTTGGTGGGTACGGTATTGTCCACACAGAAGTTGATGTAGTCCGTGATGGTGTGAGTGAGGCCATCGATGTCCTCACCATGTGGATTGCAGAGCTGCTCCCAGGCAGTGGTTTCAAAACAGTCCTTTAGAGCAGTGGTCCCCAACCTTTTTTGTGCCACGGACCGGTTTAATGACAGACAATATTTTCAGGGACCGGCCTTTAAAGTGTGGTGGATAAATACAACAAAAGAGCATGATATGACCGGCATAAAAATGGTGGTATTTTCTAAATATAATAATAAACGTGAACGTCCTCTTAACATCGCGACAACAACAACATGAGTAACATCCTTTCAGCCCACAACACTCTCTGGTTGCTATGTTTAACCATGCCTTCAAAATAAGATACATCACAAACACAAATATAACGTGCATGAAAAATACAACTCACCACAACGCTGAATCAGTGGGAGCCCTGAGCTTGTTTCTCTGCAACGAGACGGCCCCATCTTGGGGTAATGGGACAGTAACACCCAAAGTGTGTTGCTTATGTCCAGTCTACTTCGTAATTTTGTTTTGGTTGCTGTCACTGCAGAAAACCCCGCTTCATACAGATAGGATGTCAGAAATGGCAACAGGGTTTTCAGTGCTCTTGTGGCGATCTCAGGGTATTCAGCCATGACTTTAATCCAGAACACCAGCAGAGCTGTTGTCTCGAATATACTTTTAAGGCCGCCATCATTTGCGATCTCCAGCAGATCACCTGGTTTGTTGAGAAATGGGTCGCGGATCCATTCTTTGGCAGTTTGTGGATCTTTTTTGGTTGGAAAGTAGTGCTTGAACTCTTTTAAAAGCAAAGACAGGTGATCGTGCACCAGCTGAGAGAATGAAGGCTCTGGCTCAGTCTCTTCCAAAATCCCCGCTAATGTTTGAAACATGTCAAATATACCTCCATTCATGCGCCGTCCCCACAAACCCAATTTGGCTTCAAATGCAGCTACTTTATCTGCCAGCTTGAAGACAGTTGTCATTTTCCCCTGAAGTGACAGATTGAGTTCATTGAGCTGGCTGAATATATTGCACAAGTAAGCGAGTTTTGCGACCCAATCCTCGTCACTGAAATGCGCTGCCAGCGGTGACTTTTTTTCTGAGAGAAATCTCTGCAGCGGCTCTCGTAATTCAAACACTCTGGCCAGAGTGTCCCGACGAGGCCTTCCTCGCCTTGATCTTCCTCAGCTCCGTCCTCACCTGGGTCCTGGTCAGGGTCAGGATGGGGGGCTGTGTGTTGGGAGTGGGGGGGTGTTGGTGGGGTGGGGAGTGGGCAGCAGGACTTGATGTCTTTAGAGGCAGCAGTGGTTGTTGTGCAGTCATGGGGGAGGGCGGTTGGTCAAACCTATTGAAAAACAGATTCAGGTTGTTCGCCCACTCCCTGCCCCCCGTGGCCTGGGGGGAGGTATTCTGGAGCCCAGAGTTGGTTTTGAGGTTCCTCCAGACCCCGCTGATGTCACTCTGTTGCAGCTTGTCCTCCAGCTTCCTCCTGAAGCTGTCCTTGCCTTCTCTGATCTTTCTCCTCAGCTCCCTCTGTACGGACTTCAGCATCTCCCTGTTCTCCGACCTGAAGATCTTCTTCTCTCTCAGAAGTGTTTTAATCTCAGGGTTGATCCAGGGTTTGTTGTTTGAGCAACACCGTATGGTCTTGGTGGGAATGGATTTGTCCGCACAGAAGCTGAGGTAGCCCGTGAAGGTGTGAATGAGGCCATCGATGTCCTCACCATGTGGATCGCAGAGCTGCTTCCAGGCAGTGGTTTCAAAACAGTCCTTTAGAGTGTCCATTGCCTCCTCAGACCATAACATCACTGTGCGCATGGCCGGGGGTTGTCTGTACACTAGGGGTTTGTACACCGGCCGGAGATGAACCAAGTTGTGATCCGATCTCCCGAGTTGGGGGAGTTGTGATGAGGTGTACGCCTCCTTAGTGTTTGCGTAGAATAAGTCCAGTGTTTTATTGTCTCTAGTGTGGCATGTGACATACTGGGTAAATGTGGGTAGAATGGGAGACAGTGAAACATGGTTGAAATCGCCTGAGATGAGGAGAAGAGCATCTGGGTGTTCTGTCTGCAGCCTGCTGGTTACTGAATGGATGACGTCACGCGCTGTCCCAGCGTTCGCCGTCGGATTTGCATAAACAACAATGCAGATCACGTGTGAGTGTTCTCTCGGGAGATATGTAGGCCGCATGCTAACAGCTAGCAACTCAATGTCTTTGCTGCAGTGTCGTTGTTTAACAGTGATATGTCCCGGTCTGCACCAGTTGTTGTTAACACACATTATCACTCCACCGCCCCTTGCTTTGCCACTGTCTGGTGTTCGGTCTGCCCTTATCATGTGGAAACCCTCCAGCTCAATGTTAGCATCTGCTGCTAGTTCAGTTAGCCACGTCTCAGTAAACAAAAGGAGAGAGCACTCCCGGTATGTGCTATCGTAATGGCAGATAGCCGCTAGCTCATCTACCTTTCCCAGTATAGAGCGTACATTCCCCATAATAACGGATGGGAAGGTGGGTCTGTACCTTATACTCCTTGTCCGCCGTCTAACACCAGCCCGACAACCACGTCGTTTTCGCCTTATTTCTCTCGGTACGTCGAGTTTTTTCGTCAGTCCAAGCAGCTGTTCCCTGCTGTACCGTCTCCTGCTGTAAACAGTGGCTCCGTCCGCCGGCTCGGGAGGCATTTTGGGGCGATCTGTGTCCGTGATGTATAAAGTGTGTAAAGAAAGAAAGAAAAAAAACTCAGAATTTAGCCGCTGTTGCAAAAGGCAGCCGACTCGTGTGGCGCCGGAAGTTTTTTGGTTCCCTTTTATATAAAAGGTTCCCTTTTATATCTAGTATCAAGACATTTTAAGGACCCTATTACGTGACATTTGGCCTTTAAGGACGTGTGCTTTGATGTGGTTAATAATTTTAATTACATCATTCAATACACTGTTAAGTTCCTGTGGCATTTTTTGTGTAGCCAGCATTTCCCTGTGAATGACACAATGCGTAGACTCACACTCAGGTGCAACCTCCTTAATCCGAGCAGTTAAACTAGACAGCCGTCCGGTCATGGCAGCAGCTCCGTCTGTGCATATGCCGACACAAAAGGACCATTTTCCTGATATGTAATCATCCAGCGACTTGAATAGTTCTGCGGCCGTGGTTTTGGTTGGTAATGATAGTGCACATAACGTGTCCTCATGCACATCCTCCTGATAAACATATCGTACATAAACAAGTAGTATTGCCTTGTTGTCAATATCTGTAGACTCGTCAACCTGGAGTGCATACCACGGTGATATTAATCTTCTCCAGCAACTCTATCTCAATGTCCTCCGCTATTTCCTCGATGCGCCGAGTGACGGTGCTAGCTGAAAGAGGCACCTATGCTATCTTTTTAACCGCACCCTCTCCTAGAAGTTCACGGCAAATGTCTTTAGTGACGGGCAGGATCAATTCTTCACCAATAGTGAATGGCTTTTTAGCCTTAGCAATACGATTAGCCACCAAGTATGATGCTCTCAGTGCACTCGCATTTGTTGATGTGGTGGCCCTCATTAATTGCTTCTGTCCTTGTTCATGCTTTTTTCTTTCAAAATACTCCAAAGGCTTGTCTTTTAATGCAGGGTGCTTGGTCTCCAAGTGGCGAAGCAGTTTTGAAGGCTTCATTGCCTCATTAGAGGGCCGGTCGCCGCATGTTATGCAGAGTGGGCTTGGTGCATGGGAATCTCCTGTCGAGATAAATCCATATTTTAAGTAGGACTCCTGGTATTGTCTGTTAAATGCAGCTTTCTTTTTCTTGGAAGTCGTAGGCTCTTCTTCTGTCTCCTCACTGGGCCTTTTCCGCTTCGCAAAGAAACTTTCCAAAGACGTTTGTTTTTTACTCATTTTGCTAGCTCGTGGTTTAGCAACGGCCATTTTCGAAGTGACTATACGACCTGGAGCCGGTCTCCTAGTATCACAATATGTGGGCGGGAAGCGCCTACAATTTGATTCTTTCTTCTTTTTTTTATTCAATAGTAGAAAATACACAGTACACACAAATTACAAATATGCTAATAATACAAGTAAATACCTCCTAATTTGGTAAAAAAAAATATTAAAAAGTGTACGTATTTATTTATTTTCCATCAGGCATGTCAGGGAGCCCTTTGGGTCCCTCGCTCCTTGACAGCTTGGGCACTCAGCAGCTCGGATGTTTCACACACATCCACACTTTATTCATCCCCATTAACACGTTTTGGGGTTTTGTTCAAAAAAACGCACAAAACCACTCCTGCACGTGGGTTTTTGATTCACTAATTCCCGGCCTTGAATGTTAGCAGTAACGTATCACGTCACCGAGACAAGCGTCTTGACGTGTGTCAAGAGTGAGCCATAGACGGATGTAACGGAAAGAATCCGGTAATTTTTCAAAATAAAACATCATTCAGACATAATAAATAAAACGGAAGTAATGTAAGTTATTTATTCTTTCTGTGCGGCCCGGTACCAAATGAACCACGGACCGGTACCGGCCCGGGGGTTGGGGACCTCTGCTTTAGAGCGTCCATTGCCTCCTCAGACCATAACTTCACCGTTGATAAGAACCTATTGCCATCTGCCAAGATGCTGAAGATGAAACGAGGGTGGACATTTCAGCAAGACAGTAGCCATGTTTATGTGGACACAAGTAACCGGATTAAAAGCCTGATCTGAATAAAAATGCTTCATGTAAACACACCAATATGAATATTCTGACCCGATCACACTCATTCAGATCAAAATTTCCTTCTGATTGAGACGAGTGGGTTATGCCAATTGTTAATTCGATTGGTGTGCATATAAACACTTATTCCGAAGTTTGGGTAAAAAATACAGTATATGTTTACTGCGCATATCTGTACATCAGCCACACGTCGACGTGATGTATTTCGGCCTTTACAGCAGCTAGCAGAAGACATGGCAGGAGTAAAATAAATCTGGTCTGTATCGTCCTGCTGTCTCCCTCTGTTCGTCATTTGCAGAAGTATGTACTGTTGGACTTGTAGCTTCATTACGGAGACCAGTAGAAGCAAAAGTACAGTCTGAATAACACAATAAAATCCATTTCAAAAAGAGAAAGACACGAAGCGGGGTCTGTTTACATCGGAAGTTGCTTCTTCTTCTACTATTTCTGGAATGTCGGATAATTGTGTGCATGTCAAAATGATTTAGTCCGTTCAAACATGTGACACATGGAAACACACGTCCTAATTGGATCAACTTTTTTAAGATCCATGTAAACAGTAAAGTTCGGATCTGAATTGTAATGAGATTGAAGAAATTTTGCACATGTAACTGTGGCTACTGATCCCAAACACACAGCCATGAAAACTCCCAGCTGGCTCCAGAAAAGGAAAATAAAGCTGCTAGAATGACCCAGTCAGTCACCTGACCTGAATCAACTGAAAATCTATGGAGCAAACTGATGATCAGAGTTCATAGAAGACACCCACAGAACCTTCAAGATTTGACAGTTTGTGTGGAAGAATGGGCTAAAATCACTCCTGAGCAATGCCTGTGCCTAGTTTCTCCGTACAAGAGGCATCTGGAAGCTGTTATTACCAACAAAGGCTTTTCTACTAAATATTAAATGAATTTCACCAGGTGTGTTCAGTACTTATTCCCTGTGTCATTCCACTTTATTAAATATAACTTGTTTTGTGAACATGGTTGCCTTGATTTCATTGTATGTGTGGATTACTTGGGTTGTTCCTAATATCTGGTGAAAATCTTAGGTCAATGGCTACATCAGAAATATGTTTACTGAGAAAAATGTTGTGTTAAATACTTATTTTCCCTGCTGTATTTGTACACTGATGCAAGTTTTATTATTTTAGCTGTTTACCAAAACATATTACAGTTATATAATCAGTATACACTTAAAGTGCAGACTTTCAGCTTTATTTTTTTTTTTTTTTTTTTTCATTTGTATACTTTATCCCAGAGGGGAAATTCAGGGCATCATCCTAGATGGATGAAGCAGCCACGGTACGGCGCCATCCCTTCACCATTCACACACACATTCACACCTAGGGCCACCTTAGAGTCTCCAATTAACCTAACTTGCATGTTTTTGGCTTGTGGGAGGAAACCGGAGTACCCGGTGTAAACCCACGCAGACTCGGGAAGAACATGCAAACTCCACACAGAAGGGTCACTGATGGTTGGGGTGGGATCGAGCCCACGATGGTCAGGGGTGAAATCAATCCCGTGACCTTCTTACTGTGCTGCCACTGTGCTAACCACTGCACCACCCCCTTTAATTCGAAGGTACTCGCATTCAAATTGGAGTTACGTTTTAGGAATTACAACCATTTGCATACAAAATCCATTTCAAGGGCTCAAAAGTAATTGGACAATTGACTCAATAGCTATTTCATTGCACTGGTCAAGCAGGTAAAAGGTCTCTAGTTGATTCCAGGCGTTGCATTTGCATTTGGAAGCTGTTGTTGCAAACCCACAACATGCGGTCAAAGGAGCTCTCAGTGAAAGTGAAACAGACCATCATTAGACTGGCCAAAAGAAGAAATCCGTCAGAGAGATGGCAGAAATGTTAGGAGGGGCCAAATCAACAGTTTAGTACATTCTGAGGAAAAAGATCCACTGGTGTGCTTGGGATCTCAAAAAGGCCCAGACGTCCATGGAAGACAGCAGTGGTGGATGATCGCAGGGAAAAACCCCTTCACAACATCCACCCAAGTGAAGAACACTCTCCAGGAAGTAGGCGTATAATTATCTAAGTCTGCCATTAAGAGAAGAATTCATGAGAGCAAATACAGACATTTCACCACAAGGTGTAAATCAGTAATCACCCTCAAAAATAGAAAGGCCAGATTAGACTTTGCCAAAAAAAAATCTAAAGAAGCCAGCTCAGTTCTGGAACAGATGAAACCAAGATCAGCCTGTACCAGAATGATGGGAAGAAGAAAGTATGGAGAAGTCTTGGAACGGCTCCTGATCCAAAGCACATCACATCTTCTGTAAAGCATGGTGGAGGCAGTGTGATGCATGGACATGCATGGCTTCCAACGACACTGGTGTTTATTGATGATGTGACAGAAGACAGAAGCAACAGGATGAATTCTGAAGTGTACAGGGATGTACTGTCTGCTCAGATTCAGCCACATGCAGCAAAACTAATTGGACAGTGCTTCATAGTACAGATGGACAATGACCCAAATCATACTGAGAAAACAACCCAGGAGTTTTTTTTAAAGGCAAAGAAGTGGAATATTCTGCAGTGGCTGAGTCAATCACCAGATCTCAACCTGATCCAGCAGCATTTGACTTGGTTAAGAAGACAAAACTTAAGACGGAAAGCTCCACTAACAACAACTGAAGACAGCTGCAGTAAAGGCCTGGCAACGCATCACAAAGGAGGAAACCCAGAGTTTGGTGATGTCCATGGGTTCCAGACTGAAGGCAGTCATTGTCTGCAAAGGATTCTCAACAAAGTATTAGAAATGAACATTTATGGTAATGTGAATTAGTCCAATTACATTTGAGCCCATCAAATGAGGAGATTTTGTATAAAAATGATTGTAATTCCTAAACCATAACTCCAGTTTGGATGTGAACACCCTCACATTAAAGCTGAGAGTCTGAATTTTAAGCTCATGTTGAATGTATATGGACTCTGAAGTAGACTAAAAGTAGGCGCGTTACATCTGGCATTAAACTAACAGTGTTTCATAAAAAGAACATCATAGCAATAGTCAAACGTGGTAGTGGTAGTGTGATGGTCTGGGGCTGCTTTGCTGCTTCAGGACCTGGACGACTTACTGTAATTGATGGAACCATGAATTCTGGTCTCTGCCAGAATATCCTGAAGGAGACTGTCTGGCCATCAGTTTGTGACCTCAAGCTCAAGCGCTGCAATGTAGCTGAATTAAAATAATTCCCCCAAAAAGTGGGTCAAAATTCCTCAACAGCGATGGAAAAGACTCATTACCAGTCATCACAAATGCCTCATTGCAGTTGTTGCTGCCAAGGGTGGAATAACCAGTTCCTGGGTTTAGAGGGCAGTTACTTTTTCACATAGGGCCAGGTGGGTTTGGATAGCTTTTTTACCTCAGTAAATCATCATTTAAAAACTGCATTTTGTATTTACTTTGGTTATCTTTGTCAACTGCATGCCCCACCAGCAGGTAGCGGGAAAGGTCATCTTCAGGTGTGCATTGAGCTTGTGTCTTTGCCCTTGATTCAGAGAGTTCCCTGTGAGTCTGGAGAACAGTCATGTGATAGAGCGAGACCAGATCTTTGTCAGCGTCATAGCACGAGGTCCAGACAACGTTCAGCTGAGTTCTGCCTTTGATCGGCGGTCAGTGCTCTGTTCTGTGTCTAAAAGTTCTTCAGATAAATGGTGCATGTGTCAAAATACATTTAAATCTTGGTCTTCATAGGTTTGTTCCTGAAAACATGGCATCTTTGGGCAACACTGTTGGTAAGATCCCAGTCTAGACTCTAAACTGTGTTCTCCTTGATGGTGTGACTTATGGCGTCCAGGATTTTGGCTCCAAATGTTATGTTTCTAATTGATATGTTGTGAAAGATTTTCAGCATTTCTGTCATTGTAATGTTGATATGAATACGAGGCTTGCTGTATTCTCTCCACAGCCAACCTGAGTCGTGTGGTTCCTCATGGTCTCTTGGTGTTTTTCCCTTCCTTCCCTTTGATGGAAAAAACCCTGGAGTTCTGGAGAGTAAGTAAGGTGTGAATGGAATCAAACGCACTAATATCGGAGTGGTTTTTGTAATCTTCTGCCAGTCAAAGCCCAAAGCAGTTGAAGAGCCCTATGGGTGAAGACCGAAGGGGGATTATGTTATGGGTCTGTCCGTCTGTCTGTCCCACTTTGTGAAAACATTTTTATGAAATCAACTCCTCCTCCTTTGTTCTGATTGTTTTGAAACTTGGTACCATGGTTTGATATACACTGATGATGTGCATATTGGAATTTGGTTCTGATTGGATGATTTTTGCAGGGCTTGTAGCCCCTGACATTTGACCTCCTGTTTCATTTCACTTCATAGACAGTAACCGTCTTGTGAAATAAACTCCTCCTGCACTTTTGTTCCAAATGTTCCATGGTTTCATATACTTGGATGATGTGCATATTGCAATTTCACTCTCATCTGATGGCCCTGAGGTCAAAGGTCAGAGGTCAGGTTTTCCCTAAATTTTCTAAACGCAATAACGACTAAAAGAAATGATGTAGCCTTTTCAAATCGATACAATAGTTGTATCTGAGACACACCTTGGATGACTTGCACCCTGACCTGACTATGGGGTTGGGGTCAGAAGGTCAAATTTTCCATTCCATTTGCACTATGATAAATGTTAAATGCTAAATTTACTATTACTATAAAACCAGTAAAGCTAGGGTCACCAAACCTGGTACACAGGTTCACCCTGGAATCCTGACCCCAGACTATGAGCTTGGGGTCAAAGTTCAAGGTTAACATTCCCTGTGCCTTGTTACTGTACAACAAGTAAAGCTAGGGTCACTAAACTTAGTACACAGGTTCACCCTGTGACCCTGAAGTGTGATTATGGTTTTGGGATCACAAGGTCAAAGATCAACATCAAAAATGGCTTCTTCTTTTTTTTAACCTTTATTTAACCAGGAAAAAAAACCCATTGAGATTAAAAACCTCTTTTTCAAGGGAGTCCTGGCCAAGAGGCAGCAAAAAAATGACAAATACACTTACAATGACATACAAATCATATAAAACAGTTACAAATTAGTGAGGCTGTCTCAAGTGTTCTCAATCTGGATTTAAAGTCGTTCAATGAAACAAGTTCCGTTAGTTTCCAGTCTTTTTGCAACATGTTCCATGTAGAGGGGGCTGAGAACATGAAAGCTCTTTTTCCCAGCTCAGTACGGGCAAATGGAACTGAAAGCAACAAATGATCATTAGAATGCAAACCATAAGAATCAACACTTCTCAGTGTGATCAAATTATAAATGTAAGGGGGCAACAGTCCAAGCATGGCCTTGTAAATAAAAATGTACCAGTAAGTCAACCTCCTGGTGGACAAAGAGGGCCATCCCACTCTAGAATACAGTTCACAGTGATGGGTCAAGGCTCTACAGTTTGTAACAAACCTCAAAACAGCATGATATACAGAGTCAATCTTACTCAGACACTGAGCTGAAGCGTTCATATACAAGAGGTCTCCATAATCTAAAATAGATAAAAAAAAAGTTGCAGTTGTGGCTCATGAACTATATCTCAACACCACAGAAAGCTAGGGTCACCAAACTTGGTACACAGGTTCACTCTGAGACCATGACCTCTGACTACAGGTTTGGGTCAAAGGTCAAGGTTGCCACTTCCTATACACTCTTACTATAGAATGCGTAAAGCATTTTAGGGTCACCAACCTTGCTACACAGGTTCACCTTGGGATCCTGCCCTACAATTATGGGTTGTGTATTCATGCATGATGGGTTTATTATAATTTGCTTCTGCAAACTGGACTCCAGTCCAGCCCTGACCCGTCGAGACGTGGACTCCAGCCCAGTGCTGGCCCATTAAGGTGTGGACTCCAGCCAAACCCTGACCCGTCGAGGCGTGCAGCCCTTACCCATCGAGGTCTGTATTCCACTAGACCCCAAAAGATGTGCTGTGGTATCTGGTACCATTTTCTGGCACTTATTTTTTAGGACAAAAATTGCTGAGAATGGCTCTCTCTTTTTAGTAGAGGTTGCTAGAAAAAGAAACAGATGCATTTCTTTCCCATGTTTTCATTTTCACTTGCTAATTAGCATCTCATTAATATTACTCTAAACTGCAGATGAGCATTGCTGTCTATTCAGTAGTGACGGTAGCAGACAACTCAAAATGCCAAACTCCACTCCTCTAAATAGTAATTCACAGACTCGCTAAGTGGAATAACAATTGCTAAATCAGCCTAATATCTGTGTGTTTCAGGCCAGCGGACATGCAGATCGCATTGAGAATGTGAAGCCAATGTTTGTCGAACCTAAAGGAAAGGGCGCCTTCACAGAGGTGAGTATGTTTTGTCACGCAGTATTTCACATTTCCTACTGAGACTTGAACTACACGTGAACTTGTCCCTTGTCTTGTTTTTAAGGTTATTGATGGATATTACAACAAAGTCAATGATTCGACATCCAAGGGGGGGTCCTTCTTTGCTGTGTGTAGAGGAAAGGTGAGGAGAATGCTCAGTTGTCAAACAAATGTGGTTTTGTGTTTCTGTAGAATGTTTACTGGCTGCAACCAGTTGAGCTCAAAGGACTATGTATGGGTCAAAGGTCATAAGTACTGTACATGCTATTTCTACTTTCAGCAGGCCTAGGACATGCATATAAAACAAGATGTTACCATGGAGACCCTGAATTTTGAGATATTCGTCTTCATTTATTCTCATTCATGGCATTTTATTCTGTAATTAGAAGCTTTTCTGATGAATTATATTTTTTTCTCTTAAATGTGCTACTTTTTTCTTATACTGTACATTGGTGAAAATTTTCTCAAATACTTAAGCTTTCCTTATGTATCTAATCTTTTTTAATTTGAGACTTTTTGAAAATTTTTTGACTTTATTCTCATAAATATGACTTTCCTCACACATATTTCTTATGTTTCTATTATTATCATGCAGATTTGTGTTTTTTCCTCACTTAAAATTGTAACTTTTCTCATAAATTTGCAACATTTCATCAGGCTGGGGCGATGTAACTCAAAAAATGTATGGCAATATGATGCACGATACAGTGGATATATAAAGTCTACACACCCCTGTTCTATTGCCAGGTTTTTGTGATGTACAAAAAATGAAACAAAGATAAATCATTTCCAAACTTTTTCCCCATTAATGTGACCTATAACCTGTACAACCCAATAGAAAAACAAACTGAAATATTTTAAGGGGAAAAATAAAAAACTTACAACAACCTGGTTGCATAAATATGCACACCCTGTTATAAATGGGGATGTGGCTGTGTTCAGAATAAACCAATCACATTCAAACTCATGTTAAATGGGGGTCGGCACACACCTGCCACCATTTAAAGTGCCTCTGATTAACCCCAAATAAAGTTCAGCTGTTCTAGTAGGCTTTTCCTGACATTTTTGTAGTCACATCTTACAGCACAAGTCATGGTCCACAGAGAGCTTCCGAAGCATCAGAGGGATCTCATTGTTCAAAGGTATCAGTCAGGAGAAGGGTACAAAAGAATTTCCAAGGCATTAAATATACCATGGAACACAGTGAAGACAGTCATCATCAAGTGGAGAAAATATGGCACAACAGTGACATTACCAAGAACTGGACGTCCCTCTAAAATTGATCAGAAGACAAGAAGAAAACTGGTCAGGGAGGCTGCCAAGAGGCCGACAGCAACATTGAAGGAGCTGCAGGAATTTCTGGCAAGTACTGGCTGTTTAGTACATGTGACAACAATCTCCTGTCTAGGGTGGCAAGACAGAAGCCTTATCTTACAAAGAAAAACATCCAAGCCCAATTACATTTTGCAAAAACGCACTTGAAATCTCCCAAACACGTGGGAAAATGTGTTGTGGTCCAATGAAACCAATGTTGAACTTCCATCCATCCATCCATCTTCTTCCACTTAATCCTTTTTGGGTCGCGGGGGGCTGGAGCTGATCGCAGCATCTTTGGGCGAGATGGACTGGACAGATCGCCAGTCCATCACAGGGCCAACACAGAAAGATAGACAACCATTCACTCTCACAGTCACACCTAAGGACAATTTAGAATCCCCAGTTAATGCCAATTAACCTAACTTGCATGTTTTTGGCATGTGGGAGGAAACTGGAGGAATCCCAGAGTAAACCCACACAGACACGGGGAGAACATGCAAACTCCACACAGATCACTGTTGGTCGGGGGCTGGGATTGAACCCAGGATCCCCCGGCCAAGGGTGAGTTGCTGTGCTGCCGCAGTGCTAACCACTCTGCCACCGCGTTGCCCACCAGTGTTGAACTTTTTGGCCATAATTCCAAAAGGTGTATTTGGCGCAAACACAACACTACTCATCACCAAAAGAACACCATACCTACAGTGAAGCATCGTGGTGGCAGCATCATGCTTTGGGGCTGTTTTTCTTCAGCTGGAACTGGGCCTTTGTCAAGGTGGAGGGAATTATGAACAGTTCCAAATACCAGTCAGTGTTGGCACAAAACCTTCAGGCTTCTGCTAGAAAGCTGAAGGTGAAGAGGAACTTCATCTTTCAGCACAACAATGAACCAAAGCACACATCCAAATCAACAAAAGAATGGCTTCACCAGAAGATTAAGGCTTTGGAATGGCCCAGCCAGAGTCCAGACGTGAATCTGATCGAACATCTGTGGGGTGATCTGAAGAGGGCTGTGCACAGGAGGTGCCCTCGCAATCTGACAGATTTGGAGCATTTTTGCAATGAAGAGTGGGCAAATACTGCCACATCAAGATGTGCCACACTGATAGACTCCTACCCAAAAAGACTGAGTGCTGTAATAAAAGACAAAAGTGCTGCAACAAAGTATTAGTTTAAGGGTGTGCATATTTATGCAACCAGGTTATTGTAAGTTTTTTATTTTTCCCCTTAAAAGGTTTGTTTGTTTTTCAATTGGGTTGTACAGGTTATAGGTCACATTAATGGTGGAAAAAGTTTTGAAATGACTTATCTTGGTCTCATTTTTTTATATCACAAAAACCTGGAATTTCAACAGGGGTGTGTAGACTTTTTATATCCACTGTATATATCACAATATGTATTTAGGTCACTGAATGTTCTTTAAAATTTGGTTTTAATTTTAGTTTATATATATATATATATATATACAGTGGGGCAAAAAAGTATTTAGTCAGCCACCAATTGTGCAAGTTCTCCCACTTAAAAGATGAGAGAGGTCTCCAATTTTCATCATAGGTATACCTCAACTATGAGAGACAAAATGAGAAAAAAAAAATCCAGAAAATCACATTGAAGGATTTTTAATGAATTAATTGGTAAATTCCTCGGTAAAATAAGTATTTGGTCACCTACAAACAAGCAAGATTTCTGGCTCTCACAGACATGTAACTTCTTCTTTAAGAGGCTCCTCTGTCCTCCACTCGTTACCTGTATTAATGGCACCTGTTTGAACTCGTTATCAGTATAAGACACCTGTCCACAACCTCAAACAGTCAGACTCCAAACTCCACTATGGCCAAGACCAAAGAGCTGTCAAAGGACACCAGAAACAAAATTGTAGACCTGCACCAGGCTGGGAAGACTGAATCTGCAATAGGTAAGCAGCTTGGTGTGAAGAAATCAACTGTGGGAGCAATTATTAGAAAATGGAAGACATACAAGACCACTGATAATCTCCCTCAATCTGGGGCTCCATGCAAGATCTCACCCCGTGGGGTCAAAATGATCACGAGAACGGTGAGCAAAAATCCCAGAACCACATGAGGGGACCTAGTGAATGACCTGCAGAGAGCTGGGACCAAAGTAACAAAGGCGACCATCAGTAACACACTACGCCGCCAGGGACTCAAATCCTGCAGTGCCAGACGTGTCCCCCTACTTAAGCCAGTACACATCCAGGCCCATCTGAAGTTTGCTAGAGAGCATTTGGATGATCCAGAAGAGGATTGGGAGAATGTCATATGGTCAGATGAAACCAAAATAGAACTTTTTGGTAAAAACTCAACTTGTCGTGTTTGGAGGAGAAAGAACACCATACCTACTGTGAAGCATGGGGGTGGAAACATCATGCTTTGGGGCTGTTTTTCTGCAAAGGGACCAGGACGACTGATCCGTGTAAAGGAAAGAATGAATGGGGCCATGTATCGTGAGATTTTGAGTGAAAACCTCCTTCCATCAGCAAGGGCATTGAAGATGAAACGTGGCTGGGTCTTTCAGCATGACAATGATCCCAAACACACCGCCCGGGCAATGAAGGAGTGGCTTCGTAAGAAGCATTTCAAGGTCCTGGAGTGGCCTAGCCAGTCTCCAGATCTCAACCCCATAGAAAATCTTTGGAGGGAGTTGAAAGTCTGTGTTGCCCAGCGACAGCCCCAAAACATCACTGCTCTAGAGGAGATCTGCATGGAGGAATGGGCCAAAATACCAGCAACAGTGTGTGAAAACCTTGTGAAAACTTACAGAAAACGTTTGACCTCTGTCATTGCCAACAAAGGGTATATAACAAAGTATTGAGATGAACTTTTGTTATTGACCAAATACTTATTTTACCGAGGAATTTACCAATTAATTCATTAAAAATCCTTCAATGTGATTTTCTGGATTTTTTTTTCTCATTTTGTCTCTCATAGTTGAGGTATACCTATGATGAAAATTGGAGACCTCTCTCATCTTTTAAGTGGGAGAACTTGCACAATTGGTGGCTGACTAAATACTTTTTTGCCCCACTGTATATATATATATATATATTTGTGTGTGTGTGTGTGTGTGTGTACAGTATATATACACACACATACAGTGGTCTGAAAAAGTGTTTGCCCCCTTCCTGATTTCTCTTTTTTTTTGTATGTTTGTCCCACTTAAATGTTTCAGATCATCAAACAAATTTAAATATTAGACAAAGATAACACAAGTAAACACAAAATGCAGTTTTTAAATGAAGGTGTTTATTATTAAGGGGGGAAAACAATCCAAACCTACATGGCCCTGTGTGAAAAAGTGATTGCCACCTAAACCTAATAACTGGTTGGGCCACCCTTAGCAGCAACAGCTGCAATCAAGTATTTGCAATTACTGGCAATGAGTCTTTTACAGCGCTGTCGAGGAATTTTGGCCCACTCATCTTTGCAGAATTGTTGTAATTCAGCCACATTGGAGGGTTTTCGAGCTTGAACCACCTTTTTAAGGTCATGCCACAGCATCTCAATCGGATTCAGGTCAGAACTTTGACTAGGCCACTCCAAAGTCTTCATTTTGTTTTTCTTAAGCCATTCAGAGGTGGACTTGCTGGTGTGTTTTGGATCATTGTCCTGCTGCAGAACCCAAGTGCGCTTCAGCTGGAGGTCACGAACAGATGGCCGGACATTCTCCTTCAGGACTTTTTGGTAGACAGCAGAATTCATGGTTCCATTTACCACAGCAAGTCTTCAAGGTCCTGAAGCAGCAAAACAGCCCCAGACCATCACACTACCACCACCATAGTTTACTGCTGGTATGATGTTCCTTTTTTGAAATGCTGTGTTACTTTTACACCAGATGTAATGGGACACACACCTTCCAAAAAGTTCAACTTTTGGCTCAGTCCTCAGTGTATTTTCCCAAAAGTCTTGGGGATCAAGAGGTTTTCTGGCAAAACTGAGACAAGCTTTTTTCATTTTGCTTAGCAATGGTTTTCGTCTTGGAACTCTGTCATGCAGGCCATTTTTGCCCAGTCACTTTCTTATGGTGGAGTCATGAACACTGACCTTAACTGAGGCAGGTGAGGTCTGCAGTTTTTAGATGTTGTTGTGGGGTCTTTTGTGACCTCTTTGATGAGTCGTCGCTGTGCTCTTGGGGTTATTTTGGTCGACCAGCCGCTCCTGGGAAGGTTCACCACTGTTCCATGTTTTTGCCATTTATGGATGGCTCGCACTGTGGTTCACTGAAGTCCCAAAGCTTTAGAAATGGCTTTATAACCTTTTTCAGACTGATAGATCTCAATTACTTTTTCTCATTTGTTCCTGAATTTCTTTGGACCACAGCATGATGTCTAGCTTTTGAGGATCTTTTGGTCTACTTCACTTTGTCAGGCAGGTCCTATTTAAGTGATTTCTTGATTGAGAACAGGTGTGGCAGTAATCAGACCTGGGTGTGGCTAGAGAAATTGAACTCAGCTTTCCAAAGATGTGATAAACCAGTTAATTTATGTTTTAACAGGGGGACAATCGCTTTTTCACACAGGGCCGTGTAGGTTTGGATTTTTTTCCCCTTAATAATAGACACCTTCCATTAAAAACTGGATTTTGTGTTTACTTGTGTTATCTTTGTCTAATATTTCAATTTGTTTGATGATCTGAAACATTTAAGTGTGACAAACATACAAAAAAAAAAAAAAGAAATCAGGAAGGGGGCAAACACTTTTTCACACCACTGTACACACACACACACACATGTGTTTATATATATATACAGACAGATCGATAGATATGGATATATGGATGTTTTATCTGAGGGGAAATTGGTGCTACAATATTTCATCCAAATGTATTACAGACATTTATTAAGACCTCTCAGAACTGTACCAACATATGAAAAAAGGGTCTTTTACCTGCTTGATTGATGATGGATTAATGAGGGAATAGCCCATGCAACCCATGAAATAGCTTTTGAGTCAACTGTCCCATTACTTTTGAGAGCCTAAATAAGGAAGACTTTGCATAAAAGTGGTTGCAGTTCCTAAACTTTAACTCCAAGGGTCTATGCCCTCTTTAACGTTTTTTTGTTTTTAATGGTTTATCAGGCCAGTGAGGGTCTGGATTT
Source organism: Pholidichthys leucotaenia (assembly GCA_020510985.1). Lineage (NCBI taxonomy): Eukaryota > Metazoa > Chordata > Actinopteri > Cichliformes > Pholidichthyidae > Pholidichthys > Pholidichthys leucotaenia. Next base: position 417,899,170 of record CM035843.1, read on the forward strand.
CGCAGACACGTTCGGGCGTGGGGTCATCATCACCGGCCTCCCTTTCCCCCCGAAGCTGGACCCTCGAGTCATCCTGAAGATGCAGTTTTTGGATGAGATGTGTCGGAAAAAAGTCCCCGGGCTGAAGGTGATCTGCTGTGTGACTATTGCCAAAAACACCAGATGACGTTTGAGCTGCTCACTTGTCTCAATCATGACTGTGCGTTTCCAGTACTTGTCGGGGCAGGACTGGTACAGGCAGCAGGCTTTCCGAGCTGTGAACCAGGCCATTGGTCGAGTTATTCGCCACAAAGAGGACTACGGAGCCATCTTCCTGTGTGATCAGAGGTCGGTCAGATGTTAGACTGTCAGTCATCACACCGTTGCACTCTGTAACTTTTGATCTGGAGAGCCAGTTCAGCAACATGCACGGCAGATTATCATGTGTTTCCATCTATGAAGTCTTTTACATTTTCAAAATTCAAACAAACATAGATGTTTAGAAAGCCAGTATTTGATATTGAGGGTGATGCTTAGTGACTTTAGCTGAATTACTCCCACAGGTTTAAAAACTGTGATGCCCGCGCTCAACTTCCTGCATGGATCAAGCCTTACGTACGCCTCTATGATGGCTTTGGCAATGTGGTTCGTGATGCTTCTCAGTTCTTCAGAGTGGCACAGAAAATGGTGGGTTATCACTTTTAAATGGAGGTGGAATTTATACAATTACAATATTATGTCTAATCTTGGTGCAATTATTGCAACAGTGACACAAGTTTTGTTATTTTAGCTGTTTACCAAAACATATTCAAGATACAGTTATATAATAATCAATATCTGCTAAAGTTCAGACTGTCAGCTTTAATGTGAGGGTGTTCACATCCAAACTGGAGTTACATTTAAGGAATTAGAACCATTTTATACAAAATCTCTTCATTTCAAGGGCTCAAAAGTAATTGGACAGATTAACATTACCATAAATAAAATGTTTATCTTTAATACTTTGCTGAGAATCCTTTGCATACAATGACTGCCTGAAGTCTGGAACCCATGGACGTCACCAAATGCTGGGCTTCCTAATTTAATGATGCTTTGCCAGGCCTTTACTGCAGCTGTCTTCAGCTGTTTTGTGTGGGTCTTTCTACCTTAAGTTAGTTAATCCCTTCCACAGCATGTGGGACACCATGTGGTGTATGTGACAGCGCCTATCTCCGTTACACTGACCCTAGGCCACACAGCTACTATAAGCAGTGAAAGCTACAGTGGGGGGTCAGTCCTCTAGTAGCTCTGTGCGTTAACTTCCTGCCTTAAGTTTTGTCTTCACCAAGTCAAATGCTGCTAAATCGGGTTGAGATCTGTTGATTGACTCGGCCATTGCAGAATATTCCACAGCTTTGCCTTAAAAAAACTTCTGAGTTGCTTTTTCAGTATGTTTTGAGTCATTGTCTGTCTGTACTTTGAAGTGCTGTCCTTCAGCTTTGCTGCCTTTGGCTAAATCTGAGCACTTTCATTGAGAGCTCCTTTGACTGCATGTTGTGGGTTCACAGCAACAGCTTCCAGATGCAAATGCCACACCTGGAATCAACTCCAGACCTTTTACCTGCTTGACTGATGATGGATTAACAAGGGAATAGCCCGTGCAGCCCATGAAATTTGAGTTCATGACTTTTGAGAGCCCGAAATAAGGAGGCTTTGTAAAAAAAAATAAAAAATGGTTGCAATTCCAAAACTGAACTCAATATAAGGTAAGATCAGCCTTTATTGGTCCCACAGTGGGGAAATTCCAGGATTACAGCAGGAAGGGATAGCAGCACTCAGAGCAATAGTTTATAAGATAATAAGAACTGGTTAGCCAAAGCAGTAGATGAATATACGTATGTACACAGATATATACACGGTGCAGGATCATTGCAGCTAGATGGAATAAACAACATTACGGTTTGTTAAATTACCCTGCAGAATATGAATATGTACCCATACAGTATAGTTCATATTTGAATCAACAGTGTTGTTCATTCATTCATTCATCTTCTTCCGCTTAATCCTTTTCGGGTCGCGGGGGGGCTGGAGCCTATCCCAGCATCTTTGGGCGGGAGGCAGGGTACACCCTGGAAAGATCGCCAGTCCATCACAGGGCCAACAGAGAGACAGACAACCATTCACTCTCACAGTCATACCTAAGGACAATTTAGAATCCCCCAGTTTTGATACTAATTAACCTAACTTGCATGTTTTTTGGCATGTGGGAGGAAACCAGAGAAATCCCGGAGTAAACCCACGCAGACACGAGGAGAACATGCAAACTCCGCACAGATCACTGTTGGTCGGGGGCTGGGATTGAACCCAGGATCCCCTGGCCGAGGGTGAGTTGCTGTGCTGCCGCAGTGCTAACCACTCCGCCACTGCGCTGCCCCTTGCCACCCTCAATAATAATTGTAATTGTCTTAGTTGTGTATTGGAGGGGACAATCTCTATTGTGCAAAGCTGTTATGTTTAGTACGTTTAATGCAGCCTTTACGAGCAGCACAGGCTAGATTATAAAGTCTGACAGCCGTAGGGAGGAAGGACCTGCAGAACCTCTCCGTTGTGCACCTAGGATGGCACAGCCTACCACTAAATGAGCTTCTCAGTGCATTCAGCGTGTCCTGCATGGGGTGGGACTCAGACTCCAGCAGAGGTGACAGCTTTGCCACTATCCTCCTCTCTCCTTTCTCCTCCACTGGATTGAGGCATCACCCCAGAACAGAGCTAGCTTCTTTGATCAATCTGTACAGTCTCTTCCTGTCGACTGTTGTGATGCTGCTGCCCCAACAGACCACTCCAAATGTAATGGCTGATGCCACCACCGAATCATAGACGGTCTTCAGGAGTGCCCCTTGCACTCCAGAAGACCTGAGTCTCCTCAGGAGGAACAGCCTGTGCTGCCCCTTCTTGTAAAGCGCATTGGTGTTGTGTGACCAGTCCAGTTTATTGTTCAGGTGAACACCCAGGTACTTGTAAGAGGTCAACATCTCAATGTCTGTTCCCTGGATGTTTACTGGTGCTGTGGAGGGTTGTCCTTACCTGCGGAAGTCAACCACCAGTTCTTTAGTTTTCCTCGCATTGATCTGGAGGCAGTTCCGTAGGCACCAGTCCACAAAGTCCTGGATAAGTCCTCTGTACTCCACATCATCCCCATCAGAGATGAGGCCAACGATCGCAGAATTGTCAGAGAACTTCTGTAGATGGCAGTATGGTGTGTTGTGTGAAAAGTCAGCAGTGTAGAGGGTGAACAGGAAGGGAGCCAGAACTGTTCCCTGGGGTGCCCCCGTACTGCAGATGATGGCGTCAGACACACAGTCCTGGGTTCTCAAACTGTGGTTGGTCTATGAGGTAGTCCAGGATCCACGATGACAGGTACTGGTCCACCTCTCCGCACAGCAGCTTGTCCCTCAGGATGACTGGTTGGATGGTATTGAAAGCACTGGAGAAATCAAAGAATATGATCCTCACAGTGCTCCCAGGCTTCTCCAGGTGGGACAGGGAACGATGTAGGAGGAAGATCACTGCATCCTCCACCCCGATGCCATGCTGGTAGGCAAACTCAAGTGGATCCATTGCTGGTCCCACCAGGGGTCGGAGATGGGCGAGGAGCAGCCTCTCCAGGGTCTTCATTAGATGTGATGTGAGGGCCACTGGTCTGTAGCTGTTCAGGTCCTTGGGGTGAGGGGTCTTTAGTACAGGTACCACACAGGATGTTTTCCACAACTGTGGTACCCTCCCCAACTTCAGGCTCAGGCTGAAGATGTGCTCCACGATCGCGCACAGCTGGTCTGTGCAGGACTTGAGGAGCCTCGAGCTGATGCCATCCGGACCTGCAGCCTTCCTCGCAATTGATCTTCTTCAGCTCAGCTCTCACCTGGGTCTTAGTGAGGGTCAGCTTGGAGGGTGGGGTCTGTGGGGGGGGAAATGACGGGGAATGTATGGGGGTGGGGTGGGAGGAGGGCCGTGGACAGCGGGACTAGTAGAAGGTGGAGACAGCAGTGGTTGGTGGGCAGGCGGAGAAGAGGGCAGTTGGTCAAACCTGTTAAAGAACAGGTTCAGGTTGTTCATCCACCCCCTACCCCCTGTGGCCTGGGAGGAGGTATTCTGGTACCCAGAGATGGTTTTGAGGCTTCCCCAGACACCACTGACGTCACTCTGTTGCAGCTTATCCTCCATCTTTTTCCTGTAGCTGTCCTTCCTCTCTGTGATCTTCCTCCTCAACTCCCTCTGTACGGACTTCAGCTCCTCTTTGTTTCCCAACCTGAACATCCTTTTCTTCTCCTTCAGCAGTGACTTTATCTCAGTTTTGATCCAGGGTTTGTTGTTTGAGAAACACTGTATGGTCTTGGTGGGTACGGTGTTGTCCACACAGAAGTTAATGTAGTCTGTGATGGTGTGTGTGAGGTCGTTGATGTCCTCACCATGTGGATCACAAAGCTGCTCCCATACAGTGGATTCAAAACAGTCCTTAAGAGCATCCTCCGTCTCCTGAGACCATACCTTCACTGTGCGGGTAACAGGAGGTTGTCTGTGTACCGGGGCTTTGTACACAGGCAGGAGGTGAACCAATTTGTGGTTCGATATTCCAAGGAGGTGGAGTGGTGATGAGGTGTAAGCCTCCTTGATGTTTGCATAAAATAAATCCAGTGTTTTATTGTCTCTGGTGTGTCTCGTGACATACTGGCTGAAAGTGGGCAGAATGGAGGACAGTGAAGTGTGGTTAAAATCACCAGAGATGAGCAGGAGAGCATTTGGGTGCTGTGTCTGCAGCCTGCTGGTAACTGAGTGGATGACGTCACACGCTCCCTCAGCGCTTTCAGAGGCGGGTACATAAATAACAATCATAATTACGCGAGAACTCTCTGGGAAGGAATGCCGATCACATGCTTACAGCTAGCAACTCACTGTCTTTGCTGCAATGTTGTTCTTTAACCGTGATCTGTTCAGGATTACACCATCTGTTGTTCACATACATTATCATTCCTCCGCCTCTGCTCTTCCTTCTATCTGGTGTCCAATCTGCATGTATTAAGTGGAAACCCTCCAGTCTGATGTTAGTATCAGTTGCTAGTTCTGTTAGCCACGTTTCAGTAAACAACATAATGCTAATCTCTCTGAAGACGTTCTCATATGGGGACACAGTTGCCAATTCGTCTTTTTTGTTAAGCAGCGATCTCATGTTTCCCATCATAACGGATGGTCGGACAGGTCTGTACCTTATTTTCCTTGAGCGTTGCTTCACTCCAGCTCTACATCCCCGTCGTTTTTGCCTGATTTCTCATGGGATATCAGGTCTTTGTGTTAGCACCCTGGAGCAGCCCAATGCTAACAGCTGGCTCCTACTGTAAACAATAGCTCCTCCACTCACTGAGTCAGAAGTCATTGGCAAGATGAGCAGAAAGATGGCTAATATCAACGCCAATGCGGCGATATACAGTATGTGTCCTTGGCATCCATGATGGATACGGGGTAACAGGATCACAAAGTTGTGGCAAGAAAAAAACGGATAGTAAATTAAAAAATGAGAAAGAAACTCAGAATTGAGCTGCTGCTGCAAAAGGCTGCCGACTCGTGTGAATATAGATGTGAATACCCTCAAATTAAAGCTGTCTGAACTTTAACCCCTTATTGATTATATACAGTGCATCCAAAAAGTATTCACAGCACTTCCACTTATTCCACATTTTATGTTACAGCCTTATTCAAAAGTGGATTAAATTCCATTTTTTCTTCAAAATTCTACACACAACAACCCATAATGACAATGTGTAAAGTTGTTTTTTTTTTAGATTTTTGCAAATTTATTAAAAATAAAAAACTAAGAAATCACATGTACATAAGTATTCACAGCCTTTGCAGTGAAGCTCAAAATTGAGCTCAGGTGCTTCCTGTTTCCACTGATCCTTGAGATGTTTCTACAGCTTAATTGGAGTCCACCTGTGGAGAATTCAGTTGATTGAACATGATTTGGAAATGCACACACCTGTCTATATAAGGTCCCACAGTTGATAGTGCATGTCAGAGCACAAACAAAGCATGAAGTCAAAGGAATTGTCTGTAGACCTCTGAGACAGGATTGTCTCGAGGCACAAATCTGGGGAAGGGTACAGAAAAATTTCTGCTGCTTTGAAGGTCCCAGTGACCACAGTGGCCTCCATCATCCATAAATGGAAGAAGTTCAGAACCACCAGGACTCTTCTTAGAGCTGGCCGGCCGTCTAAACTGAGTGATCGAGGGAGAAGGGCCTTAGTCAGAGTGGTGACCAAGAACCTGATGGTCACTCTGTCAGAGCTCCAGTGTTCCTCTGTGGAGAGATGAGAACCTTCCAGAAGGACAACCATCTCTGCAGCAATCCACCAATCAGGCCTGTATGGTAGAGTGGCCAGATGGAAGCCACTCCTTAGTGAAAGACACATGGCAGCCCACCTGGCGTTTGCCACAAGGCACCTGAAGGACTCTGACCATGAAAAACAAAATTCTCTGGTTTGATGAGGCAAAGATTGAACTCTTTGGTGTGAATACCAGATGTCATGTTTGGAGGAAACCAGGCACCATCCATCACCAAGCCAATACCATCCCTACAGTGAAGCATGGTGGTGGCAGCATCATGGTTTTGGGGATGTTTTCCACCGGCAGGAACTGGGAGACTAGTCAGGATTAGGGATGCAAGTTATAGATTAATTCATTAATTGATAAGATGAATCAATTATCAATTGATTAACAATTAATTGATAAGCGGTGGGGCGGCGTGGTGGCGAAGTGGTTAGCACTGCGGCAGCGCAGCAACTCACCCTTGGCCGGGGGATCCTGGGTTCGATCCTAGTCCCCGACCAACAGTGATCTGTGTGGAGTTTGCATGTTCTCCCCGTGTCTGCGTGGGTTTACTCCGGGATTTCTCCGGTTTCCTCCCACATGCCAAAAGCATGCATGTTAGGTTAATTGGCATCAAAACTGGAGATTCTAAATTGTCCTTGGGTATGACTGTGAGAGTGAATGGTTGTCTGTCTCTCTGTGTTGGCCCTGCGATGGACTGGCGATCTGTCCAGGGTGGACCCTGCCTCTCGCCCAAAAGATACTGGGATAGGCTACAGCCCCCCGCGACCCAAAAAGGATTAAGCGGAAGAAGATGAATGAATGAATGATAAGCGGTGTTTTTCCTGAGAATCTAAATTTCCCTCGGTACAATTCGGTCTGTCTTCAACATAAAAAAGTTGCTGTTTTTTCATATACTGAATAAAACAGGAACATCATGTTCCTCAATGATTTATTGAACCATTTGCATTTTTTTACTACAGACAATGGCATTTTTTGTAGTTTAACAGATTTTGTACTGCATAGTGTGTTCTATGTGTTGGTACATCAGTAAATTACAAATGTCATGAGTTTTGTTTATTTTAAAAACTATTACCAATATCATAAAATTTCTCTTTTTAGTTATATTAAAAAAACTTCGATGTTCTAATTTACTGAGATGCACTGGTAGACTGTTTTAACCGGAAAATAAATTGTGAGCGCCTTCATCTGTTGCATGTTAAACACTATCACAGTACCCCGGAAATCCAGGGAAACCCAGACTGATCTGGGCTCCTTTGTTGTGTTACCTCAGTGGGAACTTGAGTCCGGTTTGCTGGCAGCAGGGATAGGTTTTTGCGCTTGTGTCGTCCTTTTCCTTACTGCAGTTCATTTGTCTGGCCTGTTGATTTGAAGTAGGTGGGTGGACATTGGAACGTGCCATTGGAAATTGTGATTGCATTGTGATTCTTCACTGCTCACTGTGATTCTTCACCGTAACCCAGAAGGGTGAGTTTTTTACCTTCAGCACAGCATGAGCGCATGCGCCCTGGTGGCTTAACATCATCTTCTGCTTTTTCGGTTGAAAGGCAGCAGTGGGTGACGGCATGCACCCCCGGCCTGAAAGGCGAAACCACTACATTTCATAGAAAAAGCTCCTATTGAAAAGGACTGCTGCGTTATCCATTAATTGAAAACTAATTTAATTTAGTTAACTAAATTCTTATTGACAGTTAATCGAAAGTCAATTAATGATTAACATCTCTAGTCAGGACAGAGGGAAGGATGAATGCAGCAAGGTACAGAGACATCCTGGATGAAAACCTGCTCCAGAGCACTCTTGACCTCAGACTGGGGCGACAGTTCATCTTTCAGCAGGACAACGACCCAAAGCACACAGCCAAGATATGAAAGGAGTGGCTTCAGGACAACTCTGTGAATGTCCTTGAGTGGCCCAGCCAGAGCCCAGACTTGAATCCACTTGAACATCTCTGGAGAGGTCAGAAAATGGCTGTGGACCGACACTTCCTATCCAACCTGATGGAGGTTGAGAGATGCTGCAAAGAGGAATGGGCCAAACTGCCCAAAGATAGGTGTGCCGAGCTTGTGGCATCATATTCAAAAAGGCATGAGGCTGTAATTGCTGTCAAAGGTGCATCAACAAAGTGTTGAGCAAAGGCTGTTAATACTGATGTACATGTGATGTCTTAGTTTTTTATTTTGAATAAATTTGCAAAAATTTCAAAAAAGCTTTTTTCAAATTGTCATTTTGGGGTGTTGTGTATAGAATTTTGAGGAAAAAAATGAATTTAATCCCTTTTGGAATAAGGCTGTAACATAACAAAATTTGGAAAAAGTGAAGCACTGTGAAGACTTTCCGGATGCTCTGTAACTGTATCTTGTGCAGCATTTTGTGTTCATTTGTCCTGTGCCTATTTTTGAGATATTAACAGTATTAACAGTTTGTGCTTAAAACTAAAAGAATGTCAGTGGTTATTGCTTCATTTTTGTTGATTTTCACCATTAAATGAAGTATTCAGAAGCATTTAAAGCATCTTGCTTTGCCAATACTAAAATAATTTGTGGTTGATGATGCTCTTTTTGTTTAAATTGGAGAAAATGGCCGAGCTGTTATCTTGGACACCCTTTAATATAAGTGTCGGTGTCTTAAGAAACTGAGATGAAACAAATGATTCATTTCATGGCTCAAATCAACATAAATGTAGCACTAAACTTTAGCATGTTTTTTATTCGGACATGTGGCAGAGCTGTTTCACCCCAGATACATTTATTAAAAATGGTAGTATGTCACCACAAATCAGCACAAATGTAGCGGTGGTACTGTTTTTACTGTTTGTTTGCTTGCATCAGTTAGCATATCTTGATGCCCTATTTCATAATTTGCTGTTGATTACAAGAAATTGTTTATATACATATTTTTCCAGAGTCCATTGGTCCAGTCTCTTTAGTCAAGTAGCCTGCTAGCTAGCTAGGGGGGTATCTCCACTTCCATTTTACATTCTCTTTGTCATTTTGCTAGCAAGCATCTTCAAATGAAGTAGAGAGTCAGTAGCATGCACTATGAGGTTTCAGGAGAAACTGTACTGTTATTGATTTTTTTTTTTTAATTATTAGTGTCTGTCTCCTGTAATCATAAATGATATTACACCCATGAGACAGCAAGGATCCAGCCTTGAACACTGCTGACTCAGCATTTTCGACACAATGCTTATCTGTTTGGTCTACTGTATTAAAACTCTCTTCTCTGTTCTGAGACTTGGAATTTTTTCGTGGCACTCGCCTGCGTGCAGGGCAGAACATTTTCCCTTCTTGGCAAAGATGTAAATAAATACCCAGAAAAGGCATCTTTGACTGCAGTTTATTCACCAGATTAACAAGGGACATTTATAAAGAAAATCTATGACAGTACACAGTGAAGTGTTAATCTAAACTGGGGTTAATAGTTTTAAAGGTAATGCAGCTAGCAGGGCTAACTCTTAGCATGAAACTAAATCACAAGAACAGTTTTGGGTTAGGAAGTCTGTCACTTTTTTTAACAGCGCCTCACTGTGGAAATAAAGGTACACAACACACTAAAATCCTCACTTATTGTCAGAAGCCACTGATGGTTACTGTGAGATTGGAACACCGCTGAAGAGGAGTGATAAATGCTGTGTCTGATGAAACTTCAGCGTGAGAATGCAGTAACTCCTGGAACCCCTGTTGTCCAGTCAGATTACTCCCTGTGAACTAACTGCTGTATAGTTTTTTTTATCCCCCTTGTATTACATGTAATAACTGAGAGTGAATGTGTGTAGCGACCACGTTTAACTTGTCGACTTATTTCTACCGTTTCAGCGGCCTATCGTAGAGAAGACGACTACAACGAAGGAGACTGTGCGTCTGCCCGACGCTCCATCCTGCTCCTCCTACCAAAGCCCCCATGCCCAGAAGGCCAAGGTGCTGGATGCTCATCTTCCCAGTCTGAAGAGGAGACGACTCAGTAAGTATGAGACCTGTACATAGCACTGCCCCCCCCCCCCCATGATCCCTCCTGCTGGTGGTGAGCCCACTGGAGGGCGGACCCATTGGCTTATTTTAAATGTATCTGATGGCTGCAGACACCACAGTGATTAAAGTCTTCGTCTCCCTTATCAGATGAACAGAGTGGAGCCAGCGGAATGGCCAAGATCTGCATTGAGTATGAGAGTGAGCTGCAGGAAGGTCACAGGAGACCAGCCAACCTGCTGGATGCTCTGGAGCAAGACGACCAATCCAGTGTTCCTGTGGGAGAGGAGAAGGTATGCGTTATCCTGAGGAAAGGGCCCTCTGCCTTAAGGCTTGCACTGGCTTTAAATCACTGCATACACAACCCAGTTTACTGTAGTGAAGCTGTCTGATGCAACTGTTTTCACTGTGGGAGTGTGTATGTTGCTGTTATCTGATACTGAAACTAAAGCTATGGTCACAAAGATTCTTACAAGCGACGGGTTTGTAAGACTCTTAGTTCCTAAGAATTCCGGAGTTCACAGACATTCGTCGAAGGGGACATAGTTTCTTATGGCTGCTGTTCAGTTCACAACAGCAACTTGAGGAATGAGGTACTTTTCTGTTGTACCATGGCCCTAGAGTGCTTACGTTTTTCGTAAGGGTGCCTTGGGATCCTTGGCATACTAACTGCCATCCATCCATCCATCCATCTTCTACCGCTTTTCCGGAGGTCCGGGTCACGGAGGCAGCAGTTCAAGCAGAGAAGCCCAGACTTCCCTCTCCCCAGCCACCTGCTCCAGCTCTTCAGAGGGGATACCAAGGCGTTCCCAGACCAGCTGGGAGACATAGTCTCTCCACCGAGTCCTGGGTCTGCCCCGGGGTCTCCTCCCAGTGGGACGTGCCTGAAACATCTCAAGTGGGAGGCGTCCAGGAGGCATCCTAATCAGATGCCCATACCACTTCAACTGACTCCTTTCAATGTGGAGGAGCAGCGGTTCTACTCTGAGCCTCTCCCGGATGACTGAGCTCCTCACCCTATCTCTGAGGGTGAGTCCAGCAATCCTACGGAGAAAGCTCATTTCAGCCGCTTGTATCCGCGATCTCGTTCTTTTGGTCATTACCCAAAGCTCGTGACCATAGGTGCTAACTGCCATCTTGCAAAATTTTTTGTGCAACTCATGGCACTCTGAAGTCGTTGGTAGGAAGATCTTATGACTTTCGGCACATTTTGTTGGCACAAATGTCATACATATAGTGTAGTTCCATCTTATGAGCGCCTCACTACCACCTTATGCATGCTGTACGAACCTCCGTACGAATGGGGATTCGTACAGTGTTTCCTAGGGCCACTGTAAGGGCCATACTTATGGCCCTCAAGTATGTAAGGGACCAACATCTTGTGTAGTTCTTACGTTGTTCTTATGGCAGTCGTATGGCCACCCTACGATGAGGGGTTTTCGTGAGGCATTAGTAGAAATTTTGGACAAGACCATTGACCTGCCCCATAACTTGGCGAATGGTCTATGAACCCTGGATTCTCCTATGGCTGCCTTAAGAAGGCTGTACGAAATGGTCCAAAGAACGATCGTACGGTGTTTACAGCCATTCATAAGGGTATCTGTGATCGTAGCTTTAAATTGTCAGCTCTAATAAATGGTTTGTATTTATGCTACGTTTTTCTTTTGTAGGTCAACCATCTGTCCACACTGTCTCTTCAGTATGACAAGAGGATGGTGGATGAATTGCGAGGAGGGAAACGTAAAATTAAGTTAGTCCAAAGACAGGTACGTCTTTCCCAACCTTTGTTCCCTGGAGCTCCACTTTGCTTGTGTCCAGGATAAGCCAGTACCACCCCACCCCAACTGACGACAACAACAGCAGGCACGCACCAAAAGAATAAAGTTGGGCTGTACCCAAAAATTCAGTTTTTCAGGTGCTCTGATAAATTTATGGGGGAATTGCTAGATTTTCAAGAAAAGCAGCAAGTTTAAGAAAAAAAATGTACAAGGAAATAAGTAGCACATTTACACTGGTAAATTTATCAGTAAAAGCAGACAGAAGTTCACAATTGATAAGAAAAGCCTATGAACCAGTGGTCCAACTGTCAGAAATAATTGATGAGTCTCAGAAAAGTTTTAAAGTGATTGTACTTTATTGTAGAGAGCACGCTAAAAATGTCACAGCACAAAACCATTCTTTTAATACCAACAGTGACATCATATTTTGGATGAGTGAGAAGGAGAGAGAGAGAGAGGGAGAAAAGGAGGCTAGGTCGAACCGCTTGAAGCCAGATCTCAGACACATATCTCAAAACATTTGAACTCAAATGAACTCAGTTCTATGTAAAAGAAACAAATGAAATGCAACAATGCAATATTTTGCAATAATTCCTTCATCACCAACATTTTTTTCCCCTTGTCCTGTCAGGCAGCAAGGCAAACAGAACAGGGATCTGTCACCCATGAGTTTGTTTTTTAAAATAATTCTGTTGAACCACAATTCAAAAGCACTGTCTGATTTTCATTGGTTAATTTTCATAGAATTTTTATTTATTACCACTTTTGTCAGATTCAAGTTATGTCTGTAACCATTGTGGGTTTTTCTTTCATCAACAGAGGGGTACCAACAATTTTGGCCACGGCTGTGCACGCACGCGCGCGCGCGCGCATATACACACGCACACACACACACATAGTCATATGAAAAAATTTGAACACCCCTTTAAATATTCAGTTCTTTATTAAGAAATGTTCACATATCTACAGATGTGGAGAAAATTGTTGGTACCCCTCTGTTAATGAAAGAAAAACCCACAATAGTCACAGAAATAACTTGAAGCTGACAAAAGTGGTAATAAATAAAAATTCTATGAAAATTAACCAATGAAAATCAGACAATGCTTTTGAATTGTGGTTCAACAGAATTATTTTAAAAAACAAACTCATGAAACAGGCCTGGACAAAAATGATGGTACCCTTAACTTAATATTTTGTTGCACAACCTTTTGAGGCAATCACTGCAACCAAACGATTTCTGTAACTGTCAGTGAGACTTCTGCACCTCTCAGCAGGTATTTTGGCCCACTCCTCATGAGCAAACTACTCCAGTTGTCTCAGGTTTGAAGGGTGCCTTCTCCAGACGCCATGTTTCAGCTCCTTCCACAGATGTTCAATAGGATTTAGATCAGGGCTCATAGAAGGCCACTTTAGAATAGTCCAATGCTTCACTCTTAGCCATTCTTGGGTGTTTTTAGCTGTGTGTTTTGGGTCATTATCCTGTTGCAAGACCCATGACCTGCAACTGAGACCAAGCTGACTGACACTGGGCAGCACATTTCTCTCAAGAATACCTTGATAGTCTTGAGATTTCATTGTACCCTGCGCAGAGTCAAGACACTCTGTGCCAGATGCAGCAAAGCAGCCCCAGAACATAACAGAACCTCCTCCATGCTTCACTGTAGGGACAGTGTTCTTTTCTTGGTATGCTTCATTTTTGCGTCTGTGAACATAGAGCTGATGTGCCTTGCCAAAAAGTTGCAGTTTTGTCTCGTCTGTCCATAGGACATTCTCCCAGAAGCTTTGTGGCTTGTCAACATGCAGTTTGGCAAATTCCAGTCTGGCTTTTTTATGATTTGTTTTCAACAGTGGTGTCCTCCTTGGTCGTCTCCCATGAAGTCCACTTTGGCTCAAACAACGACAGATGGTGTGATCTGACGCTGATGTATCTTGACCTTGGAGTTCACCATGAATGTGTTTAGAGGTTGTTCTGGGCTCCTTTGTTCCACCATTCGTATTATCCGTCTCCTCCTGCAGCCACGTCCAGGGAGGTTGGCTACAGTCCAGTGGATCTTAAATTTCTGAATAATGTGTGCAACTGTAGTCACAGGAACATCAAGCTGCTTGGAGATGGTCTTATAGCCTTTACCTTTAACATGCTTGTCTATAATTTTCTTTCTAATCTCCTGAGACAACTCTCTCCTTTGCTTCCTCTGGTCCATGTTTAGTGTGGTACACACCATGTCACCAAACAGCACAGTGACGACTCGTCACCCTTTAAATCGGCCGACTGACTGATTACAAGTTTGTAGACACCTGTGATGTTAATTAGAGGACACATCTTGGTTGAACATGTCCCTACGGTCACATTATTTTCAATCTTTTCTAGGGGTACCATCATTTTTGTCCAGGCCTGTTTCATGAGTTTGTTTTTCTGTTGAACCACAATTCAAAAGCATTGTCTGATTTTCATTGATTAATTTTCATAGAATTTTTATTTATTACCACTTTTGTCAGATTCAAGTTATTTCTGTGACTATTGTGGGTTTTTCTTTCATTAACAGAGGGGTACAAACAATTTTGTCCACGTCTGTATGTCTAACCTTGTTTTTGTTTTTATTTGCATTTTTTTAACATTTATTTTAGCCATTTTAAGTGGGAATGAATGTGAGGGTGTCCTAAAAAAGTTGGGGGGTGTCCTCATTTATTCCTCTCTATTTGTTTGGAATTACATTTTACAGAAAATTTTAAGAAAGTATTCAATTCATTTTTAATTGTTTAGTTGTATTACGTGAATCTCCCAGTGTTTTTAACATTGATATTAAATATCCATATGTCCAAATATGTAAAAAACAAAACAAAATACAGGCTTATACAGGGTGTCCTAATTTTTTCACATGACTGTATGTATGTGTGTGTGTGTATATCATGATATACATTTTCTGTAAATTCTATACTTTATATATGATAACCAATAAAAAGGGCCATCTCTTTTTCTATATTTTAAATTAGTGAAAAAAATCAGTTGTACGAATTTGTCATTAATTTTATGCACTTTTTTCCTCTTAATTTTGCAGTGTTGTTATAAAATAGTTTTTTTTAATGTGCATTTGAGATGGATTCAATTTTATTCATTATCACTACTTAACTAATTAAAAATGATTAGAAATCAAGTTACATTAAGAGCCAGTTTGTTCCTCCAACACGGTTTAATTTATTTATTTTTTATTTAGTGTGTATAGCGGCCGCTGTCACGCACTTTGGCAGCTTTAGTAATATTTTTTCAGACAAAATTCAGAAACTCGGCAGTGATTTAAACCAGAACCATGGTCTGACACACTCTGGCTTCGTTCACACTGCAGGTTTTAATGCTCAATTCAGATTGTTTTTGCACAAATGTGACCCATATGTGATTTTTTTTGATTTTTGTTTTTATTTTATTTTTTTTAATTTTTTTAATATGACTGAACAGCACACGTCTGATTTTTTTCACATCAGACCCAGGCCACTTTCATATGTGGTCCTAATTCAGATACATATCTGATACTTTCCAAAGCAACCTCCGTCTGAACTGTCATGTCGCATTTCATCCGACTTTTTCCTCACTGAAGTGAGACAGACGCTACAATTCTGCGGTGGAGGACGCAGCAGGCATGGCAGACAGCTGATTTGTGCTCTCTTTTTAATCAGTCTTCTTCTTCCCTTTATCACTGGATTGTAATTTTGCTTGCTGTGACTGCACAGCAGCTTCAAAATTTTTGGGGTGGGGGGGCAGTTTGGGGCTGAATCCGTCAGACAAGCAGGCGCACAGTAACGGCACATTTACTGGATGCTGCAAATTCCTTTTCCCCCCTGTAAACAGCACGCGGTGAGTCCTGGCCGCTGTAATATCTAAAATGTAAAGTTAATACCGACTGGAGCGGAGTGGCCAGATATGGGGATACGAAAATACACAGTCCAGGAGAGGGGAGTCTGTGGCAGCTTTTCCTTCCTATGCAAGACTGGTGTTATGCTGCTGGTACGAGCCACGCTGTTTATTAGGGCCTGAGCCACTGATAACATCAGTGGGTGAGAGCCCTATTGTAATCACTAGGATTATTTATTATTAACCTTATTTATACAGGTAATCCCATTGAGACACGGGGTCTCATTTTCAAGAGAGCTGTTTAATGGATCAGTTCTGTTAAAGCAGAGCTGATCACAGCGGCCATCTGGCGTGTAGAGGAATGAAGCTGCTCTCATTTATTTTGTGCATGATCATTTCTGAATGATTTTAACTTTTTATTTTACTGCGCTGCATCAAGGTGAAGAAGTTCTGTCCCCCTCAATTGTTCGGGGCTCATATTTACTTCCGTAAACACAACGCTGTGTCTGACATTACGTTTTCTTCTGCACATGCGGGTCACTTCATAGCTGTAGACCGTTCACACTGGAGTCTGATGGGGGTCACATTTAAAATATAATGTGAACGCCCACACAGAAAAATCAGATCTCGGCAAAAAATTGGAATTGAGCATTAAGACCTGCAGTGTGACCGTAGCCTATGTTTCCTATTAGTGACAAGTTAGTTTCGTCATTTAGCATTTGCTTTTTTATAATTAGAGAGACCTGGTGTTAATGTTACTTACCTCCAATTAAAACGAGGTTAGAGGATTATCCTCTGACGCAGCATGGTGGGAAAAAGTCCCTGGCACAGAAGTAGCAGCTATATCACCAAAACATTAGCTTGGAGTTAGCTGCTGGCACTAACCCCCAAAACCCACACACCTGGCGCACTGCAGGGAAGAGGCGGGGTGGTGACGAGTAGAAACAGGGTATGTGTCTTTTAAATCCCGATATAAATGATACAGTATATGAAACAGTAGGCATTTTTTATCATGTCACCCAATATATATCGTCATACCACACAGCCCTACTTTGGACAGCTTTGTTATTACAGTGCATCCGGAAAGTCTTCACAGCGCTTCACTTTTTCCACATTGTTATGTTACAGCCTTATTCCAAAATGGAGTAAATTCATTTTTTTCCTCAAAATTCTACACACACAATACCCCATAATGACAACATGAAGAAAAACTTTTTTTTGAGGTTTTTGCAAATTTATTAAAAATAAAAAACTAAAAAAATTACATGTACATATGTATTCACAGCCTTTCCCATGAAACTCAAAATTGAGCTCAGGTGCATCCTGTTTACACTGATCATCCTTGAGATGTTTCTACAGCTTAATTGGAGTCCATCCATCCATCTTCTTCTGCTTAATCTTTTTCGGGTTGCGGGGGGCTGGAGCCTATCCCAGCATCTTTGGGCGAGAGGCAGGGTCCACCCTGGACAGATCGCCAGTCCATCGCAGGGCCAGCACAGAGAGACAGACAACCATTCACTCTCACAGTCAGACCTAAGGACAATTTTTAGAATCCCCAGTTGATGCCAATTAACCTAACTTGCATGTTTTTGGCATGTGGGAGGAAACCGGACACAGACACGAGGAAAACATGCAAACTCCACCTGTGGTAAATTCAGTTGAATGGACATGATCTGGAAAGGCACACACCTGTCTATATAAGGTCCCACAGTTGACAGTGCATGTCAGAGCACAAACCAGGCATGAAGTCAAAGGAATTGTCTGTAGACCTTCGAGGCACAAATCTGGGGAAGGGTACAGAAAAATTTCTGCTGCTTTGAAGGTCCCACTGAGCACAGTGGCCTCCATCATCTATAAATGGAAGAAGTTTGGAACCACCAGGACTCTTCTTAGAGCTGTCCGGCCGTCCAAACTGAGCAATCAGGAGAGAAGGGCCTTAGTCAGGGAGGTGACCAAGAACCCGATGGTGACTCTGTCAGAGCTCCAGTGTTCCTCTGTGGAGAGAGGAGAACCTTCCAGAAGGACAACTATCTCTGCAGCAATCTACCAATCAGGCCTGTATGGTAGAGTAGCCAGACGGAAGCCACTTGTTAGTAAAAGGTACATGGCAGCCCGCCTAGAGTTTGCCAAAAGGGACCTGAAGGACTGTCAGACCATGAGAAACAAAATTCTCTGGTCTGGTGAGACAAAGATTGAACTCTTTGGTGTGAATGTCAGGCATCATGTTTGGAGGAAACCAGGCATCACTCATCACCAGCCCAATACCATCCTTACGGTGAAGCATGGTGGTGGCAACATCATGGTGTTGGGGATGTTTCTCAGCGGCAGGAACTGGGAGACTAGTCAGGATAGAGGGAATGATGAATACAGCAATGTATAGAGACATCCTGGATAAAAACCTGCTCCAGAGCGCTCTTGACCTCAGACTGGGGCGACGGTTCATCTTTCAGCACAACAACGACCCTAAGCACACAGCCAAGGTATCAAAGGAGTGGCTTCAGGACAACTCTGTGAATGTCCTTGAGTGGCCCAGCCAGAGCCCAGACTTGAATCCAATTGAACATCTCTGGAGAGATCTGAAAATGGCTGTGCACCGACACTTCCCATCCAACCCGATGGAGCTTGAGAGGTGCTGCAGAGAGGAATGGGTGAAACTGCTCAAAGATAGGTGTGCCAAGCTTGTGGCATCATATTCAAAAAGACTTGAGGCTGTAATTGCTGCCAAAGGTGCATCAACAAAGTATTGAGCAAAGGCTGTGAATACTTATGTACATGTGATTTCTTAGTTTTTTATTTTGAATAAATTTGCAAAGATCTCAAAACTTTTTTCAGGTTGTCATTATGGGGTATTGTGTGTAGAATTTTGAGGAAAAAAATGAATTTAATCCATTTTGGAATAAGGCTGTAACATGACAAAATGTGGAAAAAGGGAAGTGCTGTGAAGACTTCCTGGATGCTCTGTACTCAGTCAGTCCCTCCAGGATTCTGTGGGTTGTTTTTTTGATTGTTGGCGCCCAAAAAGCATGACTAGTGGAAGGTTCTGTTGTCACAAATGTTCACATACACTACTGTTCAAAAGTTTGGGGTCACTTAAAAATTTCCTTATGTTTGAAAGAAAAGCACGTTTTTTCAATGAAGATAACTTTAAACTAATCAGAAATACACTCTATACATTGCTAATGTGGTAAATGACTATTCTAGCTGCAAATGTCTGGTTTTTGGTGCAATATCTACATAGGTGTATAGAGGCCCATTTCCAGCAACTACCACTCCAGTGTTCTAATGGTACAATGTGTTTGCTCATTGCGTCAGAAGGCTAATGGATGATTAGAAAACCCTTGTGCAATCATGTTAGGTCTGCAATGCTGTAATTGCTGCAAATGGAGGATTCTTTGACAAAAGCAAAGTTTGAAGGAAAAAATTATTACGTCAAACAGGTTCATTTTGTCTTCTTTCAATTATTTGTCCTTTTTTTTTTTTTTTTTCCTTTGAAAGACAAAAGTAAAATAGAAAGATGTCTTTACCTTCTTTACATGTTTCAACTGCACTGCAGCCAGTTGAAACATGTAAAGAAGGTAAAGACATCTTTCTATTTTACTTTTGTCTTTCAAAGGAAAAAAAATAAATAAATAAAAAAAAAAATGAAAAAATTATTATTTCAAATACAAATCATTATTTCTAACCTTGTCAATGTCTTGACTATATTTTCTATTCATTTTACAACTCATGGTGGTAAATAAAAGTGTGACTTTTCATGGAAAACACAAAAATTGTCTGGGTGACCCCAAACTTTTGAACGGTAGTGTAGATGTGTTCTGATGGACTTTAACAACCATCTACAGATGACCTCACCTCTGAACCTGGTTGACCCTGAACCTCAGACATTTCCACTCTTTTAAGCCTAATCTCCTGTGTTTGCTAAAGAAACCGAGTGTCTGTGAGGATGTCTCTGAGGAAGGAAACTCCAGCAGGGCCAAGACGTTTCTGGCAGACATGAAGAAGTCGCTGAGTCAGGTCACCTTTGATCGCATCATTCAGGCTCTTCAGACCTACAAGAAGACTGATGACCTGGACCTCCTGCTGACTGAGACGGCCGTCTTAAGCGAAGACGCCAACACTCATAGTCTGCTCCGGGGTATGATTTCCAGCTGATTAGTGTTTCATTTAATCAGCGCTGCACACCCTTGGGACCCATGTCTGATGCAGTTTCTCTGTCGCAGGTTTGTACCAGTTTGTGCGGCCGCATCACAAAAAGCAGTTTGATGAGAACTGTCAGGAACTGACGGGGCAGGGCTGCGGATACAAACCTGAACACTCGCTGTCCAAGGACGAGAGGAAGGCCGTGATGCTGCACAGCGGTACGGAACACAAGCTCATTCTTTTAAGTTTAGGGAGGCTGTAGGGCAAGTTCACCCTCAACATATAATGTTTCAAAAGATTATTTCATGGGCATTTTGGCCTTTGTTAGACAGTTGGTGAAGACAGACAGGAAATGGCGTGGAGACGTGCAGGAAGGTGTGTCCAGGCTGGGACTCAAACCTGTATGAGCAGCATGAACAACATGAGCAACTTGCACGTTTTTTTTCTTATATTGATATGCTACTTTTTTCCCATAAATTTACAGCGTTTCAATAATGAATTTGCAACTTTTTTCCTCTTAAATTTGCTACTTTTTTGTCGTGAATTTTTCAACTTTTTTCTTGTAAGTTTCCACTTTTTTCCTCATAAATTTGAAATTTTTTCTTTTAAATAAAAATAAACGCGGTCAACATGTGTCCCTGTCCACCTTCAGACGTGGTTTGGAAGATTAGATACAAATCTGTGCCACTTTTCCATATCTGTTAGCAGTCCAATCAAAGACAACGTCTGTATTTCCAGCTGTAAATAAGGCTTGTGTATGTTCATACCAAACGCGAAGTGAATTTTTCACACGCTGTGATTACATTATAACTCAATATAAACATGTGAATAGACATGAATTCACCATCTGAGTGAGTTGCAGACAGGTGAAGTTGCCTTTCTAACTTCTGCAGCTGTGTTTAACCTGCTGTGGAAATTCCCAAAACACTGTCATGATTAGGTTCACATTATCCAATGGGGTCTCGCCTGAAAAAATTGTCCCTGCCTCCAAAATGTCACCTAGCTATTGGCTGTTTACCCTGCTAGCCTTGTTAGCACGTCCGTGGTAGGAGTCTGTGGGTAAATGACTCTGACACTCCGATTCAGCTGCAGATCTCCCGGTCCTTCTGTCTCCAGGTGAGTGTCAGTCTCATTTTCAAACTAGTTTACTCTCCAGTGTTGATACTTTTACTCTGGTGATGGCAGAATCTCCAGGCCATTACTAGCTAGTGTTATCCCTCAGATGTGAACGTGCAAATGTGCGAGATTCGCGTGTGCTTGCCTCTTTCCATTGACTTTGTATGCATTCGCACCGTGCTTGGTCTGAATGCACCTTTAGTCAGTCTGGATGAGCAACATCACAAAAGATACAGATGTGATGAAGAGTGATTCCTTTTGGTATAACGTTATCAAAACACACATTCTGTTTTCCCAAAGCTACAGACAGACAGCCCGTCGCAGGTCTGACGGACTCATCCACCTACAGTCAGCTGAACACGCAGCAGCTCAACCACGGAGGACGACACCTGATCCAGCAAGGGTTACAGCAAGTTCACTCTGGTACCGTGTTCCTGTGTTTTTACATTTGATGCTCACTAGTGCATGCCCGTAGAACGCAAGTATTCCTGTCTGAAACAGGTAGTGCAGTCAGGCTTTCCAGGTCCAAACGTAGGCTGTGTTTGAAAGTGGAATACAGAGGTGTAGCCTATATGTAGCCAATCACATGTTAGACTTTGACACATATGAAAGGGACTGAACTGAGATTTATTTGATTGTGTGAATATTAGTTACAGAATAACTGAAAATGAATGTGACATCCAATATTAGCCACTGTTTAAGAACCGCTTGTTTATTTTTTTGTCAGATCACTTATTTGCGTGATCTTTTATGACTTACATTCATAAATGTTGTATCTTGCGCTTTGTAGAATGGGAGTTGTTCAGTCACCATTATAATTTAGTTTATATGTGTAGTTTATAGTCTGTCCTCAATAAACTAATGCAGTACTATAATCGGACACGTTTACAAGTGTTTGAGATCCATTGTAGTGCATCCTTTTATATTTTAGCAATATTATAAGTACAAAACACCGAACATTATTATTATTATTTTTTTTTTTTGTATTTGTAGCTTGTATACTTTATTGATCACCAGAGGGAAATTCAGGGCACCCATGTACAGCGCCAATCCCTTCACCAGTGTCACACACGCACAGAAGAATGAGCCATTTGGCTGCAAGTTTTGCATCAGTGTTGCCCATTTGTCTGTAAATATTTAAATAAAAATGATGTATTTCGTTATTTGAGACATTTTTGCATCTTGCTGTCGTTTAGTCGAAGCATGTGTCTGCATGTAATAGCAGTTGATCTGGTTATTCCGCTCCACAATGAAGCAGCAGTCGGGACTTTTGTGTACCGCTGAAAGGGCAGGCTGAGCGTGCCTCCTCCCAAACGTTCGTGGAGTGCACAGTGGGACACCGGTGTTGGCCAGTTAATGGGAGTCTCAGCTGCTGCCTTACCCGTGTGCCAGCAATGTCATTGCAGCACCACAGGTCCCCGGCAGCGCCCCCCCTCTCCCCAGACTTCGTGTTCTCTATGGTGAATATATCCATTAGACCTACGCAGCTTTATGGTATATAGCGGCTCCATACTCGTGGATGCGCGGGTCCCTGGCAGCGCCCGCCCCCACCCCCCCACACCTCGTGTTCTCTATGGCAAATATGCAACTTTATGGTATATATTTTGACTGAGCAGCTCCATACTCGTGGTTGCACACCCTTATAGCCTCAGCAGTAAGCGTTGTGGTGACTGACAGGTCATGATGCTGTGTTATCCAATCAGCATGGCCGTAATGCCGCGTATTCGCCAATGAGCAGAGTCAATCTGAAACCCCGCTCACACTTCTTGAAGCCAGGGAATGAAGATATAGAGTGGTCACACAGCGGTGGCTAAAGTTGTATTGATAAAAATTACATGTTTTTACTGAGTGACTCCATATTTGGGGATGCACATCCTCGTAGCCTCCCACCTGAGGTGTTTCAGGCACGTCCCACTGGGAAGAGACCCCGGGGCAGACCCAGGACTCGGTGGAGAGACTATGTCTCCCAGCTGGTCTGGGAACGCCTTGGTATCCCCTCTGAAGAGCTGGAGCAGGTGGCTGGGGAGAGGGAAGTCTGGGCTTCTCTGCTTGAACTGCTGCCTCCGCGACCCGGACCTCCGGAAAAGCGGTAGAAGATGGATGGATGGCATCCTCGTAGCTTCAGCAAAGCACGTTTAAAATCTTAGGTCAATGTGACGAACAGTTTGAGAGAGACCTGAGGAACACACACAGACAGACGGACGGACAGACAGACAGACATACAAACAGGCAGAGATGTCTTGAATTTATAGATAGATTACTTTGATTCTTACTGAAATCTGCATGATATCAACATGCATATTACACAAGTCATCTTGGACAGTGAGACGGTATACTTGTCATGTGCTTATGCATTCACACTCCACCAGTTTGGAGCAGCTTTTACATGGCCTCCATGTTATGACAACACAGTAGGTGGTGGTAATGCACCTTTATAATCCTTACAGAAATTTGCAGTGTTACGATCGCACCGATTCGTGCAAATTCCATGAATTTCACCAATCAAATTTGTCCCTGAGTAGTGCTCAAATGCACACGTCATCAGTTCAACCAATCAGATATACTGTATGAAAGCTCAGTCAAGTCCACTGTATTAAAGTATGTTTTACTTCTGAAGCATTTCACCATTCATACAAATAATACAGCAATGAATGTACAGAAAAATGTTAACAGATTATAGATAGATAGATAGACTTTATTGATCCCAAACTGGGAAATTACAGTATAACAGCAGCGTGACAGTAGACGACCAAAACGACAGAAACACGCAGCATAAAAGAAAAAGAATAACCCATGGAAAGTAAAACTGCTTAGATAACTTGTATACATTGCAGATGAATAGATGATGACCCGTATAGATACATGAATCATACTAGCTGTTCAATGCAGGACTATCAGGCACAGGGTGAAATGTGAGGTACCAGTTAGACTGCAAGATGCAGTATGGCAGCATAGTTATGACGAGAATTCAACATTAGAGTGAGTTATTGTGCAGTAATATGGCATGTGGGAGGAAAGATTTCCTGTACCTGGCCATTTGGCAGCAAAGTTGTAGCATTCTGCACTATAACCTTTACAAGTGAACTTAATTTGACCTCTAACCTTTTGAATGCACATTTCCAACTGTTCGATGTTTCATTACTTTTTGCATAACTTGCTGTTCTCTAACAAGGTGCTTAACAGCAAAATTCACAGCAGGTGTTTGATCCATGAATCGACCAATAAATTTTCTGGTTCAATTAGAATTGGTATTTAAACAGTCCTCTTCATCATGCTGTTCACATTTTGACATCATGAGACCAAGACGTCACCAAACAATTGATCAACAGTACCTCGCTATTGCGAGGCTTCAAACAGGATGTTCTCAGAGGGAAGTGGCCACTGAGCTTAGAGTGTCACAGTGTGTCATCAGCAGGTTGTAACAGAGATCATTGTCTCATCTGGTATCACTCGAGCGAGTAGGATTGTTTCCTATTTATGTACTCGAAGGTGGCTCACAAGGCCAGTCTTCGATTTACAAGCCCTTTGGTGTATTGGGCATTTCATAGTATCCAGTGGAAGAAAGGAGTTGGTGTTGCCTTCATGCTCTTTCCTTTTTTCTCTTTTCCTGGTGGCATCCCAGTGTAGATTTCCTTCGTAATGGCTGGTTCCTTCAGCAACTGTACGCCTCCACACCGAGCAGTCTCTGGTTAGAATTGTCTACATCAATACCACATCTCTTGAGATTACCCTTAAGATTATCTTTGAATCACTTGCGTTGGCCGCCCTGTGTCCATTTCCCAAGATATAACTGGGAATAAAGAAGTTGCTTAGAGAGGCGATGATTAGGCATACGTGCTATATGCCCTGTCCAGCACAGCTGATTGTGGGCAATCATTGTCTAGATACTCGTATAGTTGACTTCCTCCAAGATGCTGACATTAGTTTGTTTATCTCACCAGCTAAGAGCTTTCGGAGGCAGCACTGGTTATACTGCTCAAGACACTTCAGATGGCGTCTGTAGGTTGTCCAGGTCTTGCTTGCATATAGCAGCGTCGGGATAATGACTGCTTTCTAGACAAGGATCCTGGTATCCGAAAGAAGGCTCTTATTTTCGAAAACTAGTTTCTTGAGACGTACAAAGGCGCCACTGGCACAGCTGAGTCGATGCTTCACTTCCGTGTCGATATCAGCGGTCACAAAGAGGTGACTTCCAGGGTAAACACAGGAAGTGTGGAACATTTTCCCGAACTGTGTCATTAATTTGTAGTCAGTGGTCTTACTTAGCTACCTTTGGGGGCAGTTGAGAACAGTACTTTGGTCTTCTTGATGTTTAACTTAAGCCAAGACTCTTATAGGCCTCTGTGAAAACATTCAAGATGGTCTGGAGGTCTTCAGCAAAAAGAGCACACGCAACGTTGTCATCGGCATACTGGAGTTTCATCACAGAGGTTATAGAGACCTTGGTCTTTGCTTTCAGTCTGCTAAGGCGAAACAGCTTTCTGTCCATTCTGTAGACAATTCTGATGCCATCGGGTAGGTTCTCTTTCACTAAATGGAGGATCACCGATATGAAGATCAAGAACAAGGTGGGTGCAATTACACATCCTTGTTTGACTCCAGTAGTAATGTCAAAAGCATCACTTTCAGAACTAGTTCCTGTCAATACGATAGCCTTCATGCCATCATGTAGTAGCCGAATGATGCTGATGAATTTAACAGGGCATCCGATTTTAGACAGTATGGTCCACAGTGCCTCACGATTTACCATTTCAAAGTCCTTTGACAAATCTATGAAATCCATATACAATGGGAGATGTTGTTCTCGGCATTTCTTCTGCAGCTGTCTTGCAGTAAAGATTTTTTTTTTTTTTTTAGATTTAGTATACTTTATTGATTCCCAGAGGGGAAATTGAGGGTCATACACCACCTGGATGGATGAAGCAGCCACGATACGGCACTATCCCTTAACCATTCACACACACATTCACACCTAGGGCCACTTTAGAGTCTCCAATTAACCTAACCTGCATGTTTTTGGCATGTGGGAGGAAACCGGAGAAATCCCGGGGTAAACCCACGCATACACGGGGAGAACATGCAAACTCCACACAAATCACTGTTGGTCGGGGGCTGGGATCGAACCCACGATCCCCCGGCCAAGGGTAAACTGCGCCACCGTGCAGCCCCCAAAAATGATAAAGATCATGTCCACAGTGCCTCTAGATTGCCGAAATCCACATTGTGATTCAGGAAGCACATTTTCGGAGACAGGAAGAAGGCGGCTTACAAGAATCCTAGCAGGTATTTTACCTGCAGTTGCAAGAAGGGGAGTCCCGCTATAGTTTTCACAGATGGTCTTGTCTTCTTTCTTGAAAAGGGTGACAATAAGTGCATCCCGGAAATCTGCAGGGATTGTCTCCTTTTCCCAGATCTTTGCTATCAAGAGATACATCTGGTAGGTAAGGGCAGAGCCTCCCTGCTTAAATATTTCAGCAGGAATGCCATTGGGTCCAGTGGCTTTGTTGTTCTTCATTTGACTAATGGCTTTCTGTAATTCAGTTAGAGTCGGAGTGGCTGCTAACTCTACTATGATGGGCAGTTGTTGGATTTTGTCAAACACCCCCTCTTCAACAGTAGAGTTCTGGTTTAGTAGGTCTTGAAAATGCTCTCTCCAACACTGTTTGATGGCAGCACGATCCGTCAGGAGTTCAGAACCATCGCTTGAGCTCAGAAAGTTAGGACCCTTCCTACAAAGTCCGTAAATGACTCTTGCTGTGCTAAAGAAGGCAGAGAAGCACTGATGTCCATGAAATGCTGTAGCTCATCTGCTTTCATACGCCACCAATTATTCTTAATTTCCCTGATCTTTCTCTGCACTTCTGCTTTTATTCTTGAGAACTTCTCTTTTTTGCTGATGTCAGGTGGATCACTTTGCCAGGCCTAAAAGGCTGCCCTCTTTCTCTCTATCATGCTACATATTTCAGCATTATTCTCGTCAAACCAGTCTTGGTGAACACGTTTTTGAAAGCCAATTGCATTGCTACAGGTATCAAGGATAGAAGCTTTGAGAGTTTGTCAGTGCTCCTTGATGTCGTTGGGATACTGGTCTTTGCAGATCTTAATTTTGAGCATGGCATCTAGCTCTTCCTGTTAACTAGGATCTTTCAGACAGGCAACTTTCAGTGTACGCCTATAGGACTTGGGGGAGAGCCTCCTTCTACAGGCATTGTTGATGTTCATTATAGAGCGGATTAAACCATGGTCCATCCAGCAATCATCTGCACTGGCCCTCACAATCACATAGTCAATCAGATGCCAATGCTTTGAGCGCGGATGCATCCAAGATGTTTTAAATTTATTTTTCTGTTGGAACAGCGTGAGTAGTACAGTGTGTGTATACACACTCACACAGTCATGTGGAAAAATTATAAGCCTGTATAAGCCTGTGTGTTAACATATTTGGACATATGGATATTTAATATCAATGTTAAAAATACTGGGAGATTCATGTAATACAACTAAACAATTAAAAATGAATGAAAGACTTTTTTAAAACTTTCTGTAAAATGTAATTCTAAACAAATAGTGAGGAATAAATTAGGACACCCCCCATCTTTTTAGGACACTCCCACATTCATTCCCACTTAAAATGACTAAAATAAATGTTAAAAAATGTAAATAAAAACAAAAACAAGGTTAGACATACTGTAGATATGTGAACATTTCTTAATAAAGAATTGAATATTTAATGGGGTGTCCTAATTTTTTTCCCACATGACTCTGTGTTTGTGTGTGTGTGTGTGTGTGTCTTTCAGGGGAAATTTATGGAAAATGTAAAAAGTTCACGCTACAGTGATATTATATCATGAAAGTAGGGCATTTAAGTAGAAGCATGCACTGGTGATTTCCTCATCTCAAACAATTTATTGAAGCAAAAGCCAACAACAGTGGTGGATATATCACAACAAAAAATGTCCATCTCTCAATCAATCAAAGCTTTATCAGTCCCTCCAGGATTTCGTGGGATGTTTTTATGATTGTTGCAGCCCAAAAAGCCTGAATTCGTGGGAGCTTTTTTAAAAAGTTGCGATAAAAGTTGCAATGTTTTTTGAGTGGTTTTGCACTAGAAGTTGTGGGAAGAATTACAAATTTTAAAACAGATGGTTTTTTCCAGTTTACTGCAGTGATATTCTATATAATGATAGAAGAAAAGCACAGGATTGTCAAAAAATTCATATTACAGTGATTTGTAAATTAAGCAGAAACTTCTGCTATACAGAAAAACTCTTGTGCAACAGCAATTACAGACTTTAACACAATATCCATTACAACAGCTAAATTACATTGAATGCATGTTAAAGAGAAGAGATTTGGAAATCATTAGCAGCACCTTCATTTGAAAACTCCCTACGGCCCCCAACCACTCGGTACCAAGCAGAGAGGAAAAAATAAATAATTTATTCTGTTGCTCTGTATTGCCTATCGGAGTCTGTATTTTTCTGAAGAAAAAAAACAAAACAATATTCTCTCTCTGTCCATGCTTGACTCCTACCTGTTTGTCTGCTGCACCTTGGTCTGGACACACACTTGCCTCTTCAGACACACATCTTTCATTTACTGTGGGACGGGGGGGAGGGTGCGTTTGTCTGTCCAGACCGGAGATTCACAGCTTTAAAGCTTATTGAACAGATGTAGTAATGATTTTACCTCTAATGATGTATAAAATGATCAAACGTTGGCTGTAGTGTTAGATTTGCACGTTGTGTTTGTGATTTTACGGAATCTCTCCTCACGCGTACTCCTGCGACTGGGTGCTTTTGGGGCAGGTGAACGTTTTTCAACACAAACACAGAGCTTTGTACATCGGTCAGGACGGAGATAAGGCGAGACATCCACTAGCAGACTGGGGGAGACGGAGGAAGGGGCGGTGTTGGAAACCTTGCAGGTGAGTTTTTTTAAGTCACACACTGTTTGCTGATGTGTTCCGTTCTCACTGTAAACGTGGAAGTGAACGCGGTGCAGCGATGCATTTGGTTGGCTAGACTGAGCGTTTGTGCGCTAGTCAGAGACAAATTTGATTGGTGAAATTGGCGTAAGTTGACGAGGATTAGCCAGAATTGCAGGAAAGTTGTGGTGATTTGACAAAGTTGCAAGGTCGTGCAAAAGTTGTACTGATTGGCTGATTTTGCGTGAATTGACGCAGTCGCAACATTGCAAAATCCTGGATGGACTGATTTATATAGCACTTTTCATACAAAAAGATGCAATTAAAGTGCTTCACACATTAAAATAAAGCGCAATCCCCACACACACATACACAATCCAACTTTCATGAGTGTAAAACTTGTTGCTTAAGGTTTATGGTGGGCATTGGGGATGCAAGTGTAGAAGCACCATCACTAGGGAGCATCACCAGTAGGGAAAGCGCCAAGTTCACAGCTACAGGAACACCACCTCTGTGACTGCTCAAGTCCAACCCAAGGGGTCGACACCGCAGGCACAGCGCTGCAGCACACGACCCCCTCAGCTGGGTAGACCAGGGCAATCACAGGCCAGTGCCCCACAGCCAGAAAACAGGCACAACCCCCACAGGAGGGCCCCCCATGAGGAAACGCCGGAGCTTGGACCGGGTGATAAAAAGTCACTGATAAATAAATAATAAGATAGCTTGCTGATAAAAAGACTAGGCAGTTAAAATGACTAGAAAAATAAAACAGCACCTAAATATAGTCAAACAGACATCATAAATATTAATAATTTGCAGTAAGATAAGTGATTGTGACATAAAGTAGATTTAAAATCTGAAGTTAAGAGAATTGAAATAGGAAGCTAATCAAAAGCAAGGATAAAATAGTAGGTCTTGAGCCTGCTGCTGTCGTAACTAAAAGCCACCTCACCATGGGTGCGTGTTCTGACAGGAGGAATAGTTAAAAGGCCAGTGCCAGAGGACCTCAGGGAGTGCGGTGGCTCATATGCCAAAAGCAATTTTGATAAATAAGAGCCCAAAACCATGCAGACATTTATAAACCAATAAAAGGACCTGAAAATCAATCCTGAAGGACACGGGGAGCCAATGCAGTGATTTTTTTTTTTTTCCTTGTCCTGTCAGGCAGCTATGTAAGTAGAACAGAAATCTGCCTCCCTTATTGTGCTAAACAGATTTACTTTGCCAAAAAGAGCTTTATAAAGCACATATCTATGTACTGTATATTGTTGTAAATTCCTCGTGTCATAACTTTTAATACTCTATCTAAATTATTTTACCCAAGAAGGACCCAACAGGATGGGGAATAGGGAAAGGAGGTGTGGGGGGGGGGGGAGAAAAGGGAGAGGAACAAACAAAACAGACAAACAAACAAACAACAAAAACAAACAGAAGACAGACTGCTTCTTCCACCGAAAAGGTCTCAACACGAGTCTGGTATTCACACGAGTCTGGTATTCACACCTGTTAAAAAAGAGACATTTGTGTGTGTGTGTGTGCGCGCGCATCCATGTGCATGTGTATGAGAGCGCGTGCAAAATAAGTGTGTACATGTGAGTGGTTTGTCAGGAAATATGCGAAGAAGGCGACCGGTAACAGCAACTCCCCCCTGGAAACCCCGAGAAAGCAGGACAACACCACCAACCCCCACAGAGCACAAATGTCCAAGGCCAACAAGCCCCGGGAGAGCCAGGCATCCGCCACAGGAGGGATGGCTGAGGGCGGCCGGTGCGGCAGGCACACACCCCCAGACCAGCCAACCCTCCGTCCTCCCCAGAGGGGACAACGCCAGCCCCCGGGCCCCAGGCACTGGGAGGCCAGAGACCGGCCCGCACCCCTGACACGAGACCCCACAGTGGGTCCGCCCCCACCTCAGTGCTACCACCACACACCCTGGGGACCACCACAGCCAAAGAAGGTGCCCCCCATCCAGGGGAGCCCACGCAGCCAAGAGGCACTACCCCCTCAATCCAGCACCTCCTGACCAGCACACACACCCATTCCCACGCATTCACACCATCATGCTCACAAACGCACCCACACGCATGCACTCACTCACTCTCGCTCACTCTCTCCCCCACACAGTCCCACACTCACACTCCCGAACCCACTCACTCTCGCTCACTCTGGTACCCACTCAATTTTGCTCCCACTCGCCCTCAGAGTCACCTGCGCTCATATTC
This sequence comes from Pholidichthys leucotaenia, assembly GCA_020510985.1. NCBI lineage: Eukaryota > Metazoa > Chordata > Actinopteri > Cichliformes > Pholidichthyidae > Pholidichthys > Pholidichthys leucotaenia. Next base: position 417,930,499 of record CM035843.1, read on the forward strand.
ACCCATGTACACACTCTCATTCGCACTCCGACCAACTCACATCTATTCCTGCTCTCCCCCACGCACTCACCCACACTCATTCACCCTTATTTCTTAGGGTGACCACATTGCAGATGCAGTGAGCATGAATGTGCACCAGCACCCAGCAGAAGCTGGGGAGACTGCCAGTACAGGCCAGCACCCACACCCCCACCAACCCACCCCAGGGTGGCCGCAGAAGCAGACCACCACCCCTAACGCCCACCCGAGCGACTGATCAGCAGGCCTCCGCAGGCACCCCACCATACCATCCGACATGCAAACACCACACAAAACTGCCTCACCATCACCATCTCCACTCATCACTCCCTCACTCTCGTTTACTCTCTTGTTTAACCACTCTCTTACTCCCTTGCTCGCATCTGTTCATTCAGCAGCACCCAGGGATTTTGACATGACGGGTCCCAGGCCCCCAGCAGAAGGAGTGCAACAGGGGTGGGGGAAGACCCCTACCGCCCCTCCCCCTTACACAAATCATAATGGGTGTGTGTCAGTTGTGTAATGTGATTGTGTGCAGGAGTGGGAACTACCATAGTGCGGTTAAAATTTGGGGGACGGTGGTTGGAGCACCACTAGCCACTGTGATAGGCAGCGGGGCTCCCATTCCCCCAAACCCTCAGTGTCTAAAATGCAACTAAAACTGAGGTGAGGGCAGCCCCACTGCGCAGCAGACAGAGGGATCGCCTTCACTGGCACAGTGCGGCACACCCCCACCCCAAGACCCCAAGTGTATCCAAGAAGATGTATGTTCCACCCAGGATCAGGGAAGGGGGGGAAGAAGTAAGACTGGGAGTGAGGCGGTCCAAAAGGAAGCCCCTCCCCCCCGAAGCCAGCTCGCAAACTGGTTCAGGAGGCCACCCACTGCCCCCAGATCCCAACCTGGGGCAAGGGCCGCCAGGCCGAGCAACCCAAGACCTGCCAGCATCGCGCCCCGACACTCCCAGCACCACAAGCATGATGGAGCAGCCACTCCCATTCCCACTCATCTTGCACACACGAGCATGCAAAACAACAATAATCACAATAATGAACAATGGGCCGGACCCATACGGCCCCCCACACGCCAAGCAACACCCCAGAGCGCCCACCAACCACCCACCTCGGACACACATCGACAGCAGCAGGCCGCCCCACAGCCACCCCGGAGCAAACCGACAGCAACACGGCCGCCAACCCGCGCCAACGGCCCGCACGACTACCCTAAAGCACCTACACACACCTGGCGTCAAGGACACCGGAGGCAATGCGACAAAGCGCGCCACCCCATGCACAACGGCTGGCCCCGAACTGCCAACCCCCAGGCCACTAAATGGTCCACCACACCCCCACCACCCCACCACCCAACAAGGCCCCCCCCCCCACCCACACACACATCCTCCACCCCCGTACGTCCACCCACAGGTACCCGCACACACACTCACCCTCATGTGCACACACACACACACTCACCATCACACATGCCCACCTACACTCACACACACACATCTGCACCCGCACACACATACGAACCCACACTCACGCACACATGCATGCGCACACACACTCACACATGTATACACACCCACACCCGCAGGCCCCGGAGGACGGGGGGCAACTTTCCTGGGACGCATTGACCAGTCCCCAGAGTGCCGCCAGGGCCCCAGGGAGGGCACGACCCCACTGCGGAAGAATGCGCCAGGGCCAGCCCGCACCACTGGCACACACCTGACCCTGACCCAGAGAGGGGAACCCCCCCCCCCCCCCCCCCCCCAGCACCAGGGGCCCAGGGCCAGACCTTGCCCCACCCAGGAGACAAGGCCAGCCAGCCCGGGGCCACGTATGTCCCAGCACCCCCCCCCCCCCCCCCCCCAGGCCAGATGCACAGCCACCCCGGAACAGGCTTCCTGGACACCGGCCCCAGTGGGTCACAGAAACCCCTCGTGGTCAGGGTGCAGCCAGCCACCAGAGGCACCAAGGAGAGTGAGCCACTGCCTGCCACCCCTCAGGTTATAGAATTATTAAGTGGAGACCAGAGCGAATTGAATTCAGCCAGTTGGTTATTTGAGGAGGCAGACATTCTCTCCAGGCTAACATAATCTTATAGTAAGTTATTATAGTGAGTTGTACACAAATAATTTCTTGGTTTCCAATTCATGAGGATAGTTTTCTTTGCAATGCATAAGGCAGTGAGAACCATGTGTGACATCCTTGCTTCTATACTCATTTCACTTAAATCACCTAATATGCAAAATGTGGGTGAGGATGGGATATGATACCCAAGCCATGCTGATAGGTCTTCACATGTCTAATGCTAGAACCTTTGGACTGGTGCATAGGACCACATAGCATGCATGTAACTATCTGGGACGTTGCTGGTGCAGTGGGAGCAGATATTTGTGTGACTCAGGCCCATTTTGAATATCCTTTGTCCTGTGTAATGGATTCTATGTAGAACTTTGTACTGTATGAGTTGTACATTGGAGTTTTTAGTCATCTTAAAAGTGTTTAAACATATTTGTGTCCAGAAGCTTTCATCTTTATTGATTGATAGGTCTGTCTCCCATTTTGATTTTGGAAGAGATACTGACTCATCCAGTTTCATACCTGCCAACTACTCCGGTTTTGCCGTAATGGTTCCGGTTTTCAAGACCCTGTTCCGGGTTACGGCTTTATTAATCAAAATTACGGTTTTTCACTAAAAATTCAGTCAAAAATTTTAAATCGTAAAAAAAACACGAAAGCAATTCCAAACACGAGATCGCTAGAAATCATATCTAAATTTAGAACATAGTAGCGTTTCTTTTCGTGGTTCGCTGCTACGCTTTACCTGAAGCGTTTGCTAAGCTAACGCTATCGCTATTGAGGTTTCTATTCTCGCGCGAAATCCCGGAGAGGCGTGCGTCCATGGCGAGATGTAAACATGCTGTAAACTGCTGCAGACGTTCGCACGACTGCACTTCAACCCTGGCAAATGGACCATGGATTATACAATTCAACATAAACATCTAAAGAGACAAAACAAAAGAGAAACCTCTAAAGGGAGAATACATTTTATATAATGCCTAAGATTCTGAAGAACATGTGCTGTGTAATTGCAAGCCTTGTCATGCTTGGTGTATCATGTAAACACATAAAATATCAGAGCGATTTTGCCGTCATTACGCACGTGTCTGTTAAACAGTGCTAGTATACCCTGCTGATATTTCTAGTCTTCTAGTTACCTCCGCAAAGGAGGTTATGTGATCATCAGCGTTGGTTTGTCTGTTTTTGTTAGCAAGATAACTCAAAAAGTTATGGACGGATTTTCATGAAATTTTCACAGATTATCAGAAATGGGGTATCCTACAGATGATTAGATTTTGGTGGTGATCCGGATCACCGTCTGGATCCAGGAATTTTAAAGGATTCTTTTTTTTTATTTAACATTGCGAGATAGGGCCATTTTCAATATTTTATTTATGATGTTAAACACTGTATGGGGGGAACTGTGGCGCTTGGTGGAGGTCTGCGCTCTCCGAGTGCTTTTCTAGTATTCATAATACATCACATCTGGCCTATTCAAAGTTCTATGCAGTGTTAAGAAATTTAATGAACGAATGAATCTTTATTTCGGATAGATTAAAAGTAAAGATTAAAAAGAAACAGAATAATATAACAAAGGCAAAAAAATCCAGCAAGGTCAAATTAAACAATAACTCCTCTGATTATACAGTTCAACATAAGTCATCTGAAATGGGTGATGGCTGAAGCTGCAGCTTATATTGGCCACCCATATTCCATCCAAGAATTCAAAAGAAAAACAAAACAAGAGCGATTACAATTCAGAACAAAGCTAAGACAAAATGTGACAAAAAAAAAACTAAGTAACACCACAACACAGACTGGATATGACAGTCCTTATGTGATTTTACATGTCATCTTGTATATATGTTTGGAGTATTTCTTCCTTTAGTTTTTGTTTAAATTGTCCAAGCGTTGTACATGATTTTAATTCAGGTCCAAAATCGTTCCATAATCTGACTCCTTGCACTGAAACACAGTGTTGCTTGGTGGTAGTTCTCACTGAAGGTTTTTGAAATATACATGTTCCTCTGAAATGATTTTGTTTCTCCCTTATTTGGAACAGCTTTTGGATATTTGCGGGCAGTGATAGATTCTTAGCTTTAAACATTATTACTGCAGTTTTAAAGTCAACCAGATCTTTCAACTGAGAGCTTTTAATTTAAGAAAAAGTGGGTTTGTTGGTTCCCTGTAAGCAGCTTTGTTTATTATTCTAATAGCTCTCTTCTGAAGCATAAAGACTAGATATATGTTTGTTTTATATGTATTTCCCCATACTTAAGTACAATATGTCATGTATGGGAGTATTAATGAATGATACAAAGTATATAATGTGGGTTGTTGATTCAGCAAATATTTCGCTCTGTGTAGTATTGCAATTGATTTAGATATTTTACCTTTAATATAATTAATATGTGACTTCTATGTCAAATGCTAATATTTGTTTGACACTGCGGCCCCTGGACCCCAGCTAGCTACTAGGCTTTTCAGGTTTGAAAGTTGAAGAAATATGAGGTTGTTAGCTACATTCTAACTTGATTTAATGCTAATATTTGTTTGGCGTCGGGGGGCTTTGCCCCCCTGAACCCCCCACCAGGACTTTGTCCTGGACCTACAGGAGCCTGCAACCCCTGGACCCTGGCTAGCTACTAGGCTTTTCAGGTTTGAAAGTTGAAGAAATATGAGGTTGTTAGCTACATTTAACTAGATTTAATGCTAATATTTGTTTGGCAAATATTAGCATTATTATTATTAGCATTAGCATTATTAGCATTAGCATTAGCATCGGCCCCTGGACCCCGGCTAGCTACTTGGCTTTTCAGGTTTGAAAAGTTGGCAGGTATGCAGTTTTGACACAATGCAGTGATTTTAAAACCGGCGTGATGTGAGCCTGCCGTCTGGTCCTCATCAGAACACATGCAGCTGAATTCTGTAATAACTGCAAATTTGAAATTGTCTCTTTGGGAAGACCAGAGAGCAGGGCATTGCAGTAATCAATATGACTGGTGATAAAAGCATGCATCACTATCTTTGTGTTTGCTCGAGAGAGAAGTGGGCAGACTCTGGCGATATTCTTTAGATGGTAAAATCCTGTTTGTTATATTTTTAATGTGTGGAGCAAAACTGAGCTCAGAGTCTAAAAATTCTTAACATGTTGGTATGGGGATGGGGTAAAGGACAGATTATGTAATTTTGGAAAAAATTTTCTCTCTCTGAGCTTCAGGACTAATGACTAAAACTTCAGTTTTGTCCTGGTTGAGCTGAAGAAAGTTTACTGTCATCCATGACTTAATGTCTAAAATACAGTTTAAAAGGGTGTTAATGGGTTCCATGTCATCAGGAGACACAGTGACATACAGTTGTGTGCCGTCAGCATAACTATGGTAATTAATGTCTCAACAACTTGTCATGTGCTCTTGAGCATCAGTTACAGCTTGACAACATCTCATGCTGTTCACAAGTCGACTTATTGTCTGCTGAGGCATGGCATTCCACTCTTCTTGAAGAGCGGCCCTCAGGTCATTGAGGTTGTGGGGTGCAGGGTTACGAGCCTCAACACGGCAACTCAGCTGATCCCATAGGTTTTCTATGAAATTCAGGTCTGGAGAAAGTGCAGGCCACTCCATTTGAGGTACCCCAGCCTGCAGCAGCCATTCCCAAATGATGCGACCTCGATGAGCTGGAGTATTGTCAGCCATGAAGATGAAATTAGGCCTGTGCTGTTCGTGCAGGGACACGACTGCATTAATAGTGTTATTCAGGTAGTATTGGCTTGTCACTGTACCATTCACAAGGTGTAGGGCAGTTCTATATTGACTATACACGCCTGCCCAGACTGTAACACCACCACCACCAAAGGCTCATCAGGTGACAACAGTGGCTGATGCATAGTCTTTCCTTGACATCTCCAACATCATTGGTGGCCATCATTTCTGCTCATCGTGAATCAACTTTCATCAGAGAACAACACTGAGGCCCACTGGTCCCTTGTCCAGTGTAAATGCTCCCTGGCCCATGCAATCGATGACGCCTGTGCCTGATGGTGTGGTCAGGTACCCTTGCAGGTCGTCTAGCACGCAGACCACGCTGATGTAAACGGTTTTGAATGGTCTGACGTGACACTTGGGTACCTCTCACCTCCCTTAAATGTGCCTGGAGTTGAGCAGCATTCATCATCCGGTTCCACAGGGCACTGAAGCGGTCATCAGCGTGGGATGTGGCCAAAAGACGTCCATTTCTATGCCTTTCTGTGACTCTTCCAGTCTCTCTGTATCTTTGTTGCAACCTGCTGATGACACTTCTGTGACACTCTAAGATCAGTGGCCACTTCCCTCTGAGAACATCCTGTTTGAAGCCTCGCAATGGCGAGGTGCTGTTGATCAGTTGTTAGATGTCATCTTGGTCTCATGATGTCAAAATGTGAACAGCAGGATGAAGAGGACTGTTTAAATACCAATTCTAATTGAATCAGAACCTTTTTTGGTTGGTTCATAGATCAAGCACAGGTTTTGAATTTTGCCGCTAAGCACCTCGTTAGAGAACAGCAAGTTATGCAAAAAGTACAGAAACATTGAATAGCTGGACATGTGCATTCAAACGGTTAGAGAAGGTCAAATTAAGTTCACCTTTAAAGGTTATAGTGCATTTTAGATTCATCCTGAAATTTCACCCGAAAGCTGAATATCCCTAACTTTTTGTGAATAGTGTGTATACACACACAGTGGTGTGAAAAAGTGTCTTTGACCCGTCTTTCAAACCAGCACTCCTCTCTTGCCAAGATGTGGACCTCACTGTCACTGAAAGTGTGTTGTTTTTCCTGTAAGTGTGTGAAAACTGCAGAGTCCTGTCCTGAAGAGTTCGCTCTCCTGTGTTGTGACATAGGTCTTTTGAGCGGCTGTTTTGTTTCCCCTATATAAAGGTCATTGCACTCCTTGCATTTGACCGCATATACAAGGTTGCTCTTCAGATATTTTGGGATCTGATCTTTTGGGTGGACCAGACATTGTCTCAGTGTGTTTGTTGGTTTGAAATACACCAGGATATTATATTGGGATAAAACTCTTCTGTATTTTTCAGAAACACCAGCCATGCATGGTATTACCACATGCTGTCTGTGGACACATTTAAGTGTGACAAGCATCCAAAAAAAAATGAGAAATCAGGAAGTGGGCAAACACTTTTTCACACCACTGTATCAGTCAACCAAAAATTTCTAGTTGAGTTAAGGATGCAAAAAGCACCCACTTCAAAACCTGAGTAATGATTTCAGTCTTGAAGGTTTGAGGTTTTTCTCAAAAATTTATAACAATTTTCTTACAGGTTTCTACTTTTCTCTGTAAATTTATCTAAATTTGAAACCATTTTCCTCAAATTTGTAATTTTTTCTTGTAAAATTGACTTTTCTTGTACGTTTGAGACTTTATTATAAATTTATGGATTATATTATTATTTCATGGCTAATTTTTGTCTGTTTTTTTAAAATGAAATTGGGGGGGTTATAAATTTGAAACAGATTGTGGTAAAATGTTGACTTTTTTTCCTTATACAATTTACACTTCTGACGATAAGTCTGCAGAGCCAGAACAGAACAATAATTTAACTCTGATTTCAAAGAAAAAATATTAATAAAATTGTATTTAATGAAATAAATTAAATTACCAAAGATGCAGTTATTTCTGTTATAATATTTCTATATATTTGTAGTTTTTTTAGAAATCTCCTCACCACCCAGACAGCAGGAAAAACCTCCCTTATTTTGAAATCCAAATGTTGGCACGTTTAGTTTGTCTGAAGGCTGTTGATGGATTAAAGTCATTGACTTTGTAAATTTCGGTCATCTTAACTTGCCAGGTACATAAGTTAAGTTAATTCCTTCCACAGCATATGGGACACCATGAGGTGTATGGGGCAGTGCCTATCTCCGTTTCACTGACCCCAGGCCACACATCTACTGTCAGTAGTGAAAGCTACAGTGGGGGGTCAGTCCTCTGGTAGCTCTGTGCATTAACTTTCTTTTCCCTATTCTATTATGCTGAGTACCAAGCTAGAAGGCTTAAAATACCATTTTTAATATGGTCTTTGGAATGATGCGGCCGGGATTTGAATTCACGACCTCCCAGTTGTGAGGCGGATGCTCTAGCGACTAGGCCACCATTCCAGTCCATAATAATGAACATAAATTAGTTAATATTGTAGTGGCTGACGAAGTAGATCCTCAGCGATTCAGTCACCCTTGCCTTTCCCTGCATGTGAAGGCTGCATATGAAGCCTAACCATACCTGTTAGCTAAGCGACTCTTCATTATTGTTCCTGTTACCAGCAGGTTAAAACCACCATAAATGCGTCCACTGCTTACATACCTCTTCTTCTTTTTTCTGCATTTAAAATACTTTAATAAGCTCATGCTTCTCTCGGACAGTGACACTAGCGAGACACTCTGCCTGCCGACTGGAACGGTCACGTGGGCAGAGTGCTTCTGAACTCCACGCGAATGATGGTCACGCACGTTGGTCATGTGTGCGCTTGCGGACCGTCATTCCTCCATTTTCTTTTCTTAAAATAGAACTGAACTCACCTTTTTGCCAAAAAAGTAGAATAGCAGATTAATTCCTTATTACCTATTGTATTTTTCAACACATAAAAGAAATTTTTAGGCCGTGCGATGGCCAAGCTATAAGCCGATAAACTTTTGCCTCTGGCTGGCAGTGCCAAACAAACCGGAAGTAGTGCAGACGACGCTGCGTGACGTCACGAGTGTGACCCTTATCAAAACAACAATGGCAGATGATAGCAGTTCCAGCAGTCAAGAACACCAGAGTTTTCAGAGTGAAGAGGCATTCAGGATCGGTGACAAGACAGAGGAGGATGCAGGAGTGTCAAGTGAACAGGAAGAGAGCGAGGGAGGCATCGAACCGTACAGATTAGAGCCAGAATTTTCGGGGGATTCCGGCACCGACTCAGACCGCAGCAGTGATGGGGAGGAGAGTCGCTTATTGAATACAGAATGGTGAGTCTTTACTTTGGCATGTTTGGGGTATCAGGATAAGGAAAATTAACAATAAAAAAGAAAGGGAAAAAAAAACCATCAGCATTTTTCCAACTTATTACAGTGATCCCTCACTTATCGCGTTTAATGGGGACCAGAACCGACCGCGAAAAGTGAAAAACCGCGAAGTAGCGTCACCCCCCCCCCCCCAGGGCGTCACAAGCACTATTTTGCACAAAAAGGCACAAGAGAACAGCGAAAAGTGCCACTAAGCAACACGAGCGATAAAGAACAATGAATGCGGTCTTCCTTCGCTGGGTATAGGCGCTTGGCAGGGAGCGAAGCTGGGTAAAACGTCTCGGCCAATCAGCTTGCGAGATTCCCGAGCGGTGAAGAGGTGGGCGGAGAGGAGTGGAGCGGTGGTCAGAGAGGTAGATTTTCAGTTGTGCGGGCTCTCCGTGTTGATACCTGATGTTCTAATGTAGAAGGCAGGGAGACTACATTAGAACATTAGGTATCAACACGGAGAACCCGCACAACTGAAAATCTACCTCTCTGACCACCGCTCCACTCCTCTCCGCCCACCTCTTCACCTCGAAGGAAGACCGCATTCATTGTTCTTTATCGCTCGTGTTGCTTAGTGGCACTTTTCGCTGTTCTCTTGTGCCTTTTTGTGCAAAATAGTGCTTGTGACGCCCTTGGGGGGGGGGGTGACGCTACTTCGCGGTTTTTCACTTTTCGCGGTCGGTTCTGGTCCCCATTAAACGCGATAAGTGAGGGATCACTGTATATCTAGAAACGCATCGCTTCCCGGTCGCTTTTCCTCCCCCTTTCTTTTCTTTCGTCGCCATGACAGGTTTCCTTGGCCACTGAACAGATCTTCCCAGGTGTTGGAAGTGTTTTGTAGTCGACTATCACGACAAAATGCACCAAAAACAACCAGTGTCGACGTGCTCGCAATGGTAAACATGGAGGACTGGGTCACACTCGTGACGTCACACGGAACTCCGGCTGCACTTCGGCGGATTTGTCTGATTTTTCAGGGCGGGAAATTCAAAATCGCGATTTTCTCCAAGATTCCGGGATTTGTGGAGGGGGTGCCAATGATAAATTATCTTTATAATTGTATGTACTATCACCCAGTGCCGTTCAATGCCGTTCAGTTCAATTCTACTTTAAATTTATATTTCCTTGGCGTGGCCTGGGCCTGCAGGCCACTCAGAGGTTGCTTCTGGGCTGCATGTGGCCCACGGGCCGCTAATTGAATAAGCCTGCTCTAGATTACTTACATCATTCTGTTTACTGTTTTCTGTCTCTTCAGATGTTCTACCAGCAGGACCATGCACTTTTAAAACTGGATCGGCAAATTTATTAATTTGCCCTTCTTTGCTAAGAGCAAATGTTGAGACAACCTGGCATGATGAACAAAGTCTGATACTTTTTGAAACACCTCCTTGGGTAATTTCAAGGCCAGCTTCTTCTGCAGTTGTTTGTCTTTCACTATTAAAGTCTCAGGGTTGAAATGAACTTGTCTAATCCGTTCATTTTGTAACTATTTTTGAGCTCTCTGTAGAATACCTGTGACTCTGTAACCCTTCAGTGATGTCTTGAGGTGTGGGCTTTTGGGAACAATTCCTTAATGTCAATATCTCAAGTTAAATTGAATGTGATTCCTGTAGTCTGCCACTTTCCTCGCAGTCTTCTCATATTCCCATACTAAAGTCAGGCAACCTTTGCCAAATTGCTCCAGAATAAGTCTGTGCAGATTCATGTTTTAATCATCCAGGTTGTAGACTATACAGTTGCAATCAAAATAATTCAACCTCCACTGCAAATTAGGTTTATTGGCAAAATGTTCAAACTAGCAGCTGTCTGCAATAAACAAATCAAACAAGAACAATTTAAATAGCTCAAGACAACTAATATTACAAGTGGTTTCTCAAAATTCAACATGAAATGCCACTTTTATTGATGACTGCAGCTTCAAAATTATTCAACCCCTTCACTGCAAATGCTTTTGCTGTTATGAACTGTTGCAAATGTGATGCATAGCCAGACACCAGCTTCTGGCAGTATACCTGAGGAATCTTAGTCCATTTCTCATGAATAAAGACCTCCAGTTCACTAATATTCTTGGGTTTGCATGCTGCAACTGCCATTTTCAAATCCCACCAGAGATTTTCAGTGGGGTTCAAGTCAGGCGATTGTGATGGCCACACTAGTATCTTTCAGGACTTCTGAAACTAAGCCTTGGTGGACTTTGAGGTATGCTTGGGATCATTGTCTTGTTGGAAGGTCCAATGATGCCCACGCTTCAGCTTCCTCACAGACGTCATGATATTTTCTCTCGGGATTTCCTGATACTTGATTGAATCCATCTTGCCCTTCACATGCTGCAGGTTTCCAATGCCAGAGGAAGTGAAGCAGCCCCAGAGCATCACTGAGACACTACCATGCTTCACTGTAGGCAGAGTGTTCTTTTCAGCGTATGCTTCATTCTTCCTCCTGCAGACATGCCACTGATCCATAGACCCAAAAAGTTCCAGTTTTGTTTCATTGCTCCATAGAGCAGAATCCCAAAACCTCTTTGGTTTATTTATATAGTTTTGAGCAAATTGGAGCAAACTTTTCTTGTGCTTTTGAGTCAGTAGTGGTGTATGTCTTGGAGTTTGGGTATGGAGTCCTTCAGGGTTTAGTATTACTACACAGGGTTACTGTGGAAACTGAAACCTCAGTGCCTGCTGCCACCAAGTCTTACTGCAGGTCTTTTGCAGTCAGTCGAGAGTTTTTGACCACCTTCTGCTGCCAGGACTCTGGTAATTTTAAACTTGTGAACTATGCTTCCAACTGTATTTCTACAGGGTTTCCACTGGTAACATTTCCACGTGATGGACCGCCACCCCTGAAACTATGCCGCCATGCTAAGAAGACAAATAAATAAAAAAATAAATAAATGAAGGAATGACGCTCCGCAAGCATGCACACAAATAACGTGCGTGACAGTCATCCGCACGTTGGAGTTCGGAAGCGCCCCGCCCACCTGACTTTTCCAGTCGGCAGGCAGAGTGTCTCTCTAGCGTCACTGTCCGAGAGAAGCATGAGCTTATTACTTTAAACATAGAAAGAAAGCAGAAAAGACATGTAAGCAGTGGAGCCATTTATAGTGGTTTTAACCTGCTGGTAATGGAAACAATAATGAAGAGTTGCTTAGCTAACAGGTGTAATTAGTCTTCGTATGCAGGGAAAGGCAAGAGTGACTGAATCGCTAAGGATTGACTTCATCAGCCACTACAATATTAACTAATTTATGTTCCCTATTATGTACCTGGCAAGTCGACATGACCGAAATTCACGAAGTCAATGACTTTAATCCATCAGCAGCCTTCAGACAAACTAAATGTGCCAACATTTGGATTTTGAAATAAAGGTTTTTCCTGCTGTCTGGGTGGTGAGGAGAGTTCTAAAAAACACTATAAATATATAGAAATATTATAACAGAAATAACTGCATCTTTGGTAATTTAATTTATTTCATTAGATACAATTTTATGAATATTTTTCTTTGAAATCAGAGTTAAATTATTCTGTTCTGGCTCTGCAAAATTATGGTCAAAGGTGTAAATTGTATGAGGGAAAAAAAAAAGTCAAAATTTTATCAGAGTCTTTCAAATTATATATACACTCACCGGCCACTTTATTAGGTACACCTGTCCAACTGCTCGTTAACACTTAATTTCCAATCAGCCAATCACATGGCGGCAACTCAGTGCATTTAGGCATGTAGACATGGTCAAGACAATCTCCTGCAGTTCAAACCGAGCATCAGTATGGGGAAGAAAGGTGATTTGAGTGACTTTGAACGTGGCATGGTTGTTGGTGCCAGAAGGGCTGGTCTGAGTATTTCAGAAACTGCTGATCTACTGGGATTTTCACGCACAACCATCTCTAGGGTTTACAGAGAATGGTCCGAAAAAGAAAAAATATCCAGTGAGCGGCAGTTCTGTGGGCGGAAATGCCTTGTTGATGCCAGAGGTCAGAGGAGAATGGCCAGACTGGTTCGAGCTGATAGAAAGGCAACAGTGACTCAAATAACCACCCGTTACAACCAAGGTAGGCAGAAGAGCATCTCTGAACGCACAGTACGTCGAACTTTGAGGCAGATGGGCTACAGCAGCAGAAGACCACGCCGGGTGCCACTCCTTTCAGCTAAGAACAGGAAACTGAGGCTACAATTTGCACAAGCTCATCGAAATTGGACAATAGAAGATTGGAAAAACGTTGCCTGGTCTGATGAGTCTCGATTTCTGCTGCGACATTCGGATGGTAGGGTCAGAATTTGGCGTCAACAACATGAAAGCGTGGATCCATCCTGCCTTGTATCAATGGTTCAGGCTGGTGGTGGTGGTGTAATGGTGTGGGGAATATTTTCTTGGCACTCTTTGGGCCCCTTGGTACCAATTGAGCATCGTTGCAACGCTACAGCCTACCTGAGTATTGTTGCTGACCATGTCCATCCCTTTATGACCACAATGTACCCAACTTCTGATGGCTACTTTCAGCAGGATAATGCGCCATGTCATAAAGCTGGAATCATCTCAGACTGGTTTCTTGAACATGACAATGAGTTCACTGTACTCAAATGGCCTCCACAGTCACCAGATCTCAATCCAATAGAGCATCTTTGGGATGTGGTGGAACGGGAGATTCGCATCATGGATGTGCAGCCGACAAATCTGCACCAACTGTGTGATGCCATCATGTCAATATGGACCAAACTCTCTGAGGAATGCTTCCAGCACCTTGTTGAATCTATGCCACGAAGAATTGAGGCAGTTCTGAAGGCAAAAGGGGGTCCAACCCGTTACTAGCATGGTGTACCTAATAAAGTGGCCGGTGAGTGTATGTGTATATATATATACACTCACCGGCCACTTTATTAGGTACACCATGCTAGTAACGGGTTGGACCCCCTTTTGCCTTCAGAACTGCCTCAATTCTTCGTGGCATAGATTCAGCAAGGTGCTGGAAGCATTCCTCAGAGAGTTTGGTCCATATTGACATGATGGCATCACACAGTTGGCGCAGATTTGTCGGCTGCACATCCATGATGCGAATCTCCCGTTCCACCACATCCCAAAGATGCTCTATTGGATTGAGATCTGGTGACTGTGGAGGCCATTTGAGTACAGTGAACTCATTGTCATGTTCAAGAAACCAGTCTGAGATGATTCCAGCTTTATGACATGGCGCATTATCCTGCTGAAAGTAGCCATCAGAAGTTGGGTACATTGTGGTCATAAAGGGATGGACATGGTCAGCAACAATACTCAGGTAGGCTGTAGCGTTGCAACGATGCTCAATTGGTACCAAGGGGCCCAAAGAGTGGCAAGAAAATATTCCCCACACCATTACACCACCACCACCAGCCTGAACCATTGATACAAGGCAGGATGGATCCGTGCTTTCATGTTGTTGACGCCAAATTCTGACCCTACCATCCGAATGTCGCAGCAGAAATCGAGACTCATCAGACCAGGCAACGTTTTTCCAATCTTCTATTGTCCAATTTCGATGAGCTTGTGCAAATTGTAGCCTCAGTTTCCTGTTCTTAGCTGAAAGGAGTGGCACCCGGCGTGGTCTTCTGCTGCTGTAGCCCATCTGCCTCAAAGTTCGACGTACTGTGCGTTCAGAGATGCTCTTCTGCCTACCTTGGTTGTAACGGGTGGTTATTTGAGTCACTGTTGCCTTTCTATCAGCTCGAACCAGTCTGGCCATTCTCCTCTGACCTCTGGCATCAACAAGGCATTTCCGCCCACAGAACTGCCGCTCACTGGATATTTTTTCTTTTTCGGACCATTCTCTGTAAACCCTAGAGATGGTTGTGCGTGAAAATCCCAGTAGATCAGCAGTTTCTGAAATACTCAGACCAGCCCTTCTGGCACTAACAACCATGCCACGTTCAAAGTCACTCAAATCACCTTTCTTCCCCATACTGATGCTCGGTTTGAACTGCAGGAGATTGTCTTGACCATGTCTACATGTCTAAATGCACTGAGTTGCCGCCATGTGATTGGCTGATTAGAAATTAAGTGTTAACGAGCAGTTGGACAGGTGTACCTAATAAAGTGGCCGGTGAGTGTATATATATATATATATGTGGTAATTTTATAAAAAATAGACAAAAATTGGCTCTAAAATAATGCACAAGTTTATAATAAAGTCTCAAATATACAAGAAAAGTCATAATTTTACAAGAGGAAATTACACATGAGGAAAATGGTTTCAAATTTACAGAGGAAAGTAGAAAACTATAAGGACAGTTTTATAAATTTTGGAGAAAAACTTCAAACCTTCAAGACTGAAGTCATTACTCAAGTTTTTAAGTGGGTGCTCTTTGTACCCTTAACTCAACTAGAAATTTTTTGTTGTCTCCTTTTAACTATTAATTTCATAAGATAACACTGCTTTTACATGAGTAGAATTTCTGGCTACTATACCCACCTCTGATCATATAATTTAAGTATGTATGAGTTAATTACTATTGTGAATGTTTTTTCCCTTCTCTTTCCTACTCTTTCTCAGTGGGGGAAAAAAAACCCACTAGAATAAAAATACAAAAAATACGCACATTTTTGTCATTTATGTAAACCATGGCAAAAAAAATCCTGCAAGACAAAACATGACACTTGGTATTTTCTAACCTGTTTGTATACCACCATAGATAGAGAGAGAACCTGAATTAGCCAGAGCTCAGAGAGGGCAAGATGAGACAGAAGAGAGGAGCCAAGGAGAGGAAAGTGTTCAGGCAGAGGGTCCAGGAGAGGTGAGAGCAGAGGAAGGAGAGAAGGATGACACCAGTAAAAAGTCCAAACACAGGACATTGGGTGGGACTCCAACTGGCCCAATATTCCAGCATACAAGCCTTGGTTGTACAATACTTCAAATGGGAAGTTCAATATGCAAAATTATTGTGCAAAATTTAAAAGAAGAAATGAATAGTATAAAATTTAACATATTGCGGTTACAATAGTGTCATGCATCCGCAGTCGCAGGGGGACTGGAGCCTATTCCAGCATCTTTGGGTGAGAGGCAGGGTACAACCTGGACAGATCACCAGTCCATTGCAGGGCCAACACAGAGAGACAGACAACCATTCACTCTCACAGTCAGACCTAAGGACAATTTAGAATCCCCAGTTTGATGCCAATTAACCTAACTTGCATGTTTTGGGCATGTGGGAGGAAACCGGAGAAATCCCGGAGTAAGTGAATTACAGTAGTCTAAATGAGAAGAGATAAAAACATTAATAACCATTTTCAACTCAGCCAGCGTATAAATTCAATAAACCAGACTGTCAGTGATGGAGTTGCTCATTCCAGATGAAATCTTCCCATAATTGTTAAAATCTCCTGACCATTGACTTTGAGCACAGCATAGATGCAGACCCAGCTGAGGATCGTTGTGCATGAGCTTGTTGAACATTGGGGCAGTGGCCTAGGAGGAGTAATGATCATAAATGCCCAGATCTCCTGACCGTTGACAACGACCTTGACCTTGGGCCCAACCTTGATGCAGACCCACCTGATGATTACCAGATCCTTTGGTTTCACCAGAATGAGCTGAAATCTGCTACATGAATTGGCCCAGAATGTGGCACCTATTTATTACTGTAGTGTCATCTGAGACTTTTATTTTCCCTCATAATTGTCTGTGAAAGTGATTTGGAGTGGGGTGACCCCTCTCGGGGATCCTTGTTTCTTGTCTTTGTCCTCTATGTCAGGGTTAGCAGAGACGTAAAGATCATATCACACTTTGCTGTAACAGGAGTAACAAAAGGTTGATGACGTACCCAAACAGGGTGCATCAGTTGTATATATGTGCTGCAAGGTCATTACAGTAGGTTTGACCTGTAAACTGTTGATCAGGTTCTTCGTCGAAGAGTGAAGTCCATGCTGCCTTTCTGTCTGATGTGAAAAAAGCTCTGGGAGCAGAAAAATCAGCTCAGCTCTTTCAGGCCATCACCAGCTACAAGAAGACCAACAACTACGAAGACCTGGTGACCACAGTGGTGAGCTTGTTCACCGAAAGAGACGAGAACTTTGGCCTTTTAGTCAGTGAGTTCTGTCAGATCATCAGCTGTGATTCAGCATAATCGTAAATGTTGCAGGAATGAACTGTGTACGTGTTTCCTCAGGGTTTGGAATGTTCATTCGACCTCACCATAAGAAGCAGTACAAAGAGATGTTGGACGTTTTGATGGGGGAGCCAGTGTCCGTAGCTGATGAGGTTCCTGCTGACAATGAGGAGCAACAAAGACGAGATGAAGGTAAAGCCAGAGATCTGATGTGAGGTTCAACTGTATACAGTCTACTGTAACCATGTATGAAGAACACTGACGACATTGTCATCATGGAGAGCTTTCCTATCTGGAACAAAGTTGATAGCACTGGTATTCACTCTGTTATATTCATTTATCCAGATAGTCATTCATTCCAACGGCATTCATTTTTAAAATTTGGGATACGAAGGAGGTGTGTAGTGAGTCACTTGAGTACTCAGCTAGTGTTATGGGCTGTGACGTTGTTGTTTGAGAAGCTATTTTTTTTAGCTTATATATTTAATTACTGTCTGGTGAAACCTCAGTTATTTATTTCATTGTTTATATAAAGTTTGTTTGAGATACCTAAATTTATTAAAGTGTTACTGCAGCCAGCCCCCAGAGGGTGATCAAGAGATGAGGGCTTCACTTTTGGAAAGCCCTCATGCTGTTAAACTCTGTATACAGTTGGTGGCGGGGATGCAACGCAGACATTTGTATTTGTCCCACGCCGAAGCATTCCTGTCCCAGTTGTGCCTGAGCTGGAGAAGGGTTCCGAACTTTACCACAATATGGAGCAGTCACCCAAATCAGACAACCTGGACTTTGGGAGCGGGCCTCCTAAGTGTGGAAAAAAGTGGTGCATCACTAGTTGAGAAAAATGTAATACTTTTGTCAATGTAAACTTGCTACAATCATGCCTGCAAACCAGTCGCTTTTCAATGAAAATCGCCGGTTTGAATCCCAAATATGTTAGTCACATGAATCGTGTAGGGGTGGCAGTTTCCCAGAGATGGTGCTTTCAGAAACAACGAGAGACAGTCATCTTCTTCACAATAAAACGTCTTTGGTGGAACGCATCATGCGTCGTCATTTGGCCATTCACAATCAAGATAACTGTCATCTTCCGTCTTCTTTCCCAACTTTTGCCACCGTTACTTGATTACTTGGATGGATGGATATCAGTGGAAGTTTGGAAGTCAGTGTCATGATCTGCCTACAATATAATATGCTGTGTAACTTAACGTCAGTAAAGTGTGTCGTGATCCTTTTCTCTTAACGGCACATTTTCAACATGTTTAGCTTCATAATGGAAAGCTTGTCTGCTTGTTAAGAGGTCAGTTAGTAGTAGTAGTAGTAGATTAGTTTATTTGACAGGGACAGTGCAATAAACATAGACAATTAATCAAAGACAATCAATCTGATGTGTTGCACATAGAGTGTATAGCTATTAGCTAATTTGCAACTCTTGTCCCTGGATGGGCTTTAGAAAAAAGAATCAAGATAAAAAATATACACAATAACCACATACATCAATGCAGAAAAATTATAAATACACAATTATAAATATTATAAATACACAAATATAACAGCCTGACTCACATTTAACATAAATATTATAAATATTATAAATACACAAATATAACAGCCTGACTCACATTTAACACATATAACATAACTCACATTTGCCTATTTCAGGCCTTCCTCCCTCCGTCACTCACTATAAACAAACACATTTATTCCTTCCCTTCATTCACTCTCACTTTGCAGACATCAAAGTTACCATCCATGAATTGTGTGTTAATGTTAGCCTACAACTGGGGTCCTCAAATGGCAGACCCCGGTCCACATCTGGACCCAGAGGGTCTTCCGTCTGGACTCCGAAGCCTTTTGATACCATTTGAAGAAAAAAAAAAAAAAAAAACACGATGGAATGGAGGAAGAAAAAAAGCATAACTCAAACATTGTAATAGCTGCCAGCTGGATGGTTTATGGTGTAAAGACAGCCCTGGATGGAGTGACGTCTGAGGCCCCATCAAACAGGGCAAAATGCTCAGTGAATGCAGGCAAGCAGGAGAAATCACACACCGCTCCCCACCCCGAGGAGAGAAGGAAAACGGTCACAGCCACTGCTGGTGTTCGGAGAACTACAACTTAGAAAGGATGCCCGCATTCCACCCTTGATAATCAGGGTCTCCACCTGCTCCACACCGTTCCACACCACCACACTCCACGGACCAGTGAGCCAAACATGATGCAACACAAAAGGCAGGGAGGCACTGTCAGACAGCGGTAGGGTTGTTTCCAGTTTTTATTAGAAGTCTGGTATTTATGTTAGAAATTCTGTGTCTTTTCGACTGAAGGACTACGTTACTGTTTATTTTATTTCACCTTTATTTAATATACTCCTCTGTGCTTACCAACTTTACTGCGCTGTCTGTGTGACTCAATCAGTGTTGTGTACGCACGTTGTGTGACAGCTGTGCTCGTGAGCGCTCCATTCCAAACACAGCTGTCTGACCACGACCACCAACATGGCCTTGCTGCCATCGAAGTTCATAGAGCCTGCTCATTGTCCGTGTGTGTGTGGGTGCGCCCATCATCGGTGCAATTACGTGCACGAATGTTCCAGTAACTGCTGCTGAAAGTCACTGCCTTCACCCAGCTCCTCCCACAGCAGAACAACCTGGTGACATGAGCATAGATCCAAGGGGGACAATTTTTTTTCTTTAAAATTTGCAGCTTTTCTCGGTTCCGGTCTGGACACCATGGTGATAGCAGCTTAACGCTGAAGCTCCCAGACCTGATCCAGGAAAATACCTTGAAAATCAGATTTAACGGATTTTTGGAAGAGTGAAACTCAAAAGACAAAGTCATGATGCCTAAAGGAAAACGGAAGAAATCGACATTTACCAGGCCAGGACACGCATCGGCCGGAGAATCTGATCCGGAGGATTTCCATTCAGAAGACGAGGAGCTGAATGAAGCTAGCAACAAGGTTAGCTTAAAAATGGTACTTAAAGAACTGAGACAATTTCGCCGAGAGTGTTGGGCCGAATTTCGTGAAATCAAAGACCAAATAAAAAGGACAAACAGTAGAGTGGACCAGGCCAAGGACCGAATCATGGAAGCAGAGGAAAGAATAAAAGGGCTGGAAGATACCGTGCTGGAACTACACAAACGACAGTCAAGACTGGAGGCTAAGCTAACCGACCAAGAAGGAAGACTAAGAAGCGACAACATAAGAATTCATGATCTGAAAGAAGGCGTCGAGGACGGTTTCACCATAATGGCGGCATGCGTGGAATCCTTACTGAGAGAAAAGTTGGAAATTCCCCAAACCACCGACTTGAAGATAGAAAGGGCCTACTGTACATTAGCCCCTAGGCCGGCGGCGGAAGCGCCACCAAGATCGGTGGTGGTGAAGTTCTCCAACTCCAGAATAAAAGAAGAGGTTGTAAGACTGGCTTGGCAGAAAAAAGGATTTATGCACCAAGAGAGAAAAGTTTTCGTGGAGCACGACTACGCTCTGGAGGTCCTTAAAAAGCGTCGGGAATACAACAACGCTAAAAAGGTACTACGAGAGAAAAAACTGCGCTTTCAGACTCCATTTCCGGCGAAGCTGAGGGTGTGGCGAGAAGAGGACTCCCGGTAACGGTATATAAACCCACAGCAGACCCGATAGAAAGAATCAAGGCTCAAACGTGGTCCACACAGAGACCCTCAAAATCCACGGGCCAGCAGCGGGAAACCCATCGCCAGAGCTATAAGGAAAAGCTGAGCGTTTACAGGAGGGAATAACGATGTTTTTAGTCAATCTGCGCATCCAACCCTCCTCCTACAAGGTAACAAACATTAAAGGAGATGCAGATTCAGCAAGTGGTAAAACATTTCATGGAACAGACATAATATTAGAAACAAATAAGTCTTTAAAAAAAAAAAAAAAATTGTTAAAATAGAAATGTGACAATGAACCACATGATCTCTCCACAATAACAAATACTGTACTAACGTGACTGTTTGCTGTGATGGTGGTGGGAGGTTGCGCACTTAAAATCATTACAAGTTCGGATTGGGATCTGAAATTCACGTTAAAAACATGGGACAACTTATAGTTCAATTCAATTCAATTCAACTTTATTTATATAGCGCCATTTCACAACAACAGTCATCTCATAGCACTATCAACTGTAGGGGGGACCCCCACAGTTGCAGAAAGACCCCAGCAATCAGGCGATCCCCTGTGAGCAAGCACTTGGCGACGGTGGAAAGGAAAAACTCCCTTTTAACAGGAAGAAACCTCCAGCAGAACCAGGCTCAGGGAGGGGCAGTCATCTGCTGCGACTGGCTGGGGGGTGAGGGGATAGAGAAGAAGAAAAGAACAGACATGTAGAGAGCAAACAGCACGATGGGGACTCAATCTATGGGAGAGAACAAACAAATGTTAATGACCAGCAAAAAAAAAAAATATTTCATAGAGAGTGAGGAAAGGAGTGAGGCCCAGTGCATTACTGGAGGTCCCCCGGCTGACTAAACCTATTAGCAGCATAACTAAGGGAGGGTTCAGAAACACATGATCCCTCCCTAATTGTAGGCTATATCAAAAAGGTAGGTTTTAGCCCTATTCTTAAAAACAGAGATCGAGTCTGACTCCCGAATCCAGATTGGCAGCTGATTCCACAGGAGAGGAGCTTGATAACTGAAGGCTCTGCCTCCCATTGTACTTTTGGAGATTCTAGGTATTATAAGTAATCCTGCATTTTGGGAGCGTAGTGCTCTGTTAGGATGATACGGTAGTATCAGATCTTTTAAATAAAAAGGAGCCTGATTGTTTAGAGCTTTGTAAGTAAGAAGAAGGATTTTAAACTTAATTCTAAACTCTATGGGAAGCCAATGAAGGGAGGCCAGAACCGGAGAGATATGATCTCTCTTTCTAGTACCTGTTAAAACTCTTGCTGCAGCATTTTGGATCAGCTGAAGACTTTTTAAAGATGTTTTAGGACAGCCTGATAATAAAGAATTACAATAATCTAATCTCGAGCTAACAAAAGCGTGGATCAGCTTCTCAGCATCACTCTGAGACAAGATGCTCCTAATCTTGGCAATATTATGCAAATGATAGAAGGCAGTCTTAGAAACAAATTTAATATGTGAATTGAAGGACAAATCCTGATCAAAAATAACTCCAAGGTTCCTCACAGAGCTATTAAGAGAAAGAGTAACTGCATCCAAACTGAAAGTTTGATTTGGAAAGGAATTTCTAAGGTTTTTTGGACCAACAAGAATGACTTCAGTCTTATCTGAATTTAATAGCAGGAAATTACAAGTCATCCAAGCTTTGATTTCCTTAAGACAGGCTTCTAACTTGGCTAATTGATTAGTATCATCTGGCTTCATTGATCTGAAATTCACGTTAAAAACATGGGACAACTTACAGGGGTAAGAGAGGGCCCTCAACACGTAACGGAATCTGAGGAATTTCCCTCAGAGCCAACACACCATCAAGGCTCTTCTAAGGTCACTAAAAAGACCTCAGCTCAGGAAGATCTTTTGTCAGTTTTTTGTTTTAAAGTTTTATATACTATGTTCTTAATGTTTTTTATGTTCTTAATGTTCTTTCAGTTTCTGAGTAGCATAAAAGAGGGCCACCACACTGTTATACTAAATAAGACAACACAATGGAGAAACAGGGTGCAACCAAAATAATCTCATAATGTAAAAGGGATCCTGAATCCAGTTAAAAGATCCAAGATTCTAGGCAAAATGAAAAAAGACAAAGCAGGAATAATATTTTTACAGGAAACCCACCTAACAGACGTGGAGCACACTAAACTCAGTAGACAAGGGTTTAAAATGATCTCTTCATCTTCATATAAGTCAGGGACGAGGAGGGGGGTAGTGACATTGATCTCAACCAAAATTATATTTGAAAAAAAATCAGAACACAAAGATAAAGAACGGAGATTCAGCATGGTACTTGGGCGGCTAGAGGGAGAAGATATCACCCTGCTGAATGTACTGTATATGCACCTCCAGGGGCTAACTGGAAATTTTATAAAAATGTATTTGACCTAATGATAACTAAAGCCCATGGTTTAGTGATATGTGGTGGAGACTTCAATCTAAGACTGAATCCATACTGGGATGCATCAGGTAATTCTCCACATCAAAATAACACTCAAAGTAGAAAAACTCGGATGCTACTAAAAGAAATTGCAATCTGTGACGTGTGGAGGGAATTCAACCCCAGTGTAAAAGATTATACATTTTACTCAGCACCACATTCATCATACTCAAGGATTGACTATATTTTTTATGTTTAATAGAGACATTGGAAGAGTAAAAGCATGTAAAATAGGACTGATGGATCTCTCTGACCACAGTCCGATCTATATGGACTTAAGTATCCAAAAATACACAAATAATACATTTTCTTGGAAGTTAAATTCAAATGTCCTGAAAGGACCACTGAAAGATGAATTGGAATCAGATATTCTCAGATATTTGGAAGAAAATGATAATGGAGAAGTATCCCCTTTAATACTGTGGGACGCATGCAAAGCTGTAATAAGGGGAAAGATTATCGCAAAACTGGCAATCCAAAAGAAACTGAGACAAGAAAAACTAATCACATTAGAGTCAGATCTTAAGAACCTAGAAAAAGAGCACAAAGACAACACTCATTCTAATGACTCGCTCAAAATTAAGGAAATTAAAAAACAAATAAACGAGATCTACACAATAGAAATCCAGAAGAAACTTACATTTCTGAAACAAAAATACTATGAAACAGGCAGCAAATCGGCAAAATTACTAGCCTATAAATTGAGGAAACGATAAACGGAGAGAGCAATCTACAAAATCAGAGACCCAGTATCAAAGGAAATAAAATTTAGAATTCAGGATATTCTTAAAAGCTTCAAGAACTACTACAAGAACTTGTACTCCCTCAAAAAACATAAAAACGCATCCGAAGCATTCCTAAACACATTAAACCTTCCCCAACTTACTGAGTCACAAAATAAAACACTACTGTCAGAAATACAACCTAAAGAATTAGAAAAAGCAATTATGAAACTTAAAGCTAACAAATCCCCAGGAGCAGATGGCTTTACAGCAGAGTGGTACAAAACCTTTAAACAGCAACTATCTTCTCTCCTCCTGAAAACATTTAACTATGTCCTCCACACAGGGGAAATCCCCCGCTCCTGGAGAGAAGGGGTCATTGCAGTCATACCTAAACCCGAAAAGGATAAACTAGACTGCTCCAACTACAGACCAATCAGTGTGTTAAATCAGGACTATAAGCTTTTTACCACTATCCTTGCCAAAAGGTTAGAAAATATACTGACAGACTTAATTCATTTAGACCAAACAGGTTTTATAAGACAAAGACAGACACAAGACAACATTAGACGCACTTTACACATAATTCATCATATAAAAAAATATAACTTAAATGCAGCCATATTGGGATTAGATGCTGAAAAAGCATTTGATTCGGTTGACTGGTCTTTCCTATATAGAATAAGATAAACTGAGTGTGTTTATATTTATATATCTATATATTTATTCCATCTAGCTACAATGCTCAGCACTGGGTGTGTTTATATTTATATATCTATATATTTATTCCATCTAGCTACAATGCTCCGCACTGTGTTTTTATATATCTACATATTATTCCATCTAGCTACATTGCTCCGCACTGTGTGTGTTTATATACTTGCATATTTATTCCACCTAGCTGCAATGCTCCGTACTGTGGGTGTTTATATATTTACATATTTATTCCATCTAGCTACAATGCTCTGCACTGTGTGTTCATATATTCATATATTTATTCCATCCAGCTACAATGCTCTGCACTGTGTGTCTGTGTGTGTGTGTGTGTATATATATATTTTATAGTAATATGTACATATGTATATTAGCTGCTCTTGCTTGCTTGTTTTTTTTTTCTTGCCTTCTGATTGTTGCTCTGAGTGTTGCTATCCCTGTGCTGTTGCAATCCTGGAATTTCCCCGTTGTGGGACTAATAAAGGCTTATCTTATCTTATCTTATCTTATAAGAGATAAGATAAGATAAGCCTTTATTAGTCCCACAACGGGGAAATTCCAGGATTGCAACAGCACAGGGATAGCAACACTCAGAGCATCAAAAGAGAGAGGAAGGGGAAAAAAAACTCGGAATCGAGCCGCTGTTGCAAAAGGCAGCCGACTGGTGTGGCGCCGAGAGACTATTAACAGTGGTATACAAACGCTATAAAAATTACCTCGATAAATCAGTGTGTTAAGTATAATTTTAAAAAATGAACTTATGATATAATGCTGTTTACACTGAAATGAGCTGCCTTCATATTCTTCCTCCTCATTTTGTACAAGTGTAAAAAATAATTTTCATATGATAAGTTGATATATTAATTATCCTTAGAGGCCTAGTGAATTTACACTGAAACGATAATTAAACTGGACGTCTGTCGTAAGCTAGTCATGCTACAGCAGAGCGACGCCGCTCAGTTCAAACCAGACCACGCTTCCTCAATGTCAGCCATCTTTAACAGTTGTCAACGTGTCGTCAGTGAGGTTACACAGCTTCTCTTCAAATGCACAATTGCAAAAACCCCACTTTATAATCTATATTATTCCCATAAAAAATAAGATTTAATTTATAGCAATAATGTAAAATGAATCTCATCTCCCATCTGTTGACGCCGTTAACATCTGTATGTACACAAAAAAAATAGAGTAAACTGATGCTACAGTCTCTTTTTGTTACAGTACACTTTTCTTCTGCTAACACTGAATGGACCAATCGGTGCACTTCTTTTAACAAACAACACAAAAGTCAATTTTAAAAAATGTGCTAAAAACTCTCCACTAGCATTAATATATTAATAATTTATCTTATAGTTTGATTTTAGCTTCCGCCATCCAAACTCCTGATTATCGCTAGCTCGACTCCACCTTGTCCCTTTTCGCTCCCTGAAGACCAACACTTCCTGACATCGCTGAGATCCCCGCACTTAAATTAAAAAAACAAAAAAAACCAAAAACAGGAGCAGTTTACGACGGCAAGCCATTGGTCCTTTAAATACTGTTCAGTACTGGAATGTTTTTAGACTCTAATACCTGATACGAGTAAGTGAGCCATTAAAAAATACAAACAAGAATAAAAACTCCTTCTGGACACAATAAATAGCTATCCTTCATATAGTGCAGTAATACAGTACTCACACTACACCTACAGTAATTGCACATGCAACTGCCCCCCCCCCCCCCGCTGCCATCTTTATCATTCCCGTCACTTCCTATTTCCAAAATCAAATTTCCAAAGTCTGTTCTGGGACTTCCCTGCAGCTAAAACCAAGGGGTTCCCAGCATGGAGCCCTGGGGGATGCCATCCCATGCTGAGGCAGAGCTTGCAGTCCAAGGCGAAATGATCTGGGTTACAGGTAGTTTGGTTAATTCCAGTTAATAACACGAGCAGTAACATCTCTACAATTCCTTCTCCTCCATCATCAGATACTCTGCACTGGTCGTCAGAAGTCGTATCAGTTTCAGTCATGGCGAAGACTCTCGCGGCGTCCATGCTGGAATGATCCTTGGGTTGTTAATGGTGGTGTCTGTTGCTCCACCCTCCCCCAGCGCTCCTACAGGTCTCCATCTGAAGGCGGCAGACACAGCTTGTAGAGCCTTGGAGCTGCTGAAGGCATCTGGTCCATCACCTTCAGAATCTTATCCAGTTTCAATTTTCATAACAACTTCATTAGAACTATCCAGGCATTATATAAAAACCAACAGCTAAAATAAGGATTAACGGTAATTTATCATCATCTTTTGAGCTGGAAAGAGGATGTCGTCAGGGCTGCCCCTTGTCTCCACTGCTCTTTGCAATCTTCATAGAACCTCTGAGCCAATGGATAAGACAGAATCAAAAAATTCAAGGTATTACACTTGGTCAGAAGGAACATAAAATAGCACTCTTTGCTGATGACATTTTAATATACCTGGGGCAGCCGGACACCTCTTTTCCAGAACTAATCTCAGTTTTTTCAGAGTATGGAGATTTATCGGGGTACGAATTGAACATGCATAAAACCCAAGTTTTAATATTCAACTATGACCCAAATCAGTATTTACTAAGCAAACTCAAAACTAACTGGGAGATGGAATCTATGAAATATCTGGGGGTCAATATCCCGAAACAACTCAACAAAATTATAACACTAAACTATGATCCACTGATGGCAAAAATAAAATCTGACCTAGCAAGATGGAATATGATACCATTCTTGGGTACCGCACAAAGAATTGAAGCAGTCAAAATGAATATACTTCCACGTCTTCTATACCTTTTCCAAACAATACCGGTAGAACCTCCCAAAAAAACATGGCAGGAGCTGGACAGAAGGATCTCAAGATTCATATGGCAGGGCAAGAGACCTAGAATCAGATATAGAACCCTACAGCTAAACAAAGACAAAGGTGGGCTCGCGCTGCCAAATATCAGGGACTATTTTAAAGCTGCACAAATTAAAACTTTAGTAGAGATATGTAACCCAGTCTACACTGCACAATGGAAGGAGATGGAATGCCAAATAACAAGTGACATCCCCCTACAGGCGATAATAGGGAACAATGCCTTACCTAAACTTTTGAATAACACTAACCCGTGGATAGAGACCCCGCTAAAAATTTGGTTTAAGATAGTCAGAGAGAATCAAACTAAAGAACCCTATCGATTACTGCAATGGATTGCCTATGATCAAGACTTTACGCCTAATAAAACAGACACTAGATTTAAAAAGTGGAAAGAGAACGGACTGATAAAATATTACGATTTTTTTAAAGGGCAAATTTTAAGAAGTTTCGAAGATTTGAAAAAAAAAAAGGTCTAATAAATCAAGACCTTTTCAGGTTCTTTCAGCTTAGACACCACATAAACAATATACTTAAAAAGGAGGATTTGGAAAGGGCCCAGTCAGGTGTTCTGAAGGTCTTCTTAATGGCATATAAAGGGATCCCAGGGATCAGATACATTTCTAAAATATACCAAGGTCTTCAAGACTTAAAAGGAGAAAACACATCATATATAAAAGAGAGATGGGAAAAAGAGGGGAATTTCACTTTACAACTGGAAATATGGGAAAAGCTAAATAAACAACAATGGAAAAGTACTTCATCCCTGCAGTGGAGAGAATTTGGATGGAAAAATTTGCTAAGATTTTTCAGAACACCTGCACAAAACAAATTTACTCGTAAGGGGTTGAATTGTTGGCGCTTGTGTGGTGAAGAGACTGCAAATCATTTTCATGTATTTTGGTCATGCCCAGTTATCCACCAATATTGGACCAATGTACAGACAATATTGGGGAAAATATTCAAAATAACAGTTCCCTTTTCTTTTGTAACTTTGTATTTGGGTTTACTACCGGAATCACTGGAAAGACGAGGAGAAAAATACTTATTCACTGTTTTAATATTGGCAAGTAAAAAAGCTCTAACAAAAAAATGGATGTTGAAGGACTGTCCTACACCTGAAGATTGGATTAACGTGATTCAAGACATTTATTCGATGGAAAAGTTGACATTCGCACTGAGACAGGACATGGATGGGTTCTTGAACTTTTGGCAACCCTGGAACGCATATGTGTCTTCCATTAGATCTAATCTTTGACAAATACCATTTCAGTAATGGCACCTCTCTTTGCTCCAACGCTACTCAGATGCTCTTTTATTTTTTTTATTTTTTTTTCTCTGTTTTTTTTTTCTCCTGTTTTTTTTTTTTTTTGGTTCTTTCTTTAATTTCTTTTTCTTTCACTTAAAAAAAGGGTATTGTAATAATTATTCTTCCAGTGTTGTCAAAAAACAAAAAAGGGAACATGTGATGAAAATGTAAACAATGCAATGCTGTAATGACATGTATACCCTTTATAAAAACTTAAATAAAAAAAAATAAATTTGCAGCTTTTCTCATAAATTTGTAACTTTTTCCTCATAAATTTACTACAATTAATTGTAAATGTAAAACTTTTTTGTAAATTTGCCACTTTTGCCTCATAAATCTGCTGTTTTTGCATCTTAAATCAGCAATCTTGTAAATTTATAACCTTTTTTGAGGAGATAGGGGATTTTTTTTTTCTTGCAGATTTACAAATTTTTACCTCCGCCAAAGGAGGATGGAGGCAATGTTTTTAGGGGCGTTGGTTGGTTTGTCTGTTATATTACTGTAAAAGTTAAGAACTGATTTTGATGAAATTTTCAGGAAAGGTGTGTAATGGCACGGGGAACAGATGATTAGATTTTGGTGGTGATTCGGATCACGATGTTGATGCAGGAATTTTTTGAATATTATTTTATATCTTAATCTGGCACTTTTCATGTACTGCCCCTTTAAGACGTGTCCACTCAGTTACGTGCGTGGTCACACCATAGGGCCATGTGCCTTGGCAACCCGGAAGCCAAACGCTGCAGAAGAAATATTAGGGGGCATGTCCACCAAACTCATTTTCCCTGCTGTGAGTGACTATTTTCTATTCATTCTCTATGTCGCGGGTGTCCAATCATGTGCCAAGGAGGGCCAAGACCCTACAGGCTTTACCTCCAACCAGTGTCTTCAACAGCAGATTCCACTGAATTTCTTCCCACTGATTGCTGATAAGTGAAAGCACCTGCTGAAGAGACTGGGTAGAAGAGAAAACCTGCAAGGTCCTGGCCCTCCATGGCACATGATTGGACACCCCTGCTCTATGTAGACCAGTGTTTACAGCGCTGAGCACCCTTGGCACTGAAATGCTTTGAGCGGTGGCTGCTTTTTGTCACAAAGCTCAGGGCTGAAAAAAGTTGATCTTTTCAGACTACTGTACAGCTGCACTCGTCAATGTCAGACCTTTCTAAGCAGCCAATCAGAATTGAGGAAGGGTGGGACACAGGATGCCCTTACAGGAAGATGAGAACGGTAGGTGACGGTGGAGGCTGAACTTTGCTGCATCAAACAACCCAGTACTCTTTGATCTGACACTAAAAGGATGATATGATCAAAATTTGAAAGCAAATGTTTGGAGGAACATGTCCACATCTGTTGGCGTGCCAGGTGAACGTTTGTGCCTTTGCCACGGTCATATTTCTTACAAGTTTGTTACAGTAGATAATATGGATACTATGTGAATTTGTAGTTGATAACTGTAGAAAAATGGAATGATACCGCGTTGTTGTGTAATATTGCTTAATAATTATGAATCTTGTCAGTAAACTGTAATGGAGAACAGAGGAGAGAAAAAAAAGAAGAAAAACGACCTCAAAGATTGAATAAATCATGATGTTGATTTAAGATGGAATTGCCCAGCCCCACGTCAGCCCAGCCCTGACATGAGGGGTCAGGCACTGGTTTGTTTGCTACCAGATAACCATGAAAACTGGTACTACCTGTCTCATGGGCAGGGCCGTTGGCGACTCAACCGGCAACCCTGCCCTTTCGAGGGCATGGAGGGTGAAACTGGGCATCCTGGCAGAACTAAAAACAATATATGTCACAGTTCTGTGGTGGACCACTCCCAGTTACACGGGGTGAGACTGGACGTCCTGGCAGATAAGCACATCTGTCGCAAGGTCTGTGGTGGACTTTTGCCAGTCAGTGCATCGTGACATGCACTACACAAAGAGCAGAGATAAACAAACCTATCATCTGGTCAGTCACTGCAACAGATACTGTGTGATACTGATAGTGTACAGTCCAATGTGTGGTGGAGGGGTGATCAGGATTGTCCATGATGGATAACAGTTTATTTAGTGTCTTCCTGTCCACCACAGTCTCAAAGGTCTCCGGCCTGAGACCAATTACAGAGCCAGCCTTCTTGATAATCTTGTCAAGTCTGTTGGTGTCGCTGGCTCTGATATTGCTACCCCACCAGACAGCAGCAAAGAAGATGGCACTGGTGACAACGACCTGAGAGAAAAGCTCCAACATCCTGTTGCACAAGTTGAAGGGTGTCGGCTTCCTCAGGAAGTAGAGTCTGCTCATCCCCTTCTTGTGCCCAGCATTGGTGTTAGATTACCATTCCAGTCCACTGCTGATCATGACACCCAGATATCTGTAGTCCTCCACTATCTCCACATCCTCCCCCCTAATCTGCAAAGGTTGTGAAGGTTTCCTCTTCTTCCTGAAGTCAATCACCATCTCTCTGGTCTTGCTGATGTTCGGCCTCAGGTGATTCTGCTCTGTCCACTCCACAAGTCTTGTCTACCAGTGCCCTGTACTCCACCTCCTCTCCCCCTCTTATACACCCAACAACAGCTGACTCATCAGAGAATATCTGCAGGTGGCATGACCCGGTGTTGTACTGAAAGTCAGTGGTGTATAAGGTGAAGAGAAAAGGAGAGAGCACAGTCCCCTGTGGAGCTCCCGTATCACTAACCACCACATCAGACGAGACACTGCCCAGCCAGGCAAACTGTGGTCTGCCTGTCAGGTAGTCAGTAATCCCGGAGATCACAGAGCTGTCAACCCCCATCACCCGCTGCTTCTCACCCAACAGCAGTGGCTGGATGGTGTTAAAGGCACTGGAGAAATCAAAGAATGTGATTCTCACAGTGTCTCCTCCACCATCCAGGTGCAGATGGGCTCGTTGCAGCAGGTAGATGACAGCGTCTTCAACTCCTAAATGGGGCTGATATGCAAACTGCAGAGGGTCCAGCCACGTCTTCACCTGCGGCCTCAGGTGGGTTAAGACCACTCTCTCGAGGACCTTGAGAGGTCACATGGATAGTCATTCAGGTCAGATGGACACGACTTCTTGGGTACAGGAACCAGGCAGGATGTCTTGTACAGCACCGGTACCCTCCCCAGACTCAGGTTCAGGTTGTACAGGTGTTTCAGTACCAGAGCTAGCTGATTGGCACAGATCCTCAGGATCCTGGCAGAGATGCCATCAGAGCCTGTAGCCTTCCGCTGACGGAGTCTCTTCAGCTGTTTCTTAACCTGATCTCTAGTCACAGTGATTGGGGGGGGGGGGGGCTGCGCTGGTGTCCCCACAGGAGGGTGAAGGGGAGATGGAGAGAGATGTTGCGGGGGGGGGGGGGGGGTTCTGGCTGTGTTATGGGGGTGGCAGGAGGGTGAATTGAACCTATTAAAAAACAGATTCAGCTCATCAGCTTTCTCAAGGCTCCCCGATGTCTGCCTGTCTTTCCCCTTACACCCGGTGATTTGTTTCATTCCCGTCCAGACATCCTTAGTATTGTTTTGCCGGAGTTTATCCTCCAACTTCCTCTTGTAATTGTTTTTACACCTCCTCAGCATCTCTCTCAGTTCGCACTGCACTCTCCTCAGTTCCTCCCTGTCTCTAGACCTAAAAGCTCTCTTCTTCTTGTTCAGAAGTGCTTTCAGGTCCAGGCTTTCAGGTGACCCATGGTTTGTTGTTGGGGTAACAGTGTATGGTCTGAGCTGGCATGGTTGTGTTTTCACAGAATCTAATGTATTCTGTGATGCAGTCGGTCATATTGCCTATGGCCACCCCATGTGGTTCACAGAGTACACTCCAGTCGTCATCTCGAATCAGTCCTGCAGTGCATCAGCAGCCTCCTTTGTCCTTCTCCTCACAGTCCGTGTACAAGCAGGCTGCCTTTACACAAGGGAAATGTACTTGGGTGATAATAGGACCATTCTGTGATCTGATTTGCCAATGGGGGGCAGAGCTGTGGCACTATATGCATCTCTTGCATTGGCATACAGTAGATCCAGTGTTTTATGTTCTCTGGTGGGATAGTCAACAAACTGCTGGAAGTTTGGTAATGTTTTTCCCGGTGAGACATGGTTAAAATCACCCGTGATGGCAATGTGGCAGTAGTGGAACTGATGATGTCACAGGCCACAGCTGCATTAGCTGACAGAGGGACGTAAACGGTAATTACAATGGCACATGTGAACTCTCACGGCATATAGATTTTTAGATTTAGATTTAGTATACTTTATTGATCCCCAGAGGGGAAATTGAGGGTCATCCACCACCTGGATGGATGAAGCAGCCACGATACGGCGCTATCCCTTAACCATTCACACACACATTCACACCTAGGGCCACTTTAGAGTCTCCAATTAACCTAACCTGCATGTTTTTGGCATGTGGGAGGAAACCGGAGAAATCCCGGGGTAAACCCACGCATACACGGGGAGAACATGCAAACTCCACACAGATCACTGTTGGTCAGGGGCTGGGATCGAACCCACGATACCACGATCCCCACGATCCCCTGGCCAAGGGTAAACTGTGCTGCCACAGTGCTAACCACTGCGCCACCGTGCAGCCACCGTGCATATAATAGGGTTGCATACCGTATTTTCAATGAACGGTCTATTTGATGGTCTATTTTCATACATAAGGCGCACCAGATTATAAGGCGCATTAAAGCGAGGTAGTCGGAGCCGGGAAAAAAAAATTTTTTGCGTGCATGGAAAGAAAATCCTATCTATAGTCATTATAGACACATATAGCGCGATTGTCTGCGAGTGTGAATGACCTGTTCCACGAGCAGGCGGAACGTTTTTAGTCTATGGCTGTTCATCGCCATATTGGCCAGGATACTCGCTGGGTACTCGCTGGGTACTCGATACGGCTCGCTCACCGGCGGCGGCCCTGATAAGTAAACATATGCCGGGACGCTTGAATTCTTTCGTCCCAAAAATATCATTTTTGAATATTAATTACAGCTAAACAGGAGCAGTTTTGATGCCAAAATTTCACATACAAATCCTAATATACGTGTTCTATACACACCATCGGTTTTTGGGTATCGTAGTCGGATCCGGGAATTTTTTATTTATTTTTTTTTTTTTTTGCGTGCATGGAAAGAAAATCCTATCTATAGTCATTATAGACACATATAGCGTGATTGTCTGTGAGTGTGAATGACCTGTTCCACAAGCAAATGTACGTTTTTTTGGTCTGTGGCTGTTTACATCGCCATAGTGGCCAGGATACTCGCTCGGTACTTGATACGGCTCGCTCTCCGGCGGCAGCCCCGAGAAGTAAACAATGCAAACAAATGCCGGGACGCTTGAATTCTTTCGTCCCGAAAATATCATTTTTGAATATTAATTACAGCTAAACAGGAGCAGTTTCGATTCACGATCCATTGGCAGATAGTGGCGTAACTCGCTAGCAATTTAACTTTGAACGACCTGTTGACACCAATATAGCGGTTGGAGTTCTTTGGTTAATCCACCCGGAATGATGGCAAGCTCCAAATTAGTTTGCTTCACTTGGGTTTTGACAGTATCGGTGAGATGGGTGCGCATGGAGTGGCAGATCAATAGGGATGGAGATTTGTGGAAAAAGCCATCCGGCCATTATGTTGAAGCACATATTACTCCGCGAGGCTTCTGACTACCGTAATGCTCCGACAATCCATCAAGCGGGTCGGCTTCGTAGCTTACCAAAGTCGTACTAAAACATTTTTGACAGATTTTTGAGCGCCGTGTACCACATAAAATCGGTTCGAGGTCAGTAAGCACAACCAGAATTAATACATAAGGTGCACCGGATTATGAGATGAGATGAGATGATGAGATTCAACTTTATTGTCATTACACATGTATGAATACAAGGTAACGAAACGTGACTTGGCATTTGGGCACGCTCTGCAGAGCGCATCCAAGGCCGGGGCAGCCGCTAGGCGCCAGTCATAATATAAAGCGCACTGTCGATTTTTGAGAAAATTAAAGGATTTTAAGTGCACCTTGTAGTCCAAAAAATACGGTACTCACAGGTAATCAATGTCCGGGCTGCACGCCATTCCTTCACATAAATGTGTCCAGGAGTACACCACCTTTCATTCACAACAAGTGTCAATCCTCCTCCCCTCCTTTTCCTGCTACTTATAATGTCCCTGTCCCACCAGATAGTCTTAAAGCCAGGTATTGCTACGTTGATATCTGGGATCTGTGAATGTAGCCATGTCTCTGTAAAAAACGTGATACTGTGGTGGACACACACATGGGACCTGTTTTGTGGCTCACATTTTAGGTCGGAACAAAGGCAGGAAGCTGCAGGAATCTTAGCCTCGGTATGCAAGGCTTCAGACTGTGGGGGGTTCAATTAAAGGATTAAGGAAGGGATGCATTGGAGACAGTGGAAGTGATATCATGGAGAGAAATGCATTGTGACTACCTTTATAATGCAAGGTGGTCTGTGTGACATGTGATCTGTGAAGTGTGAAGTTCCTGATATTTAAGGACGAGAGTTTACTGTGTCATTCTCTTTCTCTGCTTCGAGATGATGGTGTTGTGAATAAAACTGACTTTGAGAGAGAACTCTGCCTCGTCATTTTCACATCACCACACTGGTGACCCGAGACGTATAATGCAAGAAGAAAATTCCCCCGGGCCAGCCGCGTCAGGAGCCCCCAGCCAAGCGAATGCCGCTACAGTCCAGCTACCGGACTTCTGGCAGAACAATCCGCGCTCCTGGTTCAACGCGGTTGAGGCACAGTTCAACCTCCGGGGGATATCGGTAGATGCCACGAAATTCTACCACGTAGTCGCAAAGCTGGACAACACCACGGCCCAGCATGTGGAGAGCCTGATCGACCAGCCGCCGGATAGCGACAAATACAGCACGTTGAAAGCTGCACTCATCCAGCAATTCACCCCCTCAGCGGAGGAGCGAGCAGAGAGGCTCCTGGCGCTGACGGAGGGGGAAAACGACATGCCCGCGAGCCTGATGGAGAAGTTGTTGAGGTTGAAAGACTCTGACGACGATCACTTCATTTTCACCCACCTCTACCTCAGAACTCTATCGTCAGCAGCGAAAGCGACCCTGGCCACTTCGCCACTGTTGGCCCTACGGGACTACCGCGGATTGTCAACGCCACCAAGCGGCGCGCAGCCACGGCCGCTGCAGCGGAACTCGGCGCAACGACCGGAGACGACAGGGGGCCAGAGGCAGCGGTGCCAGACTCACCGACGGCGGCGGCGGCAGGGGCCAGGGAACGTGGACCGGACGTCCTTTGTTTCTACCATCGCCACTTTGCAGAGAGGGCACGCAAGTGTGTACCGCCGTGCCAGTTCGGGCGTTCGGGAAACGCCAAGACCGGGGGTCAGTAGCAGCCGCGGCCCTCAAGGAAGAGAACAAGCTGCTCTACTTGTCGGACGCACGCTCGGGGAGGCATTTCCTCATCGACACAGGCTCCCAGTTGAGTTTCATCACACCTTCCTACACGGACAGACTGGCTGGTTCCGGAGGTCCCCGGGTGACGGCAGCGAACGGCTCGGAGATTAAGACCTTTGGTGAGAAGACTCTGCTCCTGTCTCTACACGGCCGTACATTTGAGTGGACTTTTGTTGTAGCAACAGTAAATTTCAATATGTTGGGGGCTGATTTTTTGTGCTCACATGGTTTGTTGGTTGATCTTGCTAACAGGCGCCTGGTTAATGCACTTTCTTTTGATTCTATCCCCTGTACAGCGCGAGTGGCCCCGCCAACAGCACAAGCCAACGTCACAGCAGCAGGCGGTAAGTTCCACACACTGCTCACTCAGTTCCCAGCACTCACGGTCCCCACATTTTCGGCAACAGTCGCTAAGCACGGGGTGGAGTATTTTATTACCACTACCGGACCGCCCGTTTTTGCAAAAGCTCGGCGCTTGGACGCAGTTAAACTGGCCATAGCACGTGAGGAGTTCGCCAACCTGGAGAGGTTGGGCATTATCCGACGTTCAAACAGTCCGTGGGCTTCCCCCCTACGCATGGTCCCGAAAGCTGACGGATCATGGCGCCCTTGCGGGGATTTCCGCAGGTTAAACAATGCTACAGCGCACGACCGCTACCCAATCCCACATATCCAAGATTTTTCCGTTCATTTGGCAGGGGCACGCATTTTTTCTAAAATAGACTTGGTCCGCAGTTACCACCAAGTCCCAGTGCGCGCTGAAGACATACCCAAAACAGCGATAATAACTCCGTTTGGCCTATTCGAGTTTTTACGCATGCCATTCGGACTTAAAGGGGCTGCTCAGACGTTCCAACGCATGATGGACGCAGTGCTTCGCGATCTCCCTTTCGTGTTCGTCTACCTGGACGATATTTTAGTAGCCAGCGCGTCCGAAGACGAACACGAAAAACACCTGGCCACAGTTTTCCGAAGGTTGGGAGATCAGGGGTTAATAATCAACCCAGCGAAGTGTCAGTTCAGGGTGGCGCAGATCGATTTTTTGGGACACCGCGTCTCCCCCGAAGGAGCAGTTCCGCTGCCTGACAAGGTGCGCGCGGTGGCAGATTTTTCCCGGCCGCAGACGGTCAGGGCATTGCAGGAGTTTTTGGGAATGGTGAATTTTTATAACCGTTTTCTCCCCCGCACGGCGCAACTCATGCAGCCATTGTATGCTGCGCTCAAAAAAAAGAAACCCGCAGATAAGGTCGAGTGGCCCCCGGAGCGGGACCAAGCGTTCTCGGAGGTGAAAGCAGCCTTGGCAAAGGCTACGTTGTTGGCACACCCAGACCCAACGGCCCGCATAGCGCTCACCACTGACGCATCAGATGTGGCCATAGGGGCGGTCGTGGAGCAACATGTAGCCGGGGTTTGGCAGCCCCTCGCATTTTTCAGCAGGACCTTGCGCGATAGCGAACGTAAATACAGCGTGTTCGACAGGGAGCTGCTCGCTCTCCATTTGGCCATCTGCCACTTTCAGTTCTGGCTGGAAGGACGCGCTTTCACCGCGTTCGTTGACCACAAACCGCTAACATTCGCGATGGCCAAGGTCTCTGAACTGTGGTCAGGCCGGCAGCAGAGACAGCTGGCCACGATATCAGAGTTTACCACTGATATTCAGCACGTGGCGGGCAAAATCAATGTAGTGGCAGATTGCCTCTCGCACGCCGTGGCGGCCCCAGTCAGCGTAGGGGTAGATTATGCAGCCATGGCCACGGAGCAGGTTAATGACGCTGACGTGCGCGCGCTCCAGTCTGGACCAACAGGGTTAAGGCTGGAGAGCAGGGTGCTGCAAGACGGTATGCCCCCCCTAATCTGCGATGTCTCCACTGGACGGCTGCGTCCAGTAGTACCGGCCGCGTGGCGCCGCCGCGTCTTTGACTCGGTTCATTCTTTGGCGCACCCTGGAGTGTGTGCGTCGGTCAAAATGGTGGGAGAGAAATTTGTGTGGCCGAGCCTCCGCAAACAAGTCAAAGAGTGGGCAGCAGCCTGCACGGCGTGTCAACGAGCCAAAGTACACAGGCACACGAGAGCTCCTTTGGAACCGTTTCACATTCCGGCCAAGAGGTTCAATCACGTTCATGTGGACCTCGTGGGCCCCCCTCCCACCGTCACAGGGGTGCACACACCTTCTGACAATGGTGGACCCCACCACGCGCTGGCCTGAAGTGGTCCCGCTGGCATCAACCACAGCCGAGGAGGTGGCGCACGCGTTTTTAACAGCTTGGGTGGCGCGCTTCGGCGTTCCGTCGGACATTACGTCCGACAGAGGCCTTCAATTTGTGTCCGAGCTTTGGTCGACAATGGCCCGCAGCCTGGGTGTCACAATTCACCGCACAACCGCGTACAATCCGCAGGCTAACGGGTTATGCGAACGTTTTCATAGGTCATTGAAAGCGGCTCTCAGAGCGTCACTGACGGATACAAATTGGGTTGACAAGTTACCGTGGGTGTTATTGGGGTTGCGTTCTGTGCCTAAAGAGGATCTAGAAGCCTCCCCAGCGGAGCTCGTGTTTGCGCAGCCACTCCGGCTGCCTGGGGAGTTCCTCCCAGATAACCCTGCGCCAAACGCCTCCCCGTCTCAGCTGTTGCGGAGTAACATAGAAGCAAGCACGCTGCCCGGCCCCGCGCACCACAGTTTTCCACACGTTTCTGTGCCTAAAACTTTGAAGAACGCAGAGTTTGTTTTTGTTAGACACTATGCGCATCGAACACCGCTGCGACCGCCTTATGACGGACCATTCAGAGTGCTAGAAACAGGGGACAAGCAGTTTTTGATAGATTTGGGGGGTAGGAAAGAGAGAATTGGCATAAACAGACTCAAACCCGCTTTTGTGGTGGCAGATGAGCAGGTGCTGTTGGCGAAGGCTCCGCGGCGAGGTAGACCACCGCGGGGGGCTTCACAGAGTAATGTTTCCCCAGAACACCCACAGGTGCTGACAAAAGGTTTCCACACCCAGACGGCAAACCCCCAGGACAGCCCCACAGAGACGTTGAATCCCAGCTACAGCAGATACGGCAGGAGGCTGAAGCCTATACAGCATGTGGACTGATGTGTATTGATACTATCACGGCATGCATGTGGTTATTCTCTTGTTGTTCTGTTTGTCTAAAATGTTGGGGGAGCTTTGTGTGGTGGACACACACATGGGACCTGTTTTGTGGCTCACATTTTAGGTCAGAACAAAGGCAGGAAGCTGCAGGAATCTTAGCCTCGGTATGCAAGGCTTGAGACTGTGGGGGGTTCAATTAAAGGATTTTAGGAAGGGATGCATTGGAGACAGTGGAAGTGATATCATGGAGAGAAATGCATTGTGACTGTCTTTATAATGCAAGGTGGTCTGTGTGACATGTGATCTGTGAAGTGTGAAGTTCCTGATATTTAAGGACGAGAGTTTACTGTGCCATTCTCTTTCTCTGCTTCGAGATGATGGTGTTGTGAATAAAACTGACTTTGAGAGAGAACTCTGCCTCGTCATTTTCACATCACCACAATACTACACTCACAATATTCCCTTTGTATCCTGACCAGCGCTGTGAGCTTGTCCGCCTTGTTTCCTAGCGACCTCACTTTACTGGTGATGAACATCGGTACATCTGGTTTATGCTTCCTCCTCCTCCTCATTCTTGCTTTGATTCCAGCACTTAGTCTGCAGCGTTTCTTCCTGAGCTCATGTGGGATGAGGGGCTTCGCTCCGGGCAGCACCGCTGGCCTGCTCAACGCGATCAGCTGGTCATGTGTATAAACAGTGTGTTCACCCTCACCTCTATTGTTCTCCATTGCCCCGAGGAAGAAAAAATAAGAGAAAGACCGGGGCTAAAATAGAAAAAACTTGGTCCAGTTGTTAATCTGAGTCTTCCTACCGAGCCCTGATGAAATGAGACACACTATATACAAGAATAAGGAGATGAAAACGCAAAGACATGAGAGAGTTTCTGCTGATACGGCCACCTCTCCTTACGGCACCTCAAAAAAAAAGAAAAAACTCTCTATGACAGTCTTGTTATTATTACTTCCGCCAAGGAGGTAATGTTTTTACCGGGGTTTGTCTGTTTGTCTGTCTGTTACCAACATAACTCCAAAAGTTATGAACGGATTTTGATGGAATTTTCAGGAAAGGTGTGTAATGGCACGGGGAACAGATGATTAGATTTTGGTGATGATCTGAGAGTGCATACCTCCACCAAGGGCTTTGTTTGTATTTGTGCAGCAGGATTACACAGAAACTAGTGGATGGATTTGGATGAAATTTTCACCAGAGGTGGTTCTTGAGCTACAGAGGAAGCCATTGCATTTTGGTGATGATCTGAGAATGCATACCTCAGCCAAGGCTCTTATCTTCTCACAATGTGTTAGCAACAATACTCCAAAACTGATGGACAGACTTTGATGCAGTTTTCACCACAAGTGGCTATAGGCCTACACACAAACCCATTACATTTTGGAGGTGATCCATGAGAAACGGAAGCAGCCTTGGTGGAGTTATGCGCTCTATGTGTGCTTTTCTAGTTAAGGAAAAGGTTTTTCTTCATAAACTAGAAGCTCGTAGGTTTAACTGTTTAAATAGATGAGCAGAGCGAGACGCCATCAGGGTTAATTGTGGCCAGGTGTGACTCGACACAAGTATTCAGATCCAGTAAAATCAGTCTAATAACACCCAAAATATGACCCAGGTTCCACATTCAGAACTGCAGTTACATCACTATGTAAGTATTCTCACCCACATGACTTTAAGGATGAAATATAAAAAATTTTCATTCTTACTTCATACAAAAACCTTGAAATAAAAGTGGTCATTGTGTAAATGTTTCATTGTCTTATAGGATATTTATTGATTAATTTTACTGCTACATTAATGTGTAGCATTGAAAGGCTGAAAAAATTAGTGTGAAGTGTGTTAAACACTGTTAATAATACGCTTTGTTATCTGAAGAAAGTGTTTTCTCCTTTTATTTTCTACTCAGAGTGCACCAGAATGCTTAATTTACCTATTAAAATCACTAAGTTTTTTGGGGGGAGGGATGCCCCCAGACCCCCTACAGGGGTTTAGTTTGTTACCTTTTTCACCCCTTCTGAGTTTGCAGCTATGTACAATAGATACATATGGAGATTCGGTAAGCTGTGGTTCATACAGATCTTGTATAGACGAGGGCTGCTCATTAAAGATTCCCCTTACCCACTTCCTGTTATTGTAGGAGGCTGAAATATCACATGTATAATAATCCACATCTCTATAGGTCAGGTGGTAATTTGCAGCTCTGAACTCCTCAGAGTTTGTCTTCTACAGGAGCTAAGGTGGGGTAAGGTGTGATCACGGACCCAGTTGAATTCAGAGCGGTCATCAGGTTCCTGTAGTTGAGAGGCTGCACACGAGAGATGTTCGATGAGATGAAAGACTTATGAGGACGATGACCCATTGTATGACGTAGTCAAGCACTGGCATCCACAGTTCAAGTGTGGTCGGACGTTGGTGGAAACGGAACCCATTCTTGGATAACCACAGTGCACCATTGATGAAGATATCGTCTAGCAATTGGAGGCCACGATTTTGGAGGATCACCACATAACGTTTACCAACTAGTCCAATATGTCAAGATCAGTGTGTGGGGTCTGTGGAAAAAAATCCTTCATGACCATTTGCTCATGTGGATGTTGTCTGTACGATGGATTCCCCGGTTGTTCACACCTTTGCAGAAGCAGGAACAAGTCGCATACATGCAGGCTCTTTTGGCCATGTGCCAAGAAAACCAGGCAGACCTCTTCTACAGACTAATCAGACGGGACGAAACATGGGTCCATCACTATGATCCCGAGAATAAAGGAAGCATTAGGACTCACCCTCTCTGAAGATGGCACGTGTCAGATCCTCAGCAGGCAAGGTCATGGTCTTCTAGGACCAGCATGGTAGATTTCCTGATAAAGGGTACCACAATTACCAGGACTTACTACACTTCACTGCTGCAGAAATTGTGGAAGGCCATCAAAACCGAGAGGTGTGGCATGCTGACCAAAGGTGTCCACCTCCTGTAAAACAATGCCTCAGTTCACAACTCGCATGTTGCCCAGACAGAAGAGTAGTCCTGCAGCTATGGCTATGTTTACATGGACACAAGTAACTGGATTAAAAGCCTGATCGGAATAAAAATGCTTCATGTAAACATGCCAATCTGAATATTCTAACCTGATCACGCTCATTCGCATCAAAATTTCATTCCAATTGAGAGGGGTGGGTTATGCCGATTGTTAATCCGAATGGTGCGCATGAAAACACTTATTCCGAACATAGGGCAGAAAATATGTTTACTGTGCATGTCTGTAAACCAGCCGCACGTCGACGTGATGCATTTCCGCCTTAGCAACAGCTAGCGGAAAACACAGCGGGAGTAAAACAAAACTGGTCTGTATCGTCCTGCTGTCTCCCTCTGTTCATCATATGCAGAAGTATGTACTTGTAGCTTCATTACGGAGACCAGCAGAAGCAAAAGTACAGTCTGAATAACACAATACAGGTCAATTTCGACACGAAGCGGGGCTTGCTAACACCGGAAGTTGCTTCTTCTTCTACTATTTTTGGAATGTCGAAATGTCGACGTGAGCATGTCAAAATGATTTATTCTGTTCAAACGTGTGACACATGGAAACGCACGTCCTAATCAGATCAGCTTTTTCAGGATCCATGTAAACAGTAAAATTCTGATCTGAATTGTAATCAGATTGAAGAAATTGTGCCCATGTAACCGTGGCTTATGATACCCTGCCTCACCTCTCTTACTCTCCCGTCCTCACACCATCTGACTTCCACCTTTTTCCAATCATGATGTCATTTTTGAAGGACAAGCACTTCAAAGATGATGAAACACTGATTTGTGAGCTCAAGTCGTGGCTTCTGACACAACCTGCAGACTTCTACAGGTGAGGTCTCCACAGCTGCATAAAGCGATGGGTGGTACCTGTGTAGAGAAAGACTGATAACTGTGACAAGTTTGGTTCCTCTCAGTCCATGGAAATGAGTCAGGGGGAATCTTGAATGAACAGCCCTGTCAGGTCAAATATCAGACTGTCCTGATAGTTGATTTCATTATTAGAGGTACACATTCTTGAAGAGAAAATGCTGATAGTGTTTTTAATTCTGGAAGACAGCAGCCATCTTATGATTTCTGACACAATTTTTTTTTTTATCTGTTTTTGGTGTTTTTCAGCTTCAGTCTTGCTGCCTTTGAAGACCCAGACTAAGATTTCCAGTTTTTTCTCCAGCAGCCAGCGATAGTGGCTGTGAACCTGAACAGCTGGATTCACTGTGGAGGCTGAAGGACTCAGTTCATGGACAACAGTCAGAGCTGCGCTCAGGGGGGTTTAAGAGGGAATCAGAGAGATTAACTTCAGGCTGCAAATAGGATGTGGAGAAATGAAGTGTTTTATTTTTTAAAGCGAAATAAATTCCTTACCCATGTGACTCAATTCAATTTTATTTAAAGGACAGTGCAAGTTAATGAACATTAATAAACTATCAATGTAAACTTGCCAGATTGTAGCCAATGGCTAGTTTCTGTCTGTTGTCCGTAGATAGATGTTCCCTGTACAAAGAAAGAAGAAACCACAACAAAACATAAAACACGGGTGAAACAATAATCACACTATATCAAACAGTGGAACAAGTTACCCTTACAAACAGGTTCACATGAGATTATCACATAATCCAAGACATAACTCTAAAAATTATAATAAAATCACGGGATTATACAGTCCATCTGGAAAGTCTTCACTTCTTCCACATTTTGTTGTTACAGCCTTATTCCAAAATGGATTAAATTCATTTTTTTTCCTCAAAATTCTACAAACAATACCCCATAATGACAATGTGACAAAAAGGTGGGGTTTTTTTAGATTTCTGCAAATTTATTACCAATAAAAAAACTAAGAAATCACACGTGGACTTCCGGTCTGGACGCCATGGCGACTGCAGCTTAACACTGAAGCTCTCAGACCCAATCCAGGATAACACCTTGAAAATCAAACTTAACGGATTTTTGGAGGAGTGAAAATCAAAAGACAAAATCATCATGTCTAAAGGAAAACAGAAGAAACTGAAATTCTCCAGGCCAGGACACGTATCGGCCGGAGAATCTGAACTGGAAGATCTCTGTTCAGAAGACGAGGAACTGGTGATAGCTAACAAAAGGGTTAGCCTGAAATCACTATTTGAGGAGCTACGACGATTTCGCCGAGAAGTTACGGCCGAATTTCGGGAATTCAGAGAAGAACTGAAAAGGACAAACAGCAGAGTGGACCAGGCCGAGAACCGAATCTTGGAAACAGAGGATCGAATAAAAGTGCTCGAAGATTCTGTGCTAGACCTACGCAAAAGACAAGCAGCTATAGAGGCTAAGCTAACCGACCAAGAAGGAAAACAAAGAAGAGACAACATAAGAATTCATGGTCTGATAG
The DNA here is from genome assembly GCA_020510985.1 of Pholidichthys leucotaenia. Taxonomy (NCBI): domain Eukaryota; kingdom Metazoa; phylum Chordata; class Actinopteri; order Cichliformes; family Pholidichthyidae; genus Pholidichthys; species Pholidichthys leucotaenia. The sequence continues at coordinate 417,975,308 of CM035843.1, forward strand.
AAGGAACCGAAAATGGTTTTAACTCAATGGCAGAATGCGTGGAATCCTTACTAAGAGAGAAATTGGATATTCCACAAACCACCGACTTGAAGATAGAAAAGGCACATCGTTCATTAGCCGCTAGGCCGGCGGCGGAAGCGCCCCCACGTTCGGTGTTGGTAAGATTTTCCAATTTCAAAATAAAACAAGAGGTTGTAAGACTGGCCTGGCAGAAAAAAGGATTTATGCACCAGGAGAGAAAAGTCTACGTGGAACACGATTACGCCCCGGAGGTCCTTAAAAAGCGCAGGGAATACAATGACGCGAAAAAGGTGTTAAGAGAGAAGAAATTGCGCTTTCAGACACCATTTCCTGCGAAGTTAAGGGTCTTCTACGGCGATGAAACGTGTCTCTATAATTCGGCGGAAGAAGCAACAGCTGACATGGCGAAAAGAGGGCTCCCGGTAACGGTATTTAAACCCGCAGCAGACCCGAGTGAGAAGATCAAAGCGCAAACATGGACAACACAAAGACCCTCAAAATCCACGGACCAGCAGCGGGAAACCCAGCACCAGAGCGTCGCGGATAAACTATCCGTTTTCAGGTTGGAATAGCGACCTTTTTTTTTTTTTCCTTTCTCTTGAATCAATCCGCACATCCAACCCCCCTCATACAAGGTAACAAACTTTAAAGGAGATGCATATTCAGCATGTGGTAAAACATTTCATGGAACAATCATATTATTTGAAACAAATAAGTCTTTGTAATAAAAAAAAACAAAACAAAAAACTTGTTAAAATAGAAATGTGACAATAATCCACATGTTCTCCTCATACTAACAAATACTGTTTTTGCGTGAATGTTTGATGTGATGGGGGTGGGAGGGTGCACACAATTTCACAGGGTTTAGGCATAAAAGGAAAAAAAAAAAAAATCATTACAAGTTTGGATTGGGTTCTGAAACTCACGTTAAAAGCATGGGACTACTTTCAGTGGCAAGAGAGGGCCCTCAACACGTAACAGAGTTTGAGGAATTTCCCTCAGGGCCTTCACTCCATCAAGGCTCTTACAGGGTCTTTAAAAAGACCTCAGCTCAGGAAGTTCTTATGACAGCTTTTTGTTTTAAAGTTTTTTACACTATGTTCTTAATGTTTTTCTTGTTTTTAATGTTCTTTCAGTTTCTGAGTAGCACAAAAGAGGGCCACCACACAGTTATACTAAACAAAACAACACAATGGAGAAACAGGGTGTAACCAAAATAATTTCATATAATGTAAAAGGAATCCTGAATCCAGTTAAAAGATCCAAGATTCTAGGCAAAATGAAAAAAGACAAAGCAGGAATAATATTTTTACAAGAAACCCACCTAACAGACGTGGAACACAATAAACTCAGTAGACAAGGGTTTAAAATGATCTCTTCATCTTCATATAAATCGGGGAGGAGGAGGGGAGTAGCGACATTGATATCAACCAAAATTACATTTGAAAAAAAATCAGAACACAAAGATAAAGAAGGGAGATACAGTTTGGTAACTGGGCGGCTAGAGGGAGAAGATATCACCCTGCTGAATGTCTGTGCTCCCCCAGGGGCTAACTGGAAATTTTATAAAAATGTATTCGACCTAATGATAACTAAAGCTCAAGGTTTAGTGATATGTGGTGGGGACTTCAATCTTAGACTGAATCCATACTGGGATGCTTCTGGTAATTCCCCACATCAAAATAACACCCAAAACAGGAAGACTCGGATGCTACTAAAAGAATTGGGAATCTGTGACGTGTGGAGGGAACTCAACCCCAGTGTAAAAGACTATACATTTTACTCAACTCCACATTCATCTTACTCAAGGATTGACTATTTTTTTATGTTTAATAGAGACATTGGAAGAGTAAAAACATGTAAAATAGGACTGATGGATCTCTCCGACCACAGTCCGATCTACATGGACTTAAATATCCAAAAATACACAAATAATACATTTTCTTGGAGGTTAAATTCAAATGTCCTGAAAGGACCATTGAAAGATGAATTGGAATCAGATATTCTCAGATATTTGGAAGATAACGATAATGGAGAAGTATCCCCTTTAATACTGTGGGATGCATGCAAAGCTGTAATAAGAGGAAAGATTATTGCAAAACTGGCAACCCAAAAGAAACTAAGACAAGAAAAACTATCCACATTAGAGTCAGAACTTAGGAACCTAGAAAAAGAACACAAAGGCAACACTCATTCTACTGACTCGCTCAAGATTAAGGAAATTAAAAACCAAATAAATGAGATCTACACAATAGAAATCCAGAAGAAACTTACATTTCTGAAACAAAAATACTATGAAGCAGGCAGTAAATCGGCAAAATTGCTAGCCTATAAATTGAGGAAACATCAAACAGAAAGAGCAATCTACAAAATCAGAGACCCAGTATCAAAGGAAATAAAATTCAGAATTCAGGATATTCTTAAAAACTTCGAGAATTACTATAAGAACTTATACTCCCACAAAAAACATAAAAACGCATCCGAGGCATTCCTAAACACATTAAACCTTCCCCAACTTACGGAGTCACAAAATAAAACACTACTGTCAGAAATACATCCTAAAGAATTGGAAAAAGCAATTATGAAACTTAAAGCTAACAAATCCCCAGGAGCTGATGGCTATACAGCAGAGTGGTACAAAACCTTTAAACAGCAACTATCTCCTCTCCTCCTGAAAACATTTAATTATGTCCTCCACACAGGGGAAATCCCCCCCTCCTGGAGAGAAGGGGTCATTGCAGTTATACCTAAACCTGAAAAGGATAAACTAGAGTGCTCCAACTACAGACCAATCAGTGTACTAAATCAGGACTATAAGCTTTTTACCATTATCCTTGCCAAAAGGTTAGAAAATATACTGACAGACCTAATTCATTTAGACCAAACAGGTTTTATAAGACAAAGACAGACACAAGACAACATTCGACGCACCTTACACATAATTCATCATATAAAAAAATATAACTTAAATGCAGTCATATTGGGATTAGATGCTGAAAAAGCATTCGATTCCGTTGACTGGTCTTTTCTATATAGAATCTTATCCAGTTTCAATTTTCATAACAACTTCATTAGAACTATACAGGCATTATATAAAAAACCAACAGCTAAAATAAGGATTAACGGTATTTTATCATCTTCTTTTGAACTGGAAAGAGGATGTCGTCAGGGCTGCCCCCTGTCTCCACTGCTCTTTGCAATCTTCATAGAACCTCTGAGCCAATGGATAAGACAAAACCAAAAAATTCAAGGTATTACACTTGGTCAGAAGGAACATAAAATAGCACTCTTTGCTGATGACATTTTAATATACCTAGGGCAGCCGAACACTTCTTTACCAGAACTAACCTCAGTTTTTTCAGAGTATGGAGATTTATCAGGGTACAAATTAAACATGCATAAAACCCAAGTTTTAACATTCAACTATGACCCAAATCATTATTCACTAAGCAAACTCAAAACTAACTGGGAGTCGGAATCTATGAAATATCTGGGGGTCAATATCCCGAAACAAATCAACAAAATTATATCACTAAACTATGATCCACTGGTGACAAAAATAAAATCTGACCTAGCAAGATGGAATATGATACCATTCTTGGGTACTGCACAAAGAATTGAAGCAGTCAAAATGAATATACTTCCACGTCTTCTATACCTTTTCCAAACAATACCGGTAGAACCTCCCAAAAAAACATGGCAGGAGCTGGACAGAAGGATCTCAAGATTCATATGGCAGGGCAAGAGACCTAGAATCAGATATAGAACCCTACAGCTAAACAAAGACAAAGGTGGGCTCGCGCTGCCAAATATCAGGGACTACTTTAAAGCCGCACAAATTAAAACTTTAGTAGAGATATATAACCCAGTCTACACTGCACAATGGAAGGAGATCGAATGCCAAATAACAAGTGACATCCCCCTACAGGCGATAATAGGGAACAATGCCTTACCTAAGCTTTTGAATAACACTAACCCGTGGATAGAGACCCCGCTAAAAATTTGGTTTAAGATAGTCAGAGAGAATCAAACTAAAGAGCCCTATCGACTTCTGCAATGGATTGCCTATGATCAGGACTTTACTCCTAATAAAACAGACACCAGATTTAAAAAGTGGAAGGAGAAAGGGCTGATAAAATATTACGATTTTTTTAAAGGGCAAATCTTAAGAAGTTTTGAAGATTTGAAAAAACAAGGCCTAATAAATCAAGACCTTTACAGGTTCTTCCAGCTTAGACACCACATAAACAATATACTTAAAAAGGAGGTTTTGGAAAGGGCCCAGTCAGGTGTTCTGAAGGTCTTCTTAATGGCATATAAAGGGATCCCAGGGATCAGATACATTTCTAAAATATACCAAGGTCTTCAAGACTTAAAAGGAGACAACACATCTTATATAAAAGAGAGATGGGAAAAAGAGGGGAATTTCACTTTACAACTGGAAATATGGGAAAAGCTAAATAAACAGCAATGGAAAAGTACCTCATCCCTGCAGTGGAGAGAATTTGGATGGAAAAACTTGGCAAGATTTTTCAGAACACCTGCACAAAACAAATTTACCCATAAGGGATTGAACTGTTGGCGCTTGTGTGGTGAAAAGACTGCAAATCATTTTCATGTGTTTTGGTCATGCCCAGTTATCCACCAATATTGGACCAATGTACAGACAATATTGGGGAAAATATTCAAAATTACAGTTCCCTTTTCTTTTGTAACTTTGTATTTGGGTTTACTACCGGACTCACTGGAAAGACGAGGAGAAAAATACTTATTCAATGTTTTAATATTGGCAAGCAAAAAAGCTCTAACTAAAAAATGGATGTTGAAGGACTGTCCTACACCTGAAGATTGGACTAACGTGATCCAAGACATTTACTCGATGGAAAAGTTGACATTCGCACTGAGACAGGACATGGATGTGTTCATGAACTTTTGGCAACCCTGGACCGCATATGTGTCTTCCATTAGATCTAATCTTTGACAAATACCATTTCAATAATGGTTCCGCTCTTTGTTCCAACGCTACTCAGATGCTCTTTTATCTTTATTTACTTACTTTTTCTTTTTGTTTGTTTTTTACTGGTTTGTTTGTTTGTTTTTTTGTTATTTGTTTTTTGTTTTGTTTTTTTCTCTTTAATTTCACTTTTTCTTTCACTTTAAAAAAAAAAGGGGGGTGTTGTAAGAATTAATCTTCCAATGTTGTCAGATATCAGAAAATAAGGGAACATGTGATGAAAATGTAAACAATGCATTGCTGTAACGACCTGTATACCCTTTACAAAAACTTGAATAAAAAAAAAAAAAAAAAAAGAAATCACACGTACATAAGTATTTACAGCCGTTACCATGAAGCTCAGAATTGAGCTCAGGTTCATCCTGTTTCCACTGATCATCCTTGAGATGTTTCTGCAGCTTAACTGGAGTCCGCCTAGGGAGCGGTAGAGGAATTTCCCCTGCGGTGACGGTGGACAGCTCAATACCGCGGTATGCAGTATTATTGCAAATGTTTTTAGGACTCTGTGGATTCGTAATTTACACGGGGTTTATAACTTAGTGGCAAATGAGGGAAGCTGTAAGTCTCGCTGCAGCTCTCTCTCCGCTTTATGTGCGTGTTGTACAACTGTGCCGAGCTCCGCTCTGTATGCAGGCATGAACTGCTGATTCTGTTAAAAAAAAAAACAACGATCATTTTCATAAAGCAGTTGCGGTAACTAAAGGTGCGTTTCACACCAAACATGAACGGACAAATTTTTCGCTCAGCACGATTACTTTATCACTCAATGTAAACATGCGAACAGACATGAGTCTGAGTGAGATGCAGACAGGCGAAGTTGCCTTTATAACTTCTTCAGCTGTGTTGAACCTGCTGTGGAAATTCCCAAAATAACGTCATGCTTAGGTTTACATTATCCAACCGGGGACTCACCTCAAAATGTCATCTTAAGTCTCCGAAATGTCATAGAGTTTTCGCTTGCTATTTTGCTAGCCAGCTTGCTACGACGTCCGAAAGTCCATAATTATTTACCATGGGTAAATAACTCCAAAATCCGATTCAGCTGAAGAGTTCCCGGTCCTTCTTTCTCCCAGTGAGTGAGTTTCATTTTCTAACTAATTTACTCTGCAATGGTGATAACTTTACTCTGTCCACTAGCTAGCGTAGCTAGAAAAATCTTGTTCAAACAAGCTGCTCTCGGAGCTCATACGCAGTCAGGAGCATACACACTCCGCTCAGAAGGAAATGACACGCTTTGTGCCCTTTCAGTGCTCACTGTTAAAGCTGTATTTAACAAGGAATCCAAACGCTTTCACCACTAACTGCCTGCCTTAGCAATTTATTTAATAATCAATTGGGGCGCATAAGTGAACAACAGGGATGGGTGGGATATGAAGTGGCTGGGATGAGAATCAGCACCTCCAAGTCCGAGTCCATGGTCCTCAGCCGGAAAAAGGTGGATTGTCCTCTCCGGGTTGGGGACAGACTCCTGCCCCAAGTGGAGGAGTTTTAAGGGTATCTTGGGGTCTTATTCACGAGTGAGGGGAGAATGGAGTGAGAGATTGACAGACGGATCGGAGCAGCATCTGCAGTGATGCGGACATTGTACCAGTCTGTTGTGGTGAAGAGGGAGCTGAGTTCTAAGGCAAAGCTGTCGATTTACCAGTCAGTCTACGTTCCTAATCTCACCTGTGGTCACGAGCTTTGGGTAATGACCGACAGAACGAGATTGCGGATACAAGCAGCTGAAATGAGCTTTCTCCGAAGGATTGCTGGACTCACCCTCAGAGATAGGGTGAGGAGCTCAGTCATCCAGGAGAGGCTCAGAGTAGAACAGCTGCTCCTCCACATTGAAAGGAGTCAGTTGAGGTGGTATGGGCATCTGATTAGGATGCCTCCTGGACGCCTCCCACTTGAGGTGTTTCAGGCACGTCCCACTGGGAGGAGACCCCGGGGCAGTCCCAGGACTCGGTGGAGAGACTATGTCTCCCAGCTGGTCTGGGAACGCCTTGGTATCCTCTCTGAAGAGCTGGAGCAGGTGGCTGGGGAGAAAGAAGTCTGGGCTTCTCTGCTTGAACTGCTGCCTCCGGGACCCGGACCTCCAGAAAGGCAGTAGAAGATGGATGGATGGATGGAAGTGAACAACAAGGTATAGCCACAGACACGCACACACACAAAAAGTGAATACTGCGGTAGCTGCAGTTGGTCATTTTCCTCTGCGGTAGGCGTGTCCATACCGCGGTATTACATAATTGCTGTTGTCGTGACAGCCCTAAGGTAAATTCAGATGATTGGACATGATTTGGAAAGGCACACACCTGTCTATATAAGGTCTCATGGTTGACAGTGCATGTCAGAGCACAAACCAAGCATGAAGTCAAAGGAATTGTCTGTAGACCTCTGAGACAGGATTGTCTTGAAGCACAAATCTGGGGAAGGGTACAGAAAAATTTCTGCTGGTTTGAAGGTCCCAGTGAGCACATTGGCCTCCATCATCTGTAAATGGAAGAAGTTTGGAACCACCAGGACACTTCCCAGAGCTGGCCGGCCATCTAAACTGAGTGATCAGGGAAGAAGGGCCTTAGTCAGAGAGGTGACCAAGAACCCGATGGTTACTCTGTCAGAGCTCCAGTGTTCCTCTGTGGAGAGGGGAGAACCTTCCAGAAGGACAACCATCTCTGCAGCAATCCACCAATCAGGCCTGTATGGTAGAGTGGCCGGATGGAAGCCACTCCTTAGTAAAAGGCACATGACAGCCCACCTGGAGTTTGCCAAAAGACACCTGAAGGACTCTCAGACCATGATAAATAAAATTCTCTGGTCTGGTGAGACAAAGATTGAACTCTTTGGCATGAATGTCAGGCATCATGTTTGGAGGAAACCACGCACCACTTGTCACCAGCCCAATACCATCCCTACAGTGAAGCATGGTGGTGGCAGCATCATGCTATGGAGATGTTTCTCAGCAGCAGGAACTGGGAGACTAGTCAGGATAGAGAGAAAAATGAATGCAGCAATGTACAGAGGCATCCTGGATGAAAACCTGCTCCAGAACGCTCTTGACCTCAGACTGGGGTGATGGTTCATCTTTCAGCAGGACAACGACTCTAAGCACACAGCCAAGATATCAAAGGAGTGGCTTCAGGACAACCCTGTGAATGTCCTTGAGTGGCCCAGCCAGAGCCCAGACTTGAATCCAATTGAACATCTCTGGAGAGATCTGAAAATGGCTTTGCACCGACGCTTCCCATCCAACCTGATGGATCTTGAGAGGTGCTGCAAAGAGGAATGGGCCAAACTGCCCAAAGATAGGTGTGCCAAGCTTGTGGCATCATATTCAAAAAGACTTGAGGCTGTAATTGCTGCCAAAGGTGCATCAACAAAGTATTGAGCAAAGGCTGTGAATACTTGCAGTATGTACATGTGATTTCTGAGTTGTTGTTGTTTTTTTTATTTTTAATAAATTTGCAAAAATTAAAAAAACCCAACTTTTTTTCAGTGTCATTATGGGGTGTTGTGTGTAGAATTTTGAGGAAATAACTGAATTTAATCCATTTTGGAATAAGGCTGTAACATAAAATGTGGAAAAACTGAAGCACTGTGAAGACTTTACGGATGCACTGTACCTTCCCTATAAATACTGTACTTAAACCCAATACATTAGTACTGTGACGTAGGCGAGGTTCACACAAAGAAAGGGAGCAGATGGCTGCGACCCAACAGGCTTTATTAAACACAACAACGAACACAGACAGGAGGGGAGGTCATTCTCACCGACCTCCGTTTATATCAGGGTTACACAACACATAATCACTCCTGCTCTAATTCTACCTATAACACTGCTGTGTCATAACAGCCCCAACATTACAGTACTAATAAAGCCAATGTGAATGTAAGATAAAAACAAAACTTGATTGTTTTAGATTAAACAAATTAAGTTTTGCATCAACAAAATTGTACTTAATAGAATTAAATTTAAACATGAAATAAAAACAAAGTAAGATGAATGCATTATTGTACATTTACAGTATGGATAGTCCAGGTGACTGTGTGACCAAGTTCGTTTCTTTCTTGTGGAAAAATTGCTCATCAAAGACGTGTGTGATGTTTAGGCCTAGATCAGCCAGATAGCTCAGTCCAGCACCAATACACTGAGAAACTCACCATTCAGTGCCACATGCAGGGGGCTGAGTGCTGGCTAAGTGGTTTATTAAGCATAGTCTTGCAAGTGCTATATTAGCAAGACAAGAAAAAGAGCAACAGCAAGATACCACCATCTCATGTTAGTTTCTCTTCTAACTGGAGCTTCTTTTCAACCTATATTTAATCCACTACAATAACAAGGTAATTAATGTTCAAACTGATAAACTTCATTTATTTGCAAATATTCACTCATTTTGAATTTGATTACTGCATCACGTTGCAAAAAAGGTGGGACGGGCAACAAAAGACTGGGAAAGTTGAGGAATGTGCAAAAAAACCCCACCTTTCTGGACCATTCCACAGGTGAACAGCCTTGCGTTCAGTTGACAAAACAGTTCGCCTAACATCGTTTGCAAGGCGAACTGACCGAAATGAATGGGCAGTTCTTGGTGAACGGTTTTTCTGTTCGGCTCGCGCATTCTGTAGTTGCGTAGATCTATGGTCCTCTGTCAGCCGGTAGAGGACCCTAGTAACTACGGCGTAGACTGTAGCCTACTTCAGCTTCATATTACATAAGAATTCTCCGTTATACCCCCACCAAAACCAATATTTTATGCGTGATATTGTCTTACTTACAAAGTGACAAAACCTCAACTCTTAAATTGATGGAATTGCTCCAAAAACAAAAGACTATCGCAAACTATCTTACCTAGGTGCCATCTTTGTTCACCACCTCCAAAAGCATTCAGCCAAAGAGAAAGCATTTTGCAGCAACCGTGTCATTCAGTTATGGAAACTAATGAACAGTTGCAAACTCTTTTGTCAACTGAACGCACCCCAGATTAACTGGACACAGGTGGGTGTCATGATTGGGTATAAAAGGAGCATCCCTGAAAGGCTCAGTCGTTCACAACCAAGGATGGGGTGAGGTTCACCACTTTGTGAACAACTGTGTGGGCAAATAGTCCAACAGTTTAAGGACGTTTCTCAACATACAATTATAAGGAATTTAGGGATTTCATCATCTCCAGTGCATAATGTCATCAAAAGATTCAGAGAATCTGGAGAAATTTCTGCATTTAAGCAGCAAGGCTGAAAACCAGCATTCAATACCAGTGACCTTCAATCCCTTAGGCGGCACTGCATTAAAAACCACCATCATTCTGTCAAGGATATGACCACATGGGCTGAGGAACACTTCAGAAAACCATTGTCAGTTAACACAGTTTGTGTCTACAAGTGCAAGTTAAAACTCTACCATACAAAGCCATATGCCAAAACACCCAGAAACACCGCCGGTTGATCTGGGCCCAAGCTTATCTGAGATGGACTGATGCGAAGTGGAAAAGTGTGCTGTGATCTGATGAGTCTACATTTCAGATTGGTTTTGGAAACCATGGATGTTGTGTCCTTGATGGTCCTAGAAAAAGACCATCAAGGTTGTTGTCAGTGTTCAAAAGCCAGCATCTGTGATGGTATGGAGGTGTGTTAGTGCCCATGGCATGGCTAACTTGCACATCTGTGAAGTTCCAGATTTACAAGAGAAAAAAGCACATTTTTTTCTTGTAAATTAGCTTTTTTTTTTTTTTGTAAATGCGCACCTTTTTTCCTCATACATTTAAAACTTTTTTCTCATAAATTTGTGGTGCTTTTATTGTAAATGTGCAACTTTTTTCTGATAAATTAAAAACTTTTTTTTACATAAATTTGTAACTTTTTTCTGGTAAATTTGCAACTTTTTTTCCTGGTTACAAATATTAGATTGAACAAAGACAGAAATACAAAATGATTATAGCTTTCAGAAGAATATATATAGTGACCAAAATTAAAAATGATAAAGGGTATGGCCACCACTACATGATGTATTTGTGACCATCTTCTATCACGAGAAAAGCAGAGACTGATTTCCTGACATAAGTATCAGCTGGTGTGCATGCTATGTGAGCATAACTGAAGAAATGTCATTTATCTTCAAATAAATCATGGGCGGGATGGACTCTACCAGATATCTGCACACGTGAGGTGGAATTGATATGATAATCTGCTCAATGTTTCATTCCGGCCAACGGTTATTTGTTTAAAACTGTATAAATTGGGGCGGCAGTGGCTCAGGAGGTAGAGCAGGTCGTCTAATAACCCGATGGTTGGCGGTTCGAATCCCGCTCTCCCCAGATATCCTGCCGTTGTGTCCCTGGGCAAGACACTTCACCCGCATTGCCTCCAGTGCCCATAACACTGGGTATGAATGTGTATAAATGCATAAAAATGTTCGGTGGTGGCCGGAAAGGCCGTTGGCGCAGATTGGCTGCCACGTTTCCATCAGCCTGCCCCAGGGCAGCTGTGGCTGCAGAAGTAGCTCGCCACTACCATTGTCTGTCTGGAGTGAATGAATAATGTACCTAATTGTAAAGCGTCTTTGAGTATATATGATAAAGCGCTATATAAAACCGATGCATTATTATTATTAAATAAGTCATTTAGGGTTAGTAATGTTATGAATAAAACACTGAATTATCATGCGATACAGTGATAATAATGTTAGTCTGGGCTTTGTTTTGCTTCTCATGAACCATCACGTTTCTGGCATCTGTTGATCAGTCTTCCCCAGCTAAACTACAGACATGCTGTCATATATTACTGCATACAGATGCAGTTAATTCTTAATTTTAGATAGAAATAAGCAAACATTGTAATGGAATCCCATAACATTCAGTTTTAACATACAGCCCAGCCAGCATGTCCATGTGGGCTCCACCAAGGTTAAATGACTGTTTTATGGGCCCCGTCTGTTTGCCCACGTTGACTTTACCTATTTTCTACTTATTTTCTCATAAATTTGCTATTTTCTTGTAAATTTGACTTTTCCCCCTAATTTGATACAATTGAAATGTATCAAATTAGTGTATCAAATGAAACTCTCAAATTTGCAACTTTTTTACTGTAAACTTGCAACTTTTTCCTCATAAATTTGTGACTTTTTTCTTTTAAATTTTCAATTTACTCATATATTTGCTACTTTTTTGTTAATTTGCTACTTTTTCAAAATTTTCCCTCAAATTTGCAACTTTTTTCTTCTAAATTTGCTAAATTTTTCTTGTAAATTCACAATTTTTTCTTGTGAATGTGAGACTTTCTCCCCTAAATGTTCACATTTTTTTTAATAAATTTGACTTTTTTTCTTGTAATACTGCCTATCAACCTTATTCCCGGGGGCACTATTGTAGCAACTACAGTGGTGTGAAAAAGTGTTTGCCCCCTTCCTGATTTCTCATTGTTTTGTATGTTTGTCACACTTAAATGTTTCAGATCATCAGACAAATTTAAACATTAGACTAAGATAACACAAATAAACACAAAATGCAGTTTTTAAATGAAGATGTTTATTGTTAGTAAAAAAATAATCCAAACCTACAGGGCCCTATGTGAAAAAGTGATTGCCCCCCTAAAGCTAATAACTGGTTGCTTTGTGGAAGCTTTGTGGCTTGTCAACATGCAGTTTGGCAAATTCCAGTCTGGCTTTTTTATGATTTGTTTTCAACAGTGGTGTCCTCCTTGGTCGTCTCCCATGAAGTCCACTTTGGCTCAAACAACGACGGATGGTGCGATCTGACACTGATGTACCTTGACCTTGGAGTTCACCATGAATGTGTTTAGAGGTTGTTCTGGGCTCTTTTGTTACCATTTGTATTATCCGTCTCCTCCTGCGGCCACGTCCAGGGAGGTTGGCTACAGTCCAGTGGATCTTAAATTTCTGAATAATATGTGCAACTGTAATCACAGGAACATCAAGCTGCTTGGAGACGGTCTTATAGCCTTTACCTTTGACATGCTTGTCTATAATTTTCTTTCTCCATGTTTAGTGTGGTCACCAAACAGCACAGTGACTACTTGTCACCCTTTAAATAGGCCGACTGACTGATTACAAGTTTGTAGACACCTGTGATGTTAATTAGAGGACACATCTTGGTTGAACATGTCCCTATGGTCACATTATTTTCAGTCTTTTCTAGAGGTACCATCATTTTTGTCCAGGCCTGTTTCATGAGATTGTTTTTTAAAATAATTCTGTTGAACCACAATTCAAAAGCATCGTCTGATTTTCATTGGTTAATTTTCATAGAATTTTTATTTATTACCACTTCTGTCAGATTCAAGTTATTTCTGTGACCATTGTGGGTTTTTCTTTCATTTACCGGGGGGTACCAACAATTTTGTCCACGGCTGTAAATAGGACCTGCCTGACAGTGAAGTAGACCAAAAGATCCTCAAAAGCTAGACATCATGCTGCGATCCAAAGAAATTCAGGAACAAATGAGAAACAAAGTAATTGAGGTTATAAAGCCATTTGTAAAGCTTTGCGACTCCAGTGAACCACAGTGAGAGCCATTATCCACAAATGGCGAAAACATGGAGCAGTGGTAAACCTTCCCAGGAGTGGCCAGCCAACCAAAATTACCCCAAAAGCGCAGTGATGACTCATCCAAGAGGTCACGATAGTCCCCACAACAACATCCAAAGAACTGCAGGCCTCACTTGCCTCAGTCAAGGTCAGTGTTCATGACTCCATAGTAAGAAAAAGACTGGGCAAAAAATAGCCTGCATGGCAGAATTCCAAGATGATAACCACTGCTGAGCAAAAAGAACATAAAGGCTCATCTCAGTTTTGCCAGAAAACATCTTGATGATCTCCAAGACTTTTGGGAAAATATTCTGATTCTGACTGATGAGACAAAAGTTTAACTTTTTGAAGGTGTGTGTCCATTACATCTGGTGTAAAAGTAACAACATTTCAGAAAAGGAGCATCATACCAACAGTAAAATATGGTGGTGGTAGAGTGATGGTCTGGGGCTGTTTTGCTGCTTCAGGACCTGGAAGACTTGCTGTGGTAAATGGAACTATGAATTTTGCTGTCTACCAAAAAATCCTGAAGGAGAATGTCCGGCCATCTGTTCGTGACCTCAAGCTGAAGCGCACTTGGGTTCTGCAGCAGGACAATGATCCAAAACACACCAGCAAGTCCACCTCTGAATGGCTTAAGAAAAACAAAAAGAAGACTTTGGAGTGGCCGAGTCAAAGTTCTGACCTGAATCCGACTGAGATGCTGTGGCATGACCTTAAAAAGGTGGTTCATGCTTGAAAACCCTCCAATGTGCCTGAATAACAACAATTCTGCAAAGATGAGTGGTGTAGGGAGTTAGAAATGAAGAAGCGATGTGACTTTATAACTCAAAGTTTAATATCAGCTTCACCTCCCTAACATGTCTCATCTCGGTGCAGAAGCAGAATAAGAGGTCGAACGCAGTCAGACCTTCATACTTATACCCACACTCAACAAAAGACATTGCATATCTAACTAACTAACTAACCTGCACTTATATAGCGCTTTTCTAGTCACAAAGACCACTCAAAGCGCTTTCACTAATGCTAACCCTCTATTCTAAGGGCCTATAGGAAACAGATATCTAGGGACAATTTAGAACAACCAATTAACCTAACATACATGTCTTTGGATTGTGGGAGGAAACCGGAGCCCCCGGAGTAAACCCACACAGCACAGGGAGAACATGCAAACTCCATACAGAAAGGTTCCAACCCCTGCCAGCCTGGGGATTCGAACCAGGAACCTTCTAGCTGTAAGGCAACAGTGCTAACCACTGCACCACCGTGCTGCCATATCAAAGCTGACATCCCGCATTAACATAATCCCCCCTCCATTGTCCTCCGTCTCCTCCACCTGACCCTGGGTGGTCAGGGAGATCGATCCGGTCTCCACCACTGCGACTCTGTCTGCTCTTTGATCCTCGCTGGCGGTTGAGACCTCTTGTCCTGTTCATAGGCGTGAGGTCATTCCACATATGTAATCACTAAACATTCTAATATGTCTATACATATGTAGGTATGGAATATATGATTAATATAAGCCACAGCCCCCCCCCCCCAAACGACTAAGAAAAGGACAATCAAATTAAGTTTACAGTTTAAGATAATCTCTATGACCTATTATACTGTTAACCTCTTGACAGGGAAAACGAGGAAAAATCTTTCCAGCAGTCATGCTCCTGTAGAGAATTCAGTGGTAACAACAACAGTATAGTAATATCACAAATCATCCTTAGAACTGTCACGGCACAATCTGATAACATAGTTAACAACTCTTGGTCAATTTGTATCAGTCCCTGTGCCGTCTGGGTTTTAATCTTCTCCCGAATCTGCTGTGGGTCCACTTTGGCGTCGTGGTGGGACCCTCCTGTAAGGAATCTGCAGCTTGGGGAGGAGAGTGGTTATTTGTTCCCTGCAGGGGGGCTGAGTTTTTTTTCTTGGGGGGTCTACCCCGCCGAGGTGCTCTCGCCACCCGTGCAGGTTCGTCTCTCAACAAGAAGGCAGGTTTAAGTCTGTCAGTGCTGACTGTTTCTTTTCTGTCCCCTAAATCAAGCACAAAATGCTTATCACCAGGTTCCAGCACTCTGAATGGTCCGTCGTATGATGGACGGAGGGTTGATTTTAAAACTTCGTGCCTAACAAAAACGAACTCGGCGTTTTTTAAAGCTTGGGGGACAAAAACCCGTGGAAAAGAGTGATGTGCCGGTCCGGGGAGAGTGTCCGGTCTGGTGCTGCCTAAAGGCCTCAGAGCTGGAAGATGCCCGGGCTCTGGGTTCTCTGGTAAAAACTCACCTGGGAGTCTGAGAGGTTGTGCAAAAACTAATTCTGCTGGGGAGGCGTCTAGATCCTCTTTGGGCGCAGAACGCAACCCTAATAAAACCCAGGGAAGTTTATTCACCCAATCTGTATCCGTTAGTGAGGCCCTGAGGGCGGCCTTTAAAGATCTGTGAAAACGCTCGCATAACCCATTAGCCTGAGGGTGATATGCGGTGGTGCGGTGAATTGTCGCCCCTAAGCTGCTGGCCATGGCTGACCAAAGCTCTGAGACAAATTGAGGCCCCCTATCGGACATGATGTCCGATGGGACGCCGAAACGTGCCACCCAGTTTGTTAAAAAAACGCGAGCGACTTCCGCAGCTGTGGTTGACGCCAAAGGGACCGCCTCAGGCCAGCGCGTAGTACGGTCTATCATTGTTAACAGGTGTGTGAAACCCTGAGACGAAGGTAGTGGTCCAACGAGGTCGACATGAATGTGGTCAAACCTTCTGGCTGGGATTCGAAAAGGCTCTAGAGGAGCTTTTGTGTGTTTGTGTATTTTGGCGCGTTGACAAGACATGCAAGTTTTTGCCCATTCCTTTACATTTTTGCGTAGGCCCGGCCAAACAAACTTTTCTGCGACCATTTTAACCGAGGCGCGCACCCCTGGGTGCGCGAGGGAGTGAACCGAGTCGAAAATGCGGCAGCGCCATGCAGCTGGGACTACCGGGCGAGGTCGGCCAGTTGAGATGTCGCAGATTAGGGGGGGTACACCGTCACGTAAACCCATTTTCTCCAGTCTTAACCCTGTTGGTCCAGACAGGAGCGTGCGCACGTCCGCGTCGCTGCTTTGTTCCTCTGCCATGGCTGCGTAATCTATCCCTACGTGAATTGGGGCCGCGTCCGCGTTGGCGAAGAGTTCTGCGGCTGAGGTAGTATAATCTGTCTCCTCGTGCTCTGGCGATGTCACAGCGCGAGAGAGGCAGTCTGCTACCACGTTAAGTTTGCCTGCCACATGTCGAATGTCTGTGGTGAACTCTGAAATTGCAGCTAGCTGTCTTTGTTGCCTGCCTGACCATGGTTCTGAAATTTTAGCCATCGCAAAAGTGAGCGGTTTGTGGTCTACAAAAGCCGTGAAGCGCCGCCCTTCTAACCAAAACTGGAAGTGGCGGATGGATAAATGAAGCGCTAGCAGCTCCCTGTCAAAAGTGCTGTATTTACGCTCGGTTTGGTTTAAAGATTTGCTAAAAAATGCTAAAGGTTGCCAGGTTCCGCCAACATGTTGCTCCACGACTGCCCCTATGGCCAGGTCTGAAGCGTCTGTGGTTAACGCTATGAGGGCTGAGGGATCGGGGTGAACCAACAATGTGGCATTTGCTAGAGCACTTTTTACTTCCGCGAAGGTGTGTTCGGCTCCGGGGTCCATTCGACCGCGTTGGAAGGCTTTTGTTTTCTGAGCGCAGCATACAGGGGCTGCATGAGTTGCGCTGCGCGGGGGAGGAAACGGTTGTAAAAATTCACCATTCCCAAAAATTCTTGCAGCGATTTGACCGTTTGTGGTCGTGGAAAATTTTTTACCACGCGGACTTTGTCTGGCAATGGGACTGCCCCCTTCGGTGAAACTCTGTGTCCCAAAAAATCAATTTGTGACACGCCGAATTTGCATTTGGCTGGGTTGATTATTAACCCGTGCTCTTCTAGTCTCTGAAAAACTGTAGTGAGGTGTTGTTCGTGTTCTTCGTCTGACGGGCTGGCTACCAGCATATCGTCGAGGTAGACGAACACGAAGGGGAGGTCGCGTAATACCGCGTCCATCATACGCTGAAAGGTTTGAGCAGTGCCTTTGAGGCCGAACGGCATCCGCAAAAATTCAAAAAGACCGAAAGGGGTTATTACAGCCGTTTTAGGAATGTCTTCTGCTCGAACGGGGACTTGGTGATAGCCGCGGACCAGGTCTGTTTTAGAAAAAAATGCGCTCACCCGCCAGATGTAGTGAAAAATCTTGGATGTGATGAATTGGGTAGCGGTCATGCGCTGTCGCATTGTTTAGTCTGCGGTAATCGCCGCAAGGTCTCCAAGAACCGTCGGTTTTCGGGACCATGTGGAGTGGCGATGCCCAGGGGCTTTTCGAGCGTCTAATAATGCCTAATTTTTCCAGGGTGGCAAACTCGTCCCGTGCTATGGCGAGCTTGGTCGCGTCTAAGCGCCGAGCTTTGGCGAACACGGGTGGGCCTGTTGTGGGGATGAAGTGTTCAACCCCGTGTTTCCCTACTGTCGCTGAAAATTTTGGAACTGTGAGTGCTGGAAATTGGGTGAGGAGTTGGTCAAACTTACCTCCTGCTGTTGTGACGCTGGCCTGCACGGGTGGTGGAGAAACTCGAGCTGAGCAGGGGATAGAAGCAAATGACAGTGCATTAACCAAGCGCCTATTTGCTAGATCGACTAACAACCCATGTGCACACAAAAAGTCAGCGCCCAACAAGTTAAAACTCACCACCGCTACAATAAATGTCCATCTATAGTTGCGGCCGTGGATGCAAAGAGGCAGGTTCCTTTCACCGAAGGTGTCGATGATCGAGCCGTTGGCTGCCATCGCTCCATTTCCCCGGGGACCCATGGCCCGGTCTGCGTGGGAAGGGGTGATAAAACTCAGCTGAGCTCCGGTGTCGATCAGGAACTGTCTCCTGGTGTGTCTGTCAGTCACATAAAGCAGCTTATTTTTTTCGCCGAGAGCCGCGGCTGTTAACGGTTCTCGGCTTTGGCGTTTCCCGAACTTTTTGAATTTGCAGGGGGGCACGCATTTGTATGCTCTCTCGGCGAAACGGTGGTGGTAATAGCAGATGTCGTTCCGCTTGCTGCGCCTTGGTCGTGTTGTCGCCATGGTGGGCGGGCTCTGCTCGGTTGCCTGTGGTTCTCCGCTGCTCTGGGCTTCCGCGCTGAGATCTGCGGATGCTGCTGTGGCCATCTGTTCCCCACAGGCGTTGATGAGCCGCTGCGCTTCTCGGGCCAGCACGCGGAAGTCCTGCTGGGTGCTGCACCGTATGTTGACCAGCGTCCCTCTCATGTGTGGCGGCAGAGTGCTGAGGAAGATGTGTTGGAAAAGGAAGTTGTCGTTGTCCTCTTCCTTGAGCTGCAGCATGTCCTCCATGAGGGCCTTGGGTCTGCATCCTCTGTGGCCGTAGATCACCAGGATCTTCTCTGCTCTCTCCTTGGCTGAGGGGACGAAGTTCTCGACGATGGTCGCCTTAAGTTCTCTGTATTTGTCATGGGCGGGCGGCTGTTGGATTATGCTCCGCGCACATCTTGACGTGGCAGCATCGAGTTTGGCGACGATGTGATAAAACTTCGTCTCGTCCGCCGTTATGCCCGCCAGTGCAAACTGAGCCTCAGCTTGCTGGAACCACGAGCTCGGGTCTTCTTGCCAGAATTCTGGCAGCTTGACGGTGACGGCGCTTGTGTGGGCCGTCCCTGATGTGTCCGCCGGGTGAAAGCGCCTTTCTTCTGCTCTCACGGCGGGGCTGGGGATGGTGCTCAGTTGAGCCCTCTCTGTAGATTCTGCCGGGGGGGAACGTCTTCCATCCGTTCCCCTGTCTGCATGGGCGCCAGCGCTTGCCTGGGTCGCCTCTGATGAGTTAATCGCGGGAGAACGTCTCTGTTCCATCCTCACGTCTGGTCACCAGTGTAGGGAGTTAGAAATGAAGAAGCGATGTGACTTTATAACTCAAAGTTTAATATCAGCTTCACCTCCCTAACATGTCTCATCTCGGTGCAGAAGCAGAATAAGAGGTCGAACGCAGTCAGACCTTCATACTGCTGAAGGTCTGACTCTTTGATCCTCGCTGGTGGTTGAGACCTCTTGTCCTGTTCATAGGCGTGAGGTCATTCCACATATGTAATCACTAAACATTCTAATATGTCTATACATATGTAGGCATGGAATATATGATTAATATAAGCCACAAGTGGGCCACAATTCTTCCACAGTGCTGTAAAAGACTCATTGCCAGCTATCGCAAACGCTTTACTGCAGTTGTTGCTGCTAAGGGTGGCTCAACCAGTTATTAGGTTTAGGGGGCAATCATTTTTTCAAACAGGGTCCTGTAGGTTTGAATTTTTCTTTCCTCTTAATAATAAACACCTTCATTTAAAAACTGCATGTTGTGTTTGTGTTATCTTTGTCTAATATTTAAATTTGATGATCTGAAACATTTAAGTGTGACAAACATACAAAAAAAGAGAAATCAGGAAGATGGCGAACACTTTTTCACACCACTAGGAAGGGCAGGAATAAGGTGGATGTGGCACCAGTGCCAGAGATGGTGCATCAATAGAGGGCGCAAGTGCGCCACCCCCTTAAAGTATTCAGAGATAAAAAATAAATAAATAAATAAATCGTGATATGCAAAATAAATGTGAGACATAGCCTGTCCTTCAGTAGTTGATATGTAAGCTTCTGTAGCAGTAGCCATTTTAAATAACATTTCAATCTGTAGGCTTACATTATCGACCACTTCCTGGTTTGGGGTACCAGTGTTCTGTCGATTTGTGCTGCCCTATCGAAAAATGCTACCGGTAGCACTGATCAACAGAGTCCATCAGTTTATGCTACTTTTGTGGAGAGTTGTGAAGGACGAGACTGAGTGTATTCCTCAGGTTCAGCTTTATTCACAATGACATTCTCCAACATTCAAAAGCAGAAAAAGAGGATGAATCTTCTCACATCTGTCCTTTTATACCAGGACATCAAACATACAATCACATGGTGCTTAATCAAACATACAGTCACATGGTACTTAATCCCAGTCACAATGTAACTTCCCCCGATCTTAACACCATCCACCTCCTAGTCTCCGGTGGTCAGGAAATCTCTCAAGGCCATCTCCTTGAAACAAAAGGCCAGATCTCACACCCTCCCGTTACCTCTGGAAGGCTCAGCCTCTTTGTTCCCCTGAGACGTGAAGTATACAATAAGCATACAGTGATATATCTGTGGAGCATCTGAAACCAACATATGTGCATATATGTGTGCCACACTTTGTCAAAAACTGCTACCATTGCTTATTGGTTCAATTTGTGTATATTCTGCAGATCATATAAATGTTTAATTAGTCCAGAATATTCAGTTTAGTTATTTTACGTTCCTTAATTTGTTCACTCCTTCTGATTGCGGAATTTATCATAAATTTTAAAAATTCCCATTTCTGTATGTGAAACATTTTCACAAACTACAAACAATCTAATTTATTTATTGTTTAATTTCCAATCCACCTTATTCCTAGCCCCCATGATGCCTTTTCATGAATTACAGGCGCAACTTCCGCTACTAGTTTAGAAAGTAGGGTTGTCACAGAAATGGGACATTTTTCCTTGTTAAAAAACAATGACTTCGGCATCAAAAATGCAGGAACACGGCCTTTTGCACCTCAAAAACAGTAATATAATCATAACACTTCCCACGACTATGGAGGGATGGGAAGATGACCTTAAAAAGTGGCCTGGCAGATTGTAGCTCTGTTAGTTAGCGCCGCTGCTAAAATGCTGACGCTGTAAACAAATTAAAGCTCTGAGATACACTACCGTTCAAAAGTTTGGGGTCACCCAGACAATTTTTGTGTTTTCCATGAAAAGTCACACTTTTATTTACCACCATGAGTTGTAAAATGAATAGAAAACATAGTCAAGACATTGACAAGGTTAGAAATAATGATTTGTATTTGAAATAGTAATTTTTTCCTTCAAACTTTGCTTTCGTCAAAGAATCCTCCATTTGCAGCAATTACAGCATTGCAGACCTAACATGATTGCACAAGGGTTTTCTAATCGTCCATTAGCCTTCTGACGCAATGAGCAAACACATTGTACCATTAGAACACTGGAGTGATAGTTGCTGAAAATGGGCCTCTATACACCTATGTAGATATTGCACCAAAAACCAGACATTTGCAGCTAGAATAGTCATTTACCACATTAGCAATGTATAGAGTGTATTTCTGATTAGTTTAAAGTTATCTTCATTGAAAAAAAGTGCTTTTCTTTCAAAAATAAGGAAATTTCTAAGTGACCCCAAACTTTTGAACGGTAGTGTATATCAATGTTTCCACCGTAATAGTCAGTTGCATTTTGTTAAAATGTGTTGGACATAATCAAATTTACTTTAGAGAAGACGTAGAATCTAGTCAGAGCAACAAAGAACCACAACAGTGTTTTAATGTCGGGGTAAATACAGACAGCTGGAGCTGTTTGCCGGAGTGCCAGACATTCTTCCAGATGCGTGTCCAACTTCAGGAAAAACCTTGTATTTTCCTCCGGAAGACCCATTTTTCTCCTCGTCTCCATTTATGTCTGGAAAACTGGAAGGACCGACAGAGAGAGGTGTTTGCTGAGAACACAAACTTTATTACACAAAACTCTATGCTGGTGGTACAGAGTATGTTGGTTGGGAGGCCAAACCAAAAGAGAGCCGTAAAAGAGACTGTAAAATGGCCATCCCTCACATTTATATGTTTGGCGTGATGATGTCACTGAACAGCCGTGTCATCACGCCGACATTGACGAAACCTGTGGTTTCACAACACCACAATACACTCAACCGACATGGGCTCTATGCCCGCTCACCTCACAAGACTCCATTGCTGAAGAAAAAGCATGTTGAAGCTCATTTAAAATTTGCTGCACAGACTTCCGGGAAGATGGCCAATGTCATGCTAATCATGTGTATTGACCGACGTGTATTAGATGACAATTGATATGCTAATGTGCCATGCATTCTCTGTCTGTATCACTGTATAAAAGAACTGACTTTACATGCCTCAAGAGAGTGCACACACAGCACACAGTGCTGCAGTGTGTCTCATGATGATGGAGGAATAAAACTCTTAAACCTTCAGCTCGCTGTGTCTCGCCTGAACTTATTTTGTTCCTCCACAACACAATCAAATAAATCTCAGTTCAGTCCCTTTCATATGTGTCAAAGTCTAACATGTGATTGCCTACATATAGGCTACACCTCTGTATTCCACTTTCAAACACAGCCTACATTTGGGCCTGGAAAGCCTGACTGGACTAAGTGTTTCAGACAAGAATACTTGCTAGGCATGCACTAGTAATAAAAAAAAACAAACAAAAAAAAAAAACAGGCAACTGTGAAGACTTTTCCATTAGAGCAGTTGTAAGTGAAAATTGTAGTTTTATAATACTCATATGTGTGTAGAGTAATGCATGAATAATAACTTGTATCCACCTTATTCCTAGCCCCCATGATATGTTGTGTGAATTACGGGTACAACTTTTTTTTTTTTTGTTACTTATTTGTACCCGTAGGTAGACTTGGTTTTGCAGTCTGGTGACAAGCCACTGGCTGCTGGTCGCTGCGTGCGCGAGCGCCCTAAACCTACATGTTTTTGGTGTGCGGGAGGAAACCGGAGAAATCCCGGAGTAAACCCGCGCAACACGGGGAGAACATGCAAACTCCACACAGCTCACTGTTGGTCGGGGGCTGGGATCGAACCCACGATCTCATGATCCCCGCGATCCTCCGGCCGAGGGTAAAACTGTGCTGCCACAGTGCTAAACCACTGCGCCACCGTGCAGCCTGTAGTACACTAGTACACTTACGGTACTAGTTTAGAACGTGTGGTTGTCACAGAAACAGGACACTTTTCCTTGTTAAAAAACAATGACTTCGGCATCAAAAATGCAAGAACACGGCCTTTTGAACCTCAAAAACAGTAATATAATCATACAACTTCCCACGACTATGGAGGGATGGGAAGATGACCTTATAAAGTGGCCTGGCAGACAGTAGCTCCGTTTGTTAGTGCCGCTGCTAAGATGCTCGTCGGCCTCTGTCGGTCTATGATGACCATGGAAGAGAATCCTAAACGTCTACTCTGCTGGAGCAGCACCGCCTGTGGCTGAACAGGCCGATGCGCGAATGGCAGTCCCTGTCACACAGGTCGCACTTGTGGGTGGTCTCCGTGCTGCTGGGTCTGTGGCGGTTCTTCTTGCGGGTCCTTTTTTCATCTGCTGCAGCAGTCAGTCTCTCTTTACCCGCCTTGAGCTGTCTGGTCAGGGTGCCTCTCCATTTGGAGCAGTCCGTTGCAAGGTCCTCCCAGCGCTCAGTGTTGATCTCTAGGGTCTTCATGTCTCTCTTGCAGACGTCTCTAAAGTGCAGCTGTGGGCGGCCAACGTCTCTCCTGCCAGTTGCCAGTTCTCCGTAGAGGACGTCTTTGGGGATTCTGCCATCCTCCATACGGTGAATGTGGCCTAGCCAGCGGAGCCTGCACTGCCTGAGTAGAGTGAACATGGAGGGAAGGCCGGCGCGGGACAGAACTTCTGTGTCGGGCACTTTGTCCTGCCAGGATATGTCCAGGATGTGGCGAATGCAGCGCAAGTGGAAGGAGTTCAGTCTCTTTTCCTGCCGGGCGTATGTTGTCCACGTCTCACTCCCATAGAGCAGTGTGCTGATGATGCAGGCGTTGTACACTGCCATCTTCGTCTTGACAGAGAGTTTGGGATTCTCCCACACTTGTGTGGTGAGGCGAGCGAGTGTGAAGGCTGATTTTCCAATCCTCTTGTTGATCTCTGTATCAAGGGAGCCCAGGTACGTGAACTGATTCACGACCTCCAGCTCGTAGTCGTCGATGGTGATGGTTGGTGGTGCTTCCGTGCCTTGCGCCAAGACGTTAGTCTTCTTCAGGCTGATGGTAAGCCCGAAGTCCTTGCATGCCTGGGAGAAGCGGTCCATCAGGGTCTGAAGCTCCTGCTGTGTGTGGGTTGCGACTGCAGCGTCGTCTGCGAACAGCATGTCTCTGATTAGAGCCTCGCGTACTTTGGTTCTGGCTTTCAGGCGGGTGAGGTTGAAAAGCCTGCCGTCAGATCTTGTGTGCAGGTAGATTCCCTCTGTTGCTGTGCTGAAGGCATGCCTCAGGAGCATAGCAAAGAAAATCCCAAAGAGGGTTGGCGCAAGTACACAGCCCTGTTTCACTCCACTGCGTATGTTGAATGGCTCTGAGACATTGCCATCGTGCTGCACTATCCCCTGCATGTTGGTGCGAAACGATTCGATGAGGCTTTGCAACTTTGGTGGGCATTCTATCTTTGGCAGGATCTTGAAAAGGCCCTCTCTGCTGACCAGATCGAACGCTTTGGTGAGGTCGATGAAGGTGACGTACAGGGGCATGTTCTGTTCTCTGCATTTCTCCTGGAGTTGGCGGATGGAGAATATCATGTCTACCGTCGATCGCTCAGCGCGGAAGCCACACTAAGACTCGGGGTAGACACGTTCGGCAAGCTTCTGTAGACGAACGAGAACAACTTGTGCGTAGACTTTGCCAACAACGCTGAGGAGGGAGATGCCCCTGTAGTTGTTGCAGTCGCTTCTCTCCCCTTTTTTTTTGTAGAGGTTGATGATCTTGGCGTCCCTCATGTCCTGTGTTACGGCACCTTCCTTCCAACACTGGCAGAGGACGTCATGCAATGGCAGCAGTAGGGCGGTCTTGCAGTGCTTGATCAGGTCAAGGGGTATGCCGTCGTTGCCGGGTGCCTTGCCAGCGGCCAAGCTATCAATGGCCTTGCTGAGTTCGTCGATGGTTGGCTCGGCGTCAAGTTTGTCCATGGATGGCAGGCAGTCGTTGGCATCAAGGGCTGATTGGTGTCACGGTGTTCTGTCTGGAGTAGAGGTCAGAGTAGTGTTCCACCCATCTCTCCATCTGCTTGTTCTTTTCTGTGATCATCTCCCCAGTGGAGGATTTGAGGGGGGCCGTCTTGCTCTGAGCCGGACCAAGTGCTTTCTTGATGCCATCGTACATACCACAGATGTTCCCTGTTATGGCAGCGGTTAATGTCTTGGCTGAGCTGAGTCCACTACTCGTTGGCACAGCGCCGAGCAGTCTGCTGAACTTTGCTTCTCGCAGCCCTGAGAATCTGGAGATTCTTCTCGTTTGGGTACTTCTTGTACTCAGCAAGTGCTGACCGCTTGGCTTCAATGACGGGGGTCATCTCGGTCAACTTGGCATCAAACCAGTCCTGTGACTTTGAGGTCTTCCTCCCAAAGGTAGCCAAGGCTTTGCGGTGGATGGTGTTTCGCAGCTCTTCCCACTTCTGCTTTGCAGATTCTCCTTCTTGTGGTACACCAAGTTCCTTCTCAAAGGTGGAGGCAAACTGCTCAACAAGTTCTGGTTGAGCCATCTTGCTGGTGTCAATCTGTGCCTTTCCAGGCTGTCTAGGACGATGGAATTTCTTCAGCTGCAGCTTGACCTTGCAACACACCAATCAATCAATCAATGCATTAGATTTATATAGCGCTTTATCATAGACACTCAAAGACGCTTTACAGAAATTAAGGGTCATCCACCACCTGGATGGATGAAGAAGCCACAATACGGCGCCATCCCTTTAACCATTCACACACACATTCACACAAAGGGCCACTTTAGAGTCTCCAGTTAACCTAACGTGCATGTTTTTGGCATGTGGGAGGAAACCGGAGAAATCCCGGGGTAAACCCACGCATACATGGGGAGAACATGCAAACTCCACACAGATCACTGTTGGTCGGGGGCTGGGATCGAACCCAGGATCCCACGATCCCCACGATCCCCCGGCCAAGGGTAAACTGTGCTGCCGCAGTGCTAACCACTGCGCCACCGTGCAGCCAATGAATGGTCTGTGTCGCAATCTGCACTCTGGAACGAACGGGTGATTAGCACGTTCTTCAGTGAGGTGCGCCTGGTCAGGATCTTGGTCTTGAAGAACAAGTTTGTGATGCACAGATCATGATATGTGCAGAACTCGAGCAGCCGCTGTCCGTTGTCGTTCATTCTGCCCACGCCAAAAGGTCCAAGACAGGAGGGCCAGGAGTCATGGTCAGCACCCACTCTGGCATTGAAGTCTCCAAGGAGAATGAGTTGTTCAGAGTTGGGGATGATCCTGACAGTTGTTGCGAGATATTTGTAGAACTCGTCTTTTGCCTCTGGTGTGGCTGTCAGTGTTGAGGCATACACACTGACGAGGGTGACTGGGCCTTGAGTGGTGTTCAGGCGGAGGGGGAGGAGTCGTGCAGAGCCAGTGCTGCCCGGTTCCACCATCTTCAGCAAGGTGTTCTTCACTGCGAAGCCCACTCCGTGTTCCCTGTGTTCGTCACTGCCCTTTCCCTGCCAGTAGAACGTGTAGTCCTTCTCTCTGTGTGCCTGCGTCAGCCAACCGTGTTTCCTGGAGAGTGGCGATATCCACTCACAGTCTCTTCAGCTCATTATTGATGATGGCAGTCTTCCTGGTGTCGTTGATGTCCTTGAGGTTAGCAGCGAGTCCTGTCATCATAGTGCAGCCGTTCCAAGTTCCCAGTTTTAGAGTTGGTCTCTTTTGTTTTATTGTCTTGCCTGGTGCAAAGGTTCTCAGCCTGCTGTTCGGACTTCTCCTCATCCCCATGCACCCAATGAGGAAAGCAAGCTGTGGCGGAACAACACCTTATTGGCTGGGGGCTGCCCAGCTTGAGGCGGGCGGTAGCTGTCCAGTGAGATCCGATGATCCCTCCCACCGTCGGGAACAACCCCTGGTGCCGCGCTCTACGCCAATTGAGCGGTGGCTTATAACCGGTAACTGTCATTCCCCGTGTTTTGTCTACGCCAAAGGCGAAGCTGGAGTGTCCTCTCCAGTGATCCGGTGTTCTACCTTCCAGCGTTGGGTGTTGGTAGGATTCAAGCCTGGGCAGGAAGATATGGAGGACAAGATGTTGCCCATGCAGCATGTCCCCCCTCTCCACGTCACTGATGAATCCAAAGGAACAGCAGGGCTGCTACAGTTTGGCACCAGCGCCATTGCAGGAGCTGCCAGAACGATGTTGAGCACAACATAGAACTGCCTTAGGGGCTCCGACTCCGGATTTTTCCTCAGGGTTGACTCCCGAAGCCTTTCCTGTGACCGGGTATGCCGCAAGGCAGCGGAGGTTTGAAATCAGGGTTTACCTTCCCCTAGATGGGCTACCTTCCCAGGTTGACGAGCCACCATCTACCCGAAGCATCTGGTTTTAAGGCACCAGAGATCCGCCCTCGCCCCTTCTCCTATTAGTAAAAGCAGTTCCGCTGGGTTTAGAGACTAAACCACATGGGCAGGCTAGGAGTTGGACTTAGTTGTCAGAGGCTTTTCGAGACACACGCCATAAGGAGCATTTTATGAGCACTGGGAGCTTAACCCCAGTGCCGCTCCTGGCTATGACAACCTTGGAACCGCTAAGATGCTAACAAACAAATAAAAACTCTGAGATATATCAATGTCTCCACTGCAATAAAGTTGGAAACATTTTGTTAAAATATGTTGGACATAATCAAATTTACCTCAGAGCAGATGTAGACTCTAGTCAGAACCACAAAGAACCACAACACCAGGCTTGGGTGTTTTAATGTTGGGGTAAAAACAGACAGCTGCAGCTGTTTGTTTCACCCAGAAATTAAAAGGCTCATGTTGATGTAATGCTGTGAATGCTTGTTATTTAACTTAACACGTACAGACATTTTCTGACAACTGTTCAGAATTTTATTGATCTATATTTTGTGTGCTGAAGCATGCTGAAGTCTGTATCGTTCCAAAGCAGTGGAACGAATGCCAACCCCCCCAAAAAAACTATTTGATATCTTTATTAAATCGTTAAGCCTTACGAAACAAACTGTTCCTATTTTTTATTTATTATTTTACTTCATGCAGCCTTGCATCTGGTGACATATATGACGCATAAATGCCAGATGTGTGACATTCATACAAGTGAAAACATACCTGGTGCTGTTGTCCGTACCACCGATCACACCAACAGGCCTTTTTCGTTTTCAGTGCATCATCTAGGCATCGCTGGTGAGAAGCCTCCATTCATACAGTCTGTGGCACAACCACGAACACCAGCAACAAGTACCAGAACTACGCCAAAACATTCAAAAAATACAAAAACTAGAAGAGCTGAAATTAGCTGCCACTTGAGTGTAAAACACGTAGGTGGACTATACATTAAAGTGAATTTGAAAACTTTTAAAAATGCTATTTTAAATGTCCCACTACTCCACTTTTGCTGACTGCTTTAACACGACTTCAGTCGAAACCGTAAGCGCCGCCCATAATCATTCCTACAGCGGCACCCCCAGGAATAAGGTGTATACAGTATATATGGGGAAACTGTTGTAATAATTATTACGTATTTGTTCAATGTTCATATACAGTTATTAATGGCGCTCTTATTTGTGTGGTAGGGGATGGTTGCCCCGGTTTCCGGTTCTGCCAACCAAGGTTGGCTGCGAGTGATATGATTGATACCTGCTGCTGTCGGATGGCTTGTGGCACCATCCCGATGAGTTACGGTGTGCTCCGAAGAAGACGGGTGGGCACAACCCCGGACGGTTAGAGCGCTCGCAGGTGTGGAGAAGAAGACGCTCCTAGGAGGAGGCGACCATTGGTGGTCCGGGAAGCGGACTGCTGCCAGGGGTGGACTGATGGTGAAGGTCTGGGGCGGGGGGGGGGGGGCACAGGTCATCCTCACTGAGCCATGGGCGTGTTATAATTGTTCAGTTGTTCTGTGTTAATAGTTTGGGGATTATTACCTCCGCCAGGAGGTTATGTTTTTGCTGGGGTTTGTCTGTTTGTCTGTTGGTTAGCAAGATAACTCAAAAAGTTTTGGACGGATTTCGATGAAACTTTCAGGCGTTGTTGGAAATGGTACCAAGGAAGAACTGATTAAATTTTGGGGATGATCCGGATCACCGTCCAGAAGAAAACCGCCATTATGGAAAATGCCATTTTCGTGAATAACTACTGAACCACTAATCCTATCATTGTCAATCCAATTGCTAGTCATATGTTTTCATGGTCAAGGAATCTGAAAACGTACACACAAACACTGTATGGGGGGAACTGTGGCCGCCAGAACAGAAAATGCCATTTTCGTGAATAACCACTGAACCACTAATCCTATCATTGTCAATCCAATTGCTAGTCATTATGGGTAACCCCCACAACAGCCACGGACAAGCAGGGCGCTCAGCGGGAGCAATTAACATAGCAGTGTGATCTATGGACTGATAACAATATGTAGATGTGCCTTGTAACCTCTTTTGTCCCACAGCTCCGGAGCAGAGGCGAATTCCGGCCAGTAATCTTCCTATTGTTATGTGTGTCTCTCAAATGCAAACGTTCATGCTTCCTGCTCTCACTGTGATGCAAATGTCCCATGCCTTTCATGTATTGTCTGTAACTGGGTATAAAAACTGCATTGCTCTGTAACTCTCTCTCTCTCTGACTACTGCTTCTGACGACACGCATTCTGTGTCTCCTCACGAGAGCCTGAGGACCCGCTCCAGCCCGCCTGCACAGGGCTGGAGTGAGTTCTATGATGGCGGGATGAATGATAATAAACTCCCTCAAAAACTCTCACTTCGCTGCATATTATTCTTCCGCCACAGTCATATGTTTTCGTGGTCAAGGAATCTGAAAACATACACACAAACACTGTATGGGCGGAACTGTGGCCGCCATTACGGAAAATGTCATTTTTGTGAATAACTACTGAACCACTAATCCTATCATTGTCAATCCAATTGCTAGTCATATGTTTTCATGGTCAAGGAATCTGAAAATGTACACACAAACACTGTATGGGGGGGAAGTGTGACGCTTGGCGGAGGTCTGCACTCTCCGAGTGCTTTTCTAGTTTTGTTCGTCGGCCTCCGTCGGTCTATGATGACCATGGAAGAGAATCCTAAACGTCTACTCTGCTGGAACAGCACCGCCTGTGGCTGAACAGGCCGATGCGCACCGGTGTTCTACCTTCCAGCGTTGGGCGTTGGTAGGATTCAAGCCTGGGCAGGAAGATATGGAGGACAAGATGTTACCCATGCAGCATGTCCCCCCTCTCCACGTCACTGATGAATCCAAAGGAACAGCAGGGCTGCTATAGTTTGGCACCAGCGCCATCGCAGGAGCTGCCAGAACGATGTTGAGCACAACAGAGAACTGCCTTAGGGGCTCCGACTCCGGATTTTTCCTCAGGGTTGACTCCCGAAGCCTTCCCCGTGACCGGGTATGCCGCAAGGCAGCGGAGGTTTGAAATCAGGGTTTACCTTCCCCTAGATGGGCTACCTTCCCAGGTTGACGAGCCACCACCTACCCGAAGCATCTGGTTTTAAGGCGCTGTAGCGGTTTGATTCAACCCCCACAACACAGGGACAGAACACAGAGACAGTCAGCTCACACTCCTGGGTTTTTTCCGCTGCATGCTGCGTTTACAGCTGTGAGGTTAAAGTGTCATCCATGCATTGTGTTCATGCATCCTGTCTGTACCTCTGATATGCAAATGCCCAGATTGACTGCTGTGAATGTCTTTGATTTATTGTCTGAGATGAGTATATATGCTGCACTGTGCTGTAAATCTGCCTCTCTTTCTGATTCTGCAACTGGTAGACACACACGTGTCTCCTCTCTTTGAGAGCTGGAGGAATGAAGCTGCAGCCTGCTCAAGCCATGGGCTGCAGCCAAGTTCTGATGAAGGCGGGTGATAATAAAGCTTTTTAAAAATCCAACGCTGCCTTTATTTTATCATCCTCTTCACTGGTGACCCCGGAATGCACACGTTTTGTGCAAACGCAACCTTCTGATCTGAGCAGCCACGCTGGCGACCCGAGACTGAAGAAAACGAGCGGCCAGCGAACGCAGCACCCGGGCATGAATCCTCCGTCGCAGCGGCCTGACTGGTCTGCCCTCCCTGCTGCTTCAGGGAGGCCTCGACGCAGAGCCCACGGCGGGCGAACTGCTCTCAGGACATCAACCCAGACCGGGTAAGCGACAGAGAACATCATGGCGTGCCCTCGCCGAGATCAGCACATCCACGCGGGACCGGCCACGCAGTTCCTCCACATGACAGCACACGCGGGCGACTCCCATGGCCGACGGAGCACACGTGGACCTGAACGCACCATGACTAATCTGCAGCCACGGCTCGTCAGAGATGTTTTTCGGCGCAGACTGCGCCGATCTCCACCAAGTTTCCGACCCTGATTTCCTCTCCAGTGGCCCACCCAAGCACGGAACCCCCGCGCGCGCACCGGGGAGTTACGAGGACGGCACACCACACACGGGGCAATAAAGGCTACAGAGACCGCCATCGTCCTCCGCCGCTGCACATGCCCGAGAAAAACGGCCGATCGCCACTCTCGGAACCTTCAGGGCTGCTCGTTCACCTGAAGCAAGCACGCAGCTTGCCACTGGATTTTCTAATGGTCTCAGCCACGGCACAAAGGGATTTCAGCCGTCAGCTGTTCCCGGGGGCTTTGGGGTTGCTCCTGCACCTAAAGCCAACACGCCAGTCCCTCTGCTTTTGTTTCTTTTTTTTTTTTCTTACAGCCGCTCCTGCTTTTCTTCATGGCCACGAGAGGAGTCAGAGACTAATTTTTTTCTCCTGATCTCCGCATGTTCAGATGGGACATCGCGGAGCAGCAAACACTTTTGGCGCGACTCGAACGATTTTCCCGCACCCGGTCAGCATTTGCTACCCCCCTCCCCCTCCTCCTGCACAGAGCTTTTCCCTGCTCGCTGCCCAAACTGCAACATCAAGGTCACGGTCCCCTACTGTGCCCTCTGGGGGGGAGCAGTGTAGCGGTTTGATTCAACCCCCACAACACAGGGACAGAACACAGAGACAGTCAGCTCGCACTCCTGGGTTTTTTCCACTGCATGCTGCGTTTACAGCTGTGAGGTTAAAGTGTCATCCATGCATTGTGTTCATGCATCCTGTCTGTACCTCTGATATGCAAATGCCCAGATTGACTGCTGTGAATGTCTTTGATTTATTGTCTGAGTTGTGTATATATCTGCAACAATGCTCTGCACTGTGTGTGTTTATATATTTACATATTTATTCCATCTAGCTACAATGCTCCGCACTGGTTGTGTTTATGTTTATATATCTATATATTTATTCCATCTAGCTACAATGCTCCTCACTGTGTTTATATATCTACATATTATTCCATCTAGCTACATTGCTCCGCACTGTGTGTTTACATATTCATATATTTATTCCATCCAGCTACAATGCTCTGCACTGTGTGTCTGTGTGTGTGTATATATATATTTTATAGTAATATGTACATATGTATATTAGCTGCTCTTGCTTGCTTGTTTTTTTTCTTGCCTTGTGAGTGTTGCTATCCCTGTGCTGTTGCAATCCTGGAATTTCCCCATTGTGGGACTAATAAAGGCTTATCTTATCTTATCTTATATGCTGCACTGTGCTGTAAATCTGCCTCTCTTTCTGATTCTGCAACTGGTAGACACACACGTGTCTCCTCTCTTTGAGAGCTGGAGGAATGAAGCTGCAGCCTGCTCAAGCCATGGGCTGCAGCCGAGTTCTGATGAAGGCGGGTGATAATAAAGCTATTTAAAAATCCAATGCTGCCTTTATTTTATCATCCTCTTCAGCGCCAGAGATCCGCCCTCGCCCCTTCTCCTATTAGTAAAAGCAGTTCCGCCGGGCTTAGAGACTAAACCACACGGGCAGGCTAGGAGTTGGACTTAGTTGTCAGAGGCTTTTCGAGACGCACGCCGTAAGGAGCATTTTATGAGCACTGGGAGCTTAACCCCAGTGCCGCTCCTGGCTATGACAACCTTGGAACCTGTGGTCTATATTAATCATATATTCCATAACCAACATATGTTTAAGCATGTGAGAATGTTTGGTGATTACATATGTAAGGCGACTTCACACCTCAGAACAGGACAAAGAGTCTCAACCGCCAGTGAAGATCAAAGAGCATCCAAGGCACTGCGGTGGAGACCGGATGGGTTGCCCTGACCCCCCAGGGCCAGGCGGAGGAGTACGAACACAATGGGGGGATTAAGATAATGAGGGATGTCAGCTTTTGATATGCATGTCTTTTGTTATGTGCGAGTATAAGTTCGTAGAGCCGAAGGTGTTCGCTCTCTTACTTCTTCTGCTGCTGCACCTAGATGAGACTTGTTAGAGGAGCTGATAATAAACTTTCAGATTTCAGAAAAGATTTATTACCAAGTACATTCACAAGTAAATGTAAATATACGAGGGATTTGACTTGACACTGAGAACGACATAGTTGACATTTTCAGTGATGTGGCAGTGTCAGTGACGCGCCTGTCAGCAGAATGGGAACAGGAAGCAATGGGGGAGAGAGAGGATAAACACAGTAGGAAGGAGAGAGAAAAAAAAGCATTGTTTATCAGAATACAGTTCATATATGATCAATATTATGATTACAAGAAAAAAAACTCAATGCACAAATAGCAGACAATAGAATCCATACAATGACACAAAGAGAGCAGTGAATGAGTAATCTTCTCATTAGTATAGTGAGTCAGTGTGAGTGAGGGTGTTGAGTGCAAACATGATATCAGTTAAGGACAACAAAGTCTCTTCAGCAGCAGATGTTATGTCTGCCATCTGGGCAAAGGCACGTGTCCTTGGCACGGCAGATGGAATGGTTTGCCAGACAGCTGGCTGTCCTTGAGTCAAATGCTGCCCGCCATGTTATGAAAAAACAAGTATACTGAAGATAATCTGGAGGACTGTGTGCTGAGGGCGTCAAAACAGGTCGAACTTTGGTTTATGAATCACTTTGCCTCATTATTTCAAGCCCCTCTACACTGGTGACCCTGACGCGAGAATGGACCAGAGGCATTCCCCCGCGATCGACTCATCTGTGGCGACCCAGGCAGACGCCGGCGCCCATGCAGACAGGGGAACAGATGGACGACGTTCCCCCACGGCAGAAGTGATAGAGAGGGCTCAACTGAGCACCAGCGCCGCGGAGAGAGCCGAAGCAAGGCACTCTCACCCTGCGGACACATCAGTGACGGTCCACACAAACTCCGTCACCGTCAAGCTGCCGGACTTCTGGCAGGAAGACCCCGCCTCGTGGTTTCAGCAAGCTGAAGCCCAGTTTACACTGGCGGGCATCACGGCTGACGATACAAAATTCTATCACATCGTCGCCAAATTCGACGCCGCCACTTCGAGATGTGCGCGGAGCATAATCCAGCGGCCGCCGGCCCAGGACAAATATAAAGAACTGAAAGCGGCCATCGTGGCAAATTACGTCCCCTCAGCCGAGGAGAGAGCCGAGAGGATCCTGGCGGTCTACGGCCACAGAGGAGGCAGACCCAAGGCCCTCATGGAGGACTTGCTGCAACTTAAAGAAGAGGACAATGACAACTTCCTCTTCCATTTCATATTCCTCAGCACGCTGCCGCCACACATGAGAGGGACGCTTGCCAACATGCGATGCAGCACCCAGCAAGACTTACGCACGCTGGCTCACGAAGCTCAACGGCTCGTTAACGCCTGCAAGGAGCAGACACCCACAGCAGCATCCACAGACCTCAACGCTGATGTCCGGAGCCACAAGGAGCCACAAATCACTGAGCAGGATCAGCTCGCGGTGACAGCGACACGGCCAGGACGCAACAGACGGAGCGACGTTTGTTATTACCACCACCGCTTCGCTGAGAAGGCTTACAAATGCGTTCCCCCCTGCAAATTCACGATTTCGGGAAAACGCCGAAGCCAAGAGCCGTTAACAGCGGCGGTTCTCGGCGAAAAAAGCAAGCTTTTATATGTGACGGACGGACACACTGGCAAGCGGTTCCTTATCGACACGGGAGCTCAACTAAGTTTTGTCATGCCCTCCCAAGCAGACCGGGCCATGGGCACCCGGGGCAATGGAGCGGTGGAAGCCAACGGCTCCAGCATCGACACTTTTGGCGAAAAGAGCCTGCACCTCCGCATCCACGGCCGCAACTACAGATGGACATTTGTTGTAGCGGCGGTGAGTTTTAACTTGTTGGGCGCAGATTTTTTGTGTGCACATGGGTTATTAGTTGATCTAGCGAACAGACGCTTGGTTAATGCACTGTCCTTTGCTTCTATTCCCTGCTCAGCTCGAGTTTCTCCACCACCCGTGCAGGCCAGCATCACCACAGCAGGAGGTAAGTTTGATCAACTCCTCACCCAATTTCCAGCACTCACAATTCCCAAATTCTCAGCCACAGTGGCTAAACACGGGGTTGAATATTTTATTCCCACAACGGGCCCACCCGTATTCGCCAAAGCTCGGCGCATAGACACGGCCAAGCTCGCCATAGCTCGGGACGAGTTTACTACCCTTGAAAAATTAGGCATTATCAGACGCTCGAAAAGCCCCTGGGCGTCACCACTTCACATGGTCCCGAAATCCGACGGTTCTTGGAGACCGTGCGGTGATTACCGTAGATTAAACAATGCGACAGCGCATGACCGCTACCCAATTCCTCACATTCAAGATTTTTCACTACATCTGGCGGGTGCGCGCATTTTTTCAAAATTAGACCTGGTCCGCGGTTATCATCAAGTCCCAGTTCGAGCAGAGGACATTCCTAAAACAGCTGTAATAACCCCTTTCGGCCTTTTTGAATTTTTGCGGATGCCTTTCGGCCTCAAAGGCGCTGCTCAAACCTTTCAGCGGATGATGGACGCAGTATTACGCGACCTCCCTTTTGTTTTCGTCTACCTCGACGATATGCTGGTAGCCAGCTCGTCTGAGGAAGAACACGAGCGGCATCTCACTATGGTTTTTCAGAGGCTAGAAGAGCACGGGTTAATAATCAATCCAGCCAAATGCAAATTCGGCGTGTCACAAATTGATTTTTTAGGACACAGAGAGTCTCCGAGGGGGGCAGTCCCACTGCCAGACAAAGTTCACGCGATAAAAAGTTTCCCACGGCCACAAACGGTCAAATCGCTGCAAGAATTTTTGGGAATGGTTAATTTTTACAACCGTTTCCTCCCCCACGCAGCTCAGCTCATGCAGCCCCTTTATGACTCGCTCAGAAAACAAAAACCTTCCAACGCGGTCGAATGGACCCCGGAGCGCGAACGCGCCTTCGCGGAAGTAAAAAGTGCCCTAGCTAATGCCACATTGTTGGTTCACCCCGATCCCGCGGCCCGCATTGCGCTAACCACAGACGCTTCGGACCTGGCCATAGGGGCAGTTGTAGAACAACATGTCAGCGGGATCTGGCAACCTTTGGCATTCTTCAGCAAATCGCTAAACCAAACTGAGCGTAAATACAGCACATTTGACAGGGAGCTGCTAGCGCTTCATTTATCCATCCGCCACTTCCAGTTCTGGTTAGAGGGGCGGCGTTTCACAGCTTTTGTAGACCACAAACCGCTCACCTTTGCGATGGCTAAAATTTCCGAACCGTGGTCAGGCAGGCAACAAAGACAGCTAGCTGCGATTTCAGAGTTCACCACAGACATTCGACATGTGGCAGGCAAACTTAACGTGGTAGCAGACTGCCTCTCTCGCGCTGTGACATCGCCAGAGCGCGAGGAGACAGATTATACTACCGCAGCCGCAGAGATTTTCACCAACACGGACACATACGCAGCACCAATCCATGCAGGGATAGATTATGCAGCCATGGCAGAGGAGCAAAGTAGTGACGGGGACGTGCGCGCACTCCTGTCTGGACCAACAGGGTTAAGGCTGGAGAAAAGGGGTTTACGAGACGGTGTGCCCCCCCTAATATGTGATATCTCAACCGGCCGACCTCGCCCGTTAGTCCCAGCTGCATGGCGCCGCCGTATTTTCGACTCGATTCACTCCCTCACGCACCCAGGTGTGCGCGCTTCGGTTAAAATGGTCGCCGAAAAGTTTGTGTGGCCTGGCCTGCGCAAAAACGTAAAAGAATGGGCAAAAACTTGCATTTCTTGTCAGCGCGCCAAAATACACAAACACACAAAAGCCCCTCTGGAGCCTTTTCCAATCCCTGCTAGAAGGTTCGACCACGTTCATGTCGACCTCGTGGGGCCGCTACCTTCCTCCCAAGGTTTCACACATCTGTTAACAATGATAGACCGCACCACGCGCTGGCCAGAGGCGGTCCCTCTGGCGTCAACCACAGCGGAGGAAGTTGCTCGCGTTTTTTTGACAAACTGGGTGGCACGTTTCGGCGTCCCATCGGACATCATGTCCGATAGGGGGCCTCAATTTGTCTCGGAGCTTTGGTCAGCCATGTCCAGCAGCTTAGGGGCGACAATTCACTGCACCACCGCTTATCACCCTCAGGCTAATGGGTTATGCGAGCGTTTTCACAGATCTTTAAAGGCCACCCTCAGAGCCTCACTAACGGATACAAATTGGGTAAATAAACTTCCCTGGGTTTTATTGGGGTTGCGTGCTGCGCCCAAAGAGGATCTAGACGCCTCTCCAGCAGAATTAGGTTTTGCACAACCTCTCAGGCTCCCGGGTGAATTTTTACCAGAGAACCCAGAGCCAGGGCATCTCCCTGCCCCGAGGTTTTTAGGCAGCAACGGACCGGACTCTCTCCCCGGACCGGCACATCACTCTTTTCCACGGGTTTTTGTCCCACAAGCTTTAAAGAACGCTGAATTCGTTTTTGTTAGGCACGAAGCTTTAAAACCAACTTTCCGCCCACCATACGATGGGCCATTCAGAGTGCTGGAACCTGGTGATAAACACTTTGTGCTTGATTTTGGGGATAGAAAAGAAACAGTCAGCATTGACAGACTTAAACCTGCCTTCTTGTTGAGAGACGAGCCTGCACGGTTGGCGAGAGCACCTCGGCGGGGTAGACCCCCCAAGAGAAAAGACTCAGCCCCCCTGCAGGGAACAAATAATCACTCTCCTTCCCAAGCTGCAGATTCCTTACAGGAAGGTCCCAGCAGGACGCCCAAGCGGATCCACAGCAGATTCGGGAGAAGATTAAAACCCAGACGGCACAGAGACTGATGCAAACTACTCAACAGTTGTTCACTAATTGTGCTGTAACAGTTTAGGACTGACTTGTGATTTTACTATGCTGTTATGATTACCACTGAACTCTCTTAGGAGCATGGCTGCTGGAAAGTTTCTTCTGTGGCAAGAGGTGTAGCAGTTAGTATGTCATAATAATTATCTTAAACTGTGAATTTTTCTATTGTCCTTTTCTTAGTCGTTTGGGGGGGTGGGGGCTGTGGTCTACTGTATATTAATCATATATTCCATAACCAACATATGTTTAAGCATGTGAGAATGTTTGGTGATTACATATGTAAGGCGACTTCACACCTCAGAACAGGACAAAGAGTCTCAACCGCCAGTGAAGATCAAAGAGCATCCAAGGCACTGCGGTGGAGACCGGATGGGTTGCCCTGACCCCCCAGGGCCAGGCGGAGGAGTATGAAGACAATGGGGGGATTAAGATAATGAGGGATGTCAGCTTTTGATATGCATGTCTTTTGTTATGTGCGAGTATAAGTTCGTAGAGCCGAAGGTGTTCGCTCTCTTACTTCTTCTGCTGCTGCACCTAGATGAGACTTGTTAGAGGAGCTGATAATAAACTTTGGTTTATGAATCACATCGCCTCATTATTTCATGCTCCTCTACAGAACCTAGTTTTGTTATTATATTTTAATTAGGAGACACGGCAGTAGTTTTTTTCTTTACTGGACTGTTATTTAGCATAGGGGGCAGAATAACCCGCCTCGCCATGTGGGGGGTAGGATGGCAGTCTACTCGTCCCCCCTTGTTTTAGTTTTAGTGTGAATGTCATCGGCTCCGGGCAGCACGGTGGCGCAGTGGTTAGCACAGTGGCAGCACAGCAAGAAGGTCATGGGATCGATTCCACCCTTGACCATCGTGGGTTCGATCCCACCCCCAGACCATCGGTGACCCTTCTGTGTGGAGTTTGCATGTTCTCCCCGTGTCTGCGTGGGTTTACTCCGGGCACTCCGGTTTCCTCCCACATGCCAAAAACATGCAAGTTAGGTTAATTGGTATCAAAACTGGGGATTCTAAATTGTCCTTAGGTATGGATGCGAGAGTGAATGGTTGTGTGTCTCTCTGTGTTGGCCCTGCGATGGACTGGCGATCTGTCCGGGGTGTACCCTGCCTCTCGCCCAGGGATGCTGGGATGGGCTCCAGCCCCCCCGTGACCCGAAAGAATTAAGCGGTAGAAGATGGATGGATGGATGGATGGATGTCATCGGCTCCTTTTGGTGATTTTAGTCTGTTTATGCTCAGCGGATGATTCGGATTCCAAATTGGGGTGGGTTGATTGCGTGTGTGTATTTTGGATTTTCTGCGGGGGGGGGGGTATTATGTATTTGTTCAATGTTCATATACTGTTTTTATTGGAGCTCTTATTTGTGTGGTACGGGATGGCGGCCCCGGTTTCCGGTTCCGCCATCTCCGGTGAGGGCTGCTGGTGGAGGGGCGGGCTCTTCCTCTGCGGTCGGGATCCTGAGCCCAGTTTCATTAATAAAGCAGCGTTCAGCTCCACTCCTGGCCTCGTCCTTGTCTACGAGTTACGACACAACAATAATACTATCATGAAATTGAATCTAAAGTTTCTGGCCCATAACAAAACTTAATCTGTAGGGAACGGGACCCACAGCGATGACGGGACCTTTAAGAGTTCCCTGCTGACACCACGTGACTGGGACTTTGGTGTCGCGACAGTTCCGCTCAGTGACGCACTGCACGTCCATCATGGCAGGCAGTAAGTTGGTGCTGGAAGGTAGAGTGAGTATAAATAGCTTTATTTTAGGGCTCAGCGTGCTCACCATCCCACTTATCCGAACCGTGTATGGACGTCTGGACTGGGTGTTTGACTACTTAACGGAGACTCCCGGGAAAGTCGCCATATGTCTCTACGTTGCGGTGATTAATGGCCTCTTGCTGCTCGTCTACAGAGGACCTCTGTACAAGGTAAAGGTGCTCCGAGGCGCACCCGCAACTTCTGCTTTCCCTCCTCAAAGAAGACCGAACGAGTGCACTCCTGCAGTCTTTGTTAAAGCTTCGTGGTGACGGTGAGGCTGCCGGTGTCCGCTAAACCGGACTACCGAGCTGTTAACGGAGGCTACACGTCCGGTTAATCTTCTTAGCTAAAGCAGAGACAGCCGGTGTGAACTAAGCAGATGAGGCTGCACGCGAAGCCCCGAACTGCTGGCACACCGTGGAACGAGGACGACAGTAGTCCGAGACAGCCGTCTAGTTTCAGCTGGACGAACCTGACACCGTTTTACACTTAAATTCTGTTGCATTTGTTGATATCATGCTCCAGAAAAGACAGGAAGCCATGCGGAACTTTTCTTTCATCAGCATTTCCACATGACATCAGAGCTTAGTTCTTATGTATGTCATGCCTGAAGCCCCCCCCCCCACCCCGTATTGTTAGGAGACACTGTTCAGCAAATCTTCTGACAGATGCCTTTTCAAGTCCACTTCCTGTGTGTCGCAGGTGTAGAGTGGTCAACCTCTGGTCGGAGGGTCGCTGGTTCGCTTCCCACCATTCTCACACTATTTTACTTGACATGAGATGGAATGTACAAGTAAAATTAAGAGGTTGGCCTTAGGATTTGGGAAAGGGTAGGGTTAAAAAAGTAATGGATGTTAATTAAAACAAATTATGGTTCTGTACCTATAGCCACTGCCAAATCTTATCATATGAGAAAACTATCACTTGTATACAGTAGGCAATTTTTTTATTTTATATTTTAGGTGGATGGAGGCATTAACCAATTTAGTATGAGGTACAAACGTATAAATGTAAATTAGGTACAAATTTGCAAGAATAAAGGTGCAAAGATATAAGATGCCAATTTAAAATTACCATCACAAATTAAAGTTTAATTCCACACAGAATAAGAATTTATCCAGCATCCAGATGTTATTTACAAGGAGAAAAAGTTGCATATTTATGAGAAAAAAGTTGCAGATTAATGAGGGGAAAAAAAGTTGCAAATTTCAAAGGAAAAAAGTTGCAGGTTGAGAAAAAGTTTCAGATGAATGAGGGGAAAAGCTGCAAATTTCAGAAAAAGGGATGCAAATTTCTGAGGAAAAAAGTTGCAGATGTTTAATTTGGTAAAACTCAAATTAAACATGAAGCCTCTAAATCTAATGACTTGGCCTCTGTTCCTCCTCATAATTTAAAAATTAAATGCGGTTTGTTAAATATTAGGTCTCTAACTCCCAAGTCTCTGTTAGTCCATGATCTGTTAATTGATCATCAGATTGATTTAATATCCCTTACAGAGACTTGGTTAGGGCAAGAGGATTATGTTGGTTTAAATGAATCAACTCCCTCTGGTTATTTAAACTGTCAAAATCCCAGAAGTTCTGGTCGTGGAGGAGGAGTAGCGACAATTTACCATTCCAAATTACTAGTTAATGTAAAGCAAAAAACATGTTATAATTCCTTTGAGGGCCTGGTCCTCAGTATTCGGCATGTTAGCAATTTTAGGTTAAACCCAATTTTTTTTGCCATAGTTTATCGTCCTCCCACAGCTTACTAGCTTAATTTTTAATTGAATTTGCTGAATTCTTAGCAGATTTAGTGCTGAAATCAGACTTTAATATACATGTAGATGTAGATAGTGTTTGCCTCAATATGGCATTTATTTCAATATTAGACTCGATGGGGTTTTCTCAGAAAGTAGGAAATTCTGCCCATTATCTCCACCACACGTTGGACCTTATTCTGACATATGGCATAGTAATAGAAAATCTGGTAGTGTCTCCTCATAACCCTGTACTGTCAGACCATTGTCTGTTAACCTTTGATTTTACTATTTCCGACTATTTGGTTCCTAAAGAAAAATATTACTACAGTAGATGCCTCTCAGATGATGTTGTTACCAAATTTAAACAGGTTGTTTCCTCGATGCCATGTGTCAGCATAATGGAGAAAAGCTATGGAGATTTTACTCCCTCTGTAATGGATAGCATGGTAGATAGTGTTACAGCTTCTCAGCATCAGACTCTAGACATCCTCTACAACTATAACTACTCTACAACTCCTTTAACTGACATTCATTTGGACGAGTTTACTCCATTTGACCTTTTAGAGTTAGATAAAATAATTTCCTCATCCAAGCCTTCAACTTGTCTACTAGATCCTATTCCTACCAGGTTATTTAAAGAAGTCTTCCCATTTATTGGTATCTCTATTCTTCAAATAATCAATTCTTCATTAACATTAGGCCATGTACTGCAGGATTTTAAAACTGCTGTAATTAAACCGTTACTTAAAAAAACAACGCTGGATCCAGGAGTTTTAGCTAAGTATAGACCAATCTCTGATCTGCCTTTCATTTCAGAAAGCTTGAAGTTGTTGCTACGCAATTATTTGGCCACTAGCAGGGAAATGGTTTATTTGAAGAGGAAGAAGACAAAGAAAAAAAGTTTCATTCAGGGTTTAGAATCCATTATGGTACTGAAACAGCTTTAGTGAAGGTCACTAACGACCCCCTTATGGCATCTGATAGTGAACTTGTTTCTGTACTTGTCCTTTTAGACCTTAGTCTAGCTTTTGATACTATTGATCATATTTTACTTGATAGATTAGAACACCATATTGGACTTAATGGAACTTTGTTGCAGTGGTTTAAATCTTACTTATGTGATAGGTTCCATTTTGTTCATGTCATTGAGTTTTCTTCTTACTCAAAGTTCAACCACGGAGTTCCACAGGGATCTGTACTAGGCCCTCTTCTTTTTAAGCCTAGTTTATGCACCCGCCTCACGTTGAAGCCGTTGCCAGCAGACGATGCCTACACAGTCCTCTGCAAAATTTACTTCTGCGCCGGTTTGTCACTGTTGGTTTGCAATTCACCACCCAAACGGTAGGTGGTTGTGGGGTCTCAGCAGATGTAAAAAAGGTAAAGCCAACTTTATTGTCATTCATTCCATACAGCCAATCAGAAATGTACAGTAGAACGAAATTACGTTTCTCTTATCTACAATATTAATCACATCTAGAATCAGAGGGATTGCTGCCATGCAAGGCATCGCTACAAATTTCTCTCCTCCGTTCCATTATTGCTGAGCACCAAGCTGGATGGCAGGAAGTTCCACTTTTATATGGTCTTTGGCATGACCTGGTTGGGATTTGAACCCCGGCCTCCCGGGTGTGGGGCGGATGCTCTGCCAACTAGGCCTCCACTCCAGTCATGTGTAGAGTGCTTTGTCTTCTCCCATATTACCTGTTTTTGTCAGCGCAAGCGATGTCAACTGCACAGAAACGAATTTTAATGCAGATGGCCGTTATAAACATTGAACAACAGCTTGTTCTACTACAAGCGATGCAACGCAGAAAGCAGAGAAGGCGGAGGAGATGGTGTGTGTGACCGCTGAACCGACAGAGACAGACACAGGGTGAATTTCCCATGCTAATCAAGCCACTGAGACACATACTGTAGAAGAAGAAACGGGGGCATCTTCAGAGAGAGCCAATTTGAGTTGATGCTGTTGGAAACAAACTGAATTGGAAACCCGCCCGCCAGTCTTCCTGGGACAACAGTCACAGATCCAGATGTGATTATTGGCCATGCTGCCTTTCCCCTACACAGCAATCTGATGCCTCTATTTCCAGGTACGTCACTGACAGTGGTACACAGTGTGGCTATAGAGGAGATGCACTGGAACAGAATTCTTGGCAGTTGCGGGACAGTTACCTTAGTTACCCAGCACTGAGTGGCAAACACATGTGGCAGCTTTAGTTTGTATGCAGCAAAACATAAAATCACACAAAATATTTAGTCACAGTAGTACGCAGAATTCCTTTTTTAAGTCTAGATGTTAATATCACACCGCTTACTTGACTGTAATGATGTGTGGGTAAGGGCACAAAAGTGAAGAACTGGTTCTGAGCCTTTAAATATTTTAGCTATTT
The DNA here is from genome assembly GCA_020510985.1 of Pholidichthys leucotaenia. Lineage (NCBI taxonomy): Eukaryota > Metazoa > Chordata > Actinopteri > Cichliformes > Pholidichthyidae > Pholidichthys > Pholidichthys leucotaenia. The sequence goes on from CM035843.1 coordinate 418,019,821, forward strand.
TTTTGTCAGTACAAGATGGAATGATGAGATTAGCTCTCTACAATGCAAACAGGTACTCTGTGTACTGCTGTGACTGAATACTGTGTATATTTTGTGTTTTACTGCATACACCCTAATGCTGCCACTCTGTTTTGTAACTGCCATCAGTTCCATTTGGTGACATCATACACATACCCTCCATTTTTAACTGCAGAAGTTAATACCACACTTTACTGGACTTTTTTTTTACTGCCATGACTTCTGTTGTGACATAATGAATCAGCCATCTGTTTTGTGATTTGTCTGCCTTGTATGTGTCCATACAGAAGTATAAACACATGTATCTGTGTGTGTGTCTGATTATTGAGGTTTTCTCTGTGCTTTCCTTTTTGGCTTAACAGGGGTGAACCTGCCAGTAGACAAAAGCATCTACAACTACCACCACTCCAGAGCCAGACGCGTCATTGACAATACATTTGGCATCCTTGTGGCACGCTGGAGAATCCTTGGCTGATCACTGGAATTCCTCCTACAGAAAACTGTGAGGGTTGTGAAAGCCTGCATAGTGTTGCACAGCTTTGTCTACGCTGATGAAGTCAGTGCGGCTGAAACATTCCCCCCCCCTCCCAAATGTTGCTGACACAGAAGCTACAGGGGTGTCTCAACCAGGCGAGTGGTGAAGAGTGGTTCAGGGGGACAGGAGTGTGTTCGAACATCTGGATCCACAAATTCTGTCGATGTTCTGCCGATCACCCAGGGCTGCCTTCGCTGCGAGGGATGACCTCATGACCTTTTTCCAATTGCCCCAGGGCATCGTGCCATGCCAGAACACCATCGTATGCTGTGGACAGCTTACATAGGATCTCATAATGGCACAATTTTTGTGTTTACTCATGTCAGTGTGTACCTCCCAAAAAAATGGAAAAATAAAGCCAATGACTTTAACATTTAAAAAAATGATTTTAAACGTAACCCAGCCCTTGTAAAATCAACTTTACTGAAGCGCAGATACATGAAAATTGTGGTTAAATACAAAAGTACTTTTTTGTTACATTCCACCACTGGCTGTTTTTTGAAGTGATACTCCGGCAAACATCAAGTTTTTTATGTTGTTAACATGTCTGTAACATATTTTTTGACTTACAAGACAAAGTGCAAAATCTCACCACACTCTGAAGTCTGTGTTTTTCTGCTGTGAATTTCCAGTTTGGTGACGCCGCCCTGAAAAGGGCAAGTTTGGACAGACCGTTTGTAGCTACATAAGCATTCTGGCTTAGCCTGGTTGGTTATAACATCAACCAATCAGATGGATACTCTTGGCTACCTTGGGGGAAGAGGGAGAAGCAGCAGGATTGAGGCAGAGCAGGTTGGAGTAGCAGCAGAGAGAGGTGGGGGTGCAATTTGAATGCATTCTCGCACAGCCACATTGAAATCGAGCTGCTCTCAGCTCACTTCTTCAGCAGACGGGCGCTGCACTGTGAGCTGAGAGCAGCCACATTCAAATCAGGTCCTCCCCTCCCCGCTGAGTGGCTGGTGGATGGGGTACTGGTTGTTGGTAAAAGTAGACACATATTTGACAGCTATACTTATCTTTCCCTTGAGCGTTTTCAGAAAAGTGTTTTGCCTTTTACTTTTGAAGATATAGGCAAAACTTTAACGTCCTGAAGCATTGTGAACGGACTAGCAGCCCACCCATCAGGAGTCCCCGGTGACCAATCACATGCAAGCCCTGCAGGCCGCTAATTAGAATTTTCATAGATCAGTGCATACTTAGTAGTAGGTGAAAGATTTAAAAACTCTTTTGAAGCAATTCTACAGCTGAAAGTATTTTTGTGGATAAAAAGCCACAGTATACTATTTTGGACAATACATATTTGTTTTTGAGGTGGTTTTAGAGCCACCGTTAAGAGCAGTTCTCTTAAAGAGCACCTTTAAGAGAACTGACTCTTTTAATATTTTTTGGATAAATACGTGACCAATAGACACATTTAAGACAGTTAAAACCTACAAAGTCAGTGACCCTTTTAAGGCTACTATCATCATCCATCAGAAAATTACTATCGGGATCTTAACTGAACTTTCAGAGCAGAAAAACACAGACGTGACACATAAGGGTGATTCAGCTCTTGGTATCTTTTGTAAGTCATAAAAATGTTGATTTTTTTTTGCTGGTGTGTCACTTTAAAATACAAATAAAATTAATTTTAAAAATGGCATACTGTTGCAGATTAAAATCTATGCTGAGAGATGATTTGAAGGCTGACAGTCCCAGTGTTTCCTCAGGCTTAAAGACCGTGGTGTGGTAGCAACATATTTTTCTGGGGGGGACAGGCAGAAAATGCATGACATTATTGTAATTTTTCATTCATTCATTCATCTTCTTCCACTTAATCCTTTTCGGGTCATGGGGGGCTGGAGCCTATCCCAGCATCTTTGGGTGAGAGGCAGGGTCCACCCTGGACAGATCACCAGTCCATCGCAGGGCCAACACAGAGAGACAGACAACCATTTACTCTCACAGTCAGACCTAAGGACAATTTAGAATCCCCGGTTTGATGCCAGTTAACCTAACTTGCATGTTTTTGGCATGTGGGAGGAAACCGGAGAAATTCCGGAGTAAACCCACGTAGACACGGGGAGAACATGCAAACTCCACACAGATCACTGTTGGTCGGGGGCTGGGATCGAACCCAGGATCCCCCAGCCAAGGGTGAGTTGCTGTGCTGCCGCAGTGCTAACCACTCCTCCACCGCGCCGCCCCTATTGTAATTGTAATATGTTAATTTTATACTTTTTTTTTTTTTTTTTTTTTTTTTTTTTGCACAGTAACTTTGTGTCCATTAGTATTAGGTCATGACACACTAACTCAGTCCTATCAGAATTGTTTCTGTACCTTTAACTTGGCATTCGTTCGGAGAGCAAAGTAAGAATTTCATTGCTCAGGAAATGTAGCATTTCTTAACTGTGCACATGATACTAAAGCCTTTGAATCTTGAATATGGAACTTACCATTTGAAGTATTGTACAACCGAGGCTTGAATGTTGGAATATTGGGCCAGTTGGGGTCCCACCCAGATGTCCTGTGTTTGAACTTTTTACTGGTGTCATCCTTCTCTCCTTCCTCTGCTCTCACCTCTCCTGGACCCTCTGGCTGAACACTTCTTCTTGGCTCCTTTCTTCTGTCTCATCTCTCCCTCTCTGAACCTTGTCTAATTCAGGTTCTCTCTCGGTCTATGGTGGTATACAAATAAGTTAGAAAATATCATCCATCCATCCATCCATCCATCCATGGATGGATGGATGGATGGTTTACATAAATGACAAATATGTGTATTTTTTGTATTTTTATTCTAGTGTTTCTTGTTTCCATTGAGAGAGAAGGGAAGGAAAAAAACATTCATAATAGTAATTTACTCATGCGTACTTGAATTATATGATCAGAGGTGGGATAGTAGCCAGAAATTCTACTCATTTAAAAGCAGTGTGCTATGAAATTAATAATTAAAAGTAGACAACCAAAAATTTCTAGTTAAGGGTACAAAGAGCACCCACTTAAAAACTTGAGTAATGACTTCAGTCTTGAAAGTTTGAGGCTTTTCTTCAAAATTTATCCACCTTATTCCTAGGCCCCATGATGCCTTGTGTGAATTACGGGTGCAGCTTCCAGTACTAGTTTAGAACATATGGTTGTCACTAAAATGGGACACTTTTCCTTGTTCAAAAACAATGACTTCAGCATCAGAAATGCGGGAACACGGCCTCTTGCACCTCAAAACAGTAACATAATCATACCACTTTCCACGACTATGGAGGGATGGAAAGATGACCTTAAATAGTGGCCTCATAGACAGCAGCTCCGTTAGTTAGCACCGCTGCTAAGATGCTAACGATGTAAACAAATGACCCGTGCTGGTAAAATGAGTCACCTTTTAGGACATTTTCAAAACTGATGTAACATTACTTCCATATTCTGTATTGAAAGCTCTTCAAAATGATATTTAATTTGTAGGAAGTGTGCAAAAACTGACCCAGAAAAAGATGATTTGTTTATATTTTAGCTAGGTTGAAAACTCATGTTCAATCCATCGGGAGTTAAGTCTTCCGCAAAAACATAGGTATTTTTGGAAAGTATGATTTCTAAGCTTTACAGTGATGCCAGACACTCATGGGGGTTTTTCCCAGGACTTTGCCGCTACTAAACAAACAAAGAGTCATGATTTCTGACTTCTCGTTGCCTGCACTCATAATGACGCGGTGGGCATTCCAACCAGCACGTCTCCACCGTAATAAAGTCGGCTGCATTTTGTTAAGATATGTTGGACATAATCAAATTTACCGTAGAGTAGACGTACGCCACAACACCGTGCTTGGATGTCGTCTGTCACTGTGTGGTGAGAAGTCAACATTTATCCAGTCTACGGCACAACCACGAACACCAGCAACAAGTACCAGAACTACACCAGAACATTCAAAAAATACAAAAACTAGAAGAGCTGAAATTAGCTGCCACTTGAGTGCAAAACACGTATGTGGACTAAACATTAAAATGAAGTTGAAAAACTTTTAAAAACGCTATTTTTAAATGGCCCTGCTACTCCACTCTTACTGACTTGAGTTAACACTAGGTCAGCTGAAACCAGAAGCTCCACCCATAATCGTTCCTACAGCGCCACCCCCAGGAATAAGGTGGATAGCAATTTTCTTATAGTTTTATACTTTTCTCTGTAAATTTTATCTAAATTTGAAACCATTTTCTCTTTGTAATTTCCTCTTGTAAAATTGACTTTTCTTGTACATTTGAGACTTTGTTATAAATTTGTGGATTATTTTATGGCTAATTTTTGTCTATTTTTTTTTTTTAAATTACTGTTTTTTTTTTTAATAAATTTGAAATGGACCGTGGTAATTTTTTAAAACTTTTTCCTTATAGCAATTTACATTTTTGACCATAATTTTGCAGAGCCAGAGCAGAACAATAATTTAACTTTGATTTCAAAGTAAAAAAAAAAACATAAATAAAATTGTACTTAATGAAATAAAGTAAATGACCAAAGATGCAGTTATTTCTGTTATAATATTAATATATATTTATAGTTTTTTGAAATCTCACCACTCAGACAGCAGGAAAAACCTCCCTTATTTTGAAATCCAAATGTTGGCATGTTTAGTTTGTCTGAAGGCTGCTGACGGATTAAAGTCATTGACTTTGTGAATTTCTGTCATCTTAACTTGCCAGGTACATAATAATGAACATAAATTAGTTATTTAATATTTACTAAGGTGAAAGTAAAAACATCTTTTCATTCTTGTCTGAAATAAGAAAAGCAAAAAAAAAATTAAAAAGAAGACAAAATGAACCATGTCAAGCTCTTAACCACATCTGTTAGCTAAGCGACTCTTCATTATTGCACCCATTACCAGCGGGTTAAAACCAGGATAAATGCCTCCAGTGCTTGCATACCTCTTCTGCTTGTATTTTCTGCATTTAAAGCACTTTAATAAACTCATGTTTCTCTCGGACAGTGACACTAGCGAGACCCTCTGCCTGCTGACTGGAGCGGTCACGTTGGCGGGGCGCTTCTGAACTCCACGTGGATGACAGTCACGCATGTTGTTCATGTGCGTGCTTACGGACAGTCATTCCTTCATATTTTTTTCTTAAATTTATATTTCAATTCAATTCAACTTTATATAGTTGAGAACACCGTATTTGTTGTGGGCTGGGGGGCTGTTGGAGCAGGCTTGCCACCTGCTGAGTTGTGTGTGCATCCAGCGCTGCGACCACATAACAATATCTGGTGTCATCTGCCGTTAATCCCCGGAGCGCGAACTGGGCCTCGGTGTGAAGGAACCAAGACTTCAGGTCGTGTAGCCAAAAGTCTGAGAGTTGGACCGAAACGGCACACGTGTTGCTGACATTTCCCGTCGGGGTCGTCTCCGGGGTGATCGCCTCGTGTTCCATTGTGCGTCAAGGGTCACCAGTGTGGAGAGAATAACCAGGCTGAACTTTTCCGAACAGATGAAGCTTTATTCCACTCTTTCTCACATTCACCAGAATCAGAAAAACTTCCCCCCAGGTTGCAGGCACTCTCTTTTATATCACAGCACTAACAATTCTCTGCTACCTGGGGTGCTGCATTAACATATCACTCCCCCTCACTTCCCACCATTGATCTGCTACTTCAGTCTGAGGGAAAACTACTGAGTAACTACTGAGTGGGTTCCCCACAATAGCGCCATTTCACAACAACAGTCATCTCATAGCACTTTCAACTGTAGGGGCAACCCCCACAATTGCAGAAAGACCCCAGCAATCAGGCGATCCCCTATGAGCAAGCGTTTGGCGATGGTGGAGAGGAAAAACTCCCTTTTAACAAGAAGAAACCTCCAGCAGAACCAGGCTCAGGGAGGGGCAGTCATCTGCTGTGACTGGCTGGGGGGTGAGGGGATAGAGAAGATGAAAAGAACAGACATGTAGAGAGCAAACAGCACAATGGGGACTCAATCTATGGGGAGAGAACAAACAGATGTTAATGACCAGCAAAAAAAAAAAAAAAAAATTTCATTGAGAGTGAAGAAAGGAGTGAAGCCCAGTGCAATTATTGGAGGTCCCCCGGCTGTCTAAACCTAATGGCAGCATAACTAAGGGAGGGTTCAGAAACACATGATCCCTCCCTAATTGTAGGCTATATCAAAAAGGAAGGTTTTAACCCTATTCTTAAAAACAGAGATCGAGTCTGACTCCCGAATCCAAATTGGCAGCTGGTTCCACAGGACAGGAGCTTGATAACTGAAAGCTGTGCCCCCCATTGTACTTTTGGAGATTCTAGGTATTACAAGTAATCCAGCATTTTGGGCGCGTAGTGCTCTGTTAAGATAATAGGGCAGTATCAGATCTTTTAAATAAAAAGGGGCCTGATCATTTAGAGCTTTGTAAGTGAGAAGAAGGATTTTAAACTTAATTCTAAACTCTATGGGGAGCCAATGAAGGGAGGCCAGAACCGGAAAGATATGATCTCTCTTTCTAGTACCTGTTAAAACTCTTGCTGCAGCGTTTTGGATCAACTGAAGACCTTTTAAAGATGTTTTAGGACAACCTGATAATAAAGAGTTACAATAATCTAATCTCGAGCTAACAAAAGCGTGGATCAGTTTCTCAGCATCACTCTGAGACAAGATGCTCCTAATCTCGGCAATATTACGCAAATGATAGAAGTCATTCTTTGAAACGAATTTAATATGTGAATTGAAAAACAGATCTTGATCAAAAATCACTCCAAGGTTCCTCACAGAGCTATTAAGAGAGAGTAACCGCATCCAAACTAAAAGTTTGATTTGGAAAGGTATTTCTAAGGTTTTTTGGACCAACAAAAATGATTTCAGTCTTATCTGAATTTAATAGCAGGAAATTACAAGTCATCCAAGCTTTGATTTCCTTAAGACAGGCTTCTAACTTGGCTATCCATCCATCCATCCATCCATCTTCTACCGCTTTTCCGGAGGTCCAGGTCGCGGAGGCAGCAGTTCAAGCAGAGAAGCCCAGACTTCCCTCTCCCCAGCCACCTGCTCCAGCTCTTCAGAGAGGATAAGATAAGATAAGATAAGATAAGCCTTTATTAGTCCCACAATGGGGAAATTCCAGGATTGCAACAGCATAGGGATAGCAACACTCAGAGCAACAATCAGAAGGCAAGAAAAAACAACATCTAGTAAACATATGTCCATATTACTATAAATGTATATATATAGACACACAGTGCAGAGCATTATGGCTGGTGAATGTGCAGCAGAAAGTCTAAGCTCTCTCTCCGCGGATGCAGCGGGCCAGCTGGAAGTCTTTGGGCATGATGGTGAATGGTGGTGAATGGTGGATACCAAGGCGTTCCCAGACCAGCTGGGAGACATAGTCTCTCCACCGAGTCCTGGGTCTGCCCCGGGGTCTCCTCCCAGTGGGACATGCCTGAAACACTTCAAGTGGGAGGCGTCCAGGAGGCATCCTAATCAGATGCCCATACCACCTCAACTGACTCCTTTCAATGTGGAGGAGCAGCGGTTCTACTCTGAGCCTCTCCCGGATGACTGAACTCCTCACCCTATGTCTGAGGGTGAGTCCAGCAATCCTACGGAGAAAGCTCATTTCAGCCACTTGTATCCGCGATCTCGTTCTTTCGGTCATTACCCAAAGCTCGTGACCATAGGTGAAGGTAGGAACGTAGATTGACTGGTAAATCGACAGCTTTGCCTTAGAACTAAGCTCCCTCTTCACCACAACAGACCGGTACAACGTCCGCATCACTGCAGATGCTGCTCCAATCCGTCTGTTGATCTCTCGCTCCATTTTCCCCTCACTCGTGAACAAGACCCCAAGATACTTAAACTCCTCCACTTGGGGCAGAAGCCTGTCCCCAACCCGGAGAGGACAATCCACCTTTTTCCGGCTGAGGACCATGGACTCGATCTTGGAGGTGCTGATTCTCATCCCAGCCGCTTCACACTCAGCGGCAAACCGTCCCAGCAAGAGCTGTAGGTCATTGCTGGATGAAGCCAACAGGACAACATCATCTGCAAACAACAGAGATGAGATCCTGTGGTCACCAAGCATGACACCCTCCATTCCCTGGCTGCGCCTAGAAATCCTGTCCATAAAAATTATGAACAGGATCGGTGACAAAGGACAGCCCTGGCGGAGTCCAACTCTCACTAGGAATGACTCCGACCGAGTGTTGGCAATACGAACCAAACTCTCACAACGGTCATACAGAGACCGAATAGCTCGTAACAACAAGCCCGATACCCCATACTCCCGAAGCACCCCCCACAAAAATCCACGAGGGACACGGTCAAATGCCTTCTCCAAGTCCACAAAACACATGTAAACTGGTTGGGCAAACTCCCATGAACCCTCAAGAATTCTCGAGAGGGTAAAGAGCTGGTCCGATGTGCCACGGCCAGGACGAAAACCACATTGCTCCTCCTGAATCCGAGGTTCGACCAACGGCCGGACTCTCCTCTCCAGTACGTTGGCATAGACTTTCCCAGGGAGGCTGAGGAGTGTGATCCCTCTAAAGTTGGAGCACACCCTCCGGTCCCCTTTTTTGAAGAGAGGAACCACCACCCCGGTTTGCCATGCCAAAGGCACTGCCCCCGACCTCCACGCAGTGTTGCAGAGGCGTGTCAACCATGACAACCCAACAACATCCAGGGCCTTGAGGTACTCAGGGCGAATCTCGTCCACCCCCGGGGCCCGGCCACCAAGGAGATTTTTAACCACCTTGGCGACCTCAGCCCCTGTGATAGGGGAGTCATCCCCCTCATCCCCAAACCCTGCTTCCTCTGTGGAAGGCGTATCAGTGGGATTGAGGAGATCCTCGAAGTATTCCTTCCACCGCCCGACGATATCCCCAGTCGAAGTCAACAGTGTCCCATCCGCACTATACACAGTGTGGACGGGGAGCTGCTTTCCCCTCCTGAGCCGCTGGACAGTTTGCCAGAATCTCTTTGAGGCCGACCGAAAGTCTTGTTCCATGGCCTCACCGAACTCCTCCCATATCCGGGTTTTTGCTTCAACAACCACTCGAGCTGCACTCCGCTTGGCCTGCCGGTACACCTCAGCTGCTTCGGGAGTCCCACAAGCCAACCAAGCTTGATAGGTCTCCTTCTTCAGCTTAATGGCCCCCCTCACCACTGGTGTCCACCACTTGGTTCGGGGGTTGCCACCACAAGATGCACTGACCACCTTGCAGCCGCAGCTCTGGGCCGCCGCTTCAACAACAGAGGTGGAGAACATGGCCCATTCAGACTCCATGTCTCCAGACTCCCTTGGAATGTGGTTGAAGTTCTTCCGGAGGTGGGAGTTGAAGATCTCCCGGACAGGGGCCTCAGCCAGACGCTCCCAGCACACCCTCACTATACGTTTGGGTCTACCAGGTCTGAATGGCTTCCTCCCCTGCCATCGGATCCAACTCACCACCAGGTGGTGATCATTTGACAGCTCTGCACCTCTCTTTACTCGGGTGTCCAAGACATACGGTCGCAGGTCTGATGATACGATAACAAAATCGATCATCGACCTGCGACCTAGGGTGTCCTGGTGCCAGGTGCACATATGGACACCTTTATGCTTGAACATGGTCTTCGTTATGGACAGACTGTGGTTAGCACAGAAGTCCAATAACTGAACACCACTCGGGTTCAGATCGGGCAGGCCATTCCTCCCCATCACCCCCCTCCAGGTTTCACTGTCGTTGCCCACGTGTGCATTGAAGTCCCCCAGTAGGACAATGGAGTCTCAAAGAGGAGCACCCTCCAGCACCCCAGTCACAGACTCCAAAAAGGGTGGGTACTCTGAAACATCATTTGGTGCATAGGCACAAATGATGGTCAGGACCCGTTTCCCAACCCGAAGGCGCAGGGAAGCAACCCTTTCGTCCACCGGGGAAAACTCCAATATAGAGGCAGCAAGGTGGGGCGATTCAAGAATACCCACCCCTGCTCGTCTCTTCTCGCCCGGGGCAACTCCAGAAAAGGCCAAGCTCCAGCCCCTCTCCAGGAGACTGGTTCCGGAACCGGAGCTGTGTGTTGAGGTGAGGCCAACTATATCTAGCTGGTATCTCTCAACCTCGTACACCAGCTCAGCCTCCTTCCCCACCAGAGAGGTGACATTCCACGTACCAAAAGCCAGTTTAGAAAGCTTGGGATCAGTCCGCCAAGGTCTTCGCCTTTGACCGCCACCTAATCCACATAGCACCGGACCCCCATGATCCCTCCTGCAGGTGGTAAGCCCACTGGAGGGCGGACCCATGTAACTCCTTCGGGCTGAGCCCGGCCGGGTCCCATGGGTGGAAACCCGGCCACCAGACGCTAGCCTTCGAGCCCCTCCCCCAGGCCTGGCTCCAGGGTGGGGCCCCGGTAACCCCATACCGGGCAGGGTACACTGAATCCTTGATATACAATTTATCATGAGAGTCTGTTGGATCGTTCTTAGTCTGGCCCTTCACCCAGGACCAGTTTGTCTTGGGAGACCCTATCAGAGGCAAATTGCCCCGGACAACATAGCTTGGCTAATTGATTACTATTGTCCCGGACAAATTGCCCCGGACAACATTAACTTGGCTAATTGATTACTATCATCTGGCTTCATTGACAGGTATAATTGTGTGTCATCTGCATAACAATGAAAATGTACAGTATACAGTGCTTCCTAATAATGTTGCCTAACACAAGCATATATAAACTAAAAAGAGTAGGGCCTAGCACAGATCCCTGTGGAACTCCATGACTGAGCTTTGAGTTGAAAGAAAACTCATTATTGACATGAACAAACTGGAACCTATCAGATAAATAAGATCTAAACCACTGCAACGAAGTTCCATTAAGTCCAACATAGTGTTTTAATCTATCAAGTAGAATATTATGATTAATAGTATCAAAGGCTGCACTAAGGTCTAAAAGGACAAGTACAGAAACAAGTCCATTATCAGATGCAATAAGGAGGTCAGTAGTGACCTTCACTAAGGCTGTTTCAGTACTATGATGGATTCTAAACCCAGATTGAAACTCTTCAAATAAACCATTTCCCTGCAAGTGGTCAAATAATTGCGTAGCAACAACTCTTTCTAAGATTTTTGAAATGAAAGGGAGATTAGAGATTGGTCTATAGTTAGCTAGGACTCCTGGATCCAGCGTTGGCTTTTTGGGTAAGGGTTTAATTACAGCAGTTTTAAAAGCCTATACATAAAAGTACATAAAAAAGTACATAAAAGTACATGGCCTAAAGTTAATGAAGAATTGATTATTTGAAAAATAAAGCTACCAATAAATGGGAAGACTTCTTTAAATAACCTGGTAGGAATAGGGTCTAAAAGACAAGTTGAAGGCTTGGATGAGGAACCTATTTTGTCTTAACTCTAAAAGTTCAATTGGAGTAAACTGATCCAAATAGATGTCAATTGAAGGAGTTGTAGTGGTTACTGTATTTAAGTTAACGGTGGGAAGAATCTGACTGATTTTGTCTCTGATAGATGAAATTTTATTATTGAAAAAGTTCATAAAGTCCTGACTAGTAATCTCTAAGGGAATGCTAGGATTGACAGAGTCCTGACTCTTTGTCAGCCTGGCTACAGTACTGAAAAGAAACCTGGGATTATTCTTGTTGTCTTCTATTAATGCAGAATAATAACTTGTTCTAGCTTTTCTAAGAGATTTTTTTTATAAATTAAAAGATGATTTCTCCAAGCTAAATTGATTTCATCAAATTTAGTGGAGCGCCATTTTCTTTCTGACGAGTCTTCTGTTTTAAGCTACGAGTTTCTGTGTTGAACCAAGGAGTTAGAAATCTCTGATTAGACTTTTTCTTTTTTTAATGGGGCCACCAAGTCTAGAGTCTGATGCAGAGAAGCTGTAACACTATCTACCATGCTATCAATTACAGAAGGAGCAAGCTGTCTATAGCTTATTTCCGTTGTGTTGACACATGACATAGAGGAAACAATCTGCATAAATTTGGTAACAACATCATCTGAGAGGCATCTACTGTAGTAATATTTTTCCTTAGGAGCCAAATAGTCAGAAATAGTAAAATCAAAGGTTAACAGACAATGGTCTGACAGTACAGGGTTATGAGGAGACACTACCAGATTTTCTATTTCTATGCCATACTGTATGTCAGAACAAGGTCCAACGTATGGTGGAGATAATGGGTAGAATTTCCTACTTTCTGAGAAAACCCAATCGAGTCTAAAATTGAATTAAATGCCAAATTAAGGCAATCACTATCTACATGTACATGTATATTAAAGTCCCCTACTATAATTATTCTATCTGATTTCAGCACTAAATCAGCTAAGAATTAGGCAAATTCGGACAAACTATGGCAAATAAAATTGGGTTTAGCCTAAAATTGCTAAAATGCCCAATACTGAGGACCAGGCCCTCAAAGGAATTATAACGTGTTTTTTGCTTTACATTAACTAGTAATTTGGAATGGTAAATTGTCGCTACTCCTTCTTCACGACCAGAACTTCTGGGATTTTGACAGTTTAAATAACCAGAGGGAGTCGATTCATTCAAACTAACATAATCCTCTTGCCCTAACCAAGTCTCTGTAAGGGATATTAAATCAATCTGATGATCAATTAACAGATCATGGACTAACAGAGACTTGGGAGTTAGAGACCTAATATTTAACAAACCACATTTAATTTTTAAATTGTGTGGAGGAATAGAGGCCAGATCATTCAATTTCGAGGCTTCATGTTTAATTTGAGTATTACCAACTTTTTGTTTAATCACTTTAGGATGCTTATACATTCTATTTTTATTTACTTTGGAGGGAGCAGACAATGATTCTCTGATGGGGAAGTCAGGGGCTAAGTTGAGGGGTGGTGGATGAAGAGGAGCTGCAGAGAGGCGTGTAAGACTGTGACTCTGCTTTCTGATCCCAACTCTGAGTTGTCAAGGTTTTGGAAATTTGGATAAAAATGATGCCAGATTGTTAGATAAATGAGACGCACCATCCAAAGTGGGATGGACGCCGTCTCGTCTAATAAGACCAGGTTTTCCCCAAAATGAGCTCCAATTGTGTATGTAGCCCACGTCGTTTGCAGGACACCACACAGACAGCCAGCGGTTGAAAGATGACAAGTGGCTAAACATGTCATCACTGGTCAGATTGGGGAGGGGCCCAGAGAATACTACAGAGGCAGACATTGTTTTGGCAAAGTCACACACCGATTCCATGTTAAGTTTTGTGACTTCTGACTGCCGGAGTCGGACATCATTAATGCCGGCGTGGATAACAATTGTGGAGTATTTACAGTTTCTTTTAGCCAGCATTTTCAAATTTGACTCGATGTCGCCTGCTCTGGCCCCAGGAATGCATTTGACTATGGCCGCTGGAGTCTCTAGGTTCACGTTTCTGACTATAGAGTCACCAGTGATCAGAGTTTTTTCCTCAGCGGGTGTGTCGCTGAGCAGGGAAAAATGATTAGAAACGTGAACAGGTTGGTGGTTAACCGGGGCCTTGCGACTAGGCTTCCTTCTCACGGTCACCCACCCAGTCTCCTCGCTGCTGAGGAGGACTGGAGGACCACTAACAGGCCTCCCTAAGCTAGGGAGCTCCGCTGCAGCTAGGAGACATCCGTCAAGATTAACTGGCACAGATGGTGTTTCAATGCAGCAGAGCCGGGATTCCAAATCAGACAATCTCACCTCGAGCGCCTCAAAAAGACAACATTTATTACATTTACCGTTATCACTAAAAGAGGCAGAGGTGTAGCTAAACATCTGACAGAGAGAGCACACCAGAGGAGGAGGGGAAGGAGAGCTAGTAGCCATAGCTAGTGGCTAACCTGAAGCTAACAAAAACACCGATGAAAGGTGAACAGAAGGCTAAAGAGGGTGATTAGATGACACTGACTGCGCACACAGGTGCAAGAGGCTTGACAAACAGAAGTGAGCTAACGGTAGATGGAAAAAAGTGATTAAAATACAATTAAAGGCAAAATCCTTGGGAGAACGAGGAGAGCAAACCACAGACAGTCAGCAACACAGGAAGTGGTGATATGTTACGACAGGAAGGTATTTCCTCTTAGAGTGGGAGCATAACTTCAAGCGTGGCGGCCCGCCACGTGGAAATGTTACCAGAGGAAACCCTGGAGTCCAGTACAGTCAGGGGCGTGTTTAGGGAGAGGATTCCAGAAGGAGAGGTGGCTTTGGATAAGGCTCTCCATCTCCGCATGTACCATGCTTGATCCTCGGAGGCTGGCACCTGAGCAGCAGAGGTGATGGTGGTATAAATGCAGCGCAGCTAAGTTGGACAAACTTCTCACGGCACCTGCCTGCCTTTTTTTGGAGGATTTTTTTTCTGCTTTATTAGAAACATAATTAATTTTCATGCTGTTACTGGAATAGATGTTTTGAAAAATTCTCAGCAAATCAATAAGTGGCAGTTTTGTTTTTGGCTCCAGGTTGCTGTGAGGGCCTGCTTTCTGGGAGTGACGTTTGGCTGTGGTCTGATTGTAAGCTTCTCTGAAACTACTTGGACTCATTTTGGCTGGTATGTAAAACATTTCATTTTTGTTTTAATTCCCGTATTCAGAGTTGGCTGTATGCCAGCGTTGGCCTGATGTACCAAGTTTATGTCGGGAATGCATCATCACATTTGTGGATTTGTGTGTGTGTAAATTTACAACTTTTTCCCTAAAAATTTAACTTTTTTTTTCCAATAAATTTGTTACTTGTTCCGGCTGGAATTTCCCCATTGTGGGACTAATAAAGGCTTATCTTAAATTTGCAGCTTTTTTGACAAAAATTTGACTTTTTTTACTGTTAATTTTAAGACTTTTTTCTCATACATTTGCAACTTTTTTCAATTTTTTTGACTTTTTCCTGTAAATTTGTAACTTTTTTCATAAAAATGACTTTTTTTCAAATTTTCAACTTTTTCAGCTTAAATTTTAAACTTTTTTTGTACATTTGCAACTTTTTGTGAGAAAATGTGACTTTTTTTCCCTGTAAATTTGTGACTTTTTTTCTTGTAAATTTGCGACTTTTTCATCAAAAATTTTAGATTTTTTTTCCTGTAAATTTGCAACTTTTTCAAATTAACTTTTGTTTGTATATTTGCAACTTTTTAAAAATGAATTTAGCTTTTTTGTAAATTTGCAACTTTTTTCAAAAATGTGTGAAAATTTGTATGTCTGCAGATTTTATGGCTACTCTCTTTAGACTACTCACCTTGCTAAACATTGATTTGCATGTAGTTACAGATCTTTCAGGCATCGTTCTGCCTTTTTTTTCTTTTATATTAGTTGGGATGGCTCTAATCACACCAGCAGACACCCTAGCTAAGTTAGCTTAGCTTAACTATCTGACCATAAATCTCATTCTAGACAACATTTTACCTCATTTTACTGTAGTTTATTATACTTTGACCAGAACGACTCTTCCTACACAGGTAGTTGAACAGATATAGCATTGATAACAATTCACTCGTTCAGGCTCATTTCTGTGCTAATGAAAGCGAATGAATGTGCAGAGTTCAGACTTAAAATGTTTATCCCCCCCAGCCCGTTTGCTGTGCTTAAGGTGAGCCTACATTTATTCTGTTATCTTCCTTTTCATCTCTGCTCGTTGCAGTTTAGATTTCTCTGTGAGCATGCGGGGGGCGGGGCAGTCGTGCTGAGCTACAGAGCTTCTGCTTTCAGACTTCTTTCAGACTTCAGCGGCCAAGCTGCAGACAAACCTGTCTTGCAGCAGCAGCTCATTTTAATGTGATAAATATTTGAGTATATGCGAGATAATGATTTATGTATTGTGGGCGGCCAAATGTACCGATACATTGAATGTATTTGGTATATCGTCCAGCCCTAAGTAACAAGAAGACATCCATGTGCAGTAAAAAAAGTCTCACAGCTGCCTCTAGTGGCCCGACATGGTTATTACAATACCTTTTTTCCCAGTTCCATTGACGATATAGGTGAGTTAAACTTGTGTTTATTTTGAAAACAAAGTCTTATCTGGAAAGTCTGGCAAATTAAAAGTTGAAAACATAAGGCAATGCAAATATTTAGTTCTGGTTGATTTTGACCGGGTGAGCTGAAACAGACAGGCGGACAGACAGATACACACGCGCACAACTAGCCACACAGAGATGCATTGAGTGATTACTTTAGGCCTCCGTTTTCACCGAGGCATAATTACACCCGTGGGACCAGTTCCTGTCCTATCAAACACTCAGACTACACACCTCTGCCCCCAGTAGGGCTGGGAATTAACACTAATTTCCAGTGGATGAAGCATGTAGACATAATCTCACTAAATTTCAGTCCCTCCAGGATTTCACAGCTGTTTTTGTGATTGTTGCACCCCAAAATGCCTGAATTTGTGGAGCTGTTCCAAAAAGTAGTGATAAAAGTTGGCATTTTTAGAGGGTTTTTACATTGAAAGTTGTGTGAGGAAGTACAGATTTTAAAGTAGCTGCTTTTCCCACAGTTTACAGTGATGCTGTTCTATGTAACACCACAATAAAAGCATAGGATTTCCAAAAATTTCCTGTTAAACAGTCATTTATGTACAATTAAATGCTCAGTAAAGTTGTCAAAAAATGACCAACATTGTATTCTTGCTCAGAACTTAAATTTAAAAAAAAGAAATAAAAGAATTAGTCATTACAGCCATTATAACTTGCACTGAATGCATGTTAGAGTGTGGAGCAAATTCTGGCAGCACCTTCCTGAATCTTGAATTGAAAACTAAGATCCTGAAAAACTTGAGGTCTTCTTCTGTGCTGAAATCCACCTGAAGCAGGGATGCTCCTCCACTGACGACCTCTGACCTTCAGAAGGTCTCGGTGCAGGATGGACCCTGGAGTGGAAACCCAGTCCTCACACATCTGAAGGAGCAATGAAAAGGAGACTATATTTCAAAGTAAAATTAATCGTATTTTTAAATCCCCACACCACAGTAGGGTTTAATAACTTAGTTTCTTTTATTTTTTGTTGTTTGTATTTTAACTACAAATTAACTTTCAGTTATTGAAAATGTCTTCAGTTCATTTCCTGGATGATTTGTTCATTTCACTTTACAGTAGTTCTATTGAGTAAAAATAGCTCATTGTACTGCAGCCTTTATTAATTCTGCCATTTTTATTGTGATTATTACACAGGGTTACAAAAGTAATTTTTTGTAAGTAAGTTGTCTGTGTTTTTTCAACTGATTTAAGACAATTTTGCACCGCTGAATCCAAAAATGACATCCGTTTCTCTTGATCAGGTACTAAGTAAAAACCTGTGCTTACTTAGTACTTATTTAGTACTGTAAGTACTACTGATACTTAGTACTGTAAGTACTATTGATGTAAATTGAATGTTACATCATCATTGTTCAAAATTCAGAGATTTTCAAGAAATAAAAGAATTTTGCATCATATAAAGTGAAAATACCCGTACATGTAAACAAAAACGTATAAAACAACATGTGGCCATAATTCAAAAAATTGACCTGATTGAGCAAAATCAATGTGAGTTTTGGATTCAGCACATCAAAATTGTCCTAAATCAGCTAAAAAAAACAGACAATAAATTTGGTGTTGACCAGTGTTATTATTATCATAATCATCTTCAAATGCACCGCAGTGGTGGCCTAGGGGTAGAGCATCCGCCCTACAACCGGGAGGCTGGGGTTCAAGTCCCAGCCGGGCCATGCCAAAGACCATATGAAAATGGAACTTCCTGCCGTCCAGCTTGGTGCTCAGCAATAATGGAATGGAGGAGGGAAATGCTGGTTACCCAGCTGCAGTGGTGTGCACAAGCCAGTGTACTCCCTGTGCAGGTCCCAAGCCCGGAGAAAATGGGCAGGGTTGTGTCAGGAAGGGCATCCAGCGTAAAACTCCTTACTGAATCAGCATGCCGATCATCGCAATATAAGGTGATGATATGCTGTGACGGTCCCGAAAGGGAGCAGCCGAAAGACCAAAAAAAAAAATCTTCAAATTTCTCACTTAAGTGCTAGAAGCCCAAAGTTAAATGTCATTCAGTGCAAAGGTTACATGCAGGCAGCTGCCTCCGTCATGAAGCCCACATGTAAGGATCAGCTCATGGCTGGATTTCTTGGTTCCTGCAGTGAGGGGAGAACACTTGATAAGGGACAGGTGTGTGTAGATTCAACTGTTTTCTCCTGTGGGACGCCACGGAGAGCAGCCTCATGGGGGCAGGAGCTGCAGTCTAATGGGGCAAAGCACTTTAATACATTGAGATTTGTTTAGGTTGTAGGATTTGGTGTATACCAGAAACTTTGACTGTCTACAGGCAACACACGGTTTGTCAAAGAAAACACCGTCATGCTGGATGACAGAGATCACAAAGATCAACACTGGATGACAAAGATCAAGACAAATGTTTAAACAAACAATATTTTGCTGACCCCAGCAGCTGTATCAGTCTCCTCTCTCTGTCTGGTCTGTCTGTTCTCGGTGTGTTTTCTGTTTGAAAATGGTTTATCAATCGTTGACTTTTGTTTACGTTCCAACACTATTTCTCTTATCTTATCATGTTTAATGTTGCAGCATTGTACCGAGACAAATTCCTAGTTTGTGTACTACATGAACAATGGCAATAAACCTGATTCTGATTCTGATTCTGATTCTGAACACTGCACGTAGTACAAAAACACTTTATCTCCGTGTAACTGAGTGGAGAGTGATTACCAAGCCCCAACTGGCGACGTCCAACCAGAGGATTCAAACTCACGACCTCCGGCTTCAGAGTCCAGCACTCTACCTGTCGCCAATAGGGTCAACTCACTTGGCAAGCCAAGTGGAATGCTTTTATTGACTCTGCTACATTTTCCCTCTGATTTTTTTTGACATCATCCCAATGTCAGAGGTGCATTTCAGCTTTCAGGCTCCGGGCCGCCCTTCTGACACTTGCGGGGATATAGAGAAGGGAACTGATATGCCACCAGTAAATCCTGCCGACAACACCAAGCGTAACAGAGGGGAGGGCGATTATCAAGCCCCAACTGGCGACGTCCAACCGGAGGATTCAAACTCACAACCTCCGGCTTCAGAGTCCAGCACTCTACCTGTGTCGCCAATAGGGTCAGCCCACTTGGCAAGCCAAGTAGGAATGCTTTTATTGACTCTGCTACACCAGCACTCTCTTTATGAAAAATATTTGGGAACTGTTGATCTTTTGTTGATAAATTGGCGTCATTAAGTCCGCTCTGTGGCTGCTAAGTGTAAACACGGAAGTAATGTGAGCGTGCGGCACAGAGAACTCTTGCACGATTGCTCATCATGTGGGAGGTCAGCCAGCTGCTTGTGTTTTGCGTTTCACAGACTGTAAAAGTACAATGTTAAAAGATCAATCTGCAGATTTTGTGGCGCAATATCGGCTCAGTCAAACATGAATGTCGTCAACATCACTGATTCAGCATCAAGTCGTTGAATCGATCTTTTGAACCCACCCCAGTCCCCAGTGATGCTTTAATTTGGCTTTTACAGTTTCACATGTAGCCAGCTTTATGTTGGAGGTAGCTCACTAATGTTAGGAGGGCGGAGTCAACTGAGTCTTAGCAGCATTAAAGAAACATGCACCGAAATGGGTCACTGTGAAGAAGGGTGTTTAATATGGGTGCAAAACTTTGACCTGATGCAGTAGTACTCTGTGTGTGTGTGTGTGTGTGTGTGTGTGTGTGTGTGCGCGCGCGCGCGCAGGTACATGTGCTCCCTGTCGTTCTTCCACTACTCAGAGTACCTGGTGACGGCCATCATTAACCCTCGCAGCCTGTCGCTGGACTCCTTCCTGCTCAACCACAGTGTGGAGTACACCCTGGCCGCCATGTCTTCCTGGCTGGAGTTCACCGTGGAGAAGCTGACGGTTCCAGGTCAGTCTGTCATGTGAACGTGCACGAAAGCCACTCTGAGCTGTCACTGCTGTATGAGGCTGCACTCACATGTTTAATTATTAGGACTTTGATGAATTACGGTATATTGGTGTTTAAGTTTAAATGTTGCTGTCTGGATGATTTTCCCTTTACTGTTTGATATGTTTTTTGCATAACATTTCAGGTTCTCATTTTTGACTTTTAAATTATATTTTTCTCATGAATGTGCAACCCATTTTTCTTAAAAATTTGGTCCTTTTTTTCTTGGAAATTCATGAGTTTTTCTCAAGGCGTCAGGAAGCTGTGGGCACCAGAGCCACATGTGGCTCCAGAGCTGCAGGTTGCAGACCCCTGCACTAAACTTATTGGGTGGGGCCCTGTGTGTGTGTGTGTGTCATTTTTCATGTCCAGCACACATAGCAGGGTGCACTTTTTGTTTTTTTTCCTTGATGGGGCTGTCATGATGTTGTTGTTGTTTTTTTGTTTTTTTAAGAAAAATGGAGAATCACATGGCGTACGTTAATGTTAGACAAATCAGGATGCATGAGCAAGCAGAAAGCGGAGAATTGCACTGCACACATCTGTGTGGTCTGAACACCAAGACTGTCAAATCAAATCAAATCAAACTTTATTGTCATATTGCTGTACATACAACTGTAGTGCAGGCAAGATGAAATTGCGTTTCTCTCGGCATCCATATAAATAGAAGCAGCATGATTTAAGACACACTCCCACATAGCTTCACCCCCCCACCCCCACCCCCATCCATTCACACATCCCTGAGACATACTTGGGGAAAAAAAAACCTAACTAACTATAATATACAAATAAATAAATATACAAATAAATAAAACTGTCCCGAGCAGAACCAATGTGACTCCCACAGCTTTTGTTCCAGGATGGGCTGGTCTCGGCTTGGCAACTGTGTTCATGAAACAAGTTATATTTAATAAAGTGGAATAACACAGGGAATAAGTATTGAACACACTTGGTGAAATTCATTTAATATTTAGTAGCAAAGCCTTTGTTGGTAATAACAGCTTCCAGACGCCTCCTGTATGGAGAAACTAGGCACAGGCATTGGTCAGGAGTGATTTTAGCCCATTCTCCCACACAGACGTCTTAAATCTTGAAGGTTCTGTGGGTGTCTTCTATGAACTCTGATCTTCAGTTCATTCCATAGATTTTCAACTGGATTCAGGTCAGGTGACTGACTGGGCCATTCTAGCAGCTTTATTTTCCTTCTCTGGAGCCAGTTGAGAGTTTCCTTAGCTGTGTGTTTGGGATCATTGTCTTGCTGAAATGTCCACCCTCATTTCATCTTCAGCATCTTGGCAGATGACAGCAGGTTCTTATCAAGGATGTCTCTGTACATTTGTCCATTCATCTTTCCTTCAATGATATGAAGTCGGCCTGTACCGTTTACTGAAAACCACCTCCACACCGTGATGCTCCCACCTCCAAACTTCACTGTTGGTATGGTGTTTTTGGGTTGAGGTGCAGTGTCATTTCTCCTCCAAACATGCTGTATGTTATGACATCCAAAAAGTTCAATTTTGATCTCATCTGACCAGACTATATTCTCCCAGTATTTTACTGGCTTGCCCAAATGTTGTGCGGCAAACTTTAAACAAGCTTCAATATGCTTTTTCTTCAGCCATGGAGTCTTGCGAGTAGGGGTGGGAATCGCGAGGGACCTCACGATTCAATCCTATCACAATTCACCGATCATCACGATACCCGATAATCGACTATCATGATCCCATATATTTCAAATTTTTTCACTGTATTCAACCTCAAATCATGTCCCAAAGTAAAACCGTTGACATGTCTTTTCGCTTCATTTTCCGCGGAGATACGTCTCTGCACACAGGAGGGGTGTTGGGCATTGCGGTTTGGAACAGACTCCCGCTCCAGATACATTTAGCTGACTCTGTGGAGTCTTTTAAAAAGCAGCTGAAAACTTTTGTTTAATGAGGTTTTCCGTTGAGTTTAAACTGCTTTTTAATGGTAAAGCTGATATTTTTAAATTATTTTAATCTCGTGTTTTAACTTGTTTTTGTATTGCTAAAATGATTTTTATCTATCAACTTCCTTTTATTACATTTTATTGTGCAGCGCTCTGTGACTATATGTCTGTGGAAAAGGGCTTCATAAATAAACTACTCACTTGATGCTCAGAGAAAAAGTTCCATGCCAGTGTTTCTTCAGCTTAGCCGTTGCTAACACTGCTCCGAGACATGTGCTGGCCTGCCGTATTCCGAGTATTTTTTTCTTTTTTTCGTGCAGCGCTTCTTGCGGGTTGTGTGTCATGTCAAGGTCTATTCTTCCGTCTTTGTTATTCATTCATTCATTCATTCATCTTCTTCCGCTTAATCCTTTTCAGGTCGCGGGGGTGCTGGAGCCTATCCCAGCATCTTTGGGCGAGAGGCGGGGTACACCCTGGACAGATTGCCAGTCCATCGCAGGGCCCGTCTTTGTTATAAAATCCAAAAAGGGCCGACATTTGAGCTAACTTGGAGCCAACTGGTTCCTAACTTTCAAAGCTGGCTGCATATCAGAGACTAGCTATGACTTTGCTTGACTGGGTGTTTGCTTTGCGCCATCTAGTGGACTAAAAACATCATTGATTAACTGATAACCCAAAAGTATATGTGTGCAAATTTTTTTAAAATTAAAGATCGATCTGTGCGTTTGATGCATTGTCACCAGTGCCAAGTATCTTGATCCATCTCTGAATCGCTCTTTTTTTCCCACCCCTACTTGTGAGGTGAGTGGGCGTAGAGCCCATGTTGGTTGAGTGCATTACTTGTTGTTTTCTTTGAAACAGCAGTACCTGCTAACTCCAGGTCTTTCTGTTGCTCTCCACAAGTGGTCTTTGGCCCTTGGATAACTCTTCTGATAATTCTTCTGACTCTGTCAGAAATCTTGTGAGGACTTCCTGGTCGTGGCCGGTTTATGATAAAATGATGTTCTTTCCGGCGCCGAATGATGGCTCCAACAATGCTCACTGGAACACTCAGCAATTTAGAAATGTGCCTGTAACCGATGCTGTCATTATGTTTTGCAACAATAAGGTTGTGAAGGTCTAGAGAGAGCTCTTTGCTCTACCCATCATGAGTTTTTTGTGGTGTGACAATCTGATATTCAGACCTTTTTAAAGGCTGTCAGTCAGGACTTAACCAGCTGAAATTGATTTGCGCTGATGGGGGATGGAATGGCTTCCTAAATTCTGATGAATTTCAGCTGGTTTCTTGGCTTTTTATGCCTTTTTGCACCTCTTTTTCTTCATATGTTCAATACTTATTCCCTGTGCCATTCAACTTTATTAAATATAACTTGTTTTGTGAACATAGTTGCCTTGATTTCTTTGTATGTATGGTTTACTTGGGTTGTTACTGATATTTGGTGAAAATCTCAGGTCAATGATTCCATCAGAAATATGTTTAATGAGAAAAATGTTGACGTGTTCAATACTTACTTTCCCCGCTGTATATTGAGGATGCACATACGCATTATACCAGCATGCTTCAGAGTTCTTCAGCATGCTCTTAACTTAGACAAAACTTAGCCATAACTGATTCTACGTAGGCCAGCATATTCTCTAAATTTTTCATGCGTTTTGCAAACACTGCCTAAATCACCTCGGTGTGACAGGGCCTTAACCAAGACAGCAGCAAGACACCAAAGCACAGCCGCCAGCCGGACACTTACAAGCAACAGTACTGTTAAACCTCTGGGGAAACGAGTGGATCTGCAACTCAGTGAACAAGTGTGCAGGGAAATGGAGCTCTACAATGAAAAGGTAAAGATTTTATAAGAGCTATAATTTTATAGTTATCTTTAACATGCTTTGTGTGGACGGCCCTATAGGCTAATTTTATAGTGCTTGGTATGAATGGCACTTAAATCAGGTAGATCACCACTGAAGGCCCTAGTTGTAAAATACACAGTCCGCCACTGGTTTCTGGGAGAGAAAAATGACATAAAGGCTGTGTTATGTCTGGGAAAAACTGTGGGAAGGACCGACAGTCGCGTTTGCTGAGAACACAAACTTTATTACACCAAAACACAGTAATGAAATACAGACGGTAGCCAGGAGGGTGAGTGCTGTAATGAACGAGCCAAAAGAAAGAGAAGAGAGACCGTAAGATGACCGTCCCTCACTTTTATGTGCTTGGCATGATGACATCATCAAGTGGCCGCCAACCAAACTTGTGGTTTTCTTATTCCCCCCCCCCCACTTGGAAAAATGGAACAACACACACATAACCAAATTAACCCTCCCCAATGTGGTACACAGTGAACCCCAAACTAGCTAGGGCCAGTGGGTAGACTGCCACGTAGCCCAGTGAGGCTGAATGGTTTATTATGCCACTATTCATTGACAGCCGCACTCCTAGCTAAACAGTTCCCCTTTTTTTCCATTGAGGAAGGCAGTTCAGTTCAAGGGACCTTGAGGCAAGCCTGTGGTGGACACGCCCCTGGAAGCGCCGGCTGCAGCAGACCTGGGCGCCATCCCGCCGGAGCCACAGCACGTTCGTCAGCAACGTCCCAGCCAGGATCCCACACCAGCTGGATCAGCTCCAACGCTGCATCTTGATCTGCGGCAGCTGCTCTTACCTTCCGTAGACGGCTGTCGAGCCATCTGAACTACGGCTGGTCTTAGCTGCGCGGCAATCTTCATGGGTGTTGGTGGTGGTGATGATGTTAAGGCCAACTGTGGGTCTGGTTGCTCGGTTTTGCGGACCCGAATCCAGTCCATCACTGCAAGTGGCCCTCTGTTCGGCTGCATTCGGTGTCGTGGTTGTGATGATGTGACTCTCACGTCTGCTGGGGGGCATCCACCAGGTTGTGGTGGTTCTGCGTCCTGTTGGGTCACGGACTTTTCATCCTGCAGCTCAGTGGCGGCTCCTGGAGGCTGATGCCAGTCGTGGATTCAGAAGGCGTCCGGTGGCTCTACTGCATTTTGTTGGGTCGTGGACTCTTCATCCTGCAGCTCCTGGAGGCTGATGCTGGGTGTGGATTTGGATGCAGTCCAGCTTCTTCTCTCCCTCACCTGGGAAGTGTGGTCGTGGCGATATATCGTTGTCGCCTGCACTGGGTTGTTGTGTCCTGGGGTTCCCGATAGACGCGGGCTCCCTCTCCTGCAGCTCTGCAGCGGTTCCCTGAGGCTCATGCTGAGCAAGGATCTGAGGCAAGTCCAGTCGCTCTTCTCTCTCCGTACTGTATTTGCTTTCTGTGTGTTGGCATCGCTGCTCCTTTGCTGGGTAGAAACACGCCCTTTCTCGGTGCATCAGGGAGCTACACTTGCCATATGGGAAGCACCTCGTAGCGATCCTCTGATCCACGGTGTCTACCTTGGCCTCTTCTGCCGTGTCACCGGGCCCATCTGAGGCTACAGTGTATGCTAGCGGTATGTAGCCTAGTTGCTTGATTAACTGGATCTGCACCATGTAGTCCTCCAACGAACTGAATTTGCACATGCTAGCTAGGCGGCGAAGGTCTGCAATGAATTTTTGTATCATTTTTCCGGGCTTCTGTTGCCATTGGCGAAACCTAATGTGCTACGTCAACATGCTGTTGCCTTTGGTGAAGTGGCTAGCTAGCAGCATGACTGACTCAGCAAACATTTCTTTTGGTCCTAGCATGTGGAAAGTATGTTAAGCTTCTATGCCCAGATAGGGAACCAGTAGAGCTCGCTTCCGTGCCTCGTCTAGCTTGTCCACCAGGTACAATGCTGATATGTAAATGGAAAATAGCATTCACTTATGTAGCGCTTTTTCTCATCTCTAGATGACCAAAGCGCTTTTCAGATCCTGTAGGTGGTGAAAGCATTGAACCAGCAGCTCACCGGGGGTTTCCAGAAAAGGCTGTAGTGGAATTGAACATGCTTCCATGTTTTACTCTCGTTGCTAACTCTTATGTCTGGAAAAACTGGGGGAAGTACCGACAGAGAGTGGCGTTTTCTGAGAACACAAACTTTATTACACCAAAACACAGTAATGAAATACAGATGGTAGCCGGGAGTCGGAGCGCTGTAACAAGCGAGCTGAAAGAGAGAGCAGAGAGACCGTAAGATGGCCGTCCCTCACTTTTATGAGCTCAGCATGATGATGTCACCGAGTGGCCACATCACCACGCTGATGCCAACCAGACTTGTGGTTTTCTTACACCACAGGCTCTGCGTATTTGTTTTTTTGAGAATTGACTTGCTATTTTGTTGGATAATTATGTGACCAATAGACACATTTCAGACAATTTAAACCTACTAACGCACCATTTTTCAGTCAGTGACCCTTTTAAAGACTAGGGATGAGCCGATCTGATCTGCTCCATCAGTATCGGGTTCCATCCAGGCAAAATGGCCGGATCGGTATCGGTAAGGAATAAAAGTAATTTACCGATCTGATACATCAATACTATTAAAATGAAGGCGCGATCCTGTTCTCAGCCACGCTGCGCATGGCTTCTGTAAACGGAGGCAACGAGCATCACCTCACTGGAGCCAGTCTGTGGAACTTGTCTCAGCGTGTTGCTGTGTGGTACCAGCATTCACAATGTTACACCACCAACTAGATAAAACACTTGCAAAAATATCAGAGCAGCAAAGAAGTATGCTGAATTCTGTCAAGAACCGAGCAGAAGCAAGTGCGTCGCTGTTTTTCTGCTGGAATATACTAAAAGTGAAACTAAAAGAAGGAAACTGAAAGTAAAAACCAGAGGAGCAGGAATGAAGACATAACATGGGCTTACCTTTAGATGGACCGTTACAGCTGATGAGAGGTAGGTGACAGAAACATAAATAGCAAATTATAACCGTGAACTGGAAGCAGGACTAACAAGAAATAACAAGGCTACATGAAATGGAACAGGGATGACTTCAAAATAAGAGCAAACTATGGACAGAGAATAAACTACTAAATAAACTGAGGACCAGGGGAATACTTATGATGATGATGATAATAACAATAACTAGAAAAGCACTCATAGAGCGCATACTTCCACCAAGGCTCCTTCCGTTTGTCATGGATCACCTCCAAAATGTAATGGGTTTGTGTGTAGGCCTATAGCCAGTTGTGGTGAAAATTGCATCAAAGTCTGTCCATCAGTTTTGGAATGTTGTTGCTAACACACTATGAGAAGATAAGAGCCTTGGCTGAGGTATGCATTCTCAGATCATCAGCAAAATATAAAGGCTTCCTCTCTAGCCCAAGAACCACCTCTGATGAAAATTTCATCCAAATCCATCCAGTAGTTTTTGTGTAATCCTGCTGCACAAATACAAACAAAGCCTTTGGTGGAGGTATGCACTCTCAGATCATCACCAAAATCTAATCATCTGTTCCCCGTGCCATTACACACCTTTCCTGAAAATTTTGTCAAAATCCATTCATAACTTTTTGAGTTATGTTGGTAACAGACAAACAGACAGACAAACCCCAGTAAAAACATTACCTCCTTGGCGGAGGTAATAATAATGATAATGGATGACAAAAATACAACTTAAAGGGATAGTTCCTTTATTTTCAGATCTACAGCATTTTTTACCTCATGCGTAAAGTGGCACTTTGAATTTCCTCTGAATGTTTACCTAAATACTCAGCTTTAAAGTTTTGCAATAAACTTGAACTTAAAACTTCAGAATGCATGTTTACATGGTGCTGACCAGTGAAATGCTGCCAGTGTTGCAAAGTTTAAAATTGATAAAAGCAGCAGCGTTGGTGAACTGAGTCAAATTTGTAATATATTCTTTGACTTTTAGATTTGTGGTTTTATATGTGTGCAAAATGCAACCAGTCATTACCAAAGTATGTTCTGTACTGTCTTAAATAAGAGCGACGGTATGGCTTTGGATCAGTATTGGCCGATATTCAAAGTCACAGTATCGGTATTGGTCTTGAAAAAGTGGTATTGGCTTATCCCTATTAAAGATGTAACTAGAAAAGCACTCGGAGAGCGCAGACCTCCGCCAAGCGCCACAGTTCCCCCCATACAGTGTTTGTGTGTATGTTTTCAGATTCCTTGAGCATGAAAACATATGACTAGCAATTGGATTCACAATGATAGGATTAGTGGTTGAGTAGTTATTCACGAAAATCGCATTTTCCGTAATGGCGGTTTTCTTCTGGACGGTGATCCGGATCACCACCAAAATCTAATCATCTGTAGGATACCCCATTTCTGACAGTCTGTGAAAATTTCATGAAAATCCATCCATAACTTTGAGTTATCTTGCTAACAAACAGACAGACAAACCAACGCCGATGAAAACATAACCTCCTTGGCAGAGGTAATAATATCCAATTAATATTCCTGTAATTGTTCCTCCTCTCCTGGCCTAATGTGTGGTTGGAAAACGAATATAACGAGGTTAACTTTGACTGTACCCCAACGTTTATTCAAACGTTTCTCATGCTTGTTTAACAAGTACATTAAATCCTATGTAGCCTGCTATGATTTATTATCCCTAAGATACATTTATATACATTCAGAAACTCACCGATGGCTAGATGAAGACAGTTGAAATGGCTGCTGTTATCCCTTCTATCTTTATTATACAGCATTCTGCAGGTAAAAGCCTGTTTTACCATTTGACTCCAGTGTTTAGTTTTACTATTTGATGATTCTTCAGTGCCTCTAATTTATAAACGCCCTCCATAGTCTGTCACATGCATGCTTCCAGTGCAGATCGCCATATTGGAACATGCTGAAACCAGGCTGGCCAGGGCACGTTCTCTCCAGACTCTGCATGTGCAGACCACAAACCGTCACTACAATGATGTAAAGACACTGCCGTTAAGTGTATTTTGTGACACCTTTATATAAATGATAGTTTTATATGAAACAATCAATGTTTTTATCTTGTCATCCGATATAGATTGTTATATCGCACAGCCCTAGTGACAAACACTTCATCGTGTGTTTATCAACATTGTGCTACCCAAATGTCAGCTGAGCTGAGGTGGGCAACGACAGACAAGAAGCAACCTGGGTTTTCCTGGGTTGTCCCGGTAGTTTGAACAGGGCTATACATCCACAGCTCTTAAGCTCCACCCGCGGATTTTCTCTGTCAGCAGGGGGACTGAGAGTTCAAAACCTTCGGCTTGTGTTTCTTAAGGTGCGTTCAGACCAATCATGAAAGGGCGGCATGAATACATGTAAAGTTAATGTAAACATGTGAATTTGCACATTCACGTTCAAAGGATTTGGTAGTGCTAGCTAGTAATCAGCCTTGAGATTCTGCAGTCACTGGAGTAAAAGTATCAAAACTGGAGAGTAAGCTAGTTTGAAGTTGGGACTGCCACTCACCTGCAGACAGATGGACCGGAGCGCTGCAGCTGTTGAGAGTGTCAGGAGTTTATCCACCCACGGACTCCTGCTATGGATGTGCTAAAGAGGGCTAGCGGAGGCTGTGACAACTTTCCAGGTGTGTGCGCCTCGCTGGATAACATAGTAAACCTCAACATGACAGCGTTTTGGGGATTTCCACAGCAGGTAGAAAGCTGCAGAAGTTGTGAAGGCAGCCCCGCCCCTCTACAACTCGCTTTGCCGTGAATTCATGTCTGTTTGCATGTTTAAACCGAGTTAACATGGGGTCATGCTGCTAAAATAATATGTGTTTTAGTGATTGGTCTGCACACACCTTTAGGTAGTCCATGGTGGATTGTGAAGTTTGTTTTGGATTGTTATCCTGGTGTAAAATGTGTCCTCCTTTTAAGGTTCAGCCTTTTGACAGTCGGCATTGTTTATTTCCTGAATTGCTGGCATTTAGTGGAATCCGTTCTCCCTTTTACACATGGACTGGGTATCAAAGCATGATGGCGCCACCCCCATGGTTAACAGTTAGTAGGGTGTTCTTTTTTGAACAGTTCTATTTTAACTTCATCACTTCACAGCATTTGTTCCAAAATATGTCAGGCTTCTCTAGGTGTTCCATTGTAACCGACTTTATTAGTAGCCACCCTGTACCAGTACTTCACTGTCAGCTCCACTGGAATCACTGTTGCTCAGGACTGACTGTACAGTGTGGTGTTTTTGTGTTCATCACAAGAGCTCACATTTGCTACAAAGCTGCACAACTTGGGTTGTTTAGTTCATCATAAAACACTGTCCTGATGGGGTGTCCGTGTCCTCATCTGTGCTCCTCTTTGCCCTGAAATCTGTTGCTCATGTTGCCCCACTGGCACAGCTTTAGCCTTTTAGCTTTCATTATCTTAAGTCACAACTCAATTAAGTCAATTAAATGAACATTCTTATAGCTTGGTGCTCATGTCATCGACTGAGAAAACATCACAGATTTTCAGAATTCAACAGTTGCTGGGTTTCCATCCATTATACAGTGGGGTAAAAAAGTATTTAGTCAGCCACCAATTGTGCAAGTTCTCCCACTTAAAAGAGGAGAGAGGTCTCCAATTTTCATCATAGGTATACCTCAATTATGAGAGACAAAATGAGGGAAAAAAAATCCAGAAAATCACATTGTCTGATTTTTAAACAATTTATTTGCAAATTGTGGTGAAAAATAAGTATTTGGTCAATAACAAAAGTTCATCTCAATACTTTGTTATATACCCTTTGTTGGCAATGACAGAGGTCAAACGTTTTCTGTAAGTCTTCACAAGGTTTTCACACACTGTTGCTGGTATTTTGGCCCATTCCTCCATGCAGATCTGCTTTAGAGCAGTGATGTTTTGGGGCTGTCGCTGGGCAACACAGACTTTCAACTCCCTCCAAAGATTTTCTATGGGGTTGAGATCTGGAGACTGGCTAGGCCACTCCAGGACCTTGAAATGCTTCTTACAAAGCCACTCCTTCGTTGCCCAGGCGGTGTGTTTGGGATCATTGTCATGCTGAAAGACCCAGCCACGTTTCATCTTCAATGCCCTTGCTGATGGAAGGAGGTTTTCACTCAAAATCTCACGATACATGGCCCCATTCATTCTTTCCTTTACACGGATCAGTCGTCCTGGTCCCTTTGGAGGAGAAAGAACACCATACCTACTGTGAAGCATGGGGGTGGAAACATCATGCTTTGGGGCTGTTTTTCTGCAAACATGACAAGTTGAATTTTTACCAAAAAGTTCTATTTTGGTTTCATCTGACCATATGACATTCTCCCAATCCTCTTCTGGATCATCCAAATGCTCTCTAGCAAACTTCAGACGGGCCTGGACATGTACTGGCTTAAGCAGGGGGACACGTCTGGCACTGCAGGATTTGAGTCCCTGGCGGCGTAGTGTGTTACTGATGGTAGCCTTTGTTACTTTGGTCCCAGCTCTCTGCAGGTCATTCACTAGGTCCCCCCGTGTGGTTCTGGGATTTTTGCTCATCGTTCTCGTGATCATTTTGACCCCACGGGGTGAGATCTTGCGTGGAGCACCAGATCGAGGGAGATTATCAGTAGTCTTGTATGTCTTCCATTTTCTAATAATTGCTCCCACAGTTGATTTCTTCACACCAAGCTGCTTACCTATTGCAGATTCAGTCTTCCCAGCCTGGTGCAGGTCTACAATTTTGTTTCTGGTGTCCTTTGACAGCTCTTTGGTCTTGGCCATAGTGGAGTTTGGAGTCTGACTGTTTGAGGTTGTGGACAGGTGTCTTTTATACTGATAACAAGTTCAAACAGGTGCCATTAATACAGGTAACGAGTGGAGGACAGAGGAGCCTCTTAAAGAAGAAGTTACAGGTCTGTGAGAGCCAGAAATCTTGCTTGTTTGTAGGTGACCAAATACTTATTTTCCACCATAATTTGCAAATAGGATCCAAGATGGTGCCGCGGATGGCAGCCACTGGCTTCTGCTCTCTGATGTTTTTGATAATTTTGTGTGTTTTTTTTGGACTTCTGCTCTTCCATCCGAGTCACCTATTCAAGGGAGGAACTACTTTCACTCAGACTATCTCCCAATGCAACTTCTCCGCCAGTTTTTGCTGATGATCTGAAGTTTTTACAGGCAATCTTAGCTGTCGGAGCAGCGGCTATTGGCACTGGCCGGAAACGAAGGCGGCGTGGTAAACGTGCCGG
Source organism: Pholidichthys leucotaenia (assembly GCA_020510985.1). Taxonomy (NCBI): domain Eukaryota; kingdom Metazoa; phylum Chordata; class Actinopteri; order Cichliformes; family Pholidichthyidae; genus Pholidichthys; species Pholidichthys leucotaenia. Next base: position 418,052,210 of record CM035843.1, read on the forward strand.
TGCGCTAGTCAGGCTGAAGAAACGAGGATATCGCATGCCACTCCCATTGATCCATCTGACCAATGTCCGCTCTTTGGCGAACAAAATGGACGAACTACTGCTCCTGACTCACAAAAACCTGGATTTTAGCAGATCTGGCGCCCTGTGTTTCACGGAGTCCTGGCTGAGTGAACACGTCCCGGACAGCGCGGTTCGCCTGGACTGATTCCAACTGTTTCGCGCTGATCGCAGCCGAGAATTCTCTGGAAAGACTAAAGGTGGTGGAATCTGCTTCTACATAAACGAAGGTTGGTGTACTGATGTCACAGTGTTGAAGAAGTTTTGTAGCCCTAACAGAGAGTCACTGTTCATAAACTGTAAACCCTTTTATTCACCGCGAGAGTTCTCCTCGTTTATTCTGGTCGGAATTTATATCCCGCCTGCTGCTTGTACAACGGAGGCACTGCAGCACCTCGCTGACCAGATAGCAGAGGTGGAGGAAAAACATCCAGACTCTCTGCTTATCATTCTGGGTGATTTCAATAGAGCTAATCTCACAAATGAGCTTCCTAAATACAGACAGCATATTAAATGTCCCACCAGGGACACAAATACACTCGACCACTGTTACACAGTTTTAAGAAACGCCTATCATGCCGTCCCCCGTGCAGCTCTGGGTTTTTCTGACCACTGTCTGCTCCATCTTATTCCAACATACAGACAGAAACTAAAAACTTCCAAGTCTGTTGTAAGGACTGTGAAGAAATGGACTGAGGAATCAAAGCTGGAGTTACAAGCCTGCTTTGACTGCACAGACTGGAGTGTTTTTGAAGATGCAGCCATTAACCTAAATGAACTCACTGACACTGTGACATCATACATCAGTTTTTGTGAGGACATGTGTGTGCAGACCAAGACCTTCTGCACATACAACAACAATAAACCCTGGTTCACTCCTAAACTGAAACAGCTACGTCAGACCAAGGAGGAGGCCTACAGGACTGGTGACTGGACTCTGTACAAGTGGGCCAGAAACATGCTGACGAAGGAGATCAGGCTTGCTAAGAGGAGCTACAGTGAGAAGTTACAACAAAACTTCTCAGCCAACAACTCTGCTTCTGTTTGGAGAGGCCTGCAGAATATCACCAACTACAGGAGACCATCCCCACACCCTGTGGAAAACCTCCAGCTGGCTAACGACCTAAACAGCTTTTACTGTAGGTTTGAAAAGAACCTACAGTTCTCACCTCCCACCCACACAAAAGGATTATCTGCAGCCCCAGGAACTCCATCCCTCCTCCACTCTGACCTCCCACCAGCACTAACGATCTGTGAAGAGGAGGTGCGCCGGGTCTTTCAGAGACAAAAGATCAAGAAGGCTGCAGGACCTGATGGTGTGTCTCCGTCCTGCCTGAGAGTCTGCTCCAACGAGTTGGCCCCCATCTTCACCCGGATTTTTTTTTTTCCACAATATCTTTATTGAACCTTTTTTTTTTTAAACAAACATGACACAATCAAACACTAACACTAAAGTACTACAAAAAAAAAGCACTAAAAAACACCAACAACCACCAACAAAATCAAGTCTTCAACAATGCTCCTCTGTTTAGTCTAGACAATCCATTACATAAGTATACATATTATGTTCACCAGTTTGGAATTTACAAGGTCCACACACATCATTCACCTTCTTCTTCAAGAGTTATGTTTAAATTTTTTACATGATCAATAAAAGGTCTCCATATATTCTCAAACACAATTTCCTTTGATTTCAGTATATATGTTATTCTTTCTAATGGAAGGTTTGTTAACATCTGTCTTAACCACTGAGTCACATCTGGTCTATGAGTCTTTTTCCATAATAGTGCAATACATTTTTTGGCATTAAGCAAACTGAGGTCTATGAATGTTCTTTCACTTTTATTAAAGTTATGCTTTTCTGGGTACAGACCCAACAAAAACAGTTTAGGATTCAAAATGATTTGTTTTGAGATTATTTTTTCAATTGTTACCCTCACCTCTTCCCAAAACATTCTTATTATTCTACATTTCCATACACAATGAAATAGGGTTCCTTTACTTTCCATGCATTTTGTGCATGTATCTGGTATATTTTTGTTATATCTATTTAACTCCTCCGGTGTAACATACATCCGCATTAACCATTTGAAATGTATCAATTTAAGACGTACATTTATTGATTTGGTTTGAGCTTCTGTACAAGCCAATTCCCATTGTTCCTCTGAAATTTCAGTTTGCAGGTCTTCTTTCCAGTAGTTTAATCTTTTCTGTGAGTTTTCACTTGAAAATAGTGTCAATGAGTTATAAAACTCTGAAATAATACCCTTTTACTATCTTTCATCAACATTTTTTCCAAGGATGAATAAATAGGTCGAGTGAGAGCTTTATTTTGATTTGATCGAATAAAGTTTCTAAGTTGAAGATATTTAAAAAAATGTGTTCTATTAAGATTAAATTTGACCCTCAGCTCTTCAAAAGACATTATGTTATCTGCACATGGCAAATATAAATCTTGAATCTTTTGAATCCCTTTTAAATTCCATACTTTAAATACAGCGTCCGCTCTTCCTGGTTTAAAATATTGATTACCCCATATTGGGCTAAATGGTAACAATAACTGTGGTTCTTTTAAATAATTTTTAGCTTCACACCATATTTTGATCATATGCTTTACAAATGGATTTTTAACTTGTTTTTGTAATTTTTTTGCCGAATCTGAGTATATGAATATGGGAAGAGGTAAAGGTAAATTGTATGATTCCATTTCAGTCCAGTGAGGGAGATCATTTGATGAAAAATAATATGTCATAGACCTCAGTTGTGCCAACCAATAATACAACATAAAATTTGGACATTTCAGACCTCCACGATCAAATGGTAAATATAATAAAGACAGACGTAATCTAGCCCTCCTGTTGTTCCATATAAATTCCACTAACTTTTTTTTAATTCTTGAGAATAAATCTAAAGGTGGTGGTATGGGAATGTATTGAAATAAATAAAGTATTTTAGGTAAAATATTACTTTTAAATATATTGATTCTCCCGATCATCGACATTGGTAGTGACATCCATCTCTGAATTAACTCATTGATATCTGTCATTAAGGCTTCATAGTTGACACTGGCGACTGATTCTAGCTTAGGCACAATTTGGATTCCTAAATATTTAAACTGATTTACAACGTTGAATTGATTTACCTCAGGGGCTGGGTAATTTCTCTGGGTCTCATTTAGCATTAATATTGAAGATTTAGTTTTATTTATTTTATATCCTGATATTTCCCCAAAATTCTTTATTAAATTCAACAAGGTCGGAATTGATTTTTTTTAGATTCGACATAAACAAAATTATGTCATCGGCGTACAGGGAGATTTTATGTTCTGTTGGTCCAACTTTAATTCCATATATTTGTGAATGTAAACGTATCGCCATCGCTAAAGGTTCAATTGCCATAGTAAACAGTAAAGGTGAAAGTGGACAGCCTTGTCAACATCCTCTATTGATTTTTATTGATTTTGAAATATTGTTATTTGTTAGGATTTCTGCTGTAGCATTATTGTATATTATCTGAACCCATTTTATGAAATTATTTCCAAATCCAAACCTTTGTAAGACTTCAAAAAGAAAGGGCCATTCGACTCTATCAAAGGCCTTTTCGGCGTCCAGTGATAGGAGAGCTGTATCCGGTGCTTCTTTATTAAAATAAATAATATTAAATAGTCTTCTTACATTATGGAAGCCTTGTCTTCCCTTTATAAAGCCATTCTGATCTCGATTAATAATATTTGGTAAAATTTCTTGTATTCGTCTTGCTAAAATTTTACAGATTATCTTAAGGTCGGCATTTAATAGGCTTATTGGTCTCATATTTTCACATTTATTAGAGGGCTTACCTGGTTTTGGCAACAGTATAATTAAGGCATTATTCATGTATGATGGTAAATTATTATTTTGAAATGCTTCTAAAACCATTTCCAAAAAAGGTTTTATTAATTTATTCTTAAATTTTTTATAAAGGTCAACTGGAAGACCATCTGGTCCTGCACTTTTTCCTGATTTCATATTATCAATGGCTAGCCCAACTTCTTCTTGACTAATTTTAGACTCCAATATCTCCCTGTTTTCATTTGGAATACACGGTATAGATAGTTCGTTCAAAAACCCATTTAGTTTTGTTAAATCAGATTCATTTTTGGTATCATATAATTTTTCATAGTAATCTCTAAAGGCTCTGTTAATTTCGAAAGGATCTATAACTACCTGTCCGTTACTTATGATACTGGTAATTGGTGTTTTAATTTCTAATTGTTTAATCTGCCATGCCAATAATTTTCCTGATTTTTCACCTTGTTCATAAAAAGATTGTTTCAATCTTAGAAGACTCGAGGCAGCTCTATTCGCTGATTTTTTGTCGTATTCAGCTCTCAAAATCAGTAATTCATTCTCCAACCTTGGATCACTTCCTGCATACACTTTTTCCTGAAGATTTTTTATTTTATGTTCCAATTGGACTCTCTCCTCTCGAGTCTTCTTAGATTTTGAACCTGTATAACTAATAATATGTCCCCTAATAAAAGCTTTGAAAGCCTCCCACTTTACACATGCTGATGTTTGTGTAGTATTGATGTCAAAGAACTCATCTATCTGTTTTTCTATGTACTTGACAAATTCCTCATCCTGAAGCCATTTATGCTGAAATTGCCATCTACCTGATTCCTTTGTCAATTTCTTATCTACATATACTATACAGCAGGGTGCATGATCAGAGATCACGATGTTATCATAAAAGCAGTTTTGAATCTTGGACCTTAATTCTGTGGAAATCAAAAAATAATCAATACGTGAGAATGTCTTGTAGGTACTGGAATAACAAGAGTATGCTTTGACTTGTGGTTTCATTTCTCTCCATATATCTAGCAATCTCAATTCTTTCATAAAATGATTAATGGTCATCCTACATCCATTGTGCGTACAGTCCAGTCCTGTTGATCTATCTATACCGGGATTCAATGTACAATTAAAATCCCCTGCTATTATATGTTGCCCTGTAAGTGATGATAAGATAAGAAATAAATTAGCAAAGAACTTTTGATCATCTACATTGGGACCATATAGGTTCACCAAATTTATATTTTCTAATAGCAAAGATCCTTGAATGATTACATGTCTTCCAAATTTGTCTCCAATTACATTTTTCACTTGAAAAGGGACTGATTTATGTATGAGAGTCATAACTCCCCTGGCTCGGGATGAAAATGATGAGGTGAAAACACTTCCTTGCCATCTACTCCTAATTCTTTTTACATCCTCCTCTATTAAATGAGTTTCTTGTAAAAACACAATTTTTGAACCCATGTCTTTTATTTTATTCATAACTTGTTTAAGTTTTTTTAAATTTTGTAGACGTCTGCAATTCCATGAAGTTAAATTAAGATTAACGCTTTGGTTTATGATCAATAGGGAGTTTGGGATTACCTTGCAGTGTAAACATGCTCATACAGAGAAGCAAAAAAATGAGTGGTTGAACATTCATCCTACAAACTACACACAAACAAATTCCCCCTTCCCACACTTGTGGCAAACCCCCCAAAATCAAAAGAAAAATTCCATCTCCCGATATAGCCATCGACCGCTCCACATCCACGAGGATCAGCCTAAGCCACTCCTTCTTCATCCTCCCAATCACCCTAACTCTACTGCTTTTAATGACGTAACATTAACTCTCCTCTGTAGTTTTCCAACTTAACTCCAAAATTTTTAGCAACTTTGTACATCATAGGTTTTTTTTTTTGGTTTGTTTGTTTTTTTTAATTATATAATGCAATCTATATTTTGTAAACTTGCTATTTGCTTCAAGTCAGTCAGATGCCTGTGCAAATGCTTAATTATTCTACCTTATATTTTGTTCATGCTTAGCTCCCACCAGTCTCTTCTTCTTGGATCTTCTTGATAAACTCCTGCGCCTCCTCTGGGGTCTTGAAGATGTGGGTTCTGCCCCCATACGAGGTCAGCAGTCTCGCAGGATAGATTACACCATGACGATTCACCCGGATCTTTAACAGATCACTGGAGCTGTGTGAAGTGCCTTCCTGCTTCAAACGCTCCATCATCATTCCAGTTCCCAAGAAACCCTCTGTTACAGGATTAAACGACTACAGACCTGTTGCCTTGACCTCTGTGGTCATGAAATCCTTGGAGATTGGTGCTGAACCACCTGAAGGTCGTCACAGGCCCCCTGATGGACCCATTGCAGTTTGCCTACTGGTCAAACAGGTCAGTGGATGATGCAGTGAATATGGGACTACACTACATCCTGCAACACCTCGACTACCCAGGGACGTATGCCAGAATCCTGTTTGTCGACTTCAGCTCAGCGTTCAACACCATCATCCCAGGCATTCTTCATCAGAAACTCCTCCAGCTCAAGGTGCGCCCCTCCACCTGCCAGTGGATCTCCAGCTTTCTGACTGACAGGTGGCAACAGGTGAAGCTAGGGAGATTTACATCCAGCTCCCGAAAAATTAGTACTGGCGCCCCCCAAGGATGTGTCCTTTCCCCACTGCTCTTCTCCCTCTACTCCAACGACTGCACCTCAGAGGACCCTTCGGTGAAGCTCCTGAAGTTTGCGGACGACACCACAGTCATCGGTTTGATCCGGGATGGTGATGAGTCTGCATACAGGCGGGAGGTGGAGCAGCTGATCCTCTGGTGCAGCCAGAACCATCTTGAACTTAACCCAGCCAAAACGGTGGAGATGACTGTGGATTTCAGGCGACACCCTCCTTCATTCCCCCCCACTCACCATCCTCAACAGCACAGTGTCCACTGTGGACTCCTTCAAGTTTCTGGGTACCACAATCTCCCGGAACCTGAAGTGGTCCTCCCATATAGACACTGTCCGGAAAAAGGCCCAGCAGAGGTTGTTTTTTCTGCGTCAGCTCAAGAAGTTTGATTTGCCTCAGGAGCTGCTGGTTGTTACCAGCAGCTCCTGAGGCAATGATTTTTTTTTAAATCATTAAAAAAAAGAAGAAGAAACAAACATGTTCATCCCGCATCCATTTTTAAGCTTGGATAACACTAAGAAAGAACCACACAAACGATTATTATTACATTGCACATAACTCTCACACTGCTTTTTACTTCATTCACATTATATCACTGAATCTGAGTTCACATTGAAATACTGTGTGACTGTATATTTTTTCATATATTTCTGCAAAGTGTGGATAGTCTGAGTAAATAACTGCATATATTCGCATCCTTTTATAGAAACGTGGACAGACTGTAATTTACTGTAGATACTCTGTTGTCATTGAATCCTTATTTAAATCTTATTTAAATCCTCCACCTGAACAACGAGAGCAAGTTTTTAGCCAAAGTCAAATTCCTTGTATGTGTTGTGCATACTTGGCCAATAAAGCTGATTCTGAAATAAATTCTTTAAAAATCAGACAGTGTGATTTTCTGGATTTTTTTTTTTCCTGATTTTGTCTGTCATAGTTGAGGTATACCTATGATGAAAATTGGAGACCTCTCTCATCTTTGCAGTGGGAGAAGTTGCGCAGTTGGTGGCTGACTAAATACTTTTTTGCCCCACTGTAGTTACATTTTTAAAGCACATTTTTTTGAAAATTGTTTTGTGACGATGTGAAGTGATGTCCGTTTGTGTTATGGGTGGGCAAAATAATAATACATTTTATTTATGAGCACCTTTCATGACACTGAAGCTCACCTTACAGTAATAAAAATAGATGAAATACTAGGTATTTTATCCCTAGTATAAAATACTAGGGATAAAAAAGGCCATTTATAAATGGTTGATGAAATAAAAAGTTGTACATTTCAAAGATTCCAGTGCATATTGCTCTGACATTTGTGTCCAGATGTTTCCCTTTTACAAGCTTCCCATTCTGTTTGTGCTTCAAACTTTTGGGCACAGCTCACATGTTATAATGAACCTTTTTTATTGATTTACTGAGGATTCGTTCACATGTTTTCCCTCCTGTTTAGAGCAGCCAGGTGAAACCGCTCATTCCGGTCTGTAAGGGCTCTGCAGGCAAGGCTCTTTAGGTGTGTGTTTGCATGGGCGGATGTTTCATGTCACTGAACAGAGCATTCTGGGCAGCACAGTAAGAAGGTCACATCAATCCCACCTCCTGACCATCAGTGACCCATTTGTATGGAGTTTGCATGTTCTCCCCGTGTCTGCGTGGGTTTACCCCGGGTGCTCTGGTTTCCTCCCACAGGCCAAAAACATGCAGCTTAGGTTAACTGGAGACTCTAAAGTGGCCCTAGGTGTGAATGGTGAAGGGATTGGTGCCGCACCGTGGCTGCTTCATCCATCCAGGTGGACGCCCTGAATTTCCCCTCTGGGGATCAATAAAGTACACAAAATAAATAAAATAAATTTTCTTAAGAGTAAAGATTGAGGGGGACACTATAGGTTTTACTGTAGTTGTAGTCAGTATTTGTGGGGAAAAAAGTTTACAAGGGAAAAAAAGTTGCACATTTTATGACAAAAACGTGCAGATTTATTGAAAGAATTTGCTAATTTATACATGCCTTCTTTAAAAAAAAAATGATTATACTGGGGAGCGAGGGACAATTCTGTTTTGTTTTTTTGTCCCCCCCCCCCCAATTTATGCCTTTGGGTGTTTGTATCATTAATTACATCATGCATAGTCATCCCATAATATCTTCATTATCAAATGATTAAAAATCACCCTTTATTGTAGAAATTACATTGATTTGTTTAATTTATGCTTTACCAAACCAAAATGTTACACTTAAGTAAAAGGTTTTGTGTCATATCCTTGTTTTTTTTTTCCTGTAAAGATTAATTTGACTAAATCTAATCTTGAAACAGTCCAGAGCTGTTTGACTATTAATACTCTCTCTCTCTCTCCCTCCTGCTCCAGAGCTAAAGCAGATTAACTGGCTGAGTTTTGCCGGGCTTATCATGGTGCTGTGCGGCGAGGCCCTGCGGAAGGCGGCCATGCTGACGGCGGGCTCCAACTTCAACCACATAGTGCAGAATGAGAAGGCCCAGAGCCATGTGTTGGTCACCAGTGGGGTCTACTCCTACTTCAGACACCCGTCCTATGTGGGCTGGTTCTACTGGAGCATAGGAACTCAGGTGAGCTGCAACAGAACCACGTTAAGGCCACTGTGTCCCCGCTCAGTTCTTGGTAGACCTGTGCCCAAATCTATCTATAAATTCACAAAATCTCTGTCTGTGTGTTTGTGTGTGTCTGTTCCACGCATAGCTCTTGAACCGTTCATCAGACTGGCCTAAGATTTAAATGTGCTTTGCTGAAGTTATGAGGGTGTGCATCCCCGAGTATGGCGTCGCTCAGTCAAAATGTCATTTTTATCAACAAAAGTTTAATCACCGCTCTGTGTCTCTTCATGCCCTGGCTTCAAGAAGTGTGGGCAGGGTTTTGGATTGACTCCATGCTGATTGGATAACAGACAGCATCACGACCTGCCAGTCACCATAGCGCTTCACAAACGACGTGCTTTGCTGAGGTTATGAGGGTGTACATCCCCGAGTATGGAGTTGCTTAGTCAAAATGTATACCATAAAGTTGCTGTGATTATTTAGGTCTAATGGATAATTTGGCATGGAGAACATGAGGTGCGGGTGGGTGGGGGGGGGGCATGCTGGCGGGGACCTGTGGTGCCGCCAAGGACATCACTGGCACACGAGTAAAGCGGCAGCAGCTGAGACTCTCGTTAACTGGGCAGGCTGGGCTTGGCTCCCTGCCAAGGACTGCGATCCGCCAGTCCAGCTGCTACTTCTCCAACACTGGTGTCCAACCGGGCGCTCCATGATTGCTTGTGGGGAGGCACACCCAGCCTGCCCAGTCAGTAGTAGGCGGCAATCCCGACTGCTGCATCATTGTGGAGTGGAATGGCCAGATCAACTGCATATCATATGCGGACAACGACAACAAGACGCAAAAATGCCCAAATAACGAAATAAGTCATTTTTATTTAAATATTTACAGACAAATGGGTGACACTGATGCAAGAGTTGCAGCCAAATGGGTCATTCTGCTGTGTGTGTGTGTGTGTGTGTGAGAGAGAGAGAGAGAGAGAGAGAGAGAGAGAGAGAATGAATGGCGACGGGATCGGTGCCGTACATGGATGCCCTGAATTTCCCTCTGGGGATCAATAAAATATACAAGATACTAATGCAAAAAAAATAATAATGTTTGGTGTTTTGTACTTATAATATTGCTAAAATATAAAAGGATGCACTACAATGGGTCTCAGCTATTTGTAAAAGTGTCCTGTTATAGTACTGCATGACTTTATTGACGATTGACTATAAACTACACACATAAACTAAATTATAATGATGACTGAACAACTCCCGTTCCCCAAAGTGCAAGCTACAACATTTATGAATATAAGTCATAAAAGATCACACAAATAAGTGATCTGACAAACAAATAAACAAGCAGCTCTTAAACAGTGACTAATATTGGATGTCCCATTCATTTTTAATTATTCTGTAATTAATATTCACACAATCGAATAAATCTCAGTTCAGTCCCTTTCATATGTGTCAAAGTCTAACATGTGATTGGCTACATCTAGGCTACACCTCTGTATTACACTTTGAAACACAGCCTACGTTTGAGCCTGGAAAGCCTGCCTGTTTCAGACAGGAATACTTGGTTCTACGGGCATGCACTAGTATTTGATAAACTGAATTAGGGACGTTGACATTAACCCTGATAATTAAAATCCCAATACTGATATCATGTTAACGCAACATGTATAATAACTTTATAAGTGTCACAGTAACGTCTCATAAGCCTTGTTCGCGCTACACATTTCTAGCAAAGCTTGCTAGCTCTCATAAGCTGCGTTCAGTAGTGTTGTAGTACTACAGATCGGTCTTAAGACCACATTTCCAAGGTCTCGTCTTGGAATCTGAGTTGTTTTTAACTCAGTTTTGTCTCAGTCTTAGACAAAATGGACTCTGGATTTTAAATCAAGACCATTCAAAACCAGCACTTATTTGTCCACATAATTAGTATGGCCTCAAACATTTCCCTTTAATGTAACCATAAAGTAATTTACAAGTTTAATTCTATGTCACTGCCAGCAGTCACAACCCCATCCCCTTTACACAAGCGGGAGAAGATGAGAAGAAACGGAGGAGGGGAGAAACCAGACCCTTGTGTAAACATTATTTCTGTTGATGGGATGTTAGAGAACATGAGGACATTTAATGTTGTGTTAATTACAGACGGTTGAGGATGTCTGAGTCAGTTGAAGATGGTTATTTTGATTTCAACACCCTTGGATTTAGTCAAAGAAGGAACTAATATAGCAGCTTGGTGGCACACTGGTTAGCACTGTGGCAGCACAGCAAGAAGGTCATGGGTTCAATCCCACCCCCTGACCATCGTGACCCTTCTGTGTGGAGATTGCATGTTCTCCCTGTGTCTGTGTGGGTTTTCTTCTGGTAGTCCGGTTTCCTCCCACAGGGCCAGAGACATGCAGGTTAGGTTAACTGGCATCAACTGGGGATTCTAAATTGTCCTTACGTGTGAATGTGAGAGTGAATGGTTGTCTGTCTCTCTGTGTTGGCCCTGTCATGGACTGGCCATCTGTCCAGGGAGGACCCTGCCTCTTGGCCAAAGATGCTGGGATAGGCTCCAGCCCCCACCCCCCCGCCCCCCGCAACCTGAAAAGGATTAAGTGGTAGAAGATGGATAGGAACTAATGTACAACCACAATTCCAGTGAAGTTGGGACATTTTGTAAAACATAAATAAAAACAAATTACAATGATTTAAAAATCTTTTTTAACCTGTACTCAACTGAATACACTACAAAGGCAAGATATTTAATGTTCAAACTGATAAACTTTGTTTTTTGCAAATATTCACTCATTTTGAATTTGATGCCTGCCACACATTCCAAACAAGCTGGGACAGGGCAACAAAAGTCTGGGAAAGTTGATGAATGCTCAAAAACACCTTTCTGGAACATTCCACAGGTGAACAGGTTAATTGGAAACAGGTGAGTGTCATGACTGGGTATAAAAGGAGCATCCCTGAAAGGCTCAGTCGTTCACAAGCAAGGATGGGGTGAGGTTCACCACTTTGTGAACAACTGTGTGGGCAAATAGTCCAACAGTTTAAGGACGTTTCTCAACATACAGTTATAAGGAATTTAGGGATTTCATCATCTACAGTCCATAATATCATCAAAAGATTCAGAGAATCTGGAGAAATTTCTCCACGTAAATGACAAGGCCAAAAGCCACTAATAAATGCCCGTGAGCTTTGATCCCTCAGGTCAGGGGTGTCCAACCATGTGCCATGGAGAGCCAAGACCCTGCAGGTTTTACCTCCAACCAGTGTCTTCAACAGCAGATTTCAGTGAACTTCTTCCCACTGATTGCTGATAAGTGAAAACACCTGCTGAAGAGACTGGGTAGAAGAGAAAACCTGCAGGGTCTTGGCTCTCCATGGCACATGGTTGGACACCCCTGCCTCAGGTGGTACTGCATTAAAAACCAATATCATTCTATAAAGGATAATACCACGTGGGCTTAGGAGCACTTTAGAAAAGCATTGTCAGTTGACACAGTTCATCACTACATTTACAAGTGCAAGTTAGCCAAAGCCACATATCAACAACGTCCAGAAACACCGCTGGTTGCTCTGGGCCCAAGCTCATCTGAGATGGACTGATGTAAAGTGGAAAAGCGTGCTGTGATCTGACAAGTCCACATTTCAGACTGTTTTTGGAAAGCATGGACGTTGTAGCCTTTGGACCACATTGTTGTCAATGTGAAGTTCAAAAGCCAGCATCTATTCAATTCAATTCAGCTTTATTTATATAGCACCATTTCACAACAACAGTCATCTCATAGCACTATCAACTGTAGGGAGGACCCCCACAGTTGCAGAAAGACCCCAGCAATCAGGCGATCCCCTGTGAGTAAGCACTTGGCGACAGTGGAGAGGAAAAACTCCCTTTTAACAGGAAGAAACCTCCAGCAGAACCAGGCTCAGGGAGGGGCAGTCATCTGCTGCGACTGGCTGGGGGGTGAGGGGATAGAGAAGATGAAAAGAACAGACATGTAGAGAGCAAAAAGCACGATGGGGACTCAATCTATGGGAGAGAACAAACAAATGTTAATGACCAGCAAAAAAAATATTTCATTGAGAGTGAGAAAAGGAGTGAGGCCCAGTGCATTACTGGAGGTCCCCCGGCTGACTAAACCTGTTAGCAGCATAACTAAGGGAGGGTTCAGAAGCACATGATCCCTCCCTAATTGTAGGCTATATCAAAAAGGAAGGTTTTAGCCCTATTCTTAAAAACAGAGATCAAGTCTGACTCCCGAATCCAGATTGGCAGCTGATTCCACAGGAGAGGAGCTTGATAACTGAAGGCTCTGCCTCCCATTGTACTTTTGGAGATTCTAGGTATTACAAGTAATCGTGCATTTTGGGAGCGTAGTGCTCTGTTAGGATAATACGGTAGTATCAGATCTTTTAAATAAAAAGGAGCCTGATTGTTTAGAGCTTTGCCTGATTGTTTAGAGCCTAGTTCATACCATCTGTGATGGTATGAACTAGGGATGAGCCGAGACCACTTTTTCAAGTCCAATGCAATACTGTGACTTTGAGTATTGGCTGATACGATCCAAACCTGATACCGTCTCTCTCTTTTAAAACAATAAAGGTACAGAACATACTTTGTTAATGACTGGTTGCATTTTGCACACATATAAAACCACAAATCTAAAAGTCAAAGAAGATATTGCAAATTTGACTCAGTTCAGCAACACTGCTGCTTTTTTTATTTTAAACTTTACAACATTGGCAGCATTTCACTGGTCAGCACTATGTAAACATGCATTCTGAAGTTTTAAGTGCAAGTTTATACAAAACTTTGAAGCTGAGTATTTAAGTAAACATTCAGATGAAATTCAAAGTGCCACTTTATGCATGAGGTAAAAAATGGTGTAGATCTGAAAATAAAGGAACTAACCCTTTAAGTTGTATTTTTTGTCATCCATTATTATTATCATAAGTGTTCTTCTGGGGCCTCATGTACAAAGGGTACTTGCACACAAAAATATGGCGTACGTCCTTTTCCACGGAAAATTTCAGATGTATCAAGAATGAAATGACCATGGAAATATGCACAGCTCTACGCCAACTTCAGGGCTGGTGTACGTACGTTTCTACTGTTATTGGTCCTTTGGCGACACTTTGAGGTGATGATGGGAGACTGATAATGACTTGAAAATGATTGTCCACACCAGAGACACATGATGAACAAACATCCACGTGTGCAATTAGATGAGTGGATATAAAAGCAAGTGCAAAGAAGTACAGAAAATGCCTCTGACAACAATGGCGTTAGCATTATTAGAGGATGTTGCAAATGACGCAGTGAGAAGAGAAAGGGTATTTAGAGACAGAAGATTTTCTGGCTCAGGATGATGACTGGCTTGTCAGCCGGTTTAGGTTTCCATGGGCAGTCCTTGTGGAACTGTACTCAGAGCTACGGCCACTCTTGGAGCACGTCACAGCAAGAAGCTGTGCACTGTCCGTCCCAGTGCAGGTGCTGACAGCTCTGGGGTTTCTGGCAACAGGAGCATTCCAGAGGGAGCTGGCAGACCCATCAGGAATTTCCCAATCAACCCTGAGCCGAGCTATGCCAACTGTGTGGGATGGCATTATCCGGCTGTCACCCAGGTACACCATATTCCCATACAATGCAGTTGAACAGGTCAACATCAAAACACAGTTTGCAGCCACAACCGGTTGTCCCAATGATTCTAATGAAGAGCACTGTTGGGAACAAACTACAAGCTGACACTGTGTGGACGGGTGGCTTCTTGGTGAGTAAATTTATGTAATTGCCCTAATAAGAACTCATCTCATGCGCCTGTGTGCCCCCAAATGTCTCCCTGTCTTCAAGGCTTCATTACAAGTCAGTGAGTCGAGTAAGTGACTTTATATTTTTGCTGATTAAACTACAGTTTCACAGCATTCTACCAAGCCTCCAATTGCCTTTGTGTGTACAGTAGTTATGTCAATAAACATATGTGTAAAGTTTGAAATGCAACAGTCTCACCTTTTCCCCGGTGCACTTCTTTCATTTGCAATAGTAGTGTGTGTAATCCATGTAAGTTGTATATAAAGGATGAGATTTGCATTTTGGACATAAAATATGTACTTGCCGAGTCAACTGACAGGTGACCGTGGCTGCCCACTAAATAGGTTCATATTGTCTTCTTTTTCATTACTGTTTTCCTTTAATTCAACCGGCTGATCCACCCAGCTGGTCACATATCACAGCGATCAGCTGACGCGTCTGAGGACAACTGCAGATGTCAGTGGAAACATGCATTCATTTATTTTCTTCCGCTTAATCCTTTTCGGGTCGTGGGGAGACTGGAGCCTATCCCAGCATCTTTGGCCGAGAGGCAGGGTCCACCCTGGACAGATCGCCAGTCCATCACAGGGCCAACACAGAGAGACAGACAACCATTTACTCTCACAGTCATACCTAAGGACAATTTAGAATCCCCAGTTTTGATGCCAGTTAACCTAACTTGCATGTTTTTGGCATGTGGGAGAAAACCAGAGAAATCCCAGAGTAAACCCACGCAGACACGGGGAGAACATGCAAACTCCACACAGATCACTGTTGGTCGGGGGCTGGGATCAAACCCAGGATCCCCAGGCCAAGGGTGGTGGAAACATGTCATGGTTAAGTAAACATCTCCTCATCCCTGTCTGAATAAAGGAAAATGGTAAACTAATCTTATAGGGCTGTTAGCAGGATATTGAATTACCTGTATCCAGCGCTATTGCCGGAAGACGGCGTCCCAAACAAAATGTTTTTACATGCTTCTACTTCATTCAGGAGTGCCTCCAACTCACAGTCCGTGAAATTCCATTAAATCCATTATTTTTGATTGTGGATACAGGAGAATCAAACAGCAGCGCTTGTATATATCTATTTGCATCTAATTGCATATTCAAATGGAGGCGTGTCAAGGGAGGAATCCGGTATTTCCTCACGTACGTTCAATTTCAAGTAGATTGGTATGTACAAAGGAAATGTGCTTGGATTCCTGCGTATGCACGGTTTCATACATCTGGATTTTTGTTTGCTTATGGCATTTTCTTGATTTAAATGTACGTTGTGGTGCACATATGTAGTTTCACGGGCTCACATGTATATGACTGTTCATATGCTCTCATGTATATTCCTGTGTGCTTATTTTGGCTTCACGTCTGAAGAGGAACAAAAGGTCTGGACCTCCTAGGGATAAGAGGAGGATGAGAGAGTTGGCCTTTTGATATGCAAAGAGATGAACACGAATGATTTCCTGACCACCCAGGTTTGGGTGGAAGCGAGAGGAACTGCAGGGGGGATGCATTGTGTTTGGGATTTAAAGACAATGGGATTTTGTACTTTGATGTCAGGGGTATAAGACTGGCAGATGTTGGGGGGTTTTTCCTTCTTCTGCTTTTGAATGTTGGAGAGTGTGTTGTGAATAAAATGGAACCTGAGAAATAACTCTGCCTCATCCTTTCCACACAATCTCCACACTGGTGACCTTAAGACGTATTATGGCCGGAGACGATTCTCCTGCACCGGACTCATCAGGAGCCAGCCAAGCTAATGCAGCTACCACAATCCAGCTTCCAGACTTCTGGCAGAACAGTCCGCGCTCCTGGTTTAACGCAGTCGAGGCACAGTTCCATCTTTGGAAGGTTTCGGCAGACGCCACGAAGTTCTACCATGTAGTTGCAAAGCTGGGCAACCACACAGCCCAGCGTGTAGAGAGCCTGATCAACCACCCACCAGACGACGACAAGTACGGCACTTTGAAGGCTGCTCTCATCCGTTTTTTCACCCCCTTGCTGGGAGAGCGAGCAGAGAAGCTCCTGGCGTTGACTGAGTGTGAGGTCGACAGACCTGCAGACCTGATGGCGAAGATGCTGAGTTTGAGAGACGCCGAAGATGATGGCTTTATTTTCGCCCACCTTTTCCTCAGGACACTACCGCCAGCGGTGAGAGTTACCCTGGCCAGTTCACAGCTGCTGGCCCACCGAGACTACCACGAGCTGGGCCAGGAGGCACAACGACTCGTTGACGCCCATAGACGACACACGGCCACGACCGCAGCAGCGGAGCTGGGCGCAACATCCGGAGATGGCAGGGGGCCAGAGGCTGCAGCACCAGACTCACCAATGACGGCAGCGACGGGGGCCAGGAGGCGCGGAGCGGACGACGTCATTTGCTTTTACCATCGTCGTTTCGCCGAGAGGGCACGCAAGTGCATTCCACCGTGCCAATTCAAGCGCTCGGGAAACGCCAAGACAGGGAGTCGGTAGCAGCTGCGGCTCTCGGTGAGGAGAACAAGCTGCTCTGCTTGAGGGACGCGCGATCGGGGAGGCACTTCCTCGTGGACACAGGCTCCCAGCTGAGTTTCATCACACCTTCCTACGCTGACCGGCTGGCATCTTCCAGTGGCCCTGTGGTGTCAGCAGCGAACGGCTCGGCGATTAAGACCTTCGGGGAGAAGACCCTGTCTCTGTCGTTACACGGCCGCACATTTGAGTGGACTTTCGTCATAGCAGCAGTCAATTTCAACATGTTAGGTGCTGATTTTTTGTGCTCACATGGTTTGTTGGTCGATCTTGCTAACAGACGCCTGGTTAATGCACTCTCTTTTTCTTCTATTCCCTGTACAGCGCGAGTGGCCCCGCCAACAGCACAAGCCAACGTCACAGCTGCAGGTGGTAAGTTCCACACACTCCTCACTCAGTTTCCAGCACTCACGGTGCCAACGTTTTCGGCGACCGTGGCTAAACACGGGGTGGAGCATTTTATTAATACCACCGGACCGCCCGTTATTGCAAAAGCTCGGTGCTTGGATTCAGCTAAACTGGCCATAGTGCGCGAGGAGTTTGCCAACCTGGAAAAATTGGGCATCATCCGACGTTCAAAGAGCCCTTGGGCTTCACCGCTTCACATGGTCCCTAAAACTGATGGCTCGTGGCGGCCGTGCAGTGATTTTCGCAGGCTGAACAATGCTACAGCACACGACCGCTACCCAATCCCACATATCCAGGATTTTTCAGTTCATTTGGCGGGGACGTGCATTTTTTCTAAGACCTGGTACGCGGTTATCATCAGGTCCCAGTCCGCGCTGAGGACATACCCAAAACAGCGGTAATAACTCCTTTCGGGCTTTTTGAGTTTTTGCGCATGCCATTTGGGCTTAAAGGCGCAGCGCAGACTTTCCAATGCATGATGGACGCGGTGTTGCGCGATCTCCCTTTCGTGTTCGTCTACCTGGACGACATTTTGGTAGCCAGTGCGTCCGAAGACGAACACGAAAACCACCTCACGGCAGTTTTCCGGAGGTTGGCGGAGCACGGGCTAATAATCAACCCAGCGAAGTGTCAGTTCGGGGTGGCGCAGATTGATTTTTTTGGGGCATCGCGTCTCTCCCGAAGGAGCAGTTCCTCTGCCTGACAAGGTGCGCGCGGTGGCAAATTTTCCCCAGCCACAAACGATCAAAGCGTTACAGGAGTTTTTGGGAATGGTGAATTTTTATAACCATTTCCTCCCCCGCGCGGCGCAGCTCATGCAACCATTGTACGCTGCGCTTAAAAAAACAAAAACCCGCAAATAAAATCGAATGGTCTCCCGAGCAGGAGCGCGCATTCTCTGAAGTCAAAACAACCTTGGCAAACGCTGCGTTGTTAGCGCATCCAGTCCCAACGGCCCGCATGGCGCTCACTACTGACGCGTCAGATGTGGCCATAGGAGCGGCTGTTGAACAGTATGTGGCTGGAGCCTGGCAGCCGCTCACGTTTTTCAGCAAGACTTTGCGCGATAGTGAGCGAAAATACAGCGCATTCGACAGGAAGTTGTTAGCTCTCCATTTGGCTATTCGTCACTTCCAGTTTTGGCTGGAGGGACGCCGTTTCACCACGTTCGTTGACCACAAGCCGCTGACTTTTGCGATGGCGAAGATTTCGGAACCTTGGTCGGGCCGGCAGCAGAGACAGCTGGCCGCAATTTCGGAGTTCACTACCGATATCCAGCATGTAGCAGGTAAACTTAACGTAGTGGCAGACTGCCTCTCGCGTGCCGTGGCTGCTCCAGCCCGCGTAGAGGTAGATTTTGCAGCTGTTGCCGCGGACCAGGGTAGCGGCGCAGAAGTGCACGCGGCCCCAGTCCGCGTAGGGATAGATTACGCAGCCATGGCCGCGGAGCAGGGCGGCGACGCGGACGTGCGCGCGCTCCAGTCTGGACCAACAGGGTTAAGGCTGGAGGACAGGGTGCTGCAAGACGGTATGCCCCCCCTAATCTGCGATGTTTCCACTGGGCGACCCCGTCCGGTGGTTCCGGCCTCGTGGCGCCGCCGCGTTTTTGACTCGATCCATTCGCTGGCGCACCCGGGGGTGCGCGCTTCGGTCAAAATGGTAGGGGAGAAATTTGTATGGCCGGGCCTGCGCAAGCAAGTTAGAGAGTGGGCGGCAGCCTGCATGGCCTGTCAGCGGGCCAAAGTGCATAGACACACGAGAGCTCCTTTGGAGCCATTTCATATTCCAGCTAAAAGGTTTGATCATGTCCATGTGGACCTCGTAGGCCCCCTACCGCCCTCGCAAGGGTGCACACATCTTCTGACAATGGTTGACCGCACCACGCGCTGGCCAGAAGTGGTTCCCCTGTCATCAACCACAGCCGAGGAGGTGGCGCGCGCTTTTTTTTAACTGCATGGGTAGCGCGTTTTGGAGTTCCGTCTGATATTCCGTCTGACAGAGGCCCACAATTTGTTTCTGAACTTTGGTCAGCGATGGCCCGCAGCCTGGGGGCAACGATCCACCGCACGACCGCGTATCACCCGCAGGCTAACGGGTTATGCGAACGTTTTCACAGGTCACTGAAGGCGGCTCTCAGAGCGTCGCTTACGGATGCAAATTGGGTTGACAAACTACCATGGGTTCTATTGGGGTTGCGTTCTGCACCTAAAGAGGATTTAGACGCCTCCCCAGCGGAGCTAGTGTTCGCACAGCCACTTCGGCTGCCTGGAGAATTTCTCCCTGACAACCCAGTGCCAGAGTTCTCCTCGGCTCAGCGGTTGCAGAATAGCATGGGCCCCGAGTGTCCTACCAGGCCCCGTTCACCACAGTTTTCCGCGTGTTTTTGTGCCTAAAGCTTTAAAAAATGCGGAGTTTGTTTCTGTCAGACATGATACCCACCGCACAGCTCTGCGACCGCCTTACGATGGACCATTTAGAGTGCTAGAAACAAGTGATAAGCATTTTTTGCTAGATTTGGGGGGCAGAAAGGAGATGATTGGCACAGACAGACTCAAACCTGCTTTTGTGATGGCTGACGAAACTGTGCAGTTGGCGAGGGCCCCGCGACGGGGTAGTCCCCCTAGGGAGCATTCCCCAGTACACCCACAGAGATTGACTAACAGTTTTAATCCCCAGACAGCAGCTCCACAGTAGGAGGATGCCGCGGAAGAGGTTAAGCCCGCCTGCAGCAGATACGGCAGACGGTTGAGACCAAGACAGCATGTGGACTGATGTGTGGCGATTTTATTATGACATGCAATCTGTGTTAGTTTGTTCCATCTTAGACGTTTGGCGGGGGGGGGGGTTATATGTGGTGCACATATGTAGTTTCACGGGCTCACATGTATATGACTGTTCATATGCTCTCATGTATATTCCTGTGTGCTTATTTTGGCTTCACGTCTGAAGAGGAACAAAAGTTCTGGACCTCCTAGGGATAAGAGGAGGATGAGAGAGTTGGCCTTTTGATATGCAAAGAGATGAACATGAATGATTTCCTGACCACCCAGGTTTGGGTGGAAGCGAGAGGAACTGCAGGGGGGATGCATTGTGTTTGGGATTTAAAGACAATGGGATTTTGTACTTTGATGTCAGGGGTATAAGACTGGCAGATGTTGGGGGTTTTTCCTTCTTCTGCTTTTGAATGTTGGAGAGTGTGTTGTGAATAAAATGGAACCTGAGAAATAACTCTGCCTCATCCTTTCCACACAATCTCCACAACGTCATCTTTCAGTGGGAAATCCACGCAAGTCTTTGTGCATGAGGTCACTGATCCTCGGTATATTTAGGAGTGTTTTTGATATTCTCTGTTCAATCTTAGTTTTGGGGCTTGCTCTTATTTTGAAGTCATTCCTCTTCCATTTCCTGTAGCCTTATTGTTGTAGTCCTGCTTCCAGTTCATCGTTATTTGCTATATATTTTTCTGTGACCTACCTCTCATCAGCTGTAACTCTCTGTTGAAAAGTAAACCCCTCTTATGTCTTCTGTTTCCACACTCCAGTCTGGTTTTTACTTTCAGTTTCATTCTTTTGTATAGATTTCACTTTTAGCGTCCAGCCTCCGAGCTGGAAAAGCATGTCCTTCTGCTTGGTTCTTGACAAAATTCAGCATACTCCTTTACCGTGATACTTTTGCAAGTGTTTTATCAAGTTGCTGGTGTTAAAATTGTAAAGGCTGGTATCACACAGCAACGTACCGAGATGAGTCCCACAGACAGGCTCCAGTGACACTCGTGGCTTCTGTTGATAGAAGCCGCACGCAGCTGCTGAGAACATGATCATGCCTTCATTTTATTTTAATATTATTAATGTATCGGATCAGTAAATTACTTCTATTCCTTACCAGTACCGATCCAGCCATTTTGCCTGGATCAAACCCGATACTGGTACGGTGGATCAGATCAGCTCATCTCTAGGGCTGAAACGATTAGTTGACGTTGTTGATAAGGTCGACAATAAAAATAATGAAAATAATAATTAGTAATGATAGTATCATTACTAACATTCGCAATTTCACACTGGTATTTGGAGTTGTGCTCGCCGAGATTTCTGATTATTTCCCTATTGTTCTGTTTCTTGACCTTGCTGTTAGGCCCTCAATCTCACACCATAAACAAAAATTAAAAATACTTAATGAAGAAACCTTACAACGACTGAGTGAGGACTTGCATGTCAAGGCATGGGATAGAATCTACAATTGTAGTGATGCTGATGCTGCATTTGAAGCCTTGACCAGAGGACAATTCCTGTCAAGACTGTCACATGTAGTGATACTATTCAACATCCATGGCTTTCTAAGGGCATACTAAAATCTATTAAGTACAAAAATAAATAAATGATATAAAAGCGACATAAAAAATCCAAATATTAACAGTAAAAATGAATATACTAATTATAGAAATAAACTAACATATTATTAGAAAGAGTAAGAGTAATTACTATGCAGAACTTATAAATGCATCACAGGGTGATTCCAAGAAATCCTGGAGAATACTAAGCCTGTTTTCCACTAGCCCAGCACACCTCGGTACGGCTCGATTCACTTCAGTACGGCTCGGAATGCTTCTGTCTCCATTAGCAAGGTGTTGTGCTTGTGCTGTGATGGTTTGTGTTAGGAGGTTTTAGAAGCGGGGCAGCAGCAGATTCTCAGCGAGGCGGGGCCACACTCCCGTGACGTTACGCACCCGACTGAATCCTTATTTACACGAGACAAAAAATGGAGGATCCAAGGATTATTGCCTTGCTCGCTCTGTGGTTTTATCTCACAATTAATTTTATCTCATAATTAAGCTGCAACAACACAAGTCACTTTTGTTTTGAATTAACTGCCAAATGACCTAGAAATAATGAGCTGAAACTTGTTTTTATTCGTATTAAATAATGAGACGGTGGCACACTGTCCAACACCACATCCTAGGGCATTTTGGATGTACTGAATTAAAAAAATTCATGTTTTTCACCTTCAGGTCAACGTTTGGAACAACAGTATTATTATTTTTCGTTTAGATGATGCTACACTCCTTCTAAAGTATTGTAAATCTCTGAATTTGGAATGCCGATAGAACATTCAATTTACATATACTTGTACCTTTGACTTGGTGCTAATTTTTTATGATATTTCAATAAAAAGAACAGAAAGCTTACAAAAAGATTTCTTTTTTGGTCTAGTTAAAAATTACATTACCTTTACAATGGTTGACCCTCAGCATCATTTTGATCAGACTAGGCAATGGAATTTCTATGTAATTATACTGTTTTATAATTCAGTGTTATAACAGACAAACCACACTTTCCAAAACAATTCCATTTTATTATATACAAAATATTAAAATAAAAAAAAACTTTGCAACACAACATGAAGGTTAATCGACATTTTATACACGCCGACCACTGAGTGCTGAGGCTCGGTAGAATGAAGGCGTCTCTGCCAGCTGTGGTTCAGGAAGGCTCGGTTGAATAATCCATGCGGGCTGTCGCGGCGGACGTGTGGGATGATTCTACAAGGAAAATGCACACAATAAAATACAGCACGAAAGTGCAATATATACAGAAAAGACAATAGTTTTTAACAAGAATACATAAGCTTATTTCAGCGTATTGTTCACATGAATAATTACAATAAAAGCTTTAGTCCGCAGTGTGCTGCAATAAAGCAGCGATCATCCACAAATGAACAGCTTTTTTATTGCATAAATAAACTGAGCGTCTTACCGAATATATTTGTGAAAAAACGCACAATAAAAAAAAATTAAAACTCACCGTTAAAGGACTCCGATGTCGAGACCTCCCGGTATATTTTTTCATTCCGGGCGGCTCCGTCTAACTCGCGCTGGATACGTTCGTCTGACAATGCAGTGAGCAGACACTGCAGCTTCTTCTATTGGTCCATGGAACACCCTTATTACGCAAAGCCATTTTTGATAGAGAATAAATGAAAACAGCACAGCAATACACTGAAAAGGAACCGCCAACAGTGGTTGCGTGCTGAGTAAAGGTGGTCGTGAAGATTCTTTTTTTTTTTTTTTTCAAAAACTTTATTGAGAAGGTCGTGAAGATTTGGTAGATAAGGAGGAGGAGAGGGGCGGTTACAACCTGACCAATCAGCGCCGGTTACGACCTGACCAATCAGCGGCGACCAGTCTGTTAACGTCACAACACGGCACAGCTCAGCACTGCTGTACCCTGCCCTGCAGCGGGGCTGAGAATCGCGGCTGTTAAACCGTGTTGGGGCTTGTGGAAAAGCGTACAAAGCGTGCTGAGCCGTCCCGTGTCGCGCTAAAGCGTGCTAGTGGAAAAGGCCCTTAAGGTTCTAAATAGGGACCAAAAGGCCCCCACACTTCCGAACAATAATGCGGTCAGTAATCTCACCAGTAATGCCACTCTGCCTGACAAATTTAATAATAAGTTTTCTCCAATGGAGACAAAATAATCTAATAAAATTAACCAACTCCAGGCTGCCTCTTTCAAACACTATCAGGAAACTACTGGAATTCTTTCTTCCTGAAGCCAACTGATTGTGAGGAAGTCTGGAAAATCATCAAGGACATGAAGAACTCAAACTCTGCTGGAGCTCATAAAAGAAAAGTATCATTAATTTAATACTGGAACCTCTTACCTACTGCATTAATCTGTCTCTAATCTCCGGAGTAGTGCCACAAATAGGAAAAATTGCACAAATTATACCAATTTATAAATTGGTATAATTTGAGAATGATGATAATTTGAGTATGAGAACGATTTAATTATCGTCCAGTATCCATTCTAAACTCATTCTAAATCAATATCCATTCTAAACTCAGTGTAAATGGTGTAGAGATTGAAAGGGTATCTGAAACTAAATTTCTTGGAGTAATAATTGATAATAAACTGTGTTGGAAGTCACATTAATTATATTAAAGGTAAAATATCTAAATCAATTGCAATACTACACAGAGCGAAATATTTGCTGAATCAACCTACATTATATACTTTATATCATTCATTAATACTCCCATACATGACATATTGTACTGAAGTATGGGGAAATACATATAAAACAAACATATATCCAGTCTTTATGCTTCAGAAGAGAGCTATAAGAATAATAAACAAAGCTGCTTACAGGGAACCAACAAACCCACTTTTTCTTAAATTAAAAGCTCTCAAGTTGAAAGATCTGGTTGACTTTAAAACTGCAGTAATGATGTTTAAAGTGAAGAATCTATCACTGCCCGCAAATATCCAAAAGCTGTTCCAGATAAGGGAGAAACAATATCATTTCAGAGGAACATGTATGTTTCAAAAACCTTCAATGAGAACTACCACCAAGCAACACTGTGTTTCAGTGCAAGGAGTCAGATTATGGAACGATTTTGGACCTGAATTAAAATCATGTACAACGCTTGGACAATTTAAACAAAAACTAAAGGAAGAAATACTCCAAACATATATACAAAATGACATGTAAAATCACATCAGGATTGTCATATCCAGCCTGCGTTGTGTTGTAGCTTAGTTTTTTGTCACATTTTGTCTTAGCTTTGTTCTGAATTGTAATCGCTCTTGTTTTGATTTTCTTTTGAATTCTTGGATGGAATATGGGTGGGCAATATAAGCTGCGGCTTCACCCATCACCCATTTCGGATAACTTATGTTGAACTGTATAATCAGAGGAGTTATTGTTTAATTTGACCTTGCTGGATTTTTCCCCTTTGTTATATTATTCTGTTTCTTTTTAATCTTTACTTTTAATCTATCCGAAATAAAGATTCATTCATTCATTCATTCATTCTGCCTACTCTCTCAAAGGTTTTGGAAAGAGTAGTTTATAACAAACTTACCAGTTACCTTGATAAGCTCAACATTATTATTCCATCTCAGCATGGCTTCAGAAAGAAACACACTACCTATATGGCAATACTTGACCTAATTGAAAAAATCAGTGATGCAATTGAAAGAGGCAACTATGGTATTGGGATTTTTTTTTAGACCTGTCTAAAGCATCTGATGACCATTAACCATTAACCATCTTCTGGTTCCGGGTGAGGACGGGTAAGGACGCACGGGTAAAGGCTCCCAGTTCGTTTCTGTTTAAAAGGCAGATAAACGCAGTTAGAACACAGTTTGGAGCTGGCGTTTTGAGCTTTTTTTGATGCTGCCGCTGGAGTGTGAACCTACTCGTGAGAAATAAGGAGAATTTGCCAGTAGTGGCTGGTGAAGCTGGTGAAGCAATTGGCAATTGGCCCCTCGCGCTCAGGGAAAACAAAGGGATTTCTCTCACGTGTGTTTTTTTTCCCTACGATCGGATTCAGCGATCATCGGCCGGGATAATGGGTCCCAAGAGAGCTCTGCAAAATGAAGATGAAATAAAAAAAGCGCTGGATTTCTTGGCGGAAGAGATTTCCGCTGTAAAGTCACAACAAAGAAGCATCCTGGACCTAATGGAGGAGATTAAAGCGCTGCGGAACCAGAACGCTGAGAAAGACAGGAGGCTGGCGTATCTGGAGAGCAGAATGGCTGAGATGGACCAGAGCACTCGGGCGAACGACGTGATCATCACGGGGCTCCACATCAAACCCCGATCATACGCGAGAGCAGTTGCTGCAGACAGCAGTGGAGGTGAGCTGGAGGACGAATCCACTGAGCAACAAGTGGCGGCCTTCATGCAGGCCAAAGGAATCCAGCTGGACTGCAACAACATAGAGTCCTGCCACCCTCTGCCCAGGAAAAGCGGCGACAAACCGGCTGTGATCATGAGGTTTGTGAACAAAAAACACAAGACTGCGCTACTGAAACAAGGTAGGAGGCTAAAAGGAACAAACATTTACATAAACGAGCACCTCACAAAGGAAAACGCAGAAATAGCCAGGAAAGCAAGATACATGAAAAAGCAGAAAAAGATTCAAAACACCTGGACATCAAACTGTAAAATATACATCAAATTAAACGGATCACCTGAAGAAGCCAAGATCATTAACATCCGTAATATTATGGAACTGGACAAATATCAATGAATTTTATGAACTGGAGTCACAGCAACAATTCAGACAACTGTAGGACACTGAAGGATTTTACTCATCTGCAACAAAACATTAAACAACATGAATCAAAAAATCAACAAACAGGGACAACAGGAACTGAAAGTTTTTGAATACACAGATCACAACCCACAGGACATAGAATATGACATAGACCCTGATAATAATTTACTTAGCTCCATCAATAATGACTGTAATTACTACACAGATGAACAGTTCAACACAATGGTCACATCTGATTTCAATATTTCTATGATCCACTTCAACAGCAGGAGTCTCTATGCAAACTTTAATAACATTAAAGATTATTTACATCAGTTTAAAGAGCCCTTCAATATTGTGGCAATATCAGAGACGTGGCTCAGTGAAGAGAAAGGAATGGATTTTACCATGGATGGCTATGAATTAAATTATATAAATAGAAAAGTGAAAAAAGGAGGAGGAGTTGCAATTTATGTTGACAAGAGCTTGAAATACAAGGTTGTTGAAAATCTGTCAGTAACTGTGGATGATTTATTTGAATGTATTACAATAGAAATCTGTCTGGACAATGTGAAGAATATAGTAGTGAGCTGTGTATATAGAACACCAGGATCAAACATTGACTTATTTAAGGACTGGATGGAAAAAATGTACGCAAAACTAACTCATAAAGTTATGTTCATCTGTGGGGATTTCAATATAGATCTGATGAACTCAAAACAACAT
The DNA here is from genome assembly GCA_020510985.1 of Pholidichthys leucotaenia. Taxonomy (NCBI): domain Eukaryota; kingdom Metazoa; phylum Chordata; class Actinopteri; order Cichliformes; family Pholidichthyidae; genus Pholidichthys; species Pholidichthys leucotaenia. Next base: position 418,079,814 of record CM035843.1, read on the forward strand.
AGTTTGACAGAAGAATTTATCAACACAATGTACAGTATGGGCTTACATCCAACAATTACCGGACCTAGCAGAATCACGTCACACAGTGCCACACTAATGGATAACATATTCACAAACATTATGGAAAATAATATCGGGAGTGGGCTTTTATTGAATGATATCAGTGACCACCTGCCGATTTTTGTTGTCTATCAATGTGATTATAGGAAGAAAAAGTATACCAAAAATATTAAATATAAAAGAATAAGAACCGAAGAATCAATGCATTTACTGACAAAGGAATTATTAATACAAGATTGGAAGATAGTTTATGATGAAAATGACATAAATAGAGCATATGATAAATTTTTACAAATATTTCAATCATTGTACAATAAATACTGTCCTATAAAACAATACAGTGACAGACAACAACAAAAAATATTCCTTGGGTCACCAAGGGGTTAATAAATGCATGTAAAAAGAAGAATACATTACATACACATTATATACATTACACTGCGCCACCGCTGCACGGTGGCGCAGTGGTTAGCACTGCGGCAGCACAGTTTACCCTTGGCCGGGGGATTGTGGGGATCGTGGGATCGTGGGTTCGATCCCAGCCCCCGACCAACAGTGATCTGTGTGGAGTTTGCATGTTATCCCCGTGTTGCGTGGGTTTACTCCGGGATTTCTCCGGTTTCCTCCCACATGCCAAAAACATGCATGTTAGGTTAATTGGCTGTTCTAAATTGTCCCTAGATATCTGTTTCCTATAGGCCCTTAGAATAGAGGGTTAGTATTAATGAAAGCGCTTTGAGTGGTCTTTGTGACTAGAAAAGCGCTATATAAGTGCAGGTTAGTTAGTTAGTTAGATATAAACAATTCATTAAATGCAGAACGGTGGAAGCTGAGATCAAATATAAAAGATACAAAAATAAGCTTACTACTATAATGAGGACCTGTAAGAAAGAATATTACAACAGAATACTAGAGGATAACAAAAATAACATAAAAGGAATATGGCAAGTACTCTATGGGATTATTAGTAATCGTCCTAAGAATGCAAATTATCCAGAATATTTTATCGAAAATGGCAATTTGATAAATAATATGGAAGATGTGGTCAGTGGTTTCAATAAATTTTTTGTAAACGTTGGTCCTGAATTAGCAAAATCAATAGTGACACCAGAAACAAACTACAGTGGTTCTGTGAATGAAATGGAAGATAGAAATCCAAACACAATCTTTTTGGGTGCAGTTACTGAAAAGGAAATTATCGAGACTGTGAGTAAATTTAAGAACAAAAAATCAACGGACTGGAATGAAATTGACATGACGATAGTGAAAAAAGTAATTGAGGGAATTGTTAAGCCACTCACCCACATCTGTAACCTGTCATTTCAAACTGGTACATTTCCAGACAAAATGAAAATAGCAAAAGTAATACCTCTATACAAAACAGGAGACAGTCATCGCTTCACAAATTACAGGCCAGTCTCTTTACTCTCACAATTCTCCAAAATACTTGAAAAAATCTTCACTAAGAGACTGGATGATTTCATTGAAAAACACAGCCTCCTTACAGATAGCCAGTATGGTTTTAGAACAGATAAATCTACATCTTTCGCACTAATCGAACTTATAGAAGAAATTACTAGTTGTATAAATTAAAAAAAAAGGTTGCTGTAGGAGTATTTATAGATTTAAAGAAAGCTTTTGACACCATTGACCACAGAATACTACTAAGGAAACTGGAAAGGTATGGGATAAGAGGGGTTGGACTGAGTTGGGTGGAAAGTTATTTAAGTAACAGACAACAATTTGTACAAATTGGAGAGCACAAATCACCCTTCATGGACATCACTTGTGGTGTGCCCCAGGGGTCAGTTTTGGGACCCAAACTCTTTATTTTGTATATAAATGACATATGCCAAGTATCAAAAATTCTGAAATTTATTTTGTTTGCGGATGACACAAATATCCTTTGCACTGGTGAGAATTTGCAGCAGGTTTTAGAGGTGGTCACAACTGAAATGGAAAAATTAACGCAGTGGTTCAACAAAAATAAATTATCTCTAAATCTAAAAAAAACAAAGATTATGTTGTTTGGAAATTATAAAATAAATCATGAAATAATGGTAACGATAGATGATACCAGAATAGAAACTACAGGAAAATAAGTTTCTGGGGGTGACGCTAGACAATAAAATCTGCTGGAAACCTCACATCAGTCACATCTGGGCCAAATTAGCAAAATGTATAGGCATACTGGGGAAGACAAGACACTTCTTGGACTATAAATCATTGGTCTTATTGTACAATTCACTGTTTTTACCTTATCTTAACTACTGTGTAGAAGTCTGGGGAAACACCTACAAGACCAACCTACAGTCAATATGCACATTACAGAAAAGAGCTAGAAGGATAATAAACAATGCAGGATATAGAGACCATACCAATGCGTTGTTCTTAAAGTCACATGTCATAAAGTTCATCGATTTAGTTAAATTTAAGACAGCACAAGTAATGTACAGGGCAATTAATAATCAACTACCAACTAATATACAAAAAATATTTAAAAAAAGAGACAGTGATCATAATTTGAGGGGAGACTTGAACTTTACAAAACCCAAGATACGTACAACCAAGAAAAGTATGTGCGTATCTGTCTGTGGGGTGGATTTGTGGAACAGTCTGGAGCCGGAACTGAAACTATGTACAAACAGAAATCAATTCAAAAAGAGGTATAAGCACCATTTGCTGAAAGGGTATATGTTAGAAGGGTAGTAGTTATATGTACGATTCATTATGTTCACTCTAGGATATTATGGGACACTATGGAATGGTGGGTGGGACAGCACTGTGTATATCTGTGTTGTTTGAGGCTGGTTTTGATGTATGGACATCATTGTATGTTAGAATGGATGGGTGTTAATGTTGATTTGTAAAAAATACAGTAAATTGTTTACTTGGGGTCTTAAAGGTGGTAATTTGTATAAAATTCACATGGGTGTATCTCTGGAAAAGAGGAGATGGAATTAATAAGTGTTCACTTCTTCCTTCTCCCTTTCGAACAGTGTATACTGTTACTTTATTGCATTTGCCATTTGCTTGTATTTGTTATATTTTTGTGTTCGAAATAAACTATCTATCTATCTAACCATGACATCCTAATTAATAAATTACAACATTACGGTATCAGAGGCCTTGCATTAGATTGGTTTATTAATTATCTGTCTGGAAGATTTCAGTATGTGTATATAAATAACCACAAGTCATCATATAAATCCATCGATCATGGGGTTCCCCAGGGTTCCATTTTATGACCAGTTCTACGTATTCATTCTGTATATAAATGACATTGCTAACGCCTCGTCTCTACTACATCCATCCATCCATCCATCTTCTACCGCTTTTCCGGAGATATGGGTTGCGGAGGCAGCAGTTCAAGCAGAGAAGCCCAGACTTCCCTCTCCCCCGCCACCTGCTCCAGCTCTTCAGAGAGGATACCAGGGCGTTCCCAGACCAGCTGGGAGACATAGTCTCTCCACCGAGTCCTGGGTCTGCCCAGGGGTCTCCTCCCATTGGGACGTGCCCGAAACACCTCAAGCAGGAACCTCGTCCAGGAGGCATCCTAATCAGATGCCCATACCACCTCAGCTGACTCCTTTCAATGTGGAGGAGCAGCGGTTCTACTCTGAGCCTCCCCCGGATGACTGAGCTCCTCACCCTATCTCTGAGGGTGAGTCCAGCAATCCCACGGAGAAAGCTCATTTCAGCCGCTTGTATCCGCGATCTTGTTCTTTCGGTCATTACCCAAAGCTCGTGACCATAGGTGAGAGTAGGAACGTAGATTGACTGGTAAATCGACAGCTTTTCGTTAGAACTCAGCTCCCTCTTCACCACAACAGACCGGTACAACGTCCGCATCACTGCAGATGCTGCTCCAATCCGTCTGTCAATCTCTCGCTCCATTTTCCCCTCACTCGTGAATAAGACCCCAAGATACTTAAACTTCTCCACTTGGGGCAGGAGCCTGTCCCCAACCCAGAGAGGACAATCCACCTTTTTCTGGCTTAGGACCATGAACTGGGACTTGGAGGTGCCGCTTCTCATCCCAGCCGCTTCACATTCGGCGGCAAACTGTCCCAGCAAGAGTTGTAGGTCATTGCTGGATGAAGCCAACAGGACAACATCATCTGCAAACAACAGAGATGAGATCCTGTGGTCACTAAGCATGACGCCCTCCATTCCCTGGCTGCGCCTAGAAATCCTGTCCATAAAAATTATGAACAGGATCGGTGACAAAGGGCAGCCCTGGTGGAGTCCAACTCTCATTGGGAATGAGTCCGACTGAATGTTGGCATTACGAACCAAACTCTCACAACGGTCATACAGAGACCGAATAGCTCGTAACAACAAGCCCGATACCCCATACTCCCGAAGCACCCCCCCACAAAAAACCACGAGGGACGCGGTCAAATGCCTTCTCCAAGTCCACAAAACACATGTAAACTGGTTGGGCAAACTCCCACGAACCCTCAAGAATTCTCGAGAGGGTAAAGAGCTGGTCCGATGTGCCATAGCCAGGACAAAAACCACATTGCTTCTCCTGAATTCGAGGTTCGACCAATGGCCGGACTCTCCTCTCCAGTACCTTGGCATAGACCTTCCCAGGGAGGCTGAGGAGTGTGATCCCTCTAAAATTGGAGCACACCCTCCGGTCTCCTTTTTTGAAGAGAGGAACCACCACTCCGGTTTGCCATGCCAGAGGCACTACCCCCGACCTCCACGCAATGTTGCAGAGGCGTGTCAACAATGACAGCCCTACAACATCCAGGGCCTTGAGGTACTCAGGGCAAATCTCGTCCACCCCCGGGGCCCGGCCACCTAGGAGATTTTTAACCACCTTGGCGACCTCAGCCCCTGTGATAGGCGAGTCATCCCCTTCGTCCACAAACCCTGCTTCCTCTGTGGAAGGCGTATCAGTGGGATTGAGGAGATCCTCGAAGTATTCCTTCCACCGCCCGACGATATTCCCAGTCGAAGTCAACAGCGCCCCATCCGCACCATACACAGTGTGGACAGGGAGCTCTTTTTCTCTCCTGAGCTGCCGGACAGTTTGCTAGAATCTCTTTGAGGCCGACCGAAAGTCTTGTTCCATGGCCTCACCAAACTCCTCCCATACCCGGGTTTTTGCTTCAGCAACCACCCGAGCTGCACTCCGCTTGGCCTGCCGGTACACCTCAGCTGCTTCGGGAGTCCCACAAGCCAACCAAGCTTGATAGGACTCCTTCTTCAGCTTAATGGCCCCCCTCACCACTGGTGTCCACCACTTGGTTCGGGGGTTGCCACCACGAGATGCACCGACCACCTTGCGGCTGCAGCTCTGGGCTGCCGCTTCAACAACAGAGGTGGAGAACATGGCCCATTCAGACGTCATGTCTCCAGACTCCCTCAGAATGTGGTTGAAGTTCTTCCGGAGGTGGGAGTTGAAGATCTTCCGGACAGGGGCCTCAGCTAGACGTTCCCAGCACACCCTTACTATACGTTTGGGTCTACCAGGTCTGAATGGCTTCCTCCCCTGCCATCGGATCCAACTCACCACCAGGTGGTGATCAGTTGACAGCTCTGCACCTCTCTTTACCTGAGTGTCCAAGACATATGGTCGCAGGTCTGATGACACGATAACAAAATCGATCATTGACCTGCGACCTAGGGTGTCCTGGTGCCAGGTGCACATATGGACACCCTTATGCTTGAACATGGTGTTCGTTATGGACAAACTGTGGGTAGCACAGAAGTCCAGTAACTGAACACCACTCGGGTTCAGATCGGGCAGGCCGTTCCTCCCAATCACTCCCCTCCAGGTTTCACTGTCGTTGCCCACGTGCGCATTGAAGTCCCCCAGAAGGACAATGGAGTCTCCAAGAGGAGCACCCTCCAGCACCCCAGTCAGAGACTCCAAAAAGGGTGGGTACTCTGAAACATCATTTGGTGCATAGGCACAAATGATGGTCAGGACCCGTTTCCCAACCCGAAGGTGCAGGGAAGCAACCCTTTCATCCACCGGGGAAAACTCCAATATAAAGGCAGCAAGGTGGGGGGATACAAGAATACCCACCCCCGCTCGCCGCCTCTCGCCCGAGGCAACTCCAGAAAAGGCCAAGCTCCAGCCCCTCTCCAGGAGACTGGTTCCGGAACTGGAGCTGTGTGTTGAGGTGAGGCCAACTATATCTAGACGGTATCTCTCAACCTCGTACACCAACTCAGGCTCCTTCCCCACCAGAGAGGTGACATTCCACGTACCAAAAGCCAGTTTAGAAAGCTTGGGATCAGTTCGCCAAGGTCTCCGCCTTTGACCGCCATCTAATCCACATAGCACCGAACCCCCATGATCCCTCCTGCAGGTGGTGAGCCCACTGGAGGGCAGACCCATATACTCCTTCGGGGGTGGAAACCCAGCCACCAGACGTGAGCCGTCGAGCCCCTCCCCCTGGCCTGGCTCCAGGGTGGGGCCCCCGTAACCCCATACCAGGCGGAGTACACTGAATCCTTGATCGAGAATTTATCATGAGAGTCTGTTGGCTCGTTCTTAGTCTGGCCCTTCACCCAGGACCTGTTTGTCTTGGGTGTTCCTATCAGAGGCAAATTGCCCCGGACAACATAGCTCCTGGGATTACTGTGGCATGCAAGCCCCCCATCACGATAAGGTGACGATCCATGAGGGGTCTGTACTACATAAAGTACTGTTTGCTGATGACACTAATTTATTTTTTGCTCACCAGAATCCAAATGAACTTGAACAGATAGCAAATAGTGAACTATTGAAAATAAACACCTGGTTTCATTGTAACAAACTTTCACTTAATATCAGTAAAACTAATGTATTCCATTCCAATAAAAAGTCAGACACCAAGGAACTTTGCCCCAAAATTAATGGACGGAATATTGTTGGGGGTCCTCATTGACAAATTCCTCAATTTCAAAAGTCACAACGACGAACTAACTAAGAAACTGGCCAAATACGCTGCTCTGTTTTTTGAAGTGACACATTTTCTACCACTTTCAGCACTTCTCACTCTATATAAAACTTTATTTGAGCCTCACTTACATTACTGCAATATCATATGGGGTAACACATTTCCAACTCACCTAAAAAAGCTAGAAATTCTCCAAAAGAAAGTCATACGTGCCTTATCATGGTCTGAATATAATTCTCCTACTGGTCATCTTTTCCATTGTTATAGTCTTCTAAGCCTTGCTGAGCATAATTACTTCAAGAATGTCTGTATAATGTGTCAGGTTGTCCGCAAACTCAACTATAAATTATGTGAACTCATTCCAACCTTCCTTCCCATACACACCTATACCACTAGAAATAAAAACCAAATTACTGGGAAAAAACAAAGACTAAAATCCACCAGGTTTAGTATTGTGTGCAGAGGACCGCAGATTTGGAATGAGCTTGATCAGAATCTAAACATGTCACCTTCCATCTCCATCTTCAAGAAAAAACTAAAAATGCAACTCCTATCATTATATAATCAATCTGTTTGTTACACAGAACTTGCTTACTGATGAGTTGTTACGCCATTGTAATTTTGTTTTATATGCTGGGGGATCCTGGGTTCGATCTCAGCCCCCGGCCACCAGTGATTTGTGTGGAGTTTGCACGTTCTCCCCGTGTCTGTGTGGGTTTACTCTGGGATTTCTCCGGTTTCCTCCCACATGCCAAAAACATGCAAGTTAGGTTAATTGGCATCAACTGGGGATTCTAAATTGTCCTTAGGTCTGACTGTGAGAGTGAATGGTTGTCTGTTTCTCTGTGTTGGCTCTGCGATGGACTGGCGATCTGTCCAGGGTGGACCCTGCCTCTTGCCCAAAAGATGCTGGGATAGGCTCCAGCCCCCCCGTGACCTGAAAAAGATTAAGCGGACGAAGATGGATGGATGGATGTTGATTCACTCCAATAGTATTTAATAACTTGACTATGTATCTTGAACTCACCTACTAATTCAATGTAAACAAATGCTGGGATTATGTGCTATATGTCTGTCATATATTTGTCTGTTCCTGTACACAAAGACATCAGACTGATTTCCGTCATCATTTTGTTGTAGAAATGGGCTCCCTAGTAAAAGCTTTAAATAGCTTATTTGGGATGACCTGTTCACACTCCAAATCAATGTGGAAAAAAAAAAGCCAATTGTATACTGCTACTCATGCTGTTGATAATTCATATTGTAATTCATTCATGCTGTTGATAATGTGTGATGTGTGTGTGAATAAACTGTAAGGCTGGTATCACACAGCAACATACCGAGGTGAGTTCCACAGACAAGCTCCAGTGACACTCATCGCCTCTGTTTACAGAAGCCGCACGCAGCGGCTGAGAACATGGCCGCGCCTTCATTTTATTTTAATATTATTAATGTATCGGAGCAGTAAATTACTTCTGTTCCTTACCAGTACCGATCCAGCCATAGAACTGTGTTATAATGACACAGCAGTGTTATAAGAAGAGTCAGAGCAGTGACTGATCATGTGTTTGTGTCACCCTCAGTGAAACGGAGGTCTGTGTGAATGACCTCCTCCCCTGTCTGTGTTAAGGAGTGTTTTAAATAAAGCCTGTTTCGTCACAGTCATCTCTCCTTTCTTGTGTGAACCCTCACAACGTCACAATACTGTTAGTATGTGCTGTTAATGTTAATTTACCCGTTTGACAATAAACTCTCTGGTTGCTGTGGGTTGAGCTGTCATGGCTAACGTGTTGAATCCAGTGACTGAATTGCAGGAGTCACTGTCGCTTTTTCGTCTTTGTTAATATTAGCCCTCATTCTGAATATTAGTTACACTGTGTTACACTGTGTCCAGCTGAGACATAATGGCACTTAAATGCCTCCGGCCCATGGGAGACGGAACGTTAAGCGGTATTAAACAGTGGCTGAGGTAAAATATGCAGCCCCAACAAGAAGCAGAGATGGTAGACATGAGGAAAATAAAATGTGATTAGTCGACTAGTTGGAAAAAAAAATAGTCGTTAGATTAGTCGACTACTAAAATAATCTTTAGTTGCAGCCCTACTAATCTCTAGTATGGGGGTGTGTTTGTGCCCATGGCATGGGTAGCTTGCACATCTGTGAAGGCTCCATTAATGCTGAATGGTACATACAGGTTTTGGAGCAACATATGCTGCCATCCAAGCAAGGTCTTTCAGGGACGTCCCTGCTTATTTCAGTAAGAAATATTTAGTTATTTAACTTTGAGTAAGAATTCAATTTCTGTGCTTTCACTGTTATAAAATGTTTAAAACTGATGAATAAACAGGTATACTTAATAGCTACATATAAGCTATACAAGCCACATTCTGCACGTTACAACATGTGGCTTCGTAGTAAAAGAGTATGGGTACTAGACTGGCCTACTGCAGTCCAGACCTGTGTCCTACTGAAATTGTGTGGGACATTATGAAGCAACAGTGGAGACCCCAGATTGTTGAGCAACTGAAGTCGTACTTCAAGCAAGAATGGGAAAGAATTCCACCAACAAAGCTTCAGCAATTGGTGTCTTCAGTTCCTAAATGCTTATTGAGTGTTGTTAAAAGGAAAGGTGATGTAACACGTGAGTAAACATGACCCTGTCCCAGCTTTTTTGGAACGTGTTGCAGGAATTAAATTCAAAATGAGTGAATATTTGCCAAAAACAAAGTTTATCAATTTGGGCATTAAATATCTTTGTAGTGGATTAGATTAGATTAGATTAGATGAACTTTATTGTCCGACAAGGGGAAATTTGTCTTGGGTTTATCACCCATGCTGCAACCACACAATCCACACAGTTGAATATAGGTTGAAAAGGATTTTTAAATCATTGTTTTCTGTTTTTATTTACATTTTACACAACTTCACTGGAATTGGGGTCGTATTTATAATACATGGTCTACATGGTCGTGGTCTCGACTAGGTAGGGCCCTCACGATAGAGGAATTTTCCATGTGGTGACTGCGGGTAGCTCAATGGTGCGATAATTTTTAGGGCCCTTTGATTTAATAATTTTGATTCTCATCACTTCTGAGATAAAAAAAAAGCCAAAACTGTACTGAGACAGTTGCTGCAGCTCTGCATGTGTCAACATGTGTGTCTAACAGGAGGGGGCGGAGCACAGGTTTCCTCTCACATAGCGAATCGCGGCTCCAAAGTGAGCTGTACTTCCTCTGGTGTAATACTGCTTATTTAGAACACTACTGACGTGGAATGATGGATATCATTGATTTATTTTTTAATTTTATTTGTTTATTTGTCAGGGACAGTGCAATAAACATAGACAAAAAAGAAAATCTGATGTGTTGCACAGAGAGTGTGTAGCATTAAGCTAGTTTGCAACTCTTGTCCCTGGATGGGCTTTAGAGAAAAGAAACAGATAAAAAGAAAAAGATGAAGAAAAAACAAAATGAAAACAGTATAAACATTATCCACATACATCAATGCAAACAAAATTATAAATACACAATATAAAAACCTGATTCACATTTGCCTGTTACAGTAAAATGCCTGTTACACATTTGCCTTCCCTTCTTCACTCTCACCCTGCAGACAATCATTTCATACATGGGTACATTCTTGTTTACTTTTCAGCCAGTTTTTAACCTTTGTAGTAAATGTTTTAAAATCCGTTATTTTGATTTCATTTGGCATTGTGTTCCAGATATGACTGCCCTTTATAGAAAAAGCTGTTTGTCCAAATGTGGTTCTGCGGTGGGATATTTTACAGTTGTTGTTAACAGAACTCCTGGTGGCTCTGCTGCTGTCCTGTCTTTGGATGAATCCAACAAGTGGCTCTGGCACTGATTTATGGAAACATTTGAAAATTAATTTCAGAAAACAAAGGTCAATGAAACTCTCAAAACTCAGTATATTATATTTTTTTTAGAATATAACAATGATGCCACCTAATGGGCTTTTTTTTTCCACAATATCTTTATTGAACCTTTTTTTTTTTAACAAACATGATACAAACAATCAAACACTAACACTAAAGTACTACAAAAAAAAATGCACTAAAAAACGCCAACAACCACCAACAAAATCAAGTCTTCAACAATGCTCCTCTGTTTAGTCTAGACAATCCAATACATAAGTATACATATTATGTTCACCAGTTTGGAATTTACAAGGTCCACACACATCATTCACCTTCTTCTTCAAGAGTTATGTTTAAATTTTTTACATAATCAATAAAAGGTCTCCATATATTCTCAAACACAATTTCCTTTGATTTCAGTATATATGTTATTCTTTCTAATGGAAGGTTTGTTAACATCTGTCTTAACCACTGAGTCACATCTGGTCTATGAGTCTTTTTCCATAATAGTGCAATACATTTTTTGGCATTAAGCAAACTGAGGTCTATGAATGTTCTTTCACTTTTATTAAAATTATGCTTTTCTGGGTACAGACCCAACAAAAACAGTTTAGGATTCAATATGATTTGTTTTGAGATTATTTTTTCAATTGTTACCCTCACCTCTTCCCAAAACATTCTTATTAATCTACATTCCCATAAACAATGAAATAGAGTTCCTTTACTTTCCATGCATTTTGTGCATGTATCTGGTATATTTTTATTATATCTATTTAACTCCTCCGGTGTAACATACATCCGCATTAACCATTTGAAATGTATCAATTTAAGGCGTACATTTATTGATTTGGTTTGAGCTTCTGTACAAGCCAATTCCCATTGTTCCTCTGAAATTTCAGTTTGCAGGTCTTCTTTCCAGTAGTTTAATCTTTTCAGTGAATTTTCACTTGAAAATAGTGTCAATGAGTTATAAAACTCTGAAATAATACCCTTTCTTTTACTATCTTTCATCAACATTTTTTCCAAGGATGAATAGATAGGTCGAGTGAGAGCTTTATTTTGATTTGATCGAATAAAGTTTCTAAGTTGAAGATATTTAAAAAAATGTGTTCTATTGAGATTAAATTTGATCCTCAGCTCTTCAAAAGACATTATGTTATCTGCACATGGCAAATATAAATCCTGAATCTTTTGTATCCCTTTTAAATTCCATACTTTAAATACAGCGTCCGCTCTCCCTGGTTTAAAATATTGATTACCCCATATTGGACTAAATTGTGACAATAACTGTGGTTCTTTTAAATAGTTTTTAGCTTCACACCATATTTTGATCATATGCTTTACAAATGGATTTTTAACATGTTTTTGTAATTTTTTTGCCGAATCTGAGTATATGAATATGGGAAGAGGTAAAGGCAAATTGTATGATTCCATTTCAGTCCAGTGAGGGAGATCATTTGATGAAAAATAATATGTCATAGACCTCAGTTGTGCCGACCAATAATACAACATAAAATTTGGACATTTCAGACCTCCACGATCAAATGGTAAATATAATAAAGACAGACGTAATCTAGCCCTCCTGTTGTTCCATATAAATTCCACTAACTTTTTTTTAATTCTTGAGAATAAATCTAAAGGTGGTGGTAAGGGAATGTATTGAAATAAATAAAGTATTTTAGGTAAGATATTACTTTTAAGTATATTAATTCTCCCGATCATCGACATTGGTAGTGACATCCATCTCTGAAGTAACTCATCAATATCTGTCATTAAGGCTTCATAGTTGACACTGGCGACTGATTCTAGCTTAGGCACAATTTGGATTCCTAAATATTTAAACTGATTTACAACATTGAATTGATTTACCTCAGGGGCTGGGTAATTTCTCTGGGTCTCATTTAGCATTAATATTGAAGATTTAGTTTTATTTATTTTATATCCTGATATTTCCCCAAAATTCTTTATTAAATTCAACAAGGTCGGAATTGATTTTTTAAGATTCGACATAAACAAAATTATGTCATCGGCATACAGGAAGATTTTATGTTCTGTTGGTCCAACTTTAATTCCATATATTTGTGACTGTAGACGTATCGCCATCGCTAAAGGTTCAATTGCCATAGTAAACAGTAAAGGTGAAAGTGGACAGCCTTGTCGACATCCTCTATTGATTTTTATTGATTTTGAAATATTGTTATTTGTTAGGATTTCTGCAGTAGCATTATTATATATTATCTGAACCCATTTTATGAAATTATTTCCAAGTCCAAACCTTTGTAAGACTTCAAAAAGAAAGGGCCATTCAACTCTATCAAAGGCTTTTTCGGCATCCAGTGATAAGAGAGCTGTATCCGGTGCTTCTTTATTAGAATAAATAATATTAAAAAGTCTTCTTACATTATGGAAGCCTTGTCTTCCCTTTATAAAGCCATTCTGATCTCGATTAATAATATTTGGTAAAATTTCTTGTATTCGTCTTGCTAAAATTTTACAGATTATCTTAAGGTCGGCATTTAATAGGCTTATTGGTCTCATATTTTCACATTTATTAGAAGGCTTACCTGGTTTTGGCAACAGTATAATTAAGGCATTATTCATATATGATGGTAAATTACTATTTTGAAATGCTTCTAAAACCATTTCCAAAAAAGGTTTTGTTAATTTATTCTTAAATTTTTTATAAAGGTCAACTGGAAGACCATCTGGTCCAGCACTTTTTCCTGATTTCATATTATCAATAGCTAGTCCAACTTCTTCTTGACTAATTTTAGACTCCAGTATCTCCCTATTTTCACTTGGAATACACGGTATAAATAGTTCGTTCAAAAACCCATGTAGTTTTGTTAAGTCAGATTCATTTTTGGTATCATATAATTTTTCATAGTAATCTCTAAAGGCTCTATTAATTTCTAAAGGATCTATAACTACCTGTCCATTACTTATAATACTGGTAATTGGTGTTTTAGATTCTAATTGTTTAATCTGCCATGCCAATAACTTTCCTGATTTTTCACCTTGTTCATAAAAAGATTGTTTCAATCTTAGAAGACTCGAGGCAGCTCTATTCGCTGATTTTTTGTCGTATTCAGCTCTCAAAATCAGTAATTCGTTCTCCAACCTTGGATCTCTTCCTGCATATACTCTTTCTTGAAGAATTTTTATTTTATGTTCCAGATGGACTCTCTCCTCTCGAGTCTTCTTAGATTTTGAACCTGTGTAACTAATAATATGCCCCCTAATAAAAGCTTTGAAAGCCTCCCACTTTACACATGCTGATGTTTGTGTAGTATTGATGTCAAAGAACTCATCAATCTGTTTTTCTATGTATTTAACAAATTCCTCATCCTGAAGCCATTTATGCTGAAATTGCCATCTACCTGGTTCCTTTGTCAATTTCTTATCTACATATATTAGACAGCAGGGTGCATGATCAGAGATCACGATGTTATCATAAAAACAGTTTTGAATCTTGGACCTTAATTCTGTGGAGATCAAAAAATAATCAATACGTGAGAATGTCTTGTAGGTATTGGAATAACAAGAGTATGCTTTAACTTGTGGTTTCATTTCTCTCCATATATCTATCAATTTCAATTCTTTCATAAAATGATTAATGGTCATCCTACATCCATTGTGCGTACAGTCCAGTCCTGTTGATCTATCTATACTGGGATTCAATGTACAATTAAAATCCCCTGCTATTATATGTCGCCCTGTAAGTGATGATAAGATAAGAAATAAATTAGCAAAGAACTTTTGATCATCTATATTGGGACCATATAAGTTCACCAAATTTATGTTTTCTAATAGCAAAGATCCTTGAATGATTACATATCTTCCAAATTTGTCTCCAATTACATTTTTCACTTGAAATGGGACTGATTTATGTATGAGAGTCATAACTCCCCTGGCTCGGGATGAAAATGATGAGGTGAAAACATTTCCTTGCCATCTACTCCTAATTCTTTTTACATCTTCCTCTATTAGATGAGTTTCTTGTAAAAACACAATTTTTGAACCCATGTCTTTTATTTTATTCATAACTTGTTTAAGTTTTTTTAAATTTTGTAGACCTCTGCAATTCCATGAAGTTAAGTTAAGATTAACGCTTTGATTTATAATCAATAGGGAGTTTGGGATTACCTTGCAGTGTAAACATGCTCAAACAGAAAAGCAAAAAAATGAGTGGTTGAACATTCACCCTACAAACTCCACACAAACAAATTCCCCCTTCCCACATTTGTGGCAATCCCCCCAAAAGCAAAAGAAAAATTCCGTCTCCCGATATAGCCATCGACCGTTCCACACCCACGAGGATCAGCCAAAGCCACTCCTTCTTCATCCTCCCAATCACCCTAACTCTACTGCTTTTAATAACGTAACATTAACTCTCTTCTGTAATTTTCCAATTTAACTCCAAAATTTTTTAGCAATTTTGTACTTTTTTTTTTTTTTTTAATATGTAATACAATCTATATTTTGTAATCTTGTTATATGCTTCTAATCAGTTAAATGCTCAAATATTCTACCCTATATTCTGTTCATGCTTAGCTCCCACCAGTCTCTTCCTGGATCTTCTTGATGAGCTCCTGCGCCTCCTCGGGGGTCTTGAAGATGTGTGTTCTGCCCTCATATGTGACCAGAAGTCTTGCAGGGTGAATCACTCCATGACGAATCTCAAGGTTGCGCAGTTCTTTGCGGATGGGGTCAAACTGCTTCCTTAATTGTTGGATTCCTGAGGCCAAATCTGGGTAGAACCGCACCTGCTGATCTTGATATTTAATTTCTCCTTTGGCCCGCACCGCGTTGGAGATCGTCATCCTGTCTCTGTAGCTGAGAAACTTCATAATTAACGTCCTCGGTGCTGCCTTGTTACCTCTCGGTGGGCCAATTCGGTGGGAGCTTTCCAAGACGACTGATGATTTTAGCTCCGCGTTGTTCAGCGCCTCCGGGATCCACCCCTCCAAAAAGGAGCATGAATCACGACCTTCGGCTCCCTCCGGTAAACCCACCAACCTCAGATTGTTCCGTCTGGACCGAGATTCCAAATCCAGAACGCTATTTCCCAGATCTTTATTTTTTTTTTCCAAAGTGCGCACCTTTATTTGAAGTCCGCTAATTTCATCCTCCGCACTTGAAACACGAAGCTCCGCCTGCGTCACTCGCTCCACGCAGTCACCCAACTCCTTTCTCATTGCATCCAACGCTGCCATAATCCCATCAAGTTTAGCGGAAAAGTCTGCTCTCATTGAGCTAATGGCAGCCAGCACTGCACCTGTGCCGCCATCGTCAGCAGTTACCGCATCACCGCTAGTTTCATCCGCCATATCCGCAGCTTTTTCTACTGCGCCACAAACTTTAAAGTCCGTTAATTTGGACTGCTTCGGCGATTCAATTTTTCCCCCTCCTGATTTCCCAGCCTTAGTCTTCACCGGCATATCCTCACCCAAACGCTGGGAAAAGTTCTGTTCCGAATGAGAGAGTTATTTGCCGAATTTTTATTTCCAGGAGCAGAGCAGAGTGATACGTGTCCTTCTAGGCGGCCGCCATAACCGGAAGTCCCTCACCTAATGGGCTTTTTATCCAGAATTTTTAGAGTTTGATTATATAATGAACCTATATGTTTTATTGTAGAAAGAGCTGCTTGAGCCCAAACTGTCAGACAGTATGATATATGCGAAAAAACCATAGAATGCATATACAGTACAGCTGCTTGGTGTGGTATGTAATGTCTAATTAATTTAAAGCAATTCAATTTTTTTTTTACTGTTTTAGAAATCTTCTTTATGTGAAGATTAAATTTGAGTTGAGGATCTAGTACAATGCCAAGGTATTTGAATTCTGTAACTGAACTGATATCTTGATCATGTATATTAACTTTAAAATGTTGCAAGTTACATTTTTTTGATTGAAAAGCACATTGAAACTGTTTTCTGAAGGTTCAGCAGTAGATGGTTCTGAATGAGCCACTCTTGGACATCAACCATGCTTGAAGACAGGACATCTGCAGCCTGACCTGGAGTCTTAGCAGCTGTGTAAATAACTGCATCATCTGCATAAAGTTGACATGTTGCAGCTGAGCAGTGAAATGGCAGGTCATTAATAAAAATGCTGAAAAGTAAAGGACCAAGAATGGACCCTTGTGGGATACCCATACAATTATTTAAAAGGAAGGATTTATCCTGGTGAACTTTTACACACTGTTCTCTGTTCTGAAGATAAGATGCAAACCATTTTATTGTATTGGGAGAAAAGTTAAAAGATACCATTTTGGATAAAAGCAAGCTGTGGTTTACAGTGTCAAAAGCCTTTTTGAGATCTAGAAAAACATCTCCCACCACATTACCCCTGTCCAAGGACTGTTTGACATTTTCAATAAGGCAGCAGTTTGCTGTTTCTGTTGAGTATCCTGGTCTAAAACCAAATTGGTGTGGATGAAGAAGTTGACCGTCTTGTAGATAGTCTATCAGCTGTGTAGCTACAACTTTTTCAAGAACCTTAGACAGGACTGGTAAAATAGAGATTGGGCGGTAATTACATATATCGTCTTTACTACCCGATTTAAAAACTGGTATGATGACAGCTTTTTTCCAGCCAGATGGACATGTACAGGACCTAATGGAGAGATTAATGAGATGAGTCAGTGGTTTGATTAATATTTTGCTGTGCGTTTTGAGAAAGGAAGTGCTCATATTGTAGATATCATTAGTTTTTGAGTTTAACAGTGTTTTAACAATGCCAGCAATTAAATCTTCATTTACCTCATTAATGTGAAAAGAAACTGTTGAGAGTATTGAGAGAAACACCAGTGCAGTTGAGTTGTGTTGCTGAAAAGGTAGAATGTGAGTGTTATGAGGTATAAATGTTCCTGTGCTGGTAGCTGATGGTTTGCTGACCTGATTATGTGAACAGATCTCTCCTTTCTTGACTGCTGCAGGTCATGCTCTGTAACCCAGTCTGCATACTGGGCTACACAGTAGCAAGCTGGCGATTCTTTCGGGAGCGGATAGAAGAGGAGGAGCTCTCCCTCATCCACTTCTTCGCTGAGGACTATGTGGAGTACAAGAAGAAGGTGCCCACGGGGCTGCCCTTCATCTCAGGCATCCGTGTCAATTAACCCCCCCCCCCCCGGGGAACCCAATCCTGGACGTTACACTATTACAAGGATGCGGGTCAGACCTGGCGTCTGTCTGTTGTCCGTCTCAGTGGCTGCATTCCAGAAGTTGAACCCTGCAGCTGTCCGAGAGCCTGTAGCTTACAGAGACTGACAGCTGGACTGCTGCTTTTCTACCAAATTCAAAGTAAAGACCAAGATAACCTCCACTGTACTACATGAATTCAACTCTGTCTGTCACTCATCTGTCTGCATGCTTGGACCATGCTCACTGTTTTTTTTCCCACACTGGTCACCTACTGTATTGAAGAGCACTGCTGCACTGAGTGGATGGTTCCACAGACGTTCCACCAGGTTCCCAGTAATCTTTGGTTTACTACTGCCTCTGCTTTCTCACAGTGTAGTCAGAATCGCTATGCTTCCTCGGCAGTCCAAAATGAGCTAAACTAAAGCTAAGTGAGTAGCATCACCATGAGACCAGCGGGGAGTATAGAAACATGCCGGTGCGTCTTCTAGACCTGCTTTTTAAATAAGAATCGAGGTCTGGGGTCTGTACAGCAATTGGCAGTGTTGCCTGCCTCATAGCATCAATCCCATCATCAGCAGGAGCCTCTCTGTGGGGAGTCTAAAGACATGGTTCAAGGTGAATCTAAGGGATAACATGTTCTGTTGGATGAGAAGTTGCCCCAGAAATTATAAGAATAAATGATATTTTTGTTGATATCCTGAAGACCATTTATACCCCAGGTGTATGGCATAAATCCATGTACAGCCTTTAAAATAGCACTGAAATCAGTTCAACATTGGAACTGAAATGTAGTTAAAAATATTTGCTGTTGACATGCCCATGCACTAGATGGCAGCAGTGCACCATCAATCGCCCAGAATAAAACAAAACTAGAGGGCATTCAGAGACCACATACCTCTGCCAAGTCTAAGATTGGGAGCAGGATTACGGGAAAAACTACTGGACAGATTTTGATTAAATTAAGATAAGATAAGATAAGCCTTTATTAGTCCCACAGTGGGGAAATTCCAGGATTGCAACAGCACAGGGATAGCAACACTCAGAGCAATAATTAAGAAGATACGGAAGATATAAATAAGAGCAGTGGATATACATACATACACATAAATATATAAATATATATACAAAGTGCGGAGCATTGTAGCAAGATGGAATAAACAGCATAACCGTCTACTTAGTTATCCTACGTAGTATGAATATGTACCCATACATATCGTCACCCTTCATAGCGACTGATATTGTCCTAGTTGTATACTGGAGGGGACCATTGTGTAAGTCTGTTGCGTCTTTTGCATTCAATACTATTAGGTCGTCACGTTTTTTTGCTATCTCTGTTGACAGCCAAGGCGCTCTTGGGCTACGGATGAACCCTTGTTTTATATATATATATATACAGTATATATACATACTGTATATACAGTATATATATATATATATATATATATATATATATATATATATATATATACAGTATATATATATATATATATACGTATATACAGTGGGGCAAAAAAGTATTTAGTCAGCCACCAATTGTGCAAGTTCTCCCACTTAAAAGATGAGAGAGGTCTCCAATTTTCATCATAGGTATACCTCAACTATGAGAGACAAAATGAGAAAAAAAAAATCCAGAAAATCACATTGAAGGATTTTTAATGAATTAATTGGTAAATTCCTCAGTAAAATAAGTATTTGGTTACCTACAAACAAGCAAGATTTCTGGCTCTCACAGACCTGTAACTTCTTCTTTAAGAGGCTCCTCTGTCCTCCACTCGTTACCTGTATTAATGGCACCTGTTTGAACTCGTTATCAGTATAAAAGACACCTGTCCACAACCTCAAACAGTCAGACTCCAAACTCCACTATGGCCAAGAACAAAGAGCTGTCAAAGGACACCAGAAACAAAATTGTAGACCTGCACCAGGCTGGGAAGACTGAATCTGCAATAGGTAAGCAGCTTGGTGTGAAGAAATCAACTGTGGGAGCAATTATTAGAAAATGGAAGACATACAAGACCACTGATAATCTCCCTCGATCTGGGGCTCCACGCAAGATCTCACCCCGTGGGGTCAAAATGATCACGAGAACGGTGAGCAAAAATCCCAGAATTACATGGGGGGACCTAGTGAATGACCTGCAGAGAGCTGGGACCAAAGTAACAAATGCTACATCAGTAACACACTACGCCACCAGGGACTCAAATCCTGCAGTGCCAGACGTGTCCCCCTGCTTAAGTCAGTACATGTCCAGGCCCGTCTGAAGTTTGCTAGAGAGCATTTGGATGATCCAGAAGAGGATTGGGAGAATGTCATATGGTCAGATGAAACCAAAATGGAACTTTTTGCTAAAAACTCAACTTGTCGTGTTTGGAGGAGAAAGAACACCATACCTACTGTGAAGCATGGGGGTGGAAACATCATACTTTGGGGCTGTTTTTCTGCAAAGGGACCAGGACGACTGATCCGTGTAAAGGAAAGAATGAATGGGGCCATGTATCGTGCAATTTTGAGTGAAAACCTCCTTCCACCAGCAAGGGCATTGAAGATGAAACGTGGCTGGGTCTTTCAGCATGACAGTGATCCCAAACACACCGCCCGGGCAACGAAGGAGTGGCTTCGTAAGAAGCATTTCAAGGTCCTGGAGTGGCCTAGCCAGTCTCCAGATCTCAACCCCATAGAAAATCTTTGGAGGGAGTTGAAAGTCCGTGTTGCTCAGCGACAGCCCCAAAACATCACTGCTCTAGAGGAGATCTGCATGGAGGAATGGGCCAAAATACCAGCAACAGTGTGTGAAAACCTTGTGAAAACTTACAGAAAACGTTTGACCTCTGTCATTGCCAACAAAGGGTATATAACAAAGTATTGAGATAAACTTTTGTTATTGACCAAATATTTTACCGAGGAATTTACCAATTAATTCATTAAAAATCCTTCAATGTGATTTTCTGGATTTTTTTTTTTTCTCATTTTGTCTCTCATAGTTGAGGTATACCTATGATGAAAATTGGAGACCTCTCTCATCTTATAAGTGGGAGAACTTGCACAACTGGTGGCTGACTAAATACTTTTTTACCCCACTGTATATATAGATGCAGATTCTGGATCACTTTTTCACTTTCTTCAACATTGTGGTGGCAGAGGTATGCACTCTCGAACCATCTCTAAAGTCTGATTGGTTCATCTGTAGCCCAAGGGCTATCTCTGAAAATTTCATCAAAATCCGTCCAGTAGTTTTTGTGTAATCCTGCTAACAAGTGAGGAGGAAGAACATGAAGGCAGCTCATATTGGCATAAATGGTGTTGCGTGACAAGTATGAAAATGACCAAATTGTTTTTATACAATAAGTTGATACAGTAATTATCATGACAGGCCTAGATACATAGAATAAACTGAAGATGAGTGTGGCTAGAGGACGGTTTAGAAATGCAAATCATTAATGCATGACAATTTCTCTTTTTTCTGATCCGATTACACACGAATGATGATGAAAAGTCAAATGATGATTTTTGGATTGATAAAGCTACAGTCACAAAGATTCTCACGAATGATGGGTTTGCGGTGTTTCCCCTAGGTTTCCAGCCTTGGGCGGGACAGCATGAAGGTCGACGACAAACTCTTAATGGAATTGTAGTGTTCATAAGTTTGTTTTAATAGCAGTTTCTTTTAATAACAGCAGTTAGCATAAATACAAACTGTATAAAACAATTATTGAACAAAACATCAGAATATTTGAATGATATTGAACAAAATATCTGAATATTTGTTTGTGTGGCAATTATCCACAAAGTGTGCAGCTGCAGTGTATTTTTTCTGGGCTTCTGGAAGAACATTTCAAGAGTCTTGATATGGGAAGTCTGACCCATCTGGCCCATTTATTGAGATTCGCATGCAGGCTGCAAGACATTCTGAGGCAAAACCTGTCATCTGGTGATGACCGGACTTTTGCTGCTTGTCGGGGGCAGGACGTGCAGCACTTGGGCTTTTTTCTACACTTGAACTCTGAGCAGGAGAGCTGCTTCGTCTACTACTAGCAGGAGAGCTAATGTTGCAACCATCGTCATCCTGGGTGCGTTTAAAAAAACAGATTTTTTTTCCTGCTTCTCAGTTGGCTGACACAACATGCTTTCCTACGCGTTCTCTCTCAGTTGGTGCAACTGTGTTCACCTGTATGTGCGCACGTTGTCTGTGCGAGCGCACGTGTCTGTGTTGATGTGTAGCAAAGTACTGCCCCGCTGCATTAGAGCGCAGAGAGGAGAAGAGGCAGAAATGAGCTGCTGTCGTGTAAATAAGATGAGCACCATAAGGATATTCAGTTTGTTTAATAAAAGGACAAGGGAAAGACTTGACCTATAGTGAATGCATCTTAAAATGACTTCTGTTGTGATCTGGCACTATATAGCAAACTAAAATAAAATAAAACTAGAAAAGCACTGAGTGCATACTAGGGCTGTCACAGTGGAGGAATTTCCCCTGCAGTGACAGTGGGATAGCTCAATACTGATTTGCAGTATTATTGCAAATGTTTTTAGGACCTTGTGGTCTCGTAATTTAAGCAGGGTTCATAACTTATGTGCCAAACGATGGAAGCTGTGAGAAACTCGTAGCAGCTCTACTCTTAACTTGTGCGTGTGTGACAGTTGTGCAGAGCTCCGGTCTTCCTACAGGCATGAACTGCTGATTCTGTTACAAAAAAAACTTGATCATTTTCATAAAGCAGTGGCGGCAGCTCCAGTATTTTAAACTACAGGGTGTGTGGACTGGTTGGACCCAGCAATGAGATTCAGCTTATTTAAACAGGACAGCCTCCGTACAGGACCCTGCATGGCTCTTGTCTCCATGATTATTTGGATTTTTTCCACTGTCTAAAAAATCACATTCATACAAGCAATGCACTATGCAGTAGTTGTTTCGCTCTTGCAGCTCAGTTGTCAGGACTATAAACATACCGCTCAGAAGGAAATAACATGTTTTGTGCCCTTTCAGTGCTCACTGTCACGGCTGTATTTAGCAATTTGTCCAAATGCTTCCGTCACTAACTGCCTGCTGAAGTCCTTCTGGAGAGAGTGCCCCACCCGGTGCAGTACCGGGACCAAACATGCTGTTGGCAATAAAAATACACTTAACATTTAACAGCATATTTAATAATCAATAGGGGCACATAAGTGAACAATGAGATTTAGCCACACACACAAAAAAGGTGAACAGTGTGTGTACGGATCCCTATAATATGTGATGGCAATGGTCTTGACTGCTGCTGAAGTTTACAGTTTTATTTTCTTATTTTAGCACCGTACATCTTAAGTAAAACACAAACTACGACCACCGTAAGAGCTTGTGCCTCATTACAGGTCCATAAACTGATTAACGTTAGCGTTTGTAGCTCAACTGTCTCTGCTGAGTGCTGTAGCCTTACTGACAATTCCACAGGCAGGCACAGGAAGCGAAAACAAAACCACCGTTATCAAAATAAAAGCCTGCTTTTTTACTTCAGTGCATAGGATGGCATAAGGTCTCTGTACTTTGTAAAATTAACTACTAATAGGAAAACATGTATTCAGAGATCAAAAAATGCATATCTGGGGTTTATTGATCAGGTAATTAACCTAAAATGATAAACCTTTCAGAGGGTTATTTACACCGTGATTGTTGCGGTTGCTCGTTATCCTCCATGGTAGGCTTGCCCATAGTGCGGTACTACATAATTGCAGTTATTGCGACAGCCCTAGTACATACCTGCGCCAAGGCTCCTCCTTCCCTCCCTTTGTCCATCCATCTGTCCGTACCTCCCGGCCTCCATCTCACCATACATTGCAAGATGGGGCCTTGGTAGAGGTATGTGCTCTTAGTCCAGCTCCAAAATCTAATGGGTTCGTCTGTAACCCAAGGACTTCCTCTGGTGAAAATTTGATCAAAATCCATCCATTAGTTTTTGCATAATCCTCCTAAACCACTGCTAGAAGATTGAGCCTTGGTGGAGGTGTGCACTCATGTATCACCTCTAAAATGTAATTGGTTCATGTGTTGCCCAAGAGCCACCTCTGGTGAAAATTTCATTAAAATCCATGTATTAGTTTTTGAGTAATCTTGCTAACATATTGTGAGAAGATGGAGCCATGGCAGAGGTATGTGCTCTCAGATCATCAAATATATTGGGTTCTTCTGCAGCTCAAAGACCATCTCTGGTGAACATTTCATCAAAATTCATCCAGTAGTTTTTGAGTAATCGTGCTAAACCACTGCTAGAAGATTGAGCCTTGGTGGAGGTAATTACTCTCAGATCATCACCATCATGATATCATCTAATGGGTTAATCCTTAGGCCAAGGGCCACCTTTGGTGAAAACTTCATCCAAATCGGTCCAGTAGTTTTTGCATAATCCTACTAACAGGCAAAGAAACAAACCAATATGGGTGAAAACATTACCTCTTTGGTGAAGGTAATTAGCATGACACTGCAAGGGGGGGGGTCTGTTTAGGGAGCCCTCCCCCCCATATAATGGTAAGGAAAACACTGGTTTGTAAGAGTCTCCCAGTTCCTACGAATTCTGGAGTTGGCAGACATCCATGGGGGGGCATAGTTTCTTAAGGCTGCTGTTCAATTCACAAGAGCAACTTGAGGCATTCTTTAGAAATGAGGTGCTTTTCTGTCATACGATGGCCCTAGAGTTCTTACCTTCTTCATAAGGGAGCCTTGGGATCTTCCTACAGCATACATACTTAATGCCATCTAGCAAAAATTTTTGTGCAACTCACGGCATTGTCGAGTCATTGTAGGAAGATCTTACGGCTTTCAGCATACTTTGTTGGCACAAATGTCGCACAGAATACGTACTTCTGTCTTAGGACCGCCTCACTACCACCTTACGCACGCTGTATGAATCTCCGTACAATTTGTATGGAGATTCATACAACTGCTGTAACGGGCCCTCAAGAACAACTTAAGGTGTCCTTGAGGCATACTAAAGGCCAACATCTTGCATAGTTCTTATGATGTTCTTATGGCATTTGTATGGCCGCCCTACGATGAGGGGTTTTTGTGGGGCGTTTGTAGAAATCTTGGACAAGACCATTGACCTGGCCATGAACTTACTGTAACGTGCTGCTCGACATGGCGACGTCCCACCGGGAGATTCGAACTCACGCCTCCCGCTCCGGAGTCCCGCACCCTACCTGTGTCGCCAATAGGGTCAACCCACTTGGCAAGCCAAGTAGGGTGCTCATATTGAGTTCGCTACACTACTCCCCTCTGGTTCTCGACATCGTCCCGATGTCAGCGCCCCATTACTGCTTTGGACAGGAGATCCCACTTCTGACACCAGTGTAACGTGCTGCTCGACATGGCGACGTCCCACCGGGAGATTCGAACTCACGCCTCCCGCTCCGGAGTCCCGCACCCTACCTGTGTCGCCAATAGGGTCAACCCACTTGGCAAGCCAAGTAGGGTGCTCATATTGAGTTCGCTACACTACTCCCCTCTGGTTCTTGACATCGTCCCGATGTCAGCGCCCCATTACTGCTTTGGACAGGAGATCCCACTTCTGACACCAGTGTAACGTGCTGCTCGACATGGCGACGTCCCACCGGGAGATTCGAACTCACGCCTCCCGCTCCGGAGTCCCGCACCCTACCTGTGTCGCCAATAGGGTCAACCCACTTGGCAAGCCAAGTAGGGTGCTCATATTGAGTTCGCTACATTACGAACAGTTTAGGAACGCTGGATTCTCCTATGGCTGCCTTAAGAAGGCCGTACGAAATGGTCCAGCAATCATTCGTATGGTGTTTGCAGCCATTTGTAAGGGTATTTGTGACCGTAGCTTTACATATTGATCCTTTTAAGTCTTGACAAATGATAACATAATGCTGCTGGCTAGGAAGGAACAGGGAAAACTTGAAGTGTTACTTTGTCTTACTTGCAAATATTTTTTGACATCAAGAAGTAAGACTAAGCTTTTCTGTTTGGAGACAATGACCCCAAAAACCCAGAATTTCCACCAGGCTTTATGTCAATAAAAGCTAATGTTATAATAGTTGTCCTCCTAGGCGTGTTTCTCCTCTTCCCATTCATTGTCTACGTGGAACGCCTCACAATGCATTTTGGTAGCTTCGCATCTAGAATCACAAGCTGACACATGGCTTTGCCACTCCTGCATTTGCATACAGTTGAGCTTCTCTCTACTTTATGCAAACGGGCAGCGGTTGCTTGGATGCGATCACTTCAGGAAGTTATGGCCATATTTCCTCTCGCCGTGTGCCACCATGGCTTGTTTTCACTCTTATCGACTGCCTTAACTTCCTGTGTTTGGTCCAGATTTCAGCTCTTTAATCTGGACTGTGGTCAGGGCACGCCTAAAATTTTGCTCCAGATCAAACAGGATAGGTGTGAAAGCACCCTTAGACAAATGTTGCAGATCAGACATCCCACAACAACAACCTTCCTCAGCAGAAGTTTCTGGTTCCTAAACTGAATAAAATTTTGAATTAAAATTGTAACAACTCCCACCAAGTAGATCAAAGGTGACGTGACCACAGGGATCTGCCGTTAGCATCACAGTGCCAGGGACCACACAACACCAACAGACGATGGCTGACAGGTGGTTGGACAAGAGGGATGTGGGGTATTCACCAATTTAGCATGAGGCACAAATGTGTGCATGTGAAGTAGGTGGAAAGTTGTAACAATAAAGGTGCAAAGACATACTTTATTGATCCCAGAGGGGAAATTGAGGATAAAAGATGCTAATTTAAAATGCTGCAAATGGCAATTTAATTACACAGAACAAACATTTAAGCAGCATCCAGATGACTGTTGCAAACTTACAAGAAAAAAGGTCAGATTTTCCAAGAAAAAAATTTGCAAATTTATGAGAGAAAAGTTCCAATTTTATAAAAGTCACAAATTTGAGTTTTAGATTTTTGAAAAAAATGTGCAAATTTATAAGAAAAAAATTGCAAATCTACAAGAAAAAATTGCAAATTTATGAGGGAAAAGGTCCCATTTTTTAGGAAAAATGTTCAGATTTATAAGGAAAAAAACTGCAAATCTACGAGAGAATTTGCAAATTTATGAGAGTCACAAATTTTGAGGGAATAGTTGCAGATTTATGAGAAAAAAGTTGCAAATCCACAAGAAAAAAATTGCAAATTTGAGGAAAAAAGTTTTTTTTTTTTAGGAAAAACATGCAAATTTATGATGGGGAAGATGCAGATCTACAAACAAATTTGAGATAAAGTTGCAAATTTGAGACAAATTTTTCAGAGAAGTTGGAAATTAACAAGAAAAAAATGCTGTTTTTAGAGAAAAAAGTCACAAATTTGAGGAAAAAGTCATGCATTAAAAATGGTTACAAATCTGCAAAGTTGAAAAATTAAAAGATTTTTATTTATTTATTGCATTTCTGTTAAGAATTGTTTGTTCAGTCATGTCATTCAGTTCTGTAGCATGATACAGAAAGGTTTAGGATGATAATGGGGGGGGGGGCAATGTCGCCCCCTCCCCCCAATTTACACCTATGGATGGGGGAATGCCAGGTTTGAGATCTTTTTAAATCTCTTATCAGACTCATAAAAAGGGGTGTCGGACTGGTGGTGGTGGTGGTGGTGGGGGGGGGGGGGGGGGTAAAGGGGACTCTGTACCCAGGGCCCACTGCAGGAAGGGGACCCTCAAAAAGCCTGGAATGAAAAGGGTTTTTTTGTGTTGCATTTTTAAATTTCTAATTAATAATGTCATAATGAAATTCACCCTGACTGAATGAAGTGGTTGAGAGACTGAATTTTGCATCAATAATAATTATGGATGTTCTCTGAGGTCCCATTACCCCTTGAAAAAAGGTGCAAAATGGTTTAGTCCAGTCCTGCAGAGCTGCACTGGCTGGTTCAGTTTAGTTACTTTAGACTGGTCCTGGTCAGCAGCAGGAGAGAAAATAGTCATGTCTTTCCTCAAGAAATTTAAATCAGGATATCGAAAAAGAAAAGTGAAGGAGAGAAAAGTAAGGGGAACCAGCTTCTCACCAGTTTCTTTGAGAAGAGAGGTGAGCAGCACAACTGAATTAACACAGTTTAAGCTAATAGCAGCAGCAGTTGTCTCAGAGTGAAGCAGCACCTTAGTGCAAAAAAGTTAGTGCTTTATTTTGACAATTATTTCAGAAATTCATCGGCATCAAAGTTATTATCAGTACACCATTATTTGACACCGAGCTGTGTCAGAGCCTCGTGGTAAAAACTCTTCAGCTTTGTATTGGTATTTTAGTACCTCCTCTGTGACTGATGCTGACAGATTTAGTATCAGTCAGAGTTGATCAAATGAAGCAGAGGAGGCAGATAGTCCAACTTTAAGGCCATAATGAATGATGAATAAGGTAGAGTTTAATTATTATATGGCCTACTATTGGTGCATTTGAGTAAGATTTAATGCTTTAGAAAAACTATTTGATCTTGGAAAAAGGGCTGTCTTATAATTATTACTTAATTCAATTAATTCAATGCATTAACAAGAAAAAATTCTCAGGGAGTGCCATACATCAGAAAGTTCCCAGCCTGCATGGATTATAAAATACACAGCAGAATAAGTTCACAATACAAAACATGACTCGTATGCCTTTGTAGGTGTAAAGGGGACAATATATAGTACCAAGTGTCTATTTGGATATAAGGAGCTGTGTGTGTGCATATGTTTTTAAATTGGCTTTCTCATTTGTTTAAGGGATATTTACACATTTTATTAGTTTTGAGTTGTTTATGTATTTGTTTACCTGTTTGTTTACTCCAGGTGATGGGTGTGATCTAGTGAGTCAGGCTTCTGTTTTGTATTTTCAGGGAATTAAGCAGGGAATTATGAAAACGTGATTTTCATTAGTGTTACTTTTTACCACTAGGCTGTGCTATTGCACAGGAAAAAAAGAAAAAGGAACATGCCTTTTGTCAGCATAGCATGAGACTGGTTTCTATGGAAACAGAAACCTGGGGACGCTAATAGTTTTTTGACATCTTGTGAAAAATTTTCTTGGTCCGTGGAATAGAGGGTGTGCACATGATGTCACAAAGTGGAAATTGTGGCAGCTACAAAACAGTGAGAGGCAAAAATGAGTGGCAGCATTATGCATTAAAACACAAAAAATACACACAACATTCAGTCACAGCTGTACACAGAGTACCTGCTTGCACTGTGGAGAACAAATCTTATCATTCCATCTTGGATTTATTGGCAAAAAAATCAAATGAATAAAGGCTCTGAATCAGTTATTGTGTGTCACTACAGTCAACTAGTCAAATATTTTGTGTGATTTTTATGTTTTGCTGCATATAAACTAAATTTGCCACGTGTGTGTGCTACTTAGTGCTGGGTGACTAAGGTAACTGCTCTGTAACTGCCAAGAATTCTATTCCATTGCATCCCCTCTATAAAGTTGTTTTTGTGGAATTTTCAGTCTGTCTACTCTCTCAAATAATAAAAATGAGTGAAGTCTGACAATTTGACTTTTATCATACTGGCAATTAGGCATTTTCTCAATATAGAGGTTAAACGGTAATCGTATTTATATTTGTCTTGTATTCTTTTCTACCATGGGGAAAAATAAGCGTGAGAGATATTGATCAAGTGAGCATGGGGGCCCACCAAGATGGTTTATACATCGGGGCCAGAATTTTGTGCTACGCCCCTGCTGATAAGCTGCTACGATCTTCTTTCTGATGGCCTCAGACAGCTTTTTCCATCTCACCATGGTGTTCACTCTCACTTCAACAGTCAGGAGCACACCAAGCTAAAGGTCTGCGGTTTAAATAGGACAAGCCTCCTTCAAAATGTTGAGTAACCATGTTCTAATCATGTATGTGTGATACACCTGTGTGTGATTTTAGCTATTTTAAGTGGGAAGAAATGTGGGGGTGTCCTAATTTATTTCTCGTCAGAAGTTGCATGTTTTTAGAATTACATTTTACAGAAAATTTTAAAGTCTTTTCTTCAGTTTTGTTTAGTTATAGTACTTGAATCTCCCAGTGTTGTTAAAATTGATATTAGATATCCATATGTCCAAATATGTAAACAAAAAAAAAACACACACAGGCTTTCATAGGATATCTTAATTTTTTTACATGACTGTAAAAGGGTTTTCCTGAAGTGAAGCAGACCCGTGGTTTCTCCATTATAGCCTGCACCACTGTGCTGTCCTGGTTTCCACCAGCGTCACCTCACCTGTGTGTTTCTCCTGTTGTCTGGTGTGCACAAACCCAGCCAGATGCCTGCATTTGCACTGGCTGAGTGTTTGAGTCCTCTTTGAGCCCACTATTAAAGACACGGACCAGATGTTTTTGTAGTTGTAGAACTGGAGGTTAGGGTGGTCCAGAGTCTATGGGGAAACATAGTTGTCTTTAAAAAGTTGTTCCACAAGGTTAAAAGGAGGAATACATTGGCATAAAAGCAAAGTGTGGCGTGTTCCTAAAAGGATCTCAGATCAACTCCTCCACAGTCCAAGAGTCTTCTGTGGTCGGAAAGTACTGCTCGAATGCTCTGATGATGAATGGGTTGGGTTTTTTGTTTTTGTTTTTGTTTTTGTTTTTTTGACTAGCTAGCTTGCAGGTTTGATTCTGGAGCATCACTGGTTACAAGACTTCTCAGACATGACAAGAAGTCATGTCGTGTTCGGTGGTCACAGGATCTCGTCTCTGCTGTTTACAGATGTTGTCCTGTCGGCTTCATCGAGCAATGACCTAGAGGTCTTACTGGGATGGTTTGTTACTGATTGTGAACCACCTCCGAGTCCATAGTCCTCAGCCAGAAAAAGGTGGATTGTCCTCTCTGGGTTGGGGACAGGCTCCTGCCCCAAGTAGAGGAGTTCAAGTATCTTGGGGTCTTATTCACGAGTGAGGGGAGAATGGAGCGGGAGATTGACAGACAGATTGGAGCATCTGCAGTGATGTGGACATTGTACCAGTCTGTTGTAGTGAAGAGGTAGCTAAGCTCTAGAGCAAAGCTGTCAATTTACCTGTCAGTCTGCTTTCCTACCCTCACCTATGGTCATGACACACTACAGAATAAAATGGCTGAGTCAGCATATTCTAAGAGTGGCGATTCCATCTTTGTTGGCGGTGACATGTATTGGCACCCTGTGAATATGACACACATGTAGCATATCTAAAGAGTGTTGCACTGGTTAAATGTCATGAAAAGTGTCCTCATATTGAAGTTTCTGTCCATCATGCCTCACACACATTTAGTTTTGGCTATGTGGCACTTTGACTGCATATATCTTTACACTACTGTTTTGGCTCATACTCTCGAAGCAGATTTTCTCAGCACCACTTTGTATTGAATAAATGCAGTTATTATACAAATGTCTGTTTTATTTTCCTCATTTGTATTTTGTATACTTTCTTAATCCCCAGAGGGAAATTAAAGGGCATGCACCTGGATGGATGAGGCCGCTGCGGTACAGCACCAATCCCTTCACCATTCACACCTCGAGCCACTATAGAGTCTCCAATTAACCTGAAGCCTTATTCATGCTGCATTTCCCCTCTGGTCCGCTTTGGTCCGCGTGTGTGCTGGGCTCGTCCAAAGCGCACACGGCGCTGTACATGCTCACTTTTTTCGTCTACCAGGCCAAGCAGTTGATGCATGCGCACAACTGTTATTTGTTGTTTCACCCCAGCCCTATGGGTAGTGCAAATGTGCTAACATGCCAGTTTATTTACCGGCTATAAACACGAGAGCAACGCATATTTGTTTTGTAGCAACAACAATGGCGTCATTTCAAGGAAAAGGAGGAATTACCATGTTTCAGTGCTCTTCTCTGCTCAAACTGCTGCTGTGAAAGGATTCATGTATGTTTATTCTCGTCTTCCTTGTCTACTTTGTCTTGGTATGCTGTGTTGGTAGCGTCACCTCGTGAATGGGATGTTCAGTCTTGTACATGCGTTGTCAGCGCATTCAGGTCGTGGGCAGGCTGCACGGTCATAAAATTTGGGCTGCATGTGGTCATCCACAGAAGAGCCCTACATACACTAGCAGACTAGAGACGATAACGTAAATTTTGTCACACAAGGTTTCCGGTTGCATGAAGGCAGAGAGCGGAGGTGCAGCATGAATCCAGCTTGATTTGCATGTTTTTGGCCTGTGGGAGGAAACCAGAATACCCGGGGTAGACCCACTCAGACACAGGGAGAACATACAAACTCCACATGGAAGGGTCACTGATGGTCAGGGGGTGGAATTGATCCCATGATCTTCTTACTGTGCTGCCACAGTGCTAACCACTGTGCCACTGAGCTACCCTAATATTATGCACTAATTTTGACCAACAGATATGAGGTGAACATGTAACCACCATGAAATATATTTGGTTCATTATTTAAAAGGACAAAGGACACTGTCACTGCATGAAATTTATTGTAGAAATGTAGGACTAAAGGAAACGTGTATACCCAAACACACACACACACACAGAGTATCTCACTAAAGTGAGTACACCCCTCACATTTTTGTAAATATTATATCTTTTCATGGGACAACACTGAAGATATGACACTTTGATACAATGTAGTCAGTGTACAGCTTGTATAACAGTGTAAATGTGCTGTCCCCTCAAAATAACTCAACACACAGCCATTAATGCCTAAACCACTGGCAACAAAAGTGAGTACACCCCTAGTGAAAATGTCCAAACTGTGCCCAATTAGCCATTTTTCCTCCCTGGTGTCATGTGACTCGTTAGTGTTCCAAGGTCTCAGGTGTGAATGGGGAGCAGGTGTGATAAATTTGGTATTATCGCTCTCACACTCTCTCATACTGGTCACTGGAAGTTCAACATGGCACCTCATGGCAAAGAACTCTCTGAGGATCTGAAAAAAAGAATTGTTGCTCTACAAAAAGATGGCCTAGGCTATAAGAAGATTGCCAACACCCTGAAACTGAGCTGCAGCACGCTGGCCAAGGCCATACAGCGGTTTAACAGGATAGGTTCCACTCAGAACAGGCCTTACCATGGTTGACCAAAGAAGTTGAGTGCACATGCTCAGCGTCATATCCAGAGGTTGTCTTTTGAAAATAGACATATGAGTGCTGCCAGCATTGCTGCAGAGATTGAAGGGGTGGGGGGTCAGCCTGTCAAGTGCTCAGACCATACGCCACACACTGCATCAAATTGGTCTGCATGGCTGTCGTCCCAGAAGGAAGCCCCTTTTAAAGATGATGCACAAGAAAGCCCGCAAACAGTCTGCTGAAGACAAGCAGACCAAGGACATGGATTACTGGAACCATGTCCTGTGATCTGATAAGACCAAGATAAACTTATTTGATTCAGATGGTGTCAGGTGTGTGTGGCGGCAACCAGGTGAGGAGTACAAAGACAAGTGTGTCTTGCCTACAGTCAAGCGTGGTGGGAGTGTCATGGTTTGGGGCTGCATGAGTGCTGCCGGCACTGGGGAGCTACAGTTCACTGAGGGAACCATGAATGCCAACATGTACTGTGACATACTGAAGCAGAGCATGATCCCCTCCCTTGGGAAACTGGACCGCAGGGCAGTATTCCAACATGATAATGATGTCTGCTTTTTAATGCTAACACCAGCCTGCCCAGGGACTACAGGTGGAAATTAGCACTTGTGCTATAACCTGGTACAATGCATCTTTCCTCTTTAAGGTCAATGTATATTGTGCATGTCCCTGCATAAATAAAGAAAGAAAGAAAAAAGAAAAGAAAAGATAATGACCCCAAACACACCTCCAAGATGACCACTGCCTTGCTAAAGAAACTGAGGGTAAAGGTGATGGACTGGCCAAGCAGGTCTCCAGACCTAAACCCTATTGAGCATCTGTGGGGCATCCTCAAATGGAAGGTGGAGGAGCACAAGGTCTCTAACATCCACCAACTCCATGATGTCATCATGGAGGAGTGGAAGAGGAATCCAGTGGCAACCTGTGAAGCCTTAACCCAAGAGAGTTAAGGCAGTGCTGGAAAATAATGGTGGCCACACAAAATATTGACACTTGGGCACAATTTAGACATTTTCACTTAGGGGTGTACTTACTTTTGTTGCCAGCAGTTTGGACATTAATGGCTGTGTGTTGAGTTATTTTGAGGGGACAGTAAATTTACACTGTCTTACAAGCTGTACACTGACTACATTGGATCAAAGAGTCATATCTTCAGTGCTGTCCCATGAAAAGATATAATAAAATATTTACAAAAATGTGAGGGGTGTTGTAGCCACACATGCGACTTACTTAATGCCTTGCATAATGCATCACATCTTAGATAAGAACAAGAGATAAGAGTTTCCTTGGAGATAACAGGAAGCTGTGAAAGTGTAATCTTTTATATGCAAGAGACTACTTGGAGGATCCTTTGTGTGCCAAGAGACTGCTTGGAGGATCCTTTGTGGGCCAAAGACTGTGAGGGGGATGCTAAGGGATTTAAGAGGAAATGCAAAGTTACCTTTGATGTGAATGCAATGTGACTTGTGAGCTGTGGGGAGACCTGGGTATATAAGGGACGAGTTTTTTCTGAGATGTCCTCTTTCTACAATGCTCATGTTGGAGACGTGTAATAAACTGCCTTGAGACAAACATGCCTCGTCAATTACACACTCCACACTGGTAACCCAAGATGTAGCATGCAGCAAGAAGAGAATTCCCCGGGGCCAGCCGCGTTGGGAGCCCCCAGCCAAGCGTATGCCGTTACGGTCCAGCTACCGGACTTTTGGCAGCACAACCCGCACTCCTGGTTCCACCTGGTTGAGGCACAGTTCGCCCTCCGGGGAATATCGGTAGACGACACAAAATTCTACCATGTGATCGCAAAGCTCGACAACCACATGGCTCAGCATGTGGAGAGCCTTCTGGAGCAGCCACCAGCCAGCGACAAATACGGCGCGTTGAAGGCTGCACTCATCCAGCACTACACACTCTCGGTGGAGGAGAGAGCAGAGAGACTCCTGGCGCTGACCGAGTTGGGAGATTGCACGCCCATTGACCTGATGGAGAAGATGCTGAGGTTGAAAGGCTCCGATGATGACCACTTTATCTTTACCCACCTCTTCCTCAGGAACCTGCCGTCAGCGATGAGAGCGGCCCTGGCCAGTTCGCCGTGGTTGGCCAAATGGGACTACCGTGCGCTGGCCCAGGAGGCGAATCGGATTGTCATGGCCAGCAGAGAACGCACGGCCACGGCGGCAGCGACGGAGCTCGGCGCGATGGCCGGAGAGGGCGAGGAGCCATTGACGGCGGTAGCAGAACCACCGACGACAGCAGCGGAGGGCGCCAAGGGACGCGGAGGAGACATCCTTTGTTTCTATCACCGCCGCTTTGCTGAGAAGGCACGCAAATGTATACCACCATGCCAGTTCAAGCTCTCGGGAAAACGCCAAGACCGGGGGTCGGTAGCAGCTGCGACCCTCGAGGAGGAGAACAAGCTGCTCTACTTGACGGACGCACGCTCCGGGAGACATTTCCTCGTGGACACCGGTGCCCAGCTGAGTTTCATCATGCCATCCTACGCCGACCGGCTGGCAGGTTCCAGCGGCCCCCAGATGGCAGCAGCAAACGGCTCGGACATTAAAACCTTTGGTGAGAGGACTCTACTCCTGTCTCTACACAGCTGTACATTTGAGTGGACTTTTGTCATAGCAGCATTGAATTTCAATATATTGGGGGCTGATTTTTTGTGCTCACATGGTTTGTTGGTTGATGTCGTTAACAGGCGCCTGGTTAATGCACTGTCTTTTGATTCTATTCCCTGTACAGCTCGAGCGTCCCGGCCAACAGCACAAGCCAACGTCACAGCTGCAAGCGGTAAGTTCCACACACTGCTCACTCAGTTCCCAGCACTCACGGTCCCCACATTTTCGGCAGCCGTCGCTAAGCACGGGGTTGAACATTTTATTACCACCACCGGGCCGCCCGTTTTTGCAAAACCTCGGCACTTGGACGCAGCTAAACTGGCCATAGTGCGCGAGGAGTTTGCCAACCTGGAGAGGTTGGGCATCATCAGGCGTTCGAACAGCCCATGGGCTTCCCCGCTACATATGGTCCCGAAAGCTGACGGTTCGTGGCGACCTTGCGGGGATTTCTGCAGGTTGAACAACGCCACAGCGCATGACCGCTACCCAATCCCTCATATCCAAGATTTTTCCATTCATTTGGCAGGGGCGCGCGTTTTTTCTGCGTCCGCGGTTACCACCAAGTCCCAGTGCGCGTTGAGGACATACCCAAAACAGCGGTGATAACTCCATTTGGTCTATTCGAGTTTTTGCGCATGCCATTCGGGCTTAAAGGGGCTGCACAGACGTTCCAACGCATGATTGACGCGGTGCTGCGTGATCTCCCTTTCGTGTTCGTCTACTTAGACGATATCTTGGTAGCCAGCGCGTCCGAAGACGAACACGAAAGCCACCTCGCGGCAGTTTTCCGGAGGTTGGGAGAGCACGGGTTAATAATCAACCCAGCGAAGTGTCAGTTCGGGGTGACACAGATCGATTTTTTAGGACACCGCGTCTCCCCCGAAGGAGCGGTTCCGCTACCTGACAAAGTGCGCGCAGTAGCAGACTTCCCCCGGCCGCAGACGGTCAGGGCGTTACAGGAGTTTTTGGGAATGGTGAATTTTTATAACCGTTTCCTCCCCCTTGCAGCGCAACTTATGCAACCGCTGTATGCCGCGCTCAAAAAACAGAAACCCGCGAATAAGATCGAGTGGTCCCCGGAGTGGGAGCGAGCGTTCGCGGAAGTCAAAGCAGCCCTGGCAAACGCTGCGTTGTTGGCACATCCAGACCCAACGGCCCGCATAGCGCTTACCACTGACGCGTCAGATGTGGCCATAGGGGCAGTCGTGGAGCAGCATGTAGCCGGGGCTTGGCAGCCACTCGCCTTTTTCAGCAGGACCTTGCGCGATAGTGAACGTAAATACAGCGCGTTTGACAGGGAGTTGCTGGCTCTCCATTTGGCCATTTGCCCGTTCCAGTTCTGGCTAGAAGGGCGCTGTTTCACCGCGTTCATTGACCACAAGCCACTAACATTCGGGATGGCCAAAGTTTCAGAACCGTGGTTGGGCCGGCAGCAGAGGCAGCTAACCGCGATCTCAGAGTTTACTACCAATATTCAGCACATGTCGGGTAAACTGAATGTAGTGGCAGACTGCCTCTCGCGCGCCGTGGCTGCCCCCGTCCACGTGGGGATAGATTACACAGCCATGGCCGCGGAGCAGGTTAGTGACGCGGATGTGCGCGCGCTCCAGTCTGGACCAACAGGGTTAAGGCTGGAGAGCAGGGTGCTGCAGGACGGTATGCCCCCTCTAATCTGTGATGTCTCCACGGGGAGACCGCGTCCCGTGGTATCGGCAGTGTGGCGCCGCCGCGTTTTTGACTCGATTCATTCTTTGGCGCACCTGGGGGTGCGCGCGTTGGTCAAAATGGTAGCAGAAAAATTTGTGTGGCCGGGCCTCCGCAAACAAGTTAAAGAGTGGGCGGCAGCCTGCATGGCGTGCCAACGAGCCAAGGTACACAGACACACGAGAGCTCCCTTGGAGCCATTTCACATTCCGGCTAAGAGGTTTGACCACGTTCACGTGGACCTCGTGGGTCCCCTCCTTTGGTCAACAATGGCCCGCAGCCTAGGCGTCACAATTCACCGTACAACCGCATACAATCCACAGGCTAACGGGTTATGCGAACGTTTTCACAGGTCATTGAAAGCAGCTCTCAGAGCGTCACTGACGGATGCAAATTGGGTAGACAAGCTACCGTGGGTTTTATTGGGGTTACGTTCTGCGCCTAAAGAGGACTTAGAGGCTTCCCCAGCCGAACTCGTTTTTGCGCAGCAACTTTGGTTGCCCGGGGAGTTTCTCCCAGATAATCCTGCGCCGGGCAGCTCCCCATCTCGGCTTTTGCAGCGTAGCATCGACACAGGCACGCTGCCGGGCCCTGCCCACCACAGTTTTCCGCGCGTTTTTGTACCTTAAACTTTGAAAAATGCGGAGTTTATTTTTGTCAGACACGATGCACATCGCCCCCCATTGCGACCGCCTTATGATGGACCGTTCAGAGTGCTGGAAACAGGGGACAAGCATTTTTTGCTAGATTTGGGGGGTAGAAGGGAAAAGGTTGGCTTAAACAGACTCAAACCCGCTTTTGTGGTGGCGAACGAGCAAGTGCTGTTGGCGAGGGCCCCTCGGCGCGGAAGACCCCCATGAAGACCTTCCCAGAGTAAAATTTCCCCAGAAGAACACCCGCAGGGACTGACAAAAGGTTTTCACCCCCAGACAGCAGCTCCCCAGCATGACAGCGCCGCTGAGGCGGCAAATCCTGGTTACAGCAGATACGGGAGAAGACTGAAGCCCAAGCAGCATGGGGATTGATGTGTAATGATTCTATCACAGCATGCAGACTGTTATTCTTTTGTTCGATCTAAAATGTTTGGGGATGGTGGTGTAGCCACACATGTGACTTACTTAATGCCTTGCATAATGCCTCACATCTTAGATAAGAACAAAGTGCAGAGTTTCCTTGGAGATAACAGGAAGCTGTGAAAGTGTAATCTTTTATATGCAAGAGACTACTTGGAGGATCCTTTGTGGGCCAAAGACTGTGAGGGGGATGCTAAGGGATTTAAGAGGAAATGCAAAGTTACCTTTGATGTGAATGCAATGTGACTTGTGAGCTGTGGGGAGACCTGGGTATATAAGGGACGAGTTTTTTCTGAGATGTCCTCTTTCTACAATGCTCATGTTGGAGACGTGTAATAAACTGCCTTGAGACAAACATGCCTCGTCAATTACACACTCCACAGTGTACTCATTTTTGTGAGATACTGTGCGTGTGTATACAGTGGTGTGAAAAGTGTTTGCCTCCTTCCTGATTTCTCATTTTTTTTGTTTGTCACACTTAAATGTTTCACATCATCAAACAAATTTAAATATTAGACAAAGATAACCCAAGTAAACACAAAATGCAGTTTTTAAATGAAGGTGTTTATTATTAAGGGTAAAAAAAAACCCAAACCTACATGGCCCTGTGTGAAAAAAGTGATTGCCCCCCCCCGTTAAAACATAAATTAACTGTGGTTTATCACATCTTTGGAAAGCTGAGTTCAATTTCTCTAGCCACACCCAGGCCTGATTATTGCCACACCTGTTCTCAATCAAGAAATCACTTAAATAGGACCTGCCTGATAAAGTGAAGTCGACCAAAAAATCATCAAAAGCTAGACATCATGCTGTGATCCAAAGAAATTCAGGAACAAATGAGAAACAAAGTAATGGAGATCTATCAGTCTGGAAAGGTTTTAATGTGAGGGCATGGTGTGGGAATTCTTTACACAGAGAAGGCAGCAGGAGAAAGGGGGGAAAATGCACTGAAAGAGGAAGTGTCACTAGGGGGTCTCAGCAGGACAGTAAGGACTATTCGCCCCCCAGGGAGATGAGAGCACGCCAGAGCCGCTGGAAGAAGAAAGGTGTGAGAAGCGGTGCCGGTGTGATGTTATGTTAATGTGCCACACAGGTCTTTGTTCCAAACAATATATTATGGTCGGAAGTTCTGGGTCTCAATGCACACAGACCCTGGAGCTCTTTTGCTGTACTGTATGTTGGAGAAAGAATAAAGTTTGTGTCGTCTAACTCGTTGCCTCGCCTGCTTCCTTTCTCCACAATAAAGCCATTTCTAAAGCTTTGGGACTTCAGCGAACCACATTGAGAGCCATTATCCAAAAAATGGTGAAAACATAGAACAGTGGTGAACCTTCCTAGGAGTGGCCGACCGATCAAAATTACCCCAAGTGCACAGCGACGACTCATCCAAGATGTCACAAAAGACCCCATAACATCCAAAGAACTGCAGGCCTCACTTGCCTCAGTTAAGGTCAGTGTTCATGACTCCACCATAAGAAAGAGACTGGGCAAAAATGGCCTGCATGGCAGAGTTCCAAGATGAAAACCACTGCTGAGCAAAAGAGCATAAAGGCTCGTCCCAGAAAACATCTTGATGATCCCCAAGACTTTTGGGAAAATACTCTGTGAACTGATGAGACAAAAGTTGAACTTTTTGGAAGCTGTGTGTCCCATTACATCTGGTGTAAAAGTAACACAACATTTCAGAAAAGGAGCATCATATCAACAGTAAAATATGGTGGTGGTAGTTTGATGGTCTGGGGCTGTTTTGCTGCTTCAGGACCTGAAAGACTTGCTGTGGTAAATGGAACCATGATTTCTGTTGTCTACCAAAAATCCTGAAGGAGAATGTCCGGCCATCTGTTTGTGACCTCAAGCTGAAGCGCACTTGGGTTCTGCAGCAGGACATTGATCCAAAACACACCAGCAAGTCCACCTCTGAATGGCTTAAGAAAAACAAAATGAAGACTCTGGAGCGGCCTAGTCAAAGTCCTGACCTGAATCAGACTGAAATGCTGTGACCTTAAAAAGGCGGTTCATGCTCGAAAACCATCCAATGTGGCTGAATTACAACAATTCTGCAAAGATGAGGGGTCCAAAATTCCTCCACAGTGCTGTAAAAGACTTATTGCCAGTTATTGCAAATGCTTGATTGCAGCTGTTGCTGCTAAGGATGGCCCAACCAGTTATTAGGTTTAGGGGGCAATCACTTTTTCACACGGGGCCATGTAGGTTTGGATTTTTTTCTCCTTAATCATAAACACCTTCATTTAAAAACTGCATTTTGTATTTACTTGTTATTTTTGTCTCATTTAAATTTGATGATCTGAAACATTTAAGTGTGACAAATCTGAGAAATCAGGAAGGGGGCAAACAGTTTTTTACACCACTGTATACTGTATATGTATATGTGTGTGTGTGTATATGTATGTATACACACACACACACACACACACACACACACACACACACACACACACACACACACACACATACATACATACACACATATACAGTACATGTGTGTGTGTATGTATGTATATATATGTGTGTGTGTAGAAGCATGCTCAAATAATGAGGCTGAGTTTCAATCATAAAACCAGCTTTATTTGATAGAACGCAGCTTCTAGCATTCTCAAAGCAGGAAAGAGAAAGAATCATACTTCAACCCCCTTTTATACATTTCCAGCATCAGAATTCAAGTCACATGGTGTCTTCAGTCAACATACAGTTACAAAGCATCCCTTTGAAGCTTCACCATTGTCTCTCATTTCTTGATGAACCGGAATACCCTCCGGGGCGTCTTCTGTGGGACAAAGAGACAAATCTCACACTTCCTTGTTACCTCCTGTAGATTTGAGTCCTCAGTCCTTGCAGACGTGACACCCCACAATACACATTCAGTTCTGTCTCTGTGGCAGCGTGAGCCCACAATGTGTGTCGGCCACACTACCCCCCCCAAACGTCGAGTAAGGCAAAATCTGCATGGCATAACAAAAAGAGAAACACAAAGCACTCCATACATCGCTAATCAATCCACCAACTGCCTAGGTTTTAATCTTCTGCCGAATCTGCTGCAACCTGGCTTGGCTGCCCCTGCAACATCTCTCTGCACCTGTGGATTAAAGCTGTTAGCACCTCTCTGTGAAGACTTTGGAGAATGTCTTCTCGGAGGCCTGCCCCGGCGGGGGGGCCTCGCGAGCTGCACCTCCTCGTCCGCCAGAACAAAAGCGGGTTTGAGCCTGTTAATGCAAATCAGCTCCCTTCTGCCCCCTAAATCTAGCAGAAAATGCTTCTGCCCGGTCTCCAGCACTCGAAACGGTCCGTCGTAAAACGGCCGCAAACTTGGACGCTGGGCGTCATGTTTAACAAAAACAAACTGCATTTTTTAAAGCCTTGGGCACAAAAACGTGTGGGAAACTGTGATGGACCGGGCCAGGAAGCGTGTTTGCTCCTGAGCCGCTCTGCCACGGCTGAGCGGGGGGGCCATTAGGTGCGGGATTATCAGGAAGAAATTCCCCGGGCAAACGGAGCGGCTGAGCGAAAACTAATTCAGCCGGGGAAGCGTGCAAATCTTCCTTAGGTGCAGAACGCAACCCTAATAAAACCCATGGAAGTTTGTCTACCCAATTTGTATCCGTTAGCGACGCTCTGAGGGCTGCTTTCAATGACCTGTGAAAGCGTTCGCATAACCCATTGGCCTGGGGGTTATACGCGGTGGTGCGATGAATCTTCACCCCCAAGCTGCGGGCCATCGATGACCATAGCTCGGAAATAAATTGGGGACCCCTGTCGGACGTTATGTCCGACGGTACACCAAAACGCGCAACCCATGCTGTTAAAAATGCTTGCGCAACTTCTTCCGCTGTGGTTGATGTCAGAGGAATCGCCTCTGGCCAGCGCGTGGTGCGGTCTACCATCGTCAAAAGATGTGTGTGCCCGTGTGATAACGGAAGCGGGCCGACCAGGTCAATATGCACGTGATCAAAACGCTTAGCGGGGATGTGGAAAGGTTCTAACGGGGCCTTAGTGTGTCTGTGTATTTTGGCTCGCTGACACGCTACGCAGGCTGCTGCCCATTCCTTGATCTGTTTGCGCAACCCGGGCCAAACAAATTTCTCCCCCACCAATTTGATCGATGCGATGAGAGAATGGACCAAGTCAAAAACACGGCGACGCCACGCGGTTGGCACCACAGGGCGGGGCCGTCCCGTGGAGACATCGCAGATTAGCGGGGGCATACCGTTTTGTTGCACCCTGTGCTCCAGCCTCAACCCTGTTGGTCCAGACTGGAGCGCGCGCACGTCCGCGTCGTTAACCTGCTCCGCAGCCATAGCTGCATAATCTAACCCAACACAGACCGGGGCTGCGCGCGCTCCCGCGTCGCTGCCCGGGCCCGCGGCCATGGCTACAGAGTCTGCCCCTATGGGGCTTGGCGGTGCTACTGCACGCGAGAGGCAGTCTGC
Organism: Pholidichthys leucotaenia; assembly: GCA_020510985.1. Classification (NCBI taxonomy): domain Eukaryota; kingdom Metazoa; phylum Chordata; class Actinopteri; order Cichliformes; family Pholidichthyidae; genus Pholidichthys; species Pholidichthys leucotaenia. The sequence continues at coordinate 418,122,636 of CM035843.1, forward strand.
TACAACATTGTGTTTACCCGCGACATGCTGAATATCCGTAGTGAACTCCGATATGGCGGCTAGTTGCCTTTGTTGCCGGCCTGACCAGGGTTCTGAAATTTTGGCCATCGCAAACGTTAGCGGTTTATGATCCACAAAAGCGGTGAAACGTCGCCCCTCTAACCAGAACTGAAAATGACGGATGGCCAAGTGTAGGGCCAAAAGCTCCCTGTCAAACGCGCTGTATTTCCATTCACTATCGCGCAAGGTCCTGCTGAAAAACGCGAGGGGTTGCCAGGTACCTGCCACAAACTGTTCAACTACCGCCCCCACCGCTACATCGGAAGCGTCAGTGGTGAGCGCCATGCGGGCCGTTGGAACTGGGTGCGCTAACAAAACTGCGTTTGCCAGGGCTGATTTGACCTGGGCAAAAGCACGCTCCCGCTCCGGAGACCATTCAACTTTATTTGCGGGCTTTTGTTTTTTTAACGCGGTGTACAATGGCTGCATGAGTCGTGCTGCGCTTGGGAGGAAACGGTTGTAAAAATTAACCATCCCTAGAAACTCCTGAAGCGCCTTGACCGTTTGAGGTTGCGGAAAATCCGTTATGGCACGCACTTTATCTGGAAGGGGAACTGCTCCCTCTGCCGAAACGCGATGTCCCAAAAAACGATCTGCGCCACCCCAAACTGACACTTCGCTGGGTTAACTATTAACCCGTGCTCTGCCAACCTCTGGAAAACTGCTGTGAGGTGTTTTTCATGTTCGCCTTCGGACGCGCTGGCTACCAAAATATCATCCAAATAAACGAACACGAAAGGCAGGTCGCGTAAAACTGCATCCATCATGCGTTGGAAAGTCTGCGCGGCCCCCTTGAGGCCAAAAGGCATGCGCAAGAACTCAAAAAGGCCGAAAGGCGTTATGACCGCTGTTTTGGGTACATCCTGCGCGCGCACTGGCACCTGGTGATAGCCGCGCACCAAGTCTATTTTAGAAAAAATGCGCGCCCCCGCCAAATGGACAGAAAAATCCTGAATGTGCGGAATCGGGTAGCGGTCATGAGCTGAAACGTTGTTCAACCTGCGGAAATCACCGCAAGGTCGCCACGAGCCGTCAGCTTTTGGGACCATGTGTAACAGCGAAGCCCAAGAGCTCTTGGAACGTCTAACAATGCCCAGTTTTTCCAGATTAGTGAACTCCTCGCGCGCGATGGCCAGTTTAGCTGGGTCCAAGCGCCGAGCCTTTGCAAACACGGGAGGGCCTGTGGTCGTTATGAAATGTTCTACCCCATGTTTGGCCACCGTTGCTGAAAACGTGGGGACTGTGAGTGCTGGAAACTGAGCAAGCAGAGTGTGAAACTTACCACCCGCAGCTGAGACGCTGGCATGTGCAGTTGGCGGGGCCACCCGAGCTGTGCAGGGAATAGAATGAAAGGACAGTGCATTAATCAGACGTCTATTAGCAAGGTCAACCAATAAACCATGTGAGCACAAAAAATCAGCCCCTAACATGTTGAAACTGACTGCTGCTACAATAAATGTCCACTCAAATGAACGGCCCTGTAAGGACAGAAGCATGGTCCTCTCACCAAACGTTTTAATCGTGGAGCCGTTCGCTGCTGACACTGACACCCAGGGGGCTTTAGAAGGCGAGAGCCGTTCCGCGTAGGTGGGTGTGACGAAGCACAGCTGAGAGCCCGTGTCCACGAGGAACTGTTTCCCCGAGCATGCATCCGTCAGGTAAAGCAGCCTGTTCTCGTTGCCGAGGGTCGCAGCTGCTACCGGCCCTCGGTCTTGGCGTTTCCCTGGCGCTTAAAATTGCACGGTGGGACGCATCTGTGCGCTCTCTCTGCGAAACGGCGGTGGTAGAAGCACGAGCCGTTCTCCGCTCCGCGTCGTCTGGCTCCTGTCGCCGCCGTCGTTGGTGCGTCTGGCGCCGCGGCCGCTGTACCCGCACTGTGTCCGGACGCCGTTCCTGGACTGGCCGCCGCGGCCGAGACCGCGTTCCGCTTGTGGGCGTCGACCAACCTCTGCGCCTCCTTGCTCAACCCATGGTAGTCTCGCCTGGCCAATCGGTGTGACTCTGCCAGGGCCACTCTCACTGCTGGTGGTAGGGTTCGAAGGAAAAGGTGGGCGAAAATGAATTCGCCAACCTCAGAGGCTTTGAGCTGCAGCATCTTCACCATCAGGTCCGCAGGTCTATCGTTTTCGGCCTCCGTCAGCGCCAGGAGCCCCTCTGCTCGTTGTTGGACTGAGGGGGTGAAATGGCTGATCAGCGCGTCCTTCAATGCGCTGTACTTGTCGCTGTCTGGTGGATGATTAACCAGATCTTCCACTCTCTGGACCGTGTCGCTGTCCAGCTTCGCTACCACGTGGTAGAATCTTGTGTCATCGTTGGAGATTCTCCGGAGGTTGAACTGCGCCTCGATTGCGCTAAACCATGAGTGCGGGCTGTGCTGCCAGAAATCGGGCAGCCGGATCGTGGAGGCGGCCATCAGGCTGGCTTCCACCGAGCCCCGCTCGGGAGAATTCTGTCTGCTCATTCTCCGTCGTAGGTCACCAGTGTAGAAGCATGCTCAAATAACGAGGCTGAGTTTCAATCATAAAACCAGCTTTATTTGATAGAACACAGCTTCTAGCATTCTCAAAGCAGGAAAGAGAAAGAATCATACTTCAACCCCCTTTTATACATTTCCAGCATCAGAATTCAAGTCACATGGTGTCTTCAGTCAACATACAGTTACAAAGCATCCCTTTGAAGCTTCACCATTGTCTCTCATTTCTTGATGAACCGGAATACCCTCCGGGGCGTCTTCTGTGGGACAAAGAGACAAATCTCACACTTCCTTGTTACCTCCTGTAGATTTGAGTCCTCAGTCCTTGCAGACGTGACACCCCACAATACACATTCAGTTCTGTCTCTGTGGCAGCGTGAGCCCACAATGTGTGTCGGCCACATGTGTATATATGTGTGTGTGTGTGTGTGTGTGTGTGTATATATACATACAGTATGTGTATACTGTATCTATCTATCTATCTATCTATATATACACACACACACACACACACACACACACTACTCAAAAAGTTAAGGATATTTGGCTTTCAGGTGAAATTTCAGGATGCACCTAAAATGCACTATAACCTTTACAGGGGTATAGTCACTTTTGTTGCCAGTGTGTGGTTATTTTGAGGGGACAGCAAATTTACACAGTTATACAAGCACACTGACTACTTTACATTGTATCAAAGTGTCATATTTTCAGTGTTGTCCCATGAAAAGATGTAATAAAATATTTACAAAAATGTATGGTGTGTACTCACTTTTGTGGGATACTGTAGGATTGCTAGGTTTTATCGTTCATCTTCATTTGCACTATGGGATTTCTGGGTTTTATCTTTGTTGCTATTTGCACTATGGGTAACATTACTATACAGACTGCTATTGTTTTTCCAGCCTTATTCCTTTTTTTTTTATTGTGCACACCACTGAAGAAAGAAAGAAATGATATTTCAATTCTCCTGTATGTCCTCTACGTGTAGTAGTACTGACAAATAAAATCTTTGAATCTTGAATGCACATGTCCAGCTGTTCAGTATTTCAGTACTTTTTGCAAAACTTGCTGTTGTCTAACAAGGTGCTTAACCGCAAAATTCACAACAGGGGTTTGTCTATGAATCAACCAATAAATTTTCTGGTTGAATTAGAATTGGTATTTAAACAGTCTTCTTCATCATGCTGTTCACATTTTGACATCATGAGACCAAGACGACACCTAACAATTGATCAACAGTACCTCATCATTGTGAGGCTTCAAACAGGATGTTCTCAGAGGGAAGTGGCCACTGAGCTTAGAGTGTCACAAAGTGTCATTAGCAGGTTGCAACAGAGATAAAGAGAGACTGGAAGAATCACAGAAAGTGGACGTCCTTTGGCCATATCACACGCTGATGACCACTTAATTGTGAACAGTGCCCTGCAGAACCGGATGATGAACTCCAGGCACATTTAAGGAAGGTGAGAGGTACTCAAGTGTCACACCAGATCATTCGAAACCCTTTACATCAGCACGGTCTGTGGGCTAGATAATCTGCAAGGGTACCTGACCACACCACCGGGCACAGGCATCATCATCTTACATGGGCCAGGAAGCATTTATGCTGGAAAAGGGGCCATTGGGCTTCAGTGCTGTTCTCTGATGAAAGTCGATTCACGCTGAGCAGAAATGATGGCCGCCAATGATGTTGGAGATGTCAAGGAGAGACTATGCATCAGCTACTGTTGTCACCAGACGAGCCTTTGGTGGTGGTGGTGTTACAGTCTAGGCAGGTGTGTCTACTCAATGCAGAACTGCCATACATCTTGTGAATGGTACAGTGACAAGCCAATACTACCTGAATCACATCATTAATCCAGTCATTGTGCCCCTGCATGAACAACACAGGCCTAATTTCATCTTCATGGACGAACGATACTCCAGCTCATCGAGGTTGCATCATTAGGGAACAGCTGCTGGAGGCTGGGGTACCTCAAATTGAGTGGCCTGCACTTTCTCCAGACCTGAATCCCATAGAAAACCTATGGAATCAGCTGAGCTGCCGTGTAGAGGCTCGTGACCCTGCACCCCACAATCTCAAAGACCTGAGAGCCGCCCTTCAAGAAGAGTGGAATGCCAGGCCTCAGCAGACAATAAGTCAACTTGTGAACAACATGAGACATCGTTGTCAAGCTGTAATTGATGCTCAAGAGCACATGACAAGTTATTGAGACATTGACAATTTTTGTTGTGGTATACCACCACTGTTGTTGGCTTTTGTTTCAATAAATTGTTTGAGATGAGGAAATCACCATTGCATGTGTCTACTTAAATGCCCTACTTTCATGATATTACAGTATATTACTGTAGCATGAACTTTTTACGTGTTACATAAATTTCACCTGAAAGACAAATATCCTTAACTTTTTGTGAGTAGTGTAAATTAGTAGCAAATTTGCGAGGATAAAGGTGCAAAAATATGATAAAAGATTCCAATTTAAAATTTAAAATATGGCGCGCATTTAGGGCGCATATATGGTATGCATGTATGGTATGCATTTTCCCTCACATATATTTAGTAGGCATGACGGTGCATACTCTGGAGGCTTCACGTCTAAACGTCCAAGAGGATCTGACCTGGCAGAGACCTCGGGAGATGTGAAGTGGTTTCTTGAGAGACGGGAAGTCAGAGAGAATGTCCCAGCAGGAGCCCCCGAAGCTGAGGAGTTGAGAGACAATGGAGACGCCAAGGAGCCTCGGAGGCTATATGTTTACTGAAGGACTGTGGGTTGGGGATGTGATATTTGATGTTGGGAGTTTTGTGTCTCTGGAGAGTATAAGAGCTGTGAAGAATGATTGTTCTGCCTCTTTGCTGAGATACTTTGCTTGTTAGAGGATGTAGCTGCACAATAAACCTTTCCTGAGAAATAAACTCAGTCTCGTTTGTGAAAGTCATCCTCTACACTGGTGACCTACGACAAACCATGGCCGGTGGCGGCGAGCTTTCCGCGCCGGACTCTTCAGGGGCCAACCGGGTTAACGCAGCTACCACACTACAGCTGCCCGATTTCTGGCAACATAACCCGCGCTCCTGGTTTACCACTGTGGAGGCGCAGTTGCACCTACGGGAAATCTCAGCGGGTGCAACGAGGTTCTACCATGTCGTCGCGAAGCTGGGCAGCCTCACAGTGCAGCGGGTGGAGAGCCTGACCAACCACCCGCCCCAAGACGACAAGTATGGCGCACTGAAAGCCGCCCTCATTCGAGCCTTCACTCCCTCGCTGGGAGAGTGAGCAGAGAAGCTCCTGGCGCTGACAGAAGGGGGAGCAGACAGGTCGGCAGATCTGATGGCGAAGATGATGAGCCTGAGAGGCGAGGATGACGACAGCTTTATCTTCGCCCACCTCTTTCTCAGAATGCTACCGCCAGCAGTGAGAGTCACCCTGGCCAGCTCACAGCTACTCAACAACCGTGACTACCACGAGCTGGGCCAGGAGGCGCAGCGGCTCATCGACGCCCATAGACGGCACGCAGCCACGACGGCAGCAGCAGAGCTGAATGCACCCCTGCGAGACGAGGGGAGACCAGAGGCTGCAGCACCGGATCCACTGACGTCGGCAGCGGCAGAGGCCAGGAGAAGTGGAGCTGACAACACCCTCTGTTTCTACCATCGACGCTTCGCCGAGAGAGCGCGCAGATGCGCCCCACCGTGCCGATACCAGCGCCAGGGAAATGCCAAGACCGAGAGCCGGTAGCAGCTGCGACTCTCGGCACGAAGAACAAGCTGCTTTTCGTGACAGACGCAAATTCAGGGAAAGAATTCCTGGTGGACACAAGCTCCCAGCTAAGTTTTGTCAAGCCTGCCTACGCGGACATGCTGACGCCTGCCAGCGGACCCCTGGTGTTAGCGGCGAACGGCTCCACGATCAAAACCTATGGGGAGAAGACGCTCCTCCTATCCCTCCACGGCCGCACCTTCGAGTGGACCTTCGTCGTAGCCGCAGTTAGCAACAACATGCTAGGTGCTGACTTTTTATGCTCAACACTAACACTAACACTAACAGTTTGTTAGTTGATCTTGCTAATAGACGTATTGTAAATGCACTGTCTTTCCACTCTATCTCCTGTACAGCTCGGGTGGCCCTGCCTTCTGCACATCCCAATGTCACAGCTGCGGGTGGTAAGTTTCATGCACTACTCAATCAGTTTCCAGCACTCACGGTCCCAACATTTTCAGCGTCAGTTGCCAAACACGGGGTCGAGCATTTCATAACTACCTCTGGCCCCCCTGTTTTTGCAAAAGCTCGGCGCTTGGACCCAGCTAAACTGGCCATCGCGCGCGAGGAATTCGCCAACTTGGAAAAACTGGGCATTGTTAGACACTCGAACAGCTCTTGGTCGTCACCCCTGCACATGGTAGGGATGACGGCGCCACGAGCCGTCAGTGCCACTGCTGACGGCTCGTGGCGCCCTTGCGGTGATTTCCGCAGATTAAATAATGCTTCAGCACACGACCGCTACCTGATTCCGCACATCCAGGATTTTTCGGCACATTTGGCGGGGGCGCGCATCTTTTCCAAAATAGATTTGGTGCGCGGTTATCACCAAGTCCCAGTCCGCGCGCAAGACATACCCAAAACGGCAGTTATAACCCCTTTCGGGCTTTTCGAGTTTTTGCGCATGCCTTTCGGCCTCAAAGGCACCACACAGACGTTCCAATGCATGATGGATGCAATACTGCGCGGCCTCCCTTTCGTGTTCGCTTATTTGGATGATATTTTGGTAGCCAGTGCATCCGAAGTCGAACACGAACGCCACCTCACAGCCATTTTTCAGAGGCTGATAGAACATGGGCTGATAATTAACCCAGCAAAATGCCAATTTGGGGTAGCGCAAATCGATTTTTTGGGGCACCGCGTGTCTCCAGAAGGCGCGGTCCCGCTGCCTGATAAAGTGCGCGCAATAACGGATTTCACCCAACCGCGGACAGTTAAGGCTCTGCAAGAATTTTTGGGGATGGTCAATTTTTATAACCGCTTCCTCCCCAACGCGGCACGGCTCATGCACCCATTGTACGCGGCACTAAAGAAGCAAAAATCTGCAACTAAGGTCGAGTGGTCCCCGGACTGGGAGCGCGCTTTCTCACAGGTCAAATCGGCCCTCGCGAACACTGCGTTATTGGCACACCCAGTGCCAGCAGCTCGCATGGCGCTAACCACGGACGCTTCCGATGTGGCAGTGGGGGCGGTTGTCGAGCAACTGGTAGCAGGGAGCTGGCAACCACTTGCGTTTTTCAGCAAAACATTGCGCGACAACGAGCGTAAATACAGCGCGTTTGATAGGGAGCTTTTAGCCCTGCATTTGGCCATCCGCCACTTCCAGTTCTGGTTGGAAGGGCACCGTTTCACCGCGTTTGTAGACCACAAACCATTAACATTTGCAATGGCTAAAATTTCAGAGCCTTGGTCGGGCCGACAACAGAGACAGCTGGCCGCGATTTCGGAGTTTACCACCGACATTCAACACGTGGCGGGCAAACACAATGTAGTGGCAGATTGTCTCTCGCGCGCAGTTGTACTGCCAGGCCCCCAGGGGGCAGACTCGGCGGCTGTAGACTCGGGCTAGGCTTGCGGCGCGGAAGCGCTCACTGCCCCGGTCAGCGTTGGGTTACATTATGCAGCCATGGCCGCCGAGCAGGTTAACGATGCGGACGTGCGCGCGCTCCAGTCTGGGCCAACAGGGCTAAGGCTGGAGCACAGGGTGCATCAAAGAGGTATGCCCCCCCAATCTGCGATATCTCCACGGGGCGCCCCCGCCCCGTGGTCCCAGCTGCGTGGCATCACCGCGTTTTTGACTTAATACATTCGCTGGCACATCCGGGCGTTCGCGCGTCGATCAAAATGGTGGGAGAGAAGTTTGTTTGGCCGGGGCTGCGTAAACAGGTCAAAGAATGGGCCGCAGCCTGCGCAGCGTGTCAAAGAGCAAAGGTACACAAGCACACGCGGGCCCCTCTAGAACCTTTTCACATCCCAGCCAAACGCTTCGACCACGTGCATGTCAACTTGGTGGGACCCCTCCCGCTGTCACAGGGGTTCACACACCTTCTAACTATGGTGGACCGCACTACGCGCTGGCCAGAGGCGATTCCCCTGGCGTCAACCACAGCAGCAGACGTTGCGCGCGTTTTTTTAACGGCTTGGGTCGCGCGCTTTGGAGTCAATTCAATTCAATTCAATTCAACTTTATTTATAGAATCAGAATCAGAATCAGAATCAGGTTTATTGCCATTGTTCATGTAGTACACAAACTAGGAATTTGTCTCGGTACAATGCTGCAACATTAAACATGATAAGATAAGAGAAATAAACTATACATGTAATAAAGTGTAGGATAAGATTAAGTGATATATAGCGCCATTTCACAACAACAGTCATCTCATAGCACTATCAACTGTAGGGGGGAACCCCCACAGTTGCAGAAAGACCCCAGCAATCAGGTGATCCCCTGTGAGCAAGCACTTGGCGACGGTGGAGAGGAAAAACTCCCTTTTAACAGGAAGAAACCTCCAGCAGAACCAGTCCCGTCAGACATAACGTCTGACAGAGGACCCCAATTTGTTTCCGAGCTCTGGTCATCCATGGCACTCAGCCTGGGAGTGAAAATAAGATAAGCCTTTATTAGTCCCACAACGGGGAAATTCCAGGATTGCAACAGCACAGGGATAGCAACACTCAGAGCAACAATCAGAAGGCAAGAAAAAAACAAGCAAGCAAGAGCAGCTAATATACATATGTACGTATTACTATAAAATATATATATATACACACACACACAGACACACAGTGCAGAGCATTGTAGCTGGATGGAATAAATATATGAATATATGAACACACAGTGCAGAGCATTGTAGCTAGATGGAATAAATATGTAAATATATAAACACCCACAGTACGGAGCATTGCAGCTAGGTGGAATAAATATGCAAGTATATAAACACACAGTGCGGAGCAATGTAGCTAGATGGAATAATATGTAGATATATAAATATATAAACACACCCAGTGCTGAGCATTGTAGCTAGATGGAATAAATATGTAAATATATAAACACACACAGTGCAGAGCATTGTTGCTAGATGGAATGAAACAGCATAACCGTCTACTTAGTTATCCTACATGGTATGATTATGTGCCCATACATATTCTCACCCTCCATAGCGACCGGTATGTTCCTAGTTGTATGCCGGAGGGGACCATTGTGTAAGTCTATTGCATCTTTTGCATTCAAAAAACTATTAGTTTGTTACGTCTTTTTGCTATCTCTGCGAGCAGCCCTGCTTAGGTTGTACAGTCTGACAGCCGTTGGTAGGAAGGACCTACGAAACCTCTCGGTTGTGCACCTGGGATGATGTAGTCTGCTGCTAAATGAGCTCCTCAGTGCATTCAGTATGTCCTGCATAGGGTGGAACTCGGACTCCAGCAGAGATGACAGTTTAGCCACCGTCCTTCTCTCTCCTATCTCCTCCATCGGATCAAGGCGCTGCCCCAGGACAGAGCTAGCTTTCTTAATCAGTTTGTTCAGTCTCTTCCTATCGGCTGCAGTAATGCCACTGCCCCAGCAGACCACTCCAAAAGTGATGGCTGATGCCACCACCGTGTCATAGAATGACTTCAGCAGCGCCCCTTGTACACCAAAAGACCTGAGTCTCCTCAGCAGGAACAGCCTGCGCTGTCCCTTCTTGTAGAGTGCATCAGTATTGTGTGACCAGTCTAGTTTATTGTTCAGATGAATACCCAGGTACTTATAGGATGTCACCATCTCGATGTCTGTTCCCTGTATATTTACTGGTACTGTGAGGGGCTGCCCATGCCTGCGGCAGTCCACCACCAGCTCCTTAGTTTTCCTCGCGTTGATCTGGAGGCAGTTCCGATGGCACCAGTCCACGAAGTCCTGGATAAGCCCTCTGTACTCAGCTTCATCTCCATTGGAGATGAGGCCAACGATCGCAGAGTCATCAGAGAACTTCTGTAGATGGCAGTGTGTTGTGTTGTGTGAGAAGTCCGCAGTATAAAGAGTGAACAGGAAGGGAGCCAGCACCGTTCCCTGGGGGGCCCCCGTGCTACTGATGATCGTGTCGGACACACAGTCCCGGGTTCTCACAAACTGAGGCCGGTTCGTGAGGTAGTCCAGGATCCATGATGACAGGTGCTGGTCCACCCCTGCGCGCAGCAGCTTGTCCTTCAGGATCATCGGTTGGATGGTGTTGAAAGCACTGGAGAAGTCAAAGAACATGATCCTCACCATATTCCCGGGCTTCTCCAGGTGGGACAGAGAACGGTGAAGGAGGAAGATCACCGCATCCTCCACCCCAATGCCATGCTGGTAGGCGAACTGGAGTGGATCCATCGCTGGTTCCACCAGGGGGCGGAGGTGAGCAAGGAGCAGTCTCTCCAGGGTCTTCATCAAGTGGGACGTCAAGGCCACCGGTCTGTAGCTGTTCAGGTCTTTGGGGTGGGAAGTTTTTGGTACAGGTACCACACAAGATGTTTTCCACAGCTGTGGTACCCTCCCCAGTTTCAGGCTCATGTTGAAGATATACGTCACAATCCCACACAGCTGGTCTGCACAGGACTTGAGGAGCTTTGCGCTGATGCCGTCCGGTCCCGGCGCCTTCCTCACCTTGATCTTCCTCAGCTCCGTCCTCACCTGGGTCCTGGTCAGGGTCAGGATGGGGGGCTGTGTGTTGGGAGTGGGGGGGGTGTTGGTGGAGTGGGGAGTGGGCAGCAGGACTTGATTTCTTTAGAGGCAGCAGTGGTTGTTGTGCAGTCAGGGGGGAGGGCGGTTGGTCAAATCTATTGAAAAACAGATTCAGGTTGTTCGCCCACTCCCTGCCCCCTGTGGCCTGGGGGGAGGTATTCTGGAGCCCCGAGATGGTTTTGAGGTTTCTCCAGACCCCGCTGATGTCGCTCTGTTGCAGCTTGTCCTCCATCTTCTTCCTGAAGCTGTCCTTGCCTTCTCTGATCTTTCTCCTCAGCTCCCTCTGTACGGACTTCAGCATCTCCCTGTTCCCTGACCTGAAGATCCTCTTCTTCTCTCTCAGAAGTGTTTTTATCTCAGGGTTGATCCAGGGTTTGTTGTTTGAGTGACGCCGTATGGTCTTGGTGGGAACGGATTTGTCCACACAGAAGCTGAGGTAGCCCGTGAAGGTGTGAATGAGGCCATCGATGTCCTCACCATGTGGATCGCAGAGCTGCTTCCAGGCGGTGGCTTCAAAACAGCCCTTTAGGGTGTCCATTGTCTCCTCAGACCATAACTCCACAGTGTGCATGGCCGGAGGTTGTCTGTGCACTAGGGGTTTGTACACCGGCCGGAGATGAACCAAGTTGTGATCCGATCTCCCGAGTGGGGGGAGTTGTGATGAGGTGTACGCCTCCTTAGTGTTTGCGTAGAATAAATCCAGTGTTTTATTGTCTCTAGTGTGGCATGTGACATACTGGGTGAACGTGGGTAGAATGGGAGACAGTGAAACATGGTTGAAATCGCCTGAGATGAGGAGAAGAGCATCTGGGTGTTCTGTCTGCAGCCTGCTGGTTACTGAATGGATGACGTCACGTGCTGTCCCAGCGTTCGCCGTCGGATTTGCATAAACAACAATGCAGATCACGTGTGAGTGTTCTCTCGGGAGATATGTAGGCCTCATGCTAACAGCTAGCAACTCAATGTCTTTGCTGCAGTGTCGTTGTTTAACAGTGATATGTCCCGGACTGCACCAGTTGTTGTTAACATACATTATCACTCCACCGCCCCTAGCCTTGCCACTGTCTGGTGTTCGGTCAGCTCGTATCATGTGAAAACCCTCCAGCTCAATGTTAGCATCTGCTGCTAGTTCAGTTAGCCACGTCTCAGTAAACAAAAGGAGAGAGCACTCCCGGTATGTGCTATCATAACGGGAGATAGCCGCTAGCTCATCTAACTTTCCCAGTATCGACCGTACATTTCCCATGACAACAGATGGAAGGGAGGGTCTGTACCTTATATTTTTTGTCCTCCGCCTTACTCCAGCCCGGCAGCCGCGGCGTTTTCGCCTCAGTTCTCTCGGTATGTCGAGTTTTTCCAATGGGACCGGGTGGCGGTTGAATGCTAGCAGCTGTTCTCTGCTGTATCGTATCCTGCTATAAACAGTGGCTCCGTCCACCGGCTCAGGAGACATTTAGGACGATCTGTGTGTCCGTGATATAAGTGGGGTGAAAAAAAAAAGACGGATCAAAAGAGAGAGGAAGGGAAAAAGACTCGGAATCGAGCCGCTGTTGCAAAAGGCAGCCTACTCGAGTGGCGCCGAGAGAAAAAAAAAAAATTCATCGCACAACTGCGTATAACCCCCAAGCCAACGGTTTGTGTGAACGCTTTCACCGGTCATTGAAAGCAGCCCTCAGAGCGGCTGTCACGGACACAAATTGGGTTGATAAGCTTCCATGGCTTTTATTAGGGTTGCGTTCAGCACCTAAGGAAGATTTGCAAGACTCTCCAGCCGAGCTAGTCTTCGCCCAACCTCTCTGGTTACCGGGAGAATTCCTTCCTGAGAACCCCGCACCAGATCGCCCCCCCCCGCTCAGCTGCTGCAGAGCGACGCGGGATCAAACACCCTCCCCGGTCCAGTTCATCACAGTTTTCCACGCGTTTTTGTGCCTAAAGCCTTAAAGAATGCAGAATTCGTCTTTGTTAGACACGACGCACAGAGGTTAGGTTTAAAGTAGAACTGAACTCACCTTTTTGCCAAAAAAGTAGAATAGCAGATTAATTCCTTATTACCTATTGTATTTTTCAATACATAAAAGAAATTTTTAGGCCGTGTGATGGCCAAGCTATAAGCCGATAAACTTTTGCCTCTGGCTGGCAGTGCCAAACAAACCGGAAGTAGTGCAGACGACGCTGCGTGACGTCACGAGTGTGACCCTTATCAAAACAACAATGGCAGATGATAGCAGTTCCAGCAGTCAAGAACACCAGAGTTTTCAGAGTGAAGAGGCATTCAGGATCGGTGACAAGACAGAGGAGGATGCAGGAGTGTCAAGTGAACAGGAAGAGAGCGAGGGAGGCATCGAACCGTACAGATTAGAGCCAGAATTTTCGGGGGATTCCGGCACCGACTCAGACCGCAGTAGTGATGGGGAGGAGAGTAGCTTATTGAATACAGAATGGTGAGTCTTTACTTTGGCATGTTTGGGGTGTCAGGATAAGGAAAATTAACAATAAAAAAGAAAGAGAAAAAAAACCATCAGCATTTTTCCAACTTATTACAGTGATCCCTCACTTATCGCGTTTAATGGGGACCAGAACCGACCGCGAAAAGTGAAAAACCGCGAAGTAGCGTCACCCCCCCCCCAAGGGCGTCACAAGCACTATTTTGCACAAAAAGGCACAAGAGAACAGCGAAAAGTGCCACTAAGCAACACGAGCGATAAAGAACAATGAATGCGGTCTTCCTTCGCTGGGTATAGGCGCTCGGCAGGGAGCGAAGCTGGGTAAAACGTCTCGGCCAATCAGCTTGCGAGGTAAAAAGTTGCAATTTATATAAAAAGTTGCAAATTTACAGGAAAAAAGTTTCAAATTTACAAGGAAAAAGTTGCAATTTATATAAAAAAGTTGCAAATTTATAAGAAAAAGTCGTAAATTTACAGAAAAAAGTTGCAAATATATAAAAAAAAACAAGTTGCAAATGTATAGGAAAAAGTTTCAGATTTACAGGGAAAAAGTTGCAATTTATATTAAAAAAAGTTGCAAATTTACAAGAAAAAGTCACAAATTTACAGGAAAAAAATTGCAAATTTATAAAAAAAAGTTGCAAATTTACAGGGAAAAAGTTTCAATTTATATAAAAAAGTTGCAAATTTACAGGAAAAAGTTGCACATTTATTTTAAAAATATGCAAATTTGCAGGAAAAAGTTTCAAATTTACAGGGAAAAAGTTTCAATTTATATAAAAAAGTTGCAAATTTGACTTCCGGTTATGGCTGCCACGTAGGACGGACGTGTCTCGCTCTGCTCTGCTCCTGGAGAAAAAAAATCGGCAAATAACTCTCTCATTTGGGACAGAACGTATCTCAGCATTTGGGCGAGGATATGTCGGCGAAGCCTAAGGCTGGAAAACCAGGAAAAGGAAAAAGCGAGCCGCCGAAACAGTCCAAATTAACGGACTTTCAGGTCTGTGACGCAGCAAACAAAACTCCATATATGGCGGAGGAGGCTGGCAACGGTGCGATGTCTGCGCGGGGAGGCGCAGATGCGCTGATGGCTGCCATGAGTTCAATGAGAGCGGACTTTTCCTCTAGATTTGATGGGATTATGACAGCGTTGGAAGGAATAAGAAAGGAATTGGGTGACTGTGTAGAACGAACGGCGCAGATGGAGCTCCGTCTCGCTAGTGCTGAAGATGACGTCACCCGTCTTCAATTAAAGGTGCGCACTTTGGAAAAAAAAAATAAATCTCTGGAAGATAATATTTTGGATTTGGAATCTCGGTCGAGACAGAATAATTTGAGGCTGGTGGGTCTTCCAGAGGAATCAGAAGGTCGGGACGTATGTTCCTTTCTGGAAAAGTGGATTCCGGAGGTGCTGGGCAGCGAGGAGTTGCAATCAGCAGTGGTTCTGGAAAAAGCACATCGTATTGGCCCACGGAGAGATAAGGGACCGCCGAGGACCTTAATTATGAAGTTTCTTAGCAACAGAGACAGGATGAAGATCTTCAACGCTGCACGTGCTAAAGGAGAGATTAAACACCAGGACCAGCAGGTGCGGTTCTACCCAGATTTGGCCACAGGAATCCAGCAATTGAGGAAGCAGTTTGATCCCGTACGTAAGGAGCTGCGCAACCTTGGGATTCGTCATGGTGTAATCTATCCTGCGAGACTGCTGACCACGTATGAGGGCAGAACCCACATCTTCAAGACCCCAGAGGAGGCGCAGGAGTTCATCAAGAAGATCAAAGAAGAAGAAGAGACTGGTGGGAGCTAAGCATGAACAAAATATAAGGTAGAATAATTAAGCATTTGCACAGGCATCTGACTGACTTGAAGTAAATAGTAAGTTTACAAAATATAGATTGTATTATATATTAAAAAAACAAAACAAAAACAAAACAAACAAAAAAAAAAAACTATGATGTACAAAGTTGTTAAAAATTTTGGAGTTAAGTTGGAAAACTACAGAGGAGAGTTAATGTTACGTCATTAAAAGCAGTAGAGTTAGGGTGATTGGGAGGATGAAGAAGGAGTGGCTTAGGCTGTTCCCCGTGGGTGTGGAACGGTCGATGGCTATATCGGGAGACAGAATTTTTCTTTTGATTTTGGGGGGTTTGCCACAAGTGTGGGAAGGGGAAATTTGTTTGTGTGTAGTTTGTAGGATGAATGTTCAACCACTCATGTTTTTGCTTCTCTGTATGAGCATGTTTACACTGCAAGGTAATCCCAAACTCTCTATTGATCATGGACCAAAGTGTTAATCTTAATTTAACTTCATGGAATTGCAGAGGTCTACAAAATTTAAAAAAACTTAAACAAGTTATGAATAAAATAAAGGACATGGGTTCAAGAATTGTGTTTTTACAAGAAACTCATCTGATAGAGGAGGATGTTAAAAGAATTAGGAGTAGATGGCAGGGAAGTGTATTCACCTCTTCATTTTCATCCCGAGCCAGGGGAGTTATGACTCTCATACATAAATCAGTTCCTTTTCAAGTGAAAAATGTAATTGGAGACAAATTTGGAAGATATGTAATCATTCAAGGTTCTTTGCTATTAGAAAATATAAATCTTGTGAACTTATATGGTCCCAATATAGATGATCAGAAGTTCTTTGCTAATTTATTTCTCATCTTATCATCACTTACAGGGCAACATATAATAGCAGGGGATTTTAATTGTACATTGAATCCAGGTGTGGATAGATCAACAGGACTGGATTGTATGCACATTGGATGTAGGATGACTATTAATCATTTTATGAAAGAATTGAGATTGTTAGATATATGGAGAGAAATGAAACCACAAGTTAAAGCCTATTCTTGTTATTCCAGTACCTACAAGACATTCTCACGTATTGATTATTTTTTGATTTCCACAGAATTAAGGTCCAAGATTCAAAACTGCTTTTATGATAACATCGTGATCTCTGATCATGCACCCTGTTGTCTAATATATGTAGATAAAAAATTGACAAAGGAATCAGGCAGATGGCAATTTCAGCATAAATGGCTTCAGGATGAGGAATTTGTCAAGTATATAGAAAAACAGATAGACGAGTTCTTTGACATCAATACTACACAAACATCAGCATGTGTAAAGTGGGAGGCTTTCAAAGCTTTTATTAGGGGACATATTATTAGTTATACAGGATCAAAATCTAAGAAGACTCGAGAGGAGAGAGCTAAATTGGAACATAAAATAAAAAGTCTTCAGGAAAAAGTGTATGCAGGAAGAGATCCAAGGTTGGAGAATGAATTACTGATTTTGAGAGCTGAATACGACAAAAAATCAGCGAATAGAGCTGCCTCGAGTCTTCTAAGATTGAAACAATCTTTTTATGAACAAGGTGAAAAATCAGGAAAATTATTAGCATGGCAGATTAAACAATTGGAAATTAAAACACCAATAACCAGTATTATAAGTAATGGACAGGTAGTTATAGATCCTTTAGAAATTAATAGAGCCTTTAGAGATTACTATGAAAAATTATATGATACCAAAAATGAACCTGATTTAACAAAACTAAATGGGTTTTTGAACAAACTATCTATACCGTGTATTCCAAATGAAAACAGGGAGATATTGGAGTCTAAAATTAGTCAAGAAGAAGTTGGGCTAGCCATTGATAATATGAAATCAGGAAAAAGTGCAGGACCAGATGGTCTTCCAGTTGACCTTTATAAAAAATTTAAGAATAAATTAATAAAACCTTTTTTGGAAATGGTTTTAGAAGCATTTCAAAATAATAATTTACCATCATACATAAATAATGCCTTAATTATACTGCTGCCAAAACCAGGTAAGCCCTCTAATAAATGTGAAAATATGAGACCAATAAGCCTATTAAACGCCGACCTTAAGATAATCTGTAAAATTTTAGCAAGACGAATACAAGAAATTTTACCAAATATTATTAATCGAGATCAGAATGGCTTTATAAAGGGTAGACAAGGCTTCCATAATATAAGAAGACTATTTAATATTATTTATTTTAATAAAGAAGCACCGGATACAGCTCTCCTATCATTGGACGCCGAAAAGGCCTTTGATAGAGTTGAATGGCCCTTTCTTTTTGAAGTCCTACAAAGGTTTGGACTTGGAAATAATTTCATAAAATGGGTTCAAATAATATACAATAATGCTACAGCAGAAATCCTAACAAATAACAATATTTCAAAACCAATAAAAATCAATAGAGGACCAACAGAACATAAAATCTCCCTGTACGCCGATGATATAATTTTGTTTATGTCGAATCTAAAAAAATCAATTCCAACCTTGTTGAATTTAATAAAGAATTTTGGGGAAATATCAGGATATAAAATAAATAAAACTAAATCTTCAATATTAATGCTAAATGAGACCCAGAGAAATTACCCAGCCCCTGAGGTAAATCAATTCAATGTTGTAAATCAGTTTAAATATTTAGGAATCCAAATTATGCCTAAGCTAGAATCAGTCGCCAGTGTCAACTATGAAGCCTTAATGTCAGATATCAATGAGTTAACTCAGAGATGGATGTCACTACCAATGTCGATGATCGGGAGAATCAATATACTTAAAAGTAATATTTTACCTAAAATACTTTATTTATTTCAATACATTCCCTTATCACCACCTTTAGATCTATTCTCAAGAATAAAAAAAAAGTTAGTGGAATTTATATGGAACAACAGGAGGGCTAGATTACGTTTGTCTTTATTATATTTACCATTTGATCGTGGAGGTCTGAAATGTCCAAATTTTATGTTGTATTATTGGTCGGCACAACTGAGGTCTATGACATATTATTTTTCATCAAATGATCTCCCTCACTGGACTGAAATGGAATCATACAATTTACCTTTACCTCTTCCCATATTCATATACTCAGATTCGGCAAAAAAATTACAAAAACAAGTTAAAAATCCATTTGTAAAGCATATGATCAAAATATGGTGTGAAGCTAAAAACTATTTAAAAGAACCACAGTTATTGTCACAATTTAGTCCAATATGGGGTAATCAATATTTTAAACCAGGGAGAGCGGACGCTGTATTTAAAGTATGGAATTTAAAAGGGATACAAAAGATTCAGGATTTATATTTGCCATGTGCAGACAACATAATGTCTTTTGAAGAGCTGAGGATCAAATTTAATCTCAATAGAACACATTTTTTTAAATATCTTCAACTTAGAAACTTTATTCGATCAAATCAAAATAAAGCTCTCACTCGACCTATTTATTCATCCTTGGAAAAAATGATGATGAAAGATAGTAAAAGAAAGGGTATTATTTCAGAGTTTTATAACTCATTGACACTATCTTCAAGTGAAAATTCACTGAAAAGATTAAACTACTGGAAAGAAGATCTGCAAATTGAAATTTCAGAGGAACAATGGGAATTGGCTTGTACAGAAGCTCAAACCAAATCAATAAATGCACGCCTTAAATTGATACATTTCAAATGGTTAATGCGGATGTATGTTACACCGGAGGAGTTAAATAGATACAACAAAAATATACCAGATACATGCACAAAATGCATGGAAAGTAAAGGAACCCTATTTCATTGTTTATGGGAATGTAGATTAATAAGAATGTTTTGGGAAGAGGTGAGGATAACAATTGAAAAAATAATCTCAAAACAAATCATATTGAATCCTAAACTGTTTTTGTTGGGTCTGTACCCAGAAAAGCATAATTTTAATAAAAGTGAAAGAACATTCATAGACCTCAGTTTGCTTAATGCCAAAAAATGTATTGCACTATTATGGAAAAAGACTCATAGACCAGATGTGACTCAGTGGTTAAGACAGATGTTAACAAACCTTCCATTAGAAAGAATAACATATATACTGAAATCAAAGGAAATTGTGTTTGAGAATATATGGAGACCTTTTATTGATTATGTAAAAAATTTAAACATAACTCTTGAAGAAGAAGGTGAATGATGTGTGTGGACCTTGTAAATTCCAAACTGGTGAACATAATATGTATACTTATGTAATGGATTGTCTAGATTAAACAGAGGAGCATTGTTGAAGACTTGATTTTGTTGGTGGTTGTTGGTGTTTTTAGTGCATTTTTTTTTTTGTAGTACTTTAGTGTTAGTGTTTGATTGTTTGTATCATGTTTGTTAAAAAAAAAAAAAAAAGGTTCAATAAAGATATTGTGGAAAAAAAAAAAGTTGCAAATTTACAGGAAAAAGTTGCACATTTATTTTAAAAAGTTGCAAATTTATAAAAAAAAAGTTGCAAATTTACAGGAAAAAGTTTCACATTTACAGGGAAAAAGTTTCAATTTATATAAAAAAGTTGCAAATTTACAAGAAAAAAGCTGCACATTTATTTTAAAAAGTTGCAAATTTATAAAAAAAAGTTGCAAATTTACAGGGAAAAAGTTGCAATTTATATAAAAAAGTTGCAAATTTACAGGAAAAAGTTTCACATTTACAGGGAAAAAGTTTCAATTTATATAAAAAAGTTGCAAATTTACAGGAAAAAGTTGCACATTTATTTTAAAAAGTTGCAAATTTATAAAAAAAAGTTGCAAATTTACAGGGAAAAAGTTGCAATTTATATAAAAAAGTTGCAAATTTACAGGAAAAAGTTGCACATTTATTTTAAAAAGATGCAAATTTACAGAAAAAATTTTCAAATTTACAGGGAAATAGTTTCAATTAATATAAAAAAGTTGCAAATTTACAGGAAAAAGTTGCACATTTATTTTAAAAAAGTTGCAAATTTATAAAAAAAAGTTGCAAATTTGCAGGGAAAAAGTTGCAATTTATATAAAAAAGTTGCAAATTTACAGGAAAAAGTTGCACATTTATTTTAAAATGATGCAAATTTACAGGAAAAATTTTCAAATTTACAGGGAAAAAGTTTCAATTAATATAAAAAAGTTGCAAATTTACAGGAAAAAGTTTCACATTTACAGGGAAAAAGTTTCCATTTATATAAAAAAGTTGCAAATTTGCAGGAAAAAAGTTGCAAATTTACAGGAAAAAGTCGCAATTTATATAAAAAAGTTGTAAATTTACAAGAAAAAGTCACAAATTTACCGGAAAAAAGTTGCAAATTTATAAAAAACAAGTTGCAAATTTACAGGAAAAAGTTTCAGATTTACAGGGAAAAAGTTGCAATTTATATTAAAAAAAGTTGCAAATTTACAAGAAAAAGTTGCAAATTTACACGAAAAAGTTGCACATTTATTTTTTAAAAAAAGCAAATTTACAGGAAAAAAGTTGTTAATTTATAAAAGTTGCAAATTTACAGGAAAAAGTTTCAAATTTACAGGGAAAAAGTTGCAATTTATATAAAAAGTTGCAAATTTACAGGAAAAAAGTTGCAAATTTATAAAAAAAAGTTGCAAATTTACATGGAAAAAGTTTCAATTTATATAAAAAAGTTGCAAATTTACAGGAAAAAGTTGCACATTTATTTTAAAAATATGCACATTTGCAGGAAAAAGTTTCAAATTTACAGGGAAAAAGTTTCAATTTATATAAAAAAGTTGCAAATTTACAGGAAAAAGTTGCACATTTATTTTAAAAAGTTGCAAATTTATAAAAAAAAGTTGCAAATTTACAGGAAAAAGTTTCACATTTACAGGGAAAAAGTTTCAATTTATATAAAAAAGTTGCAAATTTACAGGAAAAAGTTGCACATTTATTTTAAAAAGTTGCAAATTTATAAAAAAAAGTTGCAAATTTACAGGGAAAAAGTTGCAATTTATATAAAAAAGTTGCAAATTTACAGGAAAAAGTTGCACATTTTTTTTAAAAAGATGCAAATTTACAGAAAAAAATTTCAAATTTACAGGGAAATAGTTTCAATTAATATAAAAAAGTTGCAAATTTACAGGAAAAAGTTGCACATTTATTTTAAAAAAGTTGCAAATTTATAAAAAAAAGTTGCAAATTTGCAGGGAAAAGTTGCAATTTATATAAAAAAGTTGCAAATTTACAGGAAAAAGTTGCACATTTATTTTAAAATTATGCAAATTTACAGGAAAAATTTTCAAATTTACAGGGAAAAAGTTTCAATTAATATAAAAAAGTTGCAAATTTACAGGAAAAAGTTTCACATTTACAGGGAAAAAGTTTCCATTTATATAAAAAAGTTGCAAATTTACAGGAAAAAGTTGCACATTTATTTTAAAAAGTTGCAAATTTGCAGGAAAAAAGTTGCAAATTTACAGGAAAAAGTCGCAATTTATATAAAAAAGTTGTAAATTTACAAGAAAAAGTCACAAATTTACCGGAAAAAAGTTGCAAATTTATAAAAAAACAAGTTGCAAATTTACAGGAAAAAGTTTCAGATTTACAGGGAAAAAGTTGCAATTTATATTAAAAAAAGTTGCAAATTTACAAGAAAAAGTTGCAAATTTACACGAAAAAGTTGCACATTTATTTTTTTTAAAAAGCAAATTTACAGGAAAAAAGGTGTTAATTTATAAAAGTTGCAAATTTACAGGAAAAAGTTTCAAATTTACAGGGAAAAAGTTGCAATTTATATAAAAAGTTGCAAATTTACAGGAAAAAAGTTGCAAATTTATAAAAAAAAGTTGCAAATTGAAAGGAAAAAGTTTTAGATTTACAGGGAAAAAAATTGCATTTTATATAAAGTTGCAAATTTACAGGAAAAAGTTGCACATTTATTTTAAAAAGTTGCAAATTTACGGGAAAAAGTTGCACATTTATTTTAAAAAGTTGCAAATGTACAGGAAAGTTTCAAATTTACAGGGAAAAATTGCAATTTATATAAAAAAGTTGCAAATTTACAAGAAAAAGTTGCACATTTACAAAAAAGTTGCAAATTTATTTAAAAAGCTGAAAATTTATAACTTTCTGCTTAAAAATTTGTGCTTCAAATCCATTTATTCAGTTGTGTAACATAATTTAAAAAAAAAAAAAAAAAAGGTTTACGATGATATTGTGGGAACAATTCTCTCCCGTGATTTACACCTGTGAATGAGGCTGAAGGGATGGCAGGTTAACAAGGGTGATGATTTTGAGTCATTTTGCTAAAAAAGCGGATGCCCCCCCCCCCCCCCCCAACACACACACACCTTGACTGGATGAGGATATCAGAGCCACACAGTCTGGATGCTGCAGCAAAATGGCTCACAGACCGGTTCTAATCACAATGTCCTTGCTCCATGTGTCAGTGTTTCTGTATGTCTTGTTCACTGCTCATCACAGATAAAGCCTTCACATAACGACTGTCAGACAGGAGATCAGAGCTCCCGTTTTAGGCACACTGGGATCATTTTTCATCACTGCACTTTGTTTTTATCTTGTCGATAGTACAAGCCTTGCTCTCAATCCTTGCAACTCATAATCTGAGAAATCTCCACGTCATGGTGGGAATTATCAGTTTCAAGTTAGGCAGATGTATTGAAGCAGATTAGCATATTCATGGGGGAAAAGTTGCAAATTTATTGGAAAAAAAATTATAAGAAAATGCAGATTTACTAGAAAAAGTTTCAAATTTATGATAAAAAGTTGCACATTTTAAAGAAAAAAGCTGCAAATTTATGAGAAATGTTTTAAATGTATGAGGAAAAATATTGCAAACTTACAAGAAAAAAGCTGCAGCATTAAATGAAGGAAAAGTTGCAAATTTATGAGAAAAAGTTTTAAATCATGAGAAATAAGTTGCAAATATACAATAAAAATGTTGCAAATTTATGAAAGTTTTAAATGTATGAGGAAAAGTTGCAAATTTGCGAGAAAAAACTTTAAAATTTATGATAAAAAAGTTGCAGATTTACAAGAAAAAAGCTGCAAATTTATCAGAAATAAGTTATAAATTTATGTGAAAAAAAATGCAAATTTCCAGTGAAAATACTGCAAATTCATGAGAAAAAGTTTGAAATGTGTGAGAAAGTAAGTTGCAAACTTGCAAGAAAAAAGGTGCAGAATTAAATTGAAAAAGTTGCAAAGAGAAAAAGTTTCAGATTTACAAGAAAAAAGCTGCAAATTTATGACAAAAAAGTTTTAAAGGTATGAGAACAAAAGTTGCAAAATTACAAGAAAAAAGTTGTGAAATTAAAAGAGAAAAAATTCCAAGTCTATAACAAAAAAAATGCAGATTTATGACAAAAGTAGTGAATTTATGAAGGAAAAACAGCAAATTCATGTGGAAAAAAGTTGAAAATTTACCAGAAAAAGTTTTAAATTTATGAGGAAAAAAGTAGCAAATTTACAATAAAAATGCTGCAAATTTACAAAAAAGGATTTAAATGTATGAGAAAAAACATGCAAATTTACAAGAAAAAAGTTGTATATTTATAACTGAAAAAAGTTACAGATTTAAAAGAAAAAGCTTCAAATTTATGAATTTTTGAAAATTTATGAGAAATTAGAGGCCAATTTATGAGGGAAAAAAACCGTTGCAAATATTCAAGAAACAAGTTGTACATTTATATCAAAAAAGTTACAAATTTATCGTAAAGGTTCACTTTTGTGCCTTTATATGTCACTTTTTCTAATGTCAGAGGCCACTCAAAGCAGTTCAGCAGCAGCTACAGTAACCCTGTGTCCTACAGGCTGATCAGAGACAGATACCCAGGGCCAGTTTACACTCACCTGTACACACCACGATCATCATTTATACAAAATTATTAACAAATGTAGCAAATACACGCTGGAGTGCATACCTCCACCAGGGTGCCTTCTCTTGCCTTCACGGTATGATATTATCACGATACTTGAGCCATGATCATCGGTCTGTTAGTGCTTCGTCGCGTCAGAGTGCTATTTTGTCTGCTTTTGTTTGTTTTTATTGATTTCATTTTTATTTTTTTTTTTATCTCTGTTTGCTGATATTAGTTTTTGTTTGGTGCTAGCTTGGTAGTGGCCTCGCTGAAAAGCCCGATCGGACATGCGGGTGGGTCAGACCCCCGGCTGGGTCGGACCCCCGGCTGGGCTGTTTTTACTGGGCTAGGCTACCTGCTAACCTGTTTTTAGCCTTTTTAGCTGTCCTTCACCTGAACAACGAGAGCAAGTTTTTAGCCAAAGTCAAATTCCTTGTATGTGTTGTGCATACTTGGCCAATAAAGCTGATTCTGATTCTGATTCTGATTCTGATTTTAGCTAACTTGTTTTTAGCTGTTTTAGCTGTTTTTGGCTGGCTGGCTGGCTATCCACCTCATCACCTGGAACGCCATGGCTCCATCCCCGACGTGTATCTGCTGTGTATCCCTCCTCAGTAAGGTTTCTGAGCTGGAAGTAAGACTCTCCAACCTCTACAAGATTCGGGAGGCTGAGGAACATCTTGATACCATTATACTCTGGCGAACAACGGCTCTGGCAACCGATTCGCAGCTGGCAGAGATGGCTACCTACCTGGGGGAGTTCAGCACATCTCCATCTCCGTCCACTTCCACCCTTGCTCCAGTTCCGGCTACTTCAGATGTCCAGAACCACAGCAATCGACACTGGCTTCGTCTCGGGGCTAAACCCAAAGCCCCGGTTGGTACTTCTCACATTCAATGCACGCCCTGGACCTTGGTTGGACCAGCTAGCAATCATTGTTGGTCTGCCAGACAGGGTCGCGCCTCTTCTCTTCCCCTGCTCCTGGAAAATAAATTCAACATCTTTTCTGTGGAGGATTTTCACCACCTGGATGCTGGCCATCTGCCTGTGGCCGCACCTCCTCCTCCTTCCTCTCCCTCAGCGGCGGCTCAGGTCTGCAAACCCCGGACTAAGACTACTCTAGGTATGTCAAATTACACACCAGCTCCAAATAGAAGAGAGCGCATCACCCCGCCTTCACAACAACACCCTCAACAAAATTATTCTCCACGTCAGAATCCACCGACTAAACCCCCCCAGACGACGCTGGTAATAGGTGACTCGATTATGAGGAACGTCAGAAGCAGGCACTGTACCACTAGATTTTTTCCTGGGGCTAGAATCTCTGACACTGAGGCTCTTATCCCTGACCTGCTAAATGAATTCCCCCACGTTCAAACTGTCATAGTACAAGTTGGATGCAATAACATCCCTAATGAAGCATCAGAGATTTTAAAGAGTGACTTCAGGAGCCTCCTGTCCACTTTAATGAACTGTGGCAGACGAGCGTTTATCTCTGGGCCTTTGGCACCTCTCAGACGAGGCTGCAATTATTTTAGCAGAACTCTTTGTCTTAATATTTGGTTGTGTTTTACTTGTCCTATTTTTAACATTGGTTTTGTAGACAATTTTAACTTGTTTTGGAACCGCCCATCACTTATGAAGCCTGATGGCATCCACCCAAATAAACTTGGTGCATGTGTTTTAAGAGACAATCTGTTCTATTTCATTCAGTGTTTTTTGGTACAGTGACCGAAACTTTTTTTTTTTTGATTTTTTGATTTTGTGTACTTTATTGATCTCCAGAGGGGAAATTGAGGGCATCCACCTGGATGGATGAAGCAGCCACAGTACGGCACTATCCCTTAACCCCTTAACGCCTGAATTTATTTCCAATTATGAAAAAAAAAAATTCACTTGTGTTTTTGCTTTCAAGTGGATGCTAAATTAAGTTGAGAAAGTTAATTTGACTATAGCACATAAAATAGATATAATTTTAGGTATGATGCAAATTAGCGACAACAGGCATCTATGGTAAAAAAGGTAAAAAAGCACCTGTTCCCATCTCAAGTATGAAGAGTCTTTTATTTATGCAACAAAGTTATTTTCAGTATTTTCAACTCATGACTGCCAAACTATAACCCTAACCCTAAACCTAACCCTAACCCTAACCCTAACCCTAGCAATCAGGAAATGGATGGTGCTCCGTCTCTGACCGTTCCTACGAGAAACTAATGCTTGCAAAAGGTTCCTAGGTATGTGTTGGAAGTGATCCAACCGGAAGTGGAGGAATACAGATGGTATTTTGGTTGCATTTGGAGCGGAAGCGGTTTGATTTGAATTCGCGACAACAGGCGTCAAGGGGTTAACCATTCACACACACATTCACACCTAGGGCCACTTTAGAGTCTCCAATTAACCTAACCTGCATGTTTTTGGCCTGTGGGAGGAAACTGGAGAAATCCCGGAGTAAACCCACGCAGATACAGGGAGAACATGCAAACTCCACACAGATCACTGTTGGCCAGGGGCTGGGATCGAACCAGGGATCCCATGGTCAAGGGTGAGTTGCTGTGCTGGTGCAGTGCTAACCACTGTGCCACCGCACCTTCGATTTATAACCCTACAGAGATTGTGTCTGTCTCCCGTTACCCAAAATATTATAACCCAAGACAAATACAACACAACCTGATAAATACACGTCTTTCTGCAGCTCTTCCTCATCCCCCACCCCCCAACTTTGCCCCTGTCTTCTCCCTTAGAGAACCTTTCTCTGCTCCCCCCAAATTTAATAAAAAAGTTAATAAAAATAGAATGCATAAACATCCCAAAATGATTAAACAAAATGTTGGTAAAATTCAACTCAAACCTCAAGTCTCTAAATTTAATAAACTGGCCTCTATCAATATGGATTTCCTCCCCTTTTTTGCACTGCTGCTACTTTTCCACCGGCTCTTTGTCTCTGAGGTAAGCGCGATCGGGATCATGCCGGGCAGAATACATTATTCCAGGGACATGTTGCTGCATTTAAACACGGTTGATGCAGCGTCTGTGATTGAGTCTAAGCCGCAACTGCCGGACTTTATTTTGAGAGACGTTCATGGACACAGCGGTGAAAAGAGAGACGGGAGAAGGAAACGCGGAAAGCGTGGAGGCGTGAAATTACGCCTGAGAAGACATCAGTTTGGTAACATTCCTCTTCCTTCTATGATTTTTGGGAACGTACAATCTCTGAGGAACAAGGTGGATGAAATTCAAGGGAATGTACGCTACCAGAAGGACTTTAAGAACTGCTGTGTCATGGCTTACACCGAGTCTTGGCTTAATGCGCATGACCGGGACGCGGACCTGTGGATTGATGGCTTTGGAGCCCCACTCTGCTCTGATCGGCAGGAAGAGGTAACGGGGAAGCGTCGGGGGGGGGCGGCGTATGTTTATATATTAATAAGCAGTACTGCACATCTGTCACGGTCAGAGAGCGCATCTGTACACCCGATGTGGAGCTGCTGTCTGTGTCACTACAACCCTTTTATTTGCCTCGCGAGTTCCCCCAGCTTTTTATCACGACTGTGTACATCCACCCGAGGGCAGACGCTGACTCCGCCTCCAGTACCATCTTTGATGTGGTGCAGCGGCTGCAGTCAATTTCTCCAGAGGCGCCAAACTTTATTCTTGGGGATTGTGCACTGCACGGTGGCGCAGTGGTTTAGCACTGTGGCAGCACAGTTTTACCCTCGGCCAGGGGATCACGGGGATCATGAGATCGTGGGTTCGATCCCAGCCCCTGGCCAACAGTGATCTGTGTGGAGCTTGCATGTTCTCCCCGTGTTGCATGGGTTTACTCCGGGATTTCTCCGGTTTCCTCCAGCATACCAAAAACATGTAGGTTTAGGGCGCTTGCGCACGCAGCGACCGGCAGCCAGTGGCTTGTCACCAGACTGCAAACCAAATCTACCTATGGGTACAAATAAGTAACAAAAAAAAAAAAAATTTAACCATGTTTCTTTAAAGAAGACACTTAAAAACTTTTATCAGTACGTCTCCTGCCCAACCAGGCGAAAAAAGACATTGGACCTGTGCTATGGATCCATAGAGAGGGCCTATAAATCACTCCCCCTTCCTCCTTTAGGATCCTCAGATCACAACTGTGTTCATTTGCTGCCCACATATAAAACTGCTCTCAGAAGAGGCAAGGTGGAGACGAGAGACATTGATGTGTGGACAGAGGATTCAGTGCACAGCCTCCAGGAATGCTTTAACTGTACAGACTGGAAGGTGTTCACACTGTCCTGCGGGGATGATTTGGACTCTTTGGTGGACGTCACATGCTCATACATGGCTTTCAGTAAAAATACGATTGTTCCACGTAAACATGTCAAAATATATCCCAACGACAAGCCATGGGTTACAAAATCAGTTAAATCCTGCTTACAGAGGAAAGCACTTGCCTTTAAGCAGGGGTCTGTTTCTGAGCTACAGGTTGCCACAAAAGAGCTGAAGGCCGAAATTTTAAGAGCAAAACAGAATTATAAATCAGAGTTGGAAAGTAAGATGGCAACAAAGAAACTTGGTTCAGCCTGGGCCAATATGAAAACTATTGCAGGCCTTCAGAGCACAGAGCGCAGTAATCGTGTGTTTTTAGATGGTTTTAATTCAGACACAGAGCTGGCTAATGCTCTTAATTGTTTTTATGGTCGTTTTGACTCCTTTGATTTTAGCACTGAAACCCAAGATTTGAAACAGAAACTCAAAGACAATCAGCACTTTAATATTGAGGTGCAGGATATTAAAAGGGAGTTCTGCGCTGTAAAAGTGAACAAAAGTCAGGGCCCTGATAACATATGTGGGCGTTTGGTAAAGTCCTGTGCACATGAACTGAGTCCTATATTTTATTACATTTTCAATAAGTCCTTACAGACACAACATGTGCCTAAGATCTGGAAAGATGCCGTGGTTGTTCCCGTTCCAAAACCCAGCTGTCCTAAAACGGTAAACGACTTTAGACCAGTTGCTTTGACTTCAATTTTAACGAAAATTTTTGAAAAACTGGTCAGATGTGAGGTCCTAAAGCAGACTGAACATGCATTGGATCCTCTGCAGTTTGCCTATAGGCCTCACAGAGGAGTGGAGGATGCCACTGTCACTCTGTTTAACATGCTTTTTAAACATCTGGATTTTAATGGGACACACGCCAGGCTTTTATTTGTGGACTTTTCCTCTGCCTTTAATACAATCCAACCTCATATCTTAGTTGAAAGGCTCCTGCAACAATTTGATTTGAGCAATAATCTGGTGGGTTGGATTCTGGATTTCTTAACCAACAGGACACAGAGAGTAAGGGTCAATGGTACATTGTCTGACCTAAAGTGCTCTTCTACTGGCTCTCCTCAGGGGTGTGTGTTGTCACCACTACTCTTCATCCTGTACACAAACATGTGTCGAAGCAGACATGACAACAGACACATTATAAAGTATGCTGATGACTCAGTTATTGTCAGTCTCCTCCAGGATGGTGAGAGTGGCCACGGCCCAGTAGTTGATGATTTTGTTCACTGGTGTGAGGATTCCTGCCTGCAGCTGAATACGACAAAAACTAAAGACATGATTATTGACTTGAGGAGGAAAACTCCCAGGTACAAAGTCACCGTACTAAAAGGCCAGACCACCGAATGTGTACAATCCTACAAATATCTTGGGACGATTATTGATAGTAATTTAAACTTTGAAGAGAACTGTGAAAGGGTGTGCAAAAAGGGTCTGCAACATTTGCATTGCTTGAGGAAACTTGCACGCTTCCAAATTGACCGAACCATAATGACAATGTTTTATCGGGCTTTTATTGAATCTGTTTTATCCTTTTCTTTAGTGTCATGGTTTGGTCAGATAAAACTGAAACAGAGGAAATCCTTGGATCAGGTAGTTAGATGGTCCATTCGTTTGCTTGGTGAGTCACAATGAGCCTGACATCCCTGTACACCAGACAGGTACAGAGGATGGCTACCTCCATTTTAAATGATGACTCCCACCCTTTGCACTGCAACTTTCAGCTTCTTCCCTCAAGACGGAGGTTTGCTGTCCCAAAAAGTAAAACCCAGCACTACAAAAACAGCTTTGTTCCTACTGCTGTCAAAGAGTTGAACAAGTTGCAACAATATATTGCACATAATTTAGTTACCTATTTATTAACTCCATTTTATATTTACTTATTTTTGTACGATGTTATTTGGGTTCTAAGTATTTTATTGGGTTTTAGACCTTTGAGTTTTTACCTCTTTGACTAGTTTTTAACTTTTTAATATGACCCTTCTCTCTTACCTCTGGTTTTTCTCTCATCTCTTTGTCTTTATACCCTGATTGATGGAGCCTTGAGTATTTTTATCATGTTTATAGTCAGCTTCATGTGTGCCTGTGTTTGTGTCTATGTTGAATGTAATTGTGGCTTGTAAATATGGATGTCACCAGACTGCAAAACAAATCTACCTACGGGTACAAATAAAGTAACCTGAACCTGAAATCCTGAATATGGGGGATGGGGTAGCGGTCGTGCGCTGTGGCATTGTTTAATCTGCGGAAATCTCCGCACAGTCGCTACGATCCCTCAGCTTTAGGAACCATATGTAGCGGGGATGCCCATGGGCTGTTTGAGCGTCTGATGATGCCCAACTTTTCCAAGTTGGCAAACTCCTCGTGTGCTATGGCCAGTTTAGCTGCATCCAGACGCCGAGGTCGTGCAAAAACGGGCAGCCCCGTGGTGGTAATGAAGTGCTCCACCCCGTGTTTAGTGACGGTTTCTAAAAACGTCAGGACCGTGAGTGCTGGGAACTGGGTGAGTAGTGTGTGGAACTTACCCCCTGGAGCTGTGACGTTGGCTAGTGTTGTGGACCCGGCTCCTCTAGCTGTACAGGGGAGAGAATCAAAAGACATTGCGTTAATTAGGTGTCTGTTAGCCACATTGACTAGTAGACCGTGTGCACACAAAAAATCAGTGCCCAAAATGAGGAAGCTGCATTCCGCTATGACGAATGTCCATTGATACATACGGCCTTGTAAGGATACAGTCAGTGTCCTCTCACCAAAAGTCTTAATGTCTGAGCCATTTGCGGCCATCAGCTCGGGGCCGCTAGTTCCTGCCAGCCGGTCTGCGTAGGACGGCAGGATGAGACTCTTTTGGGAGCCGGAGTCCACGAGGAACCGTCTCCCCGAGCGTGAGTCTGTCATAGAGCAGCTTGCTTGCTTCACCGGCGGTCGCAGCTGCTACCGACTGCCGGCCCTGGCATTTCCTGAGTGCTTGAATTGGCATGGTGGCACGCATCGGCGTGCATCCTCTCCAAAATGGCAGTGGTAGAAGCAGAGTGTGTCTCTCTGGTGCTTCTTGGCCTCCGCTGCAGCCACCGTCGTTGGCTCCTCGCCTCCGCTGGCCATCTCACTGGGTTCCGATGCCGCTGCGTACACTGCGAGGGCTTTGGTGGTGAGGATAATCCGATCTGCCTCTTGTGCTAGCGCCCGGTAGTTGCGCGCGGCCAGCAGCGGTGAATTGGCAAGGACCGCCCTGGCCGCCGTCGGGAGGTTTCCGGAGGAACAGGTGGGCAAAGAGGAAATGCCCGTCATCTGTGCCCATCAACGCCAACATCTTCTCCATTAACTCGACCGCCAACCTGTCTCCCAACTTGGAACGCGTCAGGATCCTTTCCGCTCTCTCACAGTCTGAGAGCGTATAGCGCTGGGTCAGCGCGGTTTTGAGAGCCTTGTATTTGTTGTGGGCTGGGGGCCGTTGGAGCAGGCTCGCCACCTGCTGAGTTGTGCATGCGTCCGGTGCTGCAACCACGTAGTAGTATCTGGTGTCATCTGCCATTATTCCCCAGAGCGTGAACTGGGCCTCGGTGTGAAGGAACCAAGACTTCAGGTCATGTAGCCAAAAGTCTGGGAGTTTGACCGAAATGGCGCACGCGTTGCTGGCACCTCCCGTCCGGGTCGTCTCCGGGGTGTTTGCCTCGAGTTCCATTGTGCGTCAAGGGTCACCAGTGTGGAGAGAGACATAATCATGCAGAGCGGTCCAGAGCAGAGCAGGCTTTATTAATCTCTCTCTCTCTCACATTCACCAGAATCAAAAGCATCAAAAAACTCACAGGTCGCAGGCACCTCTCCTTTTATAGCATACAACTCGCTCCGTGACCTGTGGTGCTGCATTAACATAAAAGCCTTTGCAATTCCCATTCCACTGTCACTGTTTGCATCAACCCACAAACCCCCCATGACAATTCCCCTTGTCCTTCCGTCTGAGTGGAAACATACTAAGTGGATTCCCACACTATGATGGATTCTAAACCCAGATTGAAACTCTTCAAATAAACCATTTCCCCGCAAGTGGTCAAATAATTGGGTAGCAATAACTCTAAGATTTTTGAAATGAAAGGGAGGTTAGAGATTGGTCTATAGTTAGCTAGAACTCCTGGATCCAGCGTTGGCTTTTTGAGTAAGGGTTTAATTACAATAGTTTTAAAAGCCTGTGGTACATGGCCTAAAGTTAATGAAGAATTGATTATTTGAAGAATAGAGCTACCAATAAATGGGAAGTCTTCTTTAAATAACCTGGTAGGAATAGGGTCTAAAAGACAAGTTGAAGGCTTGGATGAGGAAATTATTTTGTCTAACTCTAAAAGGTCAATTGGAGTAAACTCATCCAAACAGATATCAATTGAAGGAGTTGTAGTAGTTACTGTATTTAAGTTAACGGTGGGAAGAATCTGATTGATTTTATCTCTGATAGATGAAATTTTATTATTGAAAAAGTTCATAAAGTCCTGACTAGTAAGCTCTAAGGGAATGCTAGGATTGACAGAGTCCTGACTCTTTGTCAGCCTCGCTACAGTGCTGAAAAGAAACCTGGGATTATTCTTGTTCTCTTCTATTAATGCAGAATAATAACTCCTTTTAGCTTTTATAAGAGTTTTTTTTTTTTTTTTTTATAAATTAGAAGATGATTTCTCCAAGCTAAATAGGTTTCATCTAATTTAGTGGAGTGCCATTTTCTTCCTCGTGCGTCCCTCGTGGATTTTTGTGGGGGGTGCTTCAGGAGTATGGGGTATCGGGCTTGTTGTTACGAGCTATTCGGTCTCTGTACGACCGTTGTGAGAGTTTAGTTCGTATCGCCAACACTCGGTCGGAGTCATTCCCAGTGAGAGTTGGACTCCGCCAGGGCTGCCCTTTGTCACCGGTCCTGTTCATAATTTTTATGGACAGGATTTCTAGGCGCAGCCAGGGAATGGAGGGTGTCATGCTTGGTGACCACAGGATCTCATCTCTGTTGTTTGCAGATGATGTTGTCCTGTTGGCTTCATCCAGCAATGACCTACAGCTCTTGCTGGGACGGTTTGCCGCTGAGTGTGAAGCGGCTGGGATGAGAATCAGCACCTCCAAGTCCGAGTCCATGGTCCTCAGCCGGAAAAAGGTGGATTGTCCTCTCCGGGTTGGGGACAGGCTCCTGCCCCAAGTGGAGGAGTTTAAGTATCTTGGGGTCTTGTTCACGAGTGAGGGGAAAATGGAGCGAGAGATCGACAGACGGATTGGAGCAGCATCTGCAGTGATGCGGACGTTGTACCGGTCTGTTGTGGTGAAGAGGGAGCTTAGTTCTAAGGCAAAGCTGTCAATTTACCAGTCAATCTACGTTCCTACTCTCACCTATGGTCACGAGCTTTGGGTAATGACCGAAAGAACGAGATCGCGGATACAAGCGGCTGAAATGAGCTTTCTCCGTAGGATTGCTGGACTCACCCTCAGAGATAGGGTGAGGAGCTCAGTCATCCGGGAGAGGCTCAGAGTAGAACCGCTGCTCCTCCACATTGAAAGGAGTCAGTTGAGGTGGTATGGGCATCTGATTAGGATGCCTCCTGGACGCCTCCCACTTGAGGTGTTTCAGGCACGTCCCACTGGGAGGAGACCCCGGGGCAGACCCAGGACTCGGTGGAGAGACTATGTCTCCCAGCTAGTCTGGGAACGCCTTGGTATCCCCTCTGAAGAGCTGGAGCAGGTGGCTGGGGAGAGGGAAGTCTGGGCTTCTCTGCTTGAACTGCTGCCTCCGCGACCCGGACCTCCGGAAAAGCGGTAGAAGATGGATGGATGATTGGATGGATGCCATTTTCTTTCTAACTGAGCGCAGCAACTCACCCTTGGCCGGGGGATCCTGGGTTCGATCCCAGCCCCTGACCAACAGTGATCTGTGTGGAGTTTGCATGTTCTTCTCGTGTCTGCGTGGGTTTACTCCGGGATTTCTCCAGTTTCATCCCACATGCCAAAAACATGCAAGTTAGGTTAATTGGCATCAAAACAGGGGATTCTAAATTGTCCTTAGGTCTGACTGTGAGAGTGAATGGTTGTCTGTCCCTCTGTGTTGGCCCTGCGATGGACTGGCGATCTGTCCAGGGTGTACCTTACCTCTCGCCCAACAATGCTGGGATAGGCTCCAGCTCCCCCACGACCCGAAAAGGATTAAGTGGAAGAAGATGGATGGATGACAAGTCTTCTGTTTTAAGCTACGAGTTTCTGTGTTGAACCAAGGAGTCAGAAATCTCTGATTAGACTTTTTTCTTTTTTAAAGGGGCCACCATGTCTAGGGTCTGATGCAGAGAAGCTGTAACACTATCCACCATGTTATCAATTACAGAAGAAGCAAGCTCTCTATAGCTTATTTCCGTTGTGTTGACACATGGCATAGAGGAAACAATCTGCATAAATTTGGTAACAGCATCATCTGAGAGGCATCTAATGTAGTAGTATTTTTCTTTAGGAGCCAAATAGTCAGAAATAGTAAAATCAAAGGTTTACAGACAATGGTCTGACAGTACAGGGTTATGAGGAGACACTACCAGATTTTCTATTTCTATGCCATATGTCAGAACAAGGTCCAATGTATGGTGGAGATAATGGGTTGAATTTCCTACTATCTGAGAAAACCCCATCGAGTCTAATATTGAATTAAATGCCTTATTAAGGCAATCACTGTCTACATCTACATGTACATTAAAGTCTCCTACTATAATTATTTTATCCGATTTCAGCACTAAATCTGCTAAGAAGTTGGCAAATTCAGATAAAAACTCTGAGTAGGCTGAGGGATGATGATAAACTATAGCAAATTGGGTTTAACCTAAAATTGCTAACATGCCCGATACTGAGGACCAGGCCCTCAAAGGAATTATAACGTGTTTTTTGCTTTACATTAACTAGTAATTTGGAATGGTAAATTGTTGCTACTCCTCCTCCATGACCAGAACGTCTGGGATTTCGACAGTTTAAATAACCAGAGGGAGTTGATTCATTCAAACCAACATAATCCTCTTGCCCTAACCAAGTCTCTGTAAGGGATATTAAATCAGTCTGATGATCAATTAACAGATCATGGACTAGTAGAGACTTGGGAGTTAGAGACCTAATATTTAACAAACCGCATTTCATTTTTAAATTATGAGGAGGAACAGAGGCCAAATCATTCAATTTAGAGGCCTCATGATTAATTTGAGTTTTACCAACTTTTTGTTTAATCACTTTGGGATGCTTATACATGATATTTTTATTTACTTTGGAGGGAGCAGACAATGATTCTCTGATGGGGAAGACAGGGGCTATGTTGAGGGGTGGCGGATGAAGAGGAGCTGCAGAGAGGCGTGTAAGACTGCGACTCTGCTTCCTGGTCCCAACTCTGAGTTGTCAAGGTTAGTAGTCAAGGTTTTGGAAATTTGGATAAAAATGATGCCAGATTGTTAGATAAATGAGACGCACCATCCAAAGTGGGATGAATGCTGTCTCGTCTCATAAGACCAGGTTTTCCCCAAAAAGAGTTCCAATTGTCAATGTAGCCCACGTCATTTTTAGGACACCACACGGACAGCCAGCGGTTCAAGGATGACGAGCGGCTAAACATGTCATCACTGTCATCACCTCCACGAAGATGGGGCCTTGGTGGAGGTATGTGCTCATGGATGACCTCCAAAATCTAAAGCAGGGATGTCAGACTCATTCCATGGGGGGCAAGACGCTGCAGGTTTTACCTCCACCCAGTGTCTTCAACAGGTGAGGTCACTCACTTTCTTTCGCTGATTGCTGATCAGTCAAAACACCTGCTGAAGAGACATTGGTGGAGGGTCTTGGCCCTCCATGGAATGGGTTTGATACCCCTGATCTAATGGGTTCACCCGTACCCCAGGGGCCACCTCTGGTGAAGTTTTCAACAAACCACTCCGATCACATGACCTTGGCGGAGGTAACCATCAGCTTGTCATGATCCAAATACTTTCAAGTAAAAATACTTTGGGGTGCAGCGAGGACCTCTGTGAGGATCCCTTAATCATAGATGTAAATCGGGGAAGGGGTGGGGCAGGGGGAACATTCCCCCCCCAACCTGGAAAAAGCAGAGAATTGTCCCCCCAGTATCACCATAAATCATGTTTCTTTCTAAATCATGTTACAGAAATGAATAAAATGCATATTAAGCACCAATGCTAAGGATACATGCAAAACAAATATTTTTTGGGGAAATATGCAACTTTTTTATGGATTTCTGATTTTTTTCCTCATAAATTTACAACTTTTTTCTTGTTAATGTGCAGCTTTTCTCATGTACATTTACAAAAAATTTTCTCCTTAAATTGCAAGTTTTATTATGTACATATGCAACTTTTTTCTCATAAATTTGCAACATTTTATGATTAATTGCAACTTGCAGTTACAGTAATATAACTTTTGCAACTTTTTTTTTCCACAATATCTTTATTGAACCTTTTTTTTTAACAAACATGATACAAACAATCAAACACTAACACTAAAGTACTACAAAAAAAAATGCACTAAAAACACCAACAACCACCAACAAAATCAAGTCTTCAACAATGCTCCTCTGTTTAGTCTAGACAATCCAATACATAAGTATACATATTATGTTCACCAGTTTGGAATTTACAAGGTCCACACACATCATTCACCTTCTTCTTCAAGAGTTATGTTTAAATTTTTTACATAATCAATAAAAGGTCTCCATATATTCTCAAACACAATTTCCTTTGATTTCAGTATATATGTTATTCTTTCTAATGGAAGGTTTGTTGACATCTGTCTTAACCACTGAGTCACATCTGGTCTATGAGTCTTTTTCCATAATAGTGCAATACATTTTTTGGCATTAAGCAAACCGAGGTCTATGAATGTTCTTTCACTTTTATTAAAATTATGCTTTTCTGGGTACAGACCCAACAAAAACAGTTTAGGATTCAATATGATTTGTTTTGAGATTATTTTTTCAATTGTTACCCTCACCTCCTCCCAAAACATTCTTATTAATCTACATTCCCATAAACAATGAAATAGGGTTCCTTTACTTTCCATGCATTTTGTGCATGTATCCGGTATATTTTTGTTATATCTATTTAACTCCTCTGGTGTAACATACATCCGCATTAACCATTTGAAATGTATCAATTTAAGGCGTACATTTATTGATTTGGTTTGAGCTTCTGTACAAGCCAATTCCCATTGTTCCTCTGAAATTTCAGTTTGCAGATCTTCTTTCCAGTAGTTTAATCTTTTCAGTGAATTTTCACTTGAAGATAGTGTCAATGAGTTATAAAACTCTGAAATAATACCCTTTCTTTTACTATCTTTCATCATCATTTTTTCCAAGGATGAATAAATAGGTCGAGTGAGAGCTTTATTTTGATTTGATCGAATAAAGTTTCTAAGTTGAAGATATTTAAAAAAATGTGTTCTATTGAGATTAAATTTGATCCTCAGCTCTTCAAAAGACATTATGTTATCTGCACATGGCAAATATAAATCCTGAATCTTTTGAATCCCTTTTAAATTCCATACTTTAAATACAGCGTCCGCTCTCCCTGGTTTAAAATATTGATTACCCC
The DNA here is from genome assembly GCA_020510985.1 of Pholidichthys leucotaenia. NCBI lineage: Eukaryota > Metazoa > Chordata > Actinopteri > Cichliformes > Pholidichthyidae > Pholidichthys > Pholidichthys leucotaenia. Next base: position 418,160,860 of record CM035843.1, read on the forward strand.
ATATTGGACTAAATTGTGACAATAACTGTGGTTCTTTTAAATAGTTTTTAGCTTCACACCATATTTTGATCATATGCTTTACAAATGGATTTTTAACTTGTTTTTGTAATTTTTTTGCCGAATCTGAGTATATGAATATGGGAAGAGGTAAAGGTAAATTGTATGATTCCATTTCAGTCCAGTGAGGGAGATCATTTGATGAAAAATAATATGTCATAGACCTCAGTTGTGCCGACCAATAATACAACATAAAATTTGGACATTTCAGACTTCCACGATCAAATGGTAAATATAATAAAGACAGACGTAATCTAGCCCTCCTGTTGTTCCATATAAATTCCACTAACTTTTTTTTTTTATTCTTGAGAATAGATCTAAAGGTGGTGATAAGGGAATGTATTGAAATAAATAAAGTATTTTAGGTAAAATATTACTTTTAAGTATATTGATTCTCCCGATCATCGACATTGGTAGTGACATCCATCTCTGAGTTAACTCATTGATATCTGACATTAAGGCTTCATAGTTGACACTGGCGACTGATTCTAGCTTAGGCACAATTTGGATTCCTAAATATTTAAACTGATTTACAACATTGAATTGATTTACCTCAGGGGCTGGGTAATTTCTCTGGGTCTCATTTAGCATTAATATTGAAGATTTAGTTTTATTTATTTTATATCCTGATATTTCCCCAAAATTCTTTATTAAATTCAACAAGGTTGGAATTGATTTTTTTAGATTCGACATAAACAGAATTATGTCATCGGCGTACAGGGAGATTTTATGTTCTGTTGGTCCAACTTTAATTCCATATATTTGTGAATGTAAACGTATCGCTATCGCTAAAGGTTCAATTGCCATAGTAAACAGTAAAGGTGAAAGTGGACAGCCTTGTCGACATCCTCTATTGATTTTTATTGGTTTTGAAATATTGTTATTTGTTAGGATTTCTGCTGTAGCATTATTGTATATTATTTGAACCCATTTTATGAAATTATTTCCAAGTCCAAACCTTTGTAGGACTTCAAAAAGAAAGGGCCATTCAACTCTATCAAAGGCCTTTTCGGCGTCCAGTGATAGGAGAGCTGTATCCGGTGCTTCTTTATTAAAATAAATAATATTAAATAGTCTTCTTACATTATGGAAGCCTTGTCTACCCTTTATAAAGCCATTCTGATCTCGATTAATAATATTTGGTAAAATTTCTTGTATTCGTCTTGCTAAAATTTTACAGATTATCTTAAGGTCGGCGTTTAATAGGCTTATTGGTCTCATATTTTCACATTTATTAGAGGGCTTACCTGGTTTTGGCAGCAGTATAATTAAGGCATTATTTATGTATGATGGTAAATTATTATTTTGAAATGCTTCTAAAACCATTTCCAAAAAAGGTTTTATTAATTTATTCTTAAATTTTTTATAAAGGTCAACTGGAAGACCATCTGGTCCTGCACTTTTTCCTGATTTCATATTATCAATGGCTAGCCCAACTTCTTCTTGACTAATTTTAGACTCCAATATCTCCCTGTTTTCATTTGGAATACACGGTATAGATAGTTCGTTCAAAAACCCATTTAGTTTTGTTAAATCAGATTCATTTTTGGTATCATATAATTTTTCATAGTAATCTCTAAAGGCTCTGTTAATTTCTAAAGGATCTATAACTACCTGTCCTTTACTTATAATACTGGTAATTGGTGTTTTAATTTCTAATTGTTTAAGCTGCCATGCTAATAATTTTCCTGATTTTTCACCTTGTTCATAAAAAGATTGTTTCAATCTTAGAAGACTCGAGGCAGCTCTATTCGCTGATTTTTTGTCGTATTCAGCTCTCAAAATCAGTAATTCATTCTCCAACCTTGGGTCACTTCCTGCATACACTTTTTCCTGAAGACTTTTTATTTTATGTTCCAATTTAGCTCTCTCCTCTCGAGTCTTCTTAGATTTTGATCCTGTATAACTAATAATATGTCCCCTAATAAAAGCTTTGAAAGCCTCCCACTTTACACATGCTGATGTTTGTGTAGTATTGATGTCAAAGAACTCGTCTATCTGTTTTTCTATATACTTGACAAATTCCTCATCCTGAAGCCATTTATGCTGAAATTGCCATCTACCTGATTCCTTTGTCAATTTTTTATCTACATATATTAGACAACAGGGTGCATGATCAGAGATCACGATGTTATCATAAAAGCAGTTTTGAATCTTGGACCTTAATTCTGTGGAAATCAAAAAATAATCAATACGTGAGAATGTCTTGTAGGTACTGGAATAACAAGAATAGGCTTTAACTTGTGGTTTCATTTCTCTCCATATATCTAACAATCTCAATTCTTTCATAAAATGATTAATAGTCATCCTACATCCATTGTGCGTACAATCCAGTCCTGTTGATCTATCCACACCTGGATTCAATGTACAATTAAAATCCCCTGCTATTATATGTTGCCCTGTAAGTGATGATAAGATAAGAAATAAATCTATATTGGGAACATATAAGTTCACAAGATTTATATTTTCTAATAGCAAAGAACCTTGAATGATTACATATCTTCCAAATTTGTCTCCAATTACATTTTTCACTTGAAAAGGAACTGATTTATGTATGAGAGTCATAACTCCCCTGGCCCGGGATGAGAATGATAAGGTGAATACACTTCCTTGCCATCTACTCCTAATTCTTTTTATATCCTCCTCTATTAAATGAGTTTCTTGTAAAAACACAATTTTTGAACCCATGTCTTTTATTTTATTCATAACTTGTTTAAGTTTTTTTAAATTTTGTAGACCTCTGCAATTCCATGAAGTTAAATTAAGATTAACACTTTGGTTTATGATCAATAGAGAGTTTGGGATTACCTTGCAGTGTAAACATGCTCATACAGAGAAGCAAAAACATGAGTGGTTGAACATTCATCCTACAAACTACACACAAACTACACACAAACAAATTTCCCCTTCCCACACTTGTGGCAAACCCCCCAAAATCAAAAGAAAAATTCTGTCTCCCGATATAGCCATCGACCGCTCCACACCCACGGGGAACAGCCTAAGCCACTCCTTCTTCATCCTCCCAATCACCCTAACTCTACTGCTTTTAATGACGTAACATTAACTCTCCTCTGTAGTTTTCCAACTTAACTCCAAAATTTTTAACAACTTTGTACATCATAGTTTTTTTTTGTTTGTTTTGTTTTTGTTTTTTTTTAATATATAATACAATCTATATTTTGTAAACTTACTATTTACTTCAAGTCAGTCAGATGCCTGTGCAAATGCTTAATTATTCTACCTTATATTTTGTTCATGCTTAGCTCCCACCAGTCTCTCCTTTTTCTTTGATCTTCTTGATGAACTCCTGCGCCTCCTCTGGGGTCTTGAAGATGTGGGTTCTGCCCTCATACGTGGTCAGCAGTCTCGCAGGATAGATTACACCATGACGAATCCCAAGGTTGCGCAGCTCCTTACGTATGGGATCAAACTGCTTCCTCAATTGTTGGATTCCTGTGGCCAAATCTGGGTAGAACCGCACCTGCTGGTCCTGGTGTTTAATCTCTCCTTTAGCTCGTGCAGCGTTGAAGATCTTCATCCTGTCTCTGTTGCTAAGAAACTTCATAATTAAGGTCCTCGGCGGTCCCTTATCTCTCCGTGGGCCAATACGATGTGCATTTTCCAGAACCACTGCTGATTGCAACTCCTCGCTGCCCAGCACCTCCGGAATCCACTTTTCCAGAAAGGAACATACGTCCCGACCTTCTGATTCCTCTGGAAGACCCACCAGCCTCAAGTTATTCTGTCTCGACCGAGATTCCAAATCCAAAATATTATTTTCCAGACATTTATTTTTTTTTTCCAAAGTGCGCACCTTTAATTGAAGACGGGTGACGTCATCTTCAGCACTAGTGAGACGGAGCTCCATCTGCGCCGTTCGTTCTACACAGTCACCCAATTCCTTTCTTATTCCTTCCAACGCTGTCATAATCCCATCAAATCTAGTGGAAAAGTCCGCTCTCATTGAACTCATGGCAGCCATCAGCGCATCTGCGCCATTCCCCGCAGACATCGCACCGTTGCCAGCCTCCTCCGCCATATATGGAGTTTTATTTGCTGCGTCACAGACCTGAAAGTCCGTTAATTTGGACTGTTTCGGCGGCTCGCTTTTTCCTTTACCTGGTTTTCCAGCCTTAGGCTTCGCCGACATATCCTCGCCCAAACGCTGGGATACGTTCTGTCCCAAATGAGAGAGTTATTTGCCGATTTTTTTTCTCCAGGAGCAGAGCAGAGTGAGACACGTCCGTCTTACGTGGCAGCCATAACCGGAAGTCAACTTTTGCAACTTTTTTCTCATTAATTAGCAACTTTTTTCATGTAAATTTGTAACTTTTTTCCTCGTTAATCTGCAAGTTTTTGCAGATTATTCCCACATACAGATCATTCCCACATACAGACAGAGATTAAAGCTCACTAAACCTGTTGTGAGCACTACGAAGAAATTGACCAGTGAAGCTGAGGAGAAGCTGGAAACGTGCATGGAAATAACTGACTGGGGCATGTTTAAAGGAGCCACGCATGATCTGGATGAGTACATGGACACTGTGAACTCATATATCCACTTTTGTGAGGAGAGCATCCTTCCATCGCGCACCAGGGTGAGGTACTCTAATGACAAGCCCTGGTTCACTGCTAAGCTCAGACAGATCAGGAAGGAGAAGGAAGCAGCGCTGAAAAGTGGAGACAGGGACTGCTACAGGGAGGTTAAATACCGGTTTAACAGAGAGCTGAGGAGAGCTAAATCTGTGTATTCTGAGAGACTCCAGCAGCAGTTCACTGCTAATGACTCGGCTTCTGTGTGGAGAGGACTGAGGCAAATCACCAATTATCGGCCTCAGGCTCCTAAAGGTCAGGATGACAAAGCCCTTTGTCAAAGACTGTCCCAACACTATGCCCGTTTTGACACCTCGTCATCTGTGTCCAACTCCCCCCCCTCCCTCCAGCTCCACAGCCTCCACGATCCCTACTTCATCAAAGGCGCCCCCCCTCCTCCCCCCCTGCTCTTGTCATCAGTGAGCAGGACGTGCTCAAACAGTTCTCCAGACTGAACCCGCGCAAGGCCCCCGGTCTGGACGGTGTGTCTCCCTCCACCCTGAGACACTGTGCGAAAGAGCTGGCTCCTGTCTTCACAGACATTTTTAACACCTCCCTTAAGCTATGCCACGTGCCGACCTGCCTCAAATCCTCCACCATCATCCCTGTCCCCAAGAAGCCACGGATCACTGGACTTAACGACTACAGACCTGTAGCGCTCACCTCTGTAGTCATGAAGTCCTTTGAGCGCCTGGTCCTGCCCCACCTCAAGTCCATCACCACCCCCCTCCTGGACCCGCTGCAGTTTGCCTACCGAGCCAACAGGTCTGTAGACGACGCAGTCAACCTGGCCCTCCACTCCATCCTGCAGCACCTGGACTCCCCGGGAACCTACGCCAGGATCCTGTTTGTGGACTTCAGCTCCGCATTCAACACCATCCGCCCCGCTCTGCTCCGGGACAAGCTGTCCCTGCTCAACGTGCCTGACTCCCTCTGCAGGTGGATCACCGACTTCCTGACGGACCGGAGGCAGCATGTGCGGCTGGGAAAGACTGTCTCAGACTCTGCTAGCATCAGCACCGGATCACCCCAGGGCTGTGTACTTTCCCCCCTACTCTTCTCCCTTTATACCAACTCCTGCACCTCCAGCCACCAGTCTGTCAAGTTGATCAAGTTTGCAGACAACACCACCCTCATCGGGCTCATCTCCAACGGCGACGAGTCCGCCTACAGGAGAGAGGTGGCCCAGCTGGCGTCCTGGTGCAACAACAACAACCTGCAGCTGAACACTCTGAAGACAGTGGAGATGATTGTGGACTTCAGGAAAGTCACAACCCCTCTGCCCCCCCTCACCCTCACAGGCTCTCCCATCATCACTGCTGATTCTTTCCGCTTCCTAGGCACCACCATCACCAGGGACCTCAAGTGGGAGCCGACCATCAGCTCCCTCATCAAAAAGGCCCAGCAGAGGATGTTCTTCCTGCGGCAGCTGAGGAAGCTCAAGCTACCCACCAAGATGTTAGTGCAGTTCTACACAGCCATCATCGAGTCCATCTTCACCACCTCCATAACCGTGTGGTACGCAGGAGCCACTGCCAGGGACAGACTAAGGCTGCAGCGTGTCGTGCGCACTGCTGAGAAGGTGATCGGCTGCAAGCTCCCATCTCTCCAGGATCTGTACATCTCCAGGACCCGGAGGCATGCTGGCCGGATCATAGCCGATCCCTCACACCCTGGTCACGTACTGTTTGCCCCTCTCCCCTCAGGTAGAAGACTTCGGTTCATCCAGACTAAAACCTCCCGTCACATGAACAGCTTCTTCCCCTCTGCCATCAGACTGCTGAACACTAAGTGACTTATTGACTCTCGTGCACCATGTACAGCAGCTCAACCAGACTCATGTCAATCATCACTGTTTTCTTCCTGCATTACCGACTGCACTATATGGTTCTCCACATTATCTGCTGCTCGCTAATATATTTAAACTGCTGACTAGTATTACTCACTCTTATTCTACACTTTATTGCATGTATAGTTTATTTCTTTTATTTTATCATGTTTAATGTTGTAGCATTGCACCGAGACAAATTCCTAGTTTGTGTACTACATGAACAATGGCAATAAATCTGATTCTGATTCTGATGTATTTATGCATCTTTTTCTCTTTAATTTACAAGTTATTTCATAATAAATTGCACCTTTTCTTATGCCAATTTGCAACTTTTCTCATGCAACTTTTTTCTCATTAATTTGCAACTTTTTTCATGTTAAATTGAAACTTTTTTCATGTAAATTTGCTACTTTTTTCTCATTAATTTGCAAGTTTTTTCATGGACATGTGCAACTTTTTTCTCATAAATTTGCAACTTTTCTCTCTTTAATTTGCAACTTTTCTCATGTAAAATTTGCAACTTTTTTTTTCATTAATTTGCAACTTTTTTCATGTAAATTTGTCGGCATAGTGCCAATGTCTTGCAAATGTGCAAACAACCTGTATACAGTGCATCCGGAAAGTCTTCACAGCGCTTCACTTTTTCCACATTTTGTGATGTTACAGCCTTATTCCAAAAGGGATTAAATTCATTTTTTTCCTCAAAATTCTACACACAATACCCCATAATGACAATGTGAAAAAAGTTGTTTTTTTTTTTTTTTTTTAGATTTTTACAAATTTATTAAAAATAAAAAACTATGAAATCACATGTACATAAGTTTTCACAGCCTTTGCCATGAAGCTCAAAATTGAGCTCAGGTTCATCCTGTTTCCACTGATCATCCTTGAGATGTTTCTACAGCTTAACTGAAGTCCACCTGTGGTAAATTCAATTGACTGGACATGATTTGGAAAGGCACACGCCTGTCTATATAAGGTCTCACAGTTGACAGTGCATGTCAGAGCACAAACCAAGCATGAAGTCGAAGGAATTGTCTGTAGACCTCCGAGACAGGATTGTCTTGAGGCACAGATCTGGGGAAGGGTACAGAAAATTTCTGAAGGTCCCAATAAACACAGTGGCCTCCATCATCCCTAAATGGAAGAAGTTCTGAACTACCATGACTTTTCCTAGAGCTGGCCGTCCATCTAAACTGAGCAATTGGGGGAGAAGGGCCTTAGTCAGGGAGGTGACCAAGAACCCGATGGTCACTCTGTCAGAGCTCCAACATTGCTCTGTGAAGTGAGAACCTTCCAGAAGGTCAGCCATCTCTGCAGCAATCCACCAATCAGGCCTGTATGGTAGAGTTGCCAGACGGAAGCCACTCCTTAGTAAAAGGCACATGGCAGTCCACCTGGAGTTTGCCAAAAGGCACCTGAAGGACTCTCAGACCATGAGAAACAAAATTCTCTGGTCTGATGAGACAAAGATTGAATTCTTTGGCATGAATGCCAGGCGTTATGTTTGGAGGAAACCAGGCATCGTTCATAACCACACCAATGGTGGTGGCAGCATCATGCTGTGGGGATGTTTTTCAGCGACAGAAACTGGGAGGCCAGTCAGGATAGAGGGAAAGATGAATGCAGCAATGTACAGAGACATCCTGGATGAAAACCTGCTCCAGAGCACTCTTGACCTCAGACTGGGGTGATGGTTCATCTTTCAGCAGGACGACAACTCTAAGCACACAGCCAAGATATCAAAGGAGTGGCTTCAGGACAACTCTGTGAATGTCCTTGAGTGTCCAAGCCAGAGCCCAGACTTGAATCCAATTGAACATCTCTGCAGAGATCTGAAAATCAAAAAAGTATTGAGCAAAGGCTGTGAATACTTATGTACATGTGATTTCTTATTTTTTTAAAATTTTTTAATAAATTTGAAAAGATCTCAAAAAACTTTTTTCACATTGTCATTATGCGGTATTGTGTGTAGAATTTTGAGGAAAAAAATGAATTTAATCCCTTTTGGAATAAGACTGTAACATCACAAAATGTGGAAAAAGTGAAGCGCTGTGAAGACTTTGTGGATACACTGTAAGATATCTCCTTGATGTAAACTTGCTGATGTTGGCCCAATGTCGGTGTGCTGGGGTGAGAAATGCTTGAGATAAAAGCGGGGGCAGCAGATGGCGCTGCAGCACCACTGTCAAGTGGGAGCAACATGAATTTGAATAATGTTCATGAAACATGGAAGCATGCGTGTGTTTAAAATTTGATAAAGAAAATGATAAACACTAATTGTGCTGCCAGATTTGGGTGAGCCAGCATTGACTAAAACCATAAAGACTGAGTGGAATGGAGCTATTCAACACAGAACATGAGATTTATATATGAACAACACACCAAAATCACGACAGCTGCAAATGTTGTCACTCACACAATCTGGTGTTAATCTGGTTTTTACAGCACAGAACTTATTAAACGCTTCCTCTAACACATGAACGGAGCACTGCACATTATTTGTAAAAAAAAAAAAAAGATCCAAATCTATCCACCTTATTCCTAGGCCCCATGACGCCTTGTGTGAATTATGGGTGCAAATTCCGGTTCTAGTTTAGAACATATGGTTGTCACTGAAACAGGACACTTTTCCTTGTTCAAAAACAATGACTTCAGCATCAGAAATGTGGGAACACGGCCTCTTGCACCTCAAAACAGTAACATAATCATACCACTTTCCACGACTATGGAGGGATGGGAAGATGACCTTAAATAGTGGCCTCGTAGACAGCAGCTCCATTAGTTAGCACCGCGGCTAAGATGCTAACGAAGTAAACAAATGACCCGTGCTGGTAAAATGAGCCACTTTGAGGACATTTTCAAAACTGATGTAACGTTATTCCCATATTCTGTACTGAAAGATCTTCAAAATGATATTTAATTTGGAGGAAGTGCGCAAAAACTGACTCGGAAAAAAGACTATTTGTTTTTATTTTGGCTAGGTTGAAAACTCGCGTTCAATCAGTTGGGAGTTCTGTCTTCCGCAAAAACATAGGTATTTTTAGAAAGTAAGATTTCTAAGCTTTCCAATGATACCAGACTCTCATGGGGTTTTCCTGGGACTTTGTTGCTACCAAACAAAGAGTCATGATTTCTGACTTCTCGTTGCCTGCACTCATAATGACGCGGTGCACATTCAGACCAGCACGTCTCCACTGCAATAAAGTCAGCTGCATTTTGTTAAAATATGCTGGACATAATCAAATTTACCTTAGAGCAGACGTACGCCACCTTGTGCTTGGATGTCGTCTGTCACCGTGTGGTGAGAAGCCTCCATTTATCCAGTCTACGACACAACACCAACACCAGCAATAAGTACCAGAACTACGCCCAAACATTCAAAAAATACAAAAACTACAAGAGCTGAAATTAGCTGCCACTTGAGTGCAAAACACTTCCAGTATGTGGACTATACATTAAAATGAAGTTGAAAAACTTTTAAAAATGCTATTTTAAATGCCCCTGCTACTCCACTCTTACTGACTGATTTAACACTATGTCAGCCGAAACCAGAAGCTCCGCCCATAATCATTCCTACAGCGCCACCCCCAGGAATAAGGTGGATATGTAGAAAGTTGCAAACGTGAGTAAAAGATGCAAATTTATGAGAAAAAGTTGCAGATTTATGAGAAAAAAGTTGTGAATTTATGAGAAAAAAGTTCCAAATTTATGAGAAAAAAGTTACAAATTTATGAGGATAAAAGCAGCAAATTTATGAGAAAAAAGTTGCAAATTTGAGTAAAAAGATCTAAATTTATGATGAAAAAAGTTGCAAATTTATTAGTAAAAAGTTGCAAATTTATGAGGAAAAAACTGAAAATTTATGAGGATAAAAGCAGCAAATTTATGAGTAAAAGATGTAAATTTACAAGAAAAAAGTTGCATACTTATAGAAAAAAGATGCAAACTTAGGACAAAAGTTGCATATTTGCGTAAAAAGATGTAAATTTATGATAAAAAGTTCCAAATTTATGAGAAAAAGTTGCAAATTTATTAGTAAAAGGTTGCAAATTTATGAGAAAAAGTTACAAATTTATAAGAAAAAAGTTGCATACTTATAGAAAAAAGACGCAAACTGAGGACAAAAGTTGCATATTTGCGTAAAAAGATGTAAATTTATGATAAAAAGTTCCAAATTTATGAGGAAAAAGTTGCAAATTTATGAGTAAAAAGTAAATTTATGAGAAAAAAGTTGAAAATTTATGAGTAAAAAGTTGCAAATTTGAGAAAAAGTTGCAAATTTATTAGTAAAAAGTTGCAAATTTATGAGAAAAACATTCAAATTTATGAGAAAAAAGTTGCAAATTTGAGAAAAAGTTGCAAATTTATTAGTAAAAAGTTGCAAATTTATGAGGAAAAAACTGAAAATTTATGAGGATAAAAGCAGCAAATTTATGAGTAAAAGATGTAAATTTACAAGAAAAAAGTTGCATACTTATAGAAAAAAGATGCAAACTTAGGACAAAAGTTGCATATTTGCGTAAAAAGATGTAAATTTATGATAAGTTCCAAATTTATGAGAAAAAGTTGCAAATTTATTAGTAAAAAGTTGCAAATTTATGAGAAAAAGTTACAAATTTATAAGAAAAAAGTTGCATACTTATAGAAAAAAGACGCAAACTGAGGACAAAAGTTGCATATTTGCGTAAAAAGATGTAAATTTATGATAAAAAGTTCCAAATTTATGAGGAAAAAGTTGCAAATTTATGAGTAAAAAGTAAATTTATGAGAAAAAAGTTGAAAATTTATGAGTAAAAAGTTGCAAATTTGAGAAAAAGTTGCAAATTTATTAGTAAAAAGTTGCAAATTTATGAGAAAAACATTCAAATTTATGAGAAAAAAGTTGCAAATTTGAGAAAAAGTTGCAAATTTATTAGTAAAAAGTTGCAAATTTATGAGGAAAAAACTGAAAATTTATGAGGATAAAAGCAGCAAATTTATGAGTAAAAGATGTAAATTTACAAGAAAAAAGTTGCATACTTATAGAAAAAAGATGCAAACTTAGGACAAAAGTTGCATATTTGCGTAAAAAGATGTAAATTTATGATAAGTTCCAAATTTATGAGAAAAAGTTGCAAATTTATTAGTAAAAAGTTGCAAATTTATGAGAAAAAGTTACAAATTTATAAGAAAAAAGTTGCATACTTATAGAAAAAAGACGCAAACTGAGGACAAAAGTTGCATATTTGCGTAAAAAGATGTAAATTTATGATAAAAAGTTCCAAATTTATGAGGAAAAAGTTGCAAATTTATGAGTAAAAAGTTGCAAATTTATGAGAAAAACATTCAAATTTATGAGAAAAAAGTTGCAAATTTGAGAAAAAGTTGCAAATTTATTAGTAAAAAGTTGCAAATTTATGAGGAAAAAACTGAAAATTTATGAGGATAAAAGCAGCAAATTTATGAGTAAAAGATGTAAATTTACAAGAAAAAAGTTGCATACTTATAGAAAAAAGATGCAAACTTAGGACAAAAGTTGCATATTTGCGTAAAAAGATGTAAATTTATGATAAGTTCCAAATTTATGAGAAAAAGTTGCAAATTTATTAGTAAAAAGTTGCAAATTTATGAGAAAAAGTTACAAATTTATAAGAAAAAAGTTGCATACTTATAGAAAAAAGACGCAAACTGAGGACAAAAGTTGCATATTTGCGTAAAAAGATGTAAATTTATGATAAAAAGTTCCAAATTTATGAGGAAAAAGTTGCAAATTTATGAGTAAAAAGTAAATTTATGAGAAAAAAGTTGTAAATTTATGAGAAAAAAGTTTCAAATTTATGAGTAAAAAGTTGCAAATTTATGAGTAAAAAGATGCAAATTGACTTCCGGTTATGGCGGCCGCCTAGAAGGACACGTATCACTCTGCTCTGCTCCTGGAAATAAAAATTCGGCAAATAACTCTCTCATTCGGAACAGAACTTTTCCCAGCGTTTGGGTGAGGATATGCCGGTGAAGACTAAGGCTGGGAAATCAGGAGGGGGAAAAATTGAATCGCCGAAGCAGTCCAAATTAACGGACTTTAAAGTTTGTGGCGCAGTAGAAAAAGCTGCGGATATGGTGGATGAAACTAGCGGTGATGCGGTAACTGCTGACGATGGCGGCACAGGTGCAGTGCTGGCTGCCATTAGCTCAATGAGAGCAGACTTTTCCGCTAAACTTGATGGGATTATGGCAGCGTTGGATGCAATGAGAAAGGAGTTGGGTGACTGCGTGGAGCGAGTGACGCAGGCGGAGCTTCGTGTTTCAAGTGCGGAGGATGAAATTAGCGGACTTCAAATAAAGGTGCGCACTTTGGAAAAAAAAAATAAAGATCTGGGAAATAGCGTTCTGGATTTGGAATCTCGGTCCAGACGGAACAACCTGAGGCTGGTGGGTTTACCGGAGGGAGCCGAAGGTCGTGATTCATGCTCCTTTTTGGAGGGGTGGATCCCGGAGGCGCTGAACAACGCGGAGCTAAAATCATCAGTCGTCTTGGAAAGCTCCCACCGAATTGGCCCACCGAGAGGTAACAAGGCAGCACCGAGGACGCTAATTATGAAGTTTCTCAGCTACAGAGACAGGATGACGATCTCCAACGCGGTGCGGGCCAAAGGAGAAATTAAATATCAAGATCAGCAGGTGCGGTTCTACCCAGATTTGGCCTCAGGAATCCAACAATTAATGAAGCAGTTTGACCCCATCCGCAAAGAACTGCGCAACCTTGAGATTCGTCATGGAGTGATTCACCCTGCAAGACTTCTGGTCACATATGAGGGCAGAACACACATCTTCAAGACCCCCGAGGAGGCGCAGGAGCTCATCAAGAAGATCCAGGAAGAGACTGGTGGGAGCTAAGCATGAACAGAATATAGGGTAGAATATTTGAGCATTTAACTGATTAGAAGCATATAACAAGATTACAAAATATAGATTGTATTACATATTAAAAAAAAAAAAAAGTACAAATTTGCTAAAAAATTAAGTTAGTGAGTTAAATTGGAAAATTACAGAAGAGAGTTAATGTTACGTTATTAAAAGCAGTAGAGTTAGGGTGATTGGGAGGATGAAGAAGGAGTGGCTTTGGCTGATCCTCGTGGGTGTGGAACGGTCGATGGCTATATCGGGAGACGGAATTTTTCTTTTGCTTTTGGGGGGATTGCCACAAATGTGGGAAGGGGGAATTTGTTTGTGTGGAGTTTGTAGGGTGAATGTTCAACCACTCATTTTTTTGCTTTTCTGTTTGAGCATATTTACACTGCAAGGTAATCCCAAACTCCCTATTGATCATAAATCAAAGCGTTAATCTTAACTTAACTTCATGGAATTGCAGAGGTCTACAAAATTTAAAAAAACTTAAACAAGTTATGAATAAAATAAAAGACATGGGTTCAAAAATTGTGTTTTTACAAGAAACTCATCTAATAGAGGAAGATGTAAAAAGAATTAGGAATAGATGGCAAGGAAATGTTTTCACCTCATCATTTTCATCCCGAGCCAGGGGAGTTATGACTCTCATACATAAATCAGTCCCATTTCAAGTGAAAAATGTAATTGGAGACAAATTTGGAAGATATGTAATCATTCAAGGATCTTTGCTATTAGAAAACATAAATTTGGTGAACTTATATGGTCCCAATATAGATGATCAAAAGTTCTTTGCTAATTTATTTCTTATCTTATCATCACTTACAGGGCAACATATAATAGCAGGGGATTTTAATTGTACATTGAATCCCTGTATAGATAGATCAACAGGACTGGACTGTACGCACAATGGATGTAGGATGACCATTAATCATTTTATGAAAGAATTGAAATTGATAGATATATGGAGAGAAATGAAACCACAAGTTAAAGCATACTCTTGTTATTCCAATACCTACAAGACATTCTCACGTATTGATTATTTTTTGATCTCCACAGAATTAAGGTCCAAGATTCAAAACTGTTTTTATGATAACATCGTGATCTCTGATCATGCACCCTGCTGTCTAATATATGTAGATAAGAAATTGACAAAGGAACCAGGTAGATGGCAATTTCAGCATAAATGGCTTCAGGATGAGGAATTTGTTAAATACATAGAAAAACAGATAGATGAGTTCTTTGACATCAATACTACACAAACATCAGCATGTGTAAAGTGGGAGGCTTTCAAAGCTTTTATTAGGGGACATATTATTAGTTATACAGGTTCAAAATCTAAGAAGACTCGAGAGGAGAGAGTCCAACTGGAACATAAAATAAAAATTCTTCAAGAAAGAGTATATGCAGGAAGAGATCCAAGGTTGGAGAACGAATTACTGATTTTGAGAGCTGAATATGACAAAAAATCAGCGAATAGAGCTGCCTCGAGTCTTCTAAGATTGAAACAATCTTTTTATGAACAAGGTGAAAAATCAGGAAAGTTATTGGCATGGCAGACACCACCAATTACCAGTATTATAAGTAAGGACAGGTAGTTATAGATCCTTTAGAAATTAATAGAGCCTTTAGAGATTACTATGAAAAATTATATGATACCAAAAATGAATCTGACTTAACAAAACTACATGGGTTTTTGAACGAACTATTTATACCGTGTATTCCAAATGAAAATAGGGAGATACTGGAGTCTAAAATTAGTCAAGAAGAAGTTGGACTAGCTATTGATAATATGAAATCAGGAAAAAGTGCTGGACCAGATGGTCTTCCAGTTGACCTTTATAAAAAATTTAAGAATAAATTAACAAAACCTTTTTTGGAAATGGTTTTAGAAGCATTTCAAAATAGTAATTTACCATCATATATGAATAATGCCTTAATTATACTGTTGCCAAAACCAGGTAAGCCTTCTAATAAATGTGAAAATATGAGACCAATAAGCCTATTAAATGCCGACCTTAAGATAATCTGTAAAATTTTAGCAAGACGAATACAAGAAATTTTACCAAATATTATTAATCGAGATCAGAATGGCTTTATAAAGGGAAGACAAGGCTTCCATAATGTAAGAAGACTTTTTAATATTATTTATTCTAATAAAGAAGCACCGGATACAGCTCTCTTATCACTGGATGGTGAAAAAGCCTTTGATAGAGTTGAATGGCCCTTTCTTTTTGAAGTCTTACAAAGGTTTGGACTTGGAAATAATTTCATAAAATGGGTTCAGATAATATATAATAATGCTACTGCAGAAATCCTAACAAATAACAATATTTCAAATCAATAAAAATCAATAGAGGATGTGGACAAGGCTGTCCACTTTCACCTTTACTGTTTACTATGGCAATTGAACCTTTAGCGATGGCGATACGTCTACAGTCACAAATATATGGAATTAAAGTTGGACCAACAGAACATAAAATCTCCCTGTATGCCGATGACATAATTTTGTTTATGTCGAATCTTAAAAAATCAATTCCGACCTTGTTGAATTTAATAAAGAATTTTGGGGAAATATCAGGATATAAAATAAATAAAACTAAATCTTCAATATTAATGCTAAATGAGACCCAGAGAAATTACCCAGCCCCTGAGGTAAATCAATTCAATGTTGTAAATCAGTTTAAATATTTAGGAATCCAAATTGTGCCTAAGCTAGAATCAATCGCCAGTGTCAACTATGAAGCCTTAATGACAGATATTGATGAGTTACTTCAGAGATGGATGTCACTACCAATGTCGATGATCGGGAGAATTAATATACTTAAAAGTAATATCTTACCTAAAATACTTTATTTATTTCAATACATTCCCTTACCACCACCTTTAGATCTATTCTCAAGAATTAAAAAAAAGTTAGTGGAATTTATATGGAACAACAGGAGGGCTAGATTACGTCTGTCTTTATTATATTTACCATTTGATCGTGGAGGTCTGAAATGTCCAAATTTTATGTTGTATTATTGGTCGGCACAACTGAGGTCTATGACATATTATTTTTCATCAAATGATCTCCCTCACTGGACTGAAATGGAATCATACAATTTGCCTTTACCTCTTCCCATATTCATATACTCAGATTCGGCAAAAAAATTACAAAAACAAGTTAAAAATCCATTTGTAAAGCATATGATCAAAATATGGTGTGAAGCTAAAAACTATTTAAAAGAACCACAGTTATTGTCACAATTTAGTCCAATATGGGGTAATCAATATTTTACACCAGGGAGAGCGGACGCTGTATTTAAAGTATGGAATTTAAAAGGGATACAAAAGATTCAGGATTTATATTCGCCATGTGCAGAAAACATAATGTCTTTTGAAGAGCTGAGGATCAAATTTAATCTCAATAGAACACATTTTTTTAAATATCTTCAACTTAGAAACTTTATTCGATCAAATCAAAATAAAGCTCTCACTCGACCTATTTATTCATCCTTGGAAAAAATGATGATGAAAGATAGTAAAAGAAAGGGTATTATTTCAGAGTTTTATAACTCATTGACACTATTTTCAAGTGAAAATTCACTGAAAAGATTAAACTACTGGAAAGAAGATCTGCAAACTGAAATTTCAGAGGAACAATGGGAATTGGCTTGTACAGAAGCTCAAACCAAATCAATAAATGCACGCCTTAAATTGATACATTTCAAATGGTTAATGCGGATGTATGTTACACCGGAGGAGTTAAATAGATATAATAAAAATATACCGGATACATGCACAAAATGCATGGAAAGTAAAGGAACTCTATTTCATTGTGTATGGGAATGTAGATTAATAAGAATGTTTTGGGAAGAGGTGAGGGTAACAATTGAAAAAATAATCTCAAAACAAATCATATTGAATCCTAAACTGTTTTTGTTGGGTCTGTATCCAGAAAAGCATAATTTTAATAAAAGTGAAAGAACATTCATAGACCTCAGTTTGCTTAATGCCAAAAAATGTATTGCACTATTATGGAAAAAGACTCATAGACCAGATGTGACTCAGTGGTTAAGACAGATGTTAACAAACCTTCCATTAGAAAGAATAACATATATACTGAAATCAAAGGAAATTGTGTTTGAGAATATATGGAGACCTTTTATTGATTATGTAAAAAATTTAAACATAACTCTTGAAGAAGAAGGTGAATGATGTGTGTGGACCTTGTAAATTCCAAACTGGTGAACATAATATGTATACTTATGTATTGGATTGTCTAGACTAAACAGAGGAGCATTGTTGAAGACTTGATTTTGTTGGTGGTTGTTGGTGTTTTTAGTGCATTTTTTTTTTTGTAGTACTTTAGTGTTAGTGTTTGATTGTTTGTATCATGTTTGTTAAAAAAAAAAAAGAGGTTCAATAAAGATATTGTGGAAAAAAAAAAGATGCAAATTTATGAGTAAAAAGATGCAAATTTATGAGAAAAAAGTTGCAGACTTATGAGAAAAAAGTTGCAAATTTATTAGTAAAAAGTTGTAAATTTATGAGAAAAGTTTCAAATTTATGAGTAAAAAGTTTCAAATTTATGAGTAAAAAGACAAATTCAAATACCAGGTTTTTGTGATGTAAAAAAATGAGACCAAGATAAATCATTTCAAAACTTTTTCCACCATTAATGTGACCTATAACCTGTACAACCCAATTGAAAAACAAACTGAAATCTTTTAAGGGGAAAAATACAAAATAAAAAACTTACAATAACCTGGTTGCATAAATATGCACACCCTTAAACTAATACTTTGTTGCAGCACCTTTGGCTTTTATTACAGCCCTCAGTCTTTTTGGGTAGGAGTCTATCAGCGTGGCACATCTTGATGTGGCAATATTTACCCACTCTTCTTTGCAAAAACACTCCAAATCTGTCAAACTGTGAGGGCACCTCCTGTGCACAGCCCTCTTCAGATCACCCCACAGATATTCGATGGGATTCAGGTCTGGACTCTGATTGGGCCATTCCAAAAACTTAATCTTCTTCTGGTGAAGACATTCTGTTGTTGATTTGGATATGTGCTTTGGGTCATTGTTGTGCTGAAAGATGAAGTTCTTCTTCATCTTCATCTTTCTAGCAGAAGCCTGAAGGTTCTGTGCCAACACTGACTGGTATTTGGAACTGTTCATAACTCCCTCCACCTTGACAAAGGCCCCAGTTCCAACTGAAAAAAACAGCCCCAAATCATGATGCTGCCACCACCACGCTTCACTGTAGGTATGGTATTCTTTTGGTGATGAGCAGTGTTGTGTTTGTGCCAAATATACCTTTTGGTATTATGGCCAGAATGTTCAACCTTGGTTTCATCAGACCATAACATATTTTCCCACAGGGAGATTTCAAATGTGTTTTTGCAAAATGTAGCCGGGCTTGGATATTTTTCTTCGTAAGGTAAGACTTCCGTCTTGCCACCCTAAACAGCCAGTACTTGCCAGAAATTGCTGCATCTCCTTCAATGTTGCTGTTGGCCTCTTGGCAGCCTCCCTGACCAGTTTTCTTCTCGTCTTTTCATCAATTTTGGAGGGACGTCCAGTTTTTGGTAATGTCACTGTTGTGCCATATTTTCTCCACTTGATGATGACTGTCTTCACTGTGTTCCATGGTAGATTTAATGCCTTGGAAATTCTTTTGTACCCTTCTCCTGACTGATACGTTTGAACAATGAGATCCCTCTGATGCTTTGGAAGCTCTCTGCGGACCATGGCTTGTGCTGAAAGATGTGACTACAAAAATGTCAGGAAAAGTCTACTAGAACAGCTGAACTTTATTTGGGGTTAATCAGAGGCACTTTAAATAGTAGCAGGTGTGCGCTGACTCCCATTTAACATGAGTTTGAATGTGATTGGTTTATTCTGAACACAGCCACATCCCCAGTTTTAACAGGGTGTGCATATTTATGCAACCAGGTTATTGTAAGTTTTTTATTTTTTTATTTTTATTATTATTATATTATTTCTTCTTAAAAGATTTCAGTTTGTTTTTCAATTGGGTTGTACAGGTTATAGGTCACATTAATGGCGGAAAAAGTTTTGGAATGATTTATCTTGGTCTCATTTTTCACAAAAACCTGGAATGTTAACAAAGGTGGGTAGACTTTTTATATCCACTGTATATGAGTAAAAAGTTACAAATATATAGAATAGAATAGGCTTTATTGTCATTGTACAGTTGTACAGTACGACTGTACAAAGTGAAAATATGCAAATCTATGCAAATCTATGAGTAAAAACATGCAAATTTATGAGAAAAAGTAGCAAATTTACAAGAAAATGGTTTTCACCTTGTCTGTGTGCTGTTGGGGATCCATTAAAGTGCTGATGACACGTTCTTGACTTCCTCTAATTTTTCAACACATATGACGAAATAGGTTGGTCTGTGCAGTTCTAAGTTAAACAGGCTTTTTTTCATGCGACTATCCAACATTTTCATGAGCGCCACGTCACCAATTGCGTCAGTGGCTGGAAAATCCCGCTGTCATGTAGTCACATCATCGATGGAACACATCGCTTGGCTGCTCATTGTACACACAGGATGGAAGCGGTTGAAAACATTGACGATGGTTCCAGCACATGTAGTCTGGAATTGGTTTGTGTTGTCCAGTCTTCAGACGATTATAGTTCAGAAGAATGGGATGACAATGAAGAATCTGGGAGCATCAGACCGTATAGGTTTGAGCCGTGATAAGCGGGCATCGTGCCAAGCGAGTCACACTCAGAGAGTGATGGTGGAGAGGCACACATGCCTGCTGCAGCAGCAGCAACAAACACACGGCAGGGGAACACCGAGTGTTATTCTTTTGTTACAGATATTGCAACAAATTATTTGTTCATAAATATAATTTATTTAAACCCAAATTTTTCAATAAAATCATAGCAGTGTATTCTCTGTGGCTCGGACATCAGGTTTATTATGGATTATATTTTGCGTTCTTGTTGTTTTTGTTTTGTACATGTGTTTTATGTGCGTTTTGAGACACTTTCAGGTGGGCACTGTCCAAGATTCGCCGGTCCAAACACACGCACCCTCTCTCTTTGACAGTCAGCTGTTCATGGTTTGTGTGCATCATCTGCCGTGTTGTCAGCCAGTCAGTATTGCCAACACTATCACGATGTGTTAGCCAGTCCACACAGCCGTGGTTCTGCCACGCCCCTTGAAGTGATGTCGGCCCTGGGGCGCAACCGTGGTTAACACGTCTCCTCTCCATGTTTGCTGGGCGATGTCAGCCCCGAACGCCAACTGTAAGTGTTTCTGTTTATTTTTGTAAGTCTTCACCTTTTTGGGAACTGTTGTCATCATTCTTATGTTCAATACATGTGCTGTGGTGAATTCTGCGTGTAAATCCATTCATCATGACCCTCTGTGTGCTCTTACGCAGCGCATGGAGAGGGAGGATGAAATAACGAGGATTTATGTGCAGGGTTCACCACAGCACATTTAATACAGAAAGACAGACAATTCCCTAAAAGGTGAAGACGTACAAAAAACACAAACACACTTACTGATGGCGTTTGGGGGCCGGCATCACCCAGAGAATGAATGAGAGGAGACGTGTTAGCCACAGGTGCGCCCCAGAGCCGACATCGCTTCAAGGATGCACGAGGACCACGGTGAACATGGAGTGACTAGCGCGTCATGAGAGTGCTGAAAATACTGCCAGACTAACAGCACAGATGACAATACTATGGACCATCAGTGCATAACTGGCAAACGGCCGTGAAGTACACGCACTGCTGGTGATGGTGTGATGAGAAGCACCTGGGTGAGGACCGGGAAACATGATCAGCAGGAGTAGGAATCAGCTGGTGATAATGAGAGAGGGGACGTGGCCGGACCGGCGAGAGTCAGCATGCGATCACAGAAAGTAGGTTAAAGCTGCACGTAAATCCATTAATCCTTCCCCTCCTCGTGCGCTCCTCCTGCATAAAAGCACACGAGGAGACTTAATAACAGTTGGAGCTGAAGCGTGTGATGTGGTCTTTCACAGTTTGATGTTTATCTAAGGCTGCGACACAACGTCAAGGCATAGTTGTAAAATTAAAACAAGAAACCAGAGAAACTGTGAGCTACAAAGCTGCTGTCATTCCAGTCAACAACACCGGAGTCCGTTCTCCTGCTTACGTCATGGGGGTGCCGCCCTTCATTCAGTGGGCGGCACCACAGTCCAGTCAGCGGCTGCGGTTTTTTGATGATGACTAGTTTATGCAGACGTGGTTGTAAATATTATATTGATCATCAACAATGACTTTTGGGTTTACACAACATGCTAAAAAAATGTCAAAATTGTGTCATCAGACCTTTAACCCCCAGGCTTATCAGACACACAAACAGGGCCTGTTTAGAATCACCAATGAACCCAATGTGCATATTGTTTGGGATTGTGGGAGGAAACATGGAGTAAATGGAAAACATCTGCCACCCTGGAGATTCACACACACACACACACACACACACACACACACACACACACACACACACACACACACACACATCATGTAGACAGTGTTTGTTTGATCGTTTCCATTGTTCAGACGTGTGTGGCAGAGGTCATCAAAACAGCAGATATGTTTACAGAACTGCACATAATCATCTGTTTATAGCCACACTAATCTGTACAGTGCATCCTATTACTTATCGCCATCGAGCGCATGCTTGTTTCATTGTCATATTTCTACAACTTCATCAGAATAATAATCATTTTATGTGTACAGCACTTTTCAAAACAAAGTTTACAACGACCAGAAGATGTGAGGTAGCGGTTTGGTTTGTGCAGTTAAAAGGTCAACAATCATCAAACTAATTTTTCATATTAGACAAAGATAAACTGAGTAAATACAAAATGCAGTTTTGACATGATAATTTTATTTATTTTGGGAATATATTTATGACAAAAAAGTAGTAAATTTATGAAAAAAAAGCAAATTCATAAAGAAAAAAGTTGCAAATTTATGAGAAAAAATTTTTAAATTTATGAGAAAAAAGTTTCAAATTTATGATAAAGCTGCCGATTTAAAAGAAAAAAGGTGCAAATTTATGAGAAGAAAGTTTCAAATGTATGAGGAAAAGGTCGCAAACTTACAAGAAAAAAGTGGTAGAATTAAAGGAAAAAAATGAGCAAATTTAAGAGAAAGTTGCAGATTTACATAAAAGCTTTTTTTCTTGTAAATCTGCAACTTTTTTTCTCGAAAATTCGTAACTTTTTTGTTGTAAATTTACAACTATTTTATTGTATTTTTTATTTGTAAATTTGCACTTTTGTACTTACAAATTTGCCACAATTTTTCTAGTAAATTTCCATCCCTTTTTATTGTAAACTTGCAACTTTTTTCTTTTAAAATTCCAACTTTTGCTGATAAACTTGGAACTTTTTTTCTCATAAACACATAACTGTTTTTCTGGTAAATTTGAAACTTTTTTCTTTTAAATTTGCACTTTTTTACTTAAAAGTTAGCAGCTGTTTTTCTAGTACGTTTCCATCTTTTTCCTGTAAAATTTCACCCCCCAAAATTCTGGAAAATTTGCAACTTTTTTTCTCATAAACACAACTTTTTTTTCTGGTAAATTTTGAATTTTTTTTCTATTAAATTTGTACTTTTTTGCTTACAAATGTGCAATTATTTTTCTTGTAAACTTCCATCTTCTTCCTGGTAAATTTGCACCATTTTTTTCCCCTCATAAACTTGCAACTTTTTTCTGGTACATTTGGAACTTTTTGTTGTAAATTTCAACTTTTTGGTGTTAAATTTGTCATTTTTTTTCTTCTCATAACTTTTTTCTGGTAAATTTTGAAATTTTTTTCTTTTAAATTTGCACATTTTATTGCTTAAAAATTTGCAACTATTTTTTTTTTTTTGTAAATTTCCATCTTCCTTCTGGTAAATTTGCAACTTTTTTACTCATAAACACAAAACTTTTTTCTGGTAAATTTTGAACTTTTTTCTTTTTAATTTGCACCTTTTTGCTTAAAAATTTGCAACAATTTTTCAAGTAAGTTTCCATCTCTTTCCTGGAAAATTTGCAACTTTTTTCTTGCAAAAGTGAAACAATTTTTTTTGTACACTTGCAACTTTTTGTTGTAAATTTGCACATATTTGCTGGTAAATTCACAGCTTTTTTTCTTTTAAATTTGCACCTCTTTTATGTACATATGTAGAATATGTATGGGCACATAATCATACCATGTAGGATAACTAAATAGATGGTTATGCTGTTTCATCCCACCTAGCAACAATGCTCTGCACTGTGTGTGTTTATATATTTACATATTTATTCCATCTAGCTACAATGCTCCGCACTGTTTTTTATATATCTACATATTATTCCATCTAGCTACATTGCTCCGTACTGTGGGTGTTTATATATTTACATATTTATTCCATCTAGCTACAATGCTCTGCACTGTGTGTGTTTATATATTTACATATTTATTCCATCCAGCTACAATGCTCCGCACTGTTTTTTATATATCTACATATTATTCCATCTAGCTACATTGCTCCGTACTGTGGGTGTTTATATATTTACATATTTATTCCATCCAGCTACAATGCTCTGCACTGTGTGTGTGTGTGTGTGTGTGTGTGTGTGTATATATATTTTTTATAGTAATATGTACATATGTATATTAGCTGCTCTTGCTTGCTTGTTTTTTTTTTGTTTTTTTTTTCTTGCCTTCTGATTGTTGCTCTGAGTGTTGCTATCCCTGTGCTGTTGCAATCCTGGAATTTCCCCGTTGTGGGACTAATAAAGGCTTATCTTATCTTATCTTTTACTAAAAAATTTGCAACTATTTTTCTCCTAAACATCCATCTTTTTTCTGGTAAATTTGTAACTTTTTGTTGTAAATTTGCAACATTTTGCTGGTAAATTTGCTTTTTTCAGGTACATTTCCATCATTTTCTGGTAAATTTGCCCTTTTTTTCTGTGAAATTTGTGACTTTTTTGTTTTAGATTTGCAGCTTTTTACTGATAAATTTGTAGCTTTTTTTTTTTTGTAAATTTGCAGCTTCCATGCATCCATCCATCTTCTACCACTTAATCCTTTTTGGGTCGTGGGGAGCTGGAGCCTATCCCAGCATCTTTGGGTGAGAGGCAGGCTCCACCCTGGACAGATCGCCAGTCCATGGCAGGGCCAACACAGAGAGACAGACAACCACTCACTCTCACAGTCACACCTAAGGACACTTTAGAATCCCCAGTTTGATGCCAGTTAACCTGACCTGCATGTTTTTGGCCTGTGGGGGGAAACCGGAGTACATGGAGTAAACCAACACAGACACGGGGAGAACATGCAAACTCCACACAGAAGGGTCACTGATGGTCAGGGGGTGAGATTGATCCCGTGACTTTCCTGCTGTGCTGCCACAGTGCCAACCACTGCACCACTGTGCTAACAAATTTGCAGCTGTTACTGTTAAATTTCTCATTGTTTTCTTGTAAATTTGCACTTTTTTTGCTTAGAAATTTGCAGTTTTCTTCTGTTAAATTTGCATGTTTTTTTCTTCCAAATTTGCAACTTTGGTGAGCTTTTGAAGGGCTCCTCTGTCTTGATGGTTGCCAGATGTGGAGACACCAACAACTCACCACTGGGTCATTATGTGTTTGTTACCAGTTGAGTGCATTAAAAAAAACAATTATGCTATACATTTTCAGATATTGTAATTGTCCATATGTGAGTTTTTCTCATGAATTTGTGACATTCGCCGTTGTTTCAGCTTGGAACAACAGCCTCTCTGTGCACGTGCCTGTGCAGTACCATGATTCCACCATTCTTGCATGTAGTTGTAGAACACTGACCTGTATAATCACCACTGGATCAAGCACTGGACGGCAGAAGTGAAGCCACCAGAAACTCTCTGGCCACTGTTTTAGTACACCCAGAACACCCAGCCAGAATGAGTGGCTTTAGTAGTAAACGGAGCCACTTTTACGTCAGTATCTTCCCCAAGAATGAACAGATGTTGAACTTCTTGGTACGGAGACACAGAGGATAATCTTGTACCACTGCTGAACTATAGAAATCGAGGTGACATTGTGTTTAGTGGCCGTGGGACGGCTGGATAATTGGAAAAGTGACACCAAAGAGCGTAGTTCTGTGAGTAATACTGTGGTCCTAATGATAGTCTTATATGAGTAAATTAAAATGCCATGCAGTGCTTTAATCTTGCTATTAAGTGCCTAGGCCTAATCTAATTAGCAAAGTATGATGACCAGCATGCTGAATAAATTAATTTATTCAGCATGCTTGTCATCATACAGTGTAAAAATCCGTGAGCTGTTAATTTATTTGTGACGCTGGTCAGCTTGACTCGGCTGTGTACTCGCTAGTGGGGCGTGCTCTGGCCAGCGTTTTCGACGCAGATCCGTGTTGTAGAAGCAGAGCAGCCAGCCTGTTCATTATGAGTATCTTTTCATGCAGGAAGGAGTTTGTGACCTTTGGCCTTCACAACACAGTAACAGTTGTTCACAGCGGGCCTGATAAGGCGTGAGGACAGACCTTTCTCCTTGTGGCTGCCTGCGTCACGCTCAGATAGCGATGCTGACTCCTACCCCTCTGTTACAGTGAAGCCCCGCTCACGATTCTCATGGCCATGAGTCAGCTGTTAAATTACCTTTGGTAACACTTCTCACACGGTACTGCTGTGGCGGGCTGCCATGAGAGGACACTGTAGCTTCTCTCTGTGGCGTCGTCGCTCAGCAGCTGTAGTCGTCTGAGCAGAACACCGAGCCACATAAATCCTCTATTAACCCCTCAGCATTCCAGCTAATTTTTCTGTTCAGAGGAAAATTTGAAACGTCCCACTGGCACAACACCGCAATTTTAACAGGTCAAATTTGCAGCTCTTTTTAACCAAAATTTTGAAGCCTTTTTCTTGTAAATTTGCAACTTTATATCGTTAATCTGGAACTTTGTTCTTGTAAGTTTGCAATTTTTTTCTTCAGAAATTTGTACCTTTTTTCTCAATGTTTTGTTATACTTTTTTCTTGTAAATTTGCAACTTTGTTCTTGCAGATTTGCAACTTTTTCTTGCAAATCTGTCATTTTTTCTCAAAATTTTGCAACTTTTTTCTCAACATTTTGCAGTGTTTTTCTTATAAATTTGCAACTTTTGCCACATTAATTTGTAACTTTTCTCATGTACATGTGCAACTTTTTTCTTGTTAATATGAAACTTAGCATTCCAGACAATTTCCCTAAATTCAGCATATGCAAAGAAAATCAAATTCTTCTGTCACTGGGTGGCAGTAGAAAATCTGAAACGTCCCGCAGGCAAACACCAGAATTTTAAGAGGTTAAAATCAAAATCATATCAAGTAAAGAGCAAAAATGTAATATTTCCTTATCCAGAAAGAGCTTCAGCCCTTTTTAAACTGAATAAAATGTAATCTAATGATGGAGTAGCTCATTATGGCCTCTTTGACCTTGACCCTGACTTTGACGATGCAGACCCACTGGCCAGCTGTCCAGCTGTGTCCGTGCTCTAACCCAACAGGGAATGAGGCTACGGTCGCCAAACTCGGTACGCTGGTTGACCTTGGGACTAGCCCCTGTGGCTATAGTTTTGTGATCAAACGGTCAAAGGTCAAGGTTTTAGATTTAAATTTTCCTTGTAAATTTTCTGTATAAGTTCTATAAGGCTGCAAAAGGTGTGGATATGCATCTTGGTTGAGTGCATTCTAGTTGCAATAATGATGTGAGTTTGGGCTAAAAAGGATTTTGACCTTTTATGACCCTGTGACCTTGACCTTTATCCTTGACCTACTCCAAGAGTATATTCATAGGTCCAGGGTCGACAACCTCTACTAAACAAAGAGCCATTTTGAGAGATTTTTGACCAGCAAAATCCGCATGCAGCTACAAAAATATCCAAAAACTGATCATCAATATTTACAGGTTGTTCCTCATCAAATTACAACTGCTTTCCAAAATTTGTGAAATTCTTGGCATAAATATTCTGCTTTTTCTAATAAATGTATCATATTTTTCTTTGAAAATTTGTTTCTTTTTCAGCTAAAATTGCAGTCTCTTTCCACATAAATTTGTGACTTTTTTCATACCATTCAGTGTTCATTCAATGTTTCCAGTAAATTTGTGGGGGTTTTTTTTCCAGAAATGTTGTGATTTTTTTTAAATAAATTTTGTGTTTTGTGATTTTTTTTCCAGAATTTTTGTGATTTTTTTTTTTTTTTTTTTTAGAAATGTTGTGATTTTTTTTAGAAGTTTTATGATTTTTTTAAAATAAATTTTGTGACTTTTTTTCCTAGAAATTTTGTGACTTTTTTCACAAATTTTGTGGGGGTTTCTTTTTAGAAATTTTGTGATTTCCCCCCCCCCCAAACATATTGGGATTTTTTTCTTTTATAGATTTTGTGATTTTTTTTTTTCAGAAATTTTGTAGGTTTTTTAAATAATTTTGTGATTTTTTTCAGGGATTTTGTAATTTATTTATTGATTTTTTTGACATTTTGTAATTTATTGATTCCCCCCCCCCCCCGTCCTGTCAGGCAGCTAGGTGAGCAGAAGAGAAATCTGCTTCCCTTATTGTGCCAAACAGATTTACTTTGCCAAAAGGAGCTTTATACGGCACATATACTGTATATGTACTGTATATTATTTATAAACTCCTCTTGTAATAACTTTTAATACTTTATTTAAATTGTTTTACCCATGAAGGACCCGATGGAGGGGGGGAGAGAAAAGGGAGATGAGCAAACAGAGAAGACAAACAGACTAACACAGCTGAAACAAACAGAAGACAGACTGTTTCTTCTACAGAAAAGGTCTCATCTCGAGTCTGGTATCTGCGCCTATTAAAGGAGAGACGTATGTGTGTGTGTGTGTGTGTGTGTGTGTGTGTGTGTGTGTGTGTGTATGAGACCGTGTGCAAAATAAGTGAGTGCATGTGAGTAGTTTGCCAGGAAACATATGAAGAGGGTGGCAGGTCACAGCAACTGCTTCCCCCCGGAAACCCCAAGCAAGCAAGACAGCACCACCAACCCCCAAAGAACACAAATGTCCCAAGGCCGGCAAGCCCCAGGACAGCCAGGCATCCGCACCAGGAGGAACGGCCAAGGGAGGCCGGGTCGCCAAGCGGCCAGTGTGGCGCACCCCTGTCCCCGGACTGACCAGCTCCCACCTCCCCAGCGGGGCCAACGCCAGCCCCCAGCCCCGGGCGCTGGAAGGCCAGCACCTCCTTGCCACTCAAGCTGGGGACCAGCCTGCACCCCCGGCACGAGCCCCCCCAGACACCCCCACAGCGGGCCCGCCCCCACCACAGCACTGCCAACAGACACCCCGGGAACCCCCACACCCAAGGAAGGTTGCAGCAAGGTACAGGAGCCCCACGGACTGCCAGCCCCACCCCCCACCCCACCACCGTCCAAGGGAGCCAATGAAGCCAGGAGGTGCCACCCCCTCAATCCAGCACATCCTGACCAGCACACACACCCGTTCCCACACACTTACACCCTCATGCTCTCATACGCACCCATTCACGCTCACTCACTCTCACTCACCCTCTCCCCCACACTCGCACTCCCAGACCCACCCACTCTCACCCACTCCCGTACCCGCTCAATCTCACTCCCACTCATCCTCAGAGTCACCCACTCACGCTCACCCACACACACACTCTCACTTGCGCTCCGACTCACTCACATCCACTTGTGCTCTCCCCTACACACTCACCCACACTCATACACACTCATTACTTGGGGCGGCCGCGGTACAGATGTAGCAGGTATGAATGTGCACCAACGCCCAGCAGCAGCCAGGCCACACTCCCACCAACCCGCCCCAGGGCGGCAGCGGCCACAGAAGCAGACCACCACCTCCAACGCCCACCCGGAGCGACTGATCAACGGACCACCACAAGCACTTTGAGATGCCACCCAACACACAAAGCCCCACACAAATCTGTCCTACCACCACCATCACCATCTCCACTCATCACTCCCTCACTCTCACTTGTTCACACACTCTCTCACTCACTTGCTCGCACCTGTTCATTCAGCAACATCCAGGGATGGTGACAACATGACGGGCACCAAGTCACCAGCCAGGCCCTCAGGCCCCCGGTAGAAGGAGGGAAGTAGGGGTGAGGGTTTTCCCCCACCCCTACTGCCCTCCTTCTGCCCCCCATTCCCCATGCGCCAATCGTGATGGGTGAGTGTTAGTTGTGTGGTGTGATTGTGTGCAGGTGTGTGAACTACCAAAGTGCAGTTAAAATTGGGGGGATGGTGTGTTGGAGCACCACTAGCCACTGCTGTAGGCAGTGGGGCTGCCATCCCCCGAGCCCTCAGTGTCTACAGTGCAATTAAAATTGAGGTGAGGGTGGCCCCCCTGCGCAGCAGACAGAGGGATCCTCTTCACTGACACAGTACAGCACACCCCCATCTCAAAATGCGAAGTGTATCCAATAAGATGTATGTTCCACCCAGAATTGGGTGGGGAAGGGGAAGGCTGGGAGGGAGGCAGTTCAAAAGAGTGCCCCCCCCCCAGAGGCCAGCTCGCAAACTGGCTCTGGAGGCCACCTACTGCCCCCAGATCCCATCTTAGGGCGAGGGCCGCCAGGCCGTGCAGCCTAGGACCCGCCAGTGTCACACCCCAGCACTCCCCAGCACCACAGGTACGATGGAGCAACCACACAAACATAATAATAACAATAATTATAATGAATAATGGGCTGGACCCATACGGTGCTCCACATGCCAAGCGACACCCCAGAGCACACACCATGAGCCCACCAACCATCCACCCCTGACAGGCATCGACAGCTACCTGCAGCGGGCTGCCCTGCAGCCACAGCTGCCCCAGGGCAAACCGACAGAAACGCGGCCCCCATCAGTCCCCACCCCCCCAGCCACCCCCGAGCACCCACACACACCCACATCTGGTGCCACGTGTGATGTTGGGTTCCGGCACCTTATTGTGAAGTGCGGTGTAGTGACGTGCGCTTCCTGTCACGTCACTGCACTGCCCTATAAATACCAGAGGGCATCCGTATTGCGGCCTCTTTGGACTGGTGCCCTCTGCCAGGTGCCTACCATGTTACCACTGTTCTAAATCTTTAATAAAGCTGTGTTGGTCCAGTCATCTTGCCTCATCCTTCACTCAAGGTATTTTACCATACATAACATGTAGCGATCGGGGATTAACTCATCGAGGCACACATTACACCACTTTGCCCCTTTCTCAAGCTCCCGGGCAAGCTGCTGATGCCTTGGCCGATGTGGTTTGAGGCTTTTCAGATGTACATCACCGCACTGGACCTGGGTAAGCTCAACAAGTTAAAAGCACGTGCGCTACTTGTTCACAACCTGGGTATTGAGGGCCAGCGAGTCCTGCGCACACTCGGAGCTTTGGACTCTTTTCAAGACATTGTGGAGCTGCTTGCAAACCATTTTTATACCCCAGATAGCGTGACAGTCCGGAGGATTTGATGTCGGCAGCAACATCAGCGAGTGGGTGAGCCTGTTCATTAGTGTGTCGCCTATTTAAAGCAGCTAGCTAGGGAGTGTCGCTTTGGGTCGTTGGAAGATGAATTGGTACGTGACCAGCTTGCAGAGCACATGTATAGCGCTGCATTGCGGGCTAGGCTACTCACGGTGCCCAATGACTTAACATTAGCCAGAGCTGTCAAGCTAGGTCCCCAACTGGAGACTGCAGACAAGCTAGCTTCAGAGCTAAACTGGCGCCAGTCACAGCGGTTGCCGGAGCCTCCAGTCACAGCAAATGTCACAGACTCGGATAGCGAGGATAGCTTGGATGACGATACTATGGAAGCTAACGCTGCCAGCCGAAGGTCTGCCTCGGGAAAAACCCCTTTGCAAGGACTGTGGATCCGCGACGCACCACAATAAGGCTAAGGACTGCCCGGCCAGGGGAGCACATTGTAGCAGATGTGGACGCTTGAACCATTATGCCAGAGTGTGCTGTGTATCTAAACCGGAGAGTCCACAGAAGAAATCATTCTGCCCGCCCCTGACGACCATCCATACGGTGTCCCCCAGCACAAACGGGTACAGGTTTTGCACAGTGGAGTTGGACGGCGTGGAGGTGCCGCTGTTGCTTGATACGGCAGCGGAGGGGTCGCTGCTGAATTGGGACACGGTGAAGAAGTTTTTCCCTCACTACAGGGTTAGAGGTAACCCGGCGCCGTTGTATAGTTATGGAGGTGGCAGGCTGTGCACGGTTGGGACTTTGGAGTTAATGGTTCGGTACAAGTCTGCAATGATGGGTGGCTTCATGTTCCATGTGACAGCCCGAGGCGATAACATCATGGGCTGTGACTTGTTTTACGGACTGGATTTTGCCATAAAAGACGACGCTGGGAACGAATGGTCGGGCTGTGGCCAGTGGAACCCTCTGGTTCTGGTGATCGATGAGGATGTTGTGTTGGACGAAGAGCTAACGGACACCTCGGTGGTCAAGCAGGACCAGCCTCACTCAGGTTTGGCACAGGAGGGTCTCAGTGCGGGATATGGTAGAGGGGGGTACCGAGTGTTGCAGCGAGGCACCTGTGCCGGCGAGTGACACCAATGTGATAGCCCCAGATGCCTCCGGAGCTTGGCCGCAGGGGGATGGAGGGTCTGCAGCTACAATAGTTTTAGAAGAGGTCGGGGCCAGACTGATGAGCACGGAGGAATGGTGTGCTCAGCAGCACCATTTCAGGCCGAGCCGGGCCCCACTGAGGGTTATGGACTTGGTTTGGGTTTGAGGTGAAGAACGTCCATGGCGAAGATGGGCCAGACAACAGCCAGCTAAACATCATGAGTGTCTGTGCATAGTGGTTAAGCTGGGTGCAGCATACGTCAAGCTGTCCAATGGCTCGGTGAGGCACGCCAATCAGCGTCGGCGTGTCCGGGAAGAGGCTCCAGGTGATGGGGCTGGACGAGAGTGAGTGTCGGTGGTAAAGAAGAGAGGCGCTTTCGTCCGGAAGATCAGCCATCGTCCTGAGGGCCTGCTGCTTCCAGGGGCGCACTTGCTGAGGGGCTGCCCTGGGGCCCCCATGCTGGTTCTACTCCTCCTGCCCAAGGAACAGTGCTGTAAATATGTATGTTAATAGTTCTAGTGTTCTAATGTATGTATGTTGTAAAATGGGATTATTTTGTGTATTTTGTTTAGTTTAGGAGCACAGCGTGTAATTTTAGTTATGTATGGACTCTTTTCTTTAGTTTATCAGGTGGCAGAATAATCCACCCCGCCGTGTGGGCTGCATGGTAGTCCCCCTGTCAGCCCTGTTTTAGGTTATGTTGTGTGAATGTGTTAGGCCATTTTTGTACATTGGTTTTTGTTATGTTAGTCCGTGAGTGCCCAAATTGGGGAGGGTCTTAATGGTGTGTGTGGTTTTGGACTTTTCTGGGGGGTGGTGGTGATGTTGGTTTCCGGCGCCTTATTGTGAGGTGCGGTGTAGTGACGTGCACTTCCTGTCACGTCACTGTACCGCCCTATAAATACCAGAGGGCATCTATATTGCAGCCTTTTTGGACTGGTGCCCTCTGCCAGGTGTCTACAGCGTTACCGCTGTTCTACAGCTTTAATAAAGCTCTGTTCCTCCTGTCATGTTGCCAAATCCTTCACTCAAGGTATTTTACCACACATAACACCACAGACACCGGAGGCAAAGCGGCAAAACGCCACCCTGTGATACAGCAGGTCCCAAATCGCCACCTGCTGGTGTGGGGGGTGGTGAGGGGTAGGGCAGGCCGTCTGGTGGCCCGCCCTACCCCCCGCCACCCAACGAGGTCTTCCTGTCCACATACACATCCTCCACCCCTGCATGTCCACACACGCCCACCTTCATGTGTACACACACATATTCACCATCACATATGTCCAGCTACACCCACACACATCCTTGCATGTTTACACACAACACACATAATGCACTGCGCTTCCCTCCTTTCTTCACTCTCAATGAAATATTTTTGCTGGTCATTAACATCTGTTTGTTCTCTCCCATAGATTGAGTCCCCGTCGTGCTGTTTGCTCTCTACATGTCTGTTCTTTTCCTCTTCTCTATCCCCTCACCCCCCAGCCAGTCGCAGCAGATGACTGCCCCTCCCTGAGCCTGTTTCTGCTGGAGGTTTCTTCCTGTTAAAAGGGAGTTTTTCCTCTCCACCGTTGCCAAGCGCTGCTCACAGGGGATCGCCTGACTGCTGGGGTCTTTCTGCAACTGTGGGGGTTCCCCCTACAGTTGATAGTGCTATGAGATGACTGTTGTTGTGAAATGGCGCTATATAAATAAAGTTGAATTGAATTGAACATACCCGCACGTTCACATGCACATACACGCACCCATATCCACACCTACACAAATACACGCAAACCCACACACATCCATACACACACACTCCTGCACATATGCATGCAAATACACACTCACACATGAGTACGCATGCACACGCACACACATATACACACGCACACTCATACATGTAGGCCCAGGAGAACGGGGGGCAACCTCCCCGGGACACATGCACCACGCCCGACCTCAGCCCAGAGGGGGAAACCCCCCCACCAGCACAAGGGCCCCAAAGCCAAACCGAGCCCCACCAAGAAGACAAGGTCAGTTGGCCCAGGGCAACAGCCCATGCCCCCAGGTCACCCTGCAGCCGCAATCGTCCCAACCCACCAGCCCCCCAGGCCAGACCTTTTTTGTTATTTATTTTTTCAGATTTTTTTTTTTTTTTTTTTTTTTTTTTTTTTAGAAGTTTTGCGATTTTTTTTTCTTCAAAAATGGGATTTTTTTTTTTTTTTGGGGGGGGGGGGAATTTTATGATTTTTTTCAGAAATTTTGTGATTTTTTCAATTTTGTGATTTTTTTCAAATGTAATTTTTTCAGAAATGTGATTTTTTTTTTTAAATTTTTGATTTTCTAAAGAAATTTTGTGATTTTTTTTTTGATTTTGTGATTCTTTTCTTGAAATTTGCAAAAGTGTTTCCCCTAAATTTGCTATATTTCTGCCATAAATTTTCTGGTTTTTGAATAATTTTGTTCTATTCTCCCTCATAAATTTGTTGCATTTTTCAGGGAAATTTGCCGTATTTTTCACATAAATCTGTTTCGTCTACCTATAAATGCAAAGAATCTGTGTCTGTCTGTCTGTCCGTCTGTGTGTTCCTCGCATATCTCCTGAACTGTTCGTCAGACTGGCCTCAGATTTTAGACGTGCTTTGCTGAGATTACGAGGGTGTGCGTATCCGAGTATGGAGTTGCTCAGTCAAAATATGTAATTCTTATCAATAAACGTTTAGCCACCGCTATGTCTCATGCCCAGGCTTCTAGAAGTGTGGGTGGGGTTTTGGTTTGACTCTGTACTGACTGGATAATACTGGGCATCACTGCATCAATCACCACAGCGCTCCATATGCAAAACAAGGAAGCAAAAAAGGACAAATTTGACTAGAAAAAGACAATACTGAAGATTTCATGCTTATATAATTATACCATAAAGTTGCCATGATTGCATAGGTCTAAAGGATTATTCGGCATGGAAAACACGAGGTGTGCACAGGGGAAGGGGTGGGGTGGGGTGGCGGGTGTTATGTCTGTATATGGAGCCAAGGATGCGTAACCGCCAGGCAGAGGGGATGGCAAAAGACACCGCCCCTCCTGCCTACCACCCTCTTACAGCCACGGGTGGTGGCGGAACCGGAAGGTGAAGCTGCCACCCATACCTCACAAATAAGTTTCAACTATACACAACATTCTCCCTCCTCACAAAAGTCCAAAGCACACATACACATTTTAGACCCATCCCAATTTAGGACCCTAATCACACACTAAAATGACAAAAACAGTATATCATAACACATTCACACCAAAACAACTAAAGCTAGGGGGGACGAGTGGACTGCCGTCCTACCCTCACACGGCCAGGTGGATTATTCTGTTGCAGGTATTAAATAAGAAACAGTCTGTAAACTAAAATATCGCCGTGTTTCCTAAACTAAATAAAACGTACAAAATAATCCCCCAGAACTATATACACATAACAATAGATTACACTTAATGCATGCATGCAAATGAACCTATGATACACACGGCTGAAGAATAAATAAGCCCGTGGGCCCCTTTGGACAATCCCTTCGTCAGTCTGCCCCTGGAAGCGGACCGCCTCCCGGGCCGTAGCAAGTTGCCTCGGCACCGGTGTGCCTCCTCTTCCTCACCATCGGGTGTCTCACTTGTCCAGGCCCACCACTCACAGTCTCCTCCCGGGCATGATGTAACTTGTTGGGTGCCCTCACAAACCATCTGATAGCTGGGGAGCAGCGTCCTCCTGCCTGGCCACAACACACAGCCGTCCCTAGTGCTCCACCACCTGCCGTTTGGTCCTTAACTGCCATGGTCTCACCACCCCCTGAGCCAGAATCCGGTCCATGGCTCCCAGAGGGGTTTTGTTCGGCTTACAGTGTTTCTGCTTGGCACGTCATTCTAACGTGCCAGCTGGTCCTGCCCTGACCTCTTTTAACTTTGCCATCGCCGTTATGACCCCTTGTTTACCGGTACCGTCCAGCCGAAATCCGGGAACAGATGGGGCCAACCACTCAGCGCCACCCGCCGTCACAGGCGTGCCGCTGTGCCACCCAGTTCTCTCATCCAGGGCTACTTGGGCTCTGGCACAGGAACCCTCCTGTGATGGCCCTGGGTGATATTGGTCTTGCACACTCTCCAGGGTGCCAGACAGTTCCTCATCCCACCCTGCGCCATCTACCACACCCGGGATCAAACGGTCCCACGTCCCGGCCGATTTGCGCCGAGCCGTCAGTTCCAACGGCCCTACCTTGGTCAGCAATCTTCCTTCACAACCACAAAGCGGCACCGGTTCCTTCTCAATTCTGACGTGCTGGGAAAAACATCTCACGGTTGTCCAATCCGACACGGAGCCCACCGCTCCCGAGCCAATCCACAACAACACTCCCGTCCTGTCCAACTTCATCATACAGTACATGTAACCGTTGGTACTCAGAGACACAGCATGGACAACCATGAGGGCGCAAGAGTCCACTTTGTGCCACGGACCCACTCGCTCGGATCTGTGGCATACCCTGGTGACACGAAGCAAATGGCCACATGTGCCACAGCACTCCGCTCTTGCCGAACAACCCTTAGCCTCGAAACGGTGCTTCGTGGACCCACAGTCCTCACCTTTGGCCTTTCCCAGAGCGGACCTCACATTCACAGTGCTGGCGTCGTCCTCCACACTTCCCACGCTGACCGGGTCCACTTCATATGCAATCGATGGTGATCCCAGATGTTGGAGTGACAAGCTCTCACTCAGCTCCTGTGACAGTTCGTCCACAGCTTCCAGCAGTTGAGCTAACTCAATGGCGGTGGGCAGCACCAATTCACCCAAAAACGTAAGCAGCTACGACCAGATTGTCCACATGTTTTTATCCACATGTCCACATGTTTATTAATGAGGTTGGCACAGATTCACCACACGTAACTGCCAGGCAGAGGGCAGAGGGGATGGCAAAAGAGACCGCCCCTCCTGCCCACCGCCCTCTTATAGCAACCCGTGCCTCACAAATAAAGGACTAAACTATACACAACAGCAGGGACGCATGGTGCCGCAAAGGACAGTGGTGGCACATGGGCAAAGCAGCAGCCAAGACTTCCGTTAACTGGGCAGGCTGGGCTTGGCTCCCTGTGAAGGACTGCGATCCACCAGTTCAACTGCTGCTTCTCCAACACCAGTGTCCGACCGGGCGGACCACGGTCCTTGGCGGGGAGGCACGCCCAGCCTGCCCGGTCAGTGGTAGATGGAAGTCCTGACTGCTGCTTCACCTGTGTGGTACCACTGTCCTTTGCAAGGCCACGAGTCCCTTCTCCCATGCGGGTATCTAAATATTAAAAACTTAATAATAATACTGCCATGATCGTGGAGTGGAACAGCCAGATCAACTGCATATCATATGCAGACACATATGCACGCTTTGATTAAATGACGACAAGACACAAAACTGCCCAAATAACAAAATAAATCATTTTTATTTAAATATTTACAGACAAATGGGCAACACTGATGCAACAGTTGCAGCCAAACGGGTCATTCTGTTGTGTGTAGAATGTGTGGGGGGGGGCCTTAGGGCTTGCCGTAGCGGCCCTGGTGGTGATGTCAGGCAGGCTGCAGGACCTGCATATAGTTCTGTGAGTGTTCAATAAAGTAAGAGTTCACTGCATAGCATAAGAGGACTCCAGACTCAGATTACAGACATAACATTTTGGCGACGAGAGAAAACCATGGAGGTGTATAAGATAAGATAAGATAAGATAAGATAAGATAAGCCTTTATTAGTCCCACAATGGGGAAATTCCAGGATTGCAACAGCACAGGGATAGCAACACTCAGAGCAACAATCAGAAGGCAAGAAAAAACAAGAACAGCTAGTATACATATGTACGTATTACTATAACTATATATATATATATATATATATATATATATATATATATACACATATATATACAGTATACGTATATATATATATATATATATATATAGACAGTGCAGAGCATTGTGGTTGGTGGATGTGCAGCAGAAAGTCTAAGTTCTCTCTCCGCAGATGCGGCGGGCCAGCTGGATGTCTTTGGGCATGGTGGTGACCCTCTTGGCGTGGATGGCGCACAGGTTGGTGTCCTCAAAGAGACCCACCAGGTAGGCCTCGCTGGCCTCCTGCAGAGCCATGACGGTGGAGCTCTGGAAGCGCAGGTCGGTCTTGAAGTCCTGAGCGATCTCCCTCACCAGGCGCTGGAAGGGCAGCTTACGGATGAGCAGCTCCGTGGATTTCTGGTAGCGATGGATCTCTCTCAGAGCCACGGTACTGGGCCTGTAACGGTGAGGCTTCTTCACTCCGCCGGTGGCCAGAGCGCTTTTTCCGAGCAGCCTTGGTGGCTAGCTGCTTCCTGGGGGGCTTTTTCCCCCAGTAGATTTACGGGCGGTCTGCTTGGTTCTTGCCATCGCTCTTTATTATTCTGTCTTATATTTCTTGCACGCCACCTAAACTCCAGCCCGGCACCCGCGTCGTTTTCGCTACAGTTCCTCGGTATGTCGAGTTTCTTCGTTAGCACCGGGTGGTGGTTGAGTGCTAGCTAGCACTAGCTCTTCCCTGCTGTATTGTCTCCTGCTGTAAACAGTGGCTTCGTCCGCCGACTCGGGAAACCTTTGGGGCGATCTGTGTGTCCGTGATATATATATATATATATATATGGGCTACCTCCACCTCTGCCATCGTTTCTGGAGTGTCCGGGAGAGCCAGCGATCCTGTGGCCGGATTGGATGGCCATGCTTGGGGGATACATTGCTGGGCTGGGCCTGTGTAGACTTGATGGAGACCGAGGACGGGTGCTCCTGGTCCGTCTCGGCACAGAGGGTCGGAGAATTCTTGGCATGTTGGGAGAGACGGAGCTTTATGCGGATGCTGTTGGGCGGCTGGCTGGAGATTTTGCCAAATGTCCATGGGACACAAAGCTTGTGTGGTAGTGAGGCTGTTGGTGCCAAGGGAAGCTAAGCTAGTTAGCTCGGAGGAGCTAAAGGCTCAGGCTGTGGTGACGGCAAGGATAACCACGAGTCTAGGTGCGTGGCAAAACCAAGCTACAAGCTACCAGCTGGGTATCCAGAGGGGACCTGAGCCCCTGGTTACCAAAGACGGCGAGCCAGCCGAGGAGCTCAGCACGATGTGTGACCGTAGCGCTGGTGATTTTGACGGCACAGTGAGCAATGACAGCATGAAGGGAGAGCAGCGACCGGATTCAACTGAGTTTTACCCACAGCTGGAGTCCGGGCAGCAGGAGAGCGGGGTCAAGCATGCTTAAAGCCCTGGGAAGCAGCAGCGACAGCCGGGCGCAGAGGCAGCACAGTGGCGTGCCTTGGACGACAAGAGAGGAGGTGCCGGCCGCCACAGAGGTTAGGTAGGACCTCAGTGCCTGAGCTCAAAGCGCCTTGGACAAGGGTGCTGGGCGTTACGGCAAGGTGCCCAAGTCAATGGGTGACACCGATGAGCGAGCTTTGGTGTTCCCCGGAGCTTGGTGACAGGGGGCCGGAGTGTTTGGGCCTACAATGGCAACAGCTGCAGCGGTGTTTAAGGTGGTCGGGGGTGGACCGACAGGCACGGAGAGACTGCGTGAGGGGCAGCAGCACTGCAGATTGGACGGTGCGAGGAGGCGTGCTGGCAGGCTACGGTGTTCCCGTGAGGAGGTGTTGGATGGCGGGTCCGGATGGGCGAAGCGGTCGGTGGTGAGAAGAAACATTTTCGCTGGGGAAGTCAGCTTCGACCCCGGGGGCAGGCGGCTTCCAGGGGTGCGCATGACGTGGGGCTGCCATGGGCCCCTGAGCCGGTTTTATTCCTGGCTGCCCATGGACTGTGGTATAACCTAAAAATTCAACTGTAAATATGTTTATATGGTGTTATAATAATGAATATGTTTGTGCATGTATATATGTTAAAAATAGTGCTGGTGTGCAAGTGAATATGTGGTGTTGTGGGATTATTTTATGTATTGTGTTTAGTTAGGAAACATGGGAGTTATTTTTTTAGTTACCAATGGACTGATTTATTTAATATTGGTGGCAGAATAATTTGCCTGGCCGTGTGGGGGTAGGACGGCAGTCCACCCGTCTCCCCTAGACTTTAGTTGTTTTGTGTGGCTGTGATAGGCCCTTGTTAGTGATTTCAGTTTAGTTTTCTTAGAGCGTGGTTCGGGTTCTAAATTGGGGAGCGTCTCAATTGTGTGTGTGGTTTTGGACTTTCTAAAGGGGGGAGAATGTTGTGTGTGTGTGTGTGTGTGGCCCTTAGGACTTGCTGTTGCGGCCCTGGTGGTGACGTCAGGCGGGCTGCAGCAGCTGTATGTAGTTCTGTGAGAGCTCAGAGAGTTTGCTGCATGGCATAAGACGACTCCAGGTTCTGATTACCAACATAACACATTCTGTTGTGTATAATAATGTTCAGTGATTTGTATTCATAATATTGCTAAAATATAAAAGGATGCACTACAATGGGTCTCAAATATTTGTGAACGTGTCCTGTTATAGTACTGCACGAGTTTATTGGGGATAGACTATAAACGACACTCATAAACTAAATTATAATGATGACTGAACAACTTCCATTCCCCAAAGTGCAAAACACAACATGAATATACTGTATGTCATAAAGGATCACACAAATAGGCCTGACAAACAAACAAGGGTTCTTAAACAGTGGCTAATATTGGATGGCCCATTCACTTTCAATAATTCTGTAATTAATATTCACACACTCAAATAAATCTTGGTGTTCAGTCCCTTTCATATTTGTCAAAATCTAACGTGATTGCCTACATATAGCCTCCACCTCTGTATTCCACTTTTACACGCAGCCTACGTTTGGGCCTGGAAAGCCTAAATGTTCAAGTTTTCTCCAAAAACTGGTGACTTCTTCTGAATCTAAATTTACACCTCGCTTCTCATGTGAGGTTTTTTTTTTTTTTTTACCTTTTCTGCTGATGAACGTACAGGTGGATCTCAATAAATTAGAATGTCAACAAAAAGTTGATTTATTTAGGTAATTCAATTCAAAAAATTAAACTTCTATATTATATAGATTCATTACACAGAGTGATATATTTCAAGTGTTTATTTATTTTAATTTTGATGATTATGGCTTACAGCCCATGAAAACCCTAAATTCAGTTTCTCAAAAAATTAGAATATTGCATAAAATTAAATAAAAAAATAGTTTTTTTAATACAAATGTGGACCGACTGAAAAGTATGTCCTTGCAAACACTCAGTACTTGGTCGGGGCTCCTTTTGGATTAATTACTGTATCAGTGTGGCGTGGCATGGAGGTGATCAGCCTGTGTTTCTGCTGAGGTGTTATGAAGGCCCAGGTTGCTTTGATAGTGACCTTCAGCTCGTCTGCATTGTTGGGTCTGGTGTCTCTCATCTTCCTCTTGACAATCCTCCATAGAGTCTCTATGGGGTTTAGGTCAGGAGAGTTTGCTGGCCAATCAAACACAGTGATGCCATGGTCATTAAACCAGGTTTTGATACTTTTGGCAGTGTGTGTCTGTGTGTGTGTGTGTGGGGGGGGGGGGGGGAAACCTGCTGGAAAATGAAATCAGCTTCTCCATAAAGCTTGTCAGCAGAGGGAAGCATAAAGTGCTCTAAAATTTCCTGGTAGACGACTGCGCTGACTTTGGTCTTGATAAAACACAGTGAACAAACACCAGCAGATGAGCTCTGTTCAGATAAAAGTAAATTTTGCATTTCATTTGGAAATCAAAGTCCCAGAGTCTGGAGAAGGAGTGGAGAGGCACAGAATCTAAGTTGCTTGAGGTTTAGTGTGAAGTTTCCACAGTCAGTGATGATTTGAGGAACTGTGTCATCTGCTGCTGTTGGTCCACTGTGTTTTATCAAGACCAAAGTCAGCGCAGTCGTCTACCAGGAAATTTTAGAGCACTTCATGCTACCCTCTGCTGACAAGCTTTATGGAGAAGCTGATTTCATTTTCCAGCAGGACTTGGCACCTCCCCCCCCCACACACACACTGCCAAAACTTCTCACAGAAAGGATCACAAAGTGCTGCACAATAAAATAAAACACAACATCACAAATACAATAATAAAGGCATAAAAACATTAAAAAACATAAAAACCAAATCAAACTTAAAAGCCTGTTTAAACAGCAGTGCCTTCAGCTGCTTTTTAAAAGCGTCAGCAGAGTCTACTGAGTGCAAAGACAGTGGTAGAGTATTCCACAATTTTGGTGCCACTGCCTGAAAGGCTCTGTCACCTCAAGTTTTAAAATGGGTTTGAGGGACAGCCAGTAAAAGTTGATCCGAGGACCTCAAAGACCGTGAGAGGTTATACACTTTAAGCAGCTCAGTGATGTATTTAGGGGCCTGA
The DNA here is from genome assembly GCA_020510985.1 of Pholidichthys leucotaenia. NCBI lineage: Eukaryota > Metazoa > Chordata > Actinopteri > Cichliformes > Pholidichthyidae > Pholidichthys > Pholidichthys leucotaenia. The sequence continues at coordinate 418,203,154 of CM035843.1, forward strand.
TCATGAATAGCTCTAAAAACAAGAACTAAAATTTTAAACTGAATCCTAAAACCAACTGGGAGTCAGTGAAGTGCTGCTAAAACCGGTATAATGTGAGCCCTTTTCATAGTGTGAGTTAAAAGTCTGGCAGCCAAATTTTGAACAACCTGGAGGCGTTGAAGGTGCTTTTGGCTCAGACAGGTAAAAAGACTATTACAATGGCCTAAGCGAGAAGAAATAAAAGCATGAATAATCATCTCAAGTTCCGCCTTTGACACCAGGGTTCTTAACCTCTTGCACTCCGTTGTACCGCGGGCGGGCAAGTCTCTGTGTCCCAGAGCGCACGAGGGCGCTCTCGTGCATCCTCGAGTGCACGAGGGCGCACGAGAGCGCACTGAAAAAAAAAAAAAAGTTCTTCCACTACAGACACAGCCACGAACAGATTGGATATGATTGACCTCTCATTCGACTAATAAGAGCCTTGAATTGGGTTTCTGAAACCTTGAAGAACCAATGACTGAAAACCTAGCAAGAAGGACCCGCCTACCAATGCAGCGAGCCAATTGACGCACAGAAGTTCGCTGAGCTGTTTTGTCTAAAGCTGGGTGAAGAGAGACTGCTACAGCAGCCACAGGCGGTGCTTTTTTTTTTTTTTTTTTTATTCCAGCAAAGTGTTTAGAATTCTCTTATATGGTCATCATAGACCGACTGGGGCCGATGACGAAGGACATAAATCATTCGCCAAAACCGCAATCATGGAATTATATTTTGACCGGGTCGCGAGACCAGAACCACGAGCAGACCAGCGTCGCGTTCGTCTGACAATGAGGAAGAGAAGTTGGCCAGGACAATGTGGCTGTGAAGAGGTAAGGTGAAAATCCCTGAAAATTGTAATCAAAAATGACTTTTGACCGATCGGTAAATTACAACTGTGCGCCGCGGTACACGGGTCGTTCGCCGCGTCCGGACCGTGAACGCCCCCCCACCCCGCTACTATTCTGTAGCGAGTGGGGGGGACAACCCCCCCCCCACACACAGTAGCGAGGGGGGGGAAAGCCGCGGTGACTGCGCCGCGGTCGCCACATCGCCACATGAGTCTAATCCGTCATGTAGCGATGGCCGATGTCCCCCCCCCCCCCACACACACAGACACAGCCCTGAGTGTGACCTTTCATTAGAGCCCAAAATGAAGCTTCTATATTGAATCATTCAAAAGTTACAGACGTTTTTCCAAACTGTGCCATTTGGCACAATTTGGCACAGTTTCAAAACGCCTGGGAACAACCTGAGGAAAAAGCTGTGTAATCTATTCATTTTTTGTGGTATTGTTACAAAATTTGGACCTCAGCTGGATAACACTTGGTTCTACATTTCTGTTGCATTTTCCAGCCCGGATCTGAAGCTGTGTGTTATTTGCAAGCATTTGTATCCAAAAAAACACCCAGGCCAAATTTATTTTCTTCAAGTTCAGTATGTTTAGATGACTGTAATTCAGTGGCTGGAGCACTTAGAGAGGTTATGACTGTTTTGCCAAAAAAATCAAAGTGTTTTCTTTTAAATGAGACCAATCCCATGAAGATGCTGCAAAGGGTTGAAGAACAGCTTTTGATTTAATTTGGGCACATTATTTTTTGGTGTTTTTAGGGAAATTGACCAGAGTGCAAGGGGTTAACTTAGAAATATTCTTCAGATGGAAGAAACAATTTCTAATTAATTGATTAATGTGGTGCTCAAGAGACATAGCCGAGTCAAAACTGACACCAAGATTCCAAAGACTCGCCAGGACAGAGGAACCTAGTGTACCCATGTGGTGCTTAATAAGTGGGATCTTGTTTTCAGGAGCGATAATTAATGACTCTGTCTTGTCTGAGTTAAGCTGTAACAAATTTGCACTTAACCACTGTTTGATGTTAGACAAGCAGTTAGTTAAAGATGGCAGCATGTGAAACTCAGACTCTTTAAAAGAGCAATACAACTGAATATCATCAGCATAAAGATGATAAGAAATACCTTTGAACTGGCTAATTATCTGTCCCAGTGGCAAAATGTAAATTAGAAATAAAATGGGTCCTAGAACTGATCCTTGTGGTACCCCACATGAATACTGTGCTATTTCAGAAAAGATCTGATTCAGGGACACATTAAAGGTTCTTCTGGAGAGGTATGATGAAAACCATTTTAAAGGGGCTATATCATGCTATTTTAAGCCTTTCAGAGTAAACTATATGCATGGATGTGATAGTATATTACCTTTGGTACACTGGAGAATGAATTTCTTATGAAATATGAGTTATTTTCGCGAGCCCGGAAGTAAGATGCCTCGATCTCTGAGGCTCCGCCTCTCCTTCTTGTGGCTGCCGCCCATTTCATGATGTAACCCCTGAGCCGGCTGCTGCAGCGTGTCGCTGGGTTTTGCCCATGAAAACAATATCTACAGTAAACTTTAGAAAAGATGGATGAGCATGATGAACTCTTTAGCCTCCTGTTATTATTTTAGCCTATAATATTATTCTTATGTAGTGTATGGTTAATCACGTTTAATATTATGATTTTAGCCTCTGCATTCTGGTCTATTTTGACCATTTCTGACGAGTAGGCTCTTCTTTAGGAAGGCTGAACAAACTCCTAAATCTCTCACAGCCAAAGACACATTTACGCCACTTAGAAGACATTGTCTTACGTAAAAAAGCAAACAGTTGTTGTCACTGAGCAGATTAGGTGCGAGAGGAACTACTTCTTCACAGCGTCAATGCTAAAGTGAAAGAGTTTTGCCGATCACCGCTCCGTTAGCTGCGCGGAGAAAGTGGGTGTGTGCGTTAGCCTGGGGGTGGTACTGGCAGCACAGGCACTTCCTGGAGTGGGCGGCTCACCCACGTTCATACGTATGAACGTGGGGACCCAGTCATTATCAGGGACAGGGCGGAGCAGCAGCTCAGAGAGCAGGGTTGAGGAGGACTACTCAGAGATGCGTGAATGGAGCAAAACACCACCTTGGGGGTGTTTTTGGTGAGGAATTAATATTATAACATGCTTAAAAGCTCAAAAAAGTCGATTTTGCATGATATAGGCCCTTTAAAACAGAACCAGACAGCCCTAGCTCTTTGAGTCTGTTGATCATTATACAGTGATCAACAGTGTCAAAGGCAGAAGAAAGATCCAATAAAACCAGAACTGTGTATTTATCAATGTCAGCCGCCATCATGTCGTGACTGGAGACTCTGACTAAAGCTATTTAGGTAGAATAATTTTTCCGAAAGCCCGACTGAAATTTATCCATGATATTACAATTTGCCAAAAATGACATAAACTGCTCAGCCACTACCTTTTCCAGAATTTTTGATATGAAAGGGAGTTTAGAGATTGGCCTATAATTATTTGTCTGTGATGGATCCAAACTCAGCTTCTTAGGTATTGGTTAAACCACAGCATGTTTGAAGGAGCTGGAACCACACCAGCTGAAAGTGAAATGTTTATCAGTTCAACAACTGAAGGACCATTTGACTCAAAAACAGCTTAGCAGGGAGAACATCAGCAGGGGATGAGGAGGGTTTCATCTTCTGCAGCAGAGCCGTGATGTCCTGAAGGGTCACAGAATTAAAAGTGGACCAAGTAATATCTTCAACTTAGAAACTTTATTCGATCAAATCAAAATAAAGCTCTCACTCGACCTATTTATTCATCCTTGGAAAAAATGATGATGAAAGATAGTAAAAGAAAGGGTATTATTTCAGAGTTTTATAACTCATTGACACTATCTTCAAGTGAAAATTCACTGAAAAGATTAAACTACTGGAAAGAAGATCTGCAAATTGAAATTTCAGAGGAACAATGGGAATTGGCTTGTACAGAAGCTCAAACCAAATCAATAAATGCACGCCTTAAATTGATACATTTCAAATGGTTAATGCGGATGTATGTTACACCGGAGGAGTTAAATAGATATAACAAAAATATACCAGATACATGCACAAAATGCATGGAAAGTAAAGGAACCCTATTTCATTGTTTATGGGAATGTAGATTAATAAGAATGTTTTGGGAAGAGGTGAGGGTAACAATTGAAAAAATAATCTCAAAACAAATCATATTGAATCCTAAACTGTTTTTGTTGGGTCTGTACCCAGAAAAGCATAATTTTAATAAAAGTGAAAGAACATTCATAGACCTCAGTTTGCTTAATGCCAAAAAATGTATTGCACTATTATGGAAAAAGACTCATAGACCAGATGTGACTCAGTGGTTAAGACAGATGTTAACAAACCTTCCATTAGAAAGAATAACATATATACTAAAATCAAAGGAAATTGTGTTTGAGAATATATGGAGACCTTTTATTGATTATGTAAAAAATTTAAACATAACTCTTGAAGAAGAAGGTGAATGATGTGTGTGGACCTTGTAAATTCCAAACTGGTGAACATAATATGTATACTTATGTATTGGATTGTCTAGACTAAACAGAGGAGCATTGTTGAAGACTTGATTTTGTTGGTGGTTGTTGGTGTTTTTAGTGCATTTTTTTTTGTAGTACTTTAGTGTTAGTGTTTGATTGTTTGTATCATGTTTGTTAAAAAAAAAAAAGAAAAGGTTCAATAAAGATATTGTGGAAAAAAAAAATCAAAGGAAATTGTGTTTGAGAATATATGGAGACCTTTTATTGATTATGTAAAAAATTTAAACATAACTCTTGAAGAAGAAGGTGAATGATGTGTGTGGACCTTGTAAATTCCAAACTGGTGAACATAATATGTATACTTATGTATTGGATTGTCTAGACTAAACAGAGGAGCATTGTTGAAGATTTGATTTTGTTGGTGGTTGTTGGTGTTTTTAGTGCATTTTTTTTTTTTTGTAGTACTTTAGTGTTAGTGTTTGATTGTTTGTATCATGTTTGTTAAAAAAAAAAAAAAAAAAAAGGGTTCAATAAAGATATTGTGGAAAAAAAAAGTGGACCAAGTACAAGGTGAGAGCATAACACTGGCACAGTTGAAAGATGATGGCAAAATGTTTTCCCTGATATCTCTGATCTTATCAACAAAGAAATTAAGAAATTTGTTACTGTCTGCTTTACAGAACACAGGAATTAGAGGGGTAGCAGGTGAGACAAGAGTTTTAATTGTGTCAAGACTGTGGGATTTTTCTTATTTGTGAAAATTATTTTTGAAAAATGCTGATTCCTGGCATCCCTCAGCACATCATTTAAAGAGGCTCTAAGCTCCCTTAGATGGAGTCTGTGAACCTCCACTTGGGTGGATTTCCATAAGCGTTTTACCTTACAACAATTTCTCCTAAAGGATCAAATGGAGTCATTTATCCAGGGATGAGACTTTTTAGGAGAAGCAAGGACAGATTTCACTGGTGCCACTTTGTCTAAAATAGCCATACAGTGGGATAAATGTCTGAGTGAAGGCATCAGGATCTTTAATTCCATCACTAAGTGTAGCTCAAACAAATCAGAGAAGTCACTTGCTGCCTCTTGGTTAATAATCCACCTTTTTGCTGCCATTTTCAGAGGAGGAGGGTTCACAGGGAAATTAACATTAAAAAGCACACAGCTGTGATCACTGATCTGGAAGTCATCCACACACACATTTTCAATATTCAAGCCCAAAGAAAAAACAAGGTCCAAGGTATGACCCTCAGCGTGTGTAGGGCCTGAAACCTGCTGGATGAGGTTATAAATATGAGTGATGGATAAAAAGTCCACAGCTGTGTTACATGTAACGTCATCAATATGAATGTTAAAATCACCAATGATTAAAACCCTCCCCAGTTTAATAAGAGAAGATAAAAAGTCTGAAAACTCCATAAGAAAGATACTTGCAGGACCAGGAGGACAATAGATTAAAACACAGTAAAAGGCATAAAAGGTCCCAACTTTTATTATCTGAGACTCAAAGGAGGAGGGCTCAGAGTTTACCAGTCTGCACAGGTGGCTGTCCCGGTATACAACAGCAAGTCCTCCACCATGTCGCCCAATCCAGGGAGTCCCGATAACAGAGCAGCCAGTGGGACAGAGCTCCTTCAGGTGGAAAAACTCATTTTCTCTCTGCCACGTTTCCACCAGTAACATAAAATTCATATCCTCTCTCAAGAAAAGTTCATTAAGAGTGAGGGATGTTAGAAATGGAGTGAGGATTGAGCAACGCCATCCGGATGGGTGATGGCTAAGCTGCGCTCACAGCTGATCGAAGTGAAACTGACTGCAGGCACCTGACGCGGTCACATGACTTCCAGCTGCGCTGGGCGGTCAGTCTCTGGTCAGGCAGGACGAATTGAGACCCTGGAGGCAAAACCATGATTCCGTCCACAATCGTCCTGAACATAAGTGTTTGTGAGACGGGAGAGCAAGTCAGCAGCTGCAGAGGAGCATCCGTAGTCACATCTTGGATGGGAATCCGCAACAGACACCGGGTGCGTTCACGATGACCAAACCAGGAACCCTCAGTCCGGACAGCTCGTCTCCTCTTAGCTTGACAGCCAGCTCTGCAACCCCATCTCCTGGGCTTCTTCCCAGGCTTACCAGGACACCAGCTCGTGAAGAGAAGCTGGTACTCAAGTGAGGAGGGAGAACACACAAACGGGGGCGGAAAAGTTTGTCTGTAGCCCTCCTGAGAGTCAAATGATCTTTCCATAGACAGTTTAATCTGGTACAACGACTGTCGATCATATCTCAGTGTAGTGAAGACACTTTCATTTAGTGATAAGGTTGATATAACAACAAAAATGACAAACAGCGATAGATGACACAGACAAAATGAGACAGTAGCCAGGCCAAACACAGGCACCATCTTGCCTGTGTGTGGGTCAGTACTATAACAGGAGACACTTATAAATATCTGAGACCAATTGTAGTGCATCATTTTATATTTTAGCAATATTATAAGTACAAAACACCCAACATTATTATACTCAGAAGAATGACCCATTTGGCTGCAACTGTTGCATCAGTGTTGCCCATTTGTCAGTAAATAAAAAATGATTTATTTCGTTATTTGGGTGGTTTTTGTCACGGTCATCGTTTAGTCAAAGCATGTGTTGTAATTTCCCAGTTTGGGTTCAATAAAGTACACCTATCTATTTATCTATCTATATGTGTCCGCATATGATATGTAATTGATCTGGCCATTTCGCTCCACAATCATGGTGGTGTGGGGGATTCTCCACCCAGAGTCGGGAGCTGGGGGGAAGAGGGAACAAAGGACTGAAGGAGGAAGTGGTACTGGGGGGGCGGGGTCTCAGACGGAACAGAAAGGACTATCTGCCCTCTGGGGAGTAGAGGAGATGGCAGGGCCATTGGAGGAAGAGAGGGTGTGAGAAGTGGGACTGGCGTTATGTGATGTTAATGTGCCACGCATGTCTTTGTTCCACTGAATGATTGTTGCTGAGCTCCCTGGGTCTCATGGCACAGAATTAAAGGTTATAAAAGGAAGATGCCCATAGACCCAGTTAATGTTTTTACTGTACTTGATGTTAGAGGAGGAATGAAGTTCATGTGTTGTCTAGCTCGCTGCCTAGTCTGCTTCCTTCCTCCACATTGGTGACCCCAAGACGTGCCATGGAGAACAAGCCGAGCACTGCTCCGGAGACTACCAGGAGGGAGAACACCAGTGCCGCGTGCGCTGTCTCAGTCAAGCTCCCAGACTTTTGGCTTCACAAACCAACCACGTGGTTCCTACATATAGAAGCCCAGTTCACACACCGCGGGATAACAATGGGCGACACAATATATTACTATGTGGTCGCTGCGCTGGATGTGCATGCCACACAACAGCTGACGAGCCTGCTCCAGGAACCGCCAGGCCCAAGGGAAATATGAAGCGCTCAAGCGGATGCTATTCCAGTGCGATGCCCTGTCTGATAGTGAGAGGGCAGAGAGACTCCTAATACATTCAGAGTTAGGTGACAGATCAGCCGTGGAGCTCATGGAGAGCATGTTGGCGCTGAAGGGGAAGGACGACGAATCTTTCCTGTTCGCCCACTTGCTCCTCAGGAACCTTCCTGCTACAGCAAAGGCGATCCTCGCCAACTCGCCGTGGCTGGTGACCATAGACCACCGCACCCTGGTGCAGGAAGCGGACCGCATCATTTTGGCAACCAGAACTGTCACTGTGCATGCAGTGGCACTGGCATCTGCGAGGGACTCCAGCGAGGTCGAGGAGCCGTTGGTGGTAGCCGAGACAGACACCAAGAGATGAAGGAACAGGGTGATCTGTTTCTATCATTGCCATTTCAACTCAAATGCCCAACGCTGCCTGCTGCCATGCCAATTCAAGAAGCCAGGAAAATGGCACGGCCGGCAGTCAGTAGCAGCTGCAGCTGCTGGCGACAGGAACAAGCTGCTTTATGTCACGGACACATGTTCGGGGAGACGGTTTTTGGTGGACTCCAGCTCCCAGAAGAGCCCCATCCTGCCGGTCAGCACAGACAGATCGGCAGGAGGCAGTGGTCCCGAACTCAAGGCTGCCAACGGATCCACCATCAGGACGTTTGGTGATGGACTGACGCTGACGATAAGCTTACATGGATGCAATTTGCAGTGGGACTTTGTGGTAACTGCATGTTCTGCTCCCATTTTAGGCGCAGATTTTTTATGTGCTTATGGGTTGTTAGTCGATGTTGCCAACAGACATTTAGTGGACGCTGTCTTTTTCACCTCCCTGCCTTGCACGGCTCGAGGAGCTGGGTCAACAACACTGGCTAACATTATAGCTCCAGGGGGTAAGTACCAGCATTTACTTGCACAGTTCCCAGCACTCACGGGCCTGACTTTTTTAGCTATGGCAACCAAACACGGGGTTGAACATTTCATAACCATAAAAGGCCTGCCGTGTTCGCGCGACCTCGGCGCCTGGACGCAGCTAAACTGGCCAGCGCGTGTGAGGAGTTTGCCAACTTAGAGCAGTTGGGCATCGTCAGGCACTCCAACAGCCTGTGGGCATCCCCGTTACACATGGTGCCTAAAGCTGACGGGTCGTGGCGACTGTGCGGCGATTTCCGGCACTTGAACAATGCCACGGAACACGGTATCCCATCCCGCACATCCAAGATTTTTCTGTGCACCTGGCCGGGATGTGTATTTTTTTCGAAAGTGGATCTGGTCCACGGTTATCACCAGGTCCCGGTGTGTGCCAAAGATGTTCCTAAAACAGTGGTAATAACACTTTTTGGCCTTTTCGAGTTTTTATGCATGCCATCCATCCATCCATCCATTTTCTACCGCTTTTCCGGCGGTCTGGGTCACGGAGGCAGCAGTTCAAGCAGAGAAGCCCAGACTTCCCTCTCCCCAGCCACCTGCTCCAGCTCTTCAGAGAGGATACCAAGGTGTTCCCAGACCAGCTGAGAGACATAGTCTCTCCACCGAGTCCTGGGTCTGCCCCGGGGTCTCCTCCCAGTGGGACGTGCCTGAAACACCTCAAGTGGGAGGCGTCCAGGAGGCATCCTAATCAGATGCCCGTACCACCTCAACTGGCTCCTTTCAATGTGGAGGAACAGTGGTTCTACTCTGAGCCTCTCCCGGATGACTGAAGCCCTCACCCTATCTCTGAGTGTATGTCCAGCAATCCTACGGAGAAAGCTCATTTCAGCTGCTTGTATCTGCGATCTTGTTCTTTCGGTCATTACCCAAAGCTCCAGTGGGCTCACCACCTGCAGGAGGGATCATGGGGGTCCGGTGCTGTGTGGATTAGGTGGCGGTCAAAGGCGGAGACCTTGGCGCACTGATCCCAAGCTTTTACGCATGCCATTCGGATTAAAGGGCGTGGTACAGACCTTCCAGAGAATGATGGGCGCAGTGCTCCCATATACAGCACGTTTGACAGAGAATTGCTGGCTCTCCACCTGGTGATACGCCATTTCCAGTTTTGGATAGATGGGCGTGAGTTCACCGTGTTTGTTGACCATAAGCCACTGACGTATGAGATGTCCAAGGTCTCGGAACCATAGTCGGCCCGGCAGCAATGGCATTTGGCCGCGATCTCGGAGTTTACTACCGACATTCAACACATGGCCGGTAAGCTCAACGTTGTGGCTGATTGCCTGTTGCACGCGTTAGTCTTCCCAGTCTACATGGGAATAGATTTCCCTGCCATGCTCGTGGAGCAAGCTGGGGATGCGGACATTTGCGCACTCCAGTCTTTGCCTACTGGGTTAAAGCTAGAGAGCAGAGTGGTGCGAGAAGGGTGCCCTCCCTTGCTGTGTGATGTCTCCACCATTTGCCTACACCCGGTGGTTCCGAGCTCTTGGAGCTGCCGCATTTATGAGTCAATCCACTCCCTTTCGCATCCAGGCGTGCTTCGGTTAAACTGGTGGGGGTGAAATTTGTCTGGCTGCGCTTGCGCAAGGACATGAAAGAGTGGGTTGCAGCATGCGTCGCGTGCCAGCGGGCCAAAGTGCACAAGCACACCAGAGCCCCCCTCGAGCCATTCCAGGAGGTTCGACCACGTCTACATGGATTTGGTGGGACCCCTCCCGCTGTCACAAGGTTTCACGCATCTTTTGACAATCGTGGACCGCACCACGCGCTGGCCTGAAGTGGTCCTGCTGGCTTCCACCACGTCCGCAGAAGTGGCTCGTGCTTTTTTGTTGGCTTGGGTTGCACAGTTCGGATCCCCGTCGGACATCACTTCTGACAGGGGCCCGCAATTCATTTCGGAACTCTGGTCTGTGATGGCCCAGAGCCTGGGGGCCAAAATTCACCGCACTACCGCGTACAACCCCCAGACTAACGGGTTATGCGAGCGTTTTCATAAGTTGCTTAAGGCAGCGCTCAGAGCTTCGCTCATGAATGCAAATTGGGCTGACCACGTGCCCTGGGTTCTTTTAGAACTCTGTGTTTGCAACTTCCCATTGGTACCTTGGATCTCCGCTGTGGCTACACCGGCAGAAAGGGATCCAAACCTTGGGGAAGACATGCAGGTGCCACGGTGAAATCCAGAAGGCTTGCTCGGCTCCGCTGTCTTGCTCGCTCCACCTCGTCTTCTCCTAATTCTGCAGCCGGCCTCTTTCCTGGATCCTGGCCCTCGGATGTACCCGGAGTGAGGCCATCATTTCTCCAGCCTGTTTTTCCTGTTCGACCGTGCCAACCGGCCTTCTCCCTACTTCAAGCCAGGAAATCCTCTGCAGGTATCGTGTGCCTATGTCAGCTTTCACCGGCCTCCATTCCTGGCGAGACTGCTGCTGTTACAGAGCCCATCCAACTGGCGTTGCTTAACGCATGTTCCAGCTCAAATAAATGATTCTTTTTGAATGATTTATTAATTACTGCAGGGCTGGACTTTTTATTTCTTGTTGAGACTTGGCAGAGAAGTGAGGAATTTACCTCCTTAATTGAACTTTGTCCACCGGATTGTACTTTCTCCTGTGCCCCGAGATTGACAGGCCGTGGTGGTGGTCTGGCCATTGTGAACCAGAGCCGCTTTGTTACACGGATGGTGAGCCATGGAACTTTTTTATCGTTTGAACTGATGATTTCAAAAATTGGCTCCTCAGACCCATTTTATTGTGTTTTAATTTACCGCCCTCCAGGAGTTGATGCCTCTTTTTTATTCAATTTCAATTCAATTCAACTTTATTTATATAGCGCCATTTCACAACAACAGTCATCTCACAGCACTTTCAACTGTAGGGGAAACCCCCACAATTGCAGAAAGACCCCAGCAATCAGGCGATCCCCTGTGAGCAAGCGCTTGGCGACGGTGGAGAGGAAAAACTCCCTTTTAACAGGAAGAAACCTCCAGCAGAACCAGGCTCAGGGAGGGGCAGTCATCTGCTGCGACTGGCTGGGGGGTGAGGGAATAGAGAAGATGAAAAGGACAGACATGTAGAGAGCAAACTGCATGATGGGGACTCAATCTATGGGAGAGAACAAATGGGAGAGAACATGGTGGTCAATGACCAGCAAAAAAAAAAAAAAAATTTCATTGAGAGTGAAGAAAGGAGTGAAACCCAGTGCATTATTGAAGGTCTCCCGGCTGTCTAAACCTATTTCCAGCATAAATAAGGGAGGGTTCAGAGACACATGATCCCTCCCTAATTGTAGGCTATATCAAAAAGGAAGGTTTTAACCCTATTCTTAAAAACAGAGATTGAGTCTGACTCCCGAATCCAGATTGGCAGCTGGTTCCACAGGAGAGGAGCTTGATAACTGAAGGCTCTGCCTCCCATTGTACTTTTGGAGATTCTAGGTATTACAGGTAATCCAGCATTTTGGGAGTATAGTGCTCTGTTAGGATAATAGGGTAGTATCAGATCTTTTAAATAGAAAGGGGCCTGATTGTAGAGCTTTGTAAGTAAGAAGAAGGATTTTAAACTTAATTCTAAACTCTATGGGGAGCCAATGAAGGGAGGCCAGAACCGGAAAGATATGATCTCTCTTTCTAGTACCTGTTAAAACTCTTGCTGCAGCATTTTGGATCAACTGAAGACCTTTTAAAGATGTTTTAGGACAACCTGATCATAAAGAGTTTTAATAATCTAATCTAGAGCTAACAAAAGTGTGGATCAGTTTCTCAGCATCAATCTGAGACAAGATGCTCCTAATCTTGGCAATATTATGCAAATGATAGAAGGCAGTCTTAGAAACAAATTTAATATGTAAATTGAAAAACAGATCTTGATCAAAAATAACACCAAGGTTCCTCACAGAGCTATAAAGAGAAAGAGTAACCTGATCCAAACTAAGAGTTTGATTTGGAAAGGTTTCTTGGACCAACTAGAATGACTTCAGTCTCATGTGACTTTAATAGCAGGAAATTACAAGTCATCCAAGCTTTGATTTCCTTAAGACAGGCTTCTAACTCGGCTAATTGATTACTATCATCAGATATAATTGTGTGTCTATGTATAACAATGAAAATGTATACAGTGCTTTCTAATAATGTTGCCTAAAGGAAGCATATATAAACTAAAAAGAATAGAGCCTAGCACAGATCCCTGTGGAACCCCATGACTGAGCTTTGAGGTTTTTTCTTTGTTTTTGTTTTTTTTTTTTTGTTACTTATTTGTACCCGTAGGCAGATTTGTTTTGCAGTCTGGTGACAAGCCACCAGCTGCCGGTCGCTGCGTGCGCAAGCGCCCCTTATCCCGAGTTGGAAGAAAACTCATTACTGACATGAACAAACTGGAACCTATCAGATAAATAAGATCTAAACCACTGCAATGAAGTTCCATTTAGTCCAACATGGTGTTCTAATCTATCAAGTAGAATATTATGATCAATAGTATCAAAAGCTGCACTAAGGTCTAAAAGGACAAGTACAGAAACAAGTCCATTATCAGATGCGATTAGGTCATGAGTGACCTTCACTAAAGCTGTTTCAGTACTATGATGGATTCTAAACCCAGATTGAAACTCTTCAAATAAACCATTTCCCTGCAAGTTGTCATATAATTGTGTAGCAACAACTCTTTCTAAGATTTTTGAAATGAAAGGGAGATTAGAGATTGGTCTATAGTTAGCAAAAACTCCTGGATTCAGCGTTGGCTTTTTGAGTAAGGGTTTAATTACAGCAGTTTTTAAAAGCCTGGGATACATGGCCTTATGCTAATGAAGAATTGATTAATTGAAGAATAGTGCTATGGGAAGACTTCTTTACATAACCTGGTTGGAATAGGGTCTAAAAGACAAGTTGAAGGCTTGGATGAGGAAATTATTTTATCTAACTCTAAAAGGTCAATTGGAGTAAACTCATCCAAACAGATATCAACTGAAGGAGTTGTAGTAGTTACTGTATTTAAGTTAACGGTGGGAAGAATCTGACTGATATTATCTCTGATAGATGAAATTTTATTACTGAAAAAGTTCATGAAGTCCTGACTAGTAAGCTTTAAGGGAATGCTAGGATTGACAGAGTCCTGACTCTTTGTCAGCCTGGCTACAGTGCTGAAAAGAAACCTGGGATTATTCTTGTTCTCTTCTATTAATGCAGAATAATAACTTGTTCTAGCTTTCCTAAGAGATTTTTTTATAAATTAGAAGATGATTTCTCCAAGCTAAATAGATTTCATCTAATTTAGTGGAGCACCATTTTCTTTCTAATTGATGAGTCTTCTGTTTTAAGCTGCAAGTTTTTGTGTTGAACCAAGTAGTCCATGGGCCGAGTCAGATATTGGTACCACTAAAAGGGACAAAACCTCTATGGTGCCATTTTGTTTGTAGGACCTATATATGTGTATTAAGGCATGATAGCATTTCCAAATGAGTAGCTTAGTCATGATACACGGCACCTCCTTTTTTTAAGTAAAATTATCATGACGCCTAATATCACATGCTGGTATTTCTGAATTATTCTCCCTTTTACTGTACAAAATGCTAATAGAAATTGACCTTGGATAGTTTCCAATATTAATTTTTATTCAGTTTCTACTTTTCAGAGTTTTTTTGAGGGAGAAGGTACGATTTATTTTTGATTTCAGCACATTTTCGCATTCCAGTGGAGTGCCGCGAGGCAAGTCAATATAAATGTTTATTTAAGACTTATTTTGGTTATCACTTAGTTAAGAAAATTAATTAAATGTTATCTTTTATAGTGTGCCAAAAGAAACTGGAGTTCTGGAGGATCGCAACATTTTATTAAAACCGAAACCAGAATAATAGTGTACAACTTTATAGACAAGAATGAGTAATTTCAACATCAACATCAATCATCATCAATTTCAACATCAACAGAAAGCAGGCTGGCAAGGCCCAAGGGCAGCAGATCATTCTGAAGGCTGACAGAAACCTCTTTGGGCACATGATCATCATTGCTCAGAGCAGAGACTTACCCATCAAAGAGGTTCTAGCACACCCGTTAGGACCACTCCCATGGTCACTAGCAAACAGTGATGGTTCTCTTCGCAAGACGAACAAAGCTGCACTGGCAAGAGAGCTGGAGAAGAATGTGTCACCAGCAGAAGACATTCCAAAGCCTTCAGCATGCATCATTGATGGAATGAACCTAGTCCACAAGCTCAAGGGGGATGGCAAGACATTTGCACAGCTAGCAGATTCTGCACTGAGACAAGCTCTGCACGAAGGCACTGATAGTACCAGAATTGATGTCGTGTTTGATGTCTACAGGGAAACGTCGATCAAGAATGCAGAGCGATGCAAAAGAGGTTCCAACACTGGCACACAGTGGAAGAACATTGCACCTGGTCACAACATTCTGCAGTGGAAGAAATTCCTCAGAACCCCGCAGAACAAGATGAGCCTCATCAAATTCCTGGTCAACCAGTGGAAGCAGTCTGCAAAGAGGGAGACGCTGCAGGACAAATCGCTCTACGTGACGTGTGGAGAGGCATGCTACCTATTGACCAAGGACCAGTGGGCTGAAATCCAAACCCTGAGGTCAACACAGGAAGAGGCCGACACACAAATTCTTCTTCATGCCCGCCATGCTGCCGAGGATGGATACAGGTCCGTAGTCATCACAGCTGAAGACACAGATGTGCTGATCCTTAGCGTCGGCCTTAGCAAGAAGCTGGCCTGCTCACTGTACCAGAAATCTGGCACACAGAACCGGACGCGGTACATCGATGTTTGCAAGCTTGCAAGCTCTCTGGGTGAAGATGTCTGCCAGGCTCTTGTTGGATTGCATGCCTTCACAGGTTGTGACAGTGTCAGTTCGTTTGCCGGTCGCGGAAAGCTGGGTGCACTGAAGCTCCTGAGAGAGAACACAACCTACAAGCAGGCCTTCCAGCAGCTTGGTGAAGAATGGGATGTGTCCACAGACCTATTTGACAAGATGCAGGAGTTTGTGTGCCGCATGTATGAATCTTCCTCCACCATACGCAATGTCAATGATCTCCGCTACCACCTCTTCTATGCAAAACGGGGAGATGTGGAGTCCAGCCAGCTGCCACCATGCAAGGACTGTTTGCACATGCATGTGCTTCGGGCCAACTACCAGGCTGCAATATGGCGGTGCTGCCTTGAGAGGGAACCTGTTGTCCCAGACCCAAAGAGCTGTGGGTGGACAACAGATGAGGAAGGCAACCTGACCATTGAGTGGATGCGTGGATCACCCACGCCAGAGGCCGTGTTGCAGTTGCTGTCATGCAAATGTGTCCGCGTCTGTAAACTTCCAGACTGTGTGTGCCTGGTGAACCAGCTGAAATGCACATATATGTGCAAAACTGCAGACCTGCAGCAACCAGAGGGAAGAAGATGAAGATGGTGAAGCTTATGAAGTAGCAGATGATTCGGACACAGAAGAATAGATCTACTAGTTACCTGTTACAGTACTGTAATGGAATACTACTCTTTTGCTAGGAGACTACTTTGTAATCCTACAATAATTATGCATTAATCTACTGTTAAAACTGTTTACTGTGCTTCATTTGTATCTCAGATATCCTCTAATAACATTCACTTCTGCAATTATGAAGAAGCAGCAGTAGATGATTCGGACACAGACTAATACTAGCCGCTATAGTACTCTATTGGAAGTGCTTTGCAATGCCACAGTATTACAATACCAACTGTCAAAATAGTTTTTTGTGCTTTATTTGTATCTCAGATATGCTGTAATAACAAGTAACTGCTCATTAATAGGGTAAATATGTGTTGGTATTATCATTCCAAAAATTCGCAGCCTCAGATTTTGTGATTTATGGGGCATCATATTCAATGCCTGATAGCTATGACTAAGCTACTACTTTGGAATTGCTATCATGGCAAAATATCATCCACAGATATAGGCCATTCCAAAATGCATCACTAGAATTTGTCCCTTTGAGTGGTACCAATAACCCAAAAATCTGGTCTGGGCCCATGGACTAAAGGAGTTAGAAATCTCTGATTAGACTTTTTCTTTTTTAAAGGGGCTACCATGTCTAGAGTCTGATGCAGAGAAACTGTAACACTATCTACCATGCTATCAATTACAGAAGGAGCACGCTCTCCATAGCTTATTTCCGTTGTGTTGACACATGGCATAGAGGAAACAATCTGCTTAAATTTGGTAACAACATCATCTGAGAGGCATCTAATGTAGTAATATTTTTCTTTAGGAGCCAAATAGTCAGAAATGGTAAAATCAAAGGTTAACAGACAATGGTCTGACAGTACAGGGATATGGAGAGACACTACCAGATTTTTTATTTCTCTGCCATATGTCAGAACAAGGTCCAACGTGTGGTGGAGATAATGGGTAGAATTTCCTGCTTTCTGAAAAAACCCATTGAGTCTAATATTGACTTAAATGCCATATTAAGCCAATCACTATCTACATCTACATGCATATTAAAGTCTTCTACTATAATTATTCTATCCGATTTCAGCACTAAATCTGCTAAGAAGTTGGCAAATTCAGATAAAAACTCTGAGTAGGCTGAGGGAAGATGGTAAACTATGGCAAATAAAATTGGGTTTAACTTAAGATTGCCAACATGCCCAATACTGAGGACCAGGCCCTCAAAGGAATTGTAACATGTTTTTTGCTTTATATTAACTAGTAATTTGGAATGGTAAATTATCGCTACTCCTCCTCCACAACCAGAACTTCTGGGATTTTGACAGTTTAAATAACCAGAGGGAGTTGATTCATTTAAACCAACATAATCCTCTTGCCCTAACCAAGTCTCTGTAAGGGATATTAAATCAATCTGATGATCAATGAACAGATCATGGACTAGCAGAGACCTGGGAGTTAGAGATCTAATATTTAACAAACCACATTTAATTTTTAAATTATGAGGAGGAACAGAGGCCAAGTCATTAGATTTAGAGGCTTCATGTTTAATTTGAGTTTTACCAACTTTTTGTTTAATCACTTTAGGATGCTTATACATTATACTGTGGAAGATGAATGCAGATGAGGCAGCTGGATGACACACAAATTTTATTCACCTTCCAACATCAAGTACAGAAAATACTCTATCTGGGTCTCTGGGCGCCTCCTTTTTATACCCTTTATTTCTGCCCTATGAGACCCAGGGAGCCAAAAACAATACTCTCAGTGCACAAAGACATGCACGACACATCAACATCATATAACACCAGCTGTGCTTCTCACGACCTCTCTTCCCCTAGTGAACTCCGGTGTCTCCTGAACTCCCCGGGAGGCGGATAGTCCTTTCTGTTACATCTGAGACCCCCCTGTGCCACTTCCTCCTTCAGTCCTTTGTTCCATCTCCCCCCCAGTTTCCGACTCTGGGTGGATAACCCCCCACACAGTGCCACCACACAGCCCCCATCCCCGAACACCCAGAAAGGGAACTACCCCCCTGCCCCCCCCCGTCCTTTGGGCTTGAGCTGGCGCCCATAGTGGCTGTAACGGGGGGGGTCGCCGGTCTGGTCAAAGCACCCTGCTGGCGAGGTGTGCAGGCAGGCACATTAGTCTGTGAAGGGAAAAAGGGTGGGGGGAAAACATGTTAGCTTCGCGAGCGCAGGTCTCTACCGAGGGAACACCAACTTGCGGAGCCACCGACAGTGGGCGTCTGCGCCAGGGACCTTGGGCGAACACCACCTGCTCGTCTGCCAACACAAAAACGGGCTTCAGCCTGTCGATGTAGATGGTCTCCCTATGCCCCCCCCCCCCAAGTGTAACACAAAATGCTTTGCCCCAGTTTCCAGCACCCTGAACGGTCCACCGTACAGTGGGTGCAGTGGGGTTCGGTGTGCATTGTGCCTGACAAAAACAAACCTGTCGCTCTGTAAGCTTTTTGGGACGAAGGTGCGGGGAAAACAATGGTGGGCCGGGCCCAGTACATTAACAGCTTCTGTACTGTCCAAAAATTGCGTGGACAGGTTGGCCCCGGGCGCAGGGTTTTCCGGTAAAAATTCCCCGGGGATCTGCAGCAGCTGAGAAAAAGAGTTCTGCCAGGGAGGCTGCGAGATCCTCCCTTGGCGTGGAGCGCAACTCTAAAAGAACCCAGGGCAGGTAGTCAACCCAATTTGCATCTGTGAGCGAAGCTCTGAGCGCTGCCTTAAGCGACCTATGAAAACGTTCACATAACCCGTTAGCCTGGGGGGATATACACGGTAGTGTGGTGGATTTTGACTCCCAGGCTCTGGGCCATCGTGGACCAGAGTTCCAAAATGAACTGCAGATCCCCGTCGGAAGTGATGTCCAATGGGACTCTGAACTGTGCAACCCAAGCCAACAAAAAAGCGCAAGCCACTTCTGTGCACGTGGTGGACACCAGCGGGACCACTTCAGACCAACACCTGGTGCAGTCCACGATTGTCAAAAGGTGCGTGAAACCTTGTGACGGTGGGCGGGGTCCCACCAAATCCACGTGGATGTGGTCAAATCTCCTGGCCGTGATTTGGAACAGCTTGAGGGGGCTCTGGTGTGCTTGTGCACTTTGGCCCGCTGGCATGTGACGCACGCTGCAACCCATTCTTTCATGTCCTTGCGCAAGTGCAGCCAGACAAATTTCGCCCCCACCAGTTTAACCGAGGTGTGCATGCCGGGATGCGAAAGCGAGTGGACTGACTCAAAAATGCGGCAGAGCCAAGAGCTCAGACCCACCGGGTGCGGCTGACCAGTGAAGACATTGCAGAGCAAGGGAGGGCACCCTTCTCGTACCACCCTGCTCTCCAGCTTTAACCGAGGAGGTGCGGACTGGAACGTGCGAATGTCCACGTCCCCGGTTTGCTCCGCAGCCATGGCAGGGAAATCTATTCCCATGTAGACCGGGGAGGCAAACGCGCGTGACAGGCAATCAGCCCCGACATTGAGCTTACCGGCAACGTGTTGAATGTCAGTTGTGAATGCTGAGATCGCTGCCAAATTCGTTTGCTGCCAGGCCGACCACGGTTCAGAGACCTTGGACATTGCGTAGGTTAGCAGTTTATGATCCATGATTGCAGTGAACTTGTACCCTTCTAGCCAAAATGGGAAATGGCGCGTCGCCAGGTTGAGGGCCAACAATTCTCTGTCGAATGTACTGTATTGGCGTTCATTGTCACGCAAAGTACGACTGAAAAATGTGAGCGGCTGCCACAAACCGGAGACGTACTGCTCCCCCACTGCCCCTATGGCAACATCAGACAAGTCCGTGGTGAGCGCTATCAGTGCCGACGGGGCAGGGTGGGCTAGCAAAGCGGCATCAGTGAGCGCTGTTTTGCCGTCTGCAAAAGCCTGGACTCGCTCGGGGGTCCAGTCAATGTTTTCCATGGGCATCTTTTCCTTAAGCGTGACGTACAGGGGCTGTAGCAGCTGGGTTGCCTGGGGGAGGAAACAGTATAGAAGTATAAAAGTTGACCATGCCCAAAAATTCCTGTAGGGCCCTCACGGTCTGCGGACGCGGAAAGTCTGACACGGCGTGCACCTTGTCAGGTAGCGGAATTGTGCCCTCCGGCGAAATGTGGTGACCCAAAAAATCAATCACTGGCACACCAAACTGGCACTTTATGCAGTTAACTATAAGCCCGTGTGTTTCCAACCTCTGGAAAACCATTTTGAGATGGGCGAGGTGATCCTCCTTGGATGCACTAGCCACCAGAATATAGTCTAAGTAGACAAAAACGAAAGGCAGGTCATGAAGCACCGCATCCATCATTCTCTGGAAGGTTTCCGCGGCGCCCTTTAACCCGAACGGCATGTGTAAAAACTCAAAAAGGCCAAAAGGAGTTATTACCGCTGTTTTGGGAACATCCTCTGCGTGCACCGGGACCTGGTGGTAACCGCGGACCAGATCCTCTTTCAAAAAAACATGCATCCCAGCCAGGAGCACGGAAAAATCCTGGATGTGTGGGATGGGATATCGATCATGTTCCGTGGCGTTGTTCAAGCACCGGAAATCGCCACACGGTCGCCACGACCCATTGGCATTAGGCACCATGTTTGCGAGGATGCCCACGGGCTGTTGGAGCACCTGACGATAACCAGCTGCTCCAAGTTGGCAAACTCCTCATGCGCGCTGGCCAGTTTAGCCGCGTCCAGGCATTGAGGTCGCGCGATCACCGGTGGACCTTTTATGGTTATGAAATGTTCAACCCCGTGTTTGGTCACTGTAGCCAAAAAAGTTGGGGCCGCGAGTGTTGGGAACTGTGAAAGTAAATGCTGGTACTTACCCCCTGGAGCTATAACGTTAGCCAGTGTTGTTGGCCCAGCTCCCCGAGCTGTGCAGGGCAGGGAGGTTAAAGGGAAAGCATTCAATAAAAGTCTGTTGGCAACATCGACTAACAAACCATAAACACATAAAAAATCTGCGCTTAAAATGGGGCAGAACATGCAGCTACCACAAAGTCCCACTGGAAATTGCATCTGTGTAGGCATACCATCATTGTCCGTTCGCCAAACATCCTGATGGTAGATCCATTGGCAGCCATGAGCTCAGGAACGCTGCCTCCTGCCGACCTGACTGCACTGACCGGCAGGATGAGGCTCTTCTGGGAGCCGGACTCCACCAAGAAATGTCTCCCCGAACGTGTGTCTGTGATAAAAAGCAGCTTGTTCCTGTCACCAGCGGTCGCAGCTGCTACTGACTGCTGGCCATGCCGTTTCCCGGCTTCTTGAATTGGCATAGTGGCAGGCAGCGTTGGGCATTCGAGCCGAAGCAGCGATGATCGAAACACAGCACCCCATTCCTGCGTCTATTGGCGTCCACCCCTCTACCACCAACAGCTCCTCGACCTCACTGGAGTCTCTCATGGAGGCCGGTGCCGCTGCATGCATGCTGAAAGCTCTGGTTGCTAAAATGATGCGATGCCCTTCCTGCGCCAGGGCGCGGTAGTCCTTGGTCATCAGCTGTGGCGAGTTGGCCAGGATCGCCCTCGCTGTAGCAGGTAGGTTCCTGAGGAACAAGTGGGCGAACAGGAAAGATTTGTCATTCTTCCCCATCAGCGCTAACATGCTCTCCATGAGCTCCATGGCTGATCTGTCACCTAACTCTGAATGTGTGAGGAGTCTCTACGCTGGAGTAGCATCCACTTGAGCGCTTCATATTTCCCCTGGGCTGGCGGTTCCTGGAGCAGACTCGTTACCTGTTGCGTGGCGCGCACATCCAGCGCAGCGACCACATGGTAATATTTCATGTAGTCCGCTGTGATCCCGTGGAGTGCGAACTGGGCTTCTACATTCAAGAACCACACGGTTGAATTGTGAAGCCAGAAGTCTGGGAGCTTGATTGTGACAGCGCACGCGGCACTGGTGTTCTCCCTCTGGGTTGTCTCCGGGATGGTGCTCGGCTCGTTCTCCATCGCACGTCTTGGGGTCACCAATGTGGAAGATGAATGCAGACGAGGCAGTGAGCTAGACGACACACGAACTTTATTCACCTTCCAACATCAAATACAGAAAAAAACTCTATCTGGGTCTCTGGGCGCCTCCTTTTTATACCCTTTATTTCTGCTCCATGAGACCCACGGAGCCAAAAACAATACACTCAGTGCACAAAGACTTGCGTGGCACATTAACATTATATAACACCAGCCATGCTTCTCACACCCTCTCTTCCTGTTGCGAACTCTGGTGTCTTTCCTTTCTGTTACATCTGAGACCCCCCGGTGCCACTTCCTCCTTCAGTCTTTTGTTCCATCTCCCCCACCGGCTTCCGACTCTGGGTGGAGAACCCCACACACAGTGCCACCACAATATTTTTACTTACTTTGGAGGGAGCAGACAATGATTCTCTGACAGGGAAGACAGGGGCTAAGTTGAGGGGTGGCGGATGAAGAGGATCTGCAGAGAGGCGTGTAAGACTGCAACTCTGCTTCCTGGTCCCAACTCTGAGTTGTCAAGGTTTTGGAAATTTGGATAAAAATGATATCAAATTGTTAGATAAAAGAGATGCACCATCCAAAGTGGGATGGATGCCGTCTCGTCTAGTAAGACCAGGTTTTCCCCAAAATGAGCTCCAATTGTCTATGTAGCCCACACTGTTTGCAGGACACCACACAGACAGCCAGTAGTTGAAGGATGACATGCAGCTAAACATGTCATCACTGGTCAGGTTGGGGAGGGGCCCAGAGAATACTACAGAGGCAGACATCGTTTTGGCAAAGTTACACACCGATTCCATACCAAGTTTTGTAACTTTCGACTGCCGGAGTCGGATGTTGTTAATGCCGCAGTGGATAACAATTGTGGAGTATTTACAGTTACTTTTAGCCAGCATTTTCAAACTTGACTCGATGTCACCTGCTCTGGCCTCAGGAATGCATTTGACTATGGCCGCTGGAGTCTCTAGGTTCACGTTTCTGACTATAGAGTCACCAATGATCAGATTTTTTTTCTCAGTGGGTGTGTCGCTGAGCGGGGAAAAATGATTAGAAACATGAACAGGTTGGTGGTGAACCAGGGCTTGTGACTATGCTTCCTTCTCACCGTCACCCACCCATTCGCTAGCAGGCCCTATGCTAAGGTGCTCCGCTGCAGCTAAGGGGAATCCATCATTATTAACTGGCGCTGACGGTGTTTCAGTGCTGTGGAGCTGGGATTCCAAATCGCACAGCCTCACCTCAAGCCCCTCAAAAAGACAACATTTATTACATTCACCATTATCGCTAAAAGAGGCAGAGGTGATCTCAAGGGGTCATTGACTGAAAAATTGTTTTTGTAGGTTTTAACTGTCTGAAATGTGTCTATTGGTCACATAATTATCCCCAAAATACAGTGCATCCGGAAAGTATTCATAGCACTTCACTTTTTCCACATTTTATGTTACAGCCTTATTTCAAAAGGTATTACATTCATTTTTTTCTCTCAAAATTCTACACACAATACCCCACAATGACAATGTGAATTTTTTTTTGAGATTTTTGCAGATTTATTAAAAATAAAAAAAATAAGAAATCACATGTACATAAGTATTCACAGCCTTTGCCATGAAGCTCAAAATTGAGCTCAGGTGCATCTTGTTTTCACTGATCATCCTTGAGATGTTTTTACAGCTTAATTGGAGTCCACCTGTGGTAAATTCAGTTGATTGGACATGATTCAGAAAGGCACACCTGTCTATATAAGGTCCCACAGCTGATGGTGAATGTCAGAGCACAAACCAAGCATGAAGTCAAAGGAATTGTCTGTAGACCTCTGAGGAAAAAACACACCATTACTTCTCACACCATTACTCATCACACCATTACCAGCAGTGCACGCACTGCTGGTAATGGTGTGATGAGAAGCACCTGGGCGAGGACCGGGAAAGATGATCAGCGGGAGTGGAAATCAGCTGGTGATAATGACAGGGGGGACGTGGCCGTACTGGCGAGCGTCAGCATGCAATCACAGAAAGCAGGGCAAAGCGGCCGTCTAACAGCTGCCGGCCAGACAGTGGCTAAGGAGAGGAAAGCACACTGAAATACATACTATACATACATAAACAGGGGCACCTAAACCCACAGAGACGTCTGGACCGAGCCGGGGAAAACCAAGCCGGCTCGGCTCCTGACACTCCTCCTGCGTAAAAGCGCACAAGGAGGCTTATGACAGTTGGAGCTGAAGCGTGTGATGTGGTCTTTTACGGCCTGCTGTTTATCTAAGCCTGTGACACAATGCGAAGGCATAGCCATAAAATTAAAACAAGAAACCAGAGAAACTGTGAGCTACAAAGCTGCTGGCATTCCAGTCAACAACACCGGCGTCCGTTCTGTCGCTTACATCATGGTGGTGCCGCCCTTCATTCAGTGGGCGGCACCACAGTCTAGTCAGCAGCTGCATTTTTTTGATGATAACTAGTTTATGCAGGTGAGGTTGTAAATATTATATTGATCATCGACAATGACTTTTGGGTTTACACAACATACTAAAAAATGTCAAAATCGTGTCATCAGACCTTTAATCTCTTTTGGAATTAGGATGGAACATAAAAAAATGTGGAAAAAGTGAAGCGCTGTGAATACTTTCCGGATGCACTGTATCAAAACAGTCAATTCTCTTAAAAAACACACAGCCTTTATCTGCTTTTTCTCTCCCAGAAACATCAGAAACATTTTTGACTCTTCCGGGTAAATCGTATAGTTTGTGGAGAAAGGAGGCAGGCGAGGCAACGAGCTGGACGACACAGAAACTTTATTCCTTCTCCAACATAATTTACAGCAAAAGAGAATTCCGGGTCTCTGTGCAGTCCTCTTTTATATCATTATTCCCATGCATCGAGACCCGGAACTTCCGACCATAACACATTATTTGAACAAAGAACTGTGTGCCACATTAATATGACTTAATGCCAGCGCCGCTCCAACAACCTTCTTCTCTTAGTGGCACCGACAGTTGTTACTCTCCCCGGGAGGTGCTTGGACCTAACCAACCCATCTGATACTCCCGGTGACACCTCCTCCTTCGGTCCATTGTTCTCCCTTTCCCTTGCCTTCTCTGGGTGGAGAAAACCCCCACACCATGCCCCCACAAGGTTATGATTTGACAAAGCCAACCCACCACCATCCTTGAGACCTACCCACTGCTCTATTATTGGACCGCCTAGCTGTCTGTCATGTAGATAGAAGTTAGCCTATTAGCCCCTGAGCTATTAGCCCCCAGCTAACACTGGTACCAGGAGGCTCACACCAAGTGTGACTTATATTGTTATTTTCCTCAGACCTTAGTCACTCTAACAGCCATCCCTGTTACCACCTGGTTCACCAGTCCACAATCCACAATATACCGCACATTACTCCAGCCCATCTCCCACTAATTTTGCCTGATTCCACAGCAAATCGCCTGCACCGGTTGAAGAACTGACCTGGCCCAGCACCTGAGGCTAATGGTTGGAGGCTGCTGGCTCTCATGGCCAGCTCCCCCACCATCCTCCAGGGCTCTGTGTGACTCCAGTCCCTCTTGCAGGCAGCGTAGGGGAACCGCTGGCTGTGGGAGTGGAGGAGCATCCCACAGGGCGAGACACTGCCCTTTGAGATCTCATGGCTCAGCAGCTCAGCCCTGCCAGCAGGGTTGGGTCCCGGGCCAGGTCAGTGGTGGTGACTGGGGGGAGCGCCCGGCGCTAGCAATTTCTTGTGGAATCACAACAAAATTATTGGGAGATGGGCCAGAGTGACGGGAGATACACCATCAACTGTGGATCAGTGAACCAGCACCGCTCATTCGTGCTAGGAGGCTAAAATCTAAGCTAACCAGCTAATGGCTAACTGATGTCAGAGGGAGGGCAGAGTTGAATAGGTGAAGGATGCTTCTTAAAGTTATAGGCTTTAAATCAGAACGTTTCAAGAAAGCCAGTGAAAATACAAAACAAATTTGCTTCGATAATCAAAAAAATTAAAGAAAATGTGAACCAAAAATGTCACAAAGACTTCATTAAGACATGAGTGAGCTGTTAAAATGTGGAAAAAGTGCAGTTATTGACCCCTTTAAAGGGTTGACACCATGATGTACATACAGTACATCTTAGTCATAGTCTTGGCCTCGACCCCTTCAAGTCTTTTTCTCGATACACTCTGGTCTCAATCTGGTCCTGGTGTGTGTTTTGTTGTTTTGCCATTGTGTGTTTTTTTCCACCTTCAGGGCCACCATACACACCATATCAACAACCTTATTGTACTCCTGAAGCTACTCAGATTCTGCACCTGCTCTTATAAGTGTAACTGTTTCTGTCGGCGCACCGTACTCCTGTCCTCTCTGAGAAACAGCTGCTGTTTAAATTCAGTCAAGGAGCCCTCTTGTTCAACATGCAACCATTTATCTGTGATGGCCTTCAGAGCTCCTGGAAAAGAGGAGATACTGCAGTCGTGTCAAAGAGTGAAGCGAGCCGGCTCGTTTTGATCGCACTGCGGCTGAAGGCCATGTCAGCTCGTGGTTGATATCGTGTTTTAAGATGTTGCTACATTCCAAACAACCCTGTGGTCAAACTTCCAGTGACTTTCAGAGTGTTTTCTTATGAGTTCAGCTGCAGTCGCAACAGACGTTCACGACACAGAGATTAGCACAACTTCAAATTTAATACAGTTTCATCACAAAATCAAAGATAGTCCAACACAACAAACACACATCAGCTATCACACCAGATTGCTACATAAACGTCACAATAAACAATAATAACAAATCAGTTAAAAGTACAGCATCAAAACATGTCATGCAGTTTATTCCATAAACTTTAAGTTTGTTTCTAAACTTTAAACACAGCCTGTAGGTTGAAAAGTGAAATAAAGCTAACCACAAATATCAAATACAGCAGCATCCCATTCAGTTTCACGCTTTAGTGCCAGATAACATGAGTGGTGTCACAGCACTTCAACTACTACAGAGCCAGAGATCGAGACCGTTAGATGGTCCCCTCTGAGCACAGGAACGGACCTCCAGGAGAGCCAGGCTTGGGGAACCAGTGAGACTGACACATGAAAAACAAATTAGAAAAAAATAAATAAATAAATGCTGAAGTCTTATGCACAAAACATTTTTAATGTACCAGCTTTTCTTTGAACCAGTGGTGTCACTTTAATCACTATTAATAGCTTTTGATCAGTTGCATCAGGATGAGTTGATCGCATTAAATGCATGAAGTGTGATGCAATTTTCATGCAGTTAATTGTGTGTAATGAATAGTGGTGAAAATTTTGATCACGATCAAATGTGATTAAAGTGACATCACTACTTTGAAGATAAACCAAAACGGAAAAACCTTCATTTGAAACCAGTCTTTGGCATGTCTACCGTTTATTGATAACCGCAGTGTGACATCACACACATACAGCAAAGCGGCAGCCATATTGGAGCCAGTGAAAAGAGATGCCTAGCAACCATTAAAATATACTGTGAGTAAGAGGGGAGCTCCACTAAAATTAATATTTTTGCTGTGAAATATGCCATGGAGATGCATCGCTGTAGGCTGTCATAACTACAGTTTGAAGAAAGGCAAACCAGCGTCATTTTTTTGAGCTGCCAAAGAGACATTTAGAGCCTGACAAAGGGACAAATGCTTGAGTGCTATTCATAGAGCGAATGAGGTGACCTGAGGCGGGGTTACTGATACGGTTGAATATGTGTTGGTTAATTCGGCTAGCCACGCTAAACAAGCTAGTTAGCTTTGCTTACATCAATAGCGAGCCTGGGATCTGTTAACTGATTCTGACCAAATGCAACCGTACTCTTAACATTGGCCAATCCCTTAATTACACCAAAGAGGAGACTGAATCGACTAGCAGATGGGCTTTATGACTATCATCATCCAGCTCTTGTGTAAAACGTTTAGCTATCGTTAGCTGGACAGCCCTAACTCTTTGATCATGGGTAGTTCAGTTATTTGAACACTAATGTTATTCTTACATAGGTTCTGTTTGGCATGAATTCAAATAATCTCACTGTGATCCGAAGTAGTGTGTGGGTGAGACAAAGGGACACAAACCAGTGACGCTAATTTAACCTAGCCACCTGCCGAGCTCACTAGCATTTTCAAAGTTGTTACCTATAAGCATACAGCTCCACGGACCACATAAAACACTCAAGAATTACCTTAAAAGTGTAACTTATCTTGTCTCAAGGATAGCCTGTCTGGATCTTCACAAATGCCGTCAACAGAGATGAAAAGCTGTCCTGATAAGTCGTCTCCCTATACAATAATGGCGGTTGTTGCTAAGTGACCAGAATCGTAAAAGTCCTGGATGTTTGCAGTTATCAATATGTGATTGACATTTCCATAACTGTTTCATTGTCCAGAATGAAAGGTTCACTTGATCATGGTGTTCTCAGGAGTTTGAAAAAGAGATGTACAATAATATCAGCGTTACTGGCATCGACCGATAAGGCATTTAAAGATGTTTATTGGGATCGGCAAAAATGAATATTTACAGCCAATAAAATATAACAGCAATACACTTTTCCCGTGGCGCAAGGGAATGACATCATCACGTCAGGTGTACACCCAAAGCAAACATGTCTGCTTCCACACAGCCACGCAAGGAGGAGCAAAAACACAACAGGAGATACCCAGGAAGCTCAAAAAAGAGAGAGACACAACGACTGACTGAGCAGTATACACTAGTCGGCATGGGAACTGCCTCCAGACACTTCAGTGAGGACAGAGGAGCCCCAACGCTGAAGGAGATCCGAGACCAGCCACCCACCAGAGGCCAACCCATCCCCTACCTTGGCAACAAGCATGGAAGTAACCAGTGGGCGGTTTGCTATTTTTCAATAAGGAACATGATTGGTATTCACAAATTCAGCACAAGGTATAAAATAATATATGTAATATGGCGCAAATTTGCAAGAATAAAGGTGCAAAATTATGATAAAAGATGCCAATTATGACAATGTAATTGCACCGAATAAAAATTTAACCAGCATCCTGATGAGCGCTGCAGATTTACAAGAAAAAAGTTAAAAATTTACAAGAGAAAAATCATTAATTTATGAGAAAAATTTAAAATCTACAAGAAAAATGTTACAAATTTTTGAGAAAAAAGTTGCAGATTTATGAGAAAAAATGTTACAAACATCCATCCATCCATCCATCCATCTTCTACCGCTTAATCCCTTCGGGTCGCGGGGGGGCTGGAGCCTATCCCAGCATCTTTGGGCGAGAGGCAGGGTACACCCTGGACAGATCGCCAGTCCGTCACAGGGCCAACACAGAGAGAAAGACAACCGTTCACTCTCGCATCCACACCTAAGGACAATTTAGAATCCCCAGTTTTGATGCCAATTAACCTAACTTGCATGTTTTTGGCATGTGGGAGGAAACTGGAGTGCCCGGAGTAAACCCACGCAGACACGGGGAGAACATGCAAACTCCACACAGAAGGGTCACCAAATGGTCTGGGGGTGGGATCGAACCCACGATGGTCAAGGGTGGAATCGATCCCATGACCTTCTTGCTGTGCTGCCACTGTGCTAACCACTGCGCCACCGTGCTGCCCTGTTACAAATATATGAGACAAAAATTTACAGGAAAAGAAAGTTGCACATTTATAACAGAAGTTGCAAATTTACAGGAAAATTCTTGAGAAAAAGTTGCAAATTTATGAGGGAAAAAATGTGCAAATCTGCAAGAAAAGTTTGCAAATTTACAGGAAATTTTTTTTGTTCAAATTTATGAGAAAAGTTGTAGATTTACAAAGAAAAGTGGCAAATCGAGAAAAGTTGAAATTTTTTTTTACATTTCTGGTTAGAAATGGTGCTTCAAGTTCATTTTATTCAGTTATGCAATGTTATTTTGAGAAAAGGGTGATGATGATATTGGGGGGACAATTCTCTCCTTTCCAGGTTGGGGAAATGTCCCCCACAAATTTTTAACATGTTTGAGACCTTAAAAACAGTTTGCAAACATTGACGAACCCTGATGAAACCCAACCCTAACAGCACACATATGTTGGTAAGTTTACATTGGGAATACATCTTTATAAAGGTCATTTGCTCTCTGGCAAGACGTCGGCTAGGTGTCGGCCAATCGATGCCTTGCTAACAAGAAAATGACCTTTATAAGATGTATTCCTGATGTAAACTTTGTACATTGGCCTGACGTTGGTGCACATATGTGCTGTTGAGGAACAATTGCAGTGTTCGCGCTCCATGAGATACATACTTGAGTTGAGATCAAGACTGCTATGTGTGTAGGTCTTGTCTTAGTCTTTGTATACTCTGGTCTTGGTCTGGTTCAATGTATTTTACTGGTTGCTCAGGTTCTTTGTTCATAATCACACTGGCATTTGCCAGTATTAACTGGATAAGAATGACTTTTTAAAAACCCATTTACCAGCATTCAATTCCATAACAAGACAAATGGTCGGACTTTCTATAACCTGTGGGGAGAGATTTCATCCAGTCCAAAAGTCTAACCCAGGTGAGCTGTCATCGCTTGGAGCTCTAGCATGTCACCCTGTGGAAGTGTTAGATCAGTAGCGACCCTGCAGTCCACCTCCACATCTGTCAGAGTGACTTGTAAGAACTTCACTTGGTCAGCATGAGTTGTTCAGATTGCTCATTTCAAACCAGGAAGTGCAGATTGACAGCTTTAAGTGATGTCCAGAGTCATGTTTCGTCAGTCACAAACTCTACAGAAGGGTTCCGGTGAGTATGGGTGGCTGGGCAGTTGTGTTCAGTGCTTTCACCCTCCTGTGTGACAATGAAGCTTTGTTTCTCCGTTGAAGGGAAGGCTGGCCTTTCTTTTTGTAAGCCTCCCTCTTTGAACTGTCGGGGCCTCCTAGGTGCTCCAGAAGTCTCTTGTGAAATACAGCCTGGAACTGCAAGACAGATAAAGGAATAATGAGTTCACTCAAGGATGCAAAGCTCTGATGCAGCACCCAGCACTCAGCATGGAGGGCACCTCCAGGGGTTTTCACGTGAAATATAGACTTTTTCAGAACTTTTTAATGGCACTTAACATTAAGTGTTAATGGCAACTTCATAACCATATTAGCAGAAGGCGATTTGTTATTTTTTAACAAGGGGGATGGGGGGTATTTACAAATTAAGCATAAGGTACACATGCATAATTATTAGTGGTGTTGGCTTTATCGCGTTAATCGCCTGTTAACGCTTCGCCCCCGTAAACTGCGACAAATTTTGTGATTGCGGTTAACCACAGTTAACGGCAGAAGGTGCAAACAGTGTTTTTGGCCTAACTGCACTCTGTACCAAAGCTGATCTGCAGCTTTAGATACTGCCCGCACCATACAGACAAACGAGTTTTAATCGTAGCCGTGGAGATCTCCAAAACACTCCCATGTTTAAGTTTACGTTATTTGATGGAGCTCTCACCTGGATAATTGTCACAGCCTCCTCCAAAACTTCACCTGGATGTTGGTTGTTCTTTTTCTTTGGAAGCCGGCTAGCAGTTAACACAGCTACAGGGGTGTGAAAAAGTGTTTGACCCCTTCCTGATTTCTCATTTTTTTTGTATGTTTGTCACACTTAAATGGTAAATGGCATTCACTTATATAGCGCTTTTATTCTCATATCTTGATGACCAAAGCGCTTTACAGATCCTGCCATCCACCCATTCACACACACATTCACACACTGATGGCGGCATGCTACCTAACATGGCGCTTCCAGACCCACCAGGAGCAATTAGGGGTGAAGTGTCTTGCCCAGGGACACAACGGCAGGATATCTGGGGAGAGCGGGATTCGAACCGCCAACCATGAGGTTATTGGATGACCTGCTCTACCTCCTGAGCCACTGCTGCCCCTGTCTCAGATCATCAAACAAATTTAAATATTAGACAAAGATAACACAAGTAAACACAAAATGCAGTTTTTAAATAAAGGCGTTTATTATTAAGGGGAAAAAAATCCAAACCTGCATGGCCCTGTGTGAAAAAGTGATTGCCCCCTTAACCTAATAACTGGTTGGGCCACCCTTAGCAGCAACAACTGCAATCAAGCGTTTGCGATAACTAGCAATGAGTCTTTTACAGCGCTGTGGAGGAATTTTAGCCCACTCATCTTTGCAGAATTGTTGTCATTCAGCCACATTGGAGGGTTTTCAAGCATAAACCACCTTTTTAAGGTCATGCCACAGCATCTCAATCGGATTCAGATCAGGACTTTGACTAGGCCACTCCAAAGTCTTCATTTTGTTTTTCTTAAGCCATTCAGAGGTGGACTTGCTGGTGTGTTCTGGATCATTGTCCTGCTGTAGAACCCAAGTGCGCTTCAGCTTGAGGTCACAAACAGATGGCCGGACATTCTCCTTCAGGATTTTTTGGTAGACAGCAGAATTCATGCTTCCGTTTACCACAGCAAGTCTTCCAGGTCCTGAAGCAGCAAAACAGCCCCAGACAATCACATTACCACCACCATATTTTACTGCTGGTATGATGTTCCTTTTCTGAAATACTGTTAGTTTTACGCCTGATGTAATGGGACGCACACCTTCCAAAAAGTTCAACTTTTGTCTCGTCAGTCCACCGAGTATTTTCCCAAAAGTCTTGGGAATCATCAAGATATTTTCTGGCAAAACTGAGACGAGCCTTTATGTTCTTTTTGCTCAGCAATGGTTTTCATCTTGGAACTCTGTCATGCAGGCCATTTTTTCCCAGTCTCTTTCTTATGGTGGAGTCATGAACACTGACCTTAACTGAGGCAAGTGAGGCCTGCAGTTCTTTGGATGTTGTTGTGGGGTCTTTTGTGACCTCTTGGATGAGTCGTCGCTACGCTCTTGGAGTAATTTTGGTCAGCTGGCCACTCCTGGGAAGGTTTACCACTGTTCTATGTTTTTGCCATTTGTGGATAATGGCTCTCACTGTGGTTCACTGAAGTCCCAAAGCTTTAGAAATGGCTTTATAACCTTTTCCAAACTGATAGATCTCAATTACTTTGTTTCTCATTTGTTCCTGAATATCTTTGGATCACAGCATGATGTCTAGCTTTTGAGGATCTTTTGGTTTACTTCACTTTGTCAGGCAGGTCCTATTTAAGTGATTTCTTGATTGAGAAGAGGTGTGGCAGTAATCTGGCCTGGGTGTGGCTAGAGAAATTGAACTCAGCTTTCCAAAGATGCAATAATCCACAGTTAATTTATGTTTTGACGGGGGGGCAATCACTTTTTTCACATAGGGCCATGTAGGTTTGGAATTTTTTTACCCTTAATAAGAAACACATTCATTTAAAAACTGCATTTTGTGTTTACTTGTGTTATTTTTGTCAAATATTTAAATTTGTCTGATGATCTGAAACATTTAAGTGTGACAAACATACAAAAAATGAGAAATCAGGAAGGGGGCAGACACTTTTTCACACCACTGTACATGTTACGGATATAGCGGCTGCCAGCAGCCGACACGGACAGACACTCGCCTGTTTCATCCTCGTAGTTTCAGGTCCAACTGTCGGCAGGTGAGTAGCAGTCTAAAATTCTCTAATTCTCAATCTGTGTTGGTAATGTCCACTCACTCCAACGCCCTGTCTTCGCGGCATGGTTGGTGATGTCATTGTGGAGAGACAGTTGTTTGTTTATGTTTACAATTTTTCTACTAAAAGGGAAATTGTGTCTGTAACACAAGAGGTCCATTATTTTGTGTTGAGCTGCTTAAGAGTGGTGGATGTTTGCTATGGGAGTGGAGCTGGGTGCTGAGTTGTACCAGTATTGTCAGTAATGTTGCAGTGACGTTACTGAGTCCTGGTATTCTGTTGTTTGCACATGCAGCGGTATTTTTGAGAATTTTCTGGAGAATATTCTGGATAGTTTTTATCATTTTGGATGTGTTGAGAGCTTTAATAAACCCACAGGTGAAGAAAGAAAGCATATTTGTCCACTCCCATGTTTATAACAGTAGGAGAAAGTTGAAAAATTACAAACTTAAGGTACACTGTATCTGAATGGAAAAACATGCGATTAACACGTTAATCACGATTATACATTCCAAAAGATTAATCAACTTGAAGGCAACTTGTCAGTCAAGGCAACTTGACTGGATAACAGGGATTCCAGGAGTTACTGTATTCCACAATAACTGCACTTTAACATTTCACTGGATATGTATCACTTCACTTCAAAGGTGTTGTAGCCATGTTAATTACTAACAGTAATTTACTGTCAAGTCTACAGACTTGAGAACTGCAATACTGTGTGTTGCAAATTTATGAGAAATTTTTGAAAATTTACAGGAAAAAATTGCAGATTTACAGGAAAAATGTTGCAAATTTATGAGGAAAAAATACAAGAAAGTTGCAAATTTATGTGAAAAGTTGCAAATTTAAAAGAATTTTTTTGTATTTCTGCTTATAACTGGTGGTTAAAAGTAGTTTTCCCCCTCATCCCCCATCCCACTTCACATCACCTACTGCCTACCAGGAGCTGCAAAGTTCCATGGTGCTGCATTAAGAGGAGATGTGTGGCAAAAGGGTGTTGAAGCAGCAGTGGTATTACCATGCGTTGCGGTGCAGTGGTGATGGATGGTGACGTTGTGCTGCCCTGCTGTCTTTTGGGTTTGGCACAGTACATCTCCAGGTGATAAAGGTCACAGCCGGCCGACAGGCAACACTTCTCCACGATGCCCTTCCCTCTAGGCCGAGCTCTATACCCAGACCCTGAACCTTTACCTGCACACACACACACACACACACAAAAATTCTCACCCTGTCTGCTCAGCTGTTAATAAAAAAGTCCAGTTTAACTGTCCTCACAAAGTCACAGGAAGACAATAGATGAATGAAGGCTTGTTTGGCTTCATGACAGAGTTCTTGAAAAAGCATGATTGCCGCAGTACTCTCCACAGACTGTGGTATCGACACTGTAAAATCCAGTGGGATTTTACATCATTACTGTGCAAGACACAAGAGAGGCTATGGTCACAAAGATTCTTCTGAACAATGGGTTCATAAGACTCTCCCAGTTCCTACAAATTCTGAAGTTCACAGACATTCGTGGAGGAGGCCATAGTTTCTTATGACTGCCATTCAATTTGCAAGAGCAACTTGAGGCATTCTTGAGAAATGAGGTGCTTTTCTGTTATACGATAGCCCTAGAGTTTTTATGTTCTTCCTAAGGGATCTTCCTACGGCATACTTATTGCCGTCTTGCAAAACTTTTTATGCAACTCACGGGACTCTCAAGTTGTTGGTCAGAAGATCTTACTGCTTTCAGTACATTTTGTAGGCACAAATGTCACACGAATGACGCACTTCTGCCTTATGAGCACCTCACTACCGCCTTACACACGCAGTATGAATCTCTGTATAAACAGCGATTCGTACGATGTTTCCTACAACCGTTGTAAGGGCCCCTCAAGAACAACTTAAGGTGTTCGTGAGGCGTAGTTAAGGCAAACATCTTGTGTAGTTCTTACATTGTTCCTATGGCATTCGTACGGCCACCCCACCATGAGGGGTTTTCATGGAGCGTTTGTAGAAATCTTGGACAAGAACATCGACCTGGCCACGAACTTATGAACGGTCTACAAACACTGGATTCTCCTATGGCCACCTTAAGAAGGCTGTATGAAATAGTCCAAAAATCATTCGTATGGCATTTGCAGCCATTCGTAAGGGTAATGAGACCATAGCTTTACAGACATCCTGTTTCCAGCTGGTTCACTAATCCACAGTCGATAATATATCTCACATCATTCAGGCTTATTTAGTTATCTTTTCACTGTGATTTTACATTAATCTGTTAGCATTAGCATGCTAGGTGGGACAGGCCTCCTGGACCTGGGTGGTTTTGATCTCTATTTTCTACAAATTCTATTCACCCCCACTGGCATAACAATATTGAAGCATATATTTTGTTCTAGATATTAGTATAGCTTAGTTAAAGTTTTATTTTGTCAAATCGTCATCCAAGGTGGCTAGCTGAAGCTAGCAGTTTAGCTACTCATTCACAAATGTTTCTGGTCTTACTGCACTCCAGGGACTGGTCTTACCCTATCAACCACTGAAACCAGTGATGCTTTATTTCATTCATTCTTTAAGACAATTATTGAGTGTTGTTAAAAGGAAAGGTGATGTAACACAGTGGAAAACATGACCCTGTCCCAGCTTGTTTGGAACGTGTTGCAGGAATCAAATTCAAAATGAGTGAAAATTTACAATAAAACAATAAAGCTTATCAATTTGAACATTAAACATCTTGTCATTGTAGTGGACTCAATTGAATATAGGTTGACAAGGATTTTTAAATTATTACCTTGTAGCGCACAGTGCTACAAGCGCGTCTCATTATGTTGGAGGAAAATAAAACCTTTGCAACCTTCCAGCTCGTTGCATCGGCCGATCACCAGCCTCGGAACCTTCAGGGCTGCTCACGCACCTGAAACAGACGTGCAGCCCGCACACAGGACTTTGTATGGGTTTCTCAGCCACAGCGCATAACGGGAGCCTAGCCGATTGCTGTCCCTGAGGGCTTTAGGGCTGTGTCTGCACCGAAAGCCAAACCGCCAAGTCCCTCACACAGCTGCAGTTGTTTCACATCTGCTACGCATCCTTGGGGAATTTGGCCGTTAGCCTTCCCCAAGTCCTCGCTGGACCGAGCCGCAAGAGGAGTCAGAGACTTAATTTTTTTTTTCACAGCCGCTGCAGATCACTGCCCCTGGTTTACCAGGAAAGTCCCTCACCATCGCGGATCCACACACAATTTTTGCGCGGCCCAGACACCTTTGACGTCCCGGGCCGGCACTCACTTACTCCCACCCCCCTCGCCCTCCTCCTCCACAGCGCTCTTCCTGCACCTCACTCCCTAAAGCCGGCCGATCGTCGTTTTGTTCCATTGCACACGACGCGCACTGGCCCCGGCACCCATGATCCACGGCCGTTCAAAGTGCTGGAAACCGGAGCTGGAGCCAAACGACGGGGGGGGGGGGGGGTCACAGCCCCTGCTGAGTGTTCTGGGGGGAGCCCTGTGATGACCCACAACACTCTACAGGAACATTCCTCACACTCAGCATGTCTGCAGGAAGCAGAGGACAATTTGCATACGGACAGAGAGCCCCTGGGGGACAACCAGAACAATGGACTATTGTTTATACATCCCCGGATTAAGAAGAGGACGTCCGGGCGCCAGTTGGTCATGCTGATCATATGTATTGACTGCTATGTATACCAATATGCTAATGTACCATGCATTCTCTCTGTCTGTATAAAAGAGCTTACTATACATGCCTCAACAGCACAGTAGACCACTGTAGCGCATGGCGCTACAAGTGCGTCTCATTATGTTGAAGGAAAATAAAACCTTTGCAACCTTCCAGCTCGTCCCATCTCGCCTGATCTTATTCCTCCACAACCTCGACCGTTGGTTTGTCTTTTAGCAGTATAACACGAAAAGTTCTGAACGGGTTTTGATTAAATTTTCAGGAAAGGTGTGTCATGACATGGGGAACAGATCACCACCTGTATCCAGGAATTTTTAGGAAAAATCAGTCTCAACATGGTTAAATTTTACTTTTGCTGGTACACCAAAATTTCTGTAGCTAGGTTATAGAAGGAAACTTGAATTAGTATTTTTCATCGATATCAAGTGCAGAAATGTTGCATTTAGAAAACTGCTGCATTTCTTACAATGTCATTTGGGGGAAGTGAGCTGCTTGCCGGAGGTCTGCGCTCTCAAAGTGCTTTTCTAGTTGTTTTTACTGCCATTTCTCTGTCTGTTGGCAGGATCACGCAAAAACTCATTGATGGATTTGGATGAAATTTTCACCAGAGGTGGCCCTTGTCCCAAAGATGAACTCATTACATGTTGGAGGTGATTCGTGAGTGCATACCTCGGCCAAGGCCCTATCTCGCAATGGATGGAAAAAGGGACAGAGGGGAGGGCAAAG
Source organism: Pholidichthys leucotaenia (assembly GCA_020510985.1). Classification (NCBI taxonomy): domain Eukaryota; kingdom Metazoa; phylum Chordata; class Actinopteri; order Cichliformes; family Pholidichthyidae; genus Pholidichthys; species Pholidichthys leucotaenia. The sequence continues at coordinate 418,241,215 of CM035843.1, forward strand.
GGAGGGAGGAAGCCTTGGCAGAGGTATGCACTCTCTGAGTGTCCTCCAGTTGTATTTTGTTTTTATTTACATTTTACAGAACATCCTAACTTCAGTGGAATTGAGGTTTGTGTTGTGTGTATGAGGCAGTGCCCACCCCCTAGGGTGGCGTGAGGTTTGCACGGCCCCCTTGTATATAAACCCCAGTTATGTTTATAAAGTGGAGACTTGTTTGATGCATGAAGGCTCGGCTCCGACTCCCTTATTTCAAGACATAACATTTGGCAACGAGGTAAACTGGAGATATTTTAAAGTATGGAAGCATGCTGGTTGCCTCCACCTCTGATGCCATTCTTGGAGACCACGGGAGAGCCGTTGGTTGCGTGGCCAGACTGGAGGGCCGAATTTGAAAACTACATCACAGCACTGGGCCTCCATGGACTCGATGGGAGATGAAAGCGGAAACTGCTGGTCCGTAACCTGGGCACGAAGGGCCGGAGGATCCTCAACTCGCTGGGCACGGAGGAGTGCTACAAAGATGCTGTTGTGCGAATGGGCATGCACTTCGCCAAACAGACGAGGGCCAGGAGGCTGCGGGCGTTGGCGCTGTGGGCACCAAAATTGGCGGGGCTAGTTAACTTTGATGGGCTAACAGCTCATTCTTCGTCTACGGACTGGCTAGCTGTTGGGCTAACTGCGCACCAAAGCTGGGCTGAGGGCGCCAAGCTGGATGTCATGGTAGAACCGGGACCACGGGTGGAAGAGTCCCCGGTCACCAAAGATAGCAAGCCAGCCATGGAGCGCAGCATGGTGCAGGACCGTGGCGCTGATCAGAATCAGAATCAGAATCAGATTTATTGCCATTGTTCATGTAGTACACAAACTAGGAATTCATCTCGGTGCAATGCTGCAACATTAAACATGATAAAATAAAAGAAATAAACTATACATGCAATAAAGTGTAGAATAAGAATGAGTAATACTAGTCAGCAGTTTAAATATATTAACGAGCAGCAGATAATGTGGAGAACCATATAGTGCAGTCGGTAATGCGAGAAGAAAACAGTGATGATTGACATGAGTCTGGTTGAGCTGCTGTACATAGTGCACGAGAGTCAATCTGATGAGGCAGATGGTGCAGAGGCAGAGGGACAACAACCACAGCTGGACACGGTGACAGCGCAGCGGTATACTGGGACCGAGAGTGCTGGATACAGCGGCGGGGTGCCTGGGCCAGAGAACGAGACCGATGGGGGTGACGTCTTGAGCCCCGGAGGTGAGCAGCGGCAGCCATGCGCCCTGGAGGAGGGTACTGGGTGTTATGAAAGGGCACCTGAGGCAGCGGACGATGCTGGGGAGCAAGCTTCGGATCTACCTGAGGTGCAGCCACTGGGGGCTGGAGTGTCTGGAGCCATGGTGGTGGTGAGAAAGATGGTAATGAACAGTTCGGCGGGTGCAAAGAGATGGCGCACTGGAGAACGGCACGGCAAGCTGAGAGGGAAGAGGCTCCTTATGGCAGGAGAAGACAGTTTTGCCAGGGAGGAGGGCTTCGACCCTGGGAGTGGATGGCGACAGGGTGTAAAGATGCCATGGGGCTGTCCTGGGCCTCCGATTAGAGACATCTTGGCCAGGGAGGGGGGCTTTGACCCTGGAGGGAGAGAGCGGCCAGGGGCACATACAGACGTGGACAAAATTGTTGGTACCCCTCTGTTAATGAAAGAAAAACCCACAATGGTCACAGAAATAACTTGAATCTGACAAAAGTGGTAATAAATAAAAAATCTATGAAGATTAACCAATGAAAATCAGACAATGCTTTTGAATTGTGGTTCAACGGAATTATTTTAAAAAACAAACTCATGAAACAGGCCTGGACAAAAATGATGGTACCCCTAGAAAAGATTGAAAATAATGTGACCATAGGGACATGTTCAACCAAGATGTGTCCTCTAATTAACATCACAGGTGTCTACAAACTTGTAATCAGTCAGTTGGCCTATTTAAAGGGTGACAAGTAGTCACTGTGCTGTTTGGTGACATGGTGTGGACCACACTAAACATGGACCAGAGGAAGCAAAGGAGAGAGTTGTCTCAGGAGATTAGAAAGAAAATTATAGACAAGCATGTTAAAGGTAAAGGCTATAAGACCATCTCCAAGCAGCTTGATGTTCCTGTGACTACAGTTGCACATATTATTCAGAAATTTAAGATCCATGGGACTGTAGCCAACCTCCCTGGACGTGGCCACAGGAGGAAACTTGATGAAAAATGGAAGAGATGGGTAATACGAATGGTAACAAAAGAGCCCAGAACAACCTCTAAACACATTCATGGTGAACTCCAAGGTCAAGGTACATCAGTGTCAGATTGCACCATCCATCATTGTTTGAGCCAAAGTGGACTTCATGGGGGACGACCAAGGAGGACACCACTGCTGAAAACAAATCATTAAAACAGCCAGACTGGAATTTGCCAAACTGCATGTTGACAAGCCACAAAGCTTCTGGGAGACTGTCCTATGGACAGAAGAGACAAAACTGGAACTTTTTGGCAAGGCACATCAGCTCTATGTTCACAGACGCAAAAATGAAGCATACCAAGAAAAGAACATTGTCCCTACTGTGAAACATGGAGGAAGTTCTGTTATGTTTTGGGGCTGCTTTGCTGCATCTGGCACAGGGTGTCTTGAATCTGTGCAGGGTACAATGAAATCTCAAGACTATCAAGGTATTCTAGAGAGAAATGTGCTGCCCAGTGTCAGACAGCTCGGTCTCAGTCACAGGTCATGGGTCTTGCAACAGGATAATGACCCAAAACACACAGCTAAAAACACCCAAGAATGGGTAGGAGCCAAACATTGGACTATTCTAAAGTGGCCTTCTATGAGCCCTGATCTAAATCCTATTGAACATCTGTGGAAGGAGCTGAAACATGTCGTCTGGAGAAGGCACCCTTCAAACCTGAGACAACTGGAGCAGTTTGCTGATGAGGAGTGGGCCAGAATACCTGCTGAGAGGTGCAGAAGTCTCATTGACAGTTACAGAGATCATTTGATTGCAGTGATTGCCTCAAAAGGTTGTGCAACAAAATATTAAGTTAAGGGTGCCATCATTTTTGTCCAGGCCTGTTTCATGAGTTTGTTTTTTAAAGTAATTCTGTTGAACCACAATTCAAAAGCATTGTCTGATTTTCATTGGTTAATTTTCATAGAATTTTTTATTTATTACCACTTTTGTCAGATTCAAGTTATTTCTGTGACCATTGTGGGTTTTTCTTTCATTAACAGAGGGGTACCAACAATTTTGTCCACGGCTGTATGCCATGGGGCTGCCCAGGTCCTCCGTGGCAGTGTAAAAGATGGTGGCTGCCCAGAGACATTGGGGTCACTTAAATTATTATGTGTAAATATGTAAATGTATCAATATTTGTGTGTGTATACTGTATATATGTGTGTGTGAATATATGTTTTGCATATATTGTTTGCTGGTGCATGTGAGTGAGTGAATGCATATATAATATGGGATTATTTTATACGTTTTATAGAGACAAGGTCCATTTTAGTAGTTTTGGTGTGAATGTGATAGGTTGTTTTATTGCAGTTTATTATTTCCCATGCTCTTAGTGCGTGATTCGGGTTCTCAATTTGGGTGGTTTTCAATGGTGTGTGTGATTTCCCATTTTCTAAGGGGGGAGGGAATGTTGTGTGTGTGTGTATGTGTGGGTATGAGAGGCAGTGCCCACCCCCCAGGGTGGTGTGAGGTTGGCACGGCCCCCTTGTATATACGTAAACCCTAGTTATGTTAATAAAGTGGAGACTTGTTCGATGCATGAAGGCTCGCCTCCGACTCCCTTATTTCAAGACATAACAGTTTGTAATACACTTTTTTTCTTTTGGTGAAATAAGATTTTTAGTTACTTTCTTTATCCACCTTATTAATGGGGGTGCCGCTGTAGGAACGATCATGGGCGGAGCTTCCAGTTTCGGCTGACGTAGTGTTAAATCAGTCAGTAAGAGTGGAGTAGCAGGGACATTTAAAATAGCATTTTTAAAAGTTTTTCAAATTCATTTTAATGTATAGTCCACATACATGTTTTGCACTCAAGTGGCAGCTAATTTCAACACTTGTAGTTTTTGTATTTTTGGAATGTTTTGGCGTAGTTCTGGTACTTGTTGCTGCTGGTGTTCGTGGTTGTGCCAGAGACTGTATAAATGGAAGCTTCTTTGTGGCTCTGACTGATTCTGCGTCTGCTCTGAGGTACATCTGATTGTGTCCAACATCTTTTAACAAAATGCAGCTGACTTTATTGCGGTGGAGACATTGATATCTCAGAGCTTTTGTTTGTTTACAGCGTTAGCATCTTAGCAGCGGCGCTAACAAATGGATCTACTGTCTGCCAGGCCACTTTTTAAGGTCATCTTCCTATCCCTAGATAGTTGTGGGAAGTGGTATGATTATATTACTGTTTTTGAGGCGCAAAAAGCTGTGTTCCTGCATTTCTGATGCCGAAGTCATTGTTTTTTAAAGAGGAAACGTGTCCCGTTTCAGTGACATCCACACGTTCTAAACTAGTACCAGAAGTTGCTACCATATTTAATGCAAGGCATCATGGGGCCTAGGAATAAGGTGGATTGAGGTGGTCATTTTTAATGGGAAAAACAAGTTAAAGACAGGAGTGTGTCCAGAACTGAATTCTTGTGGAACATGTGGGAACATTTTCAACAACAGCTGTGATTTATTGTAACTGTCCACATGAGAGGTCACATGGGTCAGAAGTCACAGATTTGTGAACTGTGACATGCGCTATTCACAAAAAGTTAGGGATATTGGGCTTTCAGGTGAAATTTCAGGATGGACCTAAAATGCACTATAACCTTTCCAGGTGAACTTAATTTGAACTTCTCTAACCTTCTGAATGCACGTGTCCCAACTGTTCAATGTTTCTGTACTTTTTACATAACTTGCTGTTCTCTAACAAGGTGCTTAATGGCAAAATTCACAACAGGTGTTTGATCCATAAATCAACCAATAAATTTTCTGGTTCAGTCAGACTTGGTATTTAAACAGTCCTCTTCATCATGCTGTTCACATTTTGACATCATGAGACCAAGACGACACCAAACAATTGATCAACAGTACCTCATCATTGCGAGGCTTCAGACAGGATGTTCTCAGAGGAAAGTGGCTACTGAGCTTAGAGTGTCACAGAATGTCATCAGCAGGTTGCAACAGCGATACAGAGAGACTGGAAGAGTCACAGAAAGGCATAGAAGTGGACGTCCTTTGGCCACATCCCACGCTGACAACCGCTTCATTGTGAACAGTTCCCTGCAGAACAGGATGATGAATGCTACTGAACTCCAGGCACATTTAAGGGAGGTGAGAGGCACCTGTGTCACATCATCGTCGGCCTCCGTCGGTCTATGATGACCATGGAAGAGAATCCTAAACATCTACTCTGCTGGAACAGCACCGCCTGTGGCTGAACAGGCCGATGCGCGAATGGCAGTCCCTGTCACACAGGTTGCACTTGTGGGTGGTCTCCGTGCTGCTGGGTCTGTGGCGGTTCTTCCTGCGGGTCCTTTTTTCATCTGCTGCAGCAGTCAGTCTCTCTTCACCCGCCTTGAGCTGTCTGGTCAGGGTGCCTCTCCATTTGGAGCGGTCCGTTGCAAGGTCCTCCCAGCGCTCTGTGTTGATCTCCAGGGCCTTCATGTCTCTCTTGCAGACGTCTCTAAAGCGCAGCTGTGGGCGGCCAACGTCTCTCCTGCCAGTCATCAGTTCTCCGTAGAGGACGTCTTTGGGGATTCTGCCATCCTCCATATGGTGAACGTGGCCTAGCCAGCGGAGCCTGCGCTGCCTGAGTAGAGTGAACATGGAGGGAAGGCTGGCGCAGGACAGAACTTCTGTGTTGGGCACTTTGTCCTGCCAGGATATGTCCAGGATGTGGCGAATGCAGCGCAAGTGGAAGGAGTTCAGTCTCTTTTCCTGCTGGGCGTATGTTGTCCACGTCTCACTCCCATAGAGCAGTGTGCTGATGACGCAGGCGTTGTACACTGCCAGCTTCGTCTTGACAGAGAGTTTGGGATTCTCCCACACTCGTGTGGTGAGGCAAGCGAGTGTGAAGGCTGATTTTCTAATCCTTTTGTCGATCTCTGTATCAAGGGAGAGGTTGTTGCTGATCGTGGACCCCAGGTATGTGAACTGATTCACGACCTCCAGCTCGGGCTGCTGGTAAGCCCGAAGTCCTTGCATGCCTGGGAGAAGTGGTCCAGGGTCTGAAGCTCCTGCTGTGTGTGGGTTGCGACTGCAGCGTTGTCTGTGAACAGCATGTCTGTGATTAGAGCCTCGCGTACTTTGGTTCTGGCTTTCAGGCGGGCGAGGTTGAAAAGCCTGCTGTCAGATCTTGTGTGCAGGTAGATTCCCTCTGTTGCTGTGCTGAAGGCATGCCTCAGGAGCATAGCAAAGAAAATCCCAAAGAGGGTTGGCGCAAGTACACAGCCCTGTTTCACTCTGCTGCGTATGTTGAATGGCTCTGAGACGTTGCCGTCGTGCTGCACTATCCCCTGCATGTTGGTGTGAAATGATTCGATGAGGTTTTGCAACTTTGGTGGGCATCCTATCTTTGGCAGGATCTTGAAAAGGCCCTCTCTGCTGACCAGATCGAACGCTTTGGTGAGGTCGATGAAGGCGACGTACAGGGGCATGTTCTGTTTTCTGCATTTCTCCTGGAGTTGGCGGATGGAGAATATCATGTCTACCGTCGATCGCTCAGCGCGGAAGCCACACTGAGACTCGGGGTAGACACGTTCGGCAAGCTTCTGTAGACGAACGAGAACAACTCGTGCGTAGACTTTGCCAACAACGCTGAGGAGGGAGATGCCCCTGTAGTTGTTGCAGTCGCTTCTCTTCCCTTTGTTTTTGTAGAGGGTGATGATCTTGGCGTCCCTCATGTCCTGTGGTACAGCACCTTCCTTTCAGCACTGGCAGAGGACGTCATGCAATGGCAGCAGTAGGGCGGTCTTGCAGTGCTTGATCAGGTTGGGGGGTATGCCGTCGTTGTTGGGTGCCTTGCCAGCGGCCAAGCTATCAATGGCCTTGCTGAGTTCGTCAATGGTTGGCTTGGCGTCAAGTTCGTCCATGGATGGCAGGCAGTCGTTGGCATCAAGGGCTGACGGTGTCACGGTGTTCTGTCTGGAGTAGAGGTCGGAGTAGTGTTCCACCCATCTCTCCATCTGCTTGTTCTTTTCTGTGATCATCTCCCCAGTGGAGGATTTGAGGGGGGTCGTCTTGCTCTGAGCCGGACCAAGTGCTTTCTTGATGCCATCGTACATACCACGGATGTTCCCTGTTACGGCAGCGGTTTGAATGTCTTGGCTGAGCTGAGTCCAGTACTCGTTGGCACAGCGCCGAGCAGTCTGCTGAACTTTGCTTCTCGCAGCCCTGAGAATCTGGAGATTCTTCTCGTTTGGGTACTTCTTGTACTCAGCAAGTGCTGAGCGCTTGGCTTCAATGACGGGGGTCATCTCGGTCAACTTCGAGGTAGACTTCGAGGTCTTCCTCCCAAAGGTAGCCAAGGCTGTGCAGTGGATGGTGTTTTGCAGCTCTTCCCACTTCTGCTTTGCAGATTCTCCTTCTTGTGGTACACCAAGTTCCTTCCCAAAGGTGGAGGCAAACTGCTCAACAAGTTCTGGTTGGGCCATCTTGCTGGTGTCAATCCGTGCCTTTCCAGGCTGTCTAGCACGATGGAATTTCTTCAGCTGCAACTTGACCTTGCAACACACCAATGAATGGTCTGTGACGCAATCTGCACTCTGGAACGAACGGGTGATTAGCACGTTCTTCAGTGAGGTGCACCTGGTCAGGATCAAGTCCAGCTGGTGCCAGTGCTTTGAGCGCGGATATTGCCAGGAAACCTTGTGTTGGGGCTTGGTATTGAAGAACGAGTTTGTGATGCACAGATCGTGATATGTGCAGAACTCGAGCAGCCGCTGTCCGTTGTCGTTCATTCTGCCCACGCCAAAAGGTCCAAGACAGGAGGGCCAGGAGTTGTGGTCAGCACCCACTCTGGCATTGAAGTCTCCAAGGAGAATGAGTTGTTCAGAGTTGGGGATGATCCTGACAGTTGTTGCAAGATTCTCGTAGAACTCGTCTTTTGCCTCTGGTGTGGCTGTCAGTGTTGGGGCATACACACTGACGAGGGTGACTGGGCCTTGAGTGGTGTTGAGGCGGAGGGTGAGGAGTCATGCAGAGCCATTGCTGCCCAGTTCCACCATCTTCAGCAAGGTGTTCTTCACTGCAAAGCCCACTCCGTGTTCCCTGTGTTCGTCACTGCCCTTTCCCTGCCAGTAGAACGTGTAGTCCTTCTCTCTCAGTGTGCCTGCGTCAGCCAACCGTGTTTCCTGGAGAGTGGCGATATCCACTCCCAGTCTCTTCAGCTCATTATTGATGATGGCAGTCTTCCTGGTGTCGTTGATGTCCTTGAGGTTAGCAGCGAGTCCTGTCATCATAGTGCGGACGTTCCAAGTTCCCAGTTTTAGAGTTGGTCTCTTTTGTTTTTTTGTCTTGCCTGGTGCGAAGGTTCTCAGCCTGCTGTTCGGACTTCTCCTCATCCCCATGCACCCAATGAGGAAAGCAAGCTGTGGCGGGACAACACCTTATTGGCTGGGGGCTGCCCAGCTTGAGGCGGGCGGTAGCTGTCCAGTGAGATCCGATGATCCCTCCCACCGTCGGGAACAACCCCTGGCGCCGCGCTCTACGTCAATTGAGCGGTGGCTTATAACCAGTAACTGTCATTCCCCATGTTTTGTCTATGCCAAAGGCGAAGCTGGAGTGTCCTCTCCAGTGATCCGGTGTTCTACCTTCCAGCGTTGGGCGTTGGTAGGATTCAAGCCTGGGCAGGAAGATATGGAGGACAAGATGTTGCCCATGCAGCATGTCCCCCCTCTCCACGTCACTGATGAATCCAAAGGAACAGCAGGGCTGCTACAGTTTGGCACCAGCGCCGTCGCAGGAGCTGCCAGAACGATGTTGAGCGATGTTGAGCACAACAGAGAACTGCCTTAGGGGCTCCGACTCTGGATTTTTCTTCAGGGTTGACTCCCGAAGCCTTTCCCGTGACTGGGTGTGCCGCAAGGCAGCGGAGGTTTGAAATCAGGGTTTACCTTCCCCTAGATGGGCTACCTTCCCAGGTTGACGAGCCACCATCTACCCGAAGCATCTGGTTTTAAGGCGCCAGAGATCCGCCCTCGCTCCTTCTCCTATTAGTAAAAGCAGTTCCGCCGGGCTTAGAGACTAAACCACACGGGCAGGCTAGAAGTTGGACTTAGTTGTCAGAGGCTTTTCGAGACGCACGCCATAAGGAGCATTTTATGAGCACTGGGAGCTTAACCCCAGTGCCGCTCCTGGCTATGACAACCTTGGAACCTTGCATGCGCCAGGGAGAATTTACGCTGTACAAAGGACCAGTGGGCCTCAGTGCTGTTCTCTGATGAAAGTTGATTCACACTGAGCAGAAATGATGGCCGCCAACGATGTTGGAGACGTCAAGGAGAGACTATGCATCAGCCACTGTTGTCACCAGATGAGCCTTTGGTGGTGGTGGTGTTACAAACTGGTCAGGTGTGCCTTGTCAATACAGAACTGCCCTATACCTTGTGAATGGTACAGTGACGAGCCGATACTACCTGAATAACACTATTAATGCAGTCATTGTGTCCCTGTATGAACAACACAGGCCCAATTCCATCTTCATGGATAACAATACTCCAGCTCATCGAAGTTGCATCATTAGGGAATGGAGTGGCCTGCACTTTATCCAGACCTGAATCCCATAGAGAACCTGTGGAATCAGCTGAGTCACCATGTAGAGGCTCCTAACCCTGCACCCCACAACCTCAATGACCTGAGGGCCGCCCTTCAAGAAGAGTGGAATGCCATGCCTCAGCAGACAATAAGTTGACTTGTGAACAGCATGAGACGTCGTTGTCAAGCTGAAATTGATGCTCAAGGGCACATGACAAGTTGTTGAGACATTGACATTTTTTGTTGTGGTATACCCACCACTGTTGTTGGGTTTTGTTTCAATAAATTGTTTGAGATGAGGAAATCACCATTGCATGCGTCTACTTAAATGCCCTACTTTCATGATATTATATCACTGTAGCGTGAACTTTTTACGTTTTCCATAAATTTCACCCAAAAGCCAAATATCCCTAACCTTTTGTGAGTAGTATATGACTGACTCATGCCGTAGTTTGACTGACTATATGAAAACCTATGTGAGGGGCTGTAGACGAGGAACATTTTTTTTTTTTCCCCCTTTTCAATTTGTTCAAGTCTGGGGTTTTGAGAATAGGATGCTCTTATTTTTTTTTTAGGGCTATCAAATCTCTTTTCTGTACAGTTCCAAATACAGCATTTGTAATTAATGCTCTTTATTGTACATGCAAATTAACTTGTCTAGCAGAGGAATGTTGTGAAACCCAAATTCACTCAAATGTGCTTGACTGGGAAAAAAATTGCAAATTTATGAGGAAAAAGTTGCAAATTTAAAAGAAAAGTTTGAAAATTTGTAAGTTGTACTTTGTAAATTACAAATTTATTTGCAGCTGCAAATTTACAAGAATAAACTTAAAAATTTATGAAAAAAGTTGCAAATTAACCAGAAAAGTTTGAAAATTTACAGGAAAAAAGTTCCACATTTATGAGGAAAAAAAACTGCAAATCTATGAGAAAAACATTGCAAATTGATGAGAAAAAAGTTGCAAATAAACTAGAAAAATTTGAAAATTTACAGGAAAAAAGTTGCAAATTTATGAAAAAAAGTTGCAAATCTATGAGAATAAACTTGCAAACAAACTTGCAAATTTATGAAAATAAACCAGAAGTTTGAAAATTTACAGGAAAAAAGTTCCACACATGAGAAATAAAGCTGCAAAACTATGAGAATAAACGTCTACATTTATGAGGGAAAAAAAGCTGCAAATCTACGAGAAAACATTGCAAATTGCTGAGGGAAAAAGTTGCAAATAAACCAGAAAAGTTTGAAAATTTACAGGAAAAAAAGTTGCACATTTATGAGAAAAAAGTTGGAAATAAACTAGAAAAGTTTGAAAATTTATAAGAAAAAAGTTACAAATATATGAGAAAAAAGCTGCAAATCTATGAGAAAAAGTTGCACATTTTTAAAGAATATAGTTGAAAAATTATTGCAAAAAAAGTTGCTGAGTAGAGGGCATCTCTATCAGGTAAAACAGAAATGGTGACTTTGGGTCACTGGTTGCAGCTTTCCAGATGTTAACAGCTTTGTCTGACAGCAGCAGGGCTTCATCCAAAGGCCGAAAAAAGGAGCAGTGGAGATGAAAGCAACACATTCACACCTTCGGTGAATCTGTGTGCATGCGTGGTTGCTTCTGTGGCGTGTCATGTGCAAGCAGATCTTTTGTTGCGGTCACAAACAGAAACGTGGTGGCGTGCACTAGGCTGTAGAGTCTGCGATAATGTTTATTCTGATGAAACTCTTTGGAGGAGGTGCTAAAATCTTCACCCTGTGTGACGACCCCAAGGTCATCCTTCAGGCCCGTTTGTGCCGTCTCTTTTCTGTTGGTGTTGCAGGTTCTGCTTGGATTGAAGCTCCACCTCTTTCATCGAGGACGTGGAGACAGCTGGCCACTGTCTCCATTTCTATAAAGGCAGTTCCAGTGTGGCTCTCAGTCTGACATCATGACTTGTTTTTAAGTTGCGTGTGTATCTTTTCTAGCATCATATTTTTCCTGCCAGCTCCCTAATTTTTGATAGTTTGATTAACATAAAATTATCTTAAACAATTTTTTATAGCATTTCTCTACTTGCTTCCCTTTATTTGTTCTGGTCCTCAAGCCGGATCATAACAGATATTGAAGATATGCATATTGCAGGGTGTTAAGTGATTTTCTGTTATTTTCTCAAAATTTGTTCCACTTTGAAATGTGGATTGTTTGCTTTGCTTAAACTACTTGTACTTGCATGGTTATTAGATTTATTACAGGGCTGGAGTTAGGGCTGCAATAATTACTCGAATAATTCAAGTAATTCGATTACAAAAATTCCTCGATTCAAAAATCTACGATTTCAAACATTGTTTAATGCAGCACTTCGGGTCTATATGACCTTCTTCTGGTCACACTATGTAAACAACATGGGGGTATGTTTAATGGCGCCATGTCAGAAAGACGGCAAAAAAGAGTCAGAAAAAAATGACAAAAAGTGTCTCAGGTCTAAGATCATTTCAAGCTGAAATTGAAGGAAAACATTGTGCAATGTGTACATTGTAAAGCTGAGCAGCAAGCTAGCATAGCACAATATCAATATTACAGTGTCTCGGCAGATGGCATCCAGACACATGCACAGCCAGCACACCCGAGACAAGGTACATGATTGAGATTTTAAATTAAAATGAATAGAATGTAGTCAGCTACGCTAATTATGCTGATATGACCAAAAAATACATAGTAGCTACCGCTATTAGCGCTATATGTTAGCTATGTTGTGAGTTGACACTAACGCTACAAAATGGAACTTTATGGTGTAACATAACATTTAAACGTTCTGTGCAATAAATGTGGCTATAAATGTGTACCTCTGTTATTGACTGTTTGGTACAACTACTGCTCCTTAGGAGAGAAAGTCCCGCACATGTTGAGCAATGCAAATTTCTTCAATACAAAAAATAAAAAGTATCCGATTACTCGAGTAACTGTTCAATTACATTGATGAATTACTCAATTAACTGATAGCTGCAGTCCTAACCGGAGTATATTGAATCTTTCAGCTGTAATAGGTTTTTTGGTTGAAGGTATCCTGGTTGGGCGTATGATGTACTGTGTGTGGCGTTCTTTTTCGTGTTTTTAGCACAAAACCATCAGTTATTGTAACAAAGGAGTGAAATTATCATTTTGTAGTATGTATTCGTATAAATATGATGCAATTTATCACGGCCATCAGGTGCTGGAAATAACTTGAAAATGGTCCTTGAATGAGATGTGGGAACCCAGTGTCAATTATCCTAATGTGCAGGTCTCTGGACTGTGGGAGGAAACCCATGCAGACATGGGGAGTACATGCAAACCTCCCCACAGAAAGGTCACTGCTGGCCAGGGGTGGGTTTGAAGCCACAACCTTCTTGCTGCTGTCGTGGTATCAGAGGACGAAGCGGATGATCTACCCCACACCCTCCTCCACATGCTCTGGTCATCTGGTTAAGAATCCCTCCCTGGCCAAACCACCCCTCCCCTTCACCGCCATAATCAAGGATTTACTTGCTGAGACCCTAATGGATCCTGAAATGTTCTGACTCAACACTTTTCTTCCCTCCATATTTTAAGATGACCCACACTGACCTTCTCTGGACAAGGGAGAGGGACCATGAATGTACCAAAACTTCATTTGCAGGAACTGCTTGGACTAAACCAGGACACAACTAAACAGACTCTGCTCCAACTTCAGAGACTCCTTGGTCAGAACTCTTATCATGAGGCCATAAAATCTACCCCCAGCCTCTGCACGCCCGACACAGACTGACTAAAAGAACTGAAACTGAAGTTGATATTGTGGAGGAACAAAATAAGTTCAGGCATGACACGGCGAGCTGAAGGTTTAAGAGTTTTATTCCTCCATCATCATGGGACACACTGTAGCACTGTGCGCTGTGCTGTGTGTGTGTGCTGCTGTGAGGCATGTAAAGTCAGCTCTTTTATACAGACAAGAGAGAATGCATGGCCCATTTACATATTGATATACATATCAGTCAATACATATCAATCGCGTGATTAACTGGCACCAGAATTCCTCTCCTTACTCCGGGGATGTATAACAATAGTCATTGTTCTGGCTGCCCCCCAAGGGGCTCTCTGTCCGTATGCAAATTGTTCTGCTTCATGCCCTAGCTGAGTGTTATGAATGTCCATGTAGATTGTGGTGGGTCACCACAGTGCTCCCCCCAGAACACTCAGCAGGGGTTGTGTCCCCCCCCCCCCCCCGTCGTTTGGGCTCCAGCTCCGGTAGAACTGTCGGAGGGCATGTCAGTCTGTGGGGGGACGGGGGAGGGGTGGAAAGGGCAGTGTTCTCCGCTCCGAGTTCCAGCACGTTGAACGGCCGTGGATCGTGGGCGCATGGGCCGGTGTGTTGCTGTGCGTAATGGAACAAGACGGCAATCGGTCGGCTTAGGGAGTGAGGTGCGGGAAAAGCTCTGTGCAGGAAGAGAGGGAGGGGGTGGGAGTAAGCGAGTACCGGCCCGGGACGTCAAAGCTGTCTGGGCCGTGCAAAAATTGAGTGTGGATCCACGATGGTGAGGGACTTTCCCGTTAAGCCTGGCGGAGATCCACAGCGGCTGTGAAAAAAAATTATATCTCTGACTTCTCTCACGGCTCGATCCAGCAAGGATGTGGGGAAGGCGAGCGGCCAAATTCCCTGAGGATGCGTAGCGGCTGTGATAAACTGAAGCTGTGTCAGGGACTCGGCAGGTTGGCTTTAGGTGCGGGAAGCAGCCCTAAAGTCATCGGGGAAAGCAATCAGCTAAATTCCCCTTGTGTGCCGTGGCTGGAAACCCATACAAAGTCCTGTGAGCCCTGAAGGTTCCGAGGGTGGCGATCGGCTGTTTTTCTTGGGCATGTGCAGCGGCGGAGGACGAATGTATCAGTCTGTGGCCGGTTTTGTCCCGTGTGTGGCGTGCGCTTGGCGCAGTGACCACATAGCTGGCAGTTGCGCTGTCCTCGTAATCCTGCAGTGTGTGCGCGTGGCTTCTGTGCGCGGAAGGTCCGTTGTCGAGAGGTGAGTCAGGGTCAGGTAGCTTGATGGAAATCAACGCAGTTGGCGCCGATGGGCTTCCCTGTTCAGGCTGTTGCTGTGCGTTGCTCGTGTCGCTGATCCTCATGCGTCTCGGTCCCAGTGCCGCGCTCTCCGTCCGGCCCTGGAGGTCACCATCGTGGAGAGAGGACAAGGCGTGCGCGCTCCCGTGTGGATGCGAAGGATGTAGGCGATCCCTAGTCTTTGGAATCCACAGCGCGGTGAGAGGGAGCAGACGGTCATTCCCCCTTGTCAGGTCACCAGTGTGCACCATGACGCGTGCTGAGGCTTTCTGTCCGGGTCATCTCCGGGGTGTTCGCCTCGTGTTCCATTCTTCGTCAAGGGTCACCAGTGTGGAGGAACAAAATAAGTTCAGGCATGACATGGCGAGTTGAAGGTTTAAGAGTTTTATTCCTCCATCATCATGAGACACACTGTAGCGCTGTGCCGTGTGTGTGAGCTCTGTGAGTGCGCTGCTGTGAGGCATGTAAAGTCAGCTCTTTTATACAGACAAGAGAGAATGCATGGCACATTTACATACTGATATACATATCAGTCAATACATATCAATCGCGTGATTAACTGGCACCGGAATTCCTCTCCTTACTCCGGGGATGTATAACAATAGTCATTGTTCTAGTTGTCCCCCAAGGGGCTCTCTGTCTGTATGCAAATTGTTCTACTTCATGCCCTAGCTGAGTGTTATGAATGTCCATGTAGATTGTGGTGGGTCACCATAATATAACTGATTTTTGATATTATGATTACGATTTTAATATCATGACTTTGCTTTTGTGAATGAACTTGTCTGTTTGATCAACTGTTGTGCCTATGGGTTTGCTTAATCACTGATAAGAATCACCATCACCCTGGGTGAGCCTGCCCTGACCCTCCAGAGACCAGGACTACAGTCCTCCCCTCCCTTGGAGAGCCCTCTTTAATCTGAACTGCAGAGCATTTGAGTGCTTTGTGGAGAATTAAAAATAAGACTAACTTTGATTCCAAGGACTGAGACTCCTTTTGCATACGCTTATAATGTTGCTTTTTATAAATGTCTCCATTTATGATTTTGTCACTTTGATATGCATTATTATTATACTGTTTAATCACTTTTTCTTCCCCAGGTTATAGAGACAAACTCTTACCCACAATTATTCTCAGAATTATTATTCTTTGATTATTTTATAATACTGATTTTTCTGATTTTGATATCTATGGGGGGATGAAAAGTTCATAAGCTGACTAATAAGGAGTTATGTTATAGCAATGAAACTAGTCATGCATTAAATTCAACCTTTTCTGATACTAACTGCATTGTTTCTTTTCAGATACACTGACTTTGGAGACTATGTTGAAAAATAAACCACATTTGGTCAAATTTGACCACTGCATCATGGTCAGCCTATGAACTTTTCAGCCCCCCTTTGTACATTCCTATAGTGAATATTTTATACATGCATTTACTCTGTGTTTTGAATAATTATCTCCAGTGAAATAGTTCAACATATTTAGGAATAAAAAACTTTTTCTTATTCTTTTTCTTCTTTCTTTTTTTTTTCTTGGGCAGCTCAGTGGCGACGTCTAGCCAAAATCTGGCCAATGTGCAAACAACCTCTATAAGATCTATTCCCGATGTAAAGTTGGTACATCGGGTATGTGTGCTGTTGGGGACCTTCCTGTCCATGGTTCTTTGAGCAGAACCAGGTGATACAGTGGATATAAAAAGTCTACACACCCCTGTTCAAATGCCAGGTGTTTGTGATGTAAAAAATGAGACCAAGATAAATTATTTTAAAACTTTTTCCACCATTAATGTGACCTATAACCTGTACAACCCAATTGAAAAACAAACTGAAATCTTTTAAGCGGAAAAATAAAAAATAATAAAAAACCAATAACCCAGTTGTATAAATATGGACACCCTTAAACTAATACTTTGTTGCAGCACCTTTGGCTTTTGTTACAGCACTCAGGCTTTTTGGGTAGGAGTCTTATCAGCGTGGCACATCTTGATGCATCAATATTTGCTCACTCTTCTTTGCAAAAACGCTCCAAATCTCTCAGACTGTGAGGGCATCTCCTGTGCACAGCCCTCTTCAGATCACCCCACAGATGTTCAGATTCAGGTCTGGACTCTGGCTGGGCCATTCCAAAACCTTAATCTTCTTCTGGTGAAGCCATTATTTTGTTGACTTGGATGTGTGCTTTGGGTCACTGTTGTGCTGAAAGATGAAGTTCCTCTTCATCTTCAGCTTTCTAGCAGAAGCCTGAAGGTTTTGTGCCAACACTGACTGGCATTTGGAACTGTTCAGAATTCTCTCCACCTTGACTAAGGCCCCAGTTCCAGCTGAAAAAAAACAGCCCCAAAGCATGATGCTGCCACCACCACGCTTCACTGTAGGTATGGTGTTCTTTTGGGGCTGAGCAGTGCTGTGTTTGTGTCAAATATACCTTTTGGAATTATGGCCAAAAAGTTCAACCTTGGTTTCATCAGACCATAGCACATTTTTCTACATGTGTTTGGGAGATTACAAATGTGTTTTTACAAAACATAGCTGGGCTTGGATGTTTTTCTTCGTAAGATAAGGCTTCCGTTTTGCCACTCTACCCCATAGCCAGACATAAGAAGAAGACGGGAGACTGTTGTCACATGTACTAAACATCCAGTACTTGCCAGAAATTCCTGCAGCTCCTTCAATATTGCTGTTGGCCTCTCAGCAGCCTCCCAGACCAGTTTTCTTCTCGTCTTTTCATTAATTTTGGAGGGACGTCCAGTTCTTGATAATGTCACTGTTGTGCCATATTTTCTCCACTTGATGATGACTGTCTTCACTGTGTTCCATGGTATATTTAATGTCTTGGAAATTCTTTTGTACCCTTCTCCTGACTGATACCTTTGGACAATGAGATCCCTCTGATGCTTTGGGAGCTCTCTGCGGACCATGGCTTTTGCTGTAAGATGTGACTACGAATATGTCAGGAAAAGCTTACTAGAACAGCTGAACTTTATTTGGGGTTAATCAGAGGCACTTTAAATGGTGGCAGGTGTGTGCTGATGCCCATTTAACCTGAGTTTGAATATGATTGGTTAATTCTGAGCACAGCCACATCCCCAGTTATAACAGGGTGTGCATATTTATGCAAACAAGTTATTGTAAGTTTTTTGTTTTTTATTTTTCCCCTTAAAAGATTTCAGTTTGTTTTTCAATTGGGTTGTACAGGTTATAGGTCACATTAATGGTGGAAAAAGTTTTTAAATTATTTATCTTGGCCTCATTTTTTTTTACATCACAAAAACCTGGCATTTGAACATGGGTGTGTAAACTTTTTATACCCACTGTAGGTGCAACCTCCACCTGGGAAAAAAACAAAAAAAAAAACAAAACAGAACTTTGGCCCAACGAGTGTGGAACACGGCAAGACTCACCAAGGTAGATTCCACGATCTCCGCACACGAACAGGAGGTCACTGAGGAGCTCGGAGCCACAGCGGTGTTTGGCTGCCTCTGTCAGACACATGCTACAGTAGAGCACGGCCATCCGAACGCAGAACTGCTGGAAACAACAGAGGGGGGAAAATAAAACATCTGAACCTGAAAAGACCATCCTTGTATTTAAGCACAGATGGAAACACAGCATGGGAAGTACTGTGAAGTTTCTGAGTACTTTCGTTGTGAGTACTTCTATAAAAAAGTCAATACAGTCATCATGTAAGAAACATGAGCATTCCATGTAGGGGGTTACTAGGGATGAGCCAATACCACTTTTTCAAGTCCACTGCCAATACTGTGACTTTGGGTATTGGCTGATACCAATCCAAACCCGATATCATCTCTCTTATTTAAAACAATAAAAGTACAGACCATACTTTGTGAATGACTGGTTGCATTTTGCACACATATAAAACTACAACTCTAAAAGTCAAAGAATATATTACAAATTTGACTCAGTTCAGCAATGCTGCTGCTTTTTTTTTTTTTAAATTTTAAACTTTGTAACATCCATCCATCTTCTACCGCTTAATCCTTTTCGGGTCACAGGGGGGCTGGAGCCTATCCCAGCATCTTTGGGTGAAAAACAGGGTACACCCTGGACCTATTTGATGTAGATCGCCAGTCCATCACAGGGCCAACACAGAGAGACAGACAACCATTCACTCTCACAGTCACACCTAAGGACAATTTAGAATCCCCAGTTTGATGCCAATTAACCTAACTTGCATGTCTTTGGTCTGTGGGAGGAAACCGGGGTAAACCCACGCAGACACGAGGAGAACATGCAAACTCCACACAGAGGGGTCACCGATGGTCTGGGGGTGGGGTCGAACCCACGATGGTCAGGGGTGGAATTGATCCCGTGACTTTCTTGCTGTGCTGCCACAGTGCTGCCACTTTGTAACACTGGCAGCATTTCACTCGTCATCACCAAGTAAACATGCATTCTGAAGTTTTAAGTGCAAGTTTATACAAAACTTTGAAGCTGAGTATTTAAGTAAACATTCCCCATTGTGAGACTAATAAAAGATTATCTTATTCAGACGAAATTCAAAGTGCCACTTTATGCATGAGGTTAAAAATACTGTAGATCTGAAAATAAAGGAACTGACCCTTTAAGCTGTATTTTTCGTTCAAGTAGGTTCATTTTGTCTTCTTTTAATTATTTACCTTTTGTTCTTAAGCTGTATTTTTGTCATCCGTTATTATTATCATAAGTGTTCTCCTGGTCCTCAGTTTATTTAGTAGTGTTTCTGATATTATTAGTTTTTCAGTTTGCTCTTATTTTGAAGTCATTCCTGTTCCATTTCCTGTAGCCTTATTGTTGTAGCCCTGCTTCCAGTTCACTGTTATGATTTGCTACTTAGGTTCCTGTTACCTAACTCTCGTCAGCTGTAACTCCCCGCCAAAAAGTAAACCCATTTTGTCTTTGTTTCTGTCGTTTTCCAGGCTCCAGTCTGGTTTTTAACTTTCAGTTTTGTTCTTTTGTTTAGGTTTCACTTTTAGCGTCTTCCAGCCTCTGAGCTGGAAAAGCAGCAGCTTCTGATGCGTGACACACTTCCTTCTGCTCAGTTCTTGACAGAATTTGGCATAGTCCTTTACAGTGATACTTTTGCAAGTGTTTTATCAAGATGGTGGTGTTAAAATTGTAAAGGCTGGTACCACACAGCAACATACTGAGACATGTCCCACAGACAGGCCCCAGTGACAATTGTTGCTTCTGTATACAGAAGCTGTGCACAGCACGGCTGAAAACGTGACCACACCTTCATTTTAATATTAGTAATGTATCAGATCGGTAAATTATTTTTATTCCTTACCAATAGCGATCCAGCCATTTTGCCTGGATTGAAACCGATATGGTGGATCAGATCGACTCACCCCTACTAGTTACCATAGTAACCACATAGTTTCCATGCTTCAAACAAGCTTGGTGGTTACCTCTGCCAAGGAGGTCATGTGATCAGGGATCAGGATTGCCCAAAAACTACTGGACAGATTTTGATGAAATTTCCATTAGATTTTGAAGGTGAAACAGGAACACATACCTCCGCCAAGGCCCAGTCTTCTTGCGACCTAGTGTGACTGTCCATCTGTCCATTTGTCGTTAATGTTACGCAAAAACTACTGGACAAATTTGGAGGTACAGATGAAGATATGGATGGACGGAGGTACGGACGGAGTGAGGAGATGGATGGACAGACGGACAGATGGATGGAAGGATGGAGGTGCAGATGGACAGAGGGACGGATGTAGGTATGGAGGGAAGGACGGACAGAACAGATGGAAGGAGGTAGGGATGGAGGGACAGATGGCTGTACGGGGTACAGAAATATGGACAGACAGAGGTAAGGAGGGAAGGATGACAGAGGGATGGAGGGATGAGGGACAGAAGTATGGATGGAGGGACAGATGGATTGGCAGTACAGAGTGTCAGGGCTGGCTCTCACGAGCCAGCATAAGACGCCTCAGTTCAGTAGATTGCAGTTCAGTTCTTTTATTTATAAAGCACAGGACTTAGGTGTACAACATAACTTTGCCACGCAGGCTTCATTACACAACACAACATAAATTCACAATAGAGAGTTGAGGCAGTGACGAGGAGCTCTCGTCTGCCGTAAATAGGAAGGAACGTCAGCGAGGGAGAAGACAGTTCCAAATAAATCACTTACATGCAGCGGGATACGTCGAGGAACCCAGGGAGCATGTGGTAAGGAGACAGGGGAAAGTCATAGGACTTCTGACGCGACAGCCGCGCCGTCCAGTTCACTCGCACTGACATTTAAAGCCAGCTGCTCATGATTGGAAACGCGGCACAGCTGCCCAGGTTCTGACAGCTGAGAGCTCCCGAGCGTCTGGCCAATCAGAGCCCGGGAAACCCGTGTGACGACACCAGCTGTCAAAACCTGACAGGGATGAGGAATAACCCGAGCGCGGACAAAGCGCTCGGGATATGACAGGGCCCCTCCCTCTACGTGAACTCCTGGTCGTGCGCAACATCCAGACCCCCCCACCCCACCCCAGGGAAGGTGGAGGGGGAAGCAGGTGGAGGGAGAGCAGGGCCAACTCACAACAAGGGGACAAAAACATCGGGGAAGGGAGGGAGAGAGAAAAAAAAGGCAGAAACCGTACATAAACGGGGACAAAGATGAATAAAAAGAAAAGTCAACGCTAGATGGACATCACTCACACATAACCACAAAAAGAAAGCCAAGATGAGGGTACAAGGAACACTAGTCAATACCACAAGGCAGGATCAAGGAAATAAAAGGACAGATAATACCTTCTTCTCCAAGTTAATGTGTACAGAAAACCGTCAAAACCAAAAGACAACACAGGTGCCAAAAAAAAAAAGGAACTAGACCCGAGTAAGGGAGTAACATAGGAAATAAACAACCACACCCTAAAGAAACATACAATACTCATGATAGCCATGGCAAGAGAACATATGTCCATCCACGGAAAACAGTCACCTTAAACATGAAGTCCAATCCCCAGTGGGGTATTTCAGTCACAAGTCAGTGGTGGGGCAAGAGAAGGAGAGGAAAAAAAAAAAACCCATTGGGGAATAGAGTAAAACAACTCCGCTCAGGAGGCCTCCCAGCACCCAGCATCCAGGCCGCCAGCAAAAGCAGCGGAACGTGCCCTAACGGCCCAGCCAAACCCCGGGCCGAGGGAAACCATGTCTCCGGTGGGCGGACCAGGGCGCCAAAAGAACCATCCAGCTTGTCAGGAGGCCGGACCCGGACGCCAAAAGGAAAGAGCCGGTCACCGGGTGGTCGGGCAGTATCGGCCTGCCAACAGAATGGCTGGGGGAAGGTCGGCGAACCGGGCCAGCCGGAATTTACCCCCGCAGTCTCAAAGGCGGGGAAAAAGGGGCCACGGCGAGGACAGGGCATGGCCTGGAAAGCGCTCAGCGGCGTGTCAGCTACACAGTCTCCAGAACCCACCTGGGTCAAAACGACCATGGTGCCGAGCTCCGATTGAGCGAGAGCGGCACCCGCATCGGACCCCGATTGGGCCGGAACCCCCATGACGTCAAGCTCCGATCGAGCGAGAGCAGCACCCGCGTCGGACCCCGATTGGGCCGGAACCTCCATGACGTCAAGCTCCGATCGGGCGAGAGCAGCACCCGCGTCGGACCCCGATTGGGCCGGAACCTCCATGACGTCAAGCTCCGCTTGAACCGGCGGAGCACTCCTGGTGGACCCCATGCCGAGAGCCGGACCCTCCAAGGTGGCACCAAGAGCAGGTTCGCCTCCAGTGACCCTGGGGAGAGGCTCAGAGGGACAAAAGGAACCGGGATCAGGATCACCGGCAGCGGCAGGGCCCGGCGAGACAGGCTCGAGCGCAGCAGACGGCTGCACCCGGCTCGCCCCCCCGAGAGACAGGCAATAATGCTCCAGAAAAAAGAGGAGGGATAGAAAATAGAGCACTTGCCTGATCTCGGGTTCTGCCGCCATCCAAGGCTTCGATGCTCCGGGTTCAAACGGGAGGAGGTCGTCGTCCGGTTCCCACTCCGTCGCGACGTCATCCGCCCCTGGAAGAGGGGCTCTTGCAGCTCGAGGACCCCCCGACGTCATCGTCCACGCTAGTTGTTCATGTGGCGTGGAGGTGAGGGGCTCTCGGCCCGCTGGACCGGACTGATCATCTGCGGGGTCCCGGGGACGCTCCGTCGTCGGCACAGGCTCCAACCAATCGTCCGACCTCCTCTGCCCAGAAAATGGCTGCGGGGCTGGGGTCTTCTGCCCGAGGGCCGCAGGCTCACTCCTCGTCTGGTGACGCTCCTCAGAGGTCGAAGCGTGCTCAGCAGGGGGAGACACAGAGGCAGCGGGTTTAATTAACATATCAGCAGGGAGTTGAGGCTCGGGGGGCTGCAAACCCCGAGCCTCACCCCCAGGAGTCAGACAGAACAAATCACTATTAGATGGAAAAAAGTGAACTTGAACTTGCCTGGCCCCCGGAGGAGCGGTGGAACCTGCCGTTGGGAACGTCATTCCATCCTCCTCCCACCGGGTGGTGGCCGGAGACTCTCTTGGAGGAGAGGGGGCCACTCGGGATGGTGTAGCCGCGCTGTCCACTGGAGCAAAACTTCTCAAACTCCCAGCCGCTGGAGAAGGCGTCGAAGCGGAGGGGGCAACAGCCAAGTCAGCCCGGGCGTGACGCGCTGACAGCTCAGCGGGGAAAGCAGGCCCGGGGGGAAAGGCTGCTGGGGTCTCCTCCAGGTGAGACGCCGAAGAGACAGCAGTGGGATGAATGGGGTCAGCCCAGTGAACCGGAGCGGATTCCGGAGGGGAGTCACGCTGAGAACGTCTCTGGCCACGGTGTCGACGTCTACGACGGGCCCCGGATGGTGCGAACTCCAGGACTGGATCGAGGGAAGGATCCGGATTCCAGAGCGGGCAGCGGGAGCTCCGGTCACTCCGCCTTTGGCCTCGTTCCTCCTCGATCTCCTGGAGCGCCTCGCGGTGGACGGCGATCTCTTGTCTCCTCGCTTGGACGTCCAAGTGGTCGGTGTAGCGGGAAGACAACCGGTCGAGCGTTCTCTCAGCGCAGTCCAGGTAGTAGTGCGCTTCGGATGAGTCGTCAAGGCTGGCGGAAGCGCTGATGAAGTCATCCACCTCCTCCAGCGCCTCAGGCAGCTGGAGCCAGAGATCACTCCACCTTGCAGCCTCCTCCTCTTCGTACATCAGAATTGTCTGGCGTTGGGCAGCGATGTCGAGTCTCCTCGCGTCGACCTCGGGGTGACCGTTGTAGCGGGAAGGCAGACGGTCAAGCACCTCCTCAGCCCGGTCTAAATACCACTGTTCATTGGGCTGATAACCGAGGAGAGGAGGGGCGAGGGAGGTGTCTGGATGCCCATCGAGGTCGGAGGCGATAATGAGGATTTCATCTACCTCCTCCAGCGCCTTGGTCAGCAGGACGTGGGAACCCCGAGAATGACTCCGCTGAGATGGCATATTTCCAACGCCGCGTACCTGGACAGGAAGGACAAAGTTCCCAGAACGCAACTTACTGAGAACGGCGTCTCCTTCTGGCGGCTGTCTACTGTCACGGCTGGCCCTCACGAGCCAGCATAAGACGCCTCAGTTCAGTAGATTGCAGTTCAGTTCTTTTATTTATAAAGCACAGGACTTAGGTGTACAACATAACTTTGCCACGCAGGCTTCGTTACACAACACAACATAAATTCACAATAGAGAGTTGAGGCAGTGACGAGGAGCTCTCGTCTGCCGTAAATAGGAAGGAACGTCAGCGAGGGAGAAGACAGTTCCAAATAAATCACTTACATGCAGCGGGATACGTCGAGGAACCCAGGGAGCATGTGGTAAGGAGACAGGGGAAAGTCATAGGACTTCTGACGCGACAGCCGCGCCGTCCAGTTCACTCGCACTGACATTTAAAGCCAGCTGCTCATGATTGGAAACGCGGCACAGCTGCCCAGGTTCTGACAGCTGAGAGCTCCCGAGCGTCTGGCCAATCAGAGCCCGGGAAACCCGTGTGACGACACCAGCTGTCAAAACCTGACAGGGATGAGGAATAACCCGAGCGCGGACAAAGCGCTCGGGATATGACACAGAGAGATGGAGGGTTAGCGTTGTGGAGGGAAGGATAGATAGAATGGAGTGAAGTATGGATGGACAGAGGGACGGATGGAGGTATGGAGGGAAGGACGGACAGAACAGATGGAAGGAGGTAGGGATGGATGGACAGATGGCTGTACGGGGTACAGAAATATGGACAGACAGAGGTAAGGAGGGAAGGATGACAGAGGGATGGAGGGATGAGGGACATAAGTATGGATGGAGGAACAGATGGATTGGCAGTACAGAGAGATGGAGGGTTAGCGTTGTGGAGGGAAGGACAGATAGAACGGAGTGAAGTATGGATGGACAGAGGTATGGATGGAGGGACAGGGGTACAGAGAGATGAACAATTGAGGTAAGGAGGGAAGGACAAATTGATAGAGGTATGGAGGGACAGGGATGGATGGAGGAACAGACGGAAAGATGGGTACAGAGATGGATGGATTAAGGATTTTTTTTTTTATTACTTATTTTGTACCCGTAGGTAGATTTGTTTTGCAGTCTGGTGACAAGCCACCAGCTGCCAGTCGCTGCGTGCACAAGCGCCCCATATCCCTAACCTGCATGTTTTTGGTATGTGGGAGGAAACCGGAGAAATCCCGGAGTAAACCCACGCAACACGGGGAGAACATGCAAACTCCACACAGATCACTGTTGGTCGGGAGCAGGGATTGAACCCACGATCTCACGATCCCCGCGATCCCCCGGCCGAGGGTAAACTGTGCGGCCACAGTGCTAAACCACTGCGCCACCGTGCAGCCCAATGGAGGGATGGATGGAGGGATGGATGGATGGACAGAATGGATGGATGGACAGAGAGATGAATAGAGGGACAGACAGAACCTTGGCAGAGGTATGTGCTCTCTCAGCACCCTCTAGTTCATGTATGATTTGGAAGTACCCTGTGGGGTGTTACTGGGTGCTGGGATGCATTCTTCACATACTTTGCTTGTGTCTAATTTCCCTAAAAGTCCATGTTGACTGAGTAAATTGATGAAAGAAAGCAGCCTGGAACCTTGTACTTGCTTTATAAATAGAGACCCCTAATTATGCCTCGGTGAAAACGGAATCATACGGTAATCACTCAGTGCATCTGTGTGTGTATCTTTGTTTGCCTCTCTGTTTCAGCTCACCTAGTCAAAATTAAGTGCATCTAAAGGTTTGTATCATAGTGCAGCCATATTTTCTTGACTTTTGCTTTGCCAGAATTTCAAGATAAGGCGTTGTTTTTGAAATAAACACAAAAATAGCTCACCATTACCGTCAATGGAGCTGAAATGTCATTGTAATATCTATGTCGGCCCAGTAGAGGTGGCAGTGTGCCTTTATTACAGCCCCACTGAGCACTTCAAATGGTTGCAGTTAACTGCGCATGCGCCAGAAACTCCTACCAGAGGGAAGTACTGAACAATTCGCCAATACTGGGCGAACAAATGTCCGTCTTTTTGCCCGTCTGTTTTGTTCCTCTGCCACTAAACAGCAAAAGCTCCTGTTCGTCTTGACTGTCATTGTATTCACCTAACTCCATCACCTCCGTCATTCAAAATGTCTGCCACCGTGCTCTTCTTCTGTGGTTGGATTGCAGCTGTTCAAATCAGTTTGGTGGCTCTTGGCTGCTGCTGACAGTATGGGCATGTGAACTGCAGATTATTTTCACTGTGCATGCATGTATTCCAAAACTACTGGATGGGTATGGATGAAATTTTTACCAGAGGTGGTCCTTGGGCTAGAGAGGAGCCCATAACATTTTGGTGATGATTCAAGAACGCATATCTCTGCCAAGTCTCTGGCACTGAGGCATCAGCACCTTGGTGCTTTTACTTCGGCATAACTACAAAAATAGAACCCAGTAAGTACTAGGCAATTACAAAATAAGAAATATACTTCTTGTTTCTACATTTTCTTGAAACATACTTTTGGCCAACATCTTGTATAGTACTTACGCTGATCTGATGCATTTGTACAGCTGCCCTACAATTAGGGTTTTTCCTGGGGCATTCGGAGAAATCTTGGACAAAACCATTGACCTTGCTACAAACTTACAAACGGTCTACGAATGCTGGATTCTCATTCTATTCTACTACAATCACTGCAAATGTATAAGGAGCAGGACCCAGCCACTATGTCCATGTGGGACCTGTCTTACGGGTCCCATGTGGGTTTATCCGTGGGATCTTTGTTGGTCCCATCTGTTGCTTGTCCACATGGACGGTGGTGTTCACCTGCTTTAACTTCATCTGGGACCTGCGTGGGTTTAAAATGAGTGAGCAGGTTTCTGTAACACTTGTGCCATAGGCAAAATTACGTTAAAAAAGTCATAAATTTTTTTTCTCATAAATTTGTAAGAGAAAAGTGACAAATTTACAAAAAAAAATAGTAGCAAATTTATGAGAAAAAAGTCACAAATTTACTGGAAAAGTCCCAAATTTATGAGAAAAAAATTGCAAATTTACAAGAATTTTTTTTTTTTTTTACAATTACTTGAAAAGTTTTAAACTTACAAAAAAAAACCCCAAAAAACAAACAGCAAATTTACTAGAAAAAAGTCACAACTTTGAGGAAAAAATTTGAAAAAGTTGCAAATTTACAAAAAAAAGCAGCAAATATTAGTAAATACATTGAAAATTTATGGAAAAAAGTCCCAGATCTATGAGGAAAAGTTGTAAGTTTGCAGTAAAAAAAAAAAAAGTTGAAAATTTCTGAGAAAGTTCCAAATTTCTAAGAAAAATGTTGCAAATTTATGGAAAAAAACTCAAATTTACAAGAAAATAGCAAATTTATAAGGAAAAAAGTAACAAATTTATGAGAAAAAGTTGCAAGATTACAGTAAAAAAGTGGCAAATTTATGAGAAAGTTCCAAAATTACAAGAAAATTTTTGCAAATTTGCAAGAAAAAAGTCACAAAATTGCAAGAGCAAAGAAACACAGTCAGTTTTAAAAAAAATAATAAATAGAAGCTATCAATGGGAAGACATAAGTGGGAAAATGTTGAGGACAACTGACAAAACTGGAAGAAAAAAAAAGATGTGAACTTAGAACCCAATCTCATCAAAAGTACTACAAATAATGCACTCTACTCCACTTTAAAAATGTACCATTTATACCTAAAAAATTTAAATCAATGTCCCATTTATAATACAAAAGCCTTCACTCCAAAACCAGTTGTCACTGCACATGCATGAAGCAATACCCGCTGAAGTGTCAGGTGTTTGGTGGACGGTACGCACAACTGAGCGCTGTCACTCAACAAGCCCACACCTCAGCAGTACCATAGGCTGATCACCTCCATGACACGCTGCATTGATGCAATAATTTATGCTAAAGGAGCCGTGACCTGTCAGAGTCAACCTCCAGCAGGAGAGGAATAATTGACTCCTTCAGGTGGGACGGACTTCAACGCAAGATGGTTTATTAACAGTAACAAATTAATACAGCTTGGGGGCTGTCAAACACAAAATGCGTAGGTAATGCTGAAAACTTATGAGAAAACAAACGATGAAGAAGGACCGGAGGGAAATATTGAAACGTCCCGACAATGAGCAACAGAAAATGACAACTTAAATAGGGAGCAAATAATTAGCTTAACACAAGACAGCTGAGACTGATTAAGGGACTAAAAATAAAACAGAAGATCACACAATAGAACAGGAAATGAAACTTCAACAACAAAACTGGGAAGACCAAACCAGGAAGTACTTCAAAATAAAAGCAAAACTAAGCACCAAGAACAGATAATGAATGAAATCGGAACACCACAAAACAAACCAAAAACTGGGAGAATACGTGGTAGAATAGTGAAAAATGATAAAAATGCAACTTAAAGGGTGGGGCATGTTCACCAGAACATGTCCCTCATGACATGACCAAGTACTGGGTGTGTACATGGACATACTTTGAGTCAGCCAACATTTCTATAAAAAATCCATTTTTTAAAAATTGATCTTATGCAATAGTCAAATTTTTTGAGAAACTGAATATTGGGTTTTCATTATCTGTAAGCCATAATCATCATAATTAAAAGAAATAAACACTTGAAATATATCACTCTGTAATAAATCTATTATATAGAGTGGCTATAAAAAGTCTACACACCCCTGTTCAAATTCCAGGTTTTTATGATGTAAAAAAAATTAGACCAAGATAAATTATTTCAAAACTTTTGCCACCACTAATGTGACCTAAAACCTGTACAATCCAATTGAAAAACAAACTGAAATCTTTTAAGGGGGAAAATAAAAAATGAAAAGCTTACAATAACCTGGTTGCATAAATATGCACACCCCTAAACTAATACTTTGTTGCAGCATCTTTGGCTTTTATTACAGCACTCAGTGTTTTTGGGCAGGAGTCTTATCAGCGTGGCACATCTTGATGCATCAATATTTGCCCACTCTTCTTTGCAAAAACGCTCCAAATCTGCCAGACTGTGAGGGCATCTCCTATCCACAGTCCTCTTCAGATCACCCCACAGATGTTCAGATTCAGGTCTGGACTCTGGCTGGGCCATTCCAAAATCTTAATCTTCTTCTGGTGAAGCCATTATTTTGTTGACTTGGATGTGTGCTTTGGGTCATTGTTGTGCTGAAAGATGAAGTTCCTCTTCATCTTCAGCTTTCTAGCAGAAGCTTGAAGGTTCTGTGCCAACACTAACTGGTATTTGGAACTGTTCATAATTCCCTCCACCTTGACTAAGGCCCCAGTTCCAGCTGAAAAAAAAACCAGCCCCAAAGCATGATGCTACCACCACCATGCTTCACTGTAGGTATGGTGTTCTTTTGGTGATGAACAGTACTGTGTTTGTGCCAAATATACCTTTTGAAATTATGGCCGAAAAGTTCAACCTTGGTTTCATCAGACCACAACACATTTTCCCACCTGTGTTTGGGAGATTACAAATGTGTTTTTTCAAAATGTTGCTGGGCTTGGATGTTTTTCTTTGTAAGATAAGACTTCCGTCTTGCCACCCTACCCCATAGCCCAGGCACACGAAGCAGACAGGAGATTGTTGTCACATGTACTAAACAGCCAGTACTTGCCAGAAATTCCTAAAGCTCCTTCAATGTTGCTGTTGGCCTCTCGGCAGCCTCCCAGACCAGTTTTCTTCTCGTATTTTCATCAATTTTGGGGGGACGTCCAGTTTTTGATAATGTCACTGTTGTGCCATATTTCCTCCACTTGATGATGACTGTCTTCACTGTGTTCCATGGTATATTTAATGCCTTGGAAATTCTTTTGTACCCTTCACCTGAATGATACCTTTGGACAATGAGATCCCTCTGATGCTTTGGAAGCTCTCTGCGGACCATGGCTTTTGCTGTAAGATGTGACTACGAACATGTCAGGAAAAGCTTACTAGAACAGCTGAACTTTATTTGGGGTTAATCAGAGGCACTTTAAATGGTGGCAGGTGTGTGCTGATGCCCATTTAACTTGAGTTTGAATATGATTGGTCAATTCTGAACACAGAATCCCCAGTTATAACAGGGTGTGCATATTTATGCAACCAGGTTATTGTAAGTTTTTTATTTTTCCGCTTAAAAGATTTCAGTTCGTTTTTCATTTGGGTTGTACAGGTTATAGGTCACATTAATGGTGGAAAAAGTTTTGAAATGATTTATCTTGGTCTCATTTTTTTACATCACAAAAACCTGGAATTTGAACAGGGGTGTGTAGACTTTTTATATCCACTGTATCACCTGGTTCTGCTCAAAGAACCATGGACAGGAAGGTCCCTAACAGCGCACATACCCGATGTACCAACTTTACATCGGGAATAGATCTTATAGAGGTCGTTTGCACATTGGCAAGATTTTGGCTCTCCAAGGGAGGGGAGGACTGTAGTCCTGGTCTCAACAGTTGATCAAACAGACAAGTTCATTCACAAAGCAAAGTCATAATATTAAAATCGTAATCATAATATCAAAAATCAGTTATATCAGCTTCAGTTTCAGTTCTTTTAGTCATTCACTCGGGGACACAGCCACATCCCCAGTTATAACAGGGTGTGCATATTTATGCAACCAGGTTAATGTATGACTTTTATTTTTTTTATTTTTCCCCTTAAAAGAGTTCAGTTTGTTTTTCATTTGGGTTGTACAGGTTATAGGTCACATTAATGGGGGAAAAACTTTTGAAATGATTTATCTTGGTCTCATTTTTTTACATCACAAAAACCTGGCATTTGAACAGGGGTGTGTAGACTTTTTATGTCCATTGTAAATATGAGTTTCACTTTTTGAATTGAATTACTGAAATAAACTAACTTTTAGATGATGTTCTTATTCACCAAGATGCACCTGTACATGCTCTACATTTGTCAAAGTTGCAAAAGTGTTAATGACACTACTTTTTTGGGCGAATGCAGTTGTTCGTCACTTCCTGTCTTGCTGGCTGTCTGTGGTTTGCTCTTTGGTTTGCTCTCCTCATTCTCCTGAGGATTTTGCCTTTAATTTTATTTTAATCACTTTTTTCCTTCTACCGTTAACTCTCACTTCTGTTTATCAAGCCTCTTGCACCTGTGTGCGCACTCAGTGTCATCTAATCACCCTCTTCAGCCTTCTGTTCACCTTTCATCTGTGTTTTTGTTAGCTTCAGGTTAGCCACTAGCTATGGCTACTAGCTCTCCTTCCCCTCCTCCTCTGGTGTGCTCTCTCTGTCAGATGTTTAGCTACACCTCTGCCTCTTTTAGTGATAACAGTAAATGTAATAAATGTTGTCTTTTTGAGGCACTTGAGGCGAGGTTGTCTGATTTGGAATCCCGGCTCTGCTGCATTGAAACACCGTCTGCGCCAGTTAATCTTGACGGACTCCCCTTAGCTGCAGCGGAGCTCCCTAGCATAGAGCCTGTTAGTGGTCCTCCAGTCCTCCTCAGCAGCGAGGAGACTTGGTAGGTGATGGTGAGAAGGAAGCCTAGTCGCAAGGCCCCGGTTAACCACCAACCTGTTCATGTTTCTAATCGTTTTTCCCCGCTCAGCGACACACCCGCTGAGGAAAAAACTCTGATCATTGGCGACTCTGTAGTCAGAAATGTGAACCTAGAGACTCCAGCGGCCATAGACAAATGCATTCCTGGGGCCAGAGCAGGCGACATCGAGTCAAATTTGAAAATGCTGGCTAAAAGTAACTGTAAATACTCCACAATTGTTATCCACTCCGGCATTAACGACGTCCAACTCCGGCAGTCGGAAGTCACAAAAATTAATGTGGAATCGGTGTGTGACTTTGCCAAAACAGTATCTGCCTCTGTAGTATTCTCTGGGCCCCTCCCCAATCTGACCAGTGATGACATGTTTAGCTGCTCGTCATCCTTCAACCACTGGCTGTCTGTGTGGTGTCCTGCAAACAACGTGGGCTACATAGACAATTGGAGCTCATTTTGGGGAAAACCTGGTCTTATTAGACGAGACGGTGTCCATCCTACTTTGGATGGTGCATCTCATTTATCTAACAATCTGGCATCATTTTTATCCAAATTTCCCAAATCTTGACAACTCGCCTCTCTGCAGCTCCTCTTCATCCGCCACCCCTCAACTTAGCCCCTGTCTTCCCCATCAGAGAATCATTGTCTGCTCCCTCCAAAGTAAATAAAAATATAATATATAAGAATCCCAAAGTGATTAAACAAAAAGTTGGTAGAACTCAAATTAAACATGAAGCCTCTAAATTGAATGGTTTGGCCTCTGTTCCTCCTCATAATTTAAAAATTAAATGCAGTTTGTTAAATATTAGGTCTCTAACTCCCAAGTCTCTGCTAGTCTATGATCTGTTAATTGATCATCAGATTGATTTAATTTCCCTTACAGAGACTTGGGTAGGGCAAGAGGATTATGTTGGTTTGAATGAATCAACTCCCTCTGGTTATTTAAACTGTCAAAATCCCAGAAGTTCTGGTTGTGGAGGAGGAGTAGCAACAATTTACCATTCCAAATTACTAGTTAATTACTAGTTAAATTACTAGTTAATGTAAAGCAAAAAACATGTTATCAGTCCTTTGAGGGCCTGGTCTTCAGTATTGGGCATTTTAGCAGTTTTAGGCTGAACCCAATTTTATTTGCCATAGTTTATCGTCCCCCATCAACCTACTCAGAGTTTTTATCCGAATTTGCTGAATTCTTAGCTGATTTAGTGCTGAAATCAGATAGAATAATTATAGTAGGGGACTTTAATATACAGCCGTGGACAAAATTGTTGGTGCCCCTCTGTTAATGAAAGAAAAACCCACAATGGTCACAGAAATAACTTGAATCTGACAAAAGTGGTAATAAATAAAAATTCTATGAAAATTAACCAATGAAAATCAGACAACGCTTTTAAATTGTGGTTCAACAGAACTATTTTAAAAACAAATTCATGAAACAGGCCTGGACAAAAATAATGGTACCCCTAGAAAAGATTGAAAATAATGGTTGAACATGTCCCTACGGTCACATTGATGATGTGTCCTCTAATTAACATCACAGGTGTCTACAAACTTGTAATCAGTCAGTCGGCCTATTTAAAAGGTGACAAGTAGTCACTGTGCTGTTTGGTGACCATAGGGACATGTTCAACCAAGATGTGTCCTCTAATTAACATCACAGGTGTCTACAAACTTGTAATCAGTCAGTCGGCCTATTTAAAGGGTGACAAGTAGTCACTGTGCTGTTTGGTGACATGGTGTGGACCACACTAAACATGGACCAGAGGAAGCAAAGGAGAGAGTTGTCTCAGGAGATTAGAAAGAAAATTATAGACAAGCATGTTAAAGGTAAAGGCTATAAGACCATCTCCAAGCAGCTTGATGTTCCTGTGACTACAGTTGCACATATTATTCAGAAATTTAAGATCCACGGGACTGTAGCCAACCTCCCTGGATGTGGCCACAGGAGGAGACGGATAATATGAATGGTAACAAAAGAGCCCAGAACAACCTCTAAACATATTCATGGTGAACTCCAAGGTCAAGGTACATCAGTGTCAGATCGCACCATCCGTCGTTGTTTGAGCCAAAGTGGACTTCATGGGAGACGACCAAGGAGGACACCACTGTTGAAAACAAATCATGCAGTAAAAAAGCCAGATTGGAATTTGCCAAACTGCATGTTGACAAGCCACAAAGCTTCTGGGAGAATGCCCTATGGACAGACGAGACAAAGCTGGAAGTTTTTGGCAAGGCACATCAGCTCTATGTTCACAGACGCAAAAATGAAGCATACCAAGAAAAGAACACTGTCCCTGCTGTGAAACATGGAGGAGGTTCTGTTATGTTCTGGGGCTGCTTTGCTGCATCTGGCACAGGGTGTCTTGAATCTGTGCAGGGTACAATGAAATCTCAAGACTATCAAGGTAATCTAGAGAGAAATGTGCTGCCCAGTGTCAGACAGCTTGGTCTCAGTCGCAGGTCATGGGTCTTGCAACAGGATAATGACCCAAAACACACAGCTAAAAACACCCAAGCATGGCTAAGAGCGAAACATTGGACTATTCTAAAGTGGCCTTCTATGAGCTCTGATCTAAATCCTATTGAACATCTGTGGAAGGAGCTGAAACATGCCGTCTGGAGAAGGCACCCTTCAAACCTGAGACAACTGGAGCAGTTTGCTCATAAGGAGTGGGCCAAAATACCTGCTGAGAGGTGCAGAAGTCTCATTGACAGTTACAGAAATTGTTTGATTGCAGTGATTGCCTCAAAAGGTTGTGCAACAAAATATTAAGTTAAGGGTACCATCATTTTTGTCCAGGCCTGTTTCATGAGTTTGTTTTTTAATAATTCTGTTGAACCACAATTCAAAAGAACTGTCTGATTTTCATTGGTTAATTTTCATAGACTTTTTATTTATTACCACTTTTGTCAGATTCAAGTTATTTCTGTGACCATTGTGGGTTTTTCTTTCATTAACAGAGGGGTACCAACAATTTTGTCCATGTGTGTACATGTAGATGTAGATAGTGATTGCCTTAATATGGCATTTAATTCAATTTTAGACTCGATGGGGTTTTCTACCCATTATCTCCACCATACGTTGGACCTTGTTCTGACATATGGCATAGAAACAGAAAATCTGGTAGTGTCTCCTCATAACCCTGTACTGTCAGACCATTGTCTGTTAACCTTTGATTTTACTATTTCTGACTATTTGGCTCCTCAAGAAAAATATTACTACAGTAGATGCCTCTCAGATGATGTTGTTACCAAATTTATGCAGATTGTTTCCTCTATGCCATGTGTCAACACAACGGAAATAAGCCATAGACGGCTTGCTCCTTCTGTAATTGATGACATGGTAGATAGTGTTACAGCTTCTCTGCATCAAACTCTAGACTTGGTGGCCCCTTTAAAAAAGAAAGTCTAATCAGAGATTTCTAACCCCTTGGTTCAACACAGAAACTCGTAGCTTAAAACAAAAGACTCATCAATTAGAAAGAAAATGGCGCTCCACTAATTTAGATGAAATCTTTTTAGCTTGGAGAAATCATCTTTTAGTTTATAAAAAATCTCTTAGAAAAGCTAGAATGAGTTATTATTCTGCATTAATAGAAGACAACAAGAATAATCCTAGGTTTCTTTTCAGCACTGTAGCCAGGCTGACAAAGTGTCAGGACTCTGTCAATCCTAGCATTCCCTTAGAGCTTACTAGTCAGGACTTTATGAACTTTTTCAATAATAAAAGATTCTTCCCACCATTAACTTAAATACAGTAACTACTGCAACTCCTTCAATTGATATCCCTTTGGATGAGTTTACTCCAATTGACCTTTTAGAGTTAGACAAAATAGTTTCCTCATCCAAGCCTTCAACTTGTCTTTTAGACCCTATTCCTACCAGGTTATTTAAAGAAGTCTTCCCACTTATTGGTAACTTTATTCTTCAAATAAACAATTCTTCATTAACTTTAGGCCATGTGCCGCAGGCTTTTAAAATGGCTGTAATTACACCCTTACTCAAAAAGCCAACGCTGGATCCAGGAGTTTTAGCTAACTGTAGACCAATCTCTAATCTCCCTTTCATTTCAAAAATCTTAGAAAGAGTTGTTGCTACGCAATTATTTGACCACCTGTAGGGAAATGGTTTACTTG
Source organism: Pholidichthys leucotaenia (assembly GCA_020510985.1). Lineage (NCBI taxonomy): Eukaryota > Metazoa > Chordata > Actinopteri > Cichliformes > Pholidichthyidae > Pholidichthys > Pholidichthys leucotaenia. The sequence goes on from CM035843.1 coordinate 418,277,148, forward strand.
AAGAGTTTCAATCTGGGTTCAGAATCCATCATAGTACTGAAACAGCCTTAGTGAAGGTCACTAATGACCTCCTTATTGCATCTGATAATGGGCTTGTTTCTGTTCTTGTCCTTTTAGACCTTAGTGCAGCTTTTGATACTATCGATCATAATATTCTACTTGATAGATTAGAACACTATGTTGGACTTAATGCAACTTTGTTGCAGTGGTTTAGATCTTATTTATCTGATAGGTTCCAGTTTGTTCATGTCAATAATGAGTTTTCTTTCAACTCAAAGCTCAGTCATGGAGTTCCACAGGGATCTGTGCTAGGCCCTACTCTTTTTAGTTTATATATGCTTCCCTTAGGCAACATTATTAGAAAGCACTGGATACATTTTCATTGTTATGCAGATGACGCACAATTATACCTGTCAATGAAGCCAGATGATAGTAATCAATTAGCCAAGTTAGAAGCCTGTCTGAAGGAAATCAAAGCTTGGATGACTTGCAATTTCCTACTATTAAATTCAGATAAGACTAAAGTCATTCTTGTTGGTCCAAAAAACCTGAGAAATACCTTTCCAAATCAAACTTTTAGTTTGGATGCGGTTACTCTTTCTCTTAATAGCTCTGTGAGGAACCTTGGAGCTATTTTTGATCAAGATCTGTCTTTCAATTCACATATTAAATTCGTTTCTAAGACTACCTTCTATCATTTGCGTAGTATTGCCAAGATTAGGAGCATCTTGTCTCAGAGTGATGCTGAGAAACTGATCCATGCTTTTGTTAGCTCTAGATTAGATTATTGTAACTCTTTGTTATCAGGTTGTCCCAAAACATCTTTAAAAAGTCTTCAGTTGATCCAAAATGCTGCAGCAAGAGTTTTAACAGGTACTAGAAAGACAGATCATATCTCTCTGGTTCTGTCCTCCCTTCATTGGCTTCCCATAGAGTTTAGAATTAAGTTTAAAATCCTTCTTCTTACTTACAAAGCTCTAAACAATCAGGGCCTTTTTTATTTAAAAGATCTGATACTTCCGTATTATCCTAACAGAGCACTATGCTCCCAAAATGCAGGATTACTTGTAATACCTAGAATCTCCAAAAGTACAATGGGGGGCAGAGCCTTCAGTTATCAAGCTCCTCTCCTGTGGAACCAGCTGCCAATCTGGATTCGGGAGTCAGACTCGATCTCTGTTTTTAAGAATAGGGTTAAAACCTTCCTTTTTGATGTAGCCTACAATTAGGGAGGGATCATGTGTCTCTGAACCCTCCCTTTGTTATGCTGCTAATATGTTTAGTCAGCCGGGGGACCTCCAACAATGCACTGGGCTTCACTCCTTTCTTCACTCTCAATGAAATATTTTTTTTTGCTGGTCATTAACATCTGTTTATTCTCTCCCATAGATTGAGTCCCCATCATGCTCTTTCCTCTCTACATGTCTGTTCTTTTCTTCTTCTTTTCTATCCCCCCCCCCCAGCCAGTCGCAGCAGATGACTGCCCCTCCCTGAGCCTGGTTCTGCTGGAGGTTTCTTCCTGTTAAAAGGGAGTTTTTCCTCTCCACCGTCGCCAAGTGCTTGCTCACAGGGGATCGCCTGATCGCTGGGGTTTTTCTGCAACTGTGGGGGTTTCCCTTACAGTTGAAAGTGCTATGAGATGACTGTTGTTGTGAAATGGCGCTATATAAATAAAGTTGAATTGAATTGAATTGAATGGGCTGACATTCATGACACAAAACTCACAAATTCAAGAAAAATATTCATGAGTGTAAAGAGCCTCAAATTTTCATGAAGTCTCCAGATTTTGTGGGAAAAAACAATTAAAAGAAACAAAGAAAGAAAAATAATTTCAAAAATGACAAAAAAGAATGTATTCATGGGAATGTTACAAAATCATAGAAAAATTCAAAATTTACAAGAAAGAAAAACAATTTAAAAAGCTATCCACCTTATTCCTGGGGGTGGCGCTGTAGGAACGATCATGGGCGGAGCTTCCAGTTTCGGCTGGCGTAGTGTTAAATCAGTCAGTAAGAGTGGAGTAGCAGGGACATTTAAAATAGCATTTTTAAAAGTTTTTCAAATTTATTTTAATGTATAGTCCACATAGGTGTTTTGCACTCAAGTGGCAGCTAATTTCAGCACTTGAAGTTTTTGTATTTTTGAATGTTTTTGTGTAGTTCTGGTACTTGCTGCTGTTCGTGGTGTGAGGCTCCTCACAGATCAGCACAGCTAAATCTGTGGCTTCAACAGCAGTGAGTAGATTATGCACTGAAAACTAAAGGATCGTCAGTTTGATTGGTGGTACATGTTAAGTAGTAAGATGGTGGCTGGGACAACTGGGGAATACTGGGAGGTGGCGGACCGCCTTTCCGGCGGTGGCGTCACCTGGAGTATAAAGGGCATGACAGGGAGGGGCTAGCTCTCTTTTGCCGTTGACCCATTGCCTTGTACGGAGCGCTGTAAGTTTAGTAGTGTTATTAATAAACATGTTTGCTGCACCTCCAGCCTGCTTCTTTATATAGTGTATTATGGACACAACAATTGGCGACAAGGAAAATAAAGGAATGGAGCAAGCTGTAGCCACTTTCCAGCCATTTTTAGAGTCCCCGGGCGAGCTGCCTGTACCTTGGGTTCGGTGGTATGTGGCATTCCAGAACTTTCTGGTGGCTCTCAACATTGGTAAGCTCAACAAACTGCGTGCAAGGGCCATTTTGGTGCATAACCTAGGCATGGAGGGCCAGAGAATCCTCGACATGCTAGGAAGGGCCGATAGATTCGAGGATGTGGTGGAGCTAATGGTGCGCTATTTTCGCACCCCTGAAAATGTCATAGTCTGATGAATTCAGGTTAGGCAGCGGCACCAGCGGACAGGAGAGACGGTCCAGTAGTATGTGGTGGACCTGCGTCAGTTGGCGGGTGAGTGCCAGTTTGAGACCCTGAAGGACGAACTGGTTTGGGACCAGCTAGCAGAGCAAGTGCGCTGTTCTGCAGCATGGTTAAGGCTTCTAACTTATCCAGGCAAACTGACATTTAGCCATAGTTATCGAGCTAGCTCAACAATTTGAGGCAGTGGAAACATTAGCAAGGGACCTCAGTGGGAGGACCATCCCGACGAGAGAAGAGCCTCGTTCGAGGGCACTGGCGATGGACCCAGGGAACGAAGACAGTGATGAAGACGAGGAATACGCCGCCGCTGTAAGAATTAGGTCTGCTCCAGGTACGCCAAAGTGTTACGGCTGTGGATCTGCCAGGCACCGCTACAAGTCAAGAGAGTGTCCGGCAAAGGGCTGTGGCAAATGTGGTCTATTGCATCATTTCGCCAGGGCCTGTAAGAATTTCGAGCAAGGGGACCGATGACAAGAAGTGGGCCCCTCTGTGAAGACCCCCACAGGCATCCATACGGTCACCCCGAGTGATGACGGGCGCATTTATTGCAACATGCTGCTGGACGGCATGGAGGTGCCGTTAATGGTGGCCACCGGAGCAGTGGCCTCGGTACTGAAGTGGCCCACCGTGAGAAGCCTGTTCCTGCATTACTGCCAGAGGGACACGGAGAGATCCTATTTTGGCTCCGGTGGACACAAATTGGCAGCTGTGGGCTCCATGGAGTTAACAGCATGGTACAAGTCAGTGGTGATGGTGGGCGTCCACTTTGTGGCAACAACAACCCGGTCAAGCATCCTAGGCAGTGATTTATTCTGTGGCCCGGCATTCTCTATCATCAGCGACACCGGAGAAGAATGGATGGGTGACAGGCTGTGGGATTGACTCCCTCTGCATGTGGAAGACGACGCAGTGTGGGACAGTGATTGGCCTGGTGTGACGGGAGGTGTGCAGGACCAGCATCGTGGGACGCCAACCCGGGAGAGTCCTGATGCCAGTGTTCAAGTGGCCCTGGATGTGGGTACTGGATGGCACAGCGGGACCCCCGGGGTGGCGGCTGGAGCCAGGGTGTCGGCTCACTCATCTTCCGGAGCAGGTCCGAGTGATACCGGTGAGCAAGGAGCTACAGAGGTTGTGCTGGCACTGAGAAAAAGAAAAAAGCGGCGCAAGAGGGCACAGTTCTAAAATGCGTCAGCCATCGACACCAATGGAGAGTTTTGGATCGGGTCGGTGGGTCGTCCCGACCCAGGAGAGAAACTGGAATACAACATGGTGGATTGTGCAAGCACGACAGAGCTCCCCTGTGTATTGGTGACGAGGTCCGCCCGAGGGTAGAAGCTCGGCTGAGGGACATCCACAAGGCTCGAAAATGACGGGATGACCAGGGGCAGCTTAGTGTTGTCTGCCCGAGAGGATGGCCACCAAGGACTATAGAATGATTCGTGGAGGCACCCTAATGAGCTGCGGCGCGTGGGGAGGAAGAGGCTGCGGCGCAGCTCATCTCCTGAGGCCAGGAAGAGGAGACACTCGGGGCGGGATCCACTAGTTGGCAATCCGCAGGGTGGTTCCTCCACTGAGTCGGTGAAGTGACTGGGGTGGGTGTTATGTGGGTTGGAGTTGTTTGTCACCCCAAGTCTGTGTATATAGTTTTGGATGGGACTTATTGTGTGTGCCCCGTGTAAAAAGAAAAAAAAAGAGAAATGTGATGTGGTACCCCAGCACTGTTTAGGTGAATTGTTGAGATGTGCTTGAGTTTTGGGTGGGTGTGTTGGGGTGGGGGGCCACCAACAGGTTGTGTTGCTTGTTGTAAATCGTTGTTGTATATATACAGTATATTTATAGAAAAATGTTATGGGATTAATTTCGTTTGAGGAACATGGCTGTTTTTCTTTTACTTGGACTCTTAGGAACAAGGCAGCAGAATAACCTGCCTGGCTGTGTAGGGGGCGCCAGTAGTCCACCTGGCCCCTCTAGTTTATGCTGTGTGAGTGAATTGGCATGTGGCGCCACACGAGTCGGCTGCCTGTTGCAACAGCCTGTTTTTATCTTCCTTCTTCTTTCTACACCTTTCACTCTGTATATATATCACGGATGCACGGATCGCCCCGGGGGTCTCCCGGGTCGGCGGACGGAGCCACGGTTTGCAGCGGGAGACGTTACAGCGGGGAGGAGCTAGTGCTAGCTAGCACTTGGCCGGCGCCCGGTGCTAATGGGAAACTCGACATACCGGGAGCTGTAGCGAAAAGGACGCGGGTGCCGGGCTGGAGTTTAGGCGGCGTGAAAGAAATATAAGACAGAATAATAAAGAGCGATGGCAAGAACCAAGCAGACCGCCCGTAAAATCTACTGGAGGAAGAAGCCCCCCAGGAGACAGCTAGCCACCAGGGCTGCTCGGAGAGGCGCTCTGGCCACCGGCAGAGTGAAGAGGCCTCGCCGTCACAGGCCCGTGGCTCTGAGAGAGATCCGTCGCTACCAGAAATCCACGGAGCTGCTCATCCGTAAGCTGCCCGTCCAGCGCCTGGTGAGGGAGATCGCTCAGGACTTCAAGACCGTCCTGCGTTTCCTGAGCTTCGCCGTCATGGCTCTGCAGGAGACCAGCGAGGCCCACCTGGTGGTCTCTTCTTCGCTAAGGGGGTCACCATCATGCCCAAAGACTTCCAGCTGGCCCACTGCATCCGCGGAGAGAGAGCTTAGACTTTCTGCTGCACATTCACCAGCCATAATGCTCTGCACTGTGTGTCTATATATATACATTTATAGTAATATGGACATATGTTTGCTAGATGTTGTTTTTTCTTGCCTTCTGATTGTTGCTCTGAGTGTTGCTATCCCTATGCTGTTGCAATCCTGGAATTTCCCCATTGTGGGACTAATAAAGGCTTATCTTATCTTATCTTATTTATTTTGTGCATATGTTTTGCTGTTAGTGTGTGAATTGGGTTCTGAATTTTGGGAGGGTATAATTAGTGTGCTTGGCATTTTTCTACGGGGGGGGGGGGGGGGGCGTTAAGTTGTAAGATGGCGGCCGGGTCAACTGGGGAATACTGGGAGGTGGCGGACCGCCTTTCTGGTGGTGGCGTCACCTGGAGTATAAAGGGCACGGCAGGGAGGGGCTAGCTCTCTTTTGCCGTCGACGTTTTGCCTTGTATGGCGCGCTGTAAGTTTAGTAGTGTTACTAATAAACGCGTGTTTGCTGCACCTCCAGCCTGCTTCTTTATATGGTGTATTATGGGCACAAGAGTACAGACACAGCAGCACCAGGTGTTTTCACCCAGTATGAATGTCACAGAGCTGACGTTTCACCCCAAATTTAAGAAGCCCAGGCACGGTGTTGTGCTTCTTTGTGGCTCTGACTAGACTCCACGTCTGCTCTGAGGTAAATTTGATTATGTCCAACATATTTTAACAAAATGCAGCCGACTTTATTGTGGTGGAGACACTGAATTATCTCAGAGCTTTTATTTGTTACCAGCGTTAGCGTATTAGCAGCAGCGCTAACTAACGGAGCTACTGTCTGCCAGGCCACTTTAAAAGCTCATCTTCTCATCCCTAGACAGTTATAGAGTTAATTATAGTTATAGTGGGAAGTGGGATGATTATATTACTGTTTTCGAGGTGCAAAAGACTGTGTTCCCGCATTTGTGATGCCGAAGTCATTGTTTTTTAAAATGGAAAAGTGTCCCGTTTCTGTGACAACAATACCTTCTAAACTAGTACCCGAAGTTGCGCCTTTTGTCTAGTAAATTTGCAACTTTTTTCTAGTAAATGTGAGTTTTTCTAATACATTTATGACTTTTTTCTAGTAAATTTATGATTTTTTATAGTTAAATTTGCAACTTTTGTCTAGTAAATTTGCAACTTTTTTTCTAGTAAATTTGTGACGTTTTTCCTAGTAGATGTGAGTTTTTCTAATAAATTTTGAGAAAATTTATGATTTTTTTTATAGTAAATTTGGAACTTTTTCCTAGTAAATTTGTGATTTTTCTAGTAAATTTGCAAGTTTTTTCTAGTAAATGTGTATTTTTCTAATAAATTTATTACTTTTTCTAGAAAATTTGATTTTTATAGTAAATTTGCAACTTTTTCCTTGTAAATTTGTGACGTTTTCTAGTAGATTTGTGACTTTTCTATTAAATTAGTGACTTTTTCTATACATTTGTAACTGTTTTCTACAAATTTGTGATTAGTCTAGTAAAGCTGTGAATTTTTTCCAGTAAATGTTTGCGTTTTTGTAATATAGTTATGACTTTTCTAGCAAATTTATGATTTTTTTTCTAGTAAATTTGTGACTTTTTTCTAATAAATTTAAATTTATGAATTTTTTCTAGTAAATTTATGATTTTTTTATAGTAAAGTTGCAACTTTTGTCTTGTGAATTTGTGACTTTTTCTAGTAAATTTGCACCTTCTAGTAAAATTGTGACTTGTCAAGTAAATTTGCGACTTTTTTCAAGAAATTTGTGATTAGTCAATTTGTGACTTTTTTCAAGTAAATGAATGAATGAATGAATCTTTATTTTGGATAGATTAAAAGTAAAGATTAAAAAAAAAGAAACAGAATAATGTAACAAAGGGGGAAAGAAAATCTAACAAGGTCAAATTAGACAATAACTCCTCTGATTATATAGTTCAACATAAGTTATCCGAAATGGGTGATGGCTGAAGCCGCAGCTTCTATTGGCCACCCATATTCCATCCAAGAATTCAAAAGAAAAACAAAACAAGAGCGATTACAATTCAGAACAAAGCTAAGACAAAATATGACAAAAAACTAAGCAACAGCACAACACAGGCTGGAAATGTCAATCCTTATGTGATTTTACATGTCGTCTTGTAAATATGTTTGGAGTATTTCTTCCTTTAGTTTTTGTTTAAATTGTCCAAGCGTTGTACATGATTTTAATTCAGGTCCAAAATCGTTCCACAATCTGACTCCTTGCACTGAAACACAGTGTTGCTTGGTGGTAGTTCTCACTGAAGGTTTTTGAAATATACATGTTCCTCTGAAATGATATTGTTTCTCCCTTATTTGGAACAACTTTTGGATATTTGCGGGCAGTGATAGATTCTTCACTTTAAACATTATTACTGCAGTTTTAAAGTCAACCAGATCTTTCAACTTGAGAGCTTTTAATTTAAGAAAAAGTGGGTTTGTTGGTTCCCTGTAAGCAACTTTGTTTATTATTCTAATAGCTCTCTTCTGAAGCATAAAGACTGGATATGTTTGTTTTATATGTATTTCCCCATACTTCAGTACAATATGTCATGTATGGGAGTATTAATGAATGATACAAAGTATATAATGTGGGTTGATTCAGCAAATATTTCACTCTGTGTAGTATTGCAATTGATTTGGATATTTTACCTTTAATATAATTAATATGTGACTTCCAACACAGTTTATTATCAATTATTACTCCAAGAAATTTAGTTTCAGATACCCTTTCAATCTCTACACCATTTACACTGAGTTTAGATACTAAGTTGTTGTGATGGTTGTTAAAAACTATAAATTTTGTCTTACTTAAATTGAGCGTTAATTTGTTTGAATCAAACCACAGTTTAAGCTTTCCTAATTCCTTTCCGAGTGTATCCAGAAGTTGTTCCAAATTGCTTCCACTGCATAATAAATTAGTGTCATCTGCAAACAATATTAAATCCATTTTTCCGAAACTTTACAAATGTAAAGTTGGATGGATCGTCACCTTACCCCCTCATGGATCGTCACCTTACCCCCCTCATGGATCGTCACCTTACCGTGGTGGGGGGGTTTGCGTGCCCCAGTGATCCCAGGAGCTATGTTGTCTGGGGCAATTTGCCTCTGATAGGGTCTCCCAAGACAAACTGGTCCTGGGTGAAGGGCCAGACGAAGAACGATCCAACAGACTCTCATGATAAATTGTATATCAAGGATTCAGTGTACCCCGCCCGGTATGGGGTTACCGGGGCCCCACCCTGGAGCCAGGCCTGGGGGAGGGGCTCGAAGGCTAGCGTCTGGTGGCCGGGTTTCCACCCATGGGACCCGGCCGGGCTCAGCCCGAAGGAGTTACATGGGTCCGCCCTCCAGTAGGTTCACCACCTGCAGGAGGGATCATGGAAGTCCGGTGCTATGTGGATTAGGTGGCAGTCAAAGGCGGAGACCTTGGCGGACTGATCCCAAGCTTTCTAAACTGGCTTTTGGTACGTGGAATGTCACCTCTCTGGTGGGGAAGGAGCCTGAGCTGGTGTACGAGATTGAGCGATACCGGCTAGATATAGTCGGCCTCACCTCAACACACAGCTCCGGTTCCGGAACCAGTCTCCTGGAGAGGGGCTGGAGCTTGGCCTTTTCTGGAGTTGCCCCGGGCGAGAGGCGACGAGCAGGGGTAGGTATTCTTGTATCGCCCCACCTTGCTGCCTCTATATTGGAGTTTTCCCCGGTGGACGAAAGGGTTGCTTCCCTGCGCCTTCGGGTTGGGAAACGGGTCCTGACCATCATTGACCATCATCACCTATGCACCAAATGATGTTTCAGAGTACCCACCCTTTTTGGAGTCTGTGACTGGGGTGCTGGAGGGTGCTCCTCCTGGAGACTCCATTGTCCTACTGGGGGACTTCAATGCGCACGTGGGCAACGACAGTGAAACCTGGAGGGGGGTGATTGGGAGGAACGGCCTGCCCGATCTGAACCCGAGTGGTGTTCAGTTATTGGACTTCTGTGCTAACCACAGTCTGTCTATAACGAACACCATGTTCAAGCATAAGGGTGTCCATATGTGCACCTGGCACCAGGACACCCTAGGCCGCAGGTCGATGATCGATTTTGTTATCGTATCATCAGACCTGCGACCGTATGTCTTGGACACCCGAGTAAAGAGAGGTGCAGAGCTGTCAACTGATCACCACCTGGTGGTGAGTTGGATCCGATGGCAGGGGAGGAAGCCATTCAGACCTGGTAGACCCAAACGTATAGTGAGGGTGTGCTGGGAGCGTCTGGCTGAGGCCCCTGTCCGGGAGGTCTTCAACTCCCACCTCCGGAAGAACTTCAACCACATTCCGAGGGAGTCTGGAGACATGGAGTCTGAATGGGCCATGTTCTCCACCTCTGTTGTTGAAGCGGCAGCCCAGAGCTGCGGCCGCAAGGTGGTCGGTGCATCTCGTGGTGGCAACCCCCGAACCAAGTGGTGGACACCAGTGGTGAGGGGGGCCATTAAGCTGAAGAAGGAGTCCTATCAAGCTTGGTTGGCTTGTGGGACTCCCGAAGCAGCTGAGGTGTACCGGCAGGCCAAGCGGAGTGCAGCTCGGGTGGTTGCTGAAGCAAAAACCCGGGTATGGGAGGAGTTCGGTGAGGCCATGGAACAAGACTTTCGGTCGGCTTCAAAGAGATTCTGGCAAACTGTTCGGCGGCTCAGGAGGGGAAAGCAGCTCCCCGTCCACACTGTGTATGGTGCGGATGGGACACTGTTGACTTCAACTGGGGATATCGTCGGGCGGTGGAAGGAATACTTCGAGGATCTCCTCAATCCCACTGATACGCCTTCCACAGAGGAAGCAGGGTTTGGGGACGAGGGGGATGACTCGCCTATCACAGGGGCTGAGGTCGCCAAGGTGGTTAAAAATCTCCTTGGTGGCCGGGCCCCGGGGGTGGACGAGATTCGCCCCGAGTACCTCAAGGCCCTGGATGTTGTTGGGTTGTCATGGTTGACACGCCTCTGCAACATTGCGTGGAGGTCGGGGGCAGTGCCTTTGGCATGGCAAACCGGGGTGGTGGTTCCTCTCTTCAAAAAAGGGGACCGGAGGGTGTGCTCCAACTTTAGAGGGATCACACTCCTCAGCCTCCCTGGGAAGGTCTATGCCAAGGTACTGGAGAGGAGAGTCCGGCCGTTGGTCGAACCTCGGATTCAGGAGGAGCAATGTGGTTTTCGTCCTGGCCGTGGCACATCGGACCAGCTCTTTACCCTCTCGAGAATTCTTGAGGGTTCGTGGGAGTTTGCCCAACCAGTTTACATGTGTTTTGTGGACTTGGAGAAGGCATTTGACCGCGTCCCTCGTGGATTTTTGTGGGGGGTGCTTCGGGAGTATGGGGTATCGGGCTTGTTGTTACGAGCTATTCGGTCTCTGTACGACCGTTGTGAGAGTTTAGTTCGCATTGCCAACACTCGGTCGGAGTCATTCCCAGTGAGAGTTGGACTCCGCCAGGGCTGCCCTTTGTCACCGGTCCTGTTCATAATTTTTATGGACAAGATTTCTAGGCGCAGCCAGGGAATGGAGGGTGTCATGCTTGGTGACCACAGGATCTCATCTCTGTTGTTTGCAGATGATGTTGTCCTGTTGGCTTCATCCAGCAATGACCTACAGCTCTTGCTGGGACGGTTTGCCGCTGAGTGTGAAGCGGCTGGGATGAGAATCAGCACCTCCAAGTCCGAGTCCATGGTCCTCAGCCGGAAAAAGGTGGATTGTCCTCTCCGGGTTGGGGACAGGCTCCTGCCCCAAGTGGAGGAGTTTAAGTATCTTGGGGTCTTGTTCACGAGTGAGGGGAAAATGGAGCGAGAGATCGACAGACGGATTGGAGCAGCATCTGCAGTGATGCGGACGTTGTACCGGTCTGTTGTGGTGAAGAGGGAGCTTAGTTCTAAGGCAAAGCTGTCGATTTACCAGTCAACCTACGTTCCTACTCTCACCTATGGTCACGAGCTTTGGGTAATGACCGAAAGAACGAGATCGCGGATACAAGCGGCTGAAATGAGCTTTCTCCGTAGGATTGCTGGACTCACCCTCAGAGATAGGGTGAGGAGCTCAGTCATCCGGGAGAGGCTCAGAGTAGAACCGCTGCTCCTCCACATTGAAAGGAGTCAGTTGAGGTGGTATGGGCATCTGATTAGGATGCCTCCTGGACGCCTCCCACTTGAGGTGTTTCAGGCACGTCCCACTGGGAGGAGACCCCGGGGCAGACCCAGGACTCGGTGGAGAGACTATGTCTCCCAGCTAGTCTGGGAACGCCTTGGTATCCCCTCTGAAGAGCTGGAGCAGGTGGCTGGGGAGAGGGAAGTCTGGGCTTCTCTGCTTGAACTGCTGCCTCCGCGACCCGGACCTCCGGAAAAGCGGTAGAAGATGGATGGATGGATGGATGGATTTACAAATGTGTAAGTTTTTCTAATAAATTTGACTTTGTTTTCTAGTAAATTTATGATGTTTTATAGTTAAATTTGCAACTTTTGTCTAGTAAATTTACAACTTTTTTCTAGTAAATTTGTGATGTTTTTCTAGTAAATTTGTGAGTTTTTTCTAGTAAATGTGTATTTTTCTAATAAATTTATTACTTTTTCTAATTTCTAATAAATTTTGAGAAAATTTATGATTTTTTATAATAAATTTGCAACTTTTTCCTAGTAAATATGTGATTTTTCTAGTAAATTTGCAACGTTTTCCTAGTAAATATGTGATTTTTCTAGTAAATTTGTGAGTTTTTTCTAGTAAATGTGTATTTTTCTAATAAATTTATTACTTTTTCTAATTTCTAATAAATTTTGAGAAAATTTATGATTTTTTATAATAAATTTGCAACTTTTTCCTAGTAAATATGTGATTTTTCTAGTAAATTTGCAACTTTTTCCTAGTAAATATGTGATTTTTCTAGTAAATTTGTGACTTTTTTCTAGTAAATTTGTGAGTTTTTTCTAGTAAATGTGTATTTTTCTAATAAATGTATTACTTTTTCTAGAAAATTTGATTTTTTATAGTAAATTTGCAACTTTTTCCTTGTAAATATGTGATTTTTCTAGTAAATTTGTGACTTTTTCTAGTAAATTTGTGACGTTTTTCTAGTAAATGTGTTTTTCTAATAAATTTTGAGAAAATTTATGTTTTTTTATAGTAAAGTTGCAACTTTTTTCTAGTAAATATGTGATTTTTCTAGTAAATTTGTGACTTTTTTCTAGTAAATGTGTATTTTTCTAATAAATTTATTACTTTTTCTAGAAAATTTGATTTTTTATAGTAAATTTGCAACTTTTTCCTTGTAAATATGTGATTTTTCTAGTAAATTTGTGACTTTTTTTCTAGTAAATGTGTAAGTTTTTCTAATAAATTTGACTTTTTTTCCTAGTAAATTTATGATTTTTATAGTTAAATTTGTGACTTTTCTAGTAAATGTATGAGTTTTTCTAATAAATTTGTGACTTTTTTCCTATAAATTTGACTTTTTCTTGTAAATTTGTGACTTTTTTCTAGTAAATGTGAGTTTTTCTAATAAATTTATGACTTTTTTCTAGTAAATTTATGATTTTTTTATAGTCATTTTGTAACTTTTTTCTATTAAATTTGCAACTTTTCTATTAAATTTGTGACCTTTTCTGTACATTTGGAACTTTTTTCTATAAATATGTGATTTGTCTAGTAAATTTGTCACTTTTCTAGTAAATGTGTGACTTTTTTCTAATAAATTTGTGACTTTTCTAGTAAATTTATGCTTTTTTATAGTAAATTTGCAACTTTTTCCCCATAAACTTGACTTTTTCTAGTAGATTTGCGACTTTTCTATTAAATTAGTGACTTTTTCTATACATTTGTAACTGTTTCCTAGAAATTTGTGATTAGTCTAGTAAAGTTGTGAATTTTTTCCAGTAAATGTTTGAGTTTTTGTAATATAGTTATGACTTTTCTAGTAAATTTGTGACTTTTTTCTAGTAAATTTGTGACTTTTCTAGTAAATGTGAGTTTTTCTAGTAAATTTGACTTTTTTTTCTAGTAAATTTATGATTTTTTATAGTAAAGTTGCAACTTTTGTCTAGTAAATTTGTGACTTTTTTCTACTAAATTTGCAACTTCTAGTAAATTTGTGACTTTTCTAGTAAATGTGTAACTTTTTTCTAGTCAAATTGTGATTAGTAAATTTGTGACTTTTTTCTCGTAAATTTGTGACTTTTCTAGTAAATGTGTGAGTTTTTCTAATAAATTTATGACTTTCCTAGTAAATTTATGATTTTTGTAGTAAATTTGCATCTTTTTCCTAGTAAATTTGTGACTTTTTTTCTAGTAAATTTATGGTTAGTAAATTTGTGACTTTTCTCGTAAATTTGCGAGTTTTCTAGTAAATGTGAGTTTTTCTAATAAATTTATTACTTTTTCTAGAAATTTTATGATTTTTTGTAGAAAAATTGGCAACTTTTTTCTAGTAAATTTTCACCTTTGTTCTAGTAAATTTGTGAATTTTCTATTAAATTTGTGACTTTTTTCTATAAATTTGTGAGCTGTCTAGTAAATTTGTCACTTTTCTAGTAAATCTGTGATTTTCTTTCTATAAATTTGTGATTTGTCTAGTAAATTTGTGACTTTTAGTAAATGTGAGTTTTTCTAATAAATTTATGACTTTTTTCTAGTAAATTTATGATTTTTTCTAGTAAATTTGTGACTTTTTTCTAGCAAATTTGTGACTTTTTCTAGTAAATGTGTTTTTCTAATAAATTTGGCTTTTTTTATAGTAAATTTATTTGTTTTTAGTTAAATTTGCAACTTTTGTCTTGTAAATTTGTGACTTTTTTCTAGTAAATATCTAACTTTTTTCTATAAATTTGTGATTAGTCTAGTAAATTTGTGACTTTTTTCTAGTAAATGTGAGTTTTTCTAATAAATTTATGACTTTTCTAGTAAATTTATGATTTTCTATAGTAAATTTGCAACTTTTGTCTAGTAAATTTGTGAATTTTTCTAGTAATTTTTTTCTATAAATTTGTGAATTTTTTCTATTAATTTGTGACTTTTTTCCTGATAAATTTTCTACTATATTTGTTCTAAATTTGTCATTCTTTTTCTGATAACTGTTCACATTTTTTCATTGATTTCTACATTTTTTCCTTGTAATTTTGCCTGTGGCACCAACGTTCATGAAACTTGTTGAGCCATATTAAACCCATGTGGGGCCCAGTTGGATTTAAAGCGGGTCAACACATCACCTGCTTACCTCTACCACAGCTAAAGTCCATGTAGACCAGTACAGATGGGGCCAACATGGAACCCACAGACAAATCCACACGGGACCCATAAGACAGCCCATTTAACTTTTGGTGGGTCCATCAGTTCAAACACTCTTGCTCTGCCTTTACGTCAGACGGCAGAAGAAGAAGAATCAACAACAGAAACACCACAAGCGCAAAGCTCTGAAAGTGCTCAAAGTTCTCATAGCTCTGAGAGCGTACATTAGAGTGTTACTTTAGGGTTGTGAATGTTGGACACTGAAGAAGAACATGACATCGAGACAAGAAGCTGCTGAAATGTGAACCACCAGGAGAAGATTGCAAATTTCCTGGACAGAGAAGGTCACCAAGTCTTACCTTGAGTGTCAGCGGTGTGGTGGGGGAGCCCATCCTGTCTGTGTGGAGCAGCTGCAGGAGGCTGGCAGCCTTATAGGGAGGAGGCAGGAGGGAGGGAGGGAGGACTACAGCCAACAAGGTTCCTCCCTAAGCTCCCCGTCACATCTCATCTTATCACTGCAGATGAAGTTGTTCTGTTGTGTTCTGTCCTAACGGGATCTACATCAGAGGCACAGATGTGATGGAACAAAGGATTTCTGATTCTGAAGCAACAGTTTTCACAGGATCCAAACAGATTAAAGATGACTCAGAATTTGTGGTGCTATTCATCAGTTTTTGTCAGTAGTCAACATTTGAATTTAATGAGTTACAAATTTAAAATTTAGCATCCAGTACAAAGGTATAAATGTAATTTCAGTACAAATTTGCAAGGATAAAAGTCCAAAAATATGATAAAAGATGCTAATTTACAATTGAGTGTTGATGGAGAAGTATAGAGAAGGTCAGAAGGAGTTGCACAGTGTCTTTGTGGATCTAGAGAAAGAAAATGATAGGGTGCCAAGAGAGGAAGTGTGGGACCGTATGAGAAAGTCAGGAGTGGCAAAGAAGTATGTGAGGGTGGTGCAGGACATGTATGTGGACAGTGAGATGGTGGCGAGATGTGCTGTAGGAGTGACAGATGGGTTCAAAGTGGGGGTGGGGTTACAACAGGGATCAGCTCTGAGCCCCTTCTTGTTTGCCATGGTGATGGACAGTGTTATGTGGGGATTTGACTCTTGGGGCTTGCTGTAGCCTGGCCAGAGGGTTGAGGGTGATGACATCAGGCGGGCTATGGCTGGAGAGTGTATCGAGTTGTTTTTATAATAAAGTCAGTTCAGTGTTCAGTTGAATGCGACTTCAGTCTCACATTATTCCGACATAACATTTTGGCGATGATGATAAACCATGGGAGCGTACATTAGACAACTACCTCAATTTTTAATTCAGTTCAATTCAGCTTTATTTATATAGCGCCATTTTACAACAACAGTCATCTCATAGCTCTTTCAACTGTAGGGAAACCCCCACAATTACAGAAAGACCCCAGCAATCAGGTGATCTCCTGTGAGCAAGTGCTTGGCGACGGTGGAGAGGAAAAACTCCCTTTTAACAGGAAGAAACCTCCAGCAGAACCAGGCTCAGGGAGGGGCAGTCATCTTCTGTGACTGGCTGGAGGGGTGAAGGGATAGAAAAGACGAAAAGAACAGACATGTAGAGAGCAAACAGCACGATGGGGACTCAATCTATGGGAGAGAACAAACAGATGTTAATGACCAGCAAAAATATTTCATTGAGAGTGAAGAAAGGAGTGAAGCCCAGTGCATTGTTGGAAGTCCCCCCGGCTGTCTGAACCTATGAGCAGCATAACTAAGGGAGGGTTCAAGGGCACATGATCCCTCCCTAATTATAGGCTATATCAAAAAGGAAGGTTTTAACCCTATTCTTAAAAACAGAGATCGAGTCTGACTCCCAAATCCAGATTGGCAGCTGGTTCCACAGGAGAGAAGCTTGATAACTGAAGGCTCTGCCTCCCATTATACTTTTGGAGATTCTAGGTATTACAAGTAATCCTGCATTTTGGGAGCGTAGTGCTCTGTTAGGATAATAGGGTAGTGTAAGATCTTTTAAATAAAAAGGGGCCTGATTATTTAGAGCTTTGTAAGTGAGAAGAAGGATTTTAAACTTAATTTTAAACTCTATGGGAAGCCAATGAAGGGAGGCCAGAACCGGAGAGATGTGATCTCTCTTTCTGTTAAAACTCTTGCTGCAGCATTTTGGATCAGCTGAAGACTTTTTAAAGATGTTTTGGGACAACCTGATACTAAAGAGTTACAATAATCTAATCTAGAGCTAACAAAAGCATGGATCAGTTTCTCAGCATCACTCTGAAACAAGATGCTCCTAATCTTGGCAATATTACGCAAATCATAGAAGGCAGTCTTAGAAACAAGATCAATATGTGAATTAAAAAACAGATCTTGATCAAAAATAACTCCAAGGTTCCTCACAGAACTATTCAAAGAAAGAGTAACTGCATCCAAACTAAGAGTTTGATTTGGAAAGGTATTTCTAAGGTTTTTTGGACCAACTAAAATTACTTCAGTCTGATCTGAAGTCATCCAAGCTTTGATTTTCTGAAGACAGGCCTCCAACTTGGCTAATTGATTACTATCATCTGGCTTCATTGACAGGTGTAATTGTGTGTCATCTGTATAACAATGAAAATGTATACAGTGCTTTCTAATAATGTTGCCTAACAGAAACATATAGAGACGTGGACAAAATTGTTGGTATCCCTCTGTTAATGAAAGAAAAACCCACAATGGTCACAGAAATAACTTGAATCTGACAAAAGTGGTAATAAATAAAAAGTCTATGAAAATTAACCAATGAAAATCAGACAATTCTTTTGAATTGTGGTTCAACAGAATTATTTTAAAAAACAAACTCATGAAACAGGCCTGGACAAAAATGATGGTACCCTTAAAGTAATATTTTGTTGCACAACCTTTTGAGGCAATCACTGCAATCAAACGATTTCTGTAACTGTCAATGAGACTTCTGCACCTCTCAGCAGGTATTTTGGCCCACTCCTCGTGAGCAAACTGCTCCAGTTGTCTCAGGTTTGAATAGTGCCTTCTCCAGACGGCATGTTTCAGCTCCTTCCACAGATGTTCAATAGGATTTAGTTCAGGGCTCATAGAAGGCCACTTTAGAATAGTCCAATGTTTCGCTCTTAGCCATGCTTGGGTGTTTTTAGCTGTGTGTTTTGGGTCATTATCCTGTTGCAAGACCCATGACCTGCGACTGAGACCAAGCTGTCTGACACTGGGCAGCACATTTCTCGCTAGAATACCTTGATAGTCTTGAGATTTCATTGTACCCTGCACAGATTCAAGACACCCTGTGCCAGTTGCAGCAAAGCAGCCCCAGAACATAACAGAACCTCCTCCATGTTTCACAGTAGGGACAGTGCTCTTTTCTTGGTATGCTTCATTTTTGTGTCTGTGAACATAGAGCTGATGTGCCTTGCCAAAAAGTTCCAGTTTTGTCTCGTCTGTCCATAGGACATTCTCCCAGAAGCTTTGTGGCTTGTCAACATGCAGTTTGGCAAATTCCAGTCTGGCTTTTTTACTGCATGATTTGTTTTCAACAGTGGCGTCCTCCTTGGTCGTCTCCCATGAAGTCCACTTTAGCTCAAACGACGACGGATGGTGTGATCTGACACTGATGTACCTTGACCTTGGAGTTCACCATGAATGTGTTTAGAGGTTGTTCTGGGCTCTTTTGTTACCATTCGTATTATCCATCTCCTCCTGCGGCCACATCCAGGGAGGTTGGCTACAGTCCCGTGGAGCTTAAATTTCTGAATAATATGTGCAACTGTAGTCACAGGAACATCAAGCTGCTTGGAGATGGTCTTATAGCCTTTTCCTTTAACATGCTTGTCTATAATTTTCTTTTTAATCTCCTGAGACAACTCTCTCCTTTGCTTCATCTGGTCCATGTTCAGTGTGGTACACTCCATGTCAACAAACAACACAGTGACTACTTGTCACCCTTTAAATAGGCCGACTGACTGATTACAAGTTTGTAGACGCCTGTGATGTTAATTAGAGGACACATCTTGGTTGAACATGTCCCTATGGTCACATTATTTTCAATCTTTTCTAGGGGTACCATCATTTTTGTCCAGGCCTGTTTCATGAGTTTGTTTTTTAAAATAATTCTGTTGAACCACAATTCAAAAGCATTGTCTGATTTTCATTGGTTAATTTTCATAGAATTTTTATTTATTACCACTTTTATCAGATTCAAGTTATTTCTGTGACCATTGTGGGTTTTTCTTTCATTAACAGAGGGGTACCAACAATTTTGTCCACGTCTGTATAAACTAACAAGAAAACGTCCTAGTATGGCGCATATTTAGGGCGCATATATTGTATCCATATTTCCCACATATACCTAGTAAGCATGACGGTGCATATTTTGGAGGCTTCACGTCTTAATGGACAAAGAGGACCTGACCCTGCAGTGATCTATGGGAGGTGTGAAGTTGGT
Organism: Pholidichthys leucotaenia; assembly: GCA_020510985.1. Classification (NCBI taxonomy): domain Eukaryota; kingdom Metazoa; phylum Chordata; class Actinopteri; order Cichliformes; family Pholidichthyidae; genus Pholidichthys; species Pholidichthys leucotaenia. The sequence continues at coordinate 418,296,400 of CM035843.1, forward strand.
CTTGCAGGAGGCGTGAAGTTGGAGAGAATGTCCCAGCAGGAGCCCCAGAGGCTGGAAGGATAAGAGACAATGGGGACGCTAAGGAGTCTCGGGGGCTGTATGTTTGCTGAAGGACTGTGGGGTTGGGGGTGTGTGACTTGGGGAGAGTATAAGTACTGTGAAAGAAGGTGGTTCTCTCTCTTTTCGAGATTCTGAGATTGATAGAGGATGTAGCCATTCAATAAACCAATCCTGAGAAATAAACCCAGTCTCGTCTGTGAAAGGCATCCTCTACACTGGTGACCTACGACAAATTATGGCCGGTGGCGACGATCTTCCCGCACCGGACTCTTCAGGAGCCAACCGGGTTAACGCAGCTACCACACTACAGCTGCCCGATTTCTGGCAACATAACCCGCGCTCCTGGTTTACCACTGTGGAGACGCAGTTCCACCTTCGGGGAATTTCAGCGGACACAACGAGGTTCTACCATGTCGTCGCAAAGCTGGACAGCCTCACAGTGCAGCGGGTGGAGAGCCTGACCAGCCACCCGCCCCAGGACGACAAGTACGGCGCACTGAAGGCCGCCCTCATTCATGCCTTCACCCCCTCGCAGGGAGAGCGAGCAGAGAAGCTTCTGGCGTTAACAGAAGAAGAAGCAGACAGGCCGGCGGATCTGATGGCGAGGATGATGAACCTGAGAAGACGACGACAATTTTATCTTCGCCCACCTCTTCCTCAGAACACTACTGCCAGCAGTGAGAGTCACCCTGGCCAGCTCACAGCTGCTGAACAACCGTGACTACCACGGGCTGGGCCAGGAAGCACAGCGGCTCGTCGACGCCCATAGACGACACGCAGCCACGACGGCGGCAACGGAGCCGAACGCATCCCCGTGAGACGAGGGGAGACCTGAGGCCGCAGCACCGGACCCACTGACGTCAGCAGCGGCAGAGACCAGGAGAAGCGGAGCGGACGGCACCCTCTGCTTTTACCATCGACGTTTCGCCGAGAGGGCGCGCAGATTTTTTTTTTTTTTTTGTTACTTATTTGTACCTATAGGTAGATTTGGTTTGCAGTCTGGTGACAAGCCACCGGCTGCTGGTCGCTGCGTGCGCGAGCGCCCTAAACCTACATGTTTTTGGTATGCGGGAGGAAACCGGAGAAATCCCGGAGTAAACCCACGCAACACGGGGAGAACATGCAAACTCCACACAGCTCACTGTTGGTCGGGGGCTGGAATCGAACCCACGATCTCATGATCCCCGCGATCCCCCGGCCAAGGGTAAAACTGTGCTGCCACAGTGCTAAACCACTGCACCACCGTGCAGCCCACCGATGCATCCCACTGTGCCGATACAAGCGCCAGGGAAACGCCAAGACCGAGAGTCGGTAGCAGCTGCTGCTCTCGGCACGAAGAACAAGCTGCTTTTCGTGACGGACGCAAATTCAGGGAAGGATTTCCTGGTGGACACAGGCTCCCAGCTGAGCTTCGTCAAGCCGTCCTACGCGGACCTGCTGGCGCCTTCCAGCGGACCCCTGGTGCTAGCGGCAAACGGCTCGACGATCAAAACCTATGGGGAGAAGATGCTCCTCCTATCCTTCCACGGTCGCACCTTCGAGTAGACTTTCGTCATAGCTGCAGTTAACAATAACATGCTAGGTGCTGATTTTTTGTGCTCAAATGGTTTATTAGTTGATCTTACTAATAGACATATGGTTAATGCACTGTCTTTCCACTCTATCTCCTGTACAGCTCGGGTGGCCCCGCTTTCTGCACATTCCAATGTCACAGCTGCGGGTGGTAAGTTTCATGCACTACTCAATCAGTTCCTAGCACTCACGGTCCCAACATTTTCAGCGTCAGTAGCCAAACATGGGGTCGAGCACTTCATAACTACCTCTGGCCCCCCTGTTTTTGCAAAAGCTCGGCGCTTGGACCCAGCTAAACTGGCCATCGTGCGTGAGGAATTCGCCAATTTGGAAAAACTGGGCATCATTAGGCGCTCTAACAGCCCTTGGTCTTCACCGCTGCACATGGTTCCTAAGGCCGACGGCTCGTGGCGGCCTTGCGGTGATTTCCGCAGGTTAAATAATGCTTCAGCACACGACCGCTACCCGATTCCGCACATCCAGGATTTTTCGGCACATTTGGCGGGGGCGCGCATCTTTTCCAAAATAGATTTGGTGCGCGGTTATCACCAAGTCCCAGTCCACGCTCAAGACATACCCAAAACGGCAGTAATAACCCCCTTTGGGCTTTTCGAATTTTTGCGCATGGCTTTTGGCCTCAAGGGCGCCGCACAGACGTTCCAACGTATGATGGATGCGGTGCTGCGTGGCCTCCCTTTCGTGTTCGTCTACTTGGATGATATTTTAGTAGCCAGTACATCCGAAGACGAACACGAACGCCACCTCACAGCGGTTTTTCAGAGGCTGACAGAGCATGGGTTAATAATTAACCCAGCGAAATGCCAGTTCGGGGTAGCGCAAATCGATTTTTTGGGGCACCGCGTTTCTCCAGAAGGAGCGGTCCCGCTGCCCGATAAAGTACGCGCGATAACGGATTTTCCCCAACCGCAGACAGTTAAAGCATTGCAAGAATTTTTGGGGATGGTCAATTTTTATAACCGTTTCCTCCCCAGCGCGGCACAGCTCATGCACCCACTGTACGCGGCACTAAAGAAACAAAAACCTGCAAATAAGGTCGAGTGGTCCCCGGAACGGGAGCACACTTTCTCCCAGGTCAAGTCGGCCCTGGCGAATGCTGTGTTGTTGGCACACCCAGTGCCAACAGCTCGCACGGCGCTAACCACGGACGCTTCCGACGTAGCAGTTGGGGCGGTCGTCGAGCAACTGGTAGCAGGGAGCTGGCAACCGCTTGCATTTTTCAGCAAAACATTGCGCGATAATGAGCGGAAATACAGCGCGTTCGATAGGGAGCTTTTAGCCCTGCATTTGGCCATCCGCCACTTCCAGTTCTGGCTGGAAGGGCGCCGTTTCACCACGTTTGTAGATCACAGACCTTTAACATTTGCAATGGCCAAGATTTCAGAGCCTTGGTCGGGCCGACAGCAGAGACAGCTGGCCGCGATTTCGGAGTTTACCACCGACATTGAACACGTGGCGGGCAAACACAATGTAGTGGCAGATTGTCTTTCGCATGCAGTTGCAACGCCAGGCCCCCAGGGGGCAGACACGGTGGCCGTGGACGCGGGCCAGGCTTGCGGCGCGGAAGCGCTCGCAGCCCCGGTCTGCGTGGGCTTAGATTACGCAGCCATGGCCGCTGAGCAGGTTAGCGATGCGGATGTGCGCGCACTCTAGTCTGGGCCAACAGGGCTAAGGCTGGAGCACAGGGTGCAGCAGATAGGCATGCCCCCTCTAATCTGCGATGTCTCCACGGGGCGGGGGCGCCCCGTGGTCCCAGCTGCATGGCGCCGCCGCGTTTTTGATTCAATCCATTCGCTGGCACATCCGGGGGTGCGTGCATCGATCAAAATGGTGGGAGAAAAATTCGTTTGGCCGGGGTTGCGTAAACAGGTCAAAGAATGGGCCGCAGCCTGCGCACCGTGTCAAAAAGCAAAAATACACAAGCACACGCGGGCCCCTCTAGAACCTTTTCACATCCCGGCCAAACGCTTCGACCACGTGCATATCGACTTGGTGGGACCCCTCCCACTGTCGCAGGGGTTCACACACCTTCTAACCATGGTGGACCGCACCACGCGCTGGCCAGAAGCGGTCCCCCTGGCGTCAACTACAGCAGCAGACGGTGTGCGTGCGTTTTTAACGGCTTGGGTCGTGCGCTTTGGAGTCCTGTCAGACATAACGTCTGACAGAGGTCCCCAATTCGTTTCTGAGCTCTGGTCATCCATGGCACTCAGTCTGGGGGTGAAAATTCACCGCACTACCGCATATAACCCCCAGGCCAACGGTTTGTGCAAACGCTTTCACCGGTCATTGAAAGCAGCCCTCAGAGCGGCTCTCACGGACACAAATTGGGTTGATAAACTTCCATGGGTTTTATTAGGGTTGCGTTCGGCACCTAAGGAAGATTTGCAAGCCTCTCCGGCTGAGCTAGTTTTTGCACAACCCCTCCGGTTACCGGGCAAATTCCTTCCAGAGTACCCCGCACCAAATCGCCCCCCCACTCAGCTGTTGCAGAGCGACATGGGATCAAACACCCTCCCCGGCCCAGTTCATCACAGTTTCCCACGCGTTTTTGTGCCTAAAACCTTAAACAATGCAGAATTTGTCTTTGTCAGACACGACGCTCAGAGGCTGGGTTTAAGACCACCTTATGATGGACCTTTCCGAGTGTTGGAAACTGGGGAAAAACATTTTTTGCTCGATTTGGGTGACAGGAGGGAATTAGTCTGCATTAACAGACTCAAACCCACTTTTGTTCTGGCTGATGAACAAGTGCAGTTGGCCAGGGCCCCCCGTCGCGGCAGGCCGCCGGGGAGACACTGTTCTAAGCCTTCGCAAGGATGTACTAACGACTCTAATCCACAGATGCAAGAGACGGCTACAGTCAGATCGAAACCTGCTTACAGCAGATATGGCAGGAGGTTGAAGCCCAAGCAGTCAGAAGTGTGATATGTTGTGCCATTTTCTGTTCTGTGTGATATGAGATGATTCTGTTTGCTATGCATCTTGGGATGTACTTTGTCCTTATTTAGACGTTTGGGGGGGGGGGTTATATGGCGCATATTTAGGGCGCATATATTGTATCCATATTTCCCACATATACCTAGTAAGCATGATGGTGCATATTTTGGAGGCTTCACGTCTTAATGGACAAAGAGGACCTGACCCTGCAGTGATCTACGGGAGGTGTGAAGTTGGTCTTGCAGGAGGCGTGAAGTTGGAGAGAATGTCCCAGCAGGAGCCCCGGAGGCTGGAAGGATAAGAGACAATGGGGACGCCAAGGAGTCTCGGGGGCTGTATGTTTGCTGAAGGACTGTGGGGTTGGGGGTGTGTGACTTGGGGAGAGTATAAGTACTGTGAAAGACGATGGTTCTCTCTCTTTTCGAGATTCTGAGATTGATAGAGGATGTAGCCATTCATTAAACCAATCCTGAGAAATAAACCCAGTCTCGTCTGTGAAAGGCATCCTCTACACTAGCACAGATCCCTGTGGAACTCCATGACTGAGCTTTGAGCTGGAAGAAAACTCATTATTGACGTGAACAAACTGGAACCTATCAGATAAATAAGATCTAAACCACTGCAACGAAGTTCCATTAAGTCCAACATAGTGTTCTAATCTATCAAGTAGAATATTATGATCAATAGTATCAAAAGCTGCACTAAGGTCTAAAAGGACAAGTACAGAAACAAGTCCATTATCAGATGTGATAAGGAGGTCAATAGTGACCTTCACCATGGCTGTTTCAGTACTATGAAGGATTCTAAACCCAGATTGAAACTCTTCAAATAAACCATTTGCCTGCAAGTGGTCAAATAATTGCGTAGCAACAACTCTTTCTAAGATTTTTGAAATGAAAGGCAGATTAGAGATTGTTCTATAGTTAGCTAAAACTCCTGGATCCAGCATTGGCTTTTTGAGTAAGGGTTTAATTACAGCAGTTTTTAAAGCCTGCGGTACATGGCCTAATGTTAATGAAGAATTGATTATTTGAAGACTAGAGCTACCAATAAATGGGAAGACTTCTTTAAATAACCTGGTAGGAATAGGGTCTAAAAGACAAGTTGAAGGCTTGGCTGAGAAAATTATTTTATCTAACTCTAAAAGGTCAATTGGAACAAACTCATCCAAACATCAATTGAAGGAGTTGTAGTAGTTACTGTATTTAAGTTAACGGTGGGAAGAATCTGACTGATTTTATCTCTGATAGATGAAATTTTATTATTGAAAAAGTTCATAAAGTCCTGACTAGTAAGCTCTAAGGGAATGCTAGGATTGACAGAGTCCTGTCAATCTGCATAAATCTGATAACATCATCTGAGAGGCATCTACTGTAGTAATATTTTTCGTTAGGAGCCAAATAGTCAAAAATAGTAAGATTAAAGGTTAACAGACAATGGTCAGACAGTACAGGGTTATGAGGAGACACTACCAGATTTTCTGTTTCTATGCCATATGTCAGAACAAGGTCCAACGTGTGGTGTAGATAATGGGTAGAATTTCCTACTTTCTGAGAAAACCCCATCGAGTCTAATATTAAATTAAAGTTGCAAACAGCTATAAGCGGGCCCTTGCCTCCCGCGCACCCGCAGAACCTGGCACCCGTCGGACCCAGCTGGCGCAGAAAATTTCCCATAGTCATGGCATGCGCTGCGTGAATAATAAAGAAAACCGTTTGGTGCAGTACTTCATGTGAGCAGTAGGTGGTGATATAAGTTTTGCCAATCATTTTTATGTAGGAGTGTGTGGGATCGGACTAATATCCATCGTAGAAAATTTGCTGAAAATCGGATGAAGTTTGTCCAAGTTGCAACTTTTCGATGTTCCATGGCGAGTAGTCAGCCTTCGCCATGTTGCCATCGTAACACTTACCTATCAGTTATATGTTGCTGACCCATATAGGACTACAGATGACAGTCACCTCTACCTATGCTTCAAACTTCATTACTCCAGGACCTTCCCAACCCTCCCCACAAGATCATGGATTGAATGGCAAGGAGGGCATGTCCATGGCAACAAGTGTGACATCATGCTAAAGTTGATGTGCAGTTATGGTCTTCCCTGTGATCTGATTAATCTCAGAAAATTTCACGTCATTCTGGCTCATGGTGCATCAGTAATAAAACAGTTTTCAGCATTTCTTCCTTTAACCACTAGGTGGTGCTGTAGATTTCTATGAATATTGCTCTATAGAACTGTTTGGAATTGGACTGATATCCATAATATTGAGTTTGGTTGAAATCTGACAGTGCATACCCGAGTTATTGCTGTCAGAATAGTCACAGAATGATCAAGGTGAGACATCAAACTTTGCCACACCCCTACGGCCAAACCGTTGAGCTTTAAGAAAAGTTTTCAATAACTTTTAATGGCACATGGGTATAGATGATCGTCACCACAAATGAGCTTAATTGGACAAAAACCCTAGGACGAGTTCAATCAAATACAAGTCAATAGCGCGAGGTGGAAATCAGGTCACTGCTACTTCATGCCAAAAAGGCCGACTTCCTGTTGGGTGTAGACCATCACTTCTATGGAGTTTTTTGCAAGTCTTGACATGATAAACATGTCACCAGATTTTCATCTTTCTACGCGAAAGTAAGCGTGCAGCACTCCCCCTTGACTTCACATGTTAGGTGGCGCTGTAGAGCCATTTTTGTGGGGTCATTCATATTTCATCCAAAATATTAAATTTTTTGCCAGTCTTGAGGTCGCTGCAAAAAATGGTGAGTTTTCATGCACGATCACTACCCCAAAAATGAGATCTTAGATGGAGAAGAAGAAAAAATTAAAAAAAAAAAAAAAAAAAGCTGCAAGCAGCTGTAAGTAGGCCCTCACCCCCCGCGGACCCCGGTGCCCGTCATACCTAGCTGGCTCAGAAAATTTAACCATCGTTGCGGCAAGCGCTGCATGAATAATGAAGTAAACAGTTTGGCGCAGTACTTCCTGTGAAAAGTAGGTGGCGCTCCAATTGTTGTCAATCATTTTTATGTAGGAGCGTGTGGGGCAGGACTCATATCCATCGTAGAAAATTTGGTAAAAATCAGACAAAGTGTCCAAGTTACAACTTTCTGATATTCCATGGCGAGGAGTCAACCTTCGCCATATCGCCATGGCAACACTTCCCTGTCAGTTATGTGTTGCTCACCCATGTAGGACTACATATGACAGTCACCTCAACCTATGCTCCAGATTTCATGACTCCAGGTCGTTCCCAACCATCCCAACAAGATCACGGGATGAATGGCGAGGAGGGCGTGTCTGTGGTAGCAGTAGTGATGCCATCCTAAAGGTGATGTGCAGTTAAGATTCAACTTTATTTTATTTATTCAATTCAACTTTATTTATATAGTGCCATTTCACAACAACAGTCATCTCATAGCACTATCAACTGTACGGGGAACCCCCACAGTTGCAGAAAGACCCCAGCAATCAGGCGATCCCCTGTGAGCAAGCACTTGGCGACGGTGGAGAGGAAAAACTCCCTTTTAACAGGAAGAAACCTCCAGCAGAACCAGGCTCAGGGAGGAGCAGTCATCTGCTGCGACTGGCTGGGGGGTGAGGGGATAGAGAAGAAGAAAAGAACAGACATGTAGAGAGCAAACAGCACGATGGGGACTCAATCTATGGGAGAGAACAAACAAATGTTAATGACCAGCAAAAAAAAAAATATTTCATTGAGAGTGAGAAAAGGAGTGAAGCCCAGTGCATTATTGGAGGTCTCCCGGCTGACTAAACCTATTAGCAGCATAACTAAGGGAGGGTTCAGAAACACATGATCCCTCCCTAATTGTAGGCTATATCAAAAAGATAGGTTTTAGCCCTATTCTTAAAAACAGAGATCGAGTCTGACTCCCGAATCCAGATTGGCAGCTGATTCCACAGGAGAGGAGCTTGATAACTGAAGGCTCTGCCTCCCATTGTACTTGTGGAGATTCTAGGTATTACAAGTAATCCTGCATTTTGTGAGCGTAGTGCTCTGTTAGGATAATACGGTAGTATCAGATCTTTTAAATAAAAAGGAGCCTGATTGTTTAGAGCTTTGTAAGTAAGAAGAAGGATTTTAAACTTAATTCTAAACTCTATGGGAAGCCAATGAAGGGAGGCCAGAACTGGAGAGATATGATCTCTCTTTCTAGTACCTGTTAAAACTCTTGCTGCAGCATTTTGGATCAGCTGAAGACTTTTTAAAGATGTTTTAGGACAGCCTGATAATAAAGAATTACAATAATCTAATCTCGAGCTAACAAAAGCGTGGATCAGTTTCTCAGCATCACCCTGAGACAAGATGCTCCTAATCTTGGCAATATTACGCAAATGATAGAAGGCAGTCTTAGAAACAAATTTAATATGTGAATTGAAGGACAAATCATGATCAAAAATAACTCCAAGGTTCCTCACAGAGCTATTAAGAGAAAGAGTAACCGCATCCAAACTGAAAGTTTGATTTGGAAAGGAATTTCTAAGGTTTTTTGGACCAACAAGAATGACTTCAGTCTTATCTGAATTTAATAGCAGGAAATTACAAGTCATCCAAGCTTTGATTTCCTTAAGACAGGCTTCTAACTTGGCTAATTGATTACTATCATCTGGCTTCATTGACAGGTATAATTGTGTGTCATCAGCATAACAATGAAAATGTATACAGTGCTTTCTAATAATGTTGCCTAACGGAAGCATATATAAACTAAAAAGAGTAGGGCCTAGCACAGATCCCTGTGGAACTCCATGACTGAGCTTTGAGTCGAAAGAAAACTCATTATTTACATGAACAAACTGGAACCTATCAGATAAATAAGATCTAAACCACTGCAACGAAGTTCCATTAAGTCCAACATAGTGTTCTAATCTATCAAGTAGAATATGATGATCGATAGTATCAAAAGCTGCACTAAGGTCTAAAAGGACAAGTACAGAAACTAGTCCATTATCAGATGCAATGAGGAGGTCGTTAGTGACCTTCGCTAAGGCTGTTTCAGTACTATGATGGATTCTAAACCCAGACTGAAACTCTTCAAGTAAACCATTTCCCTGTAGGTGGTCAAATAATTGCGTAGCAACAACTCTTTCTAAGATTTTTGAAATGAAAGGGAGATTAGAGATTGGTCTATAGTTAGCTAAAGCTCCTGGATCTAGCGTTGGCTTTTTGAGTAAGGGTTTAATTACAGCCGTTTTAAAAGCCTGCGGTACATGGCCTAAAGTTAATGAAGAATTGATTATATGAAGAATAAGGCTACCAATAAGTGGGAAGACTTCTTTAAATAACCTGGTAGGAATAGGGTCTAAAAGACAAGTTGAAGGTTTGGATGAGGAAACTATTTTGTCTAACTCACAAAGGTCGATTGGAGTAAACTCATCAAGACAGACATCAATAGAAGGAGTTGTAGTAGTTACAGTATTTAAGTTAACTGTGGGAAGAATCTGATTGATTTTATCTCTGATGGATGAAATTTTATTATTGAAAAAGTTCATAAAGTCCTGACTAGTAAGCTCTAAGGGAATGCTAGGATTGACAGAGTCCTGACTCTTTGTCAACCTGGCTACAGTACTGAAAAGAAACCTGGGATTATTCTTGTTCTCTTCTATTAATGCAGAGTAATAACTCGTTCTAGCTTTTCTAAGAGATTTTTTATAAATTAAAAGATGATTTCTCCAAGCTAAATAGATTTCATCTAAATTAGTGGAGCGCCATTTTCTTTCTAATTGACGAGTCTTCTGTTTTAAGCAACGAGTTTCTGTGTTGAACCAAGGAGTTAGAAATCTCTGATTAGACTTTTTCTTTTTTAAGGGGGCCACCAAGTCTAGAGTCTGATGCAGAGAATCTGAAACACTATCCACCATGTTATCAATTACAGAAGGAGCAAGCTGTCTATAGCTTATTTCCGTTGTGTTGACACATGGTATAGAGGAAACAATCTGCATAAATTTGGTAACAGCATCATCTGAGATGCATCTACTGTAATGATATTTTTCTTTAGGAGCCAAATAGTCAGAAATAGTAAAATCAAAGGTTAACAGACAATGGTCCGACAGTACAGGGTTATGAGGAGACACTACAAGATTTTCTATTTCTACGCCATATGTCAGAACAAGGTCCAATGTATGGTGGAGGTAATGAGTAGAATTTCCTACTTTCTGAGAAAACCCAATCGAGTCTAATATTGAATTCAATGCCACATTAAGGCAGTCACTATCTACATCCACATGTATATTAAAATCCCCTACTATAATTATTCTATCAGATTTCAGCACTAAATCAGCTAAGAAATCAGCAAATTTGGATAAAAATTCTGAGTAGGTTGATGGGGGACGATAAACTATGGCAAATAAAATTGGGTTTAACCTAAAATTGCTAAAGTGCCCAATACTGAGGACCAGGCCCTCAAAGGAATTATAACATGTTTTTTGCTTTACATTAACTAGTAATTTGGAATGGTAAATTGTTGCTACTCCTCCTCCACGACCAGAACTTCTGGGATTTTGACAGTTTAAATAACCAGAGGGAGTTGATTCATTTAAACCAACATAATCCTCTTGCCCTAACCAAGTCTCTGTAAGGGAAATTAAATCAATCTGATGATCAATTAACAGATCATGGACTAACAGAGACTTGGGAGTTAGAGACCTAATATTTAATAAACCACATTTAATTTTTAAATTATGAGGAGGAAGAGAGGCCAATTCATTCAATTTAGAGGCTTTATGTTTAATTTGAGTTTTACCAATATTTTGCTTTATCACTTTGGGATGCTTATGCATTATATTTTTATTTACTTTGGAGGGAGCAGACAACGATTCTCTGATGGGGAAGACAGGGGCTAAGCTGAGGGGTGGCGGATGAAGAGGAGCTGCAGAGAGGCGTGTAAGACTGCGACTCTGCTTCCTGGTCCCAACTCTGAGTAGTCAGGATTTTGGAAATTTGGATAAAAAAGATGCCAGATTGTTAGATAAATGAGAAGCACCATCCAAAGTGGGATGAATACTGTCTCGTCTCATAAGACCAGGTTTTCCCCAAAAAGAGCTCCAATTGTCAATGTAGCCCACGTCATTTTTAGGACACCACACAGACAGCCAGCAGTTCAAGGATGACGAGCGGCTAAACATGTCATCACTGGTCAGATTGGGGAGGGGCCCAGAGAATACTATAGTGGCAGACATCGTTTTTGCAAAGTCACACACCGATTCTGTATTAAGTTTCGTGACTTCCGACTGCCGGAGACGGATGTCATTAATGCCGGTGTGAATAACAATTGTGGAGTATTTACAGTTACTTTTAGCCAGCATTTTCAAATTTGACTCGATGTCGCCTGCTCTGGCCCCAAGAATGCATTGGACTATGGCCGCTGGAGTCTCTAGGTTCACGTTTCTGACTACAGAGTCGCCAATGATCAGAGTTTTTTCCTCAGCGGGTGTGTCGCTGAGCAGGGAAAAACGATTAGAAACGTGAACAGGTTGGTGGTGTACCGGGGCTTTACGACTAGGCTTCCTTCTCACCGTCACCCACCCAGTCTCCTCGCTGCTGAGGAGAGCCGGGGAACCGCTGACAGGGGGGCCTAAGCTAGCTAGCTCCGCTGCAGCTAAGGGGCGTCCGTCGAGATTAACTGGCGCAGACGGTGTTTCAATGCAGCGGAGCCGGGATTCCAAATCAGACAACCTCGCCTCGAGTGCCTCAAAAAGACAACATTTATTACATTTACCGTTATCACTAAAAGAGGCAGAGGTGTAGCTAAACATCTGACAGAGAGAGCACACCAGAGGAGGAGAGGAAAGAGAGCTAGTAGCCATAGCTAGTGGCTAGCTAGTGGCTGGAGAACAAACCACATAGGCAGACGGCAAAACAGGAAGTGACGATACGTTACCACAAGGAAGTGACCTTAAGATAAACGATGTTGTCTGATAAACCTCAGAAAATTTCACGTCATTCTGGCAAGTGACTAATACATAAAGCAGTTTTCAGCAATTCTTCCTTTAACCACTAGGTGGCACTATATCTTTTGCCAGGTATTTTTATGTAGACACGTTCAGGGCGGGACTATTTTCCACCATGGAAAGTTTGGTGGACATTGGACAAGTTTTGCTTGAGTTACAGCTATTTGATGTTGTAAGGGGAGGAGTCAAACTTCACTATGGTGTCGTGGCAAAACCTCTTGAAATTGTGACTCACATTTGATAACTTTTAATGGCCAAATTCCTGTAGATGCTGCCATGTGAAAATGAGTTCAATGGGAGCAGGCCCCCACGAGGAGTTTGTTCAAATGCGAGTGGTGCAGTACTTCCCGTGAGCAGTAGGTGGAGCAATATGTTTTGTCAATCATTTTTAGTAGGAGCGTGCATGGTCGGACTAATATCCATCGTAGAAAATTTGGTGAAAATCGGAGGAAGTTTGTCCAAGTTGCAACTTTTTGATGTTCCATGGTGAAGAATCAACCTTCGCCATGGTAACACTTCCCTATCAGTTATGTGTTGATGACCCACATAGGACTACAGATGACAGTCACCTCTACCTATGCTCCAAATTTCATTACTCCAGGACGTTCCCAACTCTCCCTACAAGATCACAGATTGAATTGCAAGGAGGGCGTGTCCATAGTAATAAGTGTGACATCATGGTAAAGTTGATGTGCAGTTATGATGATCCCTGCGGTCTGATGAATCTCAGAAACTTTCACATCATTCTGTCAAGGGGCGCGTGAGTAATAAAGAAAAAAGTTTTAAGCAATTCTTCCTTTACCCAGTAGGTGGTGCTGTAGATTTCTATGAATATTGTTGCGTAGAACTGTTTGGAATTGGACTAATAGCTATAATATTGAATTTGGTTGAAATCCGACAATGCATACCCGAGTTATTGCCATCAGAATGGTTATAGAATGATCATGGCGAGGCATCAAACTTTGCCACGCCCCTACGGCCAAACCGTTGAGGTTTAAGAAAAGTTTTCAATAATTTTTAATGGCACATGGAAATAGATGATTGTCACCACAAATGAGCTCAATTGGACAAAAACACTAGGACGAGTTTGATCAAATGCGCGTCAATCGCGCAAGGTGGAAATCAGGTCACTGCCACTTCCTGCCAAAATGGCCGACTTCCTGTTGGGTGTACACCATCACTTCTATGGAGTTTTTTGCATGTCTCGACATGATAAACACCTCACCCGATTTTCATCTTTCAATGCAAAAGTAAGTGTGTGCCAATCCCCATTGACTTCACATGTTAGGTGGCGCTGTAGAGCCATTTTTGTGGGGTCATTCATATTTCCTCCAAAATATTAAATTTTTTACCAGTCTTGAGGTCTCTGCAAAAAATGGTGAGTTTTCATGCACGTTCACTACCTCAAAAATGAGATCTTAGATGGAGAAGAAGAAAAAAAAAATTCTAACAATTACAATAGGGTTCTCGCCCACTGACTTTGTCTGACTAGTGGCTAGTGGCCGTAATTAAAGCTGCAAGCAGCTGTAAGTGAAACCACGGACCCCGGCGCCCATCGTACCTAGCTGGCTCAGAAAATTGCCCGTCGCTGTGGCAAGCACTGTGTGAACCATAAAATAAACAGTTTGGCGCAGTACTTCCTGTGAGCAGTAGGTGGTGCTCTAATTGTTGTCAATCATTTTTATGTAGAAGTGTGTGGGGCTCATATCCATCGTAGAAAATTTGGTGAAAATCAGACAAAGTTTGTCCAAGTTACAACTTTCCGATGTTCCATTGTGAGGAGTCAACCGTCGCCATGTCGCCATGGCAACACTTCCCTGTCAGTAACGTGTTGGCCACCCACATAGGACTACATATGACAATCACTTGAACCTGTGTTTCAGATTTCATGACTCCAGGGCGTTCCCAACAAGATCACAGATTGAATGGAGAGGAAGGCATGTCCATGGTAACAGCAGTGACGAAATGCTAAAGGTGATGTGCAGTTATGATCAACCACGTTGTTTGATAAGCCTCAGAAAATTTCACATCATTCTGGCAAGTGGCACGTGACTAATAAATAAAACAGTTTTCAGCAATTCTTCCTTTAACAACTAGGTAGAGCTATATCAGTTGTCGGGTATTTTTTTTTTTTATTTAAGTTTTTGTAAAGGGTATACAGGTCATTACAGCATTGCATTGTTTACATTTTCATCACATGTTCCCTTATTTTTTGCTATTTGACAACATTGGTAGGATAATTATTACAACACCCCTTTTTTTTTAAAGTGAAAGAAAAAGTGAAATTAAAGAGAATAAAATAAAAAAACAAACAAACAAACAGAACAGCAAAAAACAAACAAACAGAAAATTAAGTAATTAAAAGTAAAAGAGCATCTGAGTAGCGTTGGAACAAAGAGAGGTGCCATTATTGAAATGGTATTTGTCAAAGATTAGATCTAATGGAAGACACATATGCGATCCAGGGTTGCCAAAAGTTCATGAACCCATCCATGTCCTGTCTCAGTGCGAATGTCAACTTTTCCATCGAGTAAATGTCCTGAATCACGTTAATCCAATCTTCAGGTGTAGGACAGTCCTTCAACATCCATTTTTTAGTTAGGGCTTTTTTACTTGCCAATATTAAAACATTGAATAAGTATTTATCTCCTCGTCTTTCCAGTGAGTCCGGTAGTAAACCCAAATACAAAGTTACAAAAGAAAAGGGAACTGTTATTTTGAATATTTTCCCCAGTATTGTCTGTACATTGGTCCAATATTGGTGGATAACTGGGCATGACCAAAACACATGAAAATGATTTGCAGTCTTTTCACCACACAAGTGCCAACAGTTCAACCCCTTATGGGTAAATTTGTTTTGTGCAGGTGTTCTGAAAAATCTTAACAAATTTTTCCCTCCAAATTCTCTCCACTGCAGGGATGAGGTACTTTTCCATTGCTGTTTATTTAGCTTTTCCCATATTTCCAATTGTAAAGTGAAATTCCCCTCTTTTTCCAATCTCTCTTTTATATATGATGTGTTGTCTCCTTTTAAGTCTTGAAGACCTTGGTATATTTTAGAAATGTATCTGATCCCTGGGATCCCTTTATATGCCATTAAGAAGACCTTCAGAACACCTGACTGGGCCCTTTCCAAATCCTCCTTTGTAAGTATATTGTTTATGTGGTGTCTAAGCTGAAAGAACCTGTAAAGATCTTGATTTATTAGACCTTGTTTTTTCAAATCTTCAAAACTTCTTAAAGTTTGCCCCTTAAAAAAAATCGTAATATTTTATCAGCCCTTTCTCTTTCCACTCTTTAAATCTAGTGTCTGTTTTATTGGGGGTAAAGTCTTGATCATAGGCAATCCATTGCAGAAGTCGATAGGGCTCTTTAGCTTGATTCTCTCTGACTATCTTAAACCAAATTTTTAGCGGGGTCTCTATCCACAGGTTGGTGTTATTCAAGAGTTTAGGTAAGGCATTGTTCCCTATTATCGCCTGTAGGGGGATGTCACTTGTTATTTGGCATTCGATCTCCTTCCATTGTGCAGTGTAGACTGGGTTACATATCTCTATTAAAGTTTTAATTTGTGCGGCTTTAAAATAGTCCCTGATATTTGGCAGCGTGAGCTCACCTTTGTCTTTGTTTAGCTGTAAGGTTCTATATCTGATTCTAGGTCTCTTGCCCTGCCATATGAATCTTGAGATCCTTCTGTCCAGCTCCTGCCATGTTTTTTTGGGAGGTTCTACCGGTATTGTTTGGAAAAGGTATAGAAGACGTGGAAGTATATTCATTTTGACTGCTTCAATTCTTTGTGCAGTACCTAAGAATGGTATCATATTCCATCTTGCTAGGTCAGATTTTATTTTTGTCACCAGTGGATCATAGTTTAGTGTTATAATTTTGTTGAGTTGTTTCGGGATATTGACCCCCAGATATTTCATAGATTCCAACTAGCTAGTTTTGAGTTCACTTAGTGAATAATGATTTGAGTCATAGTTGAATGTTAAAACTTGGGTTTTATGCATGTTTAATTTGTACCCCGATAAATCTCCATAGTCTGAAAGAACTGAGATTAGTTCTGGTAAAGAAGTGTCTGGCTGCCCTAGGTATATTAAAATGTCATCAGCAAAGAGTGCTATTTTATGTTCCTTCTGACCAAGTGTAATACCTTGAATTTCTTGATTTTGTCTTAGCCATTGGCTCAGAGGTTCTATGAAGATTGCAAAGAGCAGTGGAGACAGGGGGCAGCCTTGACGACATCCTCTTTCCAGCTCAAAAGATGATGATAAATTACCGTTAATCCTTATTTTAGCTGTTGGTTTTTTATATAATCCCTGTATAGTTCTAATGAAGTTGTTATGAAAATTGAAACTGGATAAGATTCTATATAGGAAAGACCAGTCAACCAAATCGAATGCTTTTTCAGCATCTAATCCCAATATGACTGCATTTAAGTTATATTTTTTTATGTGATGAATTATGTGTAAAGTGCGTCGAATGTTGTCTTGTGTCTGTCTTTGTCTTATAAAACCTGTTTGGTCTAAATGAATTAAGTCTGTCAGTATGTTTTCTAACCTTTTGGCAAGGATAATGGTAAAAAGCTTATAGTCCCGATTTAATACACTGATTGGTCTGTAGTTGGAGCATTCTAGTTTATCCTTTTCAGGTTTAGGTATAACTGTAATGACCCCTTCTCTCCAGGAGGGGGGGATTTCCCCTGTGTGGAGGACATAGTTAAATGTTTTCAGGAGGAGAGGAGATAGTTGCTGTTTAAAGGTTTTGTACCATTCTGCTATATAGCCATCAGCTCCTGGGGATTTGTTAGCTTTAAGTTTCATAATTGCTTTTTCCAATTCTTTAGGTTGTATTTCTGACAGTAGTGTTTTATTTTGTGATTCCGTAAGTTGGGGAAGGTTTAATGTGTTTAGGAATGTCTCGGATGCGTTTTTATGTTTTTTGTGGGAGTATAAGTTCTTATAGTAATTCTCGAAGCTTTTAAGAATATCCTGAATTCTGAATTTTATTTCCTTTGATACTGGGTCTCTGATTTTGTAGATTGCTCTTTCTGTTTGTTGTTTCCTCAATTTATAGGCTAGTAATTTTGCCGATTTACTGCCTGCTTCATAGTGTTTTTGTTTCAGAAATGTAAGTTTCTTCTGGATTTCTATTGTGTAGATCTCATTTATTTGATTTTTAATTTCTTTAATCTTGAGTGAGCCAATAGAATGAGTGTTGTCTTTGTGTTCTTTTTCTAGGTTCTTGAGTTCTGACTCTAGTGTGATTAGTTTTTCTTGTCTCAGTTTCTTTTGGGTTGCCAGTTTTGCAATAATTTTTCCCCTTATTACAGCTTTGCACACATCCCACAGTATTAAAGGGGATACTTCTCCATTATCGTTTTCTTCCAAATATCTGAGAATATCTGATTCCAATTCATCTTTCAGTGGTCCTTTCAGGACGTCTGAATTCAACCTCCAGGAAAATGTATTATTTGTGTATTTTTGGATGTTTAAGTCCATATAGATCGGACTGTGGTCAGAGAGATCCATCAGTCCTATTTTACATGTTTTTACTCTTCCAATGTCTCTATTAAACATAAAAAAGTAATCAATCCTTGAGTAAGATGAATGTGGCGTTGAATAAAAAGTATAATCTTTTACATTGGGGTTGAATTCCCTCCATACGTCACAGATTCCCATTTCTTTTAATAGCATCCGAGTTTTCCTATTTTGAGTGTTATTTTGATGTGAAGAATTACCTGTTGCATCCCAGTATGGATTCAGTCTTAGATTGAAGTCTCCACCACATATCACTAAACCTTGGGCTTTAGTTATCATTAGGTCGAATACATTTTTATAAAATTTCCATTTAGCCCCTGGTGGTGCATATACATTCAGCAGGGTGATATCTTCTCCCTCTAGCCGCCCAATTACCAAACTGTACCTCCCTTCTTTATCTTTGTGTTCTGATTTTTTTTCAAATGTAATTTTGGTTGATATCAATGTCGCTACTCCCCTCCTCCTCCCTGACTTATATGAAGATGAAGAGATCATTTTAAACCCTTGTCTATTGAGTTTAGTGTGCTCCACGTCTGTTAGGTGGGTTTCTTGTAAAAATATTATTTCTGCTTTGTCTTTTTTCATTTTGCAAAGAATCTTGGATCTTTTAACTGGATTCAGGATCCCTTTTACATTATGTATATGAGACTATTTTGGTTACACCCTGTTTCTCCATTGTATTTTCTTATTTAGTATAACAGTGTGGTGGCCCTCTTTTTTGCTACTCAGAAACTAAAAGAACATTAAGAACATAAAAAACATTAAGAACATAGTGTACGAAACTTTAAAACAAAAAACTGTCAAAAAAACTTCCTGAGCTGGGGTCTCTTTAAAGACCCTGTAAGAGCCCTGATGGAGTGTAGGCTCTGAGGGAAATTCCTCAAACTCTGTTACGTGTTGAGGGCCCTCTCTTACCCCTGTAAGTTGTCCCATGTTTTTAACGTGAATTTCAGATCCCAATCCGAATTTGTAATGATTTTTTTTTTTTTTTTAATGCCTATACCCTATGAGATTGTGTGCACCCTCCCACCCCCATCACAGCAAACATTCACTCTAATACAGTATTTGTTAGTGTAGGGAGAACATGTGGGTCATTGTTACATTTCTATTTTAACAAGATTTTTTTTTTCCTTTAAATTAAGAAGACATTTGTTTCTAATGCTATAACTGCTCCATGAAAGGTTTTACCACATGCTGATTCTGCATCTCCTTTAATGTTTGTTACCTTGTAGGAGGGGGGATGGAAGTGCAGAATGACTGAAAAGAAAAAAAACAAAAAGGTCGCTATTCCTTCCTAGAACTGGAAAGCTTATCTTTGTAGCTCTGGGGCTGGGTTTCCCGCTGCTGGCCCGTGGATTTTGAAGGTCTCTGAGTGGACCATGTTTGAGCCCTGATCCTCTCGCTCAGATCCACTGCGGGTTTAAACACCGATACCGGGAGCCCTCTTCTCGCCATGTCAATTGTTGCTTCTTCCGCTGAATTATAGAGACATGACTCTTCACCGTAAAAGACCCTTAACTTCGCAGGAAATGGCATCTGAAAGCGTAGATTCTGTTCCCGTAGAACCTTTTTGGCGTCGTTATATTCCCGTCGCTTTTTAAGAACCGGCGGGGCGTAATCATGCTCCACGAAGACTTTTCTCTCTTGATGCATAAATCCTTTTTTCTGCCAAGCCTGTCTTACAACCTCTTGTTTTATTTTGAAATCGGAGAATCTTACCACCACCGAACGTGGGGGCGCTTCTGCCGCTGGCTTTGCGGCTAATGTACGATGGGCCTTTTCTATCTTCAAATCGGTGGTTTGTGGAATATCCAACTTCTCTCTCAATAAGGATTCCACGCATTCCGCCATTGTGTTGAAACTATCTTCAGCTCCTTCTTTCAGACCGTGAATTCTGATGTTGTCTCGCCTCTGTCTTCCTTCTTGGTCGGTTAGCTTAGCCTCCAGCCTTGACTGTTTTTTGTATAAATCCAGCATAGAATCTTCAAGCACTTTTATTCTTTCTTCAGCTTCCAAGATTCGGTTTTCAGCCTGGTCCATTCTGCTGTTCGTCCTTTTTAATTCCTCTCTGAATTTATGAAATTCGGCCCGAAATCGTTGTAATTCATCAAATAGCGATTTCAAGCTGACCTTCTTGTTAGCTAGGTCCAGCTCCTCGTCTTCTGAACGGAGGTCCTCCGGTTCAGATTCTGCGGCCGCTGCGCGTCCTGACCTGGGGAATGTCAGTTTCTTCTGTTTTTGGTTAGGCATGGTGTTTTTGTCTTTTGATTTTTATTCTTCCAAAAATCCGTTAAGTCTGATTTTGAAGATGTTTTCCTTGGATTGGGTCTGGGAGCTTCAGCGTTAAGTTGCTATCACCATGGCGTCCAGACCGGAAGTCAGTTGTCGGGTATTTTTATGTAGACAGGTCCCGGGGCTGGACGATTTTTGATCATGGAAACTTTGGTGGACGTCGGACAAGTTTTGTTTGAGTTACAGCTGTTTGATGTTGTCAGCGGAGGAGACAAACTTCGTCATGGTGTCGTGGCCACGCCTTTTGAGACTGTGACTCATATTTGACAACTTTGTATAGTCAATGCCTATAGATGCCGCCATGTGAAAATGAGTTCAGTGGGAGAAGGCCTCCAGGTGGACTTCATTCAAATGCGAGTGGCGCAGTACTTCCCATGAGCAGTAGGTGGTGTTGTAAGTTTGGTCAACCATTTTTACGTAGGAGTGTGCGGGGCCGGACTAATATCCATTGTAGAAAATTTGGTGAAAATCAGATGAAGTTTGTCCAAGTTGCAACTTTTCGATGTTCCATGGCGAATAGTCAGCCTTCGCCATGTCACCGTTGCAACACTTCCCTGTCAGTTATGTGTTGCTGACCCATACAGGACTGCAGGTGACAGTCACTTCTACCTATGCTCCAAATTTCATGACTCCAGGACCTTCCCAATCCTCTCTACAAGATCACGGATTGAATGGCGAGGGCATGTCCATGGTAACAAGTGTGATGTCATGGTAAAATTGATGTGCAGTAATGATCATCCCTGTGGTCTGATGAAGCTCAGAAAATTTCACATCATTCTGGCATGTACATTAAAGTCCCCTACTATAATTATTCTGATTTCAGCATTAAATCAGCTAAGAATTCGGCAAATTTGGATAAAAACTCTGAGTAGGCTGAGGGAGGATGATAAACTATGGCAAATAAAATAGGGTTTAACCTAAAATTGCTAAAATGCCCAATATTGAGGACCAGGCCCTCAAAGGAATGATAACATGTTTTTTGCTTTACAATAACTAGTAATTTGGAATGGTAAATTGTTGCTACTCCTCTTCCACGACCAGAACTCCTGGGATTTTGACAGTTTAAATAACCAGAGGGAGTTGATTAATTTAAACCAACATAATCCTCTTGCCCTAACCAAGTCTCTGTAAGGGATATCAAATCAATCTGATGATCAATTAACAGATCATGGACTAGCAGAGACTTGGGAGTTGGAGACCTAATATTTAACAAACTGCATTTAATTTTTAAATTATGAGGAGGAACAGAGGCCAAGTCAAATTTAGAGGCTTCATGTTTAATTTGAGATTTACCAACTTTTTGTTTAATCACTTTGGGATGCTTATATATTATATTTTTATTTACTTTGGAGGGAGCAGACAATGATGCTCTGATGGGGAAGACAGGGGCTAAGTTGAAGGGTGGCGGATGAAGAGGAGCTGCAGAGAGGCGTGTAAGACTGCGACTCTGCTTCCTGATCCCAACTCTGAGTAGTCAAGGTTTTGGAAATTTGGATAAAAATGATGCCAGATTGTTAGATAAATGAGACGCACCATCCAAAGTGGGATGGACGCCGTCTCGTCTAATAAGACCAGGTTTTCCCCAAAATGAGTTCCCATTGTCTATGTAGCCCACATCATTTGCAGGACACCACACAGACAGCCAGTGTTTGAAGGATGACATGCAGCTAAACATGTCATCACTGGTCAGATTGGGGAGGGGCCCAGAGAATACTACAAAGGCAGACATTGTTGTGGCAAAGTCACACACCAATTCCACATTAAATTTTGTGACTTCCAACTGCTGGAGTCGGATGTCATTAATACCGGTGTGGATAACAATTGTGGAGTATTTACAGTTACTTTTAGCCAGCATTTTCAAATTTGACTCAATGTCACCTGCTCTGGCCCCGGGAATGCATTTGTCTATGGCCGCTGGAGTCTCTAGGTTAATGTTTCTGACTACAGAGTCATCAATGATCAGAGTTTTTTCCTCAGCGGGTGTGTCGCTGAGCGGGGAAAAATGATTAGAAACTTGAACAGGTTGGTGGTGAACCAGGGGCTTGCGGCTATGCTTCCTTCTCACCGTCACCCACCCGTTCTCTCCTGGCTGCTCAGGAGAAGTGGAAGCTAGGGGCCAGCTAGCAGGCCCTATGCAAGGGTGCTCCACTGCAGCTAAGGGGAGTCCGTCATTATTAACTGGCGCAGACAGTGTTTCAATGCAGCGGAGCCGGGATTCCAAATCACACAACCTCGCCTTGAGCACCTCAAAAAGACAACATTTATTACATTTACTGTTATCACTAAAAGAGGCAGAGGTGTAACTAAACATCTGACAGAGAGAGCACACCAGAGGAGGAGGGGAAGAAGAGCTAGTAGCCATAGCTAGTGGCTAACCCGAAGCTAACACAAACACCGATGAAAGGTGAACAGAAGGCTAAAGAGAGTGATTAGATGACACTGAGCGCGCACACAGGTGCAAGAGGCTTGATAAACAGAAGAGAGAGGTGAGAGCAGATGGAAAAAAGTGATTAAAATAAATTAAAGGCAATAATCCTCAGGAGATTGAAGAGAGCTAACCACAGACCAACTACATGACAGCCAGCAACACAGGAAGTGACGATACGTTACCACAGGAAGTGACGATCCCAGTCTCCAACAGACTCCAGCATACCCGGAGACTGTAAAAAGTGTCCGAGTAGGCTAGCTATACCATGGGGCTGCTGGCGGGAGACATTCGAGGTGTATGTGGCCGCGGCCGGTCTGAGCGGTGCTGATGAAGAGAGACGGAGGAGCCTACTCGTTCACTGCCTCAGTGAGGAGGGCCAACGGATATTTTTTGGGCTGTGTGGCAGCGGCTCACTGACGGAAGGTTTGGACTTAATGGACTAAGTCTTCAGAGACGATTCCAACATCATGGCGCAAAGATATAAATTTTTTGACCGCCGACAGCGAGCTGGTGAGTCCACCCAATCCTTCATTATGGAACTCCGAAACTTAGCAAGAGAGTGTGCCTTTGGGTCTATCGAGGAGGAGCTAGTCCGAGACAAGCTAGCCCATGGTACTAACAACGTGTGGCTGAAGAGCAAACTGAAGCTGACTACAGATGTCCTCATGCTAGAGAAGGTGGTTCAACTGGTTAGGCAGATTGAGTCCACCGTCCAGCTGGGTCTGCCGGTATTGGCTAAAGAGAGCGTAGCTACTCAAGTTTTCCTCCAAGCCTGGCCATTAGCAACGTAGCTAACTCTTCGGGGCGGACCCCCAAAAGGCGGCGGACTGTGGCATGGGACAGGGCCTGCACTATCACTACTAAACCGGCGGCGGTGGAGCCCGAGGGCATGACACAGGTGTGTGTAGTGGCCGCAAAGAAGGGACTATTAAAGTGATACGTCCTGCAGCTTGAACGGAGTTGATGTGCCACTTATGGTGAACTCAGGAGCCGTTAAGTCCATATTAAGTATGGCTACTTTGAAAAGACTTTTCCCGGGCAAAACCAACAATGCTGGGGCAGTGAAAATGTTTGGGTACGGTCACGCTGAAAATGAAATGGCGGGCACGGTCAGCTTCTCGGTGAAATGTGGGTTAAAGATTGTTCCCACATTCACCTTTCAGGTTTCACACCAGGGTGCTGACTTGCTGGGGATCGATCTGCTGGGTGAACCGGGATTCTCCATCACGGACCCAGAGGGCTCAACGGTACTGACAGTGTTCCCCGAATGGCATGTCCATTGGCGGGCGTTGTTCAGGGGCCTTAGATGCATTAAGGCATTCGACCATCGCCCACTCATCGATCCAAGCGTGACACCGAAAATTCAAGCATTACGGAGGCTTCCCCTCACTCTGCGGACAATGTCATAGTGGAACTGAACAGACTGCTTGAAGCTGGCATCGTCGAGAGGGTGGACACTTCATCCTGGATATCAAACATCGTGGTAGCCAGGAAAAAGACGGGTGGCATCCGGCTGTGTATCGACCTTTGTCGTCGGCCTCCGTCGGTCTATGATGACCATGGAAGAGAATCCCAAACGTCCACTCCGCTGGAATAGCACCGCCCGCGGCCGAACAGGCCGACGCGCACTGGTGTTCTACCTTCCAGCGTTGGGCGTTGGTAGGATTCAAGCCTGGGCAGGAAGATATGGAGGACAAGATGTTACCCATGCAGCATGTCCCCCCTCTCCATGTCGCTGATGAATCCAAAGGAACAGCAGGGCTGCTATAGTTTGGCACCAGCGCCGTCGCAGGAGCTGCCAGAACAATGTTGAGCACAACAGAGAACTGCCTTAGGGGCTCCGACTCCGGATTTTTCCTCAGGGTTGACTCCCGAAGCCTTTCCCGTGACCGGGTGTGCCGCAAGGCAGCGGAGGTTTGAAATCAGGGTTTACCTTCCCCTAGATGGGCTACCTTCCCAGGTTGACGAGCCACCATCTACCCGAAGCATCTGGTTTTAAGGCGCCAGAGATCCGCCCTCGCCCCTTCTCCTATTAGTAAAAGCAGTTCCGCCGGGCTTAGAGACTAAACCACACGGGCAGGCTAGGAGTTGGACTTAGTTGTCAGAGGCTTTTCGAGACACATGCCATAAGGAGCATTTTGTGAGCACTGGGAGCTTAACCCCAGTGCCGCTCCTGGCTATGACAACCTTGGAACCGACCTTAGGATGTCCTAAGGTCGGATTTCACCTATCAACCTTAGGATGGTGAATAAGGCGATTGTTCCGGACAAGTACCTACTTCCCATGATGGAGGAACTCACCGCAACATTCAGTGGCTCAAAGGTGTTTATGAAGCTGGATCTTGGCCAGGGTTACCTGCAAGTGCCCCTCCACCCAGCCAGCAGGAACCTGACAACGTTCCTGACCCACATAGGCGTTTTCAGGTACACCCGCATGCCTTTTGGTCTGAGCTCAGCACCCAGCTGTTTTCAAAAGATCATGTCCATGATTCTGGCCAGCCTCAAGAGTGTGGTGGCATACCTGGATGACATCGTGGTGCACGGCACATCACGGGAGGAACACGATGGTCATTTAGGCCGTGTGATAAAGGTGCTACAGGAGCATGGAGTCACTTTGAATGGGGAAAAGTGCATCTTCGCGGCGGACTCCATCGAGTTTGTGGGATTCCGGCTGGCGACAGGGGGTCTGAGGCCCCTACATTTGAACGTGGAGGTGGTCCTGCACCTTCCAGATCCAACGACACCCACACAGATTTCCTTGTTCTTGGGCAAGGTGAACTTTTACGGACGTTTCATTCCCCGTTACTCTGAGACAATCGAACCACTCCGGGCATTCTGAAACAGGATGCACTGTGGCAGTGGACCCCAGCCTGTTCAGCAGCGGTTGCTAAGCTGAAGTCTTAACTCACCTCCCCTCCAGTGCTGGCCCACTTTGATCCAAAATGGCTGACTTTTGTGACCTGTGATACATCTGGTTTAGCGATGGGGGCGGTTATGTCTCAGGTACAAGATGGTACAGAGTGCCCAGTGGCGTTCGCGTCAAGGTCTCTTTCAGTGGCCGAACAGAAATATGCCGTGGGTGAGAGGGAGTCACTCGCCTGTGTCTGGGCGTGTGAACGGTGGCACATCTATCTCTATGGGTGCCACTTCACCTGCGGACGGACCACCAGGCGTTGACAACACTACTGGAGACAACGGGCTCGGGACACAGACTCCTACGGATCCACAGGTGGACGGAGCAGCTGAGGGCCTACAACTTGACTACTGAGTTCGCCCCTGGAAAAGAGAACGTAGTGGCGGACCTCCTGTCCCGTGCCACGACCAACACCGTGCAACCAGACGACAACATTGACGATCCCACACAGGAGGATCTGGTCAACACACTGCATGGACCCCTCCAGGACATGGTATCCCTCCAAGAGCTCCGCACAGAATCGGAACCGGACCCCACATTGTCACAATTGTGCTCGGTCATCAGGGAGGGTTGGCCCGTGAAAGTACAGGGCAAGCTGGCACTTTTTCACCGGTTTAGAGATGAACTGAGCTGTTGGAATGGTGTATGTGTGGTGAGGGGACACTGCACGTTATAATCCTGGTGTCTCTGAGATCACGAGTTCTGGCGATGCTCCACGAAGGTCACCTGGGCATGGTCAGGGTGAAGCAGTGGTGCAGGGCCTCAGTTTGGTGGCCTGGTATTGATAAGGACATTGAAACTATGGTAAAGAACTGTGTCCCTTGCTTGGAGAGCAGGAAGACTGGTGGACCACCCCCTCCACCCCTGCGGCCATTGCCGTACCTGGAGGGCCCTTGGAAGTACATCCAATTAGACATCTGCGGTGAACTGCATACAGCACCCCAAACAGCCGGTTTCTGCTTGTGGTCTACGATCTGTTTTCTAAATGGCCAGAGGCGTTGCCCACTAATTCAGTCATGACGGATGTGGTTATGGGCTTCCTCTCATCACTGTTCGCCAGATGGGGGGTCCTGAATGCAATCACTACAGACAATGGCCCACAGTTCAGCTCTGGGGCATTTGAGGAGTTTTTGGGCGCTAGGGACGTGGAACACATCAAAACCGTGTTCTACACCCCCAAGCCAATGGGGGCGTAGAGCATTTTAACAAGACTCTGAAAAATGAACTGAGAGCTCACTTGGCAGACAGCTTCACGTTTCCGGACGCTCTCCAGAGCACATTCCTCCACTACAGGGCAATGGCCCATGCTATGACAGGTGCTCCCTGGCGAAACTCATGCTGGGGTGCGAACTCCACCTGCCTTTGGACCGACTGAGACCACCCATGGCCCCTTCTCCAGGGAGCATGGATTCTCCACGGGACTGGGTCATTTGCTCAACAGCGAAAGATGACGCGACGGTTCGACAGGAAGTACAGGGTGAGAGCTCACGGATTGGAGTGTCGGATCGAGTTTGGATCAAACATCCTAACCGCACGCATAAGCTGCAACCTTTCTGGATGGGGCCCCTACAGATCGTGAGGCGGCGGGGCCAGGACACGTTCGAGCTTTCAGACGGGTCACGGTGGCACTCCAGTCGACTCAGGAGGTCCCCGCCTGAACAGAGTCCAGGAGCTACGGCGAAATGGACTGGTGTGGGTTGGGACTCATTGGATGCGGGCGTTAAGGATTCGCAGGTGTGGCTGACGGTGCCTGGAGCAGGGTCCCCTTCTAGGGGACGCCCGGCTAGAACTCATCAGAGGCCCAGGTACCTGAAGGACTATGTGTTAAAGACAGTGTTAGCTAATGCATGTTGGGAATGAGTGGCACAATAATCCACTCCAACACGGGGGAGGCATTCTGATAGTCTACCCATACGCCCATTTGGTTGACTGAGCTTTGGTTGTTCATTTAAAAAAAAAAATCACATTTGTTATTTTCTTTTGGTGGATCGTCACTTCCTTGTGGTAACGTGTCGTCACTTCCTGTTTTGCTGTCTGCCTGTGTGGTTTGCTCTCCAGCCACTAGCTAGCCACTAACTATGGCTACTAGCTCTCTTTCCTCTCCTCCTCTGGTGTGCTCTCTCTGTCAGATGTTTAGCTACACCTCTGCCTCTTTTAGTGATAACGGTAAATGTAATAAATGTTGTCTTTTTGAGGCGCTCAAGGCGAGGTTGTCTGATTTGGAATCCCGGCTCCGCTGCATTGAAACACCGTCTGCGCCAGTTAATCTCGACGGACGCCCCTTAGCTGCAGCGGAGCTAGCTAGCTTAGGCCCCCCCGTCAGCGGTCCCCCGGCTCTCCTCAGCAGCGAGGAGACTGGGTGGGTGACGGTGAGAAGGAAGCCTAGTCGCAAAGCCCCGGTACACCACCAACCTGTTCACGTTTCTAATCGTTTTTCCCCACTCAGCGACACACCCGCTGAGGAAAAAACTCTGATCATTGGCGACGCTGTAGTCAGAAACGTGAACCTAGAGACTCCAGCGGCCATAGTCAAATGCATTCCTGGGGCCAGAGCAGGCGACATCGAGTCAAATTTGAAAATGCTGGCTAAAAGTAACTGTAAATATTCCACAATTGTTATTCACGCCGGCATTAATGACATCCGTCTCCGGCAGTCGGAAGTCACGAAACTTAATATAGAATTGGTGTGTGACTTTGCAAAAACGATGTCTGCCACTGTAGTATTCTCTGGGCCCCTCCCCAATCTGACCAGTGATGACATGTTTAGCCGCTCGTCATCCTTGAACTGCTGGCTGTCTGTGTGGTGTCCTAAAAATGACGTGGGCTACATTGACAATTGGAGCTCTTTTTGGGGAAAACCTGGTCTTATGAGACGAGACAGCATTCATCCCACTTTGGATGGTGCTTCTCATTTATCTAACAATCTGGCATCTTTTTTATCCAAATTTCCAAAACCCTGACTACTCAGAGTTGGGACCAGGAAGCAGAGTCGCAGTCTTACACGCCTCTCTGCAGCTCCTCTTCATCCGCCACCCCTCAGCTTAGCCCCTGTCTTCCCCATCAGAGAATCGTTGTCTGCTCCCTCCAAAGTAAATAAAAATATAATGCATAAGCATCCCAAAGTGATAAAGCAAAATATTGGTAAAACTCAAATTAAACATAAAGCCTCTAAATTGAATGAATTGGCCTCTCTTCCTCCTCATAATTTAAAAATTAAATGTGGTTTATTAAATATTAGGTCTCTAACTCCCAAGTCTCTGTTAGTCCATGATCTGTTAATTGATCATCAGATTGATTTAATTTCCCTTACAGAGACTTGGGTAGGGCAAGAGGATTATGTTGGTTTAAATGAATCAACTCCCTCTGGTTATTTAAACTGTCAAAATCCCAGAAGTTCTGGTCGTGGAGGAGGAGTAGCAACAATTTACCATTCCAAATTACTAGTTAATGTAAAGCAAAAAACATATTATAATTCCTTTGAGGGTCTGGTCCTCAGTACTGGGCACTTTAGCAATTTTAGGTTAAACCCAATTTTATTTGCCATAGTTTATCGTCCCCCATCAACCTACTCAGAATTTTTATCCAAATTTGCTGATTTCTTAGCTGATTTAGTGCTGAAATCTGATAGAATAATTATAGTAGGGGACTTTAATATACATCAGCG
This sequence comes from Pholidichthys leucotaenia, assembly GCA_020510985.1. Classification (NCBI taxonomy): domain Eukaryota; kingdom Metazoa; phylum Chordata; class Actinopteri; order Cichliformes; family Pholidichthyidae; genus Pholidichthys; species Pholidichthys leucotaenia. Next base: position 418,325,796 of record CM035843.1, read on the forward strand.
CAAAGCTCCTCAAGTCCTGTGCAGACCAGCTGTGTGGGATTGTGACATATATCTTCAACATGAGCCTGAAACTGGGGAGGGTACCACAGCTGTGGAAAACATCTTGTGTGGTACCTGTACCAAAAACTTCCCACCCCAAAGACCTGAACAGCTTCAGACCGGTGGCCTTGACGTCCCACTTGATGAAGACCCTGGAGAGACTGCTCCTTGCTCATCTCCGCCCCCTGGTGGAACCAGCGATGGATCCACTCCAGTTCGCCTACCAGCATGGCATTGGGGTGGAGGATGCGGTGATCTTCCTCCTTCACCGTTCTCTGTCCCACCTGGAGAAGCCCGGGAATATGGTGAGGATCATGTTCTTTGACTTCTCCAGTGCTTTCAACACCATCCAACCGATGATCCTGAAGGACAAGCTGCTGCGCGCAGGGGTGGACCAGCACCTGTCATCATGGATCCTGGACTACCTCACGAACCGGCCTCAGTTTGTGAGAACCCGGGACTGTGTTTCCGACACGATCATCAGTAGCACGGGGGCCCCCCAGGGAACGGTGCTGGCTCCCTTCCTGTTCACTCTTTATACTGCGGACTTCTCACACAACACAACACATTGCCATCTACAGAAGTTCTCTGATGACTCTGCGATCGTTGGTCTCATCTCCAGCGGAGATGAAGCTGAGTACAGAGGGCTTATCCAGGACTTTGTGGACTGGTGCCATCGGAACTGCCTCCAGATCAACGCGAGGAAAACTAAGGAGCTGGTGGTGGACTGCCGCAGGCATGGGCAGCCCCTCACAGCACCAGTAAATATACAGGGAACAGACATCGAGATGGTGACATCCTACAAGTACCTGGGTATTCATCTGAACAATAAACTAGACTGGTCACACAATACTGACGCACTCTACAAGAAGGGACAGCGCAGGCTGTTCCTGCTGAGGAGACTCAGGTCTTTTGGTGTACAAGGGGCGCTGCTGAAGTCATTCTATGACACGGTGGTGGCATCAGCCATCACTTTTGGAGTGGTCTGCTGGGGCAGTGGCATTACTGCAGCCGATAGGAAGAGACTGAACAAACTGATTAAGAAAGCTAGCTCTGTCCTGGGGCAACGCCTTGATCCGATGGAGGAGATAGGAGAGAGAAGGACGGTGGCTAAACTGTCATCTCTGCTGGAGTCCGAGTTCCACCCTATGCAGGACATACTGGATGCACTGAGGAGCTCATTTAGCAGCAGACTACATCATCCCAGGTGCACAACCGAGAGGTTTCGTAGGTCCTTCCTACCAACGGCTGTCAGACTGTACAACCTAAGCAGGGCTGCTCGCAGAGATAGCAAAAAGACGTAACAAACTAATAGTTTTTTGAATGCAAAAGATGCAATAGACTTACACAATGGTCCTCTCCGGCATACAACTAGGAACATACCGGTCGCTATGGAGGGTGAGAATATGTATGGGCACATAATCATACCATGTAGGATAACTAAATAGACGGTTATGCTGTTTCATCCCACCTAGCAACAATGCTCTGCACTGTGTGTGTTTATACTGTATATTTACATATTTATTCCATCTAGCTACAATGCTCAGCACTGGGTGTGTTTATATTTATATATCTATATATTTATTCCATCTAGCTACAATGCTCCGCACTGTGTTTTTATATATCTACATATTATTCCATCTAGCTACATTGCTCCGCATTGTGTGTGTTTATATACTTGCATATTTATTCCACCTAGCTGCAATGCTCCGTACTGTGGGTGTTTATATATTTACATATTTATTCCATCTAGCTACAATGCTCTGCACTGTGTGTCTGTGTGTGTGTGTGTGTGTATATATATATTTTATAGTAATATGTACATATGTATATTAGCTGCTCTTGCTTGCTTGTTTTTTTTCTTGCCTTCTGATTGTTGCTCTGAGTGTTGCTATCCCTGTGCTGTTGCAATCCTGGAATTTCCCCGTTGTGGGACTAATAAAGGCTTATCTTATCTTACATGTGGATGTAGATAGTGACTGCCTTAATGTGGCATTTAATTCAATATTAGACTCGATTGGGTTTTCTCAGAAAGTAGGAAATTCTACTCATTACCTCCACCATACATTGGACCTTGTTCTGACATATGGCATAGAAATAGAAAATCTTGTAGTGTCTCCTCATAACCCTGTACTGTCAGACCATTGTCTGTTAACCTTTGATTTTACTATTTCTGACTATTTGGCTCCTAAAGAAAAATATTATTACAGTAGATGCCTCTCAGATGATGCTGTTACCAAATTTATGCAGATTGTTTCCTCTATGCCATGTGTCAACACAACGGAAATAAGCTATAGACAGCTTGCTCCTTCTGTAATTGATAACGTGGTGGATAGTGTTTCAGCTTCTCTGCATCAGACTCTAGACTTGGTGGCCCCCTTAAAAAAGAAAAAGTCTAATCAGAGATTTCTAACTCCTTGGTTCAACACAGAAACTCGTAGCTTAAAACAGAAGACTCGTCAATTAGAAAGAAAATGGCGCTCCACTAATTTAGATGAAATCTATTTAGCTTGGAGAAATCATCTTTTAATTTATAAAAAATCTCTTAGAAAAGCTAGAACGAGTTATTACTCTGCATTAATAGAAGAGAACAAGAATAATCCCAGGTTTCTTTTCAGTACTGTAGCCAGGTTGACAAAGAATCAGGACTCTGTCAATCCTAGCATTCCCTTAGAGCTTACTAGTCAGGACTTTATGAACTTTTTCAATAATAAAATTTCATCCATCAGAGATAAAATCGATCAGATTCTTCCCACAGTTAACTTAAATACTGTAACTACTACAACTCCTTCTATTGATGTCTGTCTTGATGAGTTTACTCCAATCGACCTTTGTGAGTTAGACAAAATAGTTTCCTCATCCAAACCTTCAACTTGTCTTTTAGACCCTATTCCTACCAGGTTATTTAAAGAAGTCTTCCCACTTATTGGTAGCTTTATTCTTCATATAATCAATTCTTCATTAACTTTAGGCCATGTACCGCAGGCTTTTAAAACGGCTGTAATTAAACCCTTACTCAAAAAGCCAACGCTAGATCCAGGAGCTTTAGCTAACTATAGACCAATCTCTAATCTCCCTTTCATTTCAAAAATCTTAGAAAGAGTTGTTGCTACGCAATTATTTGACCACCTGCAGGGAAATGGTTTACTTGAAGAGTTTCAGTCTGGGTTTAGAATCCATCATAGTACTGAAACAGCCTTAGCGAAGGTCACTAACGACCTCCTCATTGCATCTGATAATGGACTAGTTTCTGTACTTGTCCTTTTAGACCTTAGTGCAGCTTTTGATACTATCGATCATAATATTCTACTTGATAGATTAGAACACTATGTTGGACTTAATGGAACTTCATTGCAGTGGTTTAGATCTTATTTATCCGATAGGTTCCAGTTTGTTCATGTAAATAATGAGTTTTCTTTCAACTCAAAGCTCAGTCATGGAGTTCCACAGGGATCTGTGCTAGGCCCTACTCTTTTTAGTTTATATATGCTTCCGTTAGGCAACATTATTAGAAAGCACTGTATACATTTTCATTGTTATGCTGATGACACACAATTATACCTGTCAATGAAGCCAGATGATAGTAATCAATTAGCCAAGTTAGAAGCCTGTCTTAAGGAAATCAAAGCTTGGATGACTTGTAATTTCCTGCTATTAAATTCAGATAAGACTGAAGTCATTCTTGTTGGACCAAAAAACCTTAGAAATTCCTTTCCAAATCAAACTTTCAGTTTGGATGCGGTTACTCTTTCTCTTAATAGCTCTGTGAGGAACCTTGGAGTTATTTTTGATCAGGATTTGTCCTTCAATTCACATATTAAATTTGTTTCTAAGACTGCCTTCTATCATTTGCGTAATATTGCCAAGATTAGGAGCATCTTGTCTCAGAGTGATGCTGAGAAACTGATCCACGCTTTTGTTAGCTCGAGATTAGATTATTGTAATTCTTTATTATCAGGCTGTCCTAAAACATCTTTAAAAAGTCTTCAGCTGATCCAAAATGCTGCAGCAAGAGTTTTAACAGGTACTAGAAAGAGAGATCATATCTCTCTGGTTCTGGCCTCCCTTCATTGGCTTCCCATAGAGTTTAGAATTAAGTTTAAAATCCTTCTTCTTACTTACAAAGCTCTAAACAATCAGGCTCCTTTTTATTTAAAAGATCTGATACTACCGTATTATCCTAACAGAGCACTACGCTCCCAAAATGCAGGATTACTTGTAATACCTAGAATCTCCAAAAGTACAATGGGAGGCAGAGCCTTCAGTTATCAAGCTCCTCTCCTGTGGAATCAGCTGCCAATCTGGATTCGGGAGTCAGACTCGATCTCTGTTTTTAAGAACAGGGCTAAAACCTACCTTTTTGATATAGCCTACAATTAGGGAGGGATCATGTGTTTCTGAACCCTCCCTTAGTTATGCTGCTAATAGGTTTAGTCAGCCGGGGGACCTCCAGTAATGCACTGGGCCTCACTCCTTTTCTCACTCTCAATGAAATATTTTTTTTGCTGGTCATTAACATTTGTTTGTTCTCTCCCATAGATTGAGTCCCCATCGTGCTGTTTGCTCTCTACATGTCTGTTCTTTTCTTCTTCTCTATCCCCTCACCCCCCAGCCAGTCGCAGCAGATGACTGCCCCTCCCTGAGCCTGGTTCTGCTGGAGGTTTCTTCCTGTTAAAAGGGAGTTTTTCCTCTCCACCGTCGCCAAGTGCTTGCTCACAGGGGATCGCCTGATTGCTGGGGTCTTTCTGCAACTGTGGGGGTTCCCCCTACAGTTGAAAGTGCTATGAGATGACTGTTGTTGTGAAATGGCGCTATATAAATAAAGTTGAATTGAATTGAATTGAATTGAATTTATGTTTTGGGGGGTTCTCCATTTTTGTGAGGGGGGAATGTTGTGTGGGGATTTGACTCTTGGGGCTCGCTGTAGCCTTGCCAGGGGGTTGAGGGTGATGACATCAGGTGGGCTATGGCTCAAGAATATATTGAGTTGTTTTTATAATAAAGTCAGTTCAGTGCTCAGTTGAATGTGGCTTTAGTCTCATGTTATTCCAACATAACAGACAGGCTGACAGATGAGGTCAGGCAGGAGTCGCCATGGACCATGATGTTTGCAGATGACATTGTGATCTATTGTGAGAGGAGGGAGCAGGTGGAAGAGAACCTGGAGAGGTGGAGGTATGCTCTGGAGAGAAGAGGAATGAAAGTTAGTAGAAACAAGACAGAATACATGAGTGTGAATGAGAGGAAGGCAGGTGTAACAGAGAAGATGGAAGGAGAAGAGGTAGTGAAAGTAGATGAGCTTAAATATCTGGGGTCAATCATCCAAAGTAATGGAAAATACACAAGAGAGGTGAAGAAGAGAGTGCAGGCCGGGTGGAGTGGGTGGAGACGAGTGTCAGGGGTGATTTGTGACAGAAGAGTAGCAGCCAGAGTGAAAGGGAAGCTTTACAAGATGGTAGTGAGACCTGCTATGATGTATGGTTTGGAGACAGTGGCGCTGACGAAAAGACAGAAAGCAGAGCTGGAGGTGGCATAGTTGAAGATGCTGATCCTCTTTGGGAGTGACAGGATTAGAAATGAGTATATCAGAGAGACAGCTCAGGTTGAGCGGTTTGGAGAAAAAGTAAGAGAGTCAAGACTGAGATGGTTTGGACATGTGCAGAGAAGGGATAGTGGAGACACTGGACAAAGGATGTTGAAGATGGAGCTGCCAGGCAGGAGGAAAAGAGGATGACCACAGAGAAGATTCATGGATATAGTGAAGGAGGACGTGGAGAGGGTTGGTGGTGTCATTTTCAAACTAATTTATTCTCCCGGTAACGATGGAATATCAACACTGATTGGCTATTGCATTTTTTGGCAGGGTTAAACAAAATGCTGTATAGTGACATTTTGTGACATTTTTGTTAGCGGTGTGCCAAAGGATTGTTTTCAATGGAAAAAATGTGTCGTGGTTCAGAAAAGGTTGAAAAACTCTGGTGTTGAGTTTGTTGAGTTGGTTTAAGAAAAAACAAAGGAAAAAAGTAGAAATTTTTTTCTGTAATAAATTATTTTGTCTCCCTAACCCTGCTTGAAAAGTTAAAATTGTAATTATTGCCTATATCCTTCAAATGCTCAAAACCCCAGCACCCAAACCTGGGGCTCTGGACGTTGGAGCGCTCACAGTCCTTGACAGCCTCCAGCTCTACATTTTTGGTGCCCACGTCTTGCTGCTTACTTACTTGCTTGCAAACACTGGGAGTTAAACAGTGATAAGGGAAAAAACAGCCTTTTAACTTTTGGCTCCTGACACGGAGTTGTGTCTGTTGTGATGCCCTCTGTCTTCACCTGCTGTGTCTACACCCACAGGAGATGAGGGCTGCTCATTAAAGATTCCCCCTGACCCACTTCTTGCTATTGCAGGAGGCTGAAATGTCACATGTGTAACACAGAGCTTCTGTCACGCCGCCTCTACTTCTGCATATGGAACCTTAAATTGAAAAAATTCTCCATTGAAATGAATGGCAAGAGCAAAATTATCTTTTGATCCCGGTCAAATTTTGCCTCGAGTTACACATATGATGTTTGTCAATTTAAAAGATACTTTTCCACATAATAGTTTTTGTTTAATTCAATGATTAGTGGACAACAGCTCCCATCATCCCACATCACTAAACACAATCCTGGCGGGAGATTACCAAAACCTCGCTTCCCGTTTCCTGACCAATGAAAGAAGGATCCAAAGAGGAGAAAAACGACACAAAGGTATTGTTTTGTATTGTCAGAGCTGCAGCTGATCCAGAGGACTGTTACTTCACACTGGGCGCGCTTTGAAAATAACGACATAAGCGCCGTCCATCTGTGCTTGCAGTTTTTTTTAATTCACGTATTTTCACAACCTTATACCTTAACACTTAGACAACAACCTACACCATTATTTATGTGGAAAATTATCTTTTAAATTGACAAATATCATATGTGTAACTCATGGCAAAATTCTATTGGGATCAAAAGAATTTCACTCTTGCCATTCATTTTAATGGAGAATTTTTTTTTGAAGTACAGGGGGCGTGACTTAGGCTCGATATCCATATCTCTATTGGTCACGTAATAATTTGCAGCTTTGAACTACTAAGAGTTTCTCTTCTACAGGTGAGGTCTCACCAGCTGCATAAACCAATAGGAGAAGGTTTTTTTTTTTTTACCACATTTTCACTCAGTTTTTACTCAGCTTTTTATCTTTATTCCCCAGTTTAGAATATTTCCCCCTTTTTTCCTGTTACTTATCCTGCACTTATCCTGTAATTTGTGTTTTTGAGGGTTTTAACCTTCTAAAATGTATTCATGGGTCACATGTATGCCACTGAAATAATCAAATGCTCACTTAAAGAAAACTCACTGTAAAATTAGGGTTATTCTACTTAAAAACGTTAGTGTTCGGACTGCCTTAAAATTTTAAGTTGACTGAACTTGAGTTTGTGTGTTATACGTGTCTTTACCACTTATCTTTTCAAGTTCAGTCAACTTAAAATTTTAAGGCAGCCCAAACACTTTAAGCTGAGACAACTTTTTTTTTACAATGCTCTTAAAGAAAGCAGATTGACATACCTGGTTTTTATGATGTCACAATCAAACCAGCCCTGCCTTCTAATGTCTAAAGCTACCGTCATGAATTCTGGAGTTCACAGACTGTCGTGGAGGGGGGCAGAGTTTCTTACGGCTGCCATTCAATTCGCAAGAACTTTTTTTTTTTAAAATTTTATTTTATAATCCTTTATCAGTCCCACAATGGGGGAATTACAGGGCATCCACCTGGATGGATGAGGCAGCCACGGTACGGTGCCAGTCCCTTCACCATTCACACCAACGGCAGGCCACTTCAGAGTCTCCTAACTTGCATGTTTTTGGCCTCCATGAACAATTTGAGGCATTCTTGAGAAATGAGGTGCTTTTCTGTCGTTCCATGGCCCTAGAGTTCTTACGTTCTTCGTAAGGGTGCCTTGGGATCTTCCTACGGCATACTTACTGCCACTTTACAAAAATCTTTTGTGTAACTCACGGCACGCTCAAGTCATTGGTAGGAAGATCTTAAAGCTTTCAGTACATTTTGTCGGCACAAATGTACGAATGACGTACTTCAGCCTTATGCGCAAATCTATACCACTTTACACATACTGTAAGAATCTGCATATGAACAGGGGTTCGTACAGCGTTTCCTACAACTGCTGTAAGGGGCCTTCAAGAACAACCTAAGGTGTTCTTGAGGCATACTTATGGCCAACATCTCGCGCAGTTCTTATGTTGTTTCTACAGCATTGTACGGGCCGCCCTACGATGAGGGGTTTTCATGGGGCATTTGTAGAAATCTTGAGCAAGACCACCAACCTGGCTACGAACTTATGAACGGTTTACAAATGCTGGAGTCTCCTACGGCCACCTTAAGAAGGCCGTACAAAATGGTCAAAAAAATCATTGGTACTGTATTCGCAGCCGTTCATAAGGGTATTTGTGACTGTAGCTTAAGTTAGCAAAACCAACAAACAAAACATGTGACACAGCCACTCACAAAACCTTTACCTAATCAGATTAGTGGCTCATTTATGTTAAAGATGCCATGTACTGCCTTCGTCATGGATAATTTCAAATTCTGACATCAAGAACACATATCTGTACTGTGATGAACAAAGAATCATTTTTGTGTTGTTTTAGAGCCACTGTGTGATCTCTTCCTGAAACCGCTTCAGTGTTATTCATGAACCCCTGATCTGATTGGCTGAACTCTCTGATCGACGCGTGTGGCAAAGCCAGTCACAAGTGACGAGGCGTACCCAACAGCAGGCCCAGGAGTGTGACTGTTCATGGAGCGCTACGTACACTAAACAAGGAAATGAGAAGCTCCAAATGTGACCGGATGAAGAGCATAATGAAGATCTAATGCCTATAAAAGTCAAATCTGATGCTAATGTGGCTGTGGAGGGTCTGAATGATTATTTGCCATACGTAGCCACGCAGCACATGTCGGGAGGACACGTGGCCACAGTGAAATGGGGAGCCGATCTGGTGCCTTGCCTGTTTCACTGTAATCCGGCAGCTCATCCGCACCATGTGGCCACATATGCTGAATTACACTTCAGACCCTCCAGTCAAAGCAGTAGTAGATTTGACATGTTTAGGCATTTTACAACAATGCTGCACATGCTGCGTGCAATACAGCGGGATCCTTAAGAATAAGCATTTTCACTAAACCCAGTTATACTTTCCAAGGTTTTGGAATGAATCCATAGTGAAATGACCAGCACAGAGCATCAGGTTTGGGCTAAATCTTCTGGAACATCCATTAAAATTAAATTTTACCATTTTTCTCTTAAAGATGCATCCTTTGGGAGTTTGTGTAAGGATCCCGCTGTTGCGAATGATTTGTTCAAATGCACTAGCACTTCTGGATGAACGCACCGTACTGAGTCACTGATGAAACGCAGATCCACAGTCTCCTTTTATCAGAAATTTGCCATATTTTTCTTTGTAAATTTTCTGCCTTTGTTAAGTAAAATTAAAGAACTTTTAATGTAAATAAGTAGAATTTTTTTCCCATTAAAATAACATTTTTTCCATAGACTTTGTTCCCATAAAAATGACTTTGTTTGGGCAAATTTGTTACTTTTTTCAGATAAAAATGCAGCATTTTTCATATAAATGTCACAGTTTTCAATTAAATATTGTAACTTTTTCTGGTTGTATTTTTTTCAGTAGATCTTTTCTGACTTTTTTCTTGCAAATTTGTGGGCTTTTTCCATTCATAAAATTGCAGCTTTTTCCATAAATTTGAAATATTTTTGACATAATTTTCAGCTATTCTCATAAACTTATTGCATTTTTCTTTTGTAAATTTATTACCTTTCATAAGTAAAACTGCAGTAGTTTTACATAAATTTGTTACATTTTTCCTCATAAAAATCCAACTTTTTCCAGTTAATTTGTGATTTTTTTCCAAGAATTTTTTTTCCAAGTTGTGGGAATGTTTTCCTCTGAAAATTGCAACATTTTCTCTAAATTTGCAACTTTTTTTTTGCATAAAATGTCAGGTTTTCTCATTTTCTTTTTATGATATTCTCATGAATGTGCAACCATTTTTCTTAAAATTTGTCCCCCCCCCCCCCCCACACCCCAGAGTTGCAGACCCCTGCTCCTGAACCGCACTCACTCTGCTGTGAATCTAGAACAAAGGATTGTGGGTAAAATGGGGGCAGAAAAGTTCCGATTTGCACTCAGTGGCATAGCAGGTCCACGTCAATCATCAGCCAGCTGTTGCTCCAGATGAGAGGATTCCTGCCAGGATTCAGCGCCCTCTGGCGGTGGTGAGAGTCACTACAAGCACCAAACATACTGCTGGATAGATGCGAGGGTCTGCAACCTGCTGGCTCTTCTGCCTATATTCAGTGGCTCCCTGTGATTCTGAAAAACTCACAGATTTACAGAGAAAAGGTCACAAAGTCATGACAAAATAAATCCATTAATGTACAAAAAAAAATGCAAATTAAAGAAGAAAAACTAAAAAGACAAAAATTTATGAGAAAATGCTGCTTATTCATAAGAACAAAATTTTGAATTTACAAGAAAAAGTCTCAGCAGCGTGTTAGCTCAGCAGCTGCAGGGTCTGTGAATGCGCCCATGCCAGCTGATGACACCATGGTGGTTCCTGATCAGTGTGGTGCAGGGCCAGCTGGTAAAGTCGGAGTCACTGCAAAGCCTACATGGACGGTGGTGTGTTCCTGAGCTGTGCTAGCTTGCTGCTGGGCTGAGAGCGTGCTTTGTCTTGTGGAGTTGTGATGGTGGTCGTCCTAATGGAGCCCGGTGTTGCTGTGGCAGCAGCATAACACATCCTGACCAATTCATCCTTGCCTTGGTGAGACAAAGGAATAGCTCCATCTGAGAGACAGTCCTTCAATTTTGGCACTTTTCCCCCTCAAAATCCATGATTGTAGCTACTGCTAACAAACAACTTCAAGCCAACATCCACTTTGTTTGCTCCCAAACAATCCCAGAATGCTTTGCAGCACGTGTCACGAGCGGCTACCATCACGCATTTGCGAGTTTTCAAAGCAGCTAGCCCAAAAATGCTAACAGGCTGGAGGCTAACGTCAGTCAGGCCAGAGAATCCTGACTGGTTCAACACTGCTCACATGCCAGCAGCCATACATATCTACGTCACCAAAAAGGCTTCGTCTAAACTCCCCTTTTTTCAGGGTGCAGGGTTTAAGTGAAACTTTAAAGCAAAGGAGGCTGGCAAGATGGGGGCCATTCCACACGCTTTTTGAGACATCTCCGATTGACTTCAACTCCAGTTATTCTTTTAAGGTCTTTTGAGAAGCCAAAGCAACCCATAGTGCTCTTAGAGAAAGCAGCCTTTTGCTACAAAATCAAACAAACGTGTTGAAAATTGGTAATATATAAAAACTGAACTTTGTACAACAAGCTAGCTTAGCTTGTTTAACATTTAAGCTAGCAAATGCTTCCAGCAAAACTCTTCAAGGAAAAGTTGAGCAACCAGGGAAAACAGGAAGAAAATAAAGGAAAGATGAGAACACCCGACACACCTAAAAGTAAGATGGACGATCATAACTACGCTAATGTGAACAACTTCTCTGTGCTGGAGACCGATGCTGACATTGTGCCTCTCCCTGACACACTTATCAACAGTCCGGCTGCCAAAAAAACCTGCAGCGCAGAACCCAAACCCTCTCTTAGACCTACAGAGGACCATCCTAAAGGTGGTAAATGACAGGGTTGACAACTTGACACAAACGATTAACTTCAACGCAGCAGATAAAAAAACCTCTCGAGTTTGTGCACAGTGAAATTCAAGACATTAAAACTGAGAACTGTATGCTAAAGAGTAAAAGTGAGAAGCGCCATACTGAAATGGAGAGACTGCAGGAGCGAGTGGCAGATGCAGAACGTTATAAGCGTAGATGGTGCCTCTGACTTTATGGAGTACCCAAACAAGACAATGAGAACGTGAAGGAGAAAGTGTCTGACATTTGCTGAAAAGCTGCAACTGACCTGGGTTCAAAAGCTGCTGTTGGGATTGATGTGGTGCACTGGCTGGGAAAACGAGACGACAATAAGACCCAAGGGATCTTCAGTCTGTTCACCTACCCCACATTGAGAGATAAAATCTGGAGAAAGACCAAGAACAACACTAACCTCCGAGAAAGTGGGCTGTGCTTTGGAGAAGACCTGACCAAGGAGGTTAAGGATGGCAGATCTGCTCTGTGGCCTGTCGTTGAAAAAGCCTGCAAGGATGGGAAAAAGGCCGACTTTGTTGGTTGTAAAGCTTATGTTAGCTCAGTTGGTTAGCCAGAGACTTGTCTATATATGGTGGAGTGTTGTTAAGTAAAGCAGAGGGGCTGTCAAGAGCATCTTATGGCTTCTCATCACTGAATGTCTTCAAACCTCTGTGCTCCAAACTCGACAGGATCCTGTTTCATTTTTTATGGAAAAATAAGGCACATGAAGTTAAAAAAAAGTTCTCTCAAATTCTTTAGCTGAAGGTGGACTGAATGTTTTAACTTTTTCTATACTTAAATTTTAAAAATTAACTGGATTAAAAGATTCCTTAAGAATCCAAATAGTTTATGGAATGTCTTTCCTAACCACCTCTTCAGCAGAATTGGCGCCTTAATTTCCTATTGCCATGTCCTTTTTCTGTTGGAAAACTTCCTATCAGATGAGACAATTTCCATCAACAGACTATGTTGGGCTCTGATGTTCAATGACAACTCTCCTCACAACTGTAGTTTGTGGAATAATGCTTGCATCTTACATCACAACAAAACTCTGTACTTGCATAATTGGTCTATTAAAAACTTAATTTGAACCAACTTTTGGATGAAAATGGTGAGTGGCGTAGCTATGAGGCTTTCGTAGATAAATACAAGGCCAATGGATCTCATCACGAGTTTGAGAAAGTCATCAAGTCCATACCCCACAGCATAGTGTCTTTAGCACAAAGCATACAGTTTGTTGAACTGAATGTAAGTGAACACCCCATTTCAATTAGTGGGGTTCCTAAAGTGGTGTGAAAAAGTGTTTGCCCCCTTCCTGATTTTTTGTATGTCTGTCACACTTTAATGTTTCAGATCAAACAAATTTAAATATTAGACAAAGATAAAACAAGTAAACACAAAATGCAGTTTTTAAATGAAGTTGTTTTTTATAAAGGGAAAAAAAATCCAAACCTACATGGCCCTGTGTGAAAAAGTGATTGCCCCCCCCCCCCATTAAAACATAAATTAACTGTGGTTTATCACATCTTTGGAAAGCTGAGTTCAATTTCTCTAGCCAAACTCAGGCCTGATTACTGCCACACCTGTTCTCAATCAAGAAATCATTTAAATAGGACCTGTCTGCCAAACTGAAGTAGAGCAAAAGATCCTCAAAAGCTAAACATCATGCTGTGATCCAAAGAAATTCAGGAACAAATGAGAAACAAAGTAATTGATAGCTATTGGTCTGGAAAAGGTGATAAAGCCATTTCTAAAGCTTTGGGACTCCAGCAAACCACAGTGAGAGCCATTATCCACAAATGGTGAAAACATGGAACAGTGGTGAACCTTTCCAGGAGTGGCCAGCCGACCAAAATTACTCCAAGAGCGCCGTGATGACTCATCCCAGAGGTCACAAAAGACCCCACAACAACATCTAAAGAACTGCAGGCCTCACTTGCCTCAGTTAAAGTCAGTGTTCATGACTCCATCATAAGAAAGAGACTGGGAAAAAAAGGCCTGCATGGCAGAGTTCCAAGACGAAAACCCCTGCCGAGCAAAAAGCACATAAAGGCTCATTTCAGTTTTGCTAGAAAACATCTTGATGATCCCCAAGACTTTTGGGAAAATACTCTGGACTAACGAGACAAAAGTTGAACTTTTTGGAAGGTGTGTGTCCCATTACATCCGGCGTAAAACTAACAGCATTTCCGAAAAGGAACATCATACCAACAGTAAAATATGGTGGTGGTAGTGTGATTGTCTGGGGCGGTTTTGCTGCTTCAGGACCCGGAAGACTTGCTGTGGTAAATGGAACCATGAATTCTGCTGTCTACCAAAAAATCCTGAAGGAGAATGTCCGGCCATCAGTTCGGGACCTCAAGCTGAAGTGCACTTGGGTTCTGCAGCAGGACAATGATCCAAAACACACCAGCAAGTCCACCTCTGAATGGCTTAAGAAAAACAAAATGAAGTCTTTGGAGTGGCCTAGTCAAAGTCCTGACCTGAATCCCATTGAGATGCTGTGGCATGACCTTCAAAAGGCAGTTCATGCTTGAAAACCCTCCACAATGTGGCTGAATTACAACAATTCTGCAAAGGTGAGTGGGCCAAAATTCCCTCACAGTGCTGTAAAAGACTCATTGCCATTTATTGCAAACGCTTGATTGCAGTTGTTGCTGCTAAGGATGGCCCAACCAGTTATTAGGTTTAGGGGGCAATCACTTTTTCACACAGGGCTATGTAGGTTTGGATTTCTTTTCCCCTTAATAATAAACACCTTCATTTAAAAACTGCATTTTGTGTTTACTTGTGTTATTTTTGTCTAATAATTAAATTTGTTTGATCTGAAACATTTAAGTGTGACAAACATACAAAAAAATGAGAAATCAGGAAGGGGCAAACACTTTTTCACACCACTGTATACTTGATAAGAAGTGTATAAATGGGTTTATAAGAGCTCATCTTGAGCACCTCTGCTCCCATATGCAAACATAAATGGATTTATCTAAGCAAAAAACAATAGAATGCTATTTTCCTCTTACCCTATAAATATATAATTCCAAATAGAATCAAAGAAATCCTATTCAAAATTGTACATAGATATCCTCCCATAAAAGATTATACATTAATGTGAAAAAATTAGGACACCCTGTATAAGCCTATGTGTGTGTTTTTTTAACATATTTGGACATATGGATGTTTAATATTAATGTTAAAAATATTGAGAGATTCATGTAATACAACTAAACAATTAAAAATGAATTAGACTATTCAAATTTTCCGTAAAATGTAATTCTAAACAAATAATGAGGAATAAATTAGGACACCCCCACATTCATTCCCACTTAAAATGGCTAAAATAAATGTAAAAAAAAATGCAAATAAAACAAAAACAAGGTTAGACATAGATATGTGAACATTTATTAATAAAGAACTGAATATTTAATGGGGTGTCCTAATTTTTTCACGACTGTATATGTCGTTTTCTCACAGATACAAGCAACAGATGCTCCTTTTATCAGTGTGAGGGTGAAAATATTGAACATATTTTTGTAGAGTCCTCATGTCTCTGCATTTTGATAGATAGATGTACTTTATTGATCCCAAACTGGGAAGTTGCAGTGTAACAGCAGCCTGACAGTAGACGACCAAACGGCAGAAACACACGCATGACAGACAAAGGGATTATCCATGGAAAGTAAAACTAACACGACTATTAAAAAAAACTGGTCTGATTTACAGAAATATCTTGCAGAAATGATTGGAAAAAAAATATTAAAGTTTCACCTTCTACTTATATTCAACAATTCCAGTTTTTTTCGAAAGGAGACCTACTGTATATAATCACCTTATAATTCTTGCAAAAATGTTACATCCATAAAATGAAATGGACTGGAAAAATTACTATAATTTTGAAGAAAGACTTTAAAACCTATCTAGCCTCCACTGAAAAATTAAAACTAAATAATCAGAAACGAGCAAAAACTATTAATCCACTTCATAAATTCACATTAATTCCCTTTGACTAGCAGACCCCAATCATGTCTTTTTGGTTTCTCTGTATGCATTTGTTTTCTGTTTCGTGATGTGATGTTGAGCTGGATGATGGTCGTATTTGGGTGGCGTTCTGTTGCCAGACCTGTATATCATTTGTGGAATTCTCAAATAAAGTTCGCTCAAAAAAACAAAAAAACAACTTTAAAGCAAAAAAAGACGAGACATTTGAGGGATTTCACGCTTGATATGTTTTGTAAGTCATAAAAAATATGTTGCAGAAATGTTAACAAGAAAAAAAAAAGTTAATTTTTGGCAGTGTCATTATAATGCTCAAATAAGTTTTGTGGCTCCAGGCAGATTTTTTTTTGGACAAAAATAACTTAAAATGGCTCTTAGTAGAGGTTGGTGACCCTTGTAGCAAAAGAATGATTCTGACTTAGAAAGTGGAACTGACTCAACCTCACATCACTATCGTCTTTTCCTAATTCACCGTCTTACCTTTACAGAAGAAAACAAATATAGCCCACATACTGTGGTTACTGTCAATACATTAAATATTTTTGGAGTTCAGGCTATGGGAAAAGATTTAACAAAATTAACCTTTGTGACTAAATTATTGATACTTAAGTGCAAAATACAAATATTGAAAAAGTTATGTATCATTCAATATATAGTTATATAACAAATTGCCATCTTGTTCCCATGTTGTAAATACTTGATACATGTACAAAAAACTCCAACTCTCCTTTTCTACTGTATTATGTAACAACTGTATATTAGTTTTTTTGACATTTGAGTTGTTCAGTGATAAATAATTGTCATGTGCGGCGAGCGCTCGCCTCCTCCTTCCTGCTCTCCGGCTCCCTCATCAGACGCACCTGCTGATTCTTGCCTGCCAGCGCTTATAAGGAAGTAATCTTCAGTGATTCAACGCTGGCTCGTTTGGGTATACTGCTCAACAAAACGGCCCCACATAAGCGGTGCTCTTCCTATGACATCTGCTAACAATTTCGTCTCTTTCAGGTTGCTGCCAGCGGAGCGGTGCGTCTGCGGGGATTTGGTGCACTCGCCAGCCAATTGCTCCTCCTCTAAGCAGCCTTCCCTCTTCGCCCAGTCAGACCCATTCACCTTCCCTGTCCAGCAGTTCCACCTGCTGGTACTTCTCCTTCGCTGGGCTCTGTGCGGGTCTCCTCCCATCTCCTACGTGAGTGGCATTATCTGTTTACCCACTTGTACCCCATTCCTCTCTAATCAGCCTCATTTGTTCTCCGCAGGGCTCCTGCTAATCTGGCGAGTGACTGATGTTTTTCTTCTCAAGTTGCTGTATTCAAACATTATAATAACAGGTCAAATGTTTCTCTTGTGTTCGCTTGGTGATTGCACGCTGCGCTCAGGTGGCTTGTCCAGCCGAGATGACAAATAATAATGCACAAGAGAGGTGAAGAAAGAGTGCAGTCAGGGTGGAGACGAGTGTCAGGGGTGATGTGTGACAGAAGGATAGCAGCTACTGTGAAAGGGAAGATTTACAAGATGGTAGTGAGACCTGCTATGATGGTTTGGAGACAGTGGTGGTGACAAAAAGGCAGGAGGTGAAGATGGAGGTGGCAGAGTTGAAGATGCTAAGATTCACATTGGGAGTGACTAGGAGGAACAGGATTAGAAATGAGTATATCAGAGGGACAGCTCAGGTTGAGCGGTTTGGAGACAAAGTAAAAGAGGCAAGGCTGAGATGGTTTGGACATGTGCAGAGGAGAGATACTGGATATATTGGACAAAGGATGTTGAAAATGGAGCTGCCACGCAGGAGGAAAAGAGGAAGACCACAGAGAAGATTCATGGATGCAGTGAAGGAGGACATGGAGAGGGTTGGCGTTACAGAGGAACACAGTATAGTGGTAAGCTACCTCTGTAGGCACAGCTGCCCTGGAGCAGACTGACAGAAACATGGCTGCCAATCCACACCAATGATCTCACCAGCCACCACCAAACATTTCTATACAAGTGTCGTGGAGCAGGATTTGAACCGGCAACATTCCAGTTATTGGAGGTCCTGACCTAGCTCCTGAGCCACTACCATCACAAATAAGAATTTACCACTAAAGTTACCCCAACAACACGTGTGTTGGGCCAACGTCGGTAAGCTTGCATCGGGTGCACGGTGGCGCAGTGGTTAGCACTGCGGCAGCACAGTTTACCCTTGGCCGGAGGATTGTGGGGATCGTGGGATCGTGGGTTCGATCCCAGCCCCCGACCAACAGTGATCTGTGTGGAGTTTGCATGTTCTCCCCGTGTTGCGTGGGTTTACTCCGGGATTTCTCCGGTTTCCTCCCACATGCCAAAAACATGCATGTTAGGTTAATTGGCTGTTCTAAATTGTCCCTAGATATCTGTTTCCTATAGGCCCTTAGAATAGAGGGTTAGTATTAATGAAAGCGCTTTGAGTGGTCTTTGTGACTAGAAAAGCGCTATATAAGTGCAGGTTAGTTAGTTAGTTAGTTAGAATACATCTTATAGAGGTCGTTTGTCCCAAGACATTGCCTAGACGTCGCCAACATAAACTTTGTACGTCGGGCTAACATTGGTGCAGCATGTGTGCTGTTGGGGTAGTATCTCACAGAGTGGTGAATGCTGATCAACATAGTGATTTTTTGATTCACCAACTTTTCTGACAAATGTTGGCAGAAATCATGCTAGAATCTGATGAATCCTGAATGCTGAGGAATGTTCATGAATACTGTGATTGCTGGGTTTTGTCAGGATTCGAAAAAGGTTGCTAAACAGTTTACATAGTTTTTAAACTGTTCTGTTGTAAATGTTCTTAAGGAGTTGCTACTGTTCACTACTTAAACCAAAAAGAACTATAGCGACATGTGGTAGAACCATTTGTAAACAACTATTTTGCAACCGTTTGCAACCATCTGCAGAAAAATTCATAAAACATGTCAAAATGTTTGTGGCAAGAAAAACTGTTCATGACCTTAAAAACTGGTTGCGACCTTTTACAAACCCTGACGAAACCCAAAACTTGCTATGTTCATGAACACTCCTTAGCAGTTGCCACTCCGTGAGATCTGGGTTTAAGTTATTGTAGTCTGCATTCTTAACTTGCTGGAATGGTGAACAGCACAGTGATGTGGAAAGGTTAAAGACATGTTCTCCACTTGGAGCTGTAGCACAACCGATGCTCACTCAGCTTTGGACAGCTGTATAAAGGTGCATCCCAATTCACCCCTTCAGCCTACCCTTCCGTTGAACGGGTGAACTGGGATGCAATCGAAAGCTATGGTCAGAAATACCCTTACTGTGGGGGCACGGTGTTGGATTTCTCCACCCAGGAAACAATGGACCGAAAGAGGAGGTGTCACAGGGGGTTTCAGATGGGACAGTAAGGACTATGTGCCCCCCGGGGAGAGGAGTAAATGCCGGAGCCGCTGGGTGAAGAAGGGTGTAAGAGCGGTGCCAGTGTTATGTCATGTTAATAGGCTTTGTTAATAGGCTTTGCACAGGCTTTGTTCTAAACAATGTGTGATGGTCGGAAGTTTCGGGTCTCGATGCATGGGATTAAAGATATAAAAGAAGAATGCACAGAGACCCGGGATCTCTTTTTGCTGTAAGTTATGTTGGAGAAAGAATAAAGTTTCTGTGTCGTCCAGCTCGTTGCCTTGCCTACCTCCCTTCTCCACATTGGTGACCCTAAGACGTGCCATGGAAAGCGAGCTGAGCACCTGCCTGGAGGGAGAGCACCAGCGCCACGTGTATGGTCTCAGTCGAGCTCCCAGACTTTTGGCTTGAAAACCCGACCGCGTGGTTCTTGCACATAGAAGCCCAGTTCGCACTCCACGGGATAACGGAGGATACCAGGTATTACTATGTGGTCACTGCGCTGGATGCGTGCGCCACGCAACAGGTGACAAGCCTGCTCCAGGAGCCGCCAGCCCAAGGAAAATGTGAAGCGCTCAAGAGGATGCTTCTCCAGCACTACACCCTTTCTGACAGTGACGGTCGGAGTTAGGGGACAGATCAACAGTGGAACTCATGGAGAGCATGTTGGCGCTGAGGGGGAAGGGCGACAAATCTTTCTTGTTTGCCCACTTGTTCCTCAGGAACCTACCGGCAACAGCGAGGGCAATCCTGGCCAACTCGCTGCTGCTGGTTGCTAAGGACTACTGTGCCCTGGCGCAGGAAACGGACTGCATCATCTTGGCGACCAGAACTCTCAGCGTGCAGACAGCGGCACCAGTATCCATGAGGGACTCCAGTGAGGTCAAGGAGCCATTTGTGGCAGCCAGGACGGACACCAGAAGATGAAGGAGCAGGGTGATCTGTTTTTAATCATCACCGTTTCGGCTTGAATGCCCAACGCTGCCTGTCGCCATGCCAATTCAAGAAGCCGGGAAGACGGCATATTCGGAGTTCAGTGGCAGCTGCAACCAATGGTGACAGGAAAAGACTGCTTTATGTCAGGGACACACGTTCGAGGAGACGGTTTTTGGTGGACTCTGGCTCCCAGAAGAGCCTCATCCTGCCGGTCAACGCAGACAGGGTGGCAGGATGCAGCAGTCCCAAGCTCACAGCCACCAACGGATCCACCATAAGGACATTTGGTGAGCGGACACTGACGATATGCTTACATGGACGCAACTTTCAGTGGTACTTTGTGATAGCTGCATGTTCCGGCCCCATTTTAGGCACAGATTTTTTATGTGCTTATGAGTTGTTAGTCAGTGTTGCTAATAGGAGATTAGTGGACACTGTCTCTTTTATCCCACTGCCCTGCACAGCTTGGGGAGCTGGGTCGACAACACTGGCTAACGTTATAGACCCACGAGGTAAGTACCAACATTTGCTCACACAGTTCCCAGCACTCACGGTCCCAACTTTTTCGGCTACGGTAACAAAACATGGGGTCAAGCACTTTATAACGACAAAAGGCCCGCCGGTGTTTGCGCAACCTCGGCGTTTGGACGCAGCTAAACTGGCCAGCATGCCAGAGGAGTTTGCCAACTTAGAGCAGTTGGGCATCATCAGGCACTCCAACAACCCGAGGGCATCCCCACTACACATGGTGCCTAACACCAATGGGTCGTGGCGACCGTGCAGTGATTTCCGGCGCTTGAATAACACCATGGAACACGATTGTTTTCCCCATTCTCCAGGATTTTTCTGTGCACCTGGCTGGGGCGCATATTTTTTCGAAAGTGGATCTGGTCCGCGGATACCATCAGGTCCCGGTGGGCATGGAAGACGTTCCAAAAACAACGGTATTAACGCCTTCTGGCCTTTGAGTTTTTACGCATGCCGTTTGGAATAAAAGGCACAGCACAGACTTTCCGGAAGATGACGGATGCAATGCTTTGTGACTTGTCCTTCGCTTTTGTCTACTTAGATGACATTCTGGTAACTACCGCACCCGAGGAGAAGCACATCGCCCATCTCAAGACGGTTTTCCAGAGGTTGGAAGCGCACGGGCTGATGGTTAACCCGGTGAAGTGACAGTTTGGCATGCCAGAAATTGATTTTTTGGGCCACTGCATTTCGCCGGAGGACACGATTCCGTTACCGGATAAGGTGCACGCTGTGTCAGATTTTTGCGCCCGCAGACCGTGAAAGCACTACAGGAGTTTTTGGGAATGAATCAGAATCAGAATCAGATTTATTGCCATTGTTCATGAAGTACACAAACTAGGAATTCGTCTCGGTGCAATGCTGCAACATTAAACATGATAAAATAAAAGAAATAAACTATACATGCAATAAAGTGTAGAATAAGTGAGTAATACTAGTCAGCTGTTTAAATATATTAGCGAGCAGCAGATAATGTGGAGAACCATATAGTGCAGTCGGTAATGCAGGAAGAAAACAGTGATGATTGACATGAGTCTGGTTGAGCTGCTGTACATAGTGCACGAGAGTCAATAAGTCACTTAGTGTTCAGCAGTCTGATGGCAGAGGGGAAGAAGCTGTTCATGTAACGGGAGGTTTTAGTCTGGATGGACCGAAGTCTTCTACCTGAGGGGAGAGGGGCAAACAGTACGTGACCAGGGTGTGAGGGATTGGCTATGATCCGGCCAGCATGCCTCCGGGTCCTGGAGATGTACAGATCCTGGAGAGATGGGAGCTTGCAGCCGATCACCTTCTCAGCAGTGCGCACGACGCGCTGCAGCCTTAGTCTGTCCCTGGCAGTGGCTCCTGCGTACCACACAGTTATGGAGGTGGTGAGGATGGACTCGATGATGGCTGTGTAGAACTGCACTAACATCTTGGTGGGTAGCTTGAGCTTCCTCAGCTGCCGCAGGAAGAACATCCTCTGCTGGGCCTTTTTGATGAGGGAGCTGATGGTCGGCTCCCACTTGAGGTCCCTGGTGATGGTGGTGCCTAGGAAGCGGAAGGAATCAGCATTGGTGATGGGAGAGCCTGTGAGGGTGAGGGGGGGCAGAGGGGTTGTGACTTTCCTGAAGTCCACAATCATCTCCACTGTCTTCAGAGCGTTCAGCTGCAGGTTGTTGTTGTTGCACCAGGATGCCAGCTGGGCCACCTCTCTCCTGTAGGCGGACTCGTCGCCGTTGGAGATGAGCCCGATGAGGGTGGTGTAGTCCGCAAACTTGATCAACTTGACAGACTGGTGGCTGGAGGTGCAGGAGTTGGTATAAAGGGAGAAGAGTAGGGGGGAAAGTACACAGCCCTGGGGTGATCCGGTGCTGATGCTAGCAGAGTCTGAGACAGTCTTTCCCAGCCGCACATGCTGCCTCCGGTCCGTCAGGAAGTCAGTGATCCACCTGCAGAGGGAGTCAGGCACGTTGAGCAGGGACAGCTTGAATGCGGAGCTGAAGTCCACAAACAGGATCCTGGCGTAGGTTCCCGGGGAGTCCAGGTGTTGCAGGATGGAGTGGAGGGCCAGGTTGACTGTGTCGTCTACAGACCTGTTGGCTCGGTAGGCAAACTGCAGCGGGTCCAGGAGGGGGGTGGTGATGGACTTGAGGTGGGGCAGGACCAGGCGCTCAAAGGACTTCATGACTACAGAGGTGAGCGCTACAGGTCTGTAGTCGTTAAGTCCAGTGATCCGTGGCTTCTTGGGGACAGGGATGATGGTGGAGGATTTGAGGCAGGACGGCACGTGGCATAGCTTAAGGGAGGTGTTAAAAATGTCTGTGAAGACAGGAGCCAGCTCTTTCGCACAGTGTCTCAGGGTGGAGGGAGACACGCCGTCCGGACCGGGGGCCTTGCGCGGGTTCAGTCTGGAGAACTGTTTGAGCACGTCCTGCTCACTGATGACAAGGGCAGGGGGGGAGGAGGGGGGGCGCCTTTGATGAAGTAGGGATCGTGGAGGCTGTGGAGCTGGAGGGAGGGGGGGAGTTGGACACAGATGACGAGGTGTCAAAACGGTTGACTGGTTAATTTTTATAACCGTTTCCTTCCCCGGGCAGCCTAGTTGATGCAGCCATTGTATGCTGCGCTGAAAAAAAAAAAAAAAAAAAGCCCACGGAAGCCATCGACTGGACTCCCGAGTGAGTCCAGGCTTTTACTAATGCCAAAACAGCGCTTGCGGATGCCACATTGTTAACCCACCCGGATCCATCTGCATGGATAGCCCTCACTACGGACACGTCTCATGTTGCCATAGGGGCAGTGGTGGAGCAGTACGTCTCAGGTTTGTGGCAGCCGCTCGCATTTTTCAGCTGAACTTTGTGCGACAACGAACACAAATACAGCACACTGATAGGGAATTGCTGGCTCTCCACGTGGTGACGTGCCAGTTACAGTTTTGGTTAGCAGGGTGAGAGTTTGCTGCATTCATGGACCATAAGCCGCTGACGTACCTGATGGCCAAGGTCTCAGAACCGTGGTTGGCCCGGCAGCAATGGCATCTGGCTGTGACTTCGGCGTTTACTGTCGACATTCAACACATCGCTGGTAAGATTAACGTCGTGGCCGACTGTCTGTCACGGGAATAGATTTCCCTGCGATGGCTGCTGAGCAAGCCAAGGACGCGGACATTTGCACACTCCAGTCTGCGCCTACTGGTTTAAGGCTGGAGAGCAGGGTGATGCAAGAAGGGTGCCCTCCCTTGCTCTGCGACGTCTCCACCGGCCGCCCACGCCCGGTGGTTCTGAGCTCTTGGCACCGTCGCGTTTTTGAGTCGGCCCACTCCCTTTCGCATCCGGGAGTGCATGCTTTGGTGAAGCTAGTGGAGGTGAAATTTGTTTGGCCCAACTTGCGCAAGGACATGAAAGAGTGGGCTGCAGCTTGTGTCGCGTGCCAGTGGGCCAAAATGCACAAGCACACCAGAGCCCCCCTCAAGCCGTTCCAAATCCTGGCCCAGAGGTTTGACCACGTCCACGTGGATTTGGTGGGACCCCTCCCACTGTTGCAAGGTTTTACGCACCTCTTAACAATCGTGGACTGCAACACACGCTGACCTGAAGTGGTCTCACTGGCTTCTACCACGTCTGCAGAAGTGGCTCATGCTTTTTTTTTCTGGCTTGGGTCACACGGTTCAGATCCCTGTCGGACATCACTTCCGACAGGGGTCCACAATTCGTTTCAGAACTCTGGTCTGCAATGGCCCAGAGCCTGGGGGTCAGAATTCACCGCACACAACCCCCAGGCTAACAGATTATGCGAGAGTTTTCATAGGTTGCTTAAAGCAGTACTCAGAGCTTCGCTCATGGATGCAAATTGGGTCGACCGCCTGCCCTGGGTTCTTTTAGGGTTGTGCTCCACACCTAAGAGGATTTGGCAGCCTTCCCGGCAGAACTTGTTTTTTCCTCAGCCGCTGCGGATTCCCAGAGAGTTTTTACCGGAAAACCCAGTGCCCAAGGCTGATCCGCCTGCACAATTTTTGCACAGTACGGAGGCTTTTAACGTACCGGGTCCAGCCCACCATTGTTTTCCCCGCACCTTCGTCCCAAAAAGCTCGCAGAACGCCACTTTTGTTTTTGTCAGGCACGATGCGCACCGGACCCCACTGCGCCCACCGTACGACGGACCATTCAGAGTGTTGGAACCTGGGGCGAAGCATTTTGTAATAGACTTGGAGGGACGTAGGGAGATCCTCTGCATCGACAGGCTGGAGCCCGCTTTTGTGTTGGCAGACAAGCAGGTGGTGTTAGCCCAAGCTACCCGGCGTGGACGCCCACCGTTGGTGTCTCCGCAAGTTGGTGATCCCTCGGCAGGGACCTGCGCTTGTGAAGCTGATGTGTTTTCTCCCTCTGCCTTTTTCCCTCCACAGACTGAAGTGCCCTCCTGTACACCCCACCAGCAGGGCGGTTCGACTGGATCGGCGACCCCCCACTACAGCTGTGATGGGCGCCAGCTCAAGCCCAAATGGGGGGGTTAGTGCCCTTTCTGGGTGTTGGGGGGGCTGTGTGAGGGCATGGTGTTGGACTTCCCCACCCAGGGAACAATGGTCCGAAAGAGGTGTTACTGGGGGGTATCAGATGGGACAGTAAGGACTATGCCCCCCCCCCCCGGGGGGGGGGAGGAATAAATGCCGGAGCCACTGGGAGAAGGGTGTGAGTGGTGCTGGTGTTATGTCATGTTAATGTGCCACATAGGCTTTGTTCTAAACATAATGTGTGATGGTCGGAAGTTCTGGGTCTCGATGCATGGGATTAAAGCTATAAAAGAGGAATGCATAGACACCCGGGATCTCTTTTTGCTGTAAGTTATGTTGGAGAAAGAAAGTTTCTGTGTCATCCAGCTCGTTGCCTCGCCTGCCTCTGTTCTCCACATTACAAACGAACACCATACAAACATTTTTTTGGACCATTTCGTACGGCCTTC
This sequence comes from Pholidichthys leucotaenia, assembly GCA_020510985.1. Lineage (NCBI taxonomy): Eukaryota > Metazoa > Chordata > Actinopteri > Cichliformes > Pholidichthyidae > Pholidichthys > Pholidichthys leucotaenia. The sequence goes on from CM035843.1 coordinate 418,351,361, forward strand.
TTAAGCCAGCCGTAGGAGAATCCAGCATTTGTAGACTAAGTTCATGGCCAGGTCAATGGTCTTGATTGGTCCAAGATTTCTACAAACGCCCCACGAAAACACCTCACCATAAGGTGGCTGTACGAATGCCATAGAAACAACATAAGAACTACGCAAGATGTTGGCCATATGTATGAGAACACCTGAAGTTGTTCTTGATGGCCCTTTACAGTGGTTGTAGGAAACCCCATACAAATCCCCATTCGTACAGCGTGCGTAAAGTGATAGTATGAATGAATGAATGAATGAATGAATCTTTATTTCGGATAGATTAAAAGTAGAGATTAAAAAAGAAACAGAATAATATATCAAAGGGGGAAAGAAAATCCAACAAGGTCAAATTAGACAATAACTCCTCTGATTATACAGTTCAACATACCATATTTTTTGGACTATAAGGCGCACTTAAAATCCTTTAATTTTCTCAAAAATCGACAGTGCGCTTTATAATCCAGTGCGCCTTATGTATTAATTCTGGTTGTGCTTACTGACCTCGAACTGATTTTATGTGGTACACGGCGCTCAGAAATCTGTCAAAAATGTTTTAGTACGACTTTGGTAAGCTACGAAGCCGAACCGCTTGATGGATTGTTGGAGCATTACGGTAGTCAGGAGCCTCGCGGAGTAATATGTGCTTCAACATAATGGCCGGATGACTTTTTCCACAAATCTCCATCCCTATTGATCTGCCACTCCATGTGCGCCCATCTCACCGATACTTTCAAAACCCAAGTGAAGCAAACTAATTCGGAGCTTGCCATCATTCCGGGTGGATTAACCAAAGAACTCCAACCGCTATATTGGTATCAACAGGTCGTTCAAAGTTAAATTGCTAGCGAGTTACGCCACTATCTGCCAATGGATCGTGGATCGAAACTGCTCCTGTTTAGCTGTAATTAATATTCAAAAATGATATTTTCGGGACGAAAGAATTCAAGCGTCCCGGCATTTGTTTGCATTGTTTACTTCTTGGGGCTGCCGCCAGAGAGCGAGCCGTATCGAGTACCGAGCGAGTATTCTGGCCAATATGGCGATGTAAACAGCCACGGACCAAAAAACGTACATTTGCTCGTGGAACAGGTCTTTCACACTCGCAGACAATTGCACTATATGTGTCTATAATGACTATAGATAGGATTTTCTTTCCATGCACGCAAAAAAAATTTTTTTCCCGGCTCCGCCTACCTCGCTTTAATGCGCCTTATAATCCGGTGCACCTTATGTATGAAATTAGACCATCAAATAGACTGTTCATTGATATTGTGCCTTATAATCCGGTGGGCCTTATAGTCCCAAAAATACGGTAAGTTATCCGAAATGGGTGATGGCTGAAGCTGCAGCTTATATTGCCCACCCATATTCCATCCAAGAATTCAAAAGAAAAACAAACAAGAGCGATTACAAATCAGAACAAAGCTAAGACAAAACGTGACAAAAAAACTAAGCAACAACACAACACAGACTGGATATGACAATCCTTATGTGATTTTACATGTCGTCTTGTAAATATGTTTGGAGTATTTCTTCCTTTAGTTTTTGTTTAAATTGTCCAAGCGTTGTACATGATTTTAATTCAGTTCCAAAATCGTTCCATAATCTGACTCCTTGCACTGAAACACAGTGTTGCTTGGTGGTAGTTCTCACTGAAGGTTTTTGAAATATACATGTTCCTCTGAAATGATATTGTTTCTCTCTTATTTGGAACAACTTTTGGACATTTGCGGGCAGTGATAGATTCTTCACTTTAAACATTATTACTGCAGTTTTAAAGTCAACCAGATCTTTCAACTTGAGAGTTTTTTGTTTAAGAAAAAGTGGGTTTGTTGGTTCCCTGTAAGCTGCTTTGTTTATTATTCTAATAGCTCTCTTCTGAAGCATAAAGACTGGATATATGTTTGTTTTATATGTATTTCCCCATACTTCAGTACAATATGTCATGGATGGGAGTATTAATGAATGATACAAAGTATATAATGTGGGTTGATTCAGCAAATATTTCACTCTGTGTAGTATTGCAATTGATTTGGATATTTTACCTTTAATATAATTAATATGTGACTTCCAACACAGTTTATTATCAATTATTACTCCAAGAAATTTAGTTTCGGATACCATTTCAATCTCTACACCATTTACACTGAGTTTAGACACTAAGTTGTTGTGATGGTTGTTAAAAACTATAAATTTTGTCTTACTTAAATTGAGCGTTAATTTGTTTGAATCAAACCACAGTTTAAGCTTTCCTAATTCCTTTCCGAGTGTATAAAAAGTTGTTCCAAATTGCTTCCACTGCATAATAAACTAGTGTCATCGGCAAACAATATTAAATCCATTTTTTTCCGAAACTTTACATATATCATTTATATACATATTGAATAACAATGACCCCAAAACTGAACCCTGTGGGACTCCACAAGTAACCTTCAGTAACTGTGAGTTTTTGTTACCAACACATACATGCTGATATCTAATTGATTGTCAGCCTCCGTCGGTCTATGATGACCATGGAAGAGAATCCTAAACGTCTACTCTGTTGGAACAGCACCGCCTGTGGCTGAACAGGCCGATGCGCGAATGGCAGTCCCTGTCACACAGGTCGCACTTGTGGGTGGTCTCCATGCTGCTGGGTCTGTGGCGGTTCTTCCTGCGGGTTCTATTTTCATCTGCTGCAGCAGTCAGTCTCTCTTCACTCGCCTTGAGCTGTCTGGTCAGGGTGTCTCTCCATTTGGAGCGGTCCGTTGCAAGGTCCTCCCAGCCCTCTGTGTTGATCTCCAGGGCTTTCATGTCTCTCTTGCAGATGTCTCTAAAGCGCAGCTGTGGGCAGCCAACGTCTCTCCTGCCAGTCGCCAGTTCTCCGTAGAGGACATCTTTGGGGATTCTGCCATCCTCCATACGGTGAACGTGGCCTAGCCAGCGGAGCCTGCGCTGCCTGAGTAGAGTGAATATGGAGGGAAGGCCAGCGCGGGACAGAACTTCTGTGTTGGGCACTTTGTCCTGCCAGGATATGTCCAGGATGTGGAGAATGCAGTGCAAGTGGAAAGAGTTCAGTCTCTTTTCCTGCTGGGCGTATGTTGTCCACGTCTCACTCCCATAGAGCAGTGTGCTGATGACGCAGGCGTTGTACACTGCCATCTTCGTCTTGACAGAGAGTTTGGGATTCTCCCACACTCGTGTGGTGAGGCGAGCGAGTGTGAAGGCTGATTTTCCAATCCTCTTGTCGATCTCTGTATCAAGGGAGAGGTTGTTGCTGATCGTGGACCCCAGGTACGTGAACTGATTCACGACCTCCAGCTCGTAGTCGTCGATGGTGATGGTTGGTGGTGCTTCCGTGCCTTGCGCCAAGACGTTAGTCTTCTTCAGGCTGATGGTAAGCCCGAAGTCCTTGCATGCCTGGGAGAAGCGGTCCATCAGGGTCTGAAGCTCCTGCTGTGTGTGGGTTGCGACTGCAGCGTCATCTGCGAACAGCATGTCTCTGATTAGAGCCTCGCGTACTTTGGTTCTGGCTTTCAGGCGGGCGAGGTTGAAAAGCCTGCCGTCAGATCTTGTGTGCAGGTAGATTCCCTCTGTTGCTGTGCTGAAGGCATGCCTCAGGAGCATAGCAAAGAAAATCCCAAAGAGGGTTGGTGCAAGTACACAGCACTGTTTCACTCCGCTGCGTATGTTGAATGGCTCTGAGACGTTGCCGTCGTGCTGCACTACCCCCGGAATGTTGGTGTGAAACGATTCGATGAGGCTTTGCAACTTTGGTGGGCATCCTGGCTTTGGCAGGATCTTGAAAAGGCCCTCTCTGCTGCCCAGATCGAACGCTTTGGTGAGGTCGATGAAGGCGACGTACAGGGGCATGTTCTGTTCTCTGCATTTCTCCTGGAGTTGACGGATGGAGAATATCATGTCTACCGTCGATCGCTCAGCGCGGAAGCCACACTGAGACTCAGGGTAGACACGTTCGGCAAGCTTCTGTAGATGAACGAGAACAACTCGTGCGTAGACTTTGCCAACAACGCTGAGGAGGGAGATGCCCCTGTAGTTGTTGCAGTCGCTTCTCTCCCCTTTGTTTTTGTAGAGGGTGATGATCTTGGCGTCCCTCATGTCCTGTGGTATGGCACCTTCCTTCCAGCACTGGCAGAGGACGTCATGCAATGGCAGCAGTAGGGTGGTCTTGCAGTGCTTGATCAGGTCGGGGGTATGCCGTCGTTGCCGGGTGCCTTGCCAGCGGCCAAGCTATCAATGGCCTTGCTGAGTTCGTCGATGGTTGGCTCGGCGTCAAGTTCGTCCATGGATGGCAGGCAGTCGATGGCATCAAGGGCTGACGGTGTCACGGTGTTCTGTCTGGAGTAGAGGTCAGAGTAGTGTTCCACCCATCTCTCCATCTGCTTGTTCTTTTCTATGATCATCTCCCCAGTGGAGGATTTGAGGGGGGCCGTCTTGCTCTGAGCCGGACCAAGTGCTTTCTTGATGCCATCGTACATACCACGGATGTTCCCTGTTATGGCAGAGGTTTGAATGTCTTGGCTGAGCTGAGTCCAGTACTCGTTGGCACAGCGCCGAGCAGTCTGCTGAACTTTGCTTCTCGCAGCCCTGAGAATCTGGAGATTCTTCTTGTTTGGGTACTTCTTGTACTCAGCAAGTGCTGAGCGCTTGGCTTCAATGACGGGGGTCATCTCGGTCAACTTGGCATCAAACCAGTCCTGTGACGTCGAGGTCTTCCTCCCAAAGGCTGTGCGGTGGATGGTGTTTCGCAGCTCTTCCCACTTCTGCTTTGCAGATTCTCCTTCTTGTGGTACACCAAGTTCCTTCTCAAAGGTGGAGGCAAACTGCTCAACAAGTTCTGGTTGGGCCATCTTGCTGGTGTCAATCCGTGCCTTTCCAGGCTGTCTAGCACGATGGAATTTCTTCAGCTGTAGCTTGACCTTGCAACACACCAATGAATGGTCTGTGTCGCAATCTGCACTCTGGAACGAACGGGTGATTAGCACGTTCTTCAGTGAGGTGCGCCTGGTCAGGATCAAGTCCAGCTGGTGCCAGTGCTTTGAGCGCGAATGTTGCCAGGAAACCTTGTGTTGGGGCTTAGTCTTGAAGAACGAGTTTGTGATGCACAGATCGTGATATGTGCAGAACTCGGGCAGCCGCTGTCTGTTGTCGTTCATTCTGCCTACGCCAAATGGTCCAAGACAGGAGGGCCAGGAGTCGTGGTCAGCACCCACTCTGGCATTGAAGTCTCCAAGGAGAATGAGTTGTTCAGAGTTGGGGATCATCCTGACAGTTGTTGTGAGATTCTCGTAGAACTCATCTTTTGCCTCTGGTGTGGCTGTCAGTGTTGGGGCATACACACTGACGAGGGTGACTGGGCCTTGAGTTGTGTTCAGGCGGAGGGTGAGGAGTCGTGCAGAGCCATTGCTGCCCGGTTCCACCATCTTCAGCAAGGTGTTCTTCACTGCGAAGCCCACTCCGTGTTCCCTGTGTTCGTCACTGCCCTTTCCCTGCCAGTAGAACGTGTAGTCCTTCTCTCTCAGTGTACCTGCATCAGCCAACCGTGTTTCCTGGGGAGTGGCGATATCCACTTCCAGTCTCTTCAGCTCATTATTGATGATGGCAGTCTTCCTGGTGTCGTTGATGTCCTTGAGGTTAGCAGCGAGTCCTGTCATCATAGTGCGGACGTTCCAAGTTCCCAGTTTTAGAGTTGGTCTCTTTTGTTTTTTTGTCTTGCCTGGTGCAAAGGTTCTCAGCCTGCCGTTCGGACTTCTCCTCATCCCCATGCACCCAATGAGGAAAGCAAGCTGTGGCGGGACAACACCTTATTGGCTGGGGGCTGCCCAGCTTGAGGCGGGCGGTAGCTGTCCAGTGAGATCCGATGATCCCTCCCACCGTTGGGAACAACCCCTGGCGCTGCGCTCTACGCCAGTTGAGCGGTGGCTTATAACCGGTAACTGTCATTCCCCGTGTTTTGTCTACGCCAAAGGCAAAGCTGGAGTGTCCTCTCCAGTGATCCGATGTTCTACCTTCCAGCTTTGGGCATTGGTAGGATTCAAGCCTGGGCAGGAAGATATGGAGGACAAGATGTTGCCCATGCAGCATGTCCCCCCTCTCCACGTCACTGACGAATCCAAAGGAACAGCAGGGCTGCTACAGTTTGGCACCAACACTGTCGCAGGAGCTGCCAGAACGATGTTGAGCACAACAGAGAACCGCCTTAGGGACTCCGACTCCGGATTTTTCCTCAGGGTTGACTCCTGAAGCCTTTCCCGTGACCAGGTGTGCCGCAAGGCAGTGGAGGTTTGAAATCAGGGTTTACCTTCCCCTAGATGGGCTATCTTCCCAGGTTGACGAGCCACCATCTACCCGAAGCATCTGGTTTTAAGGCGCCAGAGATCCGCCCTCGCCCCTTCTCCTATTAGTAAAAGCAGTTCCGCCGGGCTTAGAGACTAAACCACACGGGCAGGCTAGGAGTTGGACTTAGTTGTCAGAGGCTTTTCGAGACGCACGCCATAAGGAGCATTTTATGAGCACTGGTAGCTTAACCCCAGTGCCGCTCCTGGCTATGACAACCTTGGAACCACTGATATCTATTCTTTAAGTAACTACATAACCAGGACAGTGCTACCCCCTAATACCACAATTTTGTAGTTTCTTTAATAGTAAATTATGATCCACTGTATCAAATGCTTTTTTAAGATCCAGGAATACCCCAACTGAATACTCTTTATTTTCAACGGCAGTTGATATTTTTTCTATAAATTCCATTAGAGCAAATGCAGTTGTCCTCTTGTGTCTGAACCCATATTGCTGCTCACACAATAAATTATTCTTCAGTATGAAGTTGTCAATTCTCTCATAGAATATTTTTTTCAAGTATCTTGGAAAATTGTGGCAATAGTGAAATTGGTCTATAGTTTGAGAATTCCCCTCTGTCACCCGTCTTGTATGTCGGAATTACTTTAGCTATTTTCATTGCATTGGGAAATATACCTGTTTGGAGAGACAGGTTACAAATATACGTCAGTGGCTTCACTAAGCATTCAATGATAGTTTTGACTAAGAGCATGTCAATACCATCACAGTCCGTAGATGTTTTACTTTTAAACGATTTAATAATTTCAATGACCTCTCTCTCGTCTGTGTTCTTTATGAAAATGGAGTCTTTTATAGCAGTGTTTTTGCTTATTGCATCACCTGTGGGTGCCGTAATGGGTATTTCTCGAGCCAAATTAGGACCAATGTTAACAAAAAAGTTATTAAATTCATCTGCAGGTGAAACTGCATTCACAGTCTGAGTCGTTTTATTATTTTTTGAAAAATTGGTTGGGTAGCTTGTATTTCTGTTTTTATTTCCAAGAATATTGTTAAGTATTGGCCATGTATTTTTAATATTGTCTCTGTTTTTCTCCAGTTCTTTACTGTAATAGTCTCTCTTACTACATCTTATTACAGTGGGGCAAAAAAGTATTTAGTCAGCCACCAATTGTGCAAGTTCTCCCACTTAAAAGATGAGAGAGGTCTCCAATTTTCATCATAGGTATACCTCAACTATCAGAGACAAAATGAGAAAAAAAAATCCAGAAAATCACATTGAAGGATTTTTAATGAATTAATTGGTAAATTCCTCAGTAAAATAAGTATTTGGTCACCTACAAACAAGCCAGATTTCTGGCTCTCACAGACCTGTAACTTTTTCTTTAAGAGGCTCCTCTGTCCTCCACTCGTTACCTGTATTAATGGCACCTGTTTGAACTCGCTATCAGTATAAAAGACACCTGTCCACAACCTCAAACAGTCAGACTCCAGACTCCACTATGGCCAAGACCAAAGAGCTGTCAAAGGACACCAGAAACAAAATTGTAGACCTGCACCAGGCTGGGAAGACTGAATCTGCAATAGGTAAGCAGCTTGGTGTGAAGAAATCAACTGTGGGAGCAATTATTAGAAAATGGAAGACATACAAGACCACTGACAATCTCCCTCGATCTGGGGCTCCACGCAAGATCTCACCCCGTGGGGTCAAAATGATCACGAGAACGGTGAGCAAAAATCCCAGAACCACATGGGGGGACCTAGTGAATGACCTGCAGAGAGCTGGGATCAAAGTAACAGAGGCTACATCAGAAAAACACTACGCCGCCAGGGACTCAAATCCTGCAGTGCCAGACGTGTCCCCCTGCTTAAGCCAGTACATGTTCAGGCCCGTCTGAGGTTTGCTAGAGAGCATTTGGATGATCCAGAAGAGGATTGGGAGAATGTCATATGGCCAGATGAAACCAAAATAGAACTTTTTGGTAAAAACTCAACTTGTCGTGTTTGGAGGAGAAAGAACACCATACCTACTGTGAAGCATGGGGGTGGAAATATCATACTTTGGGGCTGTTTTTCTGCAAAGGGACCAGGACGACTGATCCATGTAAAGGAAAGAATGAATGGGGCCATGTATCGTGAGATTTTGAGTGAAAACCTCCTTCCACCAGCAAGGGCATTGAAGATGAAACATGGCTGGGTCTTTCAGCATGACAATGATCCCAAACACACCGCCCGGGCAACGAAGGAATGGCTTCGTAAGAAGCATTTCAAGGTCCTGGAGTGGCCTAGCCAGTCTCCGGATCTCAACCCCATAGAAAATCTTTGGAGGGAGTTGAAAGCCCGTGTTGCCCAGCGACAGCCCCAAAACATCACTGCTCTAGAGGAGATCTGCATGGAGGAATGGGCCAAAATACCAGCAACAGTGTGTGAAAACCTTGTGAAAACTTACAGAAAACGTTTGACCTCTGTCATTGCCAACAAAGGGTATATAATAAAGTACTGAGTGAACTTTTGTTATTGACCAAATTACCGGAGGAACCAACCGAGGCAGCGGTTGGGAGCTCGGGCGCGGCGTTGGTGAGAGACGGGGGCCACCTGGACCCAGCAGGACAGTGGCCTGAGTCGGAGCCCAGTTGCGAGGCCCAGCTGAGGAACTACCAGACTGACGGCGGTCGGTGACGGGGCCTAGCGGAGGTGCCACCCAGGCAGACGGCGGCGGGCGGCGGTGATCGGTGGAGTTCGGCTGCGCCGGCGGTGTGCAGCATAACCGGCCAGGCAGACGGCGGCAGGCGGCGGCGATCGACGGCGGTGATCTGCGGATCTGTGCAGCGTTACTTGGCGGAGGAGCTGTGCAGGAGCTCGGTTGCGGCGGGTCCAGCAGCGGCCGGGCTAGTTGAGGCCTAGCCGGATTCTCTGTTTATTTCTATCCACAGGTCAGTAAAATGCCACCAAAAAAAGAGGAAATGGAAGAAATTAAAAAATCTCTGAACTTTATGTCAGAAGAATTGGCCAAATTGACTAGCCAGCAGGCCAAAATAATAGGCCTAATAGAAGAGGTACAAGCCCTACATTTAATAATTCAAGAAAAAGACAAAAAAATTATGGACCTGGAGCAACACGGGCGTCTTTTGGAGCAACGCGTCGAGGATCTTGAACAAGGTTCTCGTATTGATGACCTAGTTATAAGTGGACTAGACATCAGATATCAGTCATACGCCCATGCCACAGTAGGACTGAGTGGTGAAGATGCACCCATGAGAGAATCTTTGTCCTTAGAAAATCAAGTGCTTCAGTTCCTTAATAATAGAGACATTAAGGTAGAAGCCAATGCAATTTCAGCCTGTTATGCTCTACCGAAGAAAAATAACAAAACAAAGAAATCAATTGTGATGCGCTTTGTGAACAGAAGGGTAAAGAATGACATACTGAGGCAGGCCAGAAAGCTACAGGGAACTCAAGTTTACCTAAATGAACACCTGACAAAAAAAAACGCTGAATTAGCACGGCAGGCACGGATGCTGAAAAGACAAAATAAGATACAGTCAACCTGGACAAGAAATTGTAGAATTTGGATTAAACTAAATGGAACACCTGAGCAAGCAAAAAGTATAATGATCAGAGATGCTACTGACTTAAATAAATACAGATGAACACCGATTAAAAAAAATTATGAGTCAATGATAATCCATATTCATACACACGATAAGAATAGTTCTTTTGATACACCATGCCAAAGTACTTTAAAAAAAATAAGCAAAATAAACAAAAACTTATGATCGACTCGAGTAGACATCAATTATCCCCAGCTGGAGGAAGTCATCTGACACAGAGTGAGGAAACTCAAACTCTGAAAATATGCCACTATGCTGAACATAAACCACAAGAGATGGAGAATGATATTGATCCTGATAACCACTTTTTCAATAATATTCATAACCACTGTGAATATTACACTGAAAAGCAATTCAAAAGTCAAGTGCAATTAGATGGTAAACTGTCAATAATACACTTCAATAGCAGAAGTCTTAACAAAAACTTTCCACAGATTCAGGACTATTTAAAACAGCTATACAGAAAATTCACAGCTATTGCAGTCTCTGAAACCTGGCTTAATGAAGAACAGGCTCCCCTGATGGCAATAGAGGGATATCAGATGTTTTATATTAACAGAACTCAAAAAAAGGGTGGTGGTGTTGCACTGTATATTGATGACCTGTATAGGTGTAAACTTGTAAATGGAATGTCCTTTGCACTACCAGGGATCTTGGAATGTGTTACTGTTGAGACTGACCTAGACAAAACAAAAAATCTAATCATAAGCTGCATATACAGAACGCCGGGAACTTGCATTGAGACATTCAGAGATAAATTAGTCGAGCTGTACAATAATATTACTAGTAAGAAAATGGTAGCAATTTGTGGAGATTTCAATATTGACCTACTTAATCCACATCAACAAAATGTAGTTACAGAGTTCATGAACTCTATGTACAGCATGAGTCTATATCCCACAATAACACATCCCAGTAGAATCACAGCTCACTCTGCTACACTTATTGACAACCTGTTTGTCAATGTTATCGATAAGAAAATAGAAAGTGGATTATTGATAAATGATATAAGTGACCACTTGCCAACCTTTGCATCCATGGCCACACGGGGCCCAACGCAGAAAAAATTTCAAAATCGTTCAGACACAAATCACCAAATGCAATCAGTTCTCTTAAAGAGGACTTGCTGAAGCAAGACTGGACAGAAGTCTATGTATCAGATGTAAATGAAGCCTATTTTTTTTTTTTTTTTTGTTACTTATTTGTACCTGTAGGTAGATTTGGTTTGCAGTCTGGTGACAAGCCACCGGCTGCCGGTTGCTGCGTGCGCGAGCGCCCTAAACCTACATGTTTTTGGTATGCGGGAGGAAACCGGAGAAATCCCGGAGTAAACCCACGCAACACGGGGAGAACATGCAAACTCCACACAGCTCACTGTTGGTCGGGGGCTGGGATCGAACCCACGATCTCATGATCCCCGCGGTCCCCCGGCCGAGGGTAAAACTGTGCTGCCACAGTACTAAACCACTGCGCCACCGTGCAGCCTATGACACATTTATAAACATTGTAACCACTCTTTATGAAAAAAACTGCCCATTAGTAAAAAAAAAAGCTTAAACACAAATTTACTGACAAACCATGGTTAACCAAAGGACTACAAAAGGCGTGTAAAAAGAAAAATTTATTATATAAAGCTTTCCTAAAGAAAAGGACAAAAGAAGCAGAGCAGCGGTATAAAACATACAAAAATAAGTTAACATATATAATAAGATGTAGTAAAAGAGACTATTACAGTAAAGAACTGGAGAAAAACAAAGACAATATTAAAAATACATGGACAATACTCAACAGTATCCTTGGAAATAAAAGCAGAAATACAAGCAACCCAACTAATATTCCAAAAAATAATAAAACGACTCAGAGTGTGAATATAGCTTCACCTGCAGATGAATTTAATAATTTTTTTGTTAACATTGGACCTAAACTGGCCCGAGAAATACCCACTACGGTGCCTACAGGTGATACAATATGCAGTAACACTGCTGTAAAAGACTCCATCTTCATAAAGAACACAGACGAAAGAGAGGTCATTGAAATTGTTAAATAGTTCAAAAGTAAAACATCTACGGACGGTGATGGTATTGACATGCTACTAGTCAAAACTGTTATCGAATGCATAGTAAAACCACTGACGTATATCTGTAACCTGTCTCTCCAATCAGGTATATTTCCCAATGCAATGAAAATAGCTAAAGTAATTCCGATATACAAGACGGGCGACAGAGGGGAACTCTCCAACTACAGACCAATTTCACTATTACCGCAATTTTCCAAGATACTTGAAAAAATATTCTATGAGAGAATTGACAACTTCATACTGAAGAATGATTTATTGTGTGAGCAGCAATATGGGTTCAGACACAAGAGGACAACTGCATATGCCCTAATGGAATTTACAGAAAAAAATATCAACAGCCATTGAAAATAAAGAGTATTCAGTTGGAGTATTCCTAGATCTTAAAAAAGCATTTGATACAGTAGATCACAATTTGTTATTAAAGAAACTACAAAATTGTGGTATTAGAGGGGTAGCACTGTCCTGGTTAAGTAGTTACTTAAAGAAGAGATATCAGTATGTATGTGTTAGCAACAAAAACTCAGAGTTACTGAAGGTCACCTGTGGAGTCCCACAGGGTTCAGTTTTGGGACCATTATTATTCAATATGTATATAAACGATATATGTAAAGTTTCAGAAAAAATGGACTTAATATTGTTTGCCGATGACACTAATCTGCTATGCAGTGGAAACAATTTGGAACAACTTCTGGATACACTCGGAAAGGAATTAGGAAAGCTTAAACTGTGGTTTGATTCAAACAAATTAACGCTCAATTTAAGTAAGACAAAATTTATAGTCTTTAACAACCATCACAACAACCCAGTACCCAAACTCAGTGTAAATGGTGTAGAGATTGAAAGGGTATCTGAAACTAAATTCCTTGGAGTTGTAGGAGCATGCTCAAATAACGAGGCTGAGTTTCAGTCATAAACCAGCTTTATTTGACAGAACACAAGCTCCTAGCATTCTCAAAGCAGGAAAGAGAAAGAATCATACTTCAACCCCCTTTTATACATTTCCAGCATCAGAATTCAAGCCACATGGTGTCTTCAGTCAACATACAGTTACAAAGCATCCCTTTGAAGCTTCACCATTGTCTCTCATTTCTTGATGAACCGGAATACCCTCCGGGGCGTCTTCTGTGGGACAAAGAGACAAATCTCACACTTCCTTGTTACCTCCTGTAGATTTGAGTCCTCAGTCCTTGCAGACGTGACACTCCACAATACACATTCAGTTCTGTCTCTGTGGCAGCGTGAGCCCACAATGTGTGTCGGCCACACTACCCCCCCCAAACGTCGAGTAAGGCAAAAACTGCATGGCATAACAAAAAGAGAACACAAAGCACTCCATACATCGCTAATCAATCCACCAACTGCCTAGGTTTTAATCTTCTGCCGAATCTGCTGCAACTTGGCTTGGCTGCCTCTGCAACATCTCTGTGCACCTGTGGATTAAAGCTGTTAGCACCTCTCTGTGAAGACTTTGGAGAATGTCTTCTCGGCGGCCTGCCCCGGCGGGGGGGCCTCGCGAGCTGCACCTCCTCCTCAGCCAGAACAAAAGCGGGTTTGAGCCTGTTAATGCAAATCAGCTCCCTTCTGCCCCCTAAATCTAGCAGAAAATGCTTCTGCCCGGTCTCCAGCACTCGAAACGGTCCGTCGTAAAACGGCCGCAAACTTGGACGCTGGGCGTCATGTTTAACAAAAACAAACTCTGCATTTTTTAAAGCCTTGGGCACAAAAACGTGTGGGAAACTGTGATGGACCGGGCCAGGAAGCGTGTTTGTTCCTGAGCCGCTCTGCCACGGCTGAGCGGGGGGGCCATTAGGTGCGGGATTATCAGGAAGAAATTCCCCGGGCAAACGGAGCGGCTGAGCGAAAACTAATTCAGCCGGGGAAGCGTGCAAATCTTCCTTAGGTGCAGAACGCAACCCTAATAACACCCACGGAAGTTTGTCTACCCAATTTGTATCCGTTAGCGACGCTCTGAGGGCTGCTTTCAATGACCTGTGAAAGCGTTCGCATAAACCATTGGCCTGGGGGTTATACGCGGTGGTGCGATGAATCTTCACCCCCAAGCTGCGGGCCATCGATGACCATAGCTCGGAAATAAATTGGGGACCCCTGTCGGACGTTATGTCCGACGGTACACCAAAACGCGCAACCCATGCTGCTAAAAATGCTCGCGCAACTTCTTCCGCTGTGGTTGATGTCAGAGGAATCGCCTCTGGCCAGCGCGTGGTGCGGTCTACCATTGTCAAAAGATGTGTGTGCCCGTGTGATAACGGAAGCGGGCCGACCAGGTCAACATGCACGTGATCAAAACGCTTAGCGGGGATGTGGAAAGGTTCTAACGGGGCCTTAGTGTGTCTGTGTATTTTAGCTCGCTGACACGCTACGCAGGCTGCTGCCCATTCCTTGACCTGTTTGCGCAACCCGGGCCAAACAAATTTCTCCCCCACCAATTTGATCGATGCGCGCACCCCCGGGTGCGCGAGAGAATGGACCAAGTCAAAAACACGGCGACGCCACGCGGTTGGCACCACAGGGCGGGGCCGTCCCGTGGAGACATCGCAGATTAGCGGGGGCATACCGTTTTGTTGCACCCTGTGCTCCAGCCTTAACCCTGTTGGTCCAGACTGGAGCGCGCGCACGTCCGCGTCGTTAACCTGCTCCGCAGCCATGGCTGCATAATCTAACCCAATACAGACCGGGGCTGCGCGCGCTCCCGCGTCGCTGCCCGGGCCCGCGGCCATGGCTACAGAGTCTGCCCCTATAGGGCTTGGTGGTGCTATTGCACGCGAGAGGCAGTCTGCTACAACATTGTGTTTACCCGCGACATGCTGAATATCAGTAGTAAACTCCGATATTGCGGCTAGTTGCCTTTGTTGCCGGCCTGACCAGGGTTCTGAAATTTTGGCCATCGCAAACGTTAGCGGTTTATGATCCACAAAAGCGGTGAAACGTCGCCCCTCTAACCAGAACTGAAAATGACGGATGGCCAAGTGTAGGGCCAAAAGCTCCCTGTCAAATGCGCTGTATTTCCGTTCACTATCGCGCAAGGTCCTGCTGAAAAACGCGAGGGGTTGCCAGGTACCTGCCACAAACTGTTCAACTACCGCCCCCACCGCTACATCGGAAGCGTCAGTGGTGAGCGCCATGCGGGCCGTTGGAACTGGGTGCGCTAACAAAACTGCATTTGCCAGGGCTGATTTGACCTGGGCAAAAGCGCGCTCCCGCTCCGGAGACCATTCGACTTTATTTGCGGGCTTTTGTTTTTTTAACGTGGTGTACAATGGCTGCATGAGTCGTGCTGCGCTTGGGAGGAAACGGTTGTAAAAATTAACCATCCCTAGAAACTTCTGAAGCGCCTTAACCGTTTGAGGTTGCGGAAAATCTGTTATGGCACGCACTTTATTTGGAAGGGGAACTGCTCCCTCTGCCGAAACGCGATGTCCCAAAAAATCAATCTGCGCCACCCCAAACTGACACTTCGCTGGATTAACTATTAACCCGTGCTCTGCCAACCTCTGGAAAACTGCTGTGAGGTGTTTTTCATGTTCGCCTTCGGACGTGCTGGCTACCAAAATATCGTCCAAATAAACGAACACGAAAGGCAGGTCGCGTAAAACTGCATCCATCAGGCGTTGGAAAGTCTGCGCGGCCCCCTTGAGGCCAAAAGGCATGCGCAAGAACTCAAAAAGGCCGAAAGGAGTTATGACCGCTGTTTTGGGTACATCGTGCGCGCGCACTGGAACCTGGTGATAGCCGCGCACCAAGTCTATTTTAGAAAAAATGCGCGCCCCCGCCAAATGAACAGAAAAATCCTGAATGTGCGGAATCGGGTAGCGGTCATGAGCTGAAACGTTGTTCAACCTGCGGAAATCGCCGCAAGGCCGCCACGAGCCGTCAGCCTTTGGGACCATGTGTAACGGCGAAGCCCAAGCGCTCTTGGAGCGTCTAACGATGCCTAGTTTTTCCAGATTAGTGAACTCCTCGCGCGCGATGGCCAGTTTAGCTGGGTCCAAACGCCGAGCCTTTGCAAAAACGGGAGGGCCTGTGGTTGTTATGAAATGTTCTACCCCATGTTTGGCCACCGTTGCTGAAAAAGTGGGGACTGTGAGTGCTGGAAACTGAGCAAGCAGAGTGTGAAACTTACCACCCGCGGCTGAGACGCTGGCATGTGCAGTTGGCGGGGCCACCCGAGCTGTGCAGGGAATAGAATGAAAAGACAGTGCATTAATCAGACGTCTATTAGCAAGATCAACCAATAAACCATGTGAGCACAAAAAATCAGCCCCTAACATGTTGAAACTGACTGCTGCTACAATAAATGTCCACTCAAATGAACGACCCTGTAAGGACAGAAGCATGGTCCTCTCACCAAACGTTTTAATTGTGGAGCCGTTCGCTGCTGACACTGACACCCAGGGGGCTTTAGAAGGCGACAGCCGTTCCGCGTAGGTGGGCGTGACGAAGCTCAGCTGCGAGCCCGTGTCCACGAGGAACTGTTTCCCCGAGCGTGCATCCGTCAGGTAAAGCAGCCTGTTCTCATTGCCGAGAGTCGCAGCTGCTACCGGCCCTCGGTCCTGGCGTTTAAAATTGCACGGTGGGACGCACCTGTGCGCTCTCTCTGCAAAACGGCGGTGGTAGAAGCACGAGCCGTTCTCCGCTCCGCGTCGTCTGGCTCCGGTCGCCGCTGTTGTTGGTGCGTCTGGTGCCGCTGGACCCAAGCTGTCTCCGGACGCCGTTCCCGAACTAGCCGCCGCGGCCGAAACCGCGTTCTGCTTGTGGGCGTCGACCAACTTCTGCGCCTCCTTGCTCAACCCATGGTAGTCTCGCTTGGCCAATCGGGGTGACTCTGCCAGGGCCACTCTCACTGCTGGTGGCAGGGTTCGAAGGAATAGGTGGGCGAAAATGAATTCACCATCCTCGGAGGCTTTGAGCTGCAGCATCTTCACCATCAGGTCCACAGGTCTATCGTTTTCTGCCTCCGTCAGCGCCAGGAGCCCCTCTGCTCTTTGTTGGACTGAGGGGGTGAAATGGCTGATCAGCGCGTCTTTCAATGCGCTGTACTTGTCGCTGTCTGGTGGATGATTAACCAAATCCTCCACTCTCTGGACCGTGTCGCTGTCCAGTTTCGCTACCATGTGGTAGAATCTTGTGTCGTCGTTGGAGATTCTCCGGAGGTTGAACTGCGCCTCGATTGCGCTAAACCATGAGCGCGGGCTGTGCTGCCAGAAATCGGGCAGCCGGAGCGTGGAGGCGGCCATCAGGCTGGCTTCCACCGAGCCCGGTTCGGAAGAATTCTCATTGCTCATTCTCCGTCGTAGGTCACCAGTGTAGAAGCATGCTCAAATAACGAGGCTGAGTTTCAGTCATAAACCAGCTTTATTTGACAGAACACAAGCTCCTAGCATTCTCAAAGCAGGAAAGAGAAAGAATCATACTTCAACCCCCTTTTATACATTTCCAGCATCAGAATTCAAGCCACATGGTGTCTTCAGTCAACATACAGTTACAAAGCATCCCTTTGAAGCTTCACCATTGTCTCTCATTTCTTGATGAACCGGAATACCCTCCGGGGCGTCTTCTGTGGGACAAAGAGACAAATCTCACACTTCCTTGTTACCTCCTGTAGATTTGAGTCCTCAGTCCTTGCAGACGTGACACTCCACAATACACATTCAGTTCTGTCTCTGTGGCAGCGTGAGCCCACAATGTGTGTCGGCCACAGAGTAATAATTGATAACAAACTGTGTTGGAAGTCACATATTAATTATATTAAAGGTAAAGTATCCAAATCAATTGCAATATTACACAGAGTGAAATATTTGCTGAATCAACCCACACTATACACCTTGTATCATTCATTAATACTCCCATACATGACATATTGTAATGAAGTATGGGGAAATACATATAAAACAAACATATATCCACTCTTTATGCTTCAAAAGAGAGCTATTAGAATAATAAACAAAGCAGCTTACAGGGAACCAACAAACCCACTTTTTCTTAAACAAAAAACTCTCAAGTTGAAAGATCTGGTTGACTTTAAAACCGCAATAATAATGTTCAAAGTGAAGAATTTATCACTGCCCGCAAATATCCAAAAGTTGTTCCAAACAAGGGAGAAACGATATCACTTCAGAGGAACATGTATATTTCAAAAACCTACAGTGAGAACAACCACCAAGCAACACTGTATTTCAGTGCTAGGAGTCAGATTATGGAACGATTTTGGACCTGAATTAAAATCATGTACAAAGCTTGGACAATTTAAACAAAAACTAAAGGAAGAAATACTCCAAACATATTTACAAGACGACATGTAAAATCACATAAGGATTGACATTTCCAGCCTGTGTTGTGTTGTAGCTTAGTTTTTTTTTTTCATTTTTTTTTTTTTCTCTGTGACATTTTGTCTTAGATTTGTTTTTGAATAGTAACCGCTTAACTTAGCCTAGCTTAGTTTTCTTTTTTCTCTCAGTCACATTTTGTCTTAGCTTTGTTTTAAATTGTAATCGCTCTTGTCTTGTTTTCTCTTTTTTTTCTTTTGAATTCTTGGATGGAATGTGGGTGGGCAATATAAGCTGCGGCTTCAGCCATCACCCATTTCGGATAACTCACGTGGAATTGTATAGTAGAAGGAGTCTTTGTCTAATTTGACCTTGTTGTTATATTATACAGTTTCTTTTAACCTGTACTGTACTATCCGAAATAAATTCATTCATTCATTCATTCATTCATTCACTTATTTTACCGAGGAATTTACCAATTAATTCATTAAAAATCCTTCAATGTGATTTTCTGGATTTTTTTTTTCTTATTTTGTCTCTCATAGTTGAGGTATACCTATGATGAAAATTGGAGACCTCTCTCATCTTTTAAGTGGGAGAACTTGCACAATTGGTGGCTGACTAAATACTTTTTTGCCCCACTGTATATATGTTAAGTTATTACCTCCGCCAGGCCGAAAGGCCAGGAGGAGGTTATGTTTTTGCCGGGGTTTGTCTGTGTGTTTGTCTGTGTGTTTGTCTGTTTGTCTGTCTGTCTGTTTGTCTGTTGGTTAGCAAGATAACTCAAAAACTTTTGGACGGATTTCAATGAAACTTTCAGGCATTGTTGGAAATGGTACAAGGAAGAACTAATTAAATTTTGGGGATGATCCGCATCACCGTCTACATACAGGAATTTTTTAAAGCATTTTTCCACACTGTGACATACGGCCATTTTCAACATGTGCGCAGGCGCAATGGAGGGCGCTGGGCGTCGTGTCTGACCAACACAAACTCCGCCTTCTTCAACGTTTTAGCCACAAAAGCATGCGGAAAACACTGCTGGCCTGGGCCCCCCAGCGTGCCTGTGCCAGCCATAGGCGCTGCGCACATTGCGCTGGGCGTCGTGTCTGACCAACACAAACTCCGCGTTCTTCAACGTTTTAGGCACAAAAGCACACGGAAAACACTGCTGGCCTGGGCCCGCCACCGTGCCTGTTTTTGCGCCACGCTGCAAAACCTGACACGGACACCTGTCCGCCGCCCGATTATTTGCCACAAATTCCCCGCCCAGCTATAGGCGCTGCGTAAAAACGACCTCTCTGCCGGGGAAGATTCTAAATTCTGTTTTGCCGCGGAGCGCAACCCCAATATAATATAAAACCCACGGCAACCTGTCTAACCAATCTGCATCCATCAGTGGAGGAGATGGACACACCAACACTTCAGTTTATTACCTCCGCCAAGGAGGCAATGCTTTTACAACCGTAAAACGGGGCTATAAGGGACGGCGGGGTAATATGGGACACTTTTCTAAATGTAATTCTGCTTTTTTAATTTTGCTTCCGCCTAGATTTGATGAAGGATTCATGGATATTTGACAATAACAACACAACTCAGCGTCCTGCTCAAAATAAAAAAAGCAGAATTACATTTAAAACATTTCCCAGAAAAGTGTCCCTTATTAACCGGCCGTCCCTTATAGCCCCGTTTTACACTACTGAACCACTAATCCTATCACTATCACATTGATTGTCATGCATTAATTGTCTGTTTATTGCACTGTCCATGTCAAATAAACAAATAATCATTGTGAATCCAATTGCTAGTCATATCTTTTCATGCTCAGGGAATCCGATAACGTACACACAAACACTGTATGGGGGGAACTGTGCCGCTTGGCGGAGGTCTGCACTCTCCGAGTGCTTTTCTAGTTTTTGTATGTTTTATATCGCTGCTCTGCTTCTTTTGTCCTTTTCTTTAGGAAAGCTTTATATAATAAATTTTTCTTTTTACACGCCTTTTGTAATCCTTTGGTTAACCATGGCTTATCGGCAAATTTATGTTTCAGCTTTTTCTTTACTAATGGACAATTTTTTTTCATAAAGAGTGGTTACAATGTTCATAAATGTGTCATAGGTGTGGCAGTATGAAATAATAAGGAGCGAACTGAGAGTTTTTAAGGGTGTTTATTATCATTCATCCCGCCATCATAGAACTCACTCCAGCCCTGTGCAGGCGGGCTGGAGCGGGTCCTCAGGCTCTCAGGCAATGCGTGTAGTCAGATGAGCAGTATGAGAGAGAGTGAGCATATGATATTCAGTCACTTAAATACCCAGTTACAGACAATACATGAAAGGCATGTTATCATCAAAGAAACTGCAGGAAGGCATGGGACATTTGCATTTGAGTACAGAGCAGGAAGTCATACATAACAGCAGGATACTGGCGCCTGAACTAGACAAAGAGAGGCTGCCTACTGATATCAGCCATTGTTCTGCCAATTGCTCCAGCTGAGTGCTCTGCTTGTCCCAGTATGTTGTGGGGGTTACCCACAATAGGCTTCATTTACATCTGATACATAGACTTTTGTCCAGTCTTGCTTCAGCAAGTCTTCTTTAAAAGAACTGATTGCATTTTGTGATTTGTATCTGAACAATTTAAAAAATTTTTCTGTATTGGCCCCCGTGTGGCCATGGATAAGTGCAAAGACTGGCAAATGGTCACTTATATCATTTATCAATAATCCACTTTCTATTTTCTTATCAATAACATTAACAAACAGGTTGTCAATAAGTGTAGCAGTGTGAACTGTGATTCTACTGGGATGTGTTATTGTGGGATATAGACTCATGCTGTACATAGAATTCATGAACTCTGTAATTACATTTTGTTGATATGGATTTAGTAGATCAATATTGAAATCTCCACAAATTACTACCATTTTCTTACTAGTAATATTATTGTACAGCTCGACTAATTTATCTCTGAATGTCTCAATGCAAGTTCCCGGCGTTCTATATATACAACTTATAATTAGATTTTTTGTTTCATCTTGGTCAATCTCAACAGTAACACATTCCAAAATCCCTGGTAGTGCAAAGGACATTCCATTTACAAGCTTACACCTATACAGATCATCAATATACAGTGCAACACCACCACCCTTTTTTTGAGATCTGTTAATATGAAACATCTGATATCCTTCTATTGCCATCAGGGGAGCCTGCTCTTCATTAAGCCAAGTTTCAGAGACTGCGATGGCTGTAAATTTTCTGTCTAGCTGTTTTAAATAGTCCTGAATCTATGGAAAGTTTTTGTTAAGACTTCTGCTGTGGAAGTGTATTATTGATAGTTTACCATCTAGTTGCACTTGACTTTTGAATTGCTTTTCAGTGTAATATTCACAATGATTATGAATATTATTGAAAAAGTGGTTATCAGGATCAATATCATTCTCCATCTCTTGCAGTTTATGTTCAGCATAATGGCATATTTTCAGAGTTTGAGTTTTCTCACTCTGTGTCAAATGACTTCCTCCATCTGGGGATAATTGATGTCTACTCAAGTCAGTCATAAGTTTTTTGTTTGTTTAGTTTTTTTTTAAAGGACATTGACGCGGTATGTCAAAAGAACTATTCTTGCCGTGTGTGTGGATATGGATTATCATAGTCTCTTAATTTTCTTAATCAGTGTTCATCTATATTTATTTAAGTCAGTAACATCTCTGATTATTATACTCTTTGCTTCCTCAGGTGTTCCATTTAGTTTGATCCAAACTCTACAATTTCTTGTCCATGTTGCCTGTATCTTATTTTGTCTTTTCAGCATCCGTGCTTGCCGTGCTATTTCAGCATTAGTTTTTGTTAGATGTTCATTTAGGTAAACTTCTGTTCCCCGTGAAGCAGATGATAAAATAGAGGCAGCGTTGGATTTTTAGATAGCTTTATTATCACCCGCCTTCATCAGAACTCGGCTGCAGCCCATGGCTTGAGCAGGGTGCAGCTTCATTCCTCCAGCTCTCAAAGAGAGGAGACACGTGTATGTCTACCAGTTGCAGAATCAGAAAGAGAGGCAGATTTACAGCACAGTGCAGCATATATACTCAACTCAGACAATACATCAAAGACATTCACAGCAGTCAATCTGGGCATTTGCATATCAGAGGTACAGACAGGATGCATGAACACAATGCATGGATGACACTTGAACCTCACAGCTGTAAACGCAGCATGCAGCGGAAAAAACCCAGGAGTGCGAGCTGACTGTCTCTGTGTTCTGTCTCTGTGTTGTGGGGGTTGAATCAAACCGCTACACTGCTCCCCCCCAGAGGGCACGGTAGATAGATAGATTAGTTTATTTGACAGGGACAGTGCAATAAACATAGACAATTAATCAATGACAATCAATCTGATGTGTTGCACATAGAGTGTATAGCTATTAGCTAATTTGCAACTCTTGTCCCTGGATGGGCTTTAGAAAAGAGAATCAAGTAAAAAAAGAAAAAAAAAAAAAGAAAAAGAAAAAAAGAAAAAGAAAATACACAATAACCACATACATCAATGCAAAAGGATTATAAACGTAGGGGACGTGTAGGGTAGGGGACCGTGACCTCGATGTTGCAGTTTGGGCAGCGAGCAGAGAAAAGCTCTGTGCAGGAGGAGGGGGAGGGGGGTAGCAAATGCTGACCGGGCGCGGGAAAATCGTTCGAGTCGCGCCAAAAGTGTTTGCTGCTCCGCGATGTCCCATCTGAACATGCGGAGATCAGAAGAAGAAAAAAAATTAGTCTCTGACTCCTCTCGTGGCCATGAAGCAAAACAGGAGCGGCGGCAAGAAAAAATAAAAGCAGAGGGACTGGCGTGTTGACTTTAGGGCAGACGTAACCCTAAAGCCTCGGGAACCGCAGACAGCTGAATTCCCCTTGTGTGCCATGGCTAAGACCATAAAATCCAGTGAGCAAGCTGCGGGCCTCAGGTGTACAAGCAAGCCTGAAGGGCCGGTGTGCAGCAGAAGGAAGGCGGTCGGAAAAGCCGTATTTGTCCCGTGCGTGGTGCGCCGTCCTCGTCACCCCCGGTGCGCGTGCCGGGGCTCCGTGCATGGGTGGGCCCGCTGGAGAGGAAATCAGGGTCGGAAACTTGGTGGAGATTGGTGCAGTCTGCGCCGAAAAACATCTCTGACGAGCCGTGGCTGCAGATTAGTCATGGTGCGTTCAGGTCCACGTGTGCTCCGTCGGCCATGGGAGTCGCCCGCATGTGCTCTCATGTGGAGGAGCTGCGCGGCCGGTCCCGCATGGATGTGCCGATCTTGGCGAGGGCGCGCCATGACATTCTCTGCCGCTTACCCGGTCTTGGTTGATGTCCTGAGAGCAGCTCGCCCGCCGTGGGCTCTGCGTCGAGGCCTCCCTGAGGCAGCAGGGAGGGCAGACCAGTCAGGCCGCTCGCGACGGAGCATTCATGCCTGGGTGCTGCGTTCGCTGGCCGCTCGTTTTCTTCAGTCTCGGGTCGCCAGCGTGGCTGTCCAGATCAGAAGGTTGCGTTTGCACAAAACGTGTGCATTCCGGGGTCACCAGTGAAGAGGATGATAAAATAAAGGCAGCGTTGGATTTTTAAATAGCTTTATTATCACCCGCCTTCATCAGAACTCGGCTGCAGCCCATGGCTTGAGCAGGCTGCACGCTTCATTCCTCCAGCTCTCAAAGAGAGGAGACACGTGTGTGTCTACCAGTTGCAGAATCAGAAAGAGAGGCAGATTTACAGCACAGTGCAGCATATATACTCAACTCAGACAATACATCAAAGACATTCACAGCAGTCAGTCTGGGCATTTGCATATCAGAGGTACAGACAGGATGCATGAACACAATGCCTGGATGACACTTTAACCTCACAGCTGTAAACGCAGCATGCAGCGGAAAAAACCCAGGAGTGCGAGCTGACTGTCTCTGTGTTCTGTCTCTGTGTTGTGGGGGTTGAATCAAACCGCTACACCCCGTAGCTTTCTGGCCTGCCTCACTATGTCATTCTTTACCCTTCTGTTCACAAAGCGCATCACAATTGATTTCTTTGTTTTATTATCCTTTCTGGGTAAAGCATGACAGGCTGAAATTGCATTTGCTTCAACTTTTATATTTCTACTTTCAAGGAACTGAAGTACCTGGTTTTCCAGGGAGACTGATTCACTTGTGGGAGCCTCCTCACCTCTCATTCCTGCTGTAGCATGAGCATATGATTGATATTTAATGTCTAGTCCACTTATAATTAGATCATCCATACGAGAATATTGTTCAAGATCCTCGACGCGTCGCTCCAAGTCTGCAATTTTTTTGTCTTTTTCCTTAATTGTTAATTTTAATTCTCGGACTTCTTCCATTAGCCCTAATATTTTAGCCTGCTGACTAGCCACTTTGGTCAGCTCTTCTGACAAGAAGTTCAGAGATTTTTTGATCTCTTCCATTTCCTCCTTCTTTGGTGGCATTTTTACTGACCTGTTGATAGTAAAACAATCTCTGCTGGTGTCGCTAGCCCCCTCCGCTGCTAGTCCCGCTGCAATTGAGCTCCTGTCCAGCCGGGGTACCGGCCGCTCCTCCACCGAGTCCCGCCGCCCACCGCCGCTGTAGTTGAGCTCCGATCCTGCTCCTGTCCAGCTGGGGTCCCGGTAGTTCCTCAGCTGAGCCCCGCCACCTACCGCCGTCTTCCTCAGTAGATCCTCTGCTGAGCCCCGCTGCTGTAACTGGGCTCTGATTCCGGCTCTTATCCGGCTGGGGCCCCGGTGGTCCTCCACTGGTCCCCGTCTCCTACCACCACTGTACTTGAACTCTGATCCGGCTCCCGTCCAACTGTTGCCTCAGTTAGTTCCTCTGGCGAGCCCCAATCACCGGGGACAGAGTCGCTTCTTTGTGTCGGTGTTAGGTGCTACGACTAGCAATGGGGTATATGGTGTGTTCTGTTTCCTGCTCAGCTTGAGCAGGAAACAGAACAATGACATGTATGGACTGATATCAATATGTAAATGTGCCTGCATTCTCTTTTGTCCTACAGCCCCGGAGCAAAGAGAGGAATTCCGGCGCCAGTAATCAAGCTATTGATATGTGACTCTTATGTAAATGTTACATGCATTCTTTCTTGACTCTTATGTAAATGTCCCATGCATTCTCTCTTGCTGGTATAAATGTGCTCACTCAAAGCTGACTGTAAGGCATTCAGAACGCACTGACGACGACTCAGGGCTCACTCACAGCGCGCTGCCACAGCGCTGGGTGAGCCCCGTGATGGAGGAATAAAGCACTCTTAACCTTCAGCTTGCCGTGTCCGCCTGCACTTATTCCGTTCTTCCACACTGGAGGAACACGTATAGTATGTCATTCATGCGACATTTGTGTGACAAAATGTGCCGAAAGCCATAAGATCTTCCTAATGACTTGAGTGTG
This sequence comes from Pholidichthys leucotaenia, assembly GCA_020510985.1. NCBI lineage: Eukaryota > Metazoa > Chordata > Actinopteri > Cichliformes > Pholidichthyidae > Pholidichthys > Pholidichthys leucotaenia. The sequence goes on from CM035843.1 coordinate 418,377,065, forward strand.
CCGTGAGTTACACAGAAATTTTTTGTAAGATGGCAGCAAGTATGCTGTAGGAAGACCCCAAGGCACCAGGACTGTGCAATATGATGATATACATCAGTGACATGATAAAAAAAACGTCTACCGTTTCATATAAAACTATTGTTTATATTGGAATTTAAACACATATCCCCTTTCTACTTGTCACCGCCCCACCTCTCTCCCGCGGTGTGCCAGGTGTGTGGGTTCTGGTGGTTAGCACCACAGCAGCGAACTGCAAGCTCATGTTTTGGTCATATAGCCGTTACTTCTGTGGAGCCGCTACTTCTGTTTGGCAGGGATGTGGGACTTTTTCCCCATCATGCTGCGTCAGAGAGGATAGTCCTGTAACCTCATTTTAATTGGAGGTAAGAAATGTTAACACCATCTCTCTCTCCAACGATAAAACAGCAAATGCTAAATGACGATGCTAACTTGTTGCTAATAGGGAAGAGTGTATCAGCCCATCGTTCTTGTTTAAGTCACTGCAGAGTTTAATTTTGTCTGAAAAAATATTACTGGCACTGCAAAAGTCGATGACAGCGGCCACATACACACTAAATAAATTCAAACTTGTTGGGGGAACAAACTGGCTCTTAATGTAACTTGATTTCTAATCATTTTTAATTAGTCAAGTAGCGATAATGAATAAAGTTGAAGTCATCTCAAATGTACATTAAAAACAATTTTATAACACCGCAAAAACTAAGAGGAAAAAGCTTCATAAAATTAATGACATGAATTTGTACAATTGTTTTTTTCAGTATGTAAATTAAAATGTAGAAAAAGAGATGTTCTTTTTTTAATTGTATTTATTGATTTTTTTTTTGTTTTGCACACACACACAACCCCCCCCCCCCCCCAACAATCAAAACGTGAAAAACAGCTCAGCACAACACTGATCTACACAAAATTAGCGATTGAAAGTTTAAAAAAAAAAAAAAAAGGAAAGGGGAAGAAAGGGGGATATACGTCACAGCTAGAAACTCATACATGTACATACATAAACCAGCACTTGTACAGAGGAACGTAACCATCACGGCACCACAAACAAGGTCCAGGAAAAAAGAAGTCATATTTAATCCAAGTTAATGCTCCCAAGAATCAAAGCCACCGTAAGGTTAGAGAATTTGAGATATGAGGTCCATATTTTCATAAAATATCTCTTTGTTGAGTGAAGTGAACATGTTAAATATTCCAAAGGGAAACACTCCATGATGATTTTATGCCAGTTTGTTTTAGTTGGTGGTTTGTCACATATCCATGACAAAAAAATATTCCTTCTTGCCATGTATGCAAGGATATTGTACAGTCTTGCAGAGCTTCCAAAAAGTAAGTCCTGGTTTGGGTGTCCCAGTAGCAGACAGCGAGGATCCATGTCTACATTCACACCAAATATCTGACTCATGTCTTGTACAACGTCCAGCCAGTATGCTTGGATTTTAGGACAAGACCAAACACAATGAGTATAGGTACCAACTGAAATTTTACATTTCAGACACATGGGTGAAAGCTGGGGATTCATGTTGGATCTTTTGCTAGGAGAGATTTGTAAGCGATGTAAGATTTTGTGTTGCAATAGTCTTGCACGATTGCATATTGAAATCTTCTTGGCACACTCCCAGATTGCATCCCATGAATCCTCATAAATGTTTACACCAAGTTCACTTTGCCATTTCTGTTTAAGAACCTGCATAACTGACACACATATCACATCTGACTGACTTAAGGCACTATAACAGCGAGTTATAAATTTTTGGGTTGGGCCTAAAAGAAGTAACCGCTCAACTGCAGACACTGGGGTATTTACATTGAGTGTGGTCTTTCTAGTTATGAAATCTCGGATCTGAAGGTATCTAAAAAAATTCTGTTTAGAAAGACCAAATTTCTCCTGAAGCTGTTCAAATGATAATGCACCATCAAAAAGGTCATAAATTTTCTTTAACCTTTTAACTGTCCATATATTATAACCACTGTCCATCATACCAGGAGCAAAGTCCGGATTGCCTTGAATGGGAATTAATAAAGTAGTTAAATCTGATCTTCCTTCAAGCTTTCGTGTCATAAACCAGGCCTTTAGAGTGTTGCAAATTATGGGGTTATTATCACAGAGATTTCTAACTGACTTTAAATTCTTACAAGACAAAAGGCCCAACAGTGAACAGGAGGCCTGTGACTTTTCAAGGCCCAACCAAACAGAAGTAAGATCATCTTTAACCCATTCTGCTATAAACTATAGTTGAGATGCTTTTTGATACCATTTAATGTTAGGAACATCCAAACCTCCCATTGAACTTGGAAGTTGTAATTTTACCATTTTTAATCTCAGCTTCCTTTTATTCCAGATAAAATCACTCAGCCAACCATTGAGTAACTTCATAACCTTATTAGTTATAAATATTGGAATCATCTGTAGGGGGTACAATAACCTAGGCAGGATATTCATTTTGATGATAGACACTGTCGAGTAATGATAGGGGAAGTGAACACCACCTGTTTAAGTCCTTCTTTATAGTGTCTAGGAGAGGGTTAAAATTGGCTTTAAACATCTGATGGAACATAGGAGTAATCTGAATACCCAAGTACACAAAACCTGACCTAGACCAGCGAAATGGAAATGATATAAGGGAGTTTGTTCTATTTCTGAGGCTTCCCATGGGCATAGCTAAAGATTTAGAGAAATTAATTTTGTAACCAGAAAAAACACCCAAAATAATTAATATTGTGGTGACACTAAACACAGCAGGGAGACATTCCTCTGGGACATTCTTCTGGAGCTTTCTTCACACCCAGCAGCAGGGCTGGAAGAAGCAGAAGACAATTTACATGCGGACAGGGAACCACAGGAAGCAGTCGGTCATTTTTAAAAAACCTTTATTACGATGTAAATCGCCATTTTTGTTTACGTCGCAATGCATTCTGGGTAGTGACGTAGAATGGTTGCAGCCGTTTTTTCTCTTATACAAGCCGAGAAGAGGGAAAGTGGAGGAAAAAGTGGGGCGGCAGCGGCTCAGCAGGTAGAGCAGGTCGTCTAATAACCCGATGGTTGGCGGTTCGAATCACGCTCTCCCCAGATATCCTGCCGTTGTGTCCCTGGGCAAGACACTTGCCCAGGGACACTTGCCAAGACACTCCTTGGCAGCCACATTTCCATCACTCTATGAGTGTCTATGATCACGCGCTATAGTGCACGCTTGATAAAGCTGATATATATATTTATCACACTATGATAAAGCGCTATGTTGCTCAAAGCGCACGCTCAAGCTTGACATGTCGAAGATCTGGCTGGCAGTCATTTGGAACGACTTTGGAGCACTGCTTATGGACGTTCAACCCAGTCTGAGAAGGCAACAGAGAAATTGCTTTATGTTGCTGAGAGTCCATGTTTATCAGTTCAGTGCCCATCATGCTTGTCGACAATTTTTTGTGTTTGAGCATTCTATTGTAAGTAAATCAACAATATGCAAGTTTCACCTTAAAATAATGCTTCCTCAAGCACACACTTGAGACACTCAAAGCGGAGAGACACTCGTGGAGCGGAGAGACACTCAAACGCTGTTACTTTCTCAGACTGTGGGTTGAACGTCCATAAGCAGTGCTCCAAAGTTGTTCCAAATGACTGTCAGCCAGATCTTCGACATGTCAAGCTAAGCGCACGCTCAAGCATGCGCTTTGAGCGATATAGCGCTTTATCATAGCGTGATAAATATATCTATCAGCGTTATCAAGCGTGCGCCATAGCGCGTGATCATAGACACTCAGAGTGATGGAAATGTGGCTACCAATCCGCACCAACGGCCACCACCAAACATTTAAACATTTTTACACATTCATACCCAGTGTTATGGGCACTGGAGGCAATGCGGGTGAAGTGTCTTGCCCAGGGACACAACGGCAGGATATCTGGGGAGAGCGTGATTCGAACCGCCAACCATCGGGTTATTAGACGACTTGCTCTACCTGCTGAGCCGCTGCTACCCCACTTTTTCCTCCACTTTCCCTCTTTAGGAAAGCTATGGAGGCTCACCCCGCTCTCTTTATTTCCCTTTGATTGGAAATTACATCCAAAAGCTGCGCAATGTGGCATTTTCACTGACAAATGGCAGCAGTTAGGAGCTTCGCTTCTTGGCTTGTATAAGACAGAAAAAACGGCTGCAACCATTCTACGTCACTACCCAGAATGCATTGCGACATAAACCAAAATGGCGATTTACATCGTAATAAAGGTTTTTTAAAAATATATAAAACTGGGAATTATTTTCAAAAAAATTATATTATAGTTATGTTACCAACATCAAAATAAAGCATATAGAGCTAACATGCCAATATAATCGGAGTTCCTTTTAATGTGGTGACAGACCCTCCACTTGAATATGTAATTAGAGTGGAAGTGGGTAGGGAGATGCTAGGAGTTTCGGAGAGGACCTGGGGATCAGTCAACGGTCTTTACCCTAGAAGTTTTATTAAAAACAAAAAAAAGGTCAGTTGGTGCAATAAAGCTGAAAATAATTCAGAGGTAAAGATGGATGGAAGAAAGATCTGATATACATTCTGAGCTGGCGAAGGCTTCTTAACAAACAGCAAGAGACCGATACACAATCATCTTTTTAACATAATCATCTTTAGAATGGAAGAGTCAAAGTACAAATAAATGACAGTGGTTCAAATGCCACCAGATGAGAGATAAGCACAAACAGCTACATGACAGGACATAAGGAGCAACATTTCTACGGTGGTAGCCACACTTTAAATACAATCAAGCTCACTTTGGTCAGGAGGTCAGAGTTCTCAAAAGCAAACCATCAGCCACAGGTGATACATCAAACAGGTTCATTTTGTCTTCTTTCAATTATTTATCCTTTTTTTTTTTTTCCTTTGAAAGACAAAAGTAAAATAGAAAGATGTCTTTACCTTCTTTACATGTTTCAACTGCACTGCAGCCTTCATCAGAAGAGTCAGCTGATTGCTGCCAGGTGACATTTATCAGCTGATTTTCGTAGGCGGGGCCAGCTCAGCAGATCTGTCAGATCCGCTGAGCCGGCCCCGTTCATGGGAAAAGACACCATGAACCGAGATGAGGGGGCCTTTATGCTTTCTCACACCTGGGACCACATTCTCCAGAGACCATCTGACGGCGGGAGGCGGGGCCGGCTCAGCGGATCTGACAGATCTGCTGAGCTGGCCCCGCCTACGAAAATCAGCTGATAAATGTCACCTGGCAGCAATCAGCTGACTCTTCTGATGAAGGCTGCAGTGCAGTTGAAACATGTAAAGAAGGTAAAGACATCTTTCTATTTTACTTTTGTCTTTCAAAGGAGAAAAAAAAAAAAAAAAGGATAAGCCACAGGTGATGTTGAAAATACGTTACTCTTCATGAAAGGAAGGCTTCTCACACGAATGAAGCTTGTGCATCCCATGTGATATCTAGTGAATAATAGTACAGCACTTCAGTTACATGGAAACACACTGGGTTATGCATAACTGGGTTCATCTAGTCCCGTCTCTTACTGTACACAAGATAAACCAAAGAAACAAGACTTTTTGGCTCAGCAACATTTTTTATATGCAATTTAAATAATCATAAATCAAGGGTAAACCAAGTTATTTAGCCATCTGTGCATACCAATCTAAAGTGCTGAGAGCAACCATGACACACTGTTATACAGTGTGTCTGAAAAGTCTTCACAGCACTTCACTTTTTCCACATTATGTTACAGCCTTACTCCAAAATGGAATAAATTCATTTTTTTCCTCAAAATTGTACACACAATACCCCATAATGACAACCTGAAAAAAGTTTTTAATAAATTTGAAAAAATATCTCAAAAATAAAAAACTAAGAAATCACAGCCTCAAGTCTTTTTGAATATGATGCCACAAGCTTGGCACACCTATCTTTGGGCAGTTTGGCCCATTCCTCTTTGCAGCATCTCTCAAGCTCCATCAGGTTGGATGGGAAGCGTTGGTGCACAGACATTTTCAGATCTCTCCAGAGATGTTCAATTGGATTCAAGTCTGGGCTCTGGCTGGGCCACTCAAGGACATTCACAGAGTTGTCTTGAAGCCACTCCTTTGATATCTTGGCTGTGTGCTTAGGGTTGTTGTCCTGCTGAAAGATGAACAGTCACCCCAGTCTGAGGTCAAGAGCGCTGTGGAGCAGGTTTTCATCCAGGATGTCTCTGTACATTGCTGCATTCATCTTTCTCTCTATCCTGACTAGTCCCCAAGGTCCTGCCACTGAAAAACATCCCCACAGCATGATGCTGCCACCACCATTGGCATGGTTATGAGCGGTGCCTGGTTTCCTTCAAATATGACACCTAGCATTCACACCAAAGAGTCCAATCTTTGTCTCATCAGACCAGATAATTTTGTTTCTCATGGAGTCCTTCATGTGCCTTTTGGCAAACTCCACGTGGGCTGCCATGTGCCTTTTACTAAGGAGTGGTTTCCGTCTGGCCACTCTACCATACAGGCCTGATTGGCAGATTGCTGCAGAAATGGTTGTCCTTCTGGAAGGTTCTCCTCTCTCCACAAAGGAACGATGGAGCTCTGACAGAGTGACCATCAGGTTCTTGGTCACCTCCCTGACTAAGGCCCTTCTCCCCTGAGCACTCAGTTTAGATGGCCAGCCAGAGTCCTGGTGGTTCCGAACTTCTTCCATTTATGGATGGTGGAGGCCACTGTGCTCACTATGATCTTTGAAGCGGCAGAAATGTTTCTGTACCCTTCTCCAGATTTGTGCCTCGAGACAATCCTGTCTCGGAGGTCTACAGACAATTCCTTTGACTTCATGCTTGGTTTGCACTGTCAACTGTAAGACCTTATATAGACAGGTGTGTGCCTTTCTGAATCATGTAAAATCAACTTAATTTACAACAGGTGGACTCTGATTAAGCTGTAGAAAGATATCAAGGATGATCAGTGGAAACAGGATGCACCTGAGCTCAATTTTGAGCTTCATGGCAAAGGCTGTGAATACTATGTACGTGTGATTTCTTAGTTTATTTTTAACTAGTACATACCTGTGCATGCCCATAGAAAGCAAGTGTACGCAAGCATTTCTGCATGCCCATAGAAAGTTACTGTTACCATGGCAACAGACCATGGTGAAACCTGCCTTTGATCTTTAAAGTCACCACTTGTTCAGTGATGCCTGTCTTTGATGTTGTAGCAAGTCCTATGATTGTGAGTGAAGTCTGCCTTTGATCTTTGATGATGTCATAGCGAGTCCTATGATCTTTTAGTGTGTCCTATGATCGTGAGTGATGCCTCCCATTGATCTCATAGCTAGTCCTATGATCGCAACATTGTGACAGATTTGAATTATATATAGAGTGATAAATTTGTAAAAATCTCAAAAAACAAACCCAAAAACCTTTTTCACGTTGTCATTATGGGGTATTGCGTGTAGAATTTTGAAGAAAAAAAAATGAATTTCATCCATTATTGAATAAGGTTGTAACACAACAAAATGTGGAAAAAATGATGCCCTGTGAAGACTTTCCGGATGCACTGCACTTTAGTCTCAAAGGAAAAAAAACCTACACCAAATTTAGTTCCCATATAATAACTGAGAAACAATATCATCATCATCTCTGTAGTTCAGGGCAGGCTGTTCAGAGCAGCTTGTTTCTGTCTCAGCTTGGCTCTTAAAAGAGCAATCTTCTCCTCGTGCTCCAGCTGGCTGAAGTCAACTGCCATCTGCAGCGGCATGGGGGCGATATCTGCATCAAGAGGCTCTTTCTGGTTCAGGGTGCTACTTTGGACATCTTCACTGCTGTTGCCATCATCATATTGGACAGAGATCTCAGGTTCTTCACTGTTCACATCCTGCACCTTCCATTCACCAGTGGCACTGCTGGCCAGCTCCAGATATGGCTCTGGAGCCACTTCCTCTGAGCCCTGCTCTCCAGCAGTGTCCTCATCATGGTCCACCTGCTTCACAGCATCACTCAACTGTAAGAATGAATTTGCAGCCATGGGTGAAGGTTCATCTTGTCTCTGGTGCATGTTCTTCTCCCCGTTTTGATGCGGTTTCTCACATGTACCATATTTCCTGGGCCTCCTTCCACTGAGCTGCACCTGAGGGGGTGTACAGACACACAAACATCACATTCATTTGGTGGGACTGCTATTAATAACCAGACTGTCAATGGCAGAATGAGCCCCGAGTGCTCAGATCTCCTTACTGTTGACCAGGCCCATCTAAGATGTGCTTAAAGTCAAGGTCAATGGCCTAGAAGGAGTAATTGATGTATGCCAGAGTTGTTTCGGCCGTTTAGCTGTGGGTGACCTTATTGGTGTATCACTACTGTTTATACAACCAGTGCCTGCCCCAAATTATGGCAAGGGCTTACCGGGGCACAAGTCCATGCGCCCTGACTTGTGTGGGGCCCCGAAAGAAATTCTGATGTATTAACTCTTTATGTGTTGAGGTGTATGTCTGTCTTGCGTGCTTAACGTTGGATGTGGGCTGGTAGTAAATCTGCGTACAAATAAATGAATCGTAATGGCAGACTTTTGGAAGTACAATAGTGGTGCCCAAAAGAGAAAAAAGAAGAAAGAAAAAGAAACGTGAGAATGAGGGTTTTAAAAGAAAACATTCCTAAATGTTTCTTCTTAATATTGGCATCAAACTGGGGATTCTAAGTTGTCCTTAGGTGTGACTGTGAGAGTGAATGGTTGTCTGTCTCTCTGTGTTGGCCCTGTGATGGACTGGCGATCTGTCCAGGGTGGACCCTGCCTCTCGCTCAAAGATGCTGGGATAGGATCCTGCCCCCCCGCGACCCGAAAAGGATTAAGCGGAAGAAGATGGATGGATGGATTCCTAAATTGACAGGATTTTTTAAAGTAGCGATACAGCCAGACAGTTGTCAACTTTACAGCCGCAACAAGATGTTTGTCAAACTGTTAGCATTACAAATGCTAACACGGGATGCACCAGTGGAGCCGCTGTCTGAAAATCCGTTAGTCACAGAGGGCATAACTTTTCCGTCCACACAAACTTTGGGTCATCAAAGTTGTAAAACACCCATTATAAGTGCAAGATTTGTACACACTGGGAATACTGGGCCAAAAAAGGACCGGAGAGCTGCCAGAATAAGGACGCTGTATCAGAGCATCTGAACGTTCCTACAGATGGCAGGAATATTTTTTCTACAAGTGCCATTTTAATCACAAACTTGCAAATGGCGAGTACGTTTCAAGACAATGGCTTCTACAGTCTCCTTCCACTGGTTGTATCGTTTTGCCTGCTGCATATACAGTGATTTTTTCTTCCACACTAAGGGCCCCTGTGTTTCGTCACAATTTTCAGTCTTTAGGTGTTCCTAGGGATGTTCCTTTTTGCTTTTCTCAAGTTTAGACAGTACAGTTTTGTTCAAATTTTAGTGTTGCTTCATTCATGCTAGTGTTGCCTTTTGTCACATTCGTCTGAAGACACTGGATGGCGTCATTGTTGCAGTACAGTGCAGACTGTTCTCTTTTTGTAATGTTTCATGGTTCATTTGTGCTTGTGGTCAGTGCTGCAGCACCTAATTAACGTTGCGGGTTGATGCAAGATATTTGCTGGTTGTTAGTCCTGATGGCATGATATTTTTCTATTTTTCAAGCTAAACCTAGAATTTTGTGGTCATTCACTTTAGTAATTGGCAGTGGCTACGGATACAGAAGCTGCATCCCTATACAAGGGGTCTGCAACCTTTGCCAACCAAAGAGCCATTTTGCCCATCTCCGACTAAAACAGAAGTGGCTGATGGCCACAACAGTTATTTGACCTTTAAAATAAAGATTATGCTGCTTATAAAATTTTGTTATATATAGTCATGTGAAAAAATTAGGCCACACCATTAAATATTCAGTTGTTTATTAAAAAACGTTCACATATCTATGTCTAACCTTGTTTTGGTTTTGTTTTTTTGCATTTTTTAACATTTATTTTAGCCATTGTAAGTGGAAATGAATGTGGGGGTGTCCTAAAAAAGATAGAGGGTGTCCTAATTTATTCCTCACTATTTGTTTAGAATTACATTTTACAGAAAATTTGAATAAAGTCTTTAATTCATTTTTAATTGTTTAGTTGTATTACATAAATCTCCCAGTATTTTTAACATTGTTATTAAATATCCATATGTCCAAATATGTAAAAACACACAGTCTTTGTCAGGGTGTTCTAATTTTTTCACATTACTGTACATAGCTCTGAATATTATGTGGCATTAATTAATTCATACTACAGTGAAAAAAAACTTAAAGTGTCTGTGACACGATGTAAAAACTATGGATCAATATTCAGTATGAATTTATCTTCAGTCTTCCCATAGTTGGTTCTGTTGACTTAGAAATATTTTTCCACTTATTTAGCGTTCTAAGTGAATTCAAATTTAGTGCCGTGTTGTACTAACGCAATATCCGGAGACTCGCCTCGTTTCCGGATATGACGTCATGAGGAGAGTTTCGTCTCAGCTGATCCGTGTGCTGTCAATGTAAACAAGCTCTTTAACTTCTATATCAGCGAAGAAATGCCGAAACGTTGCGTGGCGGCTGGGTGTTCTAATTGCTCCAGTGAACATATACGTAAGCCTGTTCTCATTCCCAAAAGATCCAGATCTTCTTAAAAAATGTGTGAAGCAAGTATAGAGAACAAGGGACAAATGGCACCCAACAGCATCTTCTGTCCTCTGTAGTGATCATTTCACTGCAGACAGTTCTGAGGAGGCGCTGCTATACAGGAATCTTTAGGCTTGAAAGTTCGTTACAAACGGGTTCTAAAACCGACTGCCATACCTACGGTTTTTAAGCAAAAACTCACAGCTCAAGACAATATCAACCTATCAAAACAGCGCAGAGAAGCAACAGTGTCAAAACTCGCCAGAAAAGAGTTTGTGCAATTGATTTTTTACCCCCCCACACACATAAGGCGATTGTGATTTTATTATATTTTTTCCCGCCGAAAGTAAAATCCTCCCCTATGAATTTTGAAGCCGAGTGTTGACTTTACTCCAAATGGAACGACTATGTTAAAAAAACGTTATATTACTTTTTTCAGTTTTCATTTTTATAAATCTCATTGCCTACAAAAACCGAATATCTGAGCTTTTTTTTTTTTTTTAATTTCCCTGACCACCCAATCAGGGAAATTAAAAAAAAAAAAAAAATTGAAGCCAAAATTTCTGTAAACCAAACAATTAAATAACGATCGCCTTATGTGGGGAAAAAAAAAATTACACAAACTCTTTTCCGGGCGCGTTTTGACACTGTTGCTCGTGGGCAATTATCCATATCAAAACAGCGCAGAGATACGGCCGATCACCCATATCAAAACAGAGCAGAGTTTAGCAGCAACAGCTGCTAACCAACACCTACAAAACCAACCTACAGTCCATATGCACATTACAAAAAAGAGCTATAAGGATAATAAACAATGCAGGATATAGAGACCATACCAATTCGTTGTTCTTAAAGTCACATGTCATAAAGTTCATCGATTTAGTTAAATTTAAGACAGCACAAGTCATGTACAGGGCAATTAATAATCAACTACCAACTAATATACAAAAAATATTTAAAAAAAGAGACAATGATCATAATTTGAGGGGAGACTTAAACTTTACAAAACCCAAGATACGTACTACCAAGAAAAGTCTGTGCATATCTGTCTGTGGGGTGGATTTGTGGAACAGTCTGGAGCCAGAACTGAAACTATGTACAAACAGAAATCAATTCAAAAAGAGGTATAAGCACCATTTGCTGAAAGGGTATATGTTAGAAGGGTAGTAGTTATATGTACGATTCATTATGTTCACTCTGGGATATTATGGGACACTATGGAATGGTGGGTGGGACAGCACTGTGTATATCTGTGTTGTTTGAGGCTGGTTTTGTTGTATGGACATCATTGTATGTTAGAATGGATGGGTGTTAATGTTGATTTGTAAAAAATACAGTAAATTGTTTACTTGGGGTCTTAAAGGTAAGATAAGATAAGATAAGATAAGCCTTTATTAGTCCCACAACGGGGAAATTCCAGGATTGCAACAGCACAGGGATAGCAACACTCAGAGCAACAATCAGAAGGCAAGAAAAAAAAACAAGCAAGCAAGAGCAGCTAATAAACATATGTACGTATTACTATAAAATATATATATATACACACACACACAGACACACAGTGCAGAGCATTGTAGCTGGATGGAATAAATATATGAATATATGAACACACAGTGCAGAGCATTGTAGCTAGATGGAATAAATATGTAAATATATAAACACCCACAGTACGGAGCATTGCAGCTAGGTGGAATAAATATGCAAGTATATAAACACACACAGTGCGGAGCAATGTAGCTAGATGGAATAACATGTAGATATATAAATATATAAACACCCACAGTACGGAGCATTGCAGCTAGACGGAATGAAACAGCATAACCGTCTACCCAGCTATCCTGCATGGTATGATTATGTGCCCATACACACTCTCACCCTCCATAGCGACCGGCATGCTCCTAGTTGTATGCCGGAGAGGACCACTGTGTAAGTCTATTGCATCTTCTGCATTCAGGTGGTAATTTGTATAAAATTCACATGGGTGCATCTATGGAAAAGAGGAGATGGAATTAATAAGTGTTCACTTCTTCCTTCTCCCTTTCGAACAGTGTATAATGTTACTTTATTGCATTTGCCATTTGCTTGTATTTGGTATATTTTTGTGTTCGAAATAAACTATCTATCCATCTATCTATCTATCTAACAGCAGAAATTATCCTGCTATCATCAGGTCAGTAAAAAATGCCACCAAAGAGAGGAAATGGAAGAGATTAAAAAATCTTTGAACTCTGAACTATGGTGTTGCACTGTATATTGTTGACCTGTATAGGTGTAAGCCTGTAAATGGAATGTCCTTTGCACTACCAGGGATTCTGGAATGTGTTACTGTTGAGATTGACCAAGATAAAACAAAAAATCTAATAAGTTGTATATATAGAACGCTGGGAACTTGCGTTGAGATATTCAGAGATAAATTAGTCGAGCTGTACAATAATATAGAAAATGGTTGTAACCTGTGGAGATTTCAATATTGATTTACTAAATCCATTTCAACAAAATGTAATTACAGAGTTCATGAACTCTAAGTACAGCATGAGTCTATATCCCACAATAACACATCCCAGTAGAATCACAGTTCACTCTGCTACACTTATTGACAACCTGTTTGTTAATATTATTGATAAGAAAATAGAAAGTGGATTATTGATAAATGACATAAGTGACCATCTGCCAGTCTTTGCACTTATCCATGGCCACACGAGGGCCAATACAGAAAAAACTTTAGAATCGTTCAGATACAAATCACAAAATGCAATCAGTTCTTTAAAAGAAGACTTGCTGAAGCAAGACTGGACAAAAGTCTATGTATCAGATGTAAATGAAGCCCATGACACATTCATGAACATTGTAACCACTCTTTATGAAAAAAATTGTCCATTAGTAAAGAAAAAGCTGAAACAGAAATTTGTCGATAAGCCATGGTTAACCAAAGGATTACAAAAGGTGTGTAAAAAGAAAAATTCACTATATAAAGCTTTTCTAAAGAAAAGGACAAAAGAAGCAGAGCAGCGGTATAAAACATACAAAAATAAGTTAATATATATAATGAGATGTAGTAAAAGAGACTATTACAGTAAAGAACTGGAGAAAAACAGAGAAAACACTAAAAATACATGGACAATACTTAAACAGAAATACAAGCTACCCAACCAGTTTTTCAAAAAATAATAAAACAACTCAGAGTGTGAATGCAGCTTCACCTGCAGATGAATTTAATAACTTTTTTGTTAACATTGGTCCTAATTTGACGGCACCCACAGGTGATACAATAAGCAAAAACACTGCTATAAAAGACTCCATTTTCATAAAGAACACAGAGAGAGGTCATTGAAATTGTTAAATCGTTTAAAAGTAAAACATCTACGGACTGTGATGGTATTGACATGCTCTTAGTCAAAACTATTATTGAATGCCTGTCTCTCCAAACAGGTATATTTTCCAGTGCAATGAAAATAGCTAAAGTAATTCCGATATATAAGACAGGTGACAGAGGGGAATTTTCAAACTATAGACCAATTTCACTATTGCCACAATTTTCAAAGATACTCAGAAAAATATTCTGAGAGACAACTGACAACTTCATAATGAAGAATAATTTACTGTGTAAGCAGCAATATGGGTTTAGACACAAGAGGACAACTGCATTTGCTCTAATGGAATTTATAGAAAAAATATGAATGAATGAATCTTTATTTCAGATAGATTAAAAGTAAGGAACAGAATAATATAACAAAGGGGGAAAAAAATCTGTCAAATTAAACGATAACTCCTCTGATTATACAGTTCAACATAAAGTATCCAAAATGGGTGACGGCTGAAGCCGCAGCTTACATTGCCCACCCATATTCCATCCAAGAATTCAAAAGAAAAACAAAACAGGAGAGATTACAATTCAGAACAAAACTAAGACAAAATGTGACAAAAAGACAAAAACTAAGCAGCAACACAACACAGACTGGATATGTCAGTCCTTATGTGATTTTACATGTCATCTTGTATATATGTTTGGAGTATTTCTTCCTTTAGTTTTTGTTTAAATTGTCCAAGCGTTGTACATGATTTTAATTCAGGTCCAAAATCGTTCCATAATCTGACTCCTTGCACTGAAACACAGTGTTGCTTGGTGGTAGTTCTCACTGAAGGTTTTTGAAATATACATGTTCCTCTGAAATGATATTGTTTCTCCCTTATTTGGAACAACTTTTGGATATTTGTGGGTAGTAACAAATTCTTCACTTTAAACATTATTACTGCAGTTTTAAAGTCAACCAGATCTTTCAACTTGAGAGCTTTTAATTTAACCCTTTGAGTGTGTATGGCGCACTTCTGCGCCTGTCAGCTGATCAGTCCAAACAAAGCCTGTACAGCTGAACAGAGTGTGAAATGTACAAACCTTTTAACACCACTTGGTGGCCAAGGGGTGTGGCTTTCCACTTACCACGAGAACTGGAAATGGTCCAATGCAATAAGTCAAATCAGCGTTTGAAGCCCGCCCCCTTTCATTCTGCTGTTTGACAGGAGGAAACAGGATGGCGAGGAAGACGCTCTCAGCTGAAGAGGTATTAGCGCTGGTATTCACCGCTCCTGGGTTAGAGGAAGAGCTTAGCCCTAGTTTGTCAGCTGAGTTAGAGTCCAGCTCTGATTATGTGCCTTCGGACAATGGTGCAAGCAGTTCTTGTGAAAGTGGAGATGGACATCTTGCACGCAACGCTGCAGCTGCATTTTCTGTGTCCAGCCGTGCCCAAAATGGCACAGGAGCCTCGTCTGCAGATTGTTCTGCTTTGCCAAACCGTGGTCGTGGAGCGAAAAGGCCCAGAGCAGCCCGTGGGCGACGTTTGACTGAGCAAGAGCGCACTGCTGGTGCACATCGACATGTGCCACGTGTGAGCAGTGGCAGGACAATCGGTAGTGGCGATGCGGCGGGCGGTTTTGGACGTTGATGGCTGGGAGGCTTCTTAGAGATGAAAAAGTCTATCAGCCGTGGCTGAAAGCATTTGAACAGCCAGTTGGAAATGGTGGAGAGAAGGACCTGTCATCTGCACCCGCCACTGATTTTGTGTCGCTTTTTTGGACTCAGGAATTCTGGATGCTTGTGACCGACGAAACAAACAGGAACATATTTGTTGCATAAACTGTGTTTCATTTGCTTCATTTTAGTTTAGCGTGAAACAAATGCGCCATGAGATTTGTGGGGTTTTTTTTAATGATTTTTAGTAATTTTGTCAATGATGGGACAAAAGGCCCATGTGGTGAGTGTGTGGAACAAAAATCGTCCATCCATCCATCTTCTACCGCTTTTCCAGAGCGGTAGAAGATGAAGCAACAAATGAAGGGACAAAAGGCCCATGTGGTGACAGTGTGTGAAACAAAAATTGTCCATCCATCCATCTTCTACCGCTTTTTCGGAGCGGTAATTAGGTCCAATTATGCATAATGCATGGATGCAAGTTTACCTGGCAGAGACTTGGGTACCTCTGCAACACTTTTATAATTGGGACTCCATGAAATATCTTGGCGTGATACTAAGTAGAGACACTGGAAAGTTGTTTGAAAAGAATTATGGCCCACTAAATTCTAAAATAAAATCGGATTTAAGAAAATGGAGTCTAATACCAACTTTAGGACTAATTAATAGAATAGAATCAATAAAAATAAACATTTTACCCCGATTACTTTACCTCTTCCAAACTCTCCCAATTGAAGTGTCAATACAACAATTTGTAGAATGGGACAAGTTGATTTCTCACTATATATGGCTTGGGAAAAAACCTCGAATAAGATACAGTACATTACAACTGCCAAAGGACAGAGGTGGCTTATCTTTGCCATGTATGAGGGACTACTACTACTCTGCCCAATTAAGACCATTGGTTTGCTTATGTGATCCAATGTTCAAATCTAGGTGGAAAGATATAGAGGAAAAAGCCACTAAGGGCCCCCCTATACAAGCAATGATAGCAGACAGGAAATTGCAATCACATTTGAAAGACCCGGATAATCCCTGGCTAAAATTCACTTTTAAGATTTGGAATGACGTAAGTAGAGAGAACAAACTAACCAAGACTGCAATGATGTTAAGATGGTGCGCTTACGACACAGAATTTTTACCAAACCGTAATGACACAAGATTTCAAAAATGGACGTCAGTGGGGCTCACTTCATACTTCACATTTAACCACAAGGGGGAGCTAGCAGATTTCCAAACCCTTAAATCAAAAAATGGGTTAAATAACCAAGTGTGGCGGCATGAAATAATATGCAGCGAACAGAGTTTTTGAGGGAGTTTATTAATCATACCGCCATCACAAGAACTCACCCCAGCGCCGTGCGGGCGCGCCAGATCGAGCTCTCAGAGGCTCTCGTCAGCAGCAGTAGTCAGAGAGAGAGTGAGCATGAGATATTCAGTCACTTATATACCCAGTTACAGACAATACATGAAAAGCATGGGACATTTGCATCACAGTCAGAGCAGGAAGCATGAACATTTGCATTTGAGTCATACATATCGACAGCAAGACTGGCAGGAAGGAGCTAGACAAAGAGCGGCTGCCTATTGATATCAATACACACATCTCATTGTTCTGCTAATTGCCCCAGCTGAGCGCTCTGCTTGTCCCAGTCTGTTGTGGGGGTCACCCACAGTACTCCCCCCCCAGAGGGCTCAGCGGGGAGCTGAGGCCTCGATAGTCCGGCTTTGGGAGCGAGCTGCTGGGAAAGCTCGCTGCAGGCGGCGGTGGAGGGAGGGGGGGTGGGGGTGGCAAGTGCCGGCCCGGGATGGCGAATTTGTCTGGGCCGTGCAAAAATTGCCTGTGGATCCGCGATGTTGAGGGGCTGTCCCGTTGAACGCGCAGAGGTCCACAGCAACTGTAAGAAGAAAAATTAGTCTCTGACTCCTCTCGCGGCCATGAAGAAAAAAAGGAGCTGCAGCAGTGTGGGACTTGGCGTGTTGACTTTAGGTGCACGCACAGTCCTAAAGTCCTCGGGGACAGCTGACGGCTGAATTCCCTTGTGCGCCGTGGCTGAGACCATTACAAAATCCTGTGAGCGAGCTGCGTGCGTGCTTCAGGTGTGTGAGCAGCCCTGAAGGTTCTGTGTGCAGCGGTGAAGGATGATGGTGGTCTGTGTGGAGCCGGTATTGTCCCATGCGTGGTGTGCCGTCCTCGTAACCCCCCGGTGTGCATGCGGAGTTCGGTGCTTGGCAGGTCCACTGTAGAGGCGAGTCAGGGTCAGGGAGCTTGCTGGAGATCAGCGTAGTCGGCGCCGATGGTCATCCCTGTTCAGGTTGTTGCTGTAGTTCGGTCATGGTGCGTTCAGGTCCACGCGCTGCGCTCTCCGTCGGCCCTGGAGGTCGCCGTCGTGGACAGAGGACGAGGTGCGTGCGCTCTCGTGTGGAGGAGCTGTGAGAGCGGCCGGTCCCAGCGTGGATGTGCAGATCTCAGGCGTGCAGATCTCATCATGAAGCTTTCTGCAGCTTTCCCGGTCGTGGGTGATCTCAGGAGAGTTTCGCCTGGTGGTGGCTCTGCGTCGAGGTCTCCCTGTAGCAGAAGGGAGGGCAGATCATTTGCGACAGGCTGCTGCGTTCGCTTGTCGTCGAAGAGTCACCGCCGGGGGCTGCCAGCGTGTTCTTTTCTTGGTCGGGTCACCAGTGTGGCTGTCCAGACCAGAAGGTTGCGTTGCACAAAGCGTGTGCTTTCGTTCGGGGGTCACCAGTGTAGCGGCATGAAATAATAAGGAGCGAACTGAGAGTTTTTGAGGGAGATTATTAATCATACTGCCATCACAAGAACTCACCCCAGCGCCGTGCGGGCGCGCCGGAGTGAGCTCTCAGAGGCTCTCGTCAGCAGCAGTGGTCAGAGAGAGAGTGAGCATGAGATATTCAGTCACTTATATACCCAGTTACAGACAATACATGAAAGGCATGGGACATTTGCATCACAGTCAGAGCAGGAAGCATGAACGTTTGCATTTGAGTCATACATATCAACAGCAAGACTGGCAGGAAGGAGCTAGACAAAGAGCGGCTGCCTATTGATATCAATACACACATCTCATTGTTCTGCTAATTGCCCCAGCTGAGCGCTCTGCTTGTCCCAGTCTGTTGTGGGGGTCACCCACACCAAGACTTTTTTAGGTAGCAACAGTTGAGACATAGATATAATGAAATTATAAGGACCAAGACTGATAAGAAGGATAATAATATTCTAAATATATTCCAAATGGCCTTTAGCACTATTACTGTTCAGAAAATTATAGCAAGATTTTATCAGGGATTTCAAGCAAACAAATCCACCAATACCCTAACATAGCCTCATTTGCAGATAAATACTTAATGAGAATTGTACTATTGTCAGCAAAGAAAGTCTTAACGAGAAAATGGCTCCAAACAGACATACCAAGAATTCAGGATTTACATGATACGGTATACCAGATATTTGTGATGGAAAGGATTACCATGTCTCTAAGGCTACAAAGAGATAAATTTGATAAATATTGGCTTAAATGGACCCAATATACAGGAAATCAAAGGAGAGACTTTGTTTAAGTAAATTATCCCATTGAAGGGAAGAAAAGAGCAGAACTGAAAAATTTAATACCACTTGTCCACTGTTCAGTTTGTCTACATGTTATCGTTATACTACAAAAAAAACCAAACAAACAAAAAAAAAACTTATGGGAAGATCAATCGAGGGCATTTTCTTGTGTTACTTCTTATTAACCTTTTTTTTTATTCTATTTGAATGATGGCAAATTCTAAGCTTTTACTAATGTTTATTCCCTTGTAATAAAGTACTGCTCTCAATGTAAACAATCTGACCAAGATCACCAATAAAAATATAATTGAAAAAAAAAAAAAAAGATTTGGAGACACTTTGTGTGGAAGAATGGGCAAAAATCATTCCTGAGCAATGTCTGCACCTAGTTTCTACATACAGGAGGCATCTGGAAGTTATTACCAAAGGCTTTTCTACTAAATATTAAATGAATTTCACTGAAAATGTTCAATACTTATTCCCTGTGCCATTCCACTTTATTAAATATAAATTCTTTTGTGAATACTGCTGCCTTGATTTCTTTGCATCTATGGATTACTTGGGTTGTTACTGATATCTGGTGAAAATCTCAGGTCAATGGCTCCATCAGAAATATGTTTGAGAAAAATGTTAGCGTGTTCAATACTTATTTTCCCTGCTGTTATGAGCATGTTAAAATAGTTATGATCACAGGGACAAAGCATTACTGCTATAAAGTGACTAAGTTCTGCACAGGTCTCACAAAAGAACAAAATGTCATCTTGGGCCAAATGCTTACTGGGGACAGTTGGCTGGCACAAAACGCTTACTGGAAAAGTTAGCCAGTGCAATTCCAAAGCCGACTGTCCCATGCCCCCGGCCATCCTGCACCCACATTGGTTTTAGCTCAACCAGACTTAAGTACCACTACCTCTTGTAAATGTGTAGCCACAGACATGTCAAACTTGAGGCCTGTGGGTAAGAAGCAGCCCACAGGACAACTGTATCCAGCCTGCTGCAAGATACTATCTTATGTGCATTACATCTGGCCCGCACATACACTACTCACAAAAAGTTAGGGCTATTTGGCTTTTGGATGAAATTTATGGAAAATGTAAAAAGTTCACGCTACAGTGATGATATATCATGAAAGTAGGGCATTTCTCTAATCCTTCTCTCTTACTTTATTGCACAGTAGCCTGGTGGAGCATCCACAATGCCGTTGTACTGTACTACTGTACAATGACAATAAAGCCTATTCTAAATATGACCCACAACAGCCGGTCACGTTTTAATTTAAAAGAAACTAAAAGTTTGGTTAAAATAGATGGGTTGAAAGTATATATTTTTATTAAATCTGCAACATCCATCCATCCATCCATCTTCTACCGCTTTTCCGGAGGTCCGGGTCGCGGAGGCAGCAGTTCAAGCAGAGAAGCCCAGACTCCCCTCTCCCCAGCCACCTGCTCCAGCTCTTCAGAGAGGATACCAAGGCGTTCCCAGACCAGCTGGGAGACATAGTCTCTCCACCGAGTCCTGGGTCTGCCCCGGGGTCTCCTTCCAGTGGGACGTGCCTGAAACACCTCAAGTGGGAGGCGTCCAGGAGGCATCCTGATCAGATGCCCATACCACCTCAACTGACTCCTTTCAATGTGGAGGAGCAGCGGTTCTACTCTGAGCCTCTCTCGGATGACTGAGCTCCTCACCCTATCTCTGAGGGTGAGTCCAGCAATCCTATGGAGAAAGTTCATTTCAGCCACTTGTATCCGCGATCTCGTTCTTTCAGTCATTACCCAAAGCTTGTGACCATAGGTGAGAGTAGGAACATAGATTGACTGGTAAATCGACAGCTTTGCCTTAGAACTAAGCTCCCTCTTCACCACAACAGACCGGTACAACGTCCGCATCCCTGCAGATGCTGCTCCAATCCGTCTGTCGATCACTTGCTCCATTTTCCCCTCACTCGTGAACAAGACCCCAAGATACTTAAACTCCTCCACTTGGGGCAGGAGCCTGTCCCCAACCCGGAGAGGACAATCCACCTTTTTCCGGCTGAGGGCCATGGACTCGGACTTGAAGGTGCTGATTCTCATCCCAGCCGCTTCACACTCAGCGGTAAACCGTCCCAGCAAGAGCTGTAGGTCATTGCTGGATGAAGCCAACAGGACAACATCATCTGCAAACAACAGAGATGAGATCCTGTGGTCAAGCATGACACCCTCCATTCCCTGGCTGCACCTAGAAATCCTGTCCATAAAAATTATGAACAGGATCGGTGACAAAGGGCAGCCCTGGCGGAGTCCAACTCTCACTGGGAATGACTCCGACCGAGTGTTAGCAATACGAACCAAACTCTCACAACAGTCGTACAGAGACCAAATAGCTCGTAACAACAAGCTCGAAACCCCATACTCCCGAAGCACCCCCCACAAAAATCCACAAGGGACGCGGTCAAATGCCTTCTCCAAGTCCACAAAACACATGTAAACTGGTTGGGCAAACTCCCACGAACCCTCAAGAATTCTCGAGAGGGTAAAGAGCTGGTCCGATGTGCCACGGCCAGGACGAAAACCACATTGCTCCTCCTGAATCCGAGGTTCGACCAACGGCCGGACTCTCCTCTCCAGTACCTTGGCATAGACCTTCCCAGGGAGGCTGAGGAGTGTGATCCCTCTAAAGTTGGAGCACACCCTCCGGTCCCCTTTTTTGAAGAGAGGAACCACCACCCCGGTTTGCCATGCCAAAGGCACTGCCCCTGACCTCCACGCAATGTTGCAGAGGCGTGTCAATCATGACAACCCAACAACATCCAGGGCCTTGAGGTACTCAGGGCGAATCTCGTCCACCCCCGGGGCCCGGCCACCAAGGAGATTTTTAACCACCTTGGCGACCTCAGCCCCTGTGATAGGCGAGTCATCCCCCTCGTCCCCAAACCCTGCTTCCTCTGTGGAAGGCGTATCAGTGGGATTGAGGAGATCCTCGAAGTATTCCTTCCACCGCCCGACGATATCCCCAGTCGAAGTCAACAGTGTCCCATCCGCACCATACACAGTGTGGATGGGGAGCTGCTTTCCCCTCCTGAGCCGCCGGACAGTTTGCCAGAATCTCTTTGAGGCAGACCGAAAGTCTTGTTCCATGGCCTCACCGAACTCCTCCCATACCCGGGTTTTTGCTTCAGCAACCACCCGAGCTGCACTCCACTTGGCCTGCCAGTACACCTCAGCTGCTTCAGGAGTCCCACAAGCCAACCAAGCTTGATAGGACTCCTTCTTCAGCTTAATGGCCCTCCTCACTACTGGTGTCCACCACTTGGTTCGGGGGTTGCCACCATGAGATGCACTGACCACCTTGCGGCCGCAGCTCTGGGCCGCCGCTTCAACAACAGAGGTGGAGAACATGGCCCATTCAGACTCCATGTCTCCAGACTCCCTCGGAATGTGGTTGAAGTTCTTCCGGAGGTGGGAGTTGAAGACCTCCCGGACAGGGGCCTCAGCCAGACGCTCCCAGCACACCCTCACTATACGTTTGGGTCTACCAGGTCTGAATGGCTTCCTCCCCTGCCATCGGATCCAACTCACCAACAGGTGGTGATCAGTTGACAGCTCTGCACCTCTCTTTACTTGGGTGTCCAAGACATACGGTCGCAGGTCTGATGATACGATAACAAAATCGATCATCAACCTGCGACCTAGGGTGTCCTGGTGCCAGGTGCACATATGGACACCCTTATGCTTGAACATGGTGTTCGTTATAGACAGACTGTGGTTAGCACAGAAGTCCAATAACTGAACACCACTCGGGTTCAGATTGGGCAGGCCGTTCCTCCCAATCACCCCCCTCCAGGTTTCACTGTCGTTGCCCACGTGCGCATTGAAGTCCCCCAGTAGGACAATGGAGTCTCCAAGAGGAGCACCCTCCAGCACCCCAGTCACAGACTCCAAAAAGGGTGGGCACTCTGAAACATCATTTGGTGTATAGGCACAAATGATGGTCAGGACCTGTTTCCCAACCCGAAGGCGCAGGGAAGCAACGTCCACCGGGGAAAACTCCAATATAGAGGCAGCAAGGTGGGGCGATACAAGAATACCCACCCCTGCTCGTCGCCTCTTGCCCGGGGCAACTCCAGAAAAGGCCAAGCTCCAGCCCCTCTCCAGGAGACTGGTTCCGGAACCGGAGCTGTGTGTTGAGATGAGGCCGACTATATCTAGCCGGTATCTCTCAACCTCGTACACCAGCTCAGGCTCCTTCCCCACCAGAGAGGTGACATTCCACGTACCAAAAGCCAGTTTAGAAAGCTTGGGATCAGTCCGCCAAGGTCTCCGCCTTTGACCGCCACCTAATCCACATAGCACCGGACCCCCATGATCCCTCCTGCAGGTGGTGAGCCCACTGGAGGGCGGACCCATGTAACTCCTTCGGGCTGAGCCCGGCCGGGTCCCATGGGTGGAAACCCGGCCACCAGACGCTAGCCTTCGAGCCCCTCCCCCAGGCCTGGCTCCAGGGTGGGGCCCCGGTAACCCCATACCGGGCGGGGTACACCGAATCCTTGATATACAATTTATCATGAGAGTCTGTTGGATCGTTCTTAGTCTGGCCCTTCACCCAGGACCAGTTTGTCTTGGGAGACCCTATCAGAGGCAAATTGCCCCGGACAACATAGCTCCTGGGATCACTGGGGCACGCAAACCCCCCTACCACGATAAGGTGATGATCCATGAGGGGGAAAATCTGAAAACACACTGAAAATTAAATATATAAATCTGTGTTATAAATCTGCAACACTGAAAATAAAAAAAAAAAAGGGAGGAGAGGTTTTTTTTTTTTTTTTATTTTCAGTGTTGCAGATTTATAATATGTTGCAGATTATCTGCAACAATGAAAATAAAAAAAAAAGGGAGGAGAGGTTTTTTTTTTTTTATTTTCAGTGTTGCAGATTTATAATATGTTGCAGATATTATAAATCTGCAACACTGAAAATAAAAAAAAAAAAAAACCTCTCCTCCCTTACAGAAAAAATTACGATCAGATATTCAGAGATTTCAACAAACAACAGAAAATAAGGCTGCTGAGTTAGGCTTGTTCGCTGTCACTTGATGGGGCGAGTTTGTTGTGGGGGGACTTGACAGTAAACCGGTATTTCACGTGATGCAAAACACTGAAGAGAGTTTTATTTGGATGGGGTTTCTAGGGCGTCACTTTCATGCTATCTGCACATGTGGACTGCAAAGTAATAACAAAATTAACGTTACCAGAATGAAAAAAAGCAGACTGTTAAATGCATTAGTTGACACCTGGATAGTATTTGTCGCTGCATATAAATACAGTATATTGTACATGCAGCACTAATACTACAAGTCCCAGAATGCACTGAAACTGCTACAGTGTAATGGCTGTGTTGTTACCGCCTGCACCAGCTTTCCCACACACTCAGCGGCCCCCATGCATCATCCCTCTGTTCCAGAATGAAATTTAAGCTAGCTCATAAAAAATGGCCGAACAAGAAGTGGAGTTTGAAAACCACGTCTTTCAAGATGTGGTTTGGGTAAATACTCACAATATTTGGGAGTATTTATTGACAATTCATTAACCTGGAGCACATACTGTATATTGATTACCTCTGCAGTAGACTACAACAGTGGCTGCATTTCTTGCGTAGATTAAGAATACATGGCGTTGATAAAAGGATTATGCTAATATTTTACCAGGCTGTGTTGGAGAGCTGTATTAGATACAGCATTACAGCTTGGTTTGGCAACCTCTCTGTGAAACTAAAGAACAGAGTGTTGCGTTTAATTCATACAGCATGGAAAATTATTGGCGATAAAGAGTATTTACCCATGCAGATCTTACATGACCAGGCAGCCTGTAGACAAGCTCAAAAAATAATCAGTGACATGAGCCATGTACTAAACAGTGAATATGTGCGGCTGCCCTCAGGGAGGAGATACAGAGTCCCCAAGTGCTGCTTCACTAGATACAAGAACTCATTCATCCCGACGTCAGTAAAACTTTTAAACTCAGATAAATAGGTCAGGGACACTTATAACTCCTGTTCTTAATGACTGCTGTTATATATTTATGTATGTACTTGTATTACTTATTGGGTTTTATTTCATTTATTACGTACTACATCCATTGTGTATGTGTGGATTGTGTGGTTGCAGCACGGGTGACAAGCCCAAGACAAATTTCCCCTTGAGGGACAATAAAGTTTATCTTATCTTAAGACAGGTGGGAGTCAGAATACCCGTTTACTGATATAAAAGGGAACCCTGTTTGCCTTGTGTGTGGGGCTGAAGCTGCTGTAATTAAAGAATATAACATAAGACGGCACTATGGCATCAGGATAAGCTCAAGGATATGGATAGGCAGTAGAAACTCAAAGGCAGCAGAGTTTTTTTTTAAAAAGGACTGGTGTCACGGAAGACAATGTTCACAAAAGCAAAATCTCAAAGTGAGGCTGCTGTCAATGCTAGTTTTATTGTGGCAGAAGAAGTGGCTAAAGCACCCTGGCCATTTACACAGGGAGAGTTTGTGGAACAGTGCATGATTAAAGTGTGCCATGTTGTGTGTCTGGACAAAAAACAAGCATTTTAAGCACGAGCCTGAGCACAAACACCGTTGCTGGCTGTGCATGTGAGCTTGCCATCAATCTACAAAATCAGCTGGTGGAAGTTCTAGTGAGCAGCAACACTGATACTGCAGCTGCCAATTTTCATCTGTGGCATGGACTCCAGTTTGTGTGTTACAAAAGAACTTTTGGGAATTAAATCACTCCATGGCACAACCATGGCAGTGGTAGATAATTCTTCAAGACATATTTGAAAAATAATCTAAATGTGAAATGAAGCTGCCTTGGGACAAACCAGTTGGACTGACAACAGATGGAGCGCCCGCGATGTGTGGTGAAGAGTGGATTAGTGGACAGGATGCAGGAGGAGAACTGCACAGGTGAGCTGAGTGTTTATCACTGCATAATACACCAGGAATCACTGTGCAGTAAAGCCTTGAAAATGGAACATGTAATGAGTGTAGTAACACATGCAGTCAACTTCATAAGAGCCCAAGGTTTAAATCACCACCAATTCAAGGCTTTTCTGGAGGAGTTGAGCTCCAAAAATGATGATGTGTCCTATCACACAGAAGTGTGGTGGCCAAGTCGAGGGAAAAGTGCTGAACACATTTTTTGAGTAGCACAAGGAAATTTGAGAATTTCTGGAAAGCAAACTAAGAGACACCATGGAGCTGCGGGACGAGAAATGGCTGTGTGAGCTAGCGTTTTTGTGCGATATTATGAGCGACCTTGGTACGCTCAGTCTGCAGCTGCAGGGGTGGGACTGTCGTCACAGACGTGTGTGCTGCAGTCAGAGCTTTTAAAGCCAAAGAAACCGGGGCCAATTTCTGTGCTGCCGATCCAGGACAGACGAGGCTCTGCTGCAGAGTTACCAAATGCGCACTTTGCCTAAAAAGTGAACACTTAGTGTTGCTGACCTTTTGTTCTTATTAAAGACAAAAATAGAAAGATGTCTTTACCTTCTTAACATGTTTCGACTGAGCACTGCAGCCTTCGTCAGAAGAGTCAGGTGACATTTATCAGCTGACTTTCGTAGGCGGGGCCAGCTCAGCAGACCTGTCAGATCCACCGAGCCGGCCCCGCCTTCCACCGTCAGATGGTCTCTGGAGAATGTGATCCCAGGTGTGGGAAAGCATAAAGGCCCCCTCATCTCGGTTCATGCTATTTTTTCCCCGCTTCCTGATTTCTATGGCCTCCTTGATCCAGCGTTTGTGTCTGTTGCTCTCTGATCCAATAATTTTTGCATTGTCCCAGTCCATGATGTGATCATTTCTTTTGCAGTGGTTTGATATTGCTGATTTTAATGTTTCTTGGTTCAGCAGCTGCACGGTAGCTCAGAAGAAAGCTCTTCAGACTGTTAAACACAGCCCAAAAAATTATTGGTTGCCCTCTCCTAAGCCTTGAAGAACTGCACCACGCCCGCTGCCTTAAAAAGGCACAAAAAATCCTGAAGGACCCCTTCCATCCCGGTCACTCTCTCTTCCAACTACTACCATCAGGAAGGCGGTTTAGAGCAATCAAAACAAGGACAAACAGATTCAAAAACAGTTTTTATCCGACCGCAATTACCTTTCTGAATTCTAGTAGAACATGAGGTTTGAAACTGTGAAATTGAGTGTGTGTGATATTTAAAATTAGTAATTTATATAATTTTTAGTTTCTTTTAAGTTTCTTTTTACTCCTCATTCAGTGATTGGTTTGCATTTTAATTTCGTTGTACTTGTTATAATGACAAAGTCTATTCTATTCTTGTTCTGCCTTTTCTTTTTGTGATCTTGTGAGTCGTCCTTGTGTTTCCTTCTCACATTCCTTCTGGTGTTCTTTTTTTCTTGTGGTGAATGATCTTCCAGTTTCTCCAATGTAGGTTTTGTTGCATGATCTGCATGATATTTCATATATTACGTTGCATTTTTTGTCTTGTTCTATTCTGTCTTTGGGGTTTACTAATAACTGTCTTAAGGTCTTCAGGTCGGGGAACAGGGAGATGCTGAAGTCCGTACAGAGGGAGCTGAGGAGGAAGATCAGAGAAGGCAAGGACAGCTTCAGGAAGAAGATGAAGGACAAGCTGCAACAGAGCGACATCGGTGGGGTCTGGGGAAACCTTAAAACCATCTCTGGGCTCCAGAATACCTCCTCCCAGGCCACGGGGGGGCAGGGAGTGGGCGAACAATCTGAACCTGTTTTTTAATAGGTTTGACCAACCGCCCTCCCCCCGACTGCACAACAACCACTGCTGCCTCTAAAGTCATTGAGACCTGCTGTCCACACCCCACTCCACCAACACCCCCCCACTCCCAGCACACAGCCCCCCAACCTGACCCTCACTAAGACCCAGGTGAGGACAGAGCTGAGGAAGATCAAGGCGAGAAAGGCCTCAGGACTGGACGGCATCAGCGCGAAGCTCCTCAAGTCCTGCGCAGACCAGCTGTGTGGGATTGTGGAGCACATCTTCAACCTGAGCCTGAAGCTGGGGAGGGTACCACAGTTGTGGAAAACATCTTGTGTGGTACCTATACCAAAGACTTCCCACCCCAAAGACCTGAACAGCTACAGACCAGTGGCCTTGACGTCCCACATGATGAAGACCCTGGAGAGACTGCTCCTTGCTCACCTCCGCCCCCTGGTGGGACCAGCGATGGATCCACTCCAGTTCGCCTACCAGCATGGCATTGGGGTGGAGGATGTGGTGATCTTCCTCCTTCACCGTTCTCTGCCCCACCTGGAGAAGCCCGGGAATGCGGTGAGGATCATGTTCTTTGACTTCTCCAGTGCTTTCAACACCATCCAACCGATGATCCTGAAGGACAAGCTGCTGTGCGCAGGGGTGGACCAGCACCTGTCATCATGGATCCTGGACCACCTCACTAACCGGCCACAGTTTGTGAGAACCCGGGATTGTGTGTCCAACACGATCATCGGTAGCACGGGGGCCCCCCAGGGAACGGTTTTGGCTCCCTTCCTGTTCACCCTTTATACTGCGGACTTCTCACACAACACAACACACTGCCACAGAAGTTCTCTGATGACTCCGTGATCGTCGGCCTCATCTCCAATGGAGATGAAGCTGAGTACAGAGGACTTATCCAGGACTTTGTGGACTGGTGCCATCAGAACTGCCTCCAGATCAACGCGAGGAAAACTAAGGAGCTGGTGGTAGACTGCCGCAGGCAAGGACAACCCCTCACAGCACCAGTAAATATACAGGGAACAGACATTGAGATGGTGACATCCTACAAGTACCTGGGTGTTCATCTGAACAATAAACTAGACTGGTCACACAATACCCACGTACTCTACAAGAAGGGACAGCGCAGGCTGTTCCTACTGAGGAGGCTCAGGTCTTTTGGTGTACAAGGGGCGCTGCTGAAGACATTCTACGACACGGTGGTGGCATCAGCCATCACTTTTGGAGTGGTCTGCTGGGGCAGTGGCATTACAGCAGCCGATAGGAACAGACTGAACAAACTGATCAAGAAAGCTAGCTCCGTCCTGGGGCAACGCCTTGACTCAGTGGAGGAGATAGGAGAGAGAAGGATGGTGGCTAAACTGTCATCTCTGCTGGAGTCCGAGTCCCACCCTATGCAGGACATACTGAATGCACTGAGGAGCTCATTTAGCAGTAGACTACATCATCCTAGGTGCACAACCGAGAGGTTTCGCAGGTCCTTCCTACCTACGGCTGTCAGACTGTATAACCTAAGCAGGGCTGCAAGCAGAGATAGCAAAAAGACGTGACGACCTAATAGTATTGAATGCAAAAGATGCAACAGACTTACACAAATGGTCCCCTCCAGTATACAACTAGGACAATATCAGTCGCTACGGAGGGTGACAATATGTATGGGTACATATTCATACTATGCAGGGTAACTAAGTAGAGGGTTATGCCGTTTATTCCATCGAGCTACAATGCTCCGCACTGTGTATATACTGTATATTTATGTGTACATATGTATATTCACTGCTCTTATTTTTCTTATCTTCTTAATTATTGCTCTGAGTGTTGCTATCCCTGTGCTGTTGCAATCCTGGAATTTCCCCATTGTGGGACTAAATAAAGGCTTGTCTTAATTTTTTGTGTGGTTTTACTGCTGTGTTTATTTTGTATTTTTTCATGATCCTTTGAATTGGTTCCATGATCCCTCGGATGTATGGTATAGTTATGGTGTCCTTGTTTTTGATTTTGGCTTTTGTTCTGTGTCTTATTTCCTGTTTGTTTTCTTTGTTTTTGACTTATTGTTTCCCTTTGTTTATGGCCCATACTGGATATTGGCAGCGTATAAGTGCATGTTTTATGTGGTTTTCCTCCTCCTGTCTGTCTTCTTGGTTTGTGATGATGGTGGCGCATTCATAACGTCCTGACAACTGATAGTTTGTGTGCTGTGGGGTGTTCTGATGTACATAGTAGGTATTGATCTGTGTGAGTTGGTTTCCTGTAGACTGTGATTTTTAGGTTGCCGTCATCGTTGTGGTGGATTTTCATGTCCAGAAAGGCTATGGTGCCATTTTCTTCCCCTTCGTATGTGAATTTTATATTCCCAGTGCTGTCCATGCTATTCAGATGGTCAGTGAGTTCTTGTGGGTGTCCTTTCCTCATTTTCTCCAGAATGTCGTCCACGCATCTCTTCCAAAGGGTGGGTTTACATTGTGTAGGTGCTGTGTTGATGGCTTTGTTTTCCAGATCCTCCATGAAAAAGCTGCTCATAATGGCTGATAGTGGGTCTCCCATTGCAAATCCTTCTTTTTGTCTGTAGATTTTTCCTCTGTATTGAAAATAGGTGGATTTTGCAACAAATTGTAATAGTTTGGATATGTTGTGAACTGTGAGACTAGTGCGTCTTTTTAGGGTACTGTCATTACTAAGGCGTTCTTGCACTTTATGTAGTGTGACATCAACAGGGCTCTTTGTGAATAATGAAATGACATGTGAAATGAGGATCTCATCTGATTCTATTTTCATATTTTTGAGTTCTTGTGCCAGCTCTTTTGAGTTTTTGCAGTGGTATTCTGATAGTCCAGGGAGGGGTTTGATGATTTCAACCAGGGCTTTTGATAAGTTGTACGTGACTGAGCCGATACTGTCCATTATTGGCTGCAGTGGGATGTCCTTCTTATGTATTTTTGGGGTTCCATAGATCCGGGGGGTGTATGCTGGCTGTGGGTATCAGGTGATCATATGCGACCTTTGTAATCTTTTTTTTAACTTTCTAATAGGGTTTTGAGAAGGGCTTTTAGCATTTTTTTCTTTTCTTCTGTGGGGTTTGTTTTAATGATTTCATATGTGCTTTCACCCACCAACATGGTTTCCATCTGTTTTTCATATATTTCCGTGTCCAATATTACTGTCGTTCTGCCTTTATCTGATGGGAGGATTGTGATTGTTTTATCTGTCTTGAGTGAGGTTAATGCTTTTTCTTCTTCTTTTGTAATGTTGCTTTGTGGTAATTTGACCGTTTTGAGGATTCCTGCAACTGCGTTCCGGAGTGATGCTTTTTCCCCTTGGTCCTGGATTTTTTCACATGCGAGCTCTGTTGCAAGGGTGTATTCAACATGAGGTATTCTGGCTGGTGTGATGGTGAAGTTCAGTCCTCTGCTCAGCACTGTTTTTTCCGTGTCTGTGAGTGTGCGTTTTGACAAGTTTTTGACCTACTTAGCGTTCGTTTCCGTGTGTGTTTGTCTTTGTCCGTTCTTCCTTTCTGTAAGTTTTTTTAGTTTTTTTAATTGGCGGTTTTTCATTATAATGAATTCTTGTTTGTGTGCGTGTTTTAATTGTGCTTCTATCTGCTCCTGCGTTTCCTGGTCGGTCGGGTAGCGTTTCTTGAAAATGCCCATTTTCTCCTTGATCTGGTTATTGATTCGGTCCACTTTGTTTGCCGTCATTCTTATACGTTCTTTGATCAGGTCTTTCCGTGCTTTATTGATAATTTTCTCGGCGTTTTTGGTTGGAATTGGATTTCTTATGTTGAGGCTTGCTGGTGTTACATCCTCATCTCTGCAACGGAGGTTAAATCTCAGGTGGTTTCTGAAGCGTGCTCGTGTTTTCTCCAATTTCTCCAGCCGGCGGAAGTCTTTAATGCAATTTTGTCCATAACTTCCACGTAATAGCTTAAGTAGGTTCATTTTGTCTTCTTATAATTATGTACCTTTTGTTCTTATTAAAGACAAAAATAGAAAGGAGATGTCTTTACCTTCTTAACATGGAAGGTGGATGTGACAGGTCTGCTGAGCTGGCCCCGCCTACGAAAGTCAGCTGATAAATGTCACCTGGCAGCAATCAGCTGACTCTTCTGACGAAGGCTGCAGTGCACAGTCGAAACATGTTAAGAAGGTAAAGACATCTCCTTTCTATTTTTGTCTTTAATAAGAACAAAAGATAATTAAAAGAAGACAAAATGAACCTACTTGAGCTACTTAGTGTTGCGTTCACTCAGCGATTTGCCAACTTCAAAGCTCAGAAAAAAAAGTCTAAACCTCTCAGTTGACGTGGAAACTGCACCCACTAATGTTCAAATGGAGCTGATCAAACTCCAGAGCAGTGACACACTCAAAGCAAAGTTTGACACTGCAGGCGCTGCACAATTCCCACGTTTTATCCCCAAACAAACTGCACAGATGCTCTGCATGTTTGGCAGCATGTACCTGTGTGACAAACTTCTCTCTGTAATGAAGATGAACAAAACATCCCACAGGAGTCATCCCACTGATGTGCACTTTCATGCTGTCCTTAGAATTTCCACAGCTCCGTCTCTGACCCCAAACACTGATGAACTTGCAGCCACGAAAAGATGCCGGGCATCTGGCTTGGGCAAACCTGCATAAGAGCAGTGTGTGCCTGAATGCATGTGTTCTGTGCAATTTAGTCCTGTCACCACAACTGTGGTGGGGATTGATTTTTCTGTCTTCCTTGTTAAAGGGGTCATTGACTGAAAAATGATGTTTGTAGGTTTTAACTGTCTGAAATGTGTCTATTGGTCCCGTAATTATGTAAAAAATATCAAAACGGTCAATTATCTTAAAATCTCTCTCTCTCTCATCATATACATCATGAGACCCGCCCACTGCTCTATTACTGGCCTACCTAGCTGTCTGTCATGTAGATGGAAGGAGTGATAAAGGTAGCCTATTAGCCCCTGAGCCATTAACCCTCTAGCTAACACTGGTACCATGAGGCTCTTACCAAGCGTGGCTTGGTAAGATCCATCCCTGTTACCACCTGGTTCACCAGTCCACAATATACCTCGAGTCACTCCAGCTCATCTCCCAATAATTTCACCGTGATTCCACACTAAGTCGTCAGCATTGGTGTGCCAGTTGCGCCAACCAACCTGTCCTAATGTAACTGGTACCTATACTGGGACCCGAGGCTGTTAGCCAGATGCTGCTGGCTCTCACGGCCAGCTCTTCCACCATCCTCCAAGGCTCTGCGCAACTCCACTCCACCCTCGCAGACAGTGTAGGTGAGCCTTGGGTCCCGGGCCAGGTCGGCTGCAGCCATCGGTGGGCCACCCAGAGTGGGGCTCACAATTTGTTATGGAACCATGGCAAAATTATTAGGAGATGGGCTGGAGTGACGTGAGCTACACCATTGACTGTGGATCAGTGAACCAGTGCTGCTCATCCAAGTTAGGAGGAGGCTAAAAGCTAAAGGCTAGAAGCTAGTCAGCTAATGTCTAACTGATGTAAGGGTGGGGGGGGGAGTTGAATAGGTGAAGGATGTTTCTTCAAGTGATAGGCTTTAAATCACAGCATTTCAAGAAAGCCAGGAAAAATACTAATTTGCTTCAATAATTCAAAAAATTAAAGAAAATATAAACAAAATATGTTACAAACACTTCATTAAGACATGTGTGAGCTGTTAAAATGTAGAAAAAGTGCAGCCAATGACTCCTTCAAGAAAAAAACCCAAAACTATATTTGGGTGTTTTCATGGCCTGGAATAAATTATGTTACTAAAAACTGATGAAAGTAAGGAGGGCATACAAATAATGACGTTGATTTTTAAGACTAATCTGCCATTTGAGTCTGAAAGTTTGGTTTTTTCTGATTCTGAGAAAGTTTGTCCTGAAAACATGGTCAATTTTAAGTCCCCCCCCCTTTTTTAATAAATATTTACAGTGCATCCAGAAAGTATTCAGTGCTTGACTTTTTCCACATTTTTTATGTTACAACCTTATTGTAGAATGGATTAAATTAATTTCATTCATTCATTCATCTTCTTCCGCTTAATCCTTTTCGGGTCACAGGGGGGCTGGGGCCTATCCCAGCATCTTTGGGTGAGAGGCAGGGTCCACCCTGGACAGATCGCCAGTCCATCGCAGGGCCAACACAGAGAGACAGACAACCATTCACTCTCACAGTCACACCTAAGAACAATTTAGAATCCCCAGTTTTGATGCCAATTAACCTAACTTGCATGTTTTTGGCATGTGGGAAGAAACCGGAGAAATCCCAGAGTAAACCCACGCAGACACGGGGAGAACATGCAAACTCCACACAGATCACTGTTGGTCGGGGGCTGGGATCGAACCCAGGATCCCCCAGCCAAGGGTGAGTTGCTGTGCTGCCGCAGTGCTAACCACTCCGTCACTGCGCCACCCTTAAATTAATTTTTCCCGCAAAATTCTACACAGAATACCCCATAATGATAACGTGAAAAAAGTTTGAGATCTTAGCAGATTTATTAAAAATAAAAAAACTAAGAAATCACATGTACATAAGTATTCACAGCCTTTGCCATGAAGCTCAAAATTGAGCTCAGGTTCATCCCGTTTCCTCTGATCATCCTTGAGATGTTTCTGCAGCTTAACTGGAGTCCAGTTGTGGTGAATTCAGTTGACTGGACATGATCTGGAAAGGCACACACCTGTCTATATAAGGTCCCACAGTTTGACAGTGCATGTCAGAGCACAAACCAAGCATGAAGTCAAAGGAATTGTCTGCAGACCTCCAAGACAGGATTGTCTAAAGGCACAAATCGGGGGAAGGGTACAGAAAAATTTCTGCTGCTTTGAAGGTCCCAATGAACACAGTGGCCTCCATCATCTGTAAATGGAAGAAGTTCAGAACCACCAGGACTCTTCCTAGAGCTGGCCGGCCATCTAAACTGAGCGATTGAGGGAGAAGGACCCTAGTCAGGGAGGTGACCAAGAACCCGATGGTCACTCTGTTAGAGCTCCAGCGTTCCTCTGTGGAAAGAGGAGAACCTTCTAGAAGGACAACCATCTCTGCAGCAATCCACAAATCAGGCCTGTATGGTGGAGTGGTCAGACGGAAGTCACTCCTTAGTAAAGGCACATGGCAGCCCGCCTGGAGTTTGCCAGAAGGCACCTGAAGGACTCTCAGACCATGAGAAACAAAATTCTTTGGTCTGATGAGACGAAGATTGAACTCTTTAGCGTGAAGGCCAGTATCATGTTTGGAGGAAACCAGGCACCACTCATCACCAGGACAATACTATCTCTACAGTGAAGCATGGTGGTGGCAGCATCATGCTGTGTGGATGTTTTTCAGTGGCAGGAACTGGGGGACTAGTCAGGATAGAGGGAAAGATGAATGCAGCAATGTACAGAGACATCCTGGATGAAAACCTGCTCCACAGCGCTCTTGACCTCAGACTGGGGCGACGGTTCATCTTTCAGCAGGACAACGACTAAGCACACAGCCAAGATATGAAAGGAGTGGCTTCAGGATAACCCTGTGAATGTCCTTGAGTGGCCCAGCCAGAGCCCAGACTTGAATCCAATTGAACATCTCTGGAGAGATCTGAAAATGGCTGTGCACCGACGCTTCCCATCCAACGTGATGGAGCTTAAGAGCTGCTGCAAAGAGGAATGGGCCAAACTGCCCAAAGATAGGTGTGCCAAGCTTGTGGCATCATATTCAAAAAGACGTGAGGCTGTAATTGCTGCCAAACGTGCATCAAAGTATTGAGCAAAGGCTGCAAATACTTATGTACATGTGATTTCTTTGTTTTTCATTTTTAATAAATTTGCAAAGATCTCAAAAAAACTTTTTTCAAATTGTCATTATGGGGTATTGTGTGTAGAATTTTGAGGATAAAAATTAACTTATTCCATTCTGGAATAAGGCTGTAACATGACAAAATGTGGAAAAAGTGAAGCGCTGTGAAGACTTCCTGGATGCTCTGTATACAGTTTGGCCCTCAGCTTGGACTCGGTTTTTAAATTTGGTCCCTGGTGAAACACAGTTTGACCCCCCTGGTGTAGCCCGAGCTCATGTGTGAGAAGCCGCCACACGCTGAAGCACTCTATATCTGGGTGGGTCAACAGTTGAAAGATTCTGCCACCAACGACAGGCCTGAAAATGATATCACGATATTTCTGTGAATTTTCACAATAACGATACTTTCACAGTATTACAGAATACAGGTTTTTTTTTCCTTTTAAATTTCTGCAAACAGGACTGTTTCACCGGCCAGCATTATTTACCTTCAACATATTCAGGAAAAATAAAACAAAAACTCATTTCTCCATTTTCTAAACAGCAGCTCAGATTTAGTTTAAAATACTTCAGTTCTGCATCAAATATTACAAGCAAATAATAGAAACTGTTACATCTGAACTGCACACAGACATTGGGTTTCATGCTAAATCACTTCACCTGCACTGCATCCGATGCATGGGCCTGTCCTGGGACTTTTGGGCTCTTGTTGCACTGAACAAATGTTTTTTTGTTTTGTTTTTTTCCCTCTCTTTCTTTGGGCGGCTGAATAAAATCAAGATGAAGCGGCCACAATGGAAGTAAAAAGCTACAGCCACTTCGAGATGCACCTCGTCTGACATTAAATACCGCTCCAGCGGTATTGTTGACATGTGGAAAAAAATGCAAGCAGATTATCCACACTGCTGCACAGTTTTGTTTTTTTAACAAGACAGCAGGCTGAAACAGAAAGCGAAACTTAAATATTTCCACTCAACTGGCGACTGTGACTTCGGAGCAGCAGCTTCCCGCCATGTTTGTTTTGTCGTTTCTATGTGGTGTGTCATCATCATACAGCGGACCCCAAATATCGCAAAATTCATTTTTACACCGGTATCAAAATTTATAACCGGTATTATCATGGACGATACGATATGGCACAACCCTAGTGACAGCTGGTGACTGGGTGGAGATTTAAAAAAAAACAAACTTTCCCCAAATATGCAAATTAGTGACAATTTTTACTTCGAATCGCATCGAATTGGCACATTTGCCTGTCATATGGATCTTGCACAAATGTCACACGAACTCTCACTGTGTTTTGGCCCTGAATTTGCCATGGGTTCATAATACATTTTGTACGTGTTGCACTTTTTTG
Organism: Pholidichthys leucotaenia; assembly: GCA_020510985.1. Taxonomy (NCBI): domain Eukaryota; kingdom Metazoa; phylum Chordata; class Actinopteri; order Cichliformes; family Pholidichthyidae; genus Pholidichthys; species Pholidichthys leucotaenia. Next base: position 418,414,092 of record CM035843.1, read on the forward strand.
CACTTACAACTCTCTCACAACAGCCACACAATTCCCGTGCTACACTTGCTTGACAGTTTTCCGTGACAATTCTGAGATCAGGACCACATCTCACCATTCCAGCAGTCATTTTATCATCAGACATCAAGCGAGATCAACCGCAGAAGAAGTGCAGAGACTGCTGGATAAGGAGGCTGCCTCAAGCTGTGTTCAGACCAAACGCGAAAGCACGATTACATGTTAACGTAATGCAAGTATGTGAACAAACGTGTGCGTTGCAGAGGGGCGGGGCTGCCTTTATAACTTATGCAGCTGCTTTTTACCTGCTGTGGAAATCCCTAAAAACACCGTCATGTTTAGGTTTGCAGTGTTATCCAGTGAGGCTCTCACGTGAAAAATTGTCAGTCGCCTCCAAAACTTCACCTGGATAACAGCTGTTTACAGTGCTAGCCCACGTTAGCACATCTGTAGCAGCGGTCCATGGGTGGATAACTCCAACACTCCGATTCAGCTTCAGAGCTCCCGGCCCGTCTGTCTGCAGGTGAGTGGCAGTCTCATTTTTAAACTAGTTTACTCCCCAGTGTTGATACTTTTACTCTGGTGACAGCAGAATCTCAAGGCTGATTACTAGCTAGCACTGCCAAATCCCTCAGATGCAAAGGCGAAAATTTGCATGTTTCCAGTAACTTTACATGTATTTGCACCACACATTCATGTTTGGTCTGAACACATCTTCAGAGTCCTCATCAGACACAGCAGGCCCTGGAATTGGTTCCTCTTCCTCTGTAAGGGCCCGTGGGGCAGGGACAGCAGCCCCCTCTCTCCCTGGTCTTACTTTTCTTGTCCTCGGGTGGCTTTAGGAGTGGGACAAAAGATCGATTCAGTGATGATCACGATACTTGACAGTACTGACAATGCATCGATCCCTAAACGCATGAATCAATCTTTTATTAATCATATACAGAGTACAGTATATAGTTGCATACTCTCTTGGGTATTCAACCAGTTGCGTTTTCAGTCCACTAGATGGCACAAAGCAAGCACACAGTCAAGTCATAGCTTGTCTTGCAAGATCTGCAGCCAGCTTTGAAAGTTAGAAAGCAGTTCGCTCAAATGTCAGGCCCTTTTTGGATTTTGGAACAAAGATCATAGGAAAGACTTTGACATGACACGACCCACAAGAAGCATTGCACAAAAACAACAAAAAAAACCACTCGGAACATGTGGGCCAGCACATGTCTCAGAGCAGCATTAGCAACAGCTAAGCTAGACAGACACCAGAATGGAGCTCGCCTTTTTTCCAATTGCCAAGTAAGTGAAGTTTATTCATGAAGTGCTTTTCACAGACAGATGGTCACAAAGCACTGTACAATAAAATGGAATAAAAGGAAGTTGATGGATAAAAAAATAATTTAAAAAATACAAAAACTTTAAACACAAGATTAAAATAATTTAAAATTATCAGATTTACCATTAAAAAGCAGTTGAACTGAAACTCAATGGAAACTCTTGTTGAACAAAAGAAGTTTTCAGCTGCTTTTTTTTTTTTTTTTTTATTAAAAGAGTCCAGAGTCAGCTAAACATACGAGGGGGGGCTGAAAAGTTCATAGTGGTCAAATTTGACCAGTTTATTTTGCAACCGCAGAGATCCAAGCGCTGCAACACTGATGGAAGAAGTGTGTGGACCGAAGGGAAGAGCATGTTGAGAAATAAACCACATTTGGTCAACTTTGATCACTATGAACTTTTCAGCCCCCCCCCCCCCCCCCCCACACACACACACAGCTGGGGTGGGAGTCAATTCCAAACAACAGTCCACTGCCCTCCGTGTGCAGAGACATCTCTGTGGAAAATGAAGCCCTGAGAATACTTTATTATATGAACGATGCCAACAGTTTTACTTTCCAAAATGATTTGAGGTTGAATAAGGTGAAATATATGGGATTGTGATACCTGATATTGCGATATCATGATTATCGTTGATGGGATCGTTATTGTGATCCGAATCGAAAGGTCCCTCGCGTATTCTCACCCCTAGGTGGCTTTATGACACCATTGGTTGCAGCTGTGTCAGCATGTGCTAGAAAATGACTGGGCTTGTTTGTGCCAGTCTTGCAAGGACACCATCTTGTCCTTTTTGTCTCCAAATGGTCATAATTTAGTTTCTTAGGACCCCAACCCCTCACAAAGTTCTTTCACTTTACTCACACTTTCTGACTCATGGAAACTAAATAAAGAAGGGTTTGAGACACCCGCAACAACTGACCATCCGGCGAGAAAATTTCTTGCACAAATTTTTGGGGGGAACGTGTTCAAAATTGCTGTGACTCAAGAGGAAACTGGAAACTCCCTCACAAAGACCGTTCTCCAACTACTTGCCAGCTGTCGCAACCCAGCGAGATCTACCTTTGGGCTTGAGACAAACTCTACAGCGTGAGTGCGCCATTACCTTCTTTAGTCTTTTTGATGGTGTAGAGGTGGTAGTAGACTGGGAAGCCAGCTGTGGCTCACATGGCTCAGGATGGACTTGTTTCTGACCAGACTTCCTGAGTGACAGGTAAAACTGACCACGGTAGATGACAATGGCGTCTTGATTTGTCTGTGGTGCTGAGTCTTGAGGTAATGTAGAGTAGTTAGATGTGTTTCTTAGGATCCTGTATGCTGCATGGTTAGAGGAAACAAAGCCCATCTGGAGAGGCCCGGGTGTAGCCCGAACATGGGTACACAGAACTGAGGCCATGTTTTCTGTCACGCTGTTTTCTGTGGATGAGGCGTGCTTCTGGCCTTTCTTCCGTATCACTACTGGAGAAATCCAGATTCCTTCTACAGAGCTGTCCGGCTTCCTGGAGATGCTGGGGCCCATTTGTTTGAGCACCGAGTTTGATAAACTGCACAGAGGGATCCTTTTGACCTCAGCCTCCACAGGGATGTAGATCTCCAGTCTGTTGATGGCGTCCATGATTTGCGTGTTCCCCTGTGTGCACAGAAAACAGTTACTGTTTGGGGTACAAACTCGAGTACAGGCGATTAAGACCCAGGGTACTTAATTTACAAAGGATTTTCAGCCCTCATAGCCAGACCTGAACAATTAATAGCATACGTAATTCAGTTGAGATGTGACAAAAAGCTATGATTTGTGGTCATGTGACCCATCAGCAGAGCTGCAAAAAACAACTACTGTGGTAGTCAATTAATCTAATGACTATTTTTTCGATCAGTCGACTAATCACAATTATTTCTGTCATGTCAACCATCTCTGCTTCCTGTTGGCACGGCTCCAGTGCATGTTTAATCTCACCTGTTTTAAGTCTGCACACCTAAGAATACACACACGCGCGCACGCACGCACGCACGCCTCGTTCTCAGTCTATGCCAGGGTTGGGCAACCCGTCCTCCACAGAGCCAGTGTGAGTGATTTCTGTATTTAAAAAAACAACAGCATGGAGCCACAAAAATCTGAGCATAAAAACTGCAGTAAAACAGCAGAATTACAACTACAATCTGGCCCAACAACATCACAATGAAGAGTTTTTTCTTCTATTTTTACAGCTTTTTTATTGTAAATTTGTTGTCTTTTCCCCCTCACAAAACTGCTACTTTTTCTGGTAAATTTTAAGTTTGTCTTTTTTTCTAGCAAAATTGTGTGGGTTTTTTCCTCATTCAACTGTAAGTTTTTTTGTTTTTTTCCCCCAAAAAATTTGTTAAATTTTTTGGCTTAATATGTTTTGCTTTTTTCCTAAATTTGGCATATTTTTCTTTGCAAATTTAAAACCTTTATCGAGTAAAACTGAAGATTTTTTCCATGTAAAGTTGAAACACTTCCCAATAAAGTTTAGCTTTTTTGGTAAATGTTGATTTTTTTTTTTGGCATAATGTTACCTTTTTTAAGGTAAAAAAAATAAAATAAAATGCTGCCTTTTTCATATATATTTGCAATCATTTGTCTTGTTCTGGTAAATTTGTGACTTTTGCCAATTTTTGTGCTCCAATAATACGCAAGTAACCAATTAATTTTATTTTAACTACGCCTCGGTGAAATGGAGAAGCATACGGTAATCATTCAATGTGCGCGCGTGTCTGTTACCAGCTTTTCAGCTCGCCCGGTCAAAATTGGACTCCGTGCTGATTGGATAACACACAGCATCACGACCTGTCAGTCACCACAGTGTTGCTGGGACAAAACAAGGAAAGGAAAGTTAGAAAAGGATAATACTGAAAATTTAATGCTTAAAAAATTATACCATAGAGTTACTGTGATTGCGTAGATCTAAAGGATAATTCGCCGTATGTGGAGAATGAGATGTGCAAACGCACTGGGCGGAGCATCAGCGGGGTCTAAGCGGTCTATGGAAAGCCATAAGTGTCAAAAATCATCAAGTTATAACGCAAATTTCAATTAGTAGAATGCATTATATAATATAAAAATGCCGTTTGATTACGCCACCTGGTGTATGGGTAAGAATACGCCACCTGGCGTAAAACATGTCACCTCACGTTGTTTTTTACATATTTTATGATAAAGAGGAACCACCCTGATTTCTCAGAGCCTGTAGAGTCAAAGACAGCTCATCCAATCAGCACACTCCAAAGGCAGGCAAGACCAGAAGATCCCTGATGAGCTCATGACTCGTTCCTGCAGTCCCCCATGCTGCTGCTGGCTTAACACACCCTGTTTAAAAATAACCTTTATAAAAACAGTCACTTGTGTCACCCTAAATTTTAGTAATTAAAGAAATGATAGGGGCTCAGCTAGGGATGGGCATAATTTACCGATTAACCGATAATTGATCATTAAGAATTTCACCGAGGAAGTTCATTTTCGTCGACAAACCGTTTTTTTTTTTTTTTTAAACAATCCGAGGTTATTAGGCCTAGTGCACGGCCGTCCTCAAACAATGCAATGGCAAAATTTGGGCACCAGGGGGCAACATTACACCATCGCCGTACCCTGGCGTGCCTCAGTTGATACATGCGGGCTTCCGTAGGGCAATCGCCAAATCATGAAGCGGTTACGGCGAAGTGTTGCGTGGGACCATTTCAATTTAAAAAATGACCAGGTGTACTGCAATCACTGCAATGCAGCATACAAATACACCTCATCGACAGGGTCCACGGAACACCCTTATTACGCGAAGAAACCGCCAACAGTGGTTGCGCGCTGAGTAATGGCGGTCGTGAAGATTCTTTTTTTTTTTTTTCAGAAACTTTATTGAGAAGGTCATGAAGATTCGGTGTACACACGTCGAGGGAAGCTGCAGGAGGCGGCGTAGTGGCTCGACGGGAAGACTATTTCACACAAAATGGCACAAGAGAACAGCAAAAAGTTCTGCGCGGCTAGACTAAGTAACACGAGCGATAGAGCAATGAATGCGGTCTTCGTTTGTTGGGTGGCCGCTCGGCAGGGACAGAAGCTGCTAGGCTCAGCACTGCATAGAGTTTGTGGTGCTGGGTGTCAGAGCGCTGAGTGTTGGCATTTTGCACCTCGTCAAACATGGGTTCGAATCCCTGCTTAAGCAATGCAATATTTTAAATGTTTTACAGTTTCATAATGTGTATTCTTAATGCAATATTATACATCTTATAAAGTACTTATAAATTTAAAGCAGCTATTCCCTGTTGAATATATGCATTCATTTATCCCACATACAGCCGTATAATATACATCACCTTTCATATTTGACTAGTCAATTTAGCCCTCTGCTGTATTTAGTAATTTTCTCTATATGTTTGTGCCCTATTCACAAGAGACCTTTCTGTGTGTATGTTTGGCTGTATTGTATTTGTTTTTTTTTTAAAAAAAGACTAAAATAACCTTTTTCAGCATGAAGTTTCCCTTTGATGCCAGTAGTAAACTCTGGTTTGAATAAAATATACCCAGAGCTGAAGTTATTTGTTGATCATTCATTCATTCATTCATATGATCTAAAGATGTGTCTCTAAATACAATGAAATACTATATTATATTTGCTTATAATTGTGCTAGAACATGCTCATTGTAGTTACTGTATTCTTTAATAGTGATTTAAACCAACCATTTCTTTAAAAAATGACTAAATGTTATAACTCCAATAATTTTCAAAGATTTACATTTCCTCTGGGATTAATAAAGTATTTCTGACTCTGACAGTCACTAGGAGTCACTTTCAGCAGTATCAGCATTTATGAATAGGAGTCAGGCCTGTTTACATGTCCAAAATTAGTGTCAATTAACAGGTCCAAAATTAACAGCCCAGAAGAACCAGCTGAAGGACATGATGATGTGATGTATTACTAGTTTGCCTGGGGATCGTGCTGTACAGGGATTTGACTTTTGGAGCTTGCCGTAGCCGACACCGGGCAGTCGACGTGGTGACGTGAGGCGGGCTACAGCCAGTATATATAATGAGTGTGAATCCCAATAAAGTTCAGTTCGTTGCTCGGTTCAACATGGCTCAGGTCTCCTGTTATGAGGACATAACAGATCGATTGATGTCTAGAACTCAAAAAGGTTACAGTGTGGAGGAATGAAGTGACTTGACACGAGAGCTGCCAGTTCAGAACTTTATTCAACTCCAACATGAATATACTGAATACTTGGTGCCAAGACGCATACAAATATGGCCACCATCTCCACCCCCTTCTTCCCAAGTCAATGGGTGCAAGTGGAGCCTCCTAGTGGTCCACCACACAGCCCCCCCCCCCCCCGCGAACACCCAGAAGGGGCCTTAACAGTCCAGCCTCTTGGGCTTGAGCAATCGCCCATAATGGCTATAATGTGGAGCAGCCGGGCCAGCAGGGGGGTCTCCCGGTTGAGGGAGGGAGGGAAGAGACTCAGTCTCCGGTCTTGGCCAAGAGTCCTCTGAAGGGGGAAAAAAACAACCTGTGAACCCACCACAAGCGGGTGTCCATGCCGGGGAGCCTGGGCCAACACCACCTGCTCATCTGCCAACACGTGAGTGGGCTTAAGTCTGTCTATGCAGGCGGTTTCCCTGCGCCCCCCAAAATCCAACACAAAATGTTTTGCCCCAGTTTCCAAAACTCTGAAAGGGTCGTTGTAAAGTGGACGCAGCAGGGTCCTGTGGGCATCGTGTCTGACAAAAACAAACTCGGCATTCTCCAAACACTTCAGAACAAAAGTGCAGAGAAATCAATGGTGCACCAGCCCCGGAACGCTACTCGACTCTGCCCTAGGAAAAAGGCGCGCAGACGAGTCGGCACCGGGTGCAGGACCTTCTGGCAAAAATTCACCCAGAATCTGCAACTGTTGACCAAAAATGAGCTCAGCCAGGGAAGCTGCAAGATCCTCCTTGGGTGCGCAGTGCAACCCCAGTAGGACCCAAGGTAGGCGGTCGACCCAATTCACGTTGGTCAATGAGGCTCTAAACGCGGCTTTAAATGACCTGTGGAACCTCTCGCACAAACCATTAGCCTGCAGGTTGAATGCGGTGGTACGGTGAACTTTGACTCCTAGGCTCTTGGCCATAGTGGACCAGAGTTCTGAAACGAACTGGGGGCCCCTGTCGGAGGTGATGGCTGATGGGGAATGAAATCGCATGACCCAAGATGACAAAGATGCACGGGCTATGTCAGCAGAAGTGGTGGAAGCCAGCGGAACTGGTTCTGGCCAACACGTGGTGCGGTCCACTACCGTCAAAAGGTGTGTGAAACCTTGCGATGGCAGAAGAGGGCCCACTAAGTCCACGTAGACGTGGTCAAATTTCCTGCTTGGAATCTGGAAAGGTTCGAGGGGGGGGCCTTGGTGTGCCTCTGAACCTTAGCCTGCTGGTACATAGTGCATGCAGCAGCCCACTCCTTCACATCCTTGTGTAAGCGGGGCCAAACAAATTTAGACTCCACCAGCTTAACGAAGCAGGTACGCCAGGGTGTGAGAGAGTGTGAACGGACTTGAAAACGTGGCGGCGCCAAGAGCCCGGAACAAGCAGGTGGGGACGGCTGGTGGAGACATTGCAAAGTGTGTGTGTGTGGGGGGGGGGGGGGGCAACCCTCTTGTACCACCCTGCTCTCCAGTTTAAGGCCCGTACCCATGGAACAGAGCGCGAGAATGTCTGCATCCCCTGATTGGTCGGTGGCCATGGCGGAAAAATCAATACCCAAGTAGACTGAAGGGACCAGCGTGAGCGACAAGCAGTCGGCCACAACGTTGAGCTTACCGGCCACATGCTGAATGTTGGTAGTGAACTCCGATACGGCGGCTAGATGATGTTGCTGACGTGCCGACCATGGCTCTGAGACCTTGGACATCACATAAGTTAGAGGTTTGTGGTCAACAAATGCGGTAAACGCGCGACCCTCAAGCCAAAACTGCACGGTGGCGCAGTGGTTTAGCACTGTGGCAGCACAGTTTTACCCTTGGCCAGGGGATCGCGGGGATCATGAGATCGTGGGTTCGATCCCAGCCCCCGACCAACAGTGAGCTGTGTGGAGTTTGCATGTTCTCCCCATGTTGCGTGGGTTTACTCTGGGATTTCTCCGGTTTCCTCCCGCATACCAAAAACATGTAGGTTTAGGGCGCTCGCGCACGCAGCGACCAGCAGCCGGTGGCTTGTCACCAGACTGCAAACCAAGTCTACCTACGGGAACAAATAAGTAACAAAAAAAAAAAACAGACTTCCGGTCTGGACGCCATGGCGACTGCAGCTTAACACTGAAGTTCTCAGACCCAATCTAGGATAACACCTTAAAAATCAAACTTAACGGATTTTTGGAGGAGTGAAAATCAAAAGACAAAATCATCATGTCTAAAGGAAAACAGAAGAAACTGAAATTCTCCAGGCCAGGACACGTATCGGCTGGAGAATCCGAACTGGAAGATCTCCGTTCAGAAGACGAGGAACTGGTGATAGCTAACAAAAGGGTTAGCCTGAAATCACTATTTGAGGAGCTACGACGATTTCGCCGAGATGTTACGGCCGAATTTCGGGAATTCAGAGAAGAATTGAAAAGGACAAACAGCAGAGTGGACCAGGCTGAGAACCGAATCTTGGAAACAGAGGATCGAATAAAAGTGCTCGAAGATTCTGTGCTAGACCTACGCAAAAGACAAGCAGCTATAGAGGCTAAGCTAACCGACCAAGAAGGAAAACAAAGAAGAGACAACATAAGAATTCATGGTCTGATAGAAGGAACCGAAAATGGTTTTAACTCAATGGCAGAATGCGTGGAATCCTTACTAAGAGAGAAATTGGATATTCCACAAACCACCGACTTGAAGATAGAAAAGGCACATCGTTCATTAGCCGCTAGGCCGGCGGCGGAAGCGCCCCCACGTTCGGTGTTGGTAAGATTTTCCAATTTCAAAATAAAACAAGAGGTTGTAAGACTGGCCTGGCAGAAAAAAGGATTTATGCACCAGGAGAGAAAAGTCTACGTGGAACACGATTACGCCCCGGAGGTCCTTAAAAAGCGCAGGGAATACAATGACGCGAAAAAGGTGTTAAGAGAGAAGAAATTGCGCTTTCAGACACCATTTCCTGCGAAGTTAAGGGTCTTCTACGGCGATGAAACGTGTCTCTATAATTCGGCGGAAGAAGCAACAGCTGACATGGCGAAAAGAGGCCTCCCGGTAACGGTATTTAAACCCCCAGCAGACCCGAGTGAGAAGATCAAAGCGCAAACATGGACAACACAAAGACCTTCAAAATCCACGGACCAGCAGCGGGAAACCCAGCACCAGAGCGTCGCGGATAAACTATCCGTTTTCAGGTTGGAATAGCGACCTTTTTTTTTTTTTTTTTTTTTTCTCTTGAATCAATCCGCACATCCAACCCCTCTCATACAAGGTAACAAACATTAAAGGAGATGCATATTCAGCATGTGGTAAAACATTTCATGGAACAATCATATTATTTGAAACAAATAAGTCTTTGTAATAAAAAAAAAAAACTTGTTAAAATAGAAATGTGACAATAATCCACATGTTCTCCTCATACTAACAAATACTGTTTTTGCGTGAATGTTTGATGTGATGGGGGTGGGAGGGTGCACACAATTTCACAGGGTTTAGGCATAAAAGGAAAAAAAAAAAAAAAAATCATTACAAGTTTGGATTGGGTTCTGAAACTCACGTTAAAAGCATGGGACTACTTTCAGTGGTAAGAGAGGGCCCTCAACACGTAACAGAGTTTGAGGAATTTCCCTCAGAGCCTTCACTCCATCAAGGCTCTTACAGGGTCTTTAAAAAGACCTCAGCTCAGGAAGTTCTTATGACAGCTTTTTGTTTTAAAGTTTTTTACACTATGTTCTTAATGTTTTTCTTGTTTCTAATGTTCTTTCAGTTTCTGAGTAGCATAAAAGAAGGCCACCACACAGTTATACTAAACAAAACAACACAATGGAGAAACAGGGTGTAACCAAAATAATTTCATATAATGTAAAAGGAATCCTGAATCCAGTTAAAAGATCCAAGATTCTAGGCAAAATGAAAAAAGACAAAGCAGGAATAATACTTTTACAAGAAACCCACCTAACAGACATGGAACACAATAAACTCAGTAGACAAGGGTTTAAAATGATCTCTTCATCTTCATATAAATCAGGGAGGAGGAGGGGAGTAGCGACATTGATATCAACCAAAATTACATTTGAAAAAAAATCAGAACACAAAGATAAAGAAGGGAGATACAGTTTGGTAACTGGGCGGCTAGAGGGAGAAGATATCACCCTGCTGAATGTGTATGCTCCCCCAGGGGCTAACTGGAAATTTTATAAAAATGTATTCGACCTAATGATAACTAAAGCTCAAGGTTTAGTGATATGTGGTGGGGACTTCAATCTTAGACTGAATCCATACTGGGATGCTTCTGGTAATTCCCCACATCAAAATAACACCCAAAACAGGAAGACTCGGATGCTACTAAAAGAATTGGGAATCTGTGATGTGTGGAGGGAACTCAACCCCAGTGTAAAAGACTATACATTTTACTCAACTCCACATTCATCTTACTCAAGGATTGACTATTTTTTTATGTTTAATAGAGACATTGGAAGAGTAAAAACATGTAAAATAGGACTGATGGATCTCTCCGACCACAGTCCGATCTACATGGACTTAAATATCCAAAAATACACAAATAATACATTTTCTTGGAGGTTAAATTCAAATGTCCTGAAAGGACCATTGAAAGATGAATTGGAATCAGATATTCTCAGATATTTGGAAGATAACGATAATGGAGAAGTATCCCCTTTAATACTGTGGGATGCATGTAAAGCTGTAATAAGAGGAAAGATTATTGCAAAACTGGCAACCCAAAAGAAACTAAGACAAGAAAAACTATCCACATTAGAGTCAGAACTTAGGAACCTAGAAAAAGAACACAAAGGCAACACTCATTCTACTGACTCGCTCAAGATTAAGGAAATTAAAAACCAAATAAATGAGATCTACACAATAGAAATCCAGAAGAAACTTACATTTCTGAAACAAAAATACTATGAAGCAGGCAGTAAATCGGCAAAATTGCTAGCCTATAAATTGAGGAAACATCAAACAGAAAGAGCAATCTACAAAATCAGAGACCCAGTATCAAAGGAAATAAAATTCAGAATTCAGGATATTCTTAAAAACTTCGAGAATTACTATAAGAACTTATACTCCCACAAAAAACATAAAAACGCATCCGAGGCATTCCTAAACACATTAAACCTTCCCCAACTTACGGAGTCACAAAATAAAACACTACTGTCAGAAATACATCCTAAAGAATTGGAAAAAGCAATTATGAAACTTAAAGCTAACAAATCCCCAGGAGCTGATGGCTATACAGCAGAGTGGTACAAAACCTTTAAACAGCAACTATCTCCTCTCCTCCTGAAAACATTTAATTATGTCCTCCACACAGGGGAAATCCCCCCCTCCTGGAGAGAAGGGGTCATTGCAGTTATACCTAAACCTGAAAAGGATAAACTAGAGTGCTCCAACTACAGACCAATCAGTGTACTAAATCAGGACTATAAGCTTTTTACCATTATCCTTGCCAAAAGGTTAGAAAATATACTGACAGACCTAATTCATTTAGACCAAACAGGTTTTATAAGACAAAGACAGACACAAGACAACATTCGACGCACTTTACACATAATTCATCATATAAAAAAATATAACTTAAATGCAGCCATATTGGGATTAGATGCTGAAAAAGCATTCGATTCGGTTGACTGGTCTTTTCTATATAGAATCTTATCCAGTTTCAATTTTCATAACAACTTCATTAGAACTATACAGGCATTATATAAAAAACCAACAGCTAAAATAAGGATTAACGGTAATTTATCATCATCTTTTGAACTGGAAAGAGGATGTCGTCAGGGCTGCCCCATGTCTCCACTGCTCTTTGCAATCTTCATAGAACCTCTGAGCCAATGGATAAGACAAAACCAAAAAATTCAAGGTATTACACTTGGTCAGAAGGAACATAAAATAGCACTCTTTGCTGATGACATTTTAATATACTTAGGGCAGCCGGACACTTCTTTACCAGAACTAACCTCAGTTTTTTCAGAGTATGGAGATTTATCGGGATACAAATTAAATATGCATAAAACCCAAGTTTTAACATTCAACTATGACCCAAATCATTATTCACTAAGCAAACTCAAAACTAACTGGGAGTCGGAATCTATGAAATATCTGGGGGTCAATATCCCGAAACAACTCAACAAAATTATATCACTAAACTATGATCCACTGGTGACAAAAATAAAATCTGACCTAGCAAGATGGAATATGATACCATTCTTGGGTACTGCACAAAGAATTGAAGCAGTCAAAATGAATATACTTCCACGTCTTCTATACCTTTTCCAAACAATACCGGTAGAACCTCCCAAAAAAACATGGCAGGAGCTGGACAGAAGGATCTCAAGATTCATATGGCAGGGCAAGAGACCTAGAATCAGATATAGAACCCTACAGCTAAACAAAGACAAAGGTGGGCTCGCGCTGCCAAATATCAGGGACTACTTTAAAGCCGCACAAATTAAAACTTTAGTAGAGATATGTAACCCAGTCTACACTGCACAATGGAAGGAGATCGAATGCCAAATAACAAGTGACATCCCCCTACAGGCGATAATAGGGAACAATGTCTTACCTAAGCTTTTGAATAACACTAACCCGTGGATAGAGACCCCGCTAAAAATTTGGTTTAAGATAGTCAGAGAGAATCAAACTAAAGAGCCCTATCGACTTCTGCAATGGATCGCCTATGATCAGGACTTTACTCCTAATAAAACAGACACCAGATTTAAAAAGTGGAAGGAGAAAGGGCTGATAAAATATTACGATTTTTTTAAAGGGCAAATCTTAAGAAGTTTTGAAGATTTGAAAAAACAAGGCCTAATAAATCAAGACCTTTACAGGTTCTTCCAGCTTAGACACCACATAAACAATATACTTAAAAAGGAGGTTTTGGAAAGGGCCCAGTCAGGTGTTCTGAAGGTCTTCTTAATGGCATATAAAGGGATCCCAGGGATCAGATACATTTCTAAAATATACCAAGGTCTTCAAGACTTAAAAGGAGACAACACATCTTATATAAAAGAGAGATGGGAAAAAGAGGGGAATTTCACTTTACAACTGGAAATATGGGAAAAGCTAAATAAACAGCAATGGAAAAGTACCTCATCCCTGCAGTGGAGAGAATTTGGATGGAAAAACTTGGCAAGATTTTTCAGAACACCTGCACAAAACAAATTTACCCATAAGGGATTGAACTGTTGGCGCTTGTGTGGTGAAAAGACTGCAAATCATTTTCATGTGTTTTGGTCATGCCCAGTTATCCACCAATATTGGACCAATGTACAGACAATATTGGGGAAAATATTCAAAATAACAGTTCCCTTTTCTTTTGTAACTTTGTATTTGGGTTTACTACCGGACTCACTGGAAAGACGAGGAGAAAAATACTTATTCAATGTTTTAATATTGGCAAGCAAAAAAGCTCTAACTAAAAAATGGATGTTGAAGGACTGTCCTACACCTGAAGATTGGACTAACGTGATCCAAGACATTTACTCGATGGAAAAGTTGACATTCGCACTGAGACAGGACATGGATGTGTTCATGAACTTTTGGCAACCCTGGACCGCATATGTGTCTTCCATTAGATCTAATCTTTGACAAATACCATTTCAATAATGGTTCCGCTCTTTGTTCCAACGCTACTCAGATGCTCTTTTATCTTTATTTACTTACTTTTTCTTTTTGTTTGTTTTTTACTGGTTTGTTTGGTTTTTTTTGTTATTTGTTTCTTGTTTTTTTTTCTCTTTAATTTCACTTTTTCTTTCACTTTAAAAAAAAAAAGGGGGGTGTTGTAAGAATTAATCTTCCAATGTTGTCAGATATCAGAAAATAAGGGAACATGTGATGAAAATGTAAACACTGCATTGCTGTAACGACCTGTATACCCCTTTACAAAAACTTAAATAAAAAAAAAAAAAAAACTGGAAGTGTTGCGTGGCCAGGTAGAGAGCCAACAATTCCCTGTCCAAAGTGCTGCACTTATGCTCGTTATTGCGCAGAGTACGGCTAAAAAAGGCAAGAGGTTGCCATGAACCGGAGACGTACTGTTCCACCACTGCTCCGACCGTGACATCAGACACATCCGTAGTAAATGCAATCCATGCCATCGGGGATGGGTCAGCCAGCAAAGCTGCATTGGCGAGCGCAGCTTTGGCACCCAAAAAAGCCTGGACCCGATCGGGGGTCCAGTCAATGCTATCCGCGGGTTTCTTCTTGAGTATGTCGTAAAGCGGTTGCAGCAGCTGGGCTGCCCGGGGAAGGAAACTGTTGTAAAAATTAACCATCCCCAAAAATTCCTGCAGTGCCCTCACGGTCTGTGGACGCGGGGAATTTGACACCGCCCACACTTTATCCAGCATTGGAATTGCGCCCTCAGATGAGATGTGATGGCTCAAGAAATCAATCTCCAGCAACCTGAACTGACACTTTGCTGGATTAACTATCAGTCCATGTGCTTCCAGCCGATGGAAAACTTGTTTCAAATGGGAGAGGTGTTCCTCCTCAGACGTGCTAGCCACCAGAATGTCATCTAGTGATGATGTTCAAATGACGGAAATCGCCACATGGCCGCCATGAACCATTGGACTTGGGCACCATGTACAGCGGGGACACCCAAGGGCTATTGGAGCGCCTAACAATCCCCCAACGTTCCAAGTTGGCAAACTCTTCCCATGTGAAAACTAGCCTCGCTGCGTCTAGGCGGCGCGGGCACGTGAAAACCAGCCGGCCCTTTGTGGTGATAAAATGCTCAACCCCATGTTTTTGATTGATTGATTTTATTTGAACATTCAGACAAAAAGAAAAAAAGAATTTAAAACAAAAATCAAAACCAAAAAAATTAAATGTTCAAAAGGAGTGGGAAGAAGCCAATGCTTATATAGTCCCACCCCTTTTCCATACCCAACAAATTACATCACTCTAGTCATCATTCATCCCATGATAAATGCCTCCAGCGCTTATATACCTCTTCTGATTTTTTTCCGCATTTAAAGTACTTTAATAAACTCATGTTTCTGTCAGACTGTCACGCTAGCGAGACACTCTGCCTGATGACTGACTGGAAAGCTTGCGTGGGCGGGGCACTTCTAAACTCTGTGAGGATGATGGCCAAGCACGTTGTTCGTGTGCACGCTTGCGGAAAGTCATTGCTTCATATATTTTTCTTAAATTCATACATCCTCATTAGTATGGTGGTAATTTTGAAATGTTACCAGAGGAAACACTGGCTAACATCAGGTGACACGCTCTCAAAATGTCAGGTGAGCCTAAACCTATAACTGAGGTGCAGATGCAAGCAGAATACATGCTATTTAGTCACATGATCAGGGATCTTTTTAGACTTGTCTGCCTCTACAGAGAGCTGATTGGATGAAACACCTTTGAATCTGTTGGCTCCAGAGAAATCAGGCATGCCTACTTACCATAAAATATTGTAACGTCGGGGCCATTTTAAGGGAGCCAGGGATTTCCCAGCATGCTTTGCCAGTTTGAAACGTTACTGTGTGTGTGTTAAATGTGTTACCTCTGAGTTATACTGCTGTGTCATTATAACTGCATTATAATGGCCCAGCAGTGTTTAGCAGGATTAGGGCAAGATGTATCATGTGTGTGTAACCGTGATGTAAACAGAGGTCTGTGAGAATGACCTCCGCTCCTGTCTGTGCTGAGAAGCAGGTTGGGGGTCGGGGTGTGTGAAAATAAATCTGGTTGATCAGAGCCATCTGCTCCATTGTCTTTTTGTGTGAACCCTTGCAAACGTTACACTGGTGTCAGAAGTGGGATCTCCTGTCCAAAGCAGTAATGGGGCGCTGATGTCAAGAACCAGAGGGGAGTAGTGTAGCGAACTCAATATGAGCACCCTACTTGGCTTGCCAAGTGGGTTGACCCTATTGGCGACACAGGTAGGGTGCGGGACTCCGGAGCGGGAGGCGTGAGTTCGAATCTCCCGGTGGGACGTCGCCATGTCGAGCAGCACGTTACACTGGTGTCAGAAGTGGGATATGGAGCGAGATGAGGATCCAGGTGGAGGTACAGCGGCCGGAGCGATTCATCGCTCAGCCGGGAACGGAGTGTAGAGCTGAGACGCCGGCCCCTGGAGAGCTTCGCCGCGCTGGACGGAGCAGAGCAAACCAGCCCCGCTTCCCGCCCTTTTCAGGGCAGGACGGGCTGGCGATTCCAGAGCGACTAAGAGCGGCAATCGACCGGGAGATGACAGTCTCATCCATTCAGCAGCGGGCCAAGATTCCCCGCTACAACGGCGAGAACCTGTTGGATGACCACCTGGCCCAGGTCGAGCTGGCTGCCGCGCTGATCATCAGAGGAAACCACCGTGCTGAGAGCGAGTGGAGGAGGAGCTACGGCAGATCACAGCAGCGCGTGCACGAAGGAGACAGCCGTGGCGATGCGAGGAAGGACGGCTTCCGCTGCACAGAGCCAGGGTACATGGCATGGTACTGCCCCGCACACAGCGCACGACAAACTGGCCCCTCGCCGACGCTAAATTAGAGCGAGGTGGCATGGACGGGAAAAAAAGCCGCCTCCTGCAGATGCTTCCCCCGGCAGATGACGTCACAGAGGCGCAGGAGCGACGCAGCGGAGCGAGCAGGACGAAGATGCGGCCACTTTCCAGGCGCGGCAAAGGCTGGACGCATGGATGCGGGCCAGCGGCCGCCTGGGAGAACTGGCAGCGGTGGGAGTCGGCCGGAGCGGGCCTGGGACTCCCGCTGCCAGGGAAGGGACTGTGCGTGGTCCTACAGAGGCTGTCAGATGTGTCCATCCGCCCGCTGATGGCCAAACCGGAACCCTACCCCAACCAGATGCTCTGACCGAGACTCAGATGGCCCGTGCATGCCGCCCTGGCACCGGGCTGACTCGCGTTGGATTTCTGAAAGTGGACTTTGAATTTTCTGGGGACAGAAACCAGTCCAGGGGGGGGCAGTGTAACGTCGGGGCCATTTTAAGGGAGCCAGGGATTTCCCAGCATGCTTTGCCAGTTTGAAACGTTACTGTGTGTGTGTTAAATGTGTTACCTCTGAGTTATACTGCTGTGTCATTATAACTGCATTATAATGGCCCAGCAGTGTTTAGCAGGATTAGGGCAAGATGTATCATGTGTGTGTAACCGTGATGTAAACAGAGGTCTGTGAGAATGACCTCCGCTCCTGTCTGTGCTGAGAAGCAGGTTGGGGGTCGGGGTGTGTGAAAATAAATCTGGTTGATCAGAGCCATCTGCTCCATTGTCTTTTTGTGTGAACCCTTGCAAACGTTACACTGGTGTCAGAAGTGGGATCTCCTGTCCAAAGCAGTAATGGGGCGCTGATGTCAAGAACCAGAGGGGAGTAGTGTAGCGAACTCAATATGAGCACCCTACTTGGCTTGCCAAGTGGGTTGACC
Organism: Pholidichthys leucotaenia; assembly: GCA_020510985.1. Lineage (NCBI taxonomy): Eukaryota > Metazoa > Chordata > Actinopteri > Cichliformes > Pholidichthyidae > Pholidichthys > Pholidichthys leucotaenia. The sequence continues at coordinate 418,431,985 of CM035843.1, forward strand.
CTATTGGCGACACAGGTAGGGTGCGGGACTCCGGAGCGGGAGGCGTGAGTTCGAATCTCCCGGTGGGACGTCGCCATGTCGAGCAGCACGTTACAATATGTAAAAAAAACACTGGGTAGTGTGTTTTACGCCAGGTGATGTAAATTACGCCACCTGTCGCAAAACACGTCACATGCTGTAAAAGACATCATGCTGCGTTTTTAACGCCAGGTGGCGTATTATTACACCAGGTGGTGTAATCCAGGGGTGTCCAATCACGTGCCATAGAGGGCCAAGACCCTGCAGGCTTTACCTCCCACCAGTGTCTTCGGCAGCAAATTCCACTGAACTTCTTCCCACTGATTGCTGATCAATGAAAACACCTGCTGAAGAGACTGGGTAGAAGAGAAAACCTGCAGGGTCTTGGCCCTGCATGGCACATGATTGGACACCCCTGGTGTAATCGAACTGTGTTTTTATATTATATAATGTGTTCTCCTAATTAAAATTTGCTTTATAACTTGATGATTTTTGACTCTTTTGGCTTTCCATACAGGTCTGACAAATCAACACAACATGCCAGGAGAAACTGATGGCGATAAAAACAGTTATTTTCAATAAAGTGAAAAAAGATAATGCATGGAGTGTGTTGTTGCCCTGAGGTTGATTTATCATGGAAAACAGCTGAGCTCTGTGGTTCCACCCATCGGTGTTCTGACGGCATATCTATCAGAACAGCTGAGATACGTGCAGGACATCCAGGAGAACTGAAACGGGGGGGGGCAGCAGCTGAACCGGTGGATCGCGGTCCTTCGGAGGCACACGGGTATAGCAGCAGTCGATGGGTGTCAAATACACAGCACTGCATGAGTTTATTGATACACACAAGGAATTCAAGATGACACCGAACAGTGATATAAACCAAAATAAAATAACTATAATGATCACTGAACAACTCCCATTCCCCAAAGTGCAAGATGCATTATTATCTTGAACATAAGTGATAAAAGATCAGACTAATAAGTGATCTGACAAATAAACAAGGGATCTGAAATGGTCGCCAATATTGGATGTCCTATTATTTTCAATATTTGGGTATTCTGTAATAAATATTCACACAGTCTTATCTTAGTGCCATTTCCTCCCTTTTATGCGTGTTAAAGCGTAACGTGATTACCTCCATATAGGCTACACCTCTATATTCCACTTTCAAACAGCCTATATTTGGGCCCGGAAAGCCTGATGGGAGCCCTGGTTCAGACGCCAATACTTGGTTCTACGGGCAACACACTAGTCCTCAGAATTACAATTCTGTGGATGAATATCACAATTAAAAACGCATATGAATATAAGACAAAGAAGAACACTAAAAAATAACTTGCATACACAGGAGACAATCTTAACAACTCGAAGCTTGGGTGCTGAAAACAGTCGCATCAGTGTTTAGATCCAAGTAAAAACGCTGTTAAAGGTGAACATGTTTTTGTTCCACCGCCACCATCAAGCATCGAAAGTGACAATGAGTGTCTCTATACACAATATCCGACTTCTTCAGGCAGAATGAAGAAAACGTAGTAGAATGAAACAGGACGCCATGACTTGTGTTTCGATTTCGAACAAATACGAGCTTGGCTACTCGCCTGGAGGCTTGCCCGACAACATTCTAGCCCTCTTTTTAATCTCTGGGGCCATGACAGCCCGAACAGCAGGTCATTCTTTCACGGCTGTTTTCCTCACAGCAGCGGGAGCGCTGACAGTGTGTGGCTACACGGCTGGCTAGCTAGCTAGCTAAGGAGCAGATTTTTAACGACACCGCGGCTCTATACTCCAGAGACAAAGTTACCGTTGAGAAGAAGCAGGCAGGTTTGGTGACCACACCACGTCAAAAACAGCCGCACTTTAATCAGTGGACAACTGTGCTTACCTTAATAACGCAGCCCCTCCAAGTTTCAAACAGAAACTCTTCTGTCTTCTTTTTTTTAAAAAAAATTTAGTCTGCGCGCAGTGCCGCCACCTACTGGATTGGAGTGTGGCATGCAACCTGTGGCTCTTGGAAACCTATTCACTGGCTCCCTGAAAACAGCCAAACAAATTTATATGTAAGAAGTGACAAAAATATAATAAAAATCGTACAAATTTATGGGGGAAAATCTGCATATTTACCATAAAAAGATGCAAATTTATGATGAACAGAAACGTTGCAGTTACAAGTAAAATGTCACATTTTAGAAGGAAATTTGGATAAACAAACCTATCATCTGGTCAGTCACTGCAACAGATACTGGAGTCACTTTGTCTTGGCATGTCCTTACCACTGATAATACCTCTCTCTGCCAGAATGTGCCGCTAGTCTAGCAAAAGCTAGCGGTGCTCACATACTTTGCAAGCAGTTTCATGAAATGGTCAGTCAGAAAGCAACTCATACCGGCTCGGACGTTGCCCGGGTTAACAAAGTCAAGAGTTCCTGGCAGCGGAAGGCAAAGGACAGAGCTGCGTGGAGGAATCTGATCAGACCTAAATGAAACAATCATAACTGTAGCCCCCGACAGACTGCAATGATGACGATGATGATGATATTGTAACGTTGGGGCTGTGTTAAGGGGGGCAGGGATTTTCTCGGCATGTGTTGCCAGCAGACGACGTTGTATTTTTGTGTGTTTAAATGTTATTACTGTGCTATTATACTGCTGTGTCATCATAACTGCGTTATAATGACCCAGCAGTGTTATAGGTAGAATTAGAGCAGGAGTGATTGCGTTGTGTAACCCTGATATAAACGGAGGTCGGTGAGAATGACCTCCCCTCCTGTCTGTGTTCATTGTTGTGTCTTCAATAAAGCCTGTTGTGTCGCAGCCATCTGCTCCCTTTCTTTGTGTGAACCTCGCATATGTCACACTGGTGTCAGGAGTGGGGTATGGAGCAGATGGAAGCCAGGATCTGAGCGGAGATCCAGCAGCTGGAGCGATTCATCGCTCAGCTGGGGATGAACAACAGAGCTGAGACACCGACCCCCGGAGTTGCTCATAGGGATGGATGGAGCAGCGGACCTGATGGGACCAGCGTACCCCGCCTTCTGCCTTTTTCAAGGCAGAATGGGCGGAGCAGAGTAAACCAGCCCCGCTCCCCGCCCTTTTCAGGGCAGGACAGGCTGGCGATTCCACTGCGACCAGGGACGGCGATCGACCGAGAGGCGACCGTCCCATCCACCCGGCAGCGGGTCAAGATTCCCCGCTTCAATGGCGAGACCCTGCTGGATGACTGCCTGGTCCAGGTCGAGCTGGCTGCTGCTCTGAACGGCTGGCCACCAGAAGAAACCACCGTGCAGGTCGCGCTGGCCTTGGAAGGGAGGGCTCTCTGCACGTTGTCTGACTTCCGGCCCGAGGAACGCCGCAGCTGGCCAGCGCTACAGGGAGCGCTCCAGAGACAGTTTGGGAGAATGGCCAACGCTGAGCACGCCCAGGAACAGCTGGCCAACCGCCGTCGAGGCAGCCAGGAGAAACTAGGAGCCTACACGGCGGACATACGGCTGCTAACACTGCGCAACTACCCAGACTTCGAACCGGAGGTAGTGAAGAAGCTCGCCCTCTGGAACGTCATCCAGGGTCTCCGCCCGGCCCAGCTCCAGAACCATGTCCGGATTAACGCCGTGAGCAACTGGGAGACTGCAGTGGCAGAAGCAGAGCGGGTGGAGCCACTGATGAATTGTACAGCCGAGCCAAGACAACGAGCCTTCCAGGCCACGGCTGAGAGCGAGGAGGAGCTACGGTGGACCACAGCAGCGTGTCCACGGAGAAGACGGCCACGGCGGCACGTGGAAGGGTGCTTCCACTGCGGGGAGCCAGGACACATCGCGCGGTACTGTCCTGCACCCACCCCACAACAAACCGATGAGCTGTCACCGCATGTGGGCCGAATTGGACGCTCACCAGGGATGTATTTACATACAGTGCAGCCTGGACAAGACGCCGATCCGGGCTCTGACTGACACCGGTTCTACCATCTCCTTGGTCTGACCCGGTGTGCTGCCGGGCACAGACAAGACGACACCACGGGGGTGGGAACCCACCGAGCGCTACATCACCACAGCTACCGGTGAGCGTGCCAGATTGGGGGGGCGGAGAGTTCTCGTGGTGGGGGTGGCCGGACGATCAGCAACAACCTCTCCCTTGATACAGAGATCAACAAGAGGATTGGAAAATCAGCCTTCACACTCGCTCGCCTCACCACACGAGTGTGGGAGAATCCCAAACTCTCTGTCAAGACGAAGATGGCAGTGTACAACGCCTGCGTCATCAGCACACTGCTCTATGGGAGTGAGACGTGGACAACATACGCCCGGCAGGAAAAGAGACTGAACTCCTTCCACTTGCGCTGCATTCGCCACATCCTGGACATATCCTGGCAGGACAAAGTGCCCAACACAGAAGTTCTGTCCCACGCCGGCCTTCCCTCCATGTTCACTCTACTCAGGCAGCGCAGGCTCCGCTGGCTAGGCCACGTTCACCGTATGGAGGATGGCAGAATCCCCAAAGACGTCCTCTATGGAGAACTGGCAACTGGCAGGAGAGACGTTGGCCGCCCACAGCTGCGCTTTACAGACGTCTGCAAGAGAGACATGAAATGCCCTGGATATCAACACAGAGCGCTGGGCGGACCTTGCAACGGACCGCTCCAAATGGAGAGGCACCCTGATCAGACAGCTCAAGGCGGGTGGAGAGAGACTGACTGCTGCAGCAGATGAAAAAAGGACCCGCAGGAAGAACCGCCACAGACCCAGCAGCACGGAGACCACCCACAAGTGTGACCTGTGTGACAGGGACTGTCATTCGCGCATCGGCCTGTTCAGCCACAGGCGGTGCTGTTCCAGCAGAGTAGACGTTTAGGATTCTCTTCCATGGTCATCATAGACCGACGGAGGCCGACGACGACGACTCTTTACATATCTCGGACAGGATTATCTTACTAGGTGATACTTTTACTCATGTTAGCATGGCCCATGGCTCTACATCATGGCTTGATCACTGTGTGACTACATCCTTAGGTCATGATAATGTGTCCAATATCAGAGTTCTGTATGGTTATGTGAGTTCCGATCATTTACCTTTATCTGTGGATATTGAGGTATCAAGTGTTGTAAGTGGCTCCCGGGGAGCTTCCTCGGCCACAGCAGGTAGTAGGACATACAAATGGCGTGATGCCACAGCGTCAGACTTCTCCAGGTATAAGGAACTTACTTGTAGGAAACTGTAATATCCGTGCTTCTACGGACGCCATTAGGTGTCAGGACTGTAATTGTGTGGCCCACAAGAATGATATCGATAGGTTTTACAGTGATATTATTGATGTTTTAAATTTTTGTGTGAGTGAATGCATTCCTAGTCACAGTGTATCCCCCCAATATAACGTCCCAGGCTGGAATGATGTTGTTAGCGAGGCTCATACAGCTGCTCGGGATGCTTTCTTGTGGTGGAGGAGTACCAGTAATAGCAAACCACGTTATGGTCCGATATTTGATAACATGAAAAGTTGTAGGGCTAGGTTCAAATATGCTCTGCGTGCATGTAGGCGCAATGAAGAAAGTATCAAATGTGACCAGTTAGCTAGTCATATGAGTGAACTGAGCATGGTAGAATTCTGGAAACAAATGAAGGTTATGAGTTCTTACCAGTCTGTTAGATCAAACACTATTGATGGTGTGACTGGTGATGTTAATATTGCTGAAAAGTGGAAATGTCAATATGAAGCCATTTTCAACTCAGTCAAGAATGTTTCTATGAAGGATTCTGTTATGCGCGATGTTCACCTGTATAATGACATGTTTGATATCTTTGATATTTCTGTTGTTACTCCTGTTGAAGTTGTTTCACTGATCAAAGATCTCAAGAAAGGCAAATCAGCTGGCCCTGATTGTCTCACTAGTGAATGCCTTATCAATGCTGATTTCAATCATCAATATTCAATTCATCTAAATTTTGTGTGACCAATGGTGTTAAACAAGGTGGTATACTGTCACCCTTGTTGTTTAATGTCTATGTTGATGATCTCAGTGTACTGTTGAACAATACGAATGTTGGTGGCTCCATTGAGGGTGCACTGTTAAATCACATTTTCTATGCTGATGATCTTTGTTTATTAAGTTTTTCTCCTGCAGCTATGCAACATCTCCTCTCAGTATGTGAGAAATTTGGTGAAAAAAATGACATCTTGTTCAACTGTACTAAGTCTATGTGTATGGCATTAAAACCGAAGGGTGTCAAAACTTCGGATCCTGTTATGCCACTTTGTGGTAATAGTTTGAACTTTGTTGAAAAAGCCAAATACCTAGGTGTGTGGATTGAATCTGATAAGATTCAATGATTCAATGTTTCATTCCATCTAGCAACAATGCTCTGCACTGTGTGTGTTTATATATTTGCATATTTATTCCATCTAGCTACAATGCTCAGCACTGGGTGTGTTTATATATTTATATATCTACATATTATTCCATCTAGCTACATTGCTCCGCACTGTGTGTGTTTATATACTTGCATATTTATTCCACCTAGCTGCAATGCTCCGTACTGTGGGTGTTTATATATTTACATATTTATTCCATCTAGCTACAATGCTCTGCACTGTGTGTTCATATATTCATATATTTATTCCATCCAGCTACAATGCTCTGCACTGTGTGTCTGTGTGTGTGTGTATATATATATATTTTATAGTAATACGTACATATGTTTATTAGCTGCTCTTGCTTGCTTGTTTTTTTTCTTGCCTTCTGATTGTTGCTCTGAGTGTTGCTATCCCTGTGCTGTTGCAATCCTGGAATTTCCCCGTTGTGGGACTAATAAAGGCTTATCTTATCTTATCTTAAGACCAATGTTGACTGTAATAGGCAACTCAGGAAACTCTATGCTCAAACAAATTTACTGTTGCGAAATTTCCATAGGTGTTCTCCTGATGTTAAATGTATGTTGTTCAAGACTTTCTGTACCTCAATGTACTGCTCGCCTCTCTGGTTTAATAGCAATGTTGCTGTTAGGAACAAAATCCGCATTGCATATAATAATTCCCTAAGAAGGTTGTTAGCTATACCTCGTAGGTCGAGTGCAAGCGAGATGTTTGTGTCTTTGAATATTCCATCTTTTGGCGAGTTGTTACGAAAGAATGTCTATAGTTTTATGAGAAGGTTGCTGGCATGTAACAACCATTTTATATCCGCAATTGTTAACTCGTCACTCACACTTCACTCCAGCATTTGGAAGTGGTGGCGTTCTATTTTATACTGAGTTCATTATTGTATTTTATTGTTGTTATATGAGCGCCATATGATTGCTGAATTTTATACACTTTTATTTTTACACGTTTTATACACTTTTATTTTTTACACATGTTTTGTATATACTATGAACCTTGAGTTCGAAATAAACGTTTGAATTTGAATAATGACCCAGCAGTGTTATAGGCAGAATTAGAGCAGGAGTGATTGCGTTGAGTAACCCTGATATAAACGGAGGTCGGTGAGAATGACCTCCCCTCCTGTCTGTGTTCGTTGTTGTGTTTGAATAAAGCCTGTTGTGTCGCAGCCATCTGCTCCCTTTCTTTGTGTGAACCTCGCCTACGTCACAATATGGAGGGATTCTCATTCGTGATAAAAATTTATTAGAAAAGCTTCAAATTTATGTGGAAGAAGTCACAAATTTTCAGGAAAAAGTTCCAACTAAAAACCTCACAAAGTCATCATTGAAAATGTTACAAATACTGTATAATAAAAAAACTGTATAATAGCAAGAAGTAGCAAATACAGTGAAAAAAGAATTTTGAGAAAAAGGCTGCAAATTTACAGTAAAAAGCTGTGAATTAATGAAATAAAGTTTAAAAATATTTGCAATAGAAACAAATTTGCAGAGAAAAATTTGGAAATGTACCACAAAAAAAGTAAAATTTTGAATGGGAAGGAGTAGCATTCTTCTTCCCTCACGTGTCTCTTGAGCAAACATGGAGATAGTGATGCACGCTTTTATCACCAGTCATTGATTACTGTAATGCCCTGCTCTCTGGTCTTCCCAAAAAGACTATTTCAAATTTGCAGTTATTACAGAACTCAGCTGCACGAGTTCTGACGAAGACCAGACGGCAGGCTCACATCACGCCGGTTTTAAAATCACTGCATTGGCTCCGTGTCCTTCAGATTCATTTTAAGGTCCTTTTATTGGTTTATAAATGTCTGCATGGTCTTGGGCCTTCTTATTTATCAAAATGGCTTTTGGCATGTGAGCCACCGCGCTCCCTGAGGTCCTCTGGCACTGGCCTTTTAACTATTCCTCCTGTCAGAACACGCACCCATGGTGTGGTGGCTTTTAGTTACTACAGTCCACGTCTGTGGAACAGCCTGCTGGAGAACATCAGGACTGCCGAGAATGTCCATGTTTTTAAAAGCAGGCTCAAGACCTATTTTAACCTTGCTTTTGATTAGCTTCCTATTTTAATTCTCTTAATTTCTGATTTTAAATCTATTCTATGTCACAATCACTTATTTTACTGCAAATATTTATGAATATATTGTGACGTAGTGGGGGTTCACACAAGAAAGGAGAGATGACTGTGACGAAACAGGCTTGATTAAAACACACTCCCTCAACACAGAAAGAGGAGAGGTCATTCACACAGACCTCCGTCTCACTAAGGGTGACACAAACGTATTGTGACGTAGGCGAGGTTCACACAAAGAAGAGGAGCAGATGGTTGCGACACAACAGGCTTTATTAAACACACCCTGAGCACAGACAGGAGGGGGGGGGGGGTCATTCTCCCAGACCTCCATTTCAATCATGGTTACACACACATGAGACATCTTGCTCTAATCCTGCCTATAAACACTGCTGTGTCATTATAATGCAGTTATAATGACACAGCAGTATAATAACTCAGTAATCACATTAACACATTAAATACACACACAAAGTAACGTTCTCTGCTGCAAAGCATGCTGGGGAAATCCCTGTTTCCCCCCCTTAACACAGCCCCGACGTTACACTGCCCCCCCCACCCCCGGACTGGTTTCTGTCCCCAGAAAAATCAAAGTCCAATTCAAAAGTCCAATACGAACTCGTCCAGGTGTCGGGGCGGCTTTCGATGCCGACGACCAGCACATACAGACCCGCTAGTGTCCATCTGTGTCTCGGTCGGAGTATCTGGTCAGGGTGAAGGCTCCAGCTCAACCACCAGCGGGGCGGATGGCTGGTACAGGGCGAGACGGTCACGGTGAAGGACCACGACCCGGTCCCTTTTCTTTAGCCTCACCCTGTACACCACATCCGACAGTCTCTGCAGAACCACGCATGGTCCTGACCAGTGGCTCGCCAACTTCGGTGATCATCCTCTTTTTCTCTCAGGGCAGAAAACCCAGACTCGATCTCCCGGTGCAAAGTCCCTCCCCTGGGAGCGGGAGTCATACGCTCGCTTCTGCCGACCCCCCACCGCTGCCAGGGCCTCCCAAGCCAGTTCGTGCACCGTGTGGAGACGTTCCTTTAAACAAAACAAATAATCCAACCCGGGTTTTCCCTCCACCTCCGGCTCGGGGGGGTGGGGGGGTGGGCAATACCAAATCCACCGGTGTGTACAGCTCGCGTCCAAACATGAGCGCTGCAGGGGTGCACCGAGTAGATTCCTGAGCTGCCGTCGGGTACGCCCACAAAACAAAAGGCAGATGCAGGTCCCAGTCTCGCTGTCGCTGGTCCACTAGGATAGCGAGCTGGGTGGTGAGGGTCCGGTTGAATCGTTCGACCAGGCCGTCGCTCTGTGGATGCAGCCGGGTGGTCCGGGTCTTCCGGATGCCCAACCACTTGCAGACCTCTCCGAAGACCTCTGCCTCGAAGTTGCGACCCTGATCGCTGTGCAGCTCCTCCAGTGCGCCAAACTGACAGAACATTTCGTCCACCAGCTTTGATGCCGTCGTAGCGGCGCTCTGGTCCGGGACCGCGTACGCCTCTGGCCACTTAGTGAAATAATCCATTGCGACCAGCACGTAGCGGTTCCCCTGGTCCATGGTCGCGAAAGGACCCAGGATGTCCACTCCCACCTGCTCCATCGGTGCTCCCACCCGGTACTGCTGCAGGGCAGCGTGGCTGACTTGGCCCTTTCTGAGCTGTGCAGGTGTCACAGCGGTGGACATGGAGCTCCATGTCCTGATGACACCCGGGCCAGTAGAACCGGGCTCGAAGACGCTGCAGAGTCTTTGTCACCCCGAAGTGGCCCGCTCCTACTGCCCCATGAACCAGTTGGAGTACCTTGGGCCGGAGTCGACGAGGAACCAGCAGCTGCCAGACGTGCCGCTGCCCAGCTGGAGTCTGCCACTGTCAATACACCACGCCCTCGTGGCAGCGGAGGTTGGCCCACTGGGAGTGTAGGGCCTTAGTCTCTGGGTCCAGCGCTGACACAACCTCCCAGGCAGGCTGCTGTCTTGCGTCCAGCCACTGCCAAACCCGAGAAATGACCGGGTCTCTATCCTGCTCGCTCAGCAGCTGCTGCGTGCCAAGGACCTCTGTGACGTCATCGCTGGGGGAGGCTGCCTGATCACCCGAGGAGGGGCTGCGCGTTGCTGCGTTATTTCTGCTCGCAGCGGTCCGGAGAGCAGCAGCCCGTGGGACGGCTTGGTCTCGATCTTCAGCCCGTTGGCAGTGACAACACTCCTCTGTCACACAGGGGCGCCGAGACAGTGCGTCAGCGTTGGCATGGAGGTGGCCTACCCGATGCACAATCTGAAAATTATAATCCTGCAGTGCCTCCAGCCATCTCGCCAACTGTCCATCCGGCTCTTTGAAGTTTAATAACCAGGTCAGGGAAGTGTGATCTGTCCTGAGCTGGAACCTCCCCCTGTACACATACAGGCGGAAATGACGCAGTCCTTGAACTAGAAAAGCACTCGAAGAGCGCAGACCTCCGCCAAGCGCCACAGTTCCCCCCATACAGTGTTTGTGTGTACGTTTTCAGATTCCTTGACCATGAAAACATATTACTAGCAATTGGATTGACAATGATAGGATTAGTGGTTCAGTAGTTATTCACGAAAATCGCATTTTCCATAATGGCGGTTTTCTTGTGGACGGTGATCCTGATCACCACCAAAATCTAATCATCTGTAGGATACCCCATTTCTGACAATCTGTGAAAATTTCATGAAAATCCGTCCATAACTTTTTGAGTTATGTTGCTAACAAACAGACAAACCAACGCCGATGAAAACATAACCTCCTTGGTGGAGGTAATGACAGCCAACAGCTCTCTGCAAGTCACACAGTAATTCCTCTCGGCTCTGCTGAGAGTGCGGCTGAAAAAAGCGACTGCCTGCTCTCCGTGTTATCCCTCCTGGGATAGCACCGCCCTGATTGCTGGCGTCTGTGTCCACGATGAAAGGGCGGTTCGGGTCAGGATACTGCAGGATGGGGGCTCTGATGAGCGCTGCGCAAAGCTGGGAAAAAGCAGTAGCACAATTCTCACTCCACTGAAACGTGCCTCCTTTCTGCGTCAGCTGGTGCAGCGGGCTGGCAATGGTGGCGAAGTCTTTCACAAACCTCCTAGAATAGGAGGCCAGTCCGAGAAAGCTCCTCAGTTCTCCCACATTCCACGGCACTGGCCAGTCTCTCACCGTCGCCACTTTTTCTGGGTCGGTGGCGACTCCCGCTGCACTGACGACGTGGCCCAGGAAGGTGGTCTCCCACCTGAATAGGTGGCATTTCCTCGGGTGTAACCGTAGCCCAGCCTGTCGGATGGCGTCCAGTACCTCCTGGAGATTGGACAGGGCGCTGTCAAAATCAGCTGCATGCACCAGTAGGTCGTCCAGGTAAACAACGCAGCAACTCTGGGGCATGTGAGCCAACACTCGCTCCATCAAGCGCTCAAAGGTGGCCGGGGCGTTGCAAAGTCCGAAAGGCATCACTTTAAACTGGTACAGTCCTCTTATAAATCCTGATCAGGTGGGTTTTATTCGTTCCAGGGGTGCGGCAGACAATATTAGGCGATTTATTGATATCATATGGTCAGTTCAAAACGATCCCTCACTTGCACACCTCTCTCCAGTAGCAGCCCTCTCCCTGGATGCTGAAAAAGCATTTGACAGGGTTGAGTGGCAGTATCTTTTTGCTACTCTAGAGACTTTTGGTTTTGATTCAAAGTTTCTCTCCTGGATTAAATTACTATATAATGAACCTAGAGCTTCAGTGACATCAAATCGAGTTACATCACAGCCTTTTAGACTCTATAGGGGTACGCGCCAGGGCTCCCCTTTAAGTCCCCTGCTTTTCGCTTTGGCATTAGAACCATTATCTGTAGCTATCCGCAAAGACGGCAATTTTCCAGGTATTCAGGTCCATGGCAGTACCCATGAGATAATGTTGTATGCTGATGATGCATTGGTACTGATTACACAACCTCAAAAATCAATTCCAGCTCTCCTTAAAATTATTAACCAATTTTCACGTCTGTCTGGTTATAGAGTTAACTGGGTAAAATCAGAAGCTCTCCCTCTAACATCTTATTGCCCTAAAACACTGTTTACATTTGGTCAAAATATAGGCTTTTCTTGGCCAAAATTAGGAATTAAATATCTTGGCATCCTGTTTCCTCATACTTTATCGGATCTGATTCAGATTGATTTTGAGCCTTTGCTCGAAAAATTTAAAACAGACAGAGAGGTGGTCGCCTCTTTTTTTGTCTCTTTGGGGCAAGGTCAATGTTATCAGGATGATTTGTGCACCCCGATTTAATTACCTTCTACAATCCCTTCCTCTTAGGATCCCAGTTGGTTATTTTCGGCAATTTGATAGGTTGTGCAATAAGTTTTTATGGAATGATAAGCGCCCTAGATTAAAGTTGAAAAGACTACAAAAGGCTACAGATTCAGGAGGTTTGGGGGTCCCAAATCTAGTTTTATATCATTACGCTTTTAGTCTTAGACATTTGATTCATTGGGCTCTCCCCCCTGAGAGAGCTCCCCCTTGGTTTCATTTGGAGAGTTATCTGAGCAGCCCTCTTCCCTTAGTACATCTAATCACAATTAAACTTTCTTCTGAATTTCAGTCCCATCCTATAGTATCCTTTTTACAATACGTTTGGAAGAGGGTTGCTTCTATATTAGGGTTTAGCTCTCATCTTCATTCTATGGCTTCTATTTGGCTTAACCCAAGTCTCCACATTGGAAAATCTCCATTTATTTGGAAAATCTGGGTGAAAAAGGACATCTTGATGCTAAAAGATCTATATGAAGGGGGAGCTCTCAAATCATTTGATGATCTACGGGCACAGTGTGGACTACCACAGAATCAGTTCTGGAAATATTTACAACTTCGACATTTGCTGTGTCAAGTCTTTGGATCTACAACTACCCTTCCTCCTGAGGCAGATTGGCTCACCCAGGCATTGAGTTCCTGTGGTAAAAGATGTAAGGCCTCAAATTTGTATTCAATGCTCCTTAAGAGCTCAAATAAAGATTCTTCATTCCTTAAACACGTATGGGAAAAAGATCTGAATTCACAATTTACTGATGCTGAATGGGCAAATATTTTAAGGAATGGGAAGAAAGTGTCCAGGGAATTGAAAACCAGACTTGTTCAATTTAAAATTTTGAATCGATTCTACTGGACACCCCATAAAATGTTTAGAGCAAATCTTATTCATTCTTCAAGCTGCTGGAGATGTCTACAGGGGGAGGGTACACTTATCCATATGATCTAGAGTTGTCCGGAAATACAGGACTTTTGGTTGGAGATCCATAGACATATTATGACAACTGTCAAGAAAGAAGTGCCATTCACTCAGAGACTTTTTGTCCTTGGGGATCCATCAACTATTCAGGACCCAATCTCTGACGCCGAGTGGATTCAGACTGCTTTGATGGTGGGCCGAAAGTTGATTACTTCTTATTGAAAATCTTCCTCTGCCCCACCCGTAGCTCAGTGGCTCAGGGAGCTGGGCAAGCTTGCTGCACTAGAACGCCTTTCATATAAACTTTTGGACAGGATGGACAGCTTTTACAATAAGTGGGGATCCTATCTCACCTTTATACAGTGGGGCAAAAAAGTATTTAGTCAGCCACCAATTGTGCAAGTTCTCCCACTTAAAAGATGAGAGAGGTCTCCAATTTTCATCATAGGTATACCTCAACTATGAGAGACAAAATGAGGGGGATGATGCCCGCCATAAGCCTTAAGCCATAACTTTTACACTGATGAAAGTTTTTTTGTATGTTTGTGGGGAGGGAGGGTAAATTGTGTTTTATTTAAATGTTTGAATCACTTTGCGTTGCATCTTTTTGTATGAAAAGTGCTAAAGTTTTGATTGATTGATAGCAAATTTACAACAAAAACAATTCATGAGGAGTCACATTTATGAGAAAAACTGCAACTCTGGAAAGACCTCACAGTTCCTCAAGAGACAAATATTTCAAAGGAACATAATGAAACATAATGAAACAAAAAGAATTTGCAATTTTGAGTTTTACATTTTCAAGTATTAGTGTAAACCCATGACAAAAATTGCAAGGGCAAAAATGATACACTTATAAGAAAAAATTTTCATTATTTTTTTCAGAAATTACAATTTTTGAGAAGAAAGTTGCAGTTCTATGAATAAAAGTTGATTTCTAAGACAATGATGTCATGTACATTTTGTGGCTCCATGCAGATTTTTCTTCCAAAACTTGCTCACAGCGGCTCTCTTCATGGTCGAGGCTGCGGAACCGTTCTCAGAGAACGCTTGACTGCAAGATGTCAGCTGATCATTTCCAACCATGGTACTTAACTGTGCAACTTTAAAAATTTGACTGTGTCGCCGCAGCCTCCTCAGCAGATGACTCACCTCCTCTGGCTACTAGCAGCAAGCTGTTGACTTTTTATTTTTAAACTGGCTTGTATGATTTAGCCATTTGCAATTAATTTTGCTACTTTTTTTGGTCATAACTTTGCCAATTTTTCTTGTAACTTTTTTGTGGCAAAAGAAATGATTTTTCCCTCATTTTAAAGGGTTTAAACTTCTCCCCATCCCAAAAATAGGGGCCCTCGAACAGGGCCCTGCCAACAAAATCAGACCATCAAAGGAGCTGCTCCTTCCAGCCTGGTGAAATCACCCCCGAGCGCTCAGGCCAGGAGTTTGCCAAACACTGTGGCAATTGCCTAGGAGTAAAAAACAAATTTTCATAAAATCCTAAATGCTGAGATCTCCTGACTTTAATGCAGACACACCTGACTATCGCTGTACATGAATTAGGTGAACATCGCAGCAACTGACTAGGAGTAACAGTTTTTTCTGAAATAAGTGCCCTTTGACCTTGAGCACAACCCTGGATGCACACAAAGCTGAGGATCATGGTGCGTGACTTTGCTGGACACTGGGGCAACTGCCTAGGAGTAGTAATGATTTCTGTGAAATAATAAATGCCGAGATCTCCTGACCTTGAGCTCAACCTGGATGTGGACAAACCGGAGGATTATTGTGTGCAAGTTTGGTGGCCATCGGGGAAATTGCCTCGGAGCAGCAACGATCCCTGTGAAACACGGACAAGCTTCGCTGGAATGAGCTGAAAATGAAATTCAAGTCAGGCTGGTGCAACAACAGTGGATCTTCTGTAAATGAAGCAGAAACAAGATACGCAGCAGACGCTGGTTCAAAATAAAATCTTACTTTTTATTAGTCACACCAGAAAATTAAGTGATGACCCAACAATGTTCTAACCAATGATGCTCCTCACCCAAACCGTACAATAATTCCAGCCATCTACGAAACTCATGCATTAGCAGCGGAACCCTACTGAAATAAAAAAACTACATGACAGAATATTAAAAAAAAAGTTTCATCAGTAATTCACTGTATCCTGTTAAACACAGCATGAATACATATGTTAAATCAGACAAGAGCAGATTAGGTTGTTTTTGTAAACACATGCTGCGTTCGAAATGTCCACTTATTCACTACATCTCAACTGACTCCCATTTAAATGCAGTGCACTATATAGTGAATGAATGTACATTTCAAACACAGCAACAGTTGATTGTAAATGACTTCCTGTCTCCATGACAACTCAAAGCTTTTGAATATAATGATCAACCATGTAAATGAAGGTGCAATATTAATAGAGACTCAAAATGACACCATGAAAACAATGCAGAAGAGAACGATGCCATACACACATTAGCCTTCACACTGGAGGCAAATTAGAAGTTAGGTTATTAGTTCCAACACAAAAACCAAGACGTAGTGACCTTCAAATATAATGAAATCATTTTGTCATTGAAACACTGGAATTGCACGCCACAGAGACACAGACCCACGTCGTACAGCCCTCTCCATCTCTGTTGGAACGTCGTATAGTAGGGAAGATCCCTGGTTGACTTCCTGCTTCAGTTCTGATTGGACAGCATCACCTAGTTTCAGACCTTACTGATCTTCAAGGTCAACTCTAAGGTCATTGGACATTCAAGAGGTGTCCCAGACCTCATTCTAAGTTGTGTTAAAATGTAGTAGCTCTGTCATAATAAAGACACGATCGGCCAAAACTGATTTTGACCTTTTGAGCCCAAAAAGCAGAGCCAAACGTGGTACTTCCGTGGTCACCCTAGCATCTTTACCTGGAGTCAGAGCATGGATACACGGACAGACGCCTTACCCACACCTTGACTCCGTTAGCAGCTAATAACGGAGGAGCTCATTCTTTCTGCATCTCCCAGCACTGAATAAACTGGCTCAATCCAAGAGTGATGTGTCAGCGTATGTCTTCAATATCTACACATATCTACTAACACCATGAAATGTGGATGGACGGATGAGAGCAAACGTTCCCTTTCCTTCTCACAAATTTAAAAAGTGTTCTGGCTCTAAAGACAACAAGCAATGTAGCTCCAGGCACCTACACCCAGGGGAGGTGGTAGTGAGCAGCGGGGAGCCACGGAGGAAAGCCAAACCCCAATATGTCACTGAAGAAGAGCGGTTTTCAACTTTTCCACATAATTATTGGGGCAGAAGCGAATTATGATAAGCGTACCATCCATGACTATACAACAAAGTTGTATACAACTCGTAGCTGTAGATCAGGATCCTAAGGTGAACCTGTCTACCAAGTCTGGTGACCCAAGCTTTACTTGTTCTTTAGTAATAGTGCAAATAAAATATTGTAACGTGCTGCTCGACATGGCGACGTCCCACCGGGAGATTCGAACTCACGCCTCCCGCTCCGGAGTCCCGCACCCTACCTGTGTCGCCAATAGGGTCAACCCACTTGGCAAGCCAAGTAGGGTGCTCATATTGAGTTCGCTACAATATTAACTTTGACCTTTGACCTCAAACCCATAGTCAGGTCATTGTGTATGTCATCCAAGATGTGTCTTACATACAATTATTGTATCGAATTGAAAAACCGACATCATTTCTCTCAGTGGTTATTGCGTTTACAAGATTTGGAAAAGAACTGACCTCTGACTTTGACCTGAAGGTCATGATTTCACAAGACAACTACTGTGCATGAACTGAGGTGAAACAGGACATCATAAGTCAGGGGCTAAAATTCCTGCAAGACTCATCTCATCGATGCAGATCGTCAATGTATATCAAACCTTGGTACCAAGTTTCAAACCAGTCAGAACAAAGTTGTAGGAGTTTATTTCACAAAAGTGGGACAGATGGACGGACCGCCCCATAGCATAATCCCCTTCGGTCTTCAGCATTGGCATACCAATGTCTAGCCAATGTGCAAACGACCTCTAGAAGATGTATTCCCCATGTAAACTTGCCGACGTTGGCCTGATGCATGTGTCAGGGATGGCAACAGGAAATTCTGATTTCAGCTGAAATCTAATTTGGTCGATTGACTTACGGGGGGGCTGGGGGGGCGCAGCCCCCCTGAAGCTGGGAGGTTTTCAGTAAAACAGAAGTAATTTAGACTGAAAAAAATGATTTAAAAAAATGAAATACTAGACTTAGATAAATCATTAAATTTAATGAAAAGTTAACTTACTTTTTCTTCAATGTTGCCTCACTGTCTTTAGTCCAACATATTTAACAGTTCTATAAGAGTTTTTTACACTATTTACACTGGTCACCAAGTCACTTCTAATGTGAAACTTTCTTCCTTTTGGCAGCAAGCTGTGCCAGTCTCTGAACTTTGAACTTCATCTCCTTTTCTGGTTTCTTCAGAAACTGTCCGAGTGTTTCTGTTACCTCATTGAACTTTGAGCCAATTTTCACCTTTACTGTCACTTCGCTCCCCGAAGCTCCTAGGTTTTTATGATTTTTAAGTACCAGAACTGTGCTTACATGACATAAAACAAACAGCTGAATGCCACTTATTACTGCATAATATTGACTTATGTTCCAAGAAGATAGCATTCCTAAACTAGAAAAGCACTCAGAGCGCATCCCTCCGCCAAGGCTCCTTCCGTTTGTCATGGATCAACTCCAAAATGTAATGGGTTTGTGTGTAGGCCTAGAGCCACTTGTGGTGAAAATTGCATCAAAGTCTGTCCATCAGTTTTGGAGTATTGTTGCTAACACACTGTGAGAAGATAAGAGCCTTGGCTGAGGTATGAATTCTCAGATCATCACCAAAATATAATGGGTTCCTCTCTAGTCCAAGAACCACCTCTGGTGAAAATTTCATCCAAATCCATCCAGAAGTTTTTGTGTAATCCTGCTGCACAAATACAAAAAAGCCCTTGGTGGAGGTATGCACTCTCAGATCATCACCAAAATCTAATCATCTGTTCCCCGTGCCATTACACACCTTTCCTGAAAATTTCATGAAAATCCGTCCAGAACTTTTCCTTGCTAACAAACAGACAGACAGACAAACCAACGCCGATGAAAACATAACCTCCTTGGTGGAGGTAAATATTCCAACAAGCATTATCCATCACATGCTTTAACACTTGATCAAATCAAAATCAGTTAATTTTATCTATTCCATAATAGAAATAAAATTCCAACATACCATTACTTTTTATAATTTCAGCATTCATTTCAGATCACCAGTTTCAATCTCCATTGAGTCTTGAGCAGCTCATTTTCCTCCCCCGCGCAGCCCAGTTCAAACAGCCTTGTATGCTGCACTCAAACGGAAACCGGCGGGCAGAGTCGACTGGACTCCTGAACGGGAGCAGGCGTTCTGAGGTTAAAACAGCGCTCACTACCGACGCCTCGGACATGGGCATAGCGGCCGTCGTGGAGCAATGCGTTGCCGGTTCTTGGCAGCCGCTCACCTTTTTTTTAAGCAGGTCTTTGCACGACAGTGAGCGTAAATACAGCGTGTTCGACAGAGAGTTAATGGCTCTCCACCTGGCCATACGCCACTTCCGGTTCTGGCTGAAAGGACGCACCTTCACTGAGTTCGTGGACCACAAGCCACTAACGTACTTAACGTACTTTATCTTCCTGGAAGATAAAATAAAGTGGAATGAGGCGAATTAGCAGAAAATCACATCCCTGAGAACACGCCGCTATGAATCTTTTGAAAAAGCATACAACGAGCCATTTGATTGGTCCAATCGCAGGGCTGTCAAGCTACTGCAATACAGCAGTAGCTTGAACACAACACATCCGGGTTATCGCGGGAGACGACTTCCGGGGAAGCGCCGAGCGCTTATGTACTCGTGTTGATTTTCGCTAAAATCGGTAACAATAAGGTACCTTACCCCCCCCTAAAATTTTCTCAACGGATTTAGACGATTCACAGAAATGATCAATTTGAAAATAAATCGGCGGAAATCCGCGGATCGGCGGAAAATTGCCATCCCTGATGTGTGCTGTCGGGGTTAGACCATGGTGGAAGTGACATTCATGTCGTCAGAGGCTGACGTCCCATCAAAATTATTCTGGAAACAAATAGTTCAATCATATATAGTGTTACTTTAAAGGTCATACTGACAGCATTTTCATGTTTTTTTTTCCAAATGCACTGACAAAATTTTTAAAAAGATATAAGAATGGAAATCCATATTTTCTTGAAATAATTACCATCGTCACAAAAATAATTAAGAGAGACAATTATGGGTAAAAACTGATCATGCTTCCATTTGAGCAGTCATCTGACCAGAACGAAGGTGGGCAGCGAAGCTCTCCAAGTCAACATCATCATCATCACTTGGCCAATATCACACACTGTCCTGTTGCATGATGTTCACGGGTTGCCAGATACTGTGATACTGGAGTTCAAACACAATCTGTGGATGTTTGTCTCAATATGGCAACACTGACGTTATCGTAGCAGGGCAAGGAGGAAACGGTCTCCTCTCAGTCACCTTTCAAGGAGCATAAAGGGTTTAATTGGATGACGTAGTCACTGCATTACCACGTCATCCACGGGGACGCCATCCCATCCCAGCATCAAGAATCAGTTCACTGACCAGTCAGCAGCCTTTCTACTTTAGATTTGCATACTGGAGTTACTTTTCAATAGGAATTCCTGTTGCACACCGTGGCCACTATGAAAGCATTTTCTTTGTCTTGTTGCCTTCAGGTCCCAATATTGTAGTTTCTGGCATCCAATAAAGCGAGACTTTATAGTTCTTATTTTACATATTTAACCTACAGTAGTCTTTCTTTTCAAATACAGTTAAAATGTAACTAGCTTCCCAATAGCTGCATCCTGATCCTGTTTATATTTTACTTGGCATCTTGACTTTTGGGATACATTACTTTTTTCTTCTAAATGTGCAACACTCATATGGATGCTGGTTGACCTCATCCTCACTACCAACACTACCTTTAATTTGATCAACTCTTATAGATAAAAAAAAAATGTCTAAAATCAGATATCTTTATTGTCTGTCAGTTTGTGTCCCCAGAGTCACTCGTGTTGTGAGTACTCTCAGTGCATGTCTCCATTTGCACCAGTTGTGATGTTTTGCAGCACCTGTGGGTCACCATTCTGATGAAGAGGTTTTCTGCTGTTGGTTTTACTGGTGTGTCCATCTGCAGTTGTGTCCTTCGGTTGGACTGCTTTGAGCTCTCTGGGTCACTGAATCTTTTCCTTCTTGTTTAAGTCAAAATAGCCATTGTGAAATAGTAAATTTGCCAACTTAAAATTAGCAGTGAATAGTTTCATCTGTTAAATGGGGTTTTCAATTCCAGTAACACTTAAATACATTTAAGTGTCTAAACTTGTTTTGAGCAAACTCAGCTCATGCTCTTCCTCAGTAACTCTAAAGCCTTTTCTTTCTCTTTCAGCAGCTCTTTCAGTCTTCTGATCTGTTCCTGCGTTGTGAACTCATCCAAGTCCATGGATGCTGTGGACCCCCTGTTGGACACCGAAGCCTCATGAATCCTGTAGCTGGGTTTGTTCCTGGCTGACAGACAGCCAATCCTTCCATCTTTTCGGAGAGTATTCGTTCTTTGTCCTTTTTTGAGCGCATGCTCAGCGGTCAGCGCCAACTTCCCAGGCTCCTCTACTCTCGGGCTGTACTTCACTGCAGGCTCCAGAGCTGAAGGGATACAACATGGACACGTAGTACGCTTCCTTGTCCGTCCCATTCTTCTCGGGCTTGTGCTGACATCCACGCAGGTGGCCTGTGCTACAGCAGTTCCCTCTTGTGCAGTAAGGAAATCTTCATCTATTGGTCCCATATAGCCAATACCTGGATCTGCTGTAGTGCCCTGAAGTGAACTTTCACCTGAATGGCACTGGTACTTCAAAGTAAAGGGAGATTCTGTGTCGAGTTTGAAAGAAGAACAGCCGAGATGTGTGGTGGCTGGTTCTCCTGTTGGATGCAAATCCTGCAGGAGGAGTTTCTCCGTGCTGGCTGGCTTCTCATTGTCCACCAATGACCATATGGACTCGATGCGCAGGTGCTCTGCAGGTCCAGAACCAGCCGCTACTTCATCAATCCTGTGCAGGCCAATGCTGACCTCAGCTGTAATCCCAAATGTCTGCCTGAGTGCATGGTCAGACACCTGAGAGGTTTTCGGTTCCTGTGGGGCTGTCAGGATTGGGGCAAGCTGTAGAGAACTCTGCAAGAACAAAAAAATAAATGTCAGTCAAAATCCATCCATCCACCCCTCCATCCTCAACTGCTTTTCTGGGGATCGGGTTGTGGAGGCAGCAGCTGAAACAGAGAAGCCCAGACTTCCCTCTCCCCAGCCACCTCGTCCAGCTCTTCAGAGAGGATACCAAGGCATTCCCAGACCAGCTGGGAGATGTAGTCTCTCCAGCATGTCCTGGGTCTGCCCCGGGGTCTCCTCCCAGTGGGACATGCCTGAAACACCTCAAGGGAGAGTTGTCCAGGAGACATCATAGACAGATGCCCAAACCACCTCAACTGGCTCCTTTCAATGTGAAGGAGCAGTGGTTCTCCTCTGAGTTTCTACCAGATGACTGAGCTCCTCACCCCATCTCTAAGTGTGGGTCTACTAAGCCTACGGATAAAGCTCATCTGAGTCGTTTGTATCTGTGATCTCACTCTTTCAGTCATTACCCAAAGGTCATGATCATAGGTGAGGGTAGGAATGTAGACTGAGTGGTAAATTGACAGCTTTGCTTTGGAGCTCAGTTCCCTCTTTATCACCACAGATCGATACATCGGCTACATCACTGCAGATGCTGCTCTGATTTGTCCGTCAACCTCATGCCCGTGACACCCTCCATTCCTTGGCTGTGCATAGAAATCCTATTCATAAATATTAGAACAGGATCAGTGATAAAGGGCAGCCCTGGCGGAGTCCAACTCTCACTGGGAACAAGTTCGACTGACTGTTGGCAATACGAACCAGATTTTCCAACAGTTGTATAGAGAAAAGACAGCTTGTAGCAACGAGTCCGATACCCCACAATCCAAAAGCACCCCCCACAAGTAACCAAGAGGGACACAGGAGGAATGCTTTCTCCAAGTCCACAAAACACATGTAGACTGGTTGGACAAACTTCGAGGATCCTTGAGAAGGTGAAGAGTTGGTCTGATGTGTCATGACCAGGACAACAAGAGGCGAGTGCCACCCCCCACCTTCATTTTCTTTGAAGATCCCAATACTCACTGACGGAAAACAGTTTTCAATTTTTCAATATACACTGGCGTGAAAAAGTGTTGGCCTCTTCTTAGTTTCTCATTTTTTTTTTACATGTTTGTCACACTTAAATGTTTATGATCAAACAAATTTAAATATTAGACAAAGATAACACAAGGAAACACAAAATGCAGTTTTTAAAATGGTGTTTATTATTAAGGGTAAAAAAAATCCAAACCTACATGGCCCTGTGTGAAAAAAGTGATTCCCCTCCTGTTAAAACATAAATTAACTGTGGTTTTATCATATCTTTGGAAAGCTGAGTTCAATTTCTCTAGCCAAACCCAGGCCTGATTACTGCCACATCTGTTCTCAATCAAATAATAACTTAAATAGGACTTGCCTGCCAAAGTGAAGTCGAACAAAAGACCCTCAAAAGCTAGACAACACACTACGAGCCGAAGAAATTCAGGAACAAATGAGTAACAAAGTAATTGAGATCTATCAGTCTGGAAAAGGTTTTAAAGCCATTTCTAAAGCTTTGGGACTCCAGCGAACCACAGTGAGAGCCATTATCCACAAATGGTGAAAACATGGAACAGTGGTGAACCTTCCCAGGGGTGGCCGGCCGACCAAAACTACCCCAAGAGTGCAGTGACGACTCTTCCAAGAGGTCATAAAAGACCCCACAACAACATCCAAAGAACTGCAAGCCTCACTTGCCTCAGTTAAGGTCAGTGTTCATGACTCCACCATAAGAAAGAGACTGGGCAAAAATGGCCTGCATGGCAGAGTTACAAGACGAAAACCACTACTGAGCAAAAAGAACAAAGGCTCATCTCAGTTTTGCCAGAAAACCTCTTGATGATCCCCAAGACGTTTGGGAAAATACTCTGAGGACTGATGAGACAAAAGTTGAACTTTATGGAAGGTGTGTGTCCCATTGTATCCGGCATAAAAGTAACACAGCATTTCAGAAAAAGAACACCATACCAACAGTAAAATATGGTGGTGGTAGTGTGATGGTCTGGGACTGTTTTGCTGCTTCAGGACCTGGAAGACTTGCTGCAGTAAATGGAACCATGAATTCTGCCGTCTACCAAAAAATCCTAAAGGAGAATGTCTGACCATCTGTTTGTGACCTCAAGCTGAAGCACACTTGGGTTCTGCAGCAGGACAATGATCCAAAATACACCAGTAAGTCCACCTCTGAATGGCTTAAGAAAAACAAAATGAAGACTTTGGAGTGGCCTTAATCAGAGTCCTGACCTGAATCCAATTTAGATGCTGTGGCATGACCTTAAAAAGGCAGTTCATGCTCGAAAACCCTCCAATGTGGCTGAATTACAACAATTCTGAGAAGATGAGTAGGCCAAAACTCCCCCACAGCGCTGTAAAAGACTCATTGCTAGTTATAGCAAACACTTGATTGCAGTTGTTGCTGCTAAGGTTGGCCCAACCAGTTATTAGGTTTAGGGGGCAATCACTTTTTCCACACAGGGCCATGTAAGGTTTGGATTTTTTTTTCTTAATAATAAACATCTTCATTTAAAAACTGCATTCTGTGTTTCCTTGTATTATCTTTGTCTAATATTTAAATTAGTTTGATGATCAGAAACTTAAGTGTGACAAACATATAAAAAAATGAGAAATCAGAAAGGGGGCAAACACTTTTTCACACCACTGTAATTACTGTGGCAGAACCAAATTATGATAACTCATCATCCATGAATATAAAACAAAGTATACAACCCATAGTTGTAGGTCAGGATCCCAAGGTGAACCTGTGTAGCAAGTTTGGTGACCCTAGAGAGCTTTACACCTTCTATAGTAAGAGAGTGAGGCCTTCATGTGTTTTGCACTGAGGTGAGGTCTTAATGAAATGTCTGACACGATTTGGTCAAAATACCTTGAGGTTTATATAGCACCATTACCATTATAGCACCTTTTCCCACCCAGATTAAACACACTTCTCCACAGTGACTGGTTTCAGTGCGTCTCTTTACCGCTAATGAGCCTCAGCTCACAGCTCACCGTGCCCTCCTTCTTGGATCACTCCATTAGTAGAGTCATTTTTGGGGGTTTCGTGACCAACCTCCCAGGACCTTTTTTTCTCACTGGATTTAGCATTCTAGACCCATTTTAATGAAAATAAGCTCCCATGTACCTCCCAAAAATTACGGGAAACCTTTTTTTTGCCCAAAATTCAAAATGGCCACCAAAATGCATACCACCACCTATATCTCAGTAACTAATTCAGCTAGGAGGTTGATTTTGGTGTCTAGACATAGGTTTTTGGGGTCAAGCATTCCATTAATGCTATTAGTTTACTTGTGAAACAAACCCATCACGATGAAATCCAATATGGCCGCCAATATGGCCACCGATTAACATTTTTTTTGTTTCTTGACTACTAAGGGATGCGATGCGATGCGATGCGCCTGGCCAGCACCAGTCAATGTATCACTCTTAAAGTCATCATTGTCAACTACAGCGATTGCAGGCTTCCCAAAGGCAAGTTCGGAGGGACAATTCGGGGAGGACTTGAGATCACTGAACACCCAGAAGTCTCGCAACATGAGGACGTCATTGTAGCTGATGCCTAGGCCATCTTTGTGCAGCAGGTCTACGATCTCTCTACTTTTGGTCATTCCATGTAGCAAGACAGAGAGATTCACCTCAAAGGAAGTGCGCCTTCCTGTGATGTAGCTCGTGAGGATCGACCCAATGGTCCGGACAGATGGGTTGTCATCAACTTCTGATTTACTTGGGTGTTTTAGCCATGTTATTAGCTTTAGGAGTAGCCCATTTAGGTCCTCCTTTTTCTCCAACTCTAATACATATGGAGGCCAGGGAACAGTATCAGTCGCTTCAACTTGCTCTTTGAGTCGTACTGCCACGTTCTTCACCAACTGATCCTCGCTTATGCCTAAGGAAGATAGTGCTGCTTCTACATAGGTAGCTGCAGCTTTCTTGTCATATACCAGTTCACTGTCATTTAACCGACTACGTCTATGGAAGCCAATGTCCTCCTCAAATTCCTTTATAAGAATTCCCTTCACATAATTCAACTTTACTTTTGCGTCATGTCCATGATTTAAGATAATTCGTTGATAGTCCTCCAGTAGACTCTGCAATGTCCGAAATTCATGTTCATCAAAGATCACCTTACGAACATGATTGAAGAAGATGGCTTGTGCTTCTCGCAGATTTACATCCTGCAGGTGTTGAGTGACTTCTTCTGTAAGAGGCTGGGAATCGGGAATGTAGTGTTTCCAGCAGCCGCGATGGTAACGGATTTCCCACCCGAAAGCTGTTTCACAGTCTGGAATGGATGCAATCAGCGTGTTGAGCCTCGACCTCAGGACCGGATCATTCAGGTGTACAGTGTGTAACTTGAATTTTCTCCAGGCGTCCTTTGTTGATATTAGGAGCAATTGTTTCCAGTCCCGGTGACTGCTTTTCTGTGGTCCCTTACTGCACCACACGCATAGGTTCTTGTCATGCACAATACCAATGCTGGACCGGAGCCTCTTCGGTGAAAAGAGAGAAGCAGATGGAGATGGATCCCCCTGAACTGATTGATTGTCTCTTTCAAGATCTACCTCTAATTTATGCTTACGTTTCTCGGCTTGAGATAGACAACGCTTGTTAGATAACGTGGTGTAACATGTCTGGTGCATATAATGCCCTTTTGACCCTTTGGCCCAATCAATATTCCCACATTGAAACCGATCAAGTCCTTTCCATCGTAGAGTTTTTTCACGAATTGAATTCCATTTTTGGTCCTTGGTATTATCCAAAGAGTCACTTTTGGTACATGGTTGACCACAACGTAGAATGCATTCGTATTCACCGGAAGACGTTGATGGTAATTCATCGTTGTCACTTGTAGTATCCATTTTATCCCTCACTTTATATGAATAAGTGTCTGAAAACAAAAACAAATTTGTCATTATCAGAACAGAGGAGAGAAAAAGGAGGGATGACAAGACCTAGAGTCAAAGGCCCTTGTACTGTCTACTGTTATTACGGTAGCATTAAGCAAGCAGCATGGTCAATATGCTAACATTACCTGACTATACAGTATGGAACAAGATTCAGAATTCTAACCTCTCCAGATAAGTTTAAAGCTAAATTTATACATACCTGGCAACCTTGGTTAAATTGGAAAGATTAGGACTACATATTATGGCAGCACAGACGTTACAAAATCACTGCATCCTCTCTCTTGCTATGCAAAAAGGAATCAATGAATCAAGCATAGGATTCCGGGAATCCTAAGGGGATTACCCAAGTGTTCCTCAGTGAAATCACTGAATCAATGCAGGAGCTTTATAATAATTATTAAAAATGAATGTAAGGATACCTCATTTGACATTTTTAGCTCATTTGGTGACGAATATGAAAAAGTCCATTGCATGTGAAAATGACAGCCGGCCGCCATCTTGGATTTCTCGATTATGTAATCATTTAAACACACTTTTATTGGAATAAACAGATAGTATGACCCCTTAAACCTCTGTTTTGACACCAACATCAGCTTTCTAGGTGCCTTAGTAGTCAAGAAACAAAAAAAATGTTAATCGGTGGCCATATTGGTGGCCATATTGGATTTCATCGTGATGGGTTTGTTTCACAAGTAAACTAATAGCATTAATGGAATGCTTGACCCCAAAAACCTATGTCTAGACACCAAAATCAACCTCCTAGCTGAATTAGTTACTGAGATATAGGTGGTGGTATGCATTTTGGTGGCCATTTTGAATTTTGGGCAAAAAAAAGGTTTCCCGTAATTTTTGGGAGGTACATGGGAGCTTATTTTCATTAAAATGGGTCTAGAATGCTAAATCCAGTGAGAAAAAAAGGTCCTGGGAGGTTGGTCACGAAACCCCCAAAAATGACTCTACTGCATGTGAAGTCAGCCACGATCACATATGACCCATCTCCAACAAGGTATTTTTTTTGGAATTTGAAAAAAAAAAAAAAAATCCTAAAAATACCTTATGATACCTGATAAAAGATTCCAAAGTTTCAGCTCAGTATCTTCTATAGTTCTTCTATAGATCCCAGCCCCCGACCAACAGTGATCTGTGTGGAGTTTGCATGTTCTCCCCGTGTCTGTGTGGGTTTACTCCGGGATTTCTCCAGTTTCCTCCCACATGCCAAAAACATGCAAGTTAGGTTAATTGGCATCAAACTGGGGATTCTAAATTGTCCTTAGGTGTGACTGTGAGAGTGAATGGTTGTCTGTCTCTCTGTGTTGGCCCTGTGATGGACTGGCGATCTGTGCAGGGTGGACCCTGCCTCTCGCCCAAAGATGCTGGGATAGGCTCCAGCCCCCCTGCAACCCGAAAAGGATTAAGCGGAAGAAGATGAATAAATCTTCTATAGTTTGAGTTTCAGTCCTCTAAAATTTTGAGTGTTCCACCTAGTTGGTAGAGCGTTCGCCCCACAACCAGGAGGCTGGGGTTCAAATCCAGGCTGGGCCATACAAAAGACCAGGTAAAATTGGTACTCTCCGCCTTCTAGCTTGGTGCTCAGCATAATAGAACGGGGAAAGGAAAGTTAACACACACGTTAACTGACCCTCCACCCCCACCCCCAATGCAGCTTTCACTACTTACAGTAGCTGTGTGGCCTAGGATCATGAAACAGAGATAGGCGCCACCCTGCGCCACTGGCAGAGGAATAACTTAACCTCCTTTATTGGCACTTAAATTTCTGAGCATTTTTGAACACCCATAATATCCCATCGAATAAAGCTAAAGAACTGAAAATTGGTGTGTGGGTTGATATTGGTCCACTGTGTTGAAATCTGCCCTCAGACTTTGATTATCCTGGATGATGAAGATATAGTGGGTCATCAAATTTCAAAAGCTGGCTGAAACTCAAGTAAATTTTTGATTTTCAGGAGCTCCGGGTTCAGAAAATACATCAGATATTAACCTTCCTCCTGTGTTAGCTTTCTGTTACCATCCCCGGTGTTAACGGGTCGGTTTCGACCCGTGTCTTAAATCAGCTTTAAAATACACTAAAAACAATAACCTATCATCCAATTTTTTTGTCATCTCTTGGTTACCTTGTTAGGCTTCCTTATCCATGAAAATGTTGGGTTTAATATTTTTGGTGTGGGTCTCTGGGCCTTTTTTTTTTTTTTTTTTTTTTTAAAAATCAGTATACCTCTCGATTTCAATAAAAAAAAAAGAAAAATTAACCTCAAGAGAATCATATAAATAAATAAAAGGTTGTTGTGTTACCTGAATATTACTGAGGGGTATAGAACACATCTCTGAAATGAATTTGCTTGATTTATTTTTTCCATTTTAAAATTAATAACTATAGTAATATCTATGGTGTTATGGGTCAGTTTCCACCCATATATATTTTCTATCTAGAACTTGGCTCACCGTAAATCATCTTTCGATTTTTGCATGCTGCAAATTGGAGATGTGCCCTCTGCAAGTCAAATGAGTGAAGTGACCTCACATGTCTGGAACCATCTTTGTTTGTTTTGTTTTTTTGCAGCTATACTGGACAAATGAGCGTCCCCTGAAGCCCACATGATTGGGACAGGAGGTGGCTGTCAGTGTGTTGGCTGACAGTGCACTTACGATTTCAATTTTGGCTCTAATTATTGCTTTATAATCTTATTTTTATAACCGGGTCGAAACCAACCCTAACACCACAAAGGACATAATTTCAACCAGAGCATTTTATAATGTAGTGAAAAAAAATTTTTTTGTTTAATTTTGTTGAAATCAAGGTTCCTGACAAAGTCAAAAAGTCTTGATGCAATAAACAAATTTTAAGTGATTCTTTTATGCAATTAAAAACTAAAACGGGTCGGTGCCGACCCTAACACAAGAGGAAGGAGGCTATAAATGATTTTTTATACATATTTGATGGAAGGACTTGACAAAACTTGAATTACAGACCATTCTGGTCCTTAATGGGGGCAGGCAGCTGGGCTCCCAAATATGGTCCCAGCCCAAAAACATTTTGACCCATACTTTAGACCCTCACTTCATTAGAGATTTCTTTCAAACTTGAGTTGGACATTCTCTTTATATTTTGCAGGCCTCCCATGGCTGGGGAACGGAGCACCATTTCACTTTGCACAGAGCAAGTCAAATGGCACTAGTGAGAGCACGCCCTGAATCAATACATCATCAGTGAAGTAAAAAACTCGATATTACAATGTATCAGTGTTTTTACCCCTACCTTGAGTAGGTCAAAACTTAAAAAATAAATCTCTGGAAAATTCACAATACGAGACCTACACTATATTGCCAAAAGTACTGGGACACCCCTCCAAATCATTCAATTCAGGTGATCCAATCAAGTACCCCTTAGTTCCCATGAAAGGAACCTTTAAGGCGTCATCATATAAAGACATTTTAAACAATTTCAAGGTCTCAACTTCGTGGGAACAGTTTGGGGATGGTCCTGTCCTGTTCCAACATGACTGTCCATAAAGACATGGATGAGTCAATTTGGTATGGAGGAACTTGGCTGGCCTACACAGAGTCCTGACCTTCACCCAATAGAAGACCTTTGGGATGAATTAGAGCGGTGCCTGTGAGCCAGGCCTCCTCATTCAACATCAGTGCCTGACCTCAAATGCGCTTCTGGAAGAACGGTCAAAAATTCACATAAACACACTCCTAAACCTTGTGGAAAGCATTCCAAGAAGAGTAGAAGCTGTTGTAGCTGCAAAGCATGGGCCAACTCCATATTAAACCCTATGGATTAAGAATGACATGTCATTTAAGCTATGGTCACAAATACCCTTATGAACGGCTGCAAACGCCTCAAGAATGATTTTTGAACCATTTTATATGGCCTTCTAAAGGCAGCTGTAGGAGAATTCAGCGTTCGTAGACCATTCGCAAGTTCATGGCCAGGTCGATGGTCTTGTCCAAGATTTCTACAAACTCCCCATGAAAACCCCTCATCGTAGGGTGGCCATACAAATGCAATAGGAACAATGCAATAACTAAGCAAGACGATGGCTGCAAGCATGCCTCAAAAACACCCTAAGTTGTTCTTGAGGGCCCCTTACAGCGGTGGGAGGAAACAAAATTCCCATTCGTACGGATTTGTACAGTGTGCATAAAGTGGTAGTGAGGCACTCATAAGGCACCCATTCATACATCTGTGCTGACAAAATGTGCAGAAAGCCATAAGATCTTCCTACCAACAACTTCAAAGTAAAGGTAAAAAAGGTAAAGCCAGCTTTATTGTCATTCAGTCCCTACAGCCAATCATGTACAGTAGAATGAAATTACATTTCTCTTATCTACAATGTTAATCACATCTAGAATCAGAGGGGTCGCTGCCATGCAATGTGCTGTCACAAATTTCCCTCCTCCATTCCATTATTGCTGAGCACCAAGCTGGACGGCAGGAAGTTCCCCTTTTATATGGTCTTCGGCATGACCCGGCCGGGATTTGAACCCTGGTCTCCCGGGTGTGGGGCGGATGCTCTACCAACTAGGCCACCACTCCGGTGCAATGAGTTTCACAAAAAATTTTGTAAGATGGCAGTAAGTATGCTGTAGGAAGATCCCACGGCACTCTTATGAAGAACACAAGAACTCTAGGACCATCGTATGACAGAAAAGCACCTCATTTCTCAAGAATCCCTGAAGTTGCTCTTGCAAACTAAACAGCAGCCATAAGAAAGCCATAAGAAACTATGCCCCCATCCACGAATGCCTGCAAACTCCAGAATTTGTAGGAACTGGGAGATTCTTACAAACCCATCGTTCGTATGAATCTTTGTGACCATAGCTTAAAGTTCATGGCAGATGTCACAATACTTCTGGCAATATAGTGTATAATGATGAGGGTGTATTTAAAATGACTTCCCAGACTGCCTTACTGGAAAGTGTAACAACATCAAAGCAAATGCTAATCATTGGTTGAAACTTGACATTTTTGGATAAAACAAAATAAATCTTTTTTGCAATCATCAGAAGAGCACTTACCACCACTCTGTGGATTTTTTCTGCTTGAAAGCTGCAACCGGGCTCTGCTGACTGCTGGATGGAGGTCCTCTGTGAACTCCTTATGCTTGTGCCACACCTATCATTCACATCGATCACAGCAGAACCACAAACATGGGTGTCATTTCTGACTGATGTGCTCTGTCCTCTTAGACCTGTGCTAGAGTCTGTCTGCCAGTCTGGTTTCTTCAGCCTCTCTTGTACAGTTTGTGTCACATCTTGTAATGCGCAGGACTCCGTCTTTGGTGGGATGTAAGACACAAAAATGACATTGTCTTCATCCAAATGAGAGGCTGCTGACAGGTTTTCTGTTGCCATTTTTGGAGGGGAGTCATCTAAAGCATCATCGTCACAGAGGTCAATCACTTCAGCAGACTCATGTGGGTCCTCAAGTAACTGTTGGAAATTCACAACGGTTTTGTCAGATTTTGAGCTTTTTGATGTTGCCATGGTTTGAAATGTGGAATTCTCCTTTTCTGACACAAAAAACACCTTCCCATTGCACATGACCAAAGCACTTCCTTTTCTCTGTACACCATCTCCCTCAGTAGTGGCTGCCTTTGCCACAATGCTGTGCTGCTTGTCGGCACTTTCTCTTTTAGCCACAGCTTGAAGAATCTTGGAGGTGACAGATGGAGAACTAGGAAGTTTAAGATCTGGAGTTGCTGGGGTGTCCACTTCCTCAACCACCCACCGTATGGGGCAGTGGGGCACGTGTGGAACCTGTGGAATCAGTTTCAACTTTGGTTTTGCTGCTTTCGATGGAAGTCTGGGTGAAGTCTTGGTAAGCAGCTTGACAGAGTCCAGTGCAGAGTCACTGGGAGGAGGCATGCTCTGACTCACTGTCGTTACAGGTGACACATAGAGAACATTGTCTACGGATGAAACAGGAAAGGAGCCGGCTGATGAACCAAAGATCTGGTTCTTGATACTTGGAGGGAGTTGGGAGGCGGGTACTGTCTGGACTTGTGCATTGGGAGGAATCTGAAGATGCTGTCCTCTGGGGAGAGCAGGAGAGTTCACTGTGACTGGGAGGTGATGTGAGAGACTAACTGATGTTCCACAGTTGGTTGTTGCCATCGGAGCAACTTTGGCCATTAAGTTTACAGTCTGCTGCTGTTGTTGAGGCTGCTTGTTTGGTGCCTTGCTATGACCCAAACTTTTGTTGATAATCTGCTGAGTAAGCACAGGGCTCAGGGTAGTCTGTGTAGGCTTCTGAATGGGTCCAGTGGCACTATTCGTGGAGACAGCTTTTGGTGGAGCTGGATTTGTTATGGGCTTGTGCATCTCAGTTTGGACAAACTTTCCATTGACCATTTGGACTGGAATCAGTTTCATGATGTTCTTCCCATCAGCTCCAATAGCAGGCATTGCCTGGTAGAAGACACCGGTCCCACTAGGACAAATGACAGCCAAGTAAAGACAATGGACTAGTCATTCATGAAAACCAAAGATAACATTCCCAAACCATACAAGTTGAGGCATTTGCAAAACAACCCAAGTAACAGGGTGACCAGGTGTCCCACTTTGTATGGGACAGCACAGCATTTTGACTGTCCCACAAATTGAGGTGTTGTCCCATATTCTGACAGCCTCAAATTTTTAAAGGCTGTACGGATGCTTTACAAAATAACTTTTATTCAGTAGCTACGAGGAAATGAGGACAGGCTGTCATCTCAAAGGCTTTGACTGATGTCAGTCAAACTGCGCCAATCACAGGTTAACCTTGCACCGTATCAAGCCACCCTCCATCCCACGGAAAAAGTTTGGAGGGAATGCTACAACTGAGACTATGCTAATGTCACTGGAATATGGAAATGTGTTTGTGCCATCTTAACACATACAGTACCAGTCAAAAGTTTGGACACATCTACCCACTGAAAATGAAGGCATAAATGTGTCCAAACTTTTGACTGGTAGGGTAATTACAGTTGCAATAAAAATTATTCAAACCCCACTGCAAATTAGGTTTATTGGCAAAACTTACAAACTAGCAGCTGTTTGCAATAAATAAATCAAACAAGAACAACGTAAATAGCTCAACACAACTAATATTACAATTTCTCCAAATTCTACACAAAATTCCACTTTTAATGACTACTGCAGTCTCAAAATTACTCAACCCCTCCTTGACAAGCATGTTTAGTTCTAAGTAGAGCACCCTTTTGCTGTTACAACCCGCTGCAAATGTGATGCATAGCCAGACACCAGCTTCTGGCAGTGTTCCTGAGGAGTCTTGCCCATTCCTCATTGCTAATATTCTTGGGTTTCTGTGCTGCAACCAAAGTTTTCAAATCCCACCAGAGATTTTCAATGTGGTTCAAGTCAGGCCATGCTCAAATCAGGTGATGACCACTCTAGTATCTTCCAGGACTTCTTCTGAAACCAAATCTTGGTGGACTTTGACGTATGCTTGGGATCATTGCCCTACTGGAAAGTTTAATGACGCCCAAGCTTCAGCTTCCTCAGCGACTTCGTGACATTTTCTCCCAGGATTTTCTGATGCTTGATTGAATCCATCTTGCCCTCCACATGCTGCAGGTTTCCAATGCCAGAGGAAGCAAAGCAGAGGACTGAGCTACCACCATACTTCACTGTAGACAGGGTGCGCTTTTCAGCATATGCTTCATTCTTCCTCTTTCAGCTATACCACTGATCCATAGGCCAGAAAAGTTCCAGTTTTGTTTCATTGCTCCACAGAACAGAATCCCAAAACCTCTTTGATTTATTTATATAGTTTTGAGCAAATTGGAGCAAACTTTTCTTGTGCTTTTGAGTCAGCAGTGATGTACGTCTTGGGAGTTTGGGGATGGAGTCCTTCAGGGTTTAGTGTGCGCCTTACTGTGGAAATTGAAACCTCAGTGTCTGCTGCCACCAAGTCTTACTGCAGGTCTTTTGTAGTCAGTCGAGGGTTTTTGACCACTGACATCCTCAGGACTCTGGTGGAAGCCTTGGATAGTTTTCCCTTTCTGCCACATCCAGGTAGTGTAGACACTGTTCCTCAACTTTAAACTTGTGAACTATGCTTCCAACCGTGTCTCTAGGAACATTAAGTGCCTTTGCCATCTTTCTGTATCATTTTCCTTGTTTGTGCAAGGCAAATTGAATGGACAAGTCTCTTGACTTTGCCATATTTCTAACATGCAATCAAACATCACCATCAACAGTCAAGGTATTTGAGGTGTTCTGGCACAAGCACACCTGATACAACTAATGAAGCCTTTGATTGGTTGCATCAGGTGTGCTTGAGACCACACCTGATTTCCAAATGGGTGCTCTTATGAGGAATTTTATTCAGTGAGTTGAATAATTTTGAGACTGCAGTAGTCATTGGAAGTAGAATTTAGTGTTGAATTTGGATACAATCCTTGTAATATTAGTTTTATTTAACTATTTAAACTGTTCTTGTCTAATTTGTTTATTGCAAACACCAGAAATTTTAAAATTTTTGGCAATAAAGCTAAAATGCAAGTTGAATGAGTTTGACCACAACTGCATTTCAGTAGTTGCCGCGAAAAACAGTCATCGTTAAAGAGTTTGAGCATTACCTTCCAACCACAAAAGAAGGCAACCCACATCCAGGAAGACTGGCCGAAAGGGGCTGCAATTTATGGCGGACCTGAAAGTAGGGGTGTGCCATATCGTATCGTTCACAATAATACCGGTATAAATTTTGATACGGGTGTAAAAACAAATTTCGCGATATTTGGGGTCTGCTGCGTGACAACACCACAACGCTGCCAACAAAAGTTACGCGTGATGGCAAAACAAACATGGTGCGAGAAGGTGCTGCTCTGTTTGCATCCAGTTGAGTGGAAATATGCAAGTTTCACTTTCTCTTTTAGACTGCTGCCATGTAAAAAACAAAAAAAAAACAAAACAGTGCATTAAAGTGGATAATCTGCCTGCATTTTTTTCCATACGTCAACACCACCGCTGGAACGGTGTTAACGTTAGACAATGTTCTGCTTGAAGTCTGTATTTTCATTCCGTTTTGGCAGCTTCATCTTTATTTTATTCAACTACATGAAGAGGGGGAAGAAAAAAAACCCCCAAAACATCCGTTCAGTGCAATGAGAGCCAAAAAGCCCCAGTAGAGGTCCATGCAACGAGAGTTACAATGCAGGTAAAGTGATTCAGCACAAAACCCAACATCTGTGTGCACTTAAACTGTAACTGTTTATATTATTTTCTTGTAATATTTGATACAGAACAAAAAATATTTTAAACTAAATCTGAGCTGCTGTTTATAAACAGGAGAAATAAGAGTTTTTGTTTTGTTTATTCTGAATATGCTGAAGGTAAACACAGTGCATCCGGAACGCATTCACAGCGCTTCACTTTTCCCCCATTTTGTTATGTTACAGCCTTATTCCAAAATGGATTAAATAATTTTTTTCCTCAAAATTCTACACACAAAACCCCATAATGACAACATGAAAAAAGTTTTTGAGACTTTTGCAAACTTATTAAAAATAAAAAGCAGAAATCACATGTACATAAGTATTCACAGCCTTTGCCATGAAGCTCAAAATTGAGCTCAGGTGCTTCCTGTTTCCACTGATCATCCAGGGTTTCCTCTGGTAACATTTCTCAGTGGCGGGCCGCCATGTCAAGGAGATATGAATTTAAAAGGAACTTCGATTATATTGGCATGTTAGCTCTATATGCTTTATTTTGATGTTAGTAACATAACTATAATGTAATTTTTTTGAAAATAATTCCCAGTTTTATATATTTTTAAAAAACTTTATTACGATGTAAATCGCCATTTTTGTTTACGTCGCAATGCATTCTGGGTAGTGACGTAGAATGGCTGCAGCCGTTTTTTCTGTCTTATACAAGCCAAGAAGCGAAGCTCCTAACTACTGCCATTTGTCAGTGAAAATGCCACATTGCGCGGCTTTTGGATGTAATTTCCAATCAAAGGGAACTAAAGAGCGGGGTGAGCCTCCATAGCTTTCCTAAAGAGGGAAAGTGGAGGAAAAAGTGGGGCGGCAGCGGCTCAGCAGGTAGAGCAGGTCGTCTAATAACCCGATGGTTGGCGGTTCGCATCACGCTCTCCCCAGATATCCTGCCATTGTGTCTCTGGGCAAGACACTTCACCTGCATTGCCTCCAGTGCCCATAACACTGGGTATGAATGTGTAAAAATGTTTAAATGCTCGGTGGTGGCCGGAGAGGCTGTTGGCGTGGATTGGCAGCCACATTTCCCTCACTCTGAGTGTCTGTGATCACACGCTATAGCGCATGCCTGATAAAGCTGACATATGTATTAATCATGCTATGATAAAGCTCAATATCGCTCAAAGCGCACATATGAGACATGTCTGTGATCGCACGCTTGTGTTGACCGTTCCTGCCTTTCGTCTCCTAACTGTGGTTTTGGGACGCAGGGGAGATCTATCTTCCTCCGCGGTCAACTCCCGAGTGGTACACAGAAGCACAGGCCGTTTTATATTCACCTTAAAATAATGCTTCCTCGAGCGCACGCTTGAGACACTCGCGGAGCGGAGTGAAACTTATATATTGTTGATTTACTTACAATAGAATGCTCAAACACAAAAAATTGTCTACAAGCATGATGGGCACTGAACTGATAAACATGGACTCTGAGCAACATAAAGCAATTTCTCTGTTGCTTTCTCAGACTGCGGGTTGAACGTCCATAAGCAGCGCTCCACAGTTGATCCACTTTTTTTTTTTTTTTCTCCTGACTGTTGCCAGCCAGACCTTCGACATGTCAAGCCAAGCGCGCGCTTTGAGCGATATCATAGCGTGATTAATACGTATGTCAGCTCTATCAAGTGTTGTGGGATGTGTCTGGTGTGTGTTTGGATGGGGCAGCTCGGTGTGTGGATGTGAGTGAGTGGGAGCGTTTGCGCAGCCGAGGCGCGCCCCCCCCCCCCCCCCCCCCGGTGTGTGTGGAATGACCTGGAGAGCGAACGGTGTGTGATTTGGTGCGGATAAGTAGAAAGAGCGAGGCGACCGGAGCAGGTAGAATTTGTTGCCGACAACAGTGCGGTATATAAATAAAGCCCCAACGCTTCAGCAAAACGGCCTGTGCTTCTGTGTACCACTCGGGAGTTGACCGCGGAGGAAGATAGATCTCCCCTGCGTCCCAAAACCACGGTTAGGAGACGAAAGGCAGGAACGGTCAACACAAGCGTGCGATCACAGACATGTCTCATGCACGCGCTTTGAGTGATATTGTGCTTTATCATAGCGTGATTAATACATATGTCAGCTTTATCAGGCATGCGCTATAGCGCGTGATCACAGACACTCAGAGTGAGGGAAATGTGGCTGCCAATCCACGCCAACGGCCTCTCCGGCCACCACCGAGCATTTAAACATTTTTACACATTCATACCCAGTGTTATGGGCACTGGAGGCAATGTGGGTGAAGTGTCTTGCCCAGGGACACAACGGCAGGATATCTGGGGAGAGCGTGATGCGAACCGCCAACCATCGGGTTATTAGACGACCTGCTCTACCTGCTGAGCCGCTGCCGCCCCACTTTTTCCTCCACTTTCCCACTTTAGGAAAGCTATGGAGGCTCACCCCGCTCTCTTTAGTTCCCTTTGATTGGAAATTACGTCCAAAAGCCACGCAATGTGGCATTTTCACTGACAAATGGCAGTAGTTAGGAGCTTCACTTCTTGGCTTGTATAAGACAGAAAAAATGGCTGCAACCATTCTACGTCACTACCCAGAATGCATTGCAATGTAAACAAAAATCGTAATAAAGTTTTTTAAAAATATATAAAACTGGGAATTATTTTATAGTTATGTTACTAACATCAAAATAAAGCATATAGAGCTAACATGCCAATATAATCGGAGTTCCTTTTATGAAAAATATATGAAGCAATGACTTTCCGCAAGTGTGCACACGAACAACGCACATGGCCGTCGTCCGCGCGGAGTTTAGAAGCGCCCCGCCCACGTGAGCTTTCCAGTCAGTCAGCAGTTAGTGTCTCGCTAGCAGCAGCAGCGGCATCTTCATGGAAAAGAAGTGAAAACTGGGAAGTATAACAGCAGAAATAGACTATTTGAAGAGAAACTTTGAGAAGAAGTCCGCCGTTTCTTCACTGGTGAAAATCCTGGCACGTCAGCGCCTTGGCGCTAACTACTGGACGGGAGTGAAACTACAAATGATGGTTGTGTGCATGCGTCAACCGCTTGGCCTGGGTTGATGAAAAAAAGTGAGCATGAACAGCGCAGCGTGCGTGCTGGGCTCGTCTAAAGCGTATGCGGACCAAGGCAGACTAGAGGGGAAATGCAATAACGGGAGCAATAAAGAGTCACTTAGCTAAGAGATGTGGTTAGAATTCAAATGCAGCTGGCTTCATCTGAAGGGAAAGGCAAGGGGGACTGATGAATTGCTGAGGATATATTTCACCAGCCACTACAATATTAGGTTATGTTCCCTATTATGTACCTGGCAAGTTCAGATGACCAAAATTCACCAAGTCAATGACTTTAATCCGTCAGCAGCCTTCAGACAAACTAAACGTGCCAACATTTGGATTTCAAAATAAGGGAGGTTTTTCTTGACGTTGAGGAGATTTCTTAAAAAAAAACAACCTATAAATATATAGAAATATTATAACAGAAATAACAACATCACTGTCATTTAAGTTAATTTAAATCATTAAATACAATTTTATTAATATTTTTTTCTTTGTAATGAGTTAAATTACTGTTCTGTTCTGACTGCAAAGTTACGGTAAAAATATAAATTGTTATAAGGAAAAAGTAAAAAAAAAAATAAAATAAAATACCACAGTCTGTTTCACACTTATTTAAAAAAAAAAAAAACAACAGAAAAAATAAGCCTTAAAATAATCCACAAATGTAGATAAATTTACAGAGAAAAGTAGAAAACTATAAGAAAATTGTTATAAACTTTGAAGAAAAACCTCAAACCTT
Source organism: Pholidichthys leucotaenia (assembly GCA_020510985.1). Lineage (NCBI taxonomy): Eukaryota > Metazoa > Chordata > Actinopteri > Cichliformes > Pholidichthyidae > Pholidichthys > Pholidichthys leucotaenia. The sequence goes on from CM035843.1 coordinate 418,471,874, forward strand.
CAAGACTGAAGTCATTACTCAAGTTTTAAGTGGCTGCTCTTTGTACCCATAACTAGAAATTTTTGGTTGTCTCCTTTAATTTACATGGCACTTGATATTTTCTAACCTGCTTGTATACCACCATAGACAGAGACAGAAGCTGAATTAGACAGAGCTCAGAGAGGGAAAGATGAGACAGAAAAGAGGAGCCAAGGAGAGGAAAGTGTTCAGGCAGAGGAAGGAGAGAAGGGTGACACCAGTAAAAAGTCCAAATACAGGATGTCTGGGTGGGACCCCAAATGGCCCAATATTCCAATATTCAAGCCTTGGTTGTACAATACTTCAAACTGTAAGTTCCATATGCACGGCAGTGGCTCAGGAGATAGAGTGGGTCGTCCAATAACCGGATGGTTGGCGGATTGAATCCCGCTCTCCCCAGATATCCTGCCGTTGTGTCCCTGGGCAAGACACTTTACCCACCTTGCCTCCAGTGTCCATAACACTGGGTATAAATGTTCGGTGGTGGCTGGAGAGGCCGTTAGCTTGGATTGGCAGCCACGTTTCTGTCAGCCTGCCCCCAGGGCAGCTGTGGCTACAGTAGTAGCTTGCCACTACCATTGTCTGTCTGGAGTGAATGAATAATGTATCTATAAAAAGTGTCTTTAAGTGTCTATGATAAAGCGCTATATAAATCTGATGCATTATTATTATATGCAAGGTTACTGTGCAAAATTTAAAAAAGAAATAAATAGTATAAAATTAACATACAGTTAGGCCCAGAAATCTTTGGACAGTGACACAATCTTCATGATTTGGGCTCTGCATGCCACCACATTGGATTTGAAATGAAACAACTACAACGGAATTAAAGTGCAGACTTTAAGGTTTAATTCAAGGGGTTGAACAAAAATATATGATTAAACATGTTGGAATTGTAGCTATTTTTATACAAACGCTCCTCATTTCAGGGGCTCAAAAGTTATTGGACAAAAACATAACTAAGTAAAATGTTACTTTTCAATATTTTGTTGAGAATCCTTTGCAGGCAATGACTGCCTGAAGTCTGGAACCCATGGACATCACCAAACGCTGGGTTTCCTCCTTTGTGATGCTTTGCCAGGCCTTTACTGCAGCTGTCTTCAGTTGTTGCTTGTTTGTGGGTCTTTCTGCCTTAAGTTTTGTCTTGAGCAAGTGAAATGCCTGCTCGATTGGGTTGCGATCTGGTGATTGACTCGGCCATTGCAGAATATTCCACTTCGTTGCTTTAAAAAACTCCTGGGTTGCTTTTGCAGTATGTTTTGGATCATTGTCCAGCTGTACTGTGAAGCGCCGTCCAATCAACTTTGCTGCATTTGGCTGAATCTGAGCAGAAAGTATATCCCTATACACTTCAGAATTCATCCGGCTGCTTCTGTCTTTTGTCACATCATCAATAAACACAAGTGACCCAGTGCCATTGGAAGCTATGCATGCCCATGACATCACACTGCCTCCACCATGTTTTACAGAAGATGTAGTGCTTTGGATCATGAGCTGTTCCAATTCTTCTCCAAACTTTCTTCTTCCCATCATTCTGGAACAGGTTGATCTTAGTCTCATCTGTCCAAAGAATGCTGTTCCAGAACTGGGCTGGCTTCTTCAGGTGTTTTTTGGCAAAGTCAATTCTGGCCTTTCTATTTTTGAGGCTGATTCATGGTTTGCACCTTGTGGTCAATCCTTTGTATTTACTCTCATGAAGTCTTCTGTAACCCAGTGTTAAAAACGTGATTAAAAATTATGAATGTCGACACCGCTTTAAGAAGAAGGGGGGACATTCATTTCAGAATGGGAGTAGATAGTTTAACATGAATTAAATTAGAAATATTGATACCGCTTTTAGAAAAGAAAAACACCCATTTCACAATGGGAATACATAATTTGAATATGAATATTTAAATAAATATATATTCATAAATAGTAGGAACATTTTCTAGAAGGTTCTGATAAAGTTCCTAGTATTGTGTGTTGATATTTCGAGTAACCAATGGCTGCGCCGTTGCTGGGTCACGCCACCCAGTGGGTTAAGCGCTCTCTCCCTGGGTCTGGGATGACTTGCATTTTTGGCTCAGTCACGCCAGACGTCGAAAGACACAGACCAGAGAGAGAGACTGTCCTTGGTGATATGGCGACGCTAGCGTGCTGGTAGCAGCCTTTGCCTGGATAAAATCCTTGAAATTGATTGGGCTCCAAAGGTTGTCGACGCCGTTGAGCGCGGGAACTCCATTGAAGCACGAGCCACTTGGCATGAGCGTGGATCTCCAGATCTGGATGGTGAGCCGAAGCCCGAGTCCTAGAAACTGCTAAAGGTGACTCCACTAGTCACCTGGAAAGGACCAAAAAAGGACTGTGAACATTGTAAATATAATTTGAGTTTATGGATTGTGGGTTTTTTTAATCGCGCTGTGTATTTGTTTATATGTGTACATAATTGTAAATAATATACATAGTTGCAAGTTCCATATACTTTTACTATTTTTTTTTCCCGGTTCCGGTTCTGCCGGACCGGCGGCGCCACACGAGTTGGCTGCCTTTTGCAACTGCCTTTTTCTTATCTTCCTTCTTCTTTCTACACCTTTCACTCTCTCTCTCTCTCTCTCTCTCTCTCTCTCTCTCTCTCTCTCTCTCTATATATATATATATATATATATATATACTGTATATATATACTGTATATACGTGTGTATATATATATATATATATATATATATATATATATATATATATATACTGTATATCACGGACACACAGATTGCCCCAAGGGTCTCCCGAGTCAGCGGACGGAGCCACTGTTTGCAGCGGGGGACGATACAGCAGGGAAGAGCTAGCTAGCTGGCTAGCTAGCTCCAACCGCCACCCGGTGCTAATGGAGAAGCTCGACATGCCGAGGAACTGTGGCGAAAACGACGCGGGTGCCGGGCTGGAGTTTAGGCGGCGTGCAATAAATATAAGACAGAATAATAAAGTGCGATGGCAAGAACCAAGCAGACCGCCCGTAAATCTACTGGAGGAAAAAGCCCCCCAGGAAGCAGCTAGCCACCAAGGCTGCTCGAAAAAAGCGCTCCGGCCACCGGCGGAGTGAAGAAGCCTCACCATTACAGGCCCGGTACTGTGGCTCTGAGAGAGATCCGTCGCTACCAGAAATCCACGGAGCTGCTCATCCGTAAGCTGCCCTTCCAGCGCCTGGTGAGGGAGATCGCTCAGGACTTCAAGACCGACCTGGGCTTCCAGAGCTCCGCCATCATGGCTCTGCAGGAGGTCAGCGAGGCCTACCTGGTGGGTCTCTTCGTGGACACCAACCTGTGCGCCATCCACGCCAAGAGGGTCACCACCATCATGGCCAAAGACATCCAGCTGGCCCGCCGCACCCGCAGAGGGAGAGAGAGCTTAGACTTTCTGCTGCACATTCACCAACCACAATGCTCCGCACTATATATATATATATATATATATATATATATATATATTTATAGTAATATGTACATATGTATACTAGCTGTTTTTGTTTTTTTCTTGCCTTCTGATTGTTGCTCTGAGTGTTGCTATCCCTGTGCTGTTGCAATCCTGGAATTTCCCCATTGTGGGACTAATAAAGGCTTATCTCATCTTATCTTCTACGGCTGTGTATGTGTCGTCTGTTGTTGCACCTCCCAGGCTCCTACGAACCCAGAGTCGGTCTGACCTGGCCCAATTATCCCTTCCCTCAGGTAGTAAAGTTAAGGTAAATACATTGCCATAACACACCACTACCAAAAAGGGTACTACACCTAAAGTGAGTAGGGTGAGTGGGTGCTAGTAAGGGTTACACACAAAAATCTGGCGAGCGCAGGTGTTAGTGGGTGTTACCCCCAAACCCTGTATTACCCCCTGTGTAGCACAGGTATATATTGTATACTGTGTCACACTGTGTGGTACATATTGTTACAAAATTTGGTGAGACAAGTAAGTGTGACAGGGATACAGGTATTACAAAAAATTGGCGAGCACAGCCAGGAGCGTTGCACAACAAATGAGGATTCTGTTTTGACCCCTGACTAAACAGTTAATATACTGTCAAAATGGATTTTGTGGAAAAACATGGTGTTAAAATCCCTAATGCAGTCATTGTCAGTGGTGTTGTTGATAAAGACACAGATGTTTTTGAATTTCTAGAGCAACATGGCACTATTCGTAGGGTGCTTAGTATTAACGATAACTCATCTGACTTTGAAAAAAGTCATATTGTAGAGTTCGAGTCTGGATTAAGCATTGATACATTAGCACCTACGTTGCTGTGCTCCTTTCCATCCACTGACAATCCTGAGGTTAAGTACTGCATTCAAGCTCTAACTGATGTCTACACTAAAACTGTAGGGGGCAGTGTTACTGAGGCTTATCTTAGCAACCTGAGGGGTTTAGCTAAGCTAAGTGGAAAAGGTTTTGAAGAGCTGTTGCGGGAGGTTATGTCCACAATAGGGAAGTCTATTGAAGCTGCTGAGACAGCTGAAACGGTCTCTGCTGACATTGATCCTGCTTTCCCTACTGTAGAACCCACACAAAGTGGAGTCTCTCCTCCACTCCAAATTGAAGTGCCTCGCACCCCTAAAACCACTCAAGCGCTCTTCCAAAGCCCTCTTAGACCAAACTTAACACCTCAAAGGTTGAGCCCAGCTGATCTTAACCCACCCGAGGTTCAGAAAATCGTAGTCGAGCATGTCATTAAACACGCAGAGAAGCCATCAAACACCTATTCCTCTTTGAGAATCAGAGCTTTCTCTGGCAAAACGCCAAGACCGTATACTGAAGCTGATTATGAAACATGGCGTTCACATGTTGACTTGATGATGGAAGGTACTTCTTTGTCTGACTTGGAAAAATCTCGCAAGATCTTTGCAAGTCTTCTTGCTCCTGCGTCTGATGTTATTCGCCATCTTGGGACTGAAGCCACCTCTGCCGACTATCTTAAGCTTTTGGACTCAGCTTTTGGGACTGCTGAAGACGGTGAGGAACTGCTTGTGCGATTCATGAACACTTTCCAAGATTATGGAGAAAAACCCTCTGCATATCTGCATCGTTTGCAGGTGGCGCTCAATCTCACAGTGCGTAGAGGCGGTCTAGAGCCACAGGAAGTGGACAAACAGCTTCTCAAGCAGTTTAACAGAGGCTGTTGGGATGATAATCTGCTAAAAGAGCTACAGCTGGAACTAAAAGATAAACATCCACCTGAGTATGCAGAGTTATTGCTTCACCTTCGCACTGTTGAAAACAGACAAGAAGTTAAAAACACACGCATGAAAAAACACTTGGGCGCCACAAAGCCAAAAACAGCCTCCTACGAACCAACAGTCACCGAAACAAGTATAAATAGTGAAGTGGAGTCGGACAGTCTGAAAGAACTGAAAAAGCAAGTCGCTGATCTAAAGAGCCAATTAGCTGCTGTCGTGAAACAAAAGAAGCAAGCACCACCGAAGAAAGACCCAACTAAGAAATCTGGAAATAAAAAACCTGACCATGCCAAACCTGAAAACTTACCTTCGTCCAGCCGTCCCAATACTAGGCCCAAACCATGGTATTGCTTCCGCTGTGGCAAAGATGGGCATATTGTAGCCACTTGTGAGTCAGAGCCAAACCCTGCGCTTGTGGCTGCAAAACGCAAAAAACTAAGAGTAAAAAGACAGATTTGGGACAGTCGGAACCCCACATCTTCTTTACAGCTGAAGTCTACCGCTGTTGCGGGACAAACAGAGGCTAGTTCAGAGATGACCCGTCCCAAACCAAAAGCTCCATTCAAGACACGTGCTAAACTGAAGTCACACTACAAAACAGACCCCTTTAACTTTCCTAATGGTCTAATTGGTACAAAAAGTACAGCAAAAGTGAAAGTTAATGGTTGTGCTGTGAGCTGTTTGTTAGATACAGGCTCCCAGGTGACTACTGTCCCTGAGTCCTATTACAGACAGTACTTATCCAACCATGAGATTAAGCCACTTTTTGAGCTGTTCGAAGTGGAGGGAGCTAACGGTCAGAGTGTACCTTACTTAGGCTACATTGAAATGCATGTCACTTTCCCAAAAGACTTTCTCGGTATTGAAGCCGAAGCGCCAACACTTGCCTTAGTGGTTCCCGATGTACGTGCATCTGATCAGTCCTTAAGTGTTAATAGGGACGAACACATTAGATGTACTTTACGAGCTGTACTCTGATGCATGTTCTGAACTGCAGCCAACCATGTCACTTGGTTATAAGGCAGTGTTAAAAGTCCTTGAGCTACGGCACAGACAGTCCAAAGACACTAGCCTTGGTTTAGTGACCATGCGCCACTAAGAGCCACAGTTAGTTCCTGCAGGCCAAACAGTTGTTCTAGATGGCGCTGTAGCTGTGTCAGCTGGCAACAGTGAAAAATCCGTCTTGTTAGAACACCCGTTAATGTCAGCCTTACCTGGTGGTATCCTGGTAAAACCATGTCTCATAGACTTACCTGAAAGAGCACCTTACCTTGTTCCAGTTATACTCACCAATGAATCGGAACATGACGTGACAATCCCTCAGAAGTGTGTCATTGGAGAAATTTGTGCATATCAACGAGTCCTATCACAAGAACACTCCGTGAAAGTTACAAAGTTCAAAACTGAACCAAAGTCCACTCTGAAGTTCAACTTTGACTCTTCCCCCATTAGCGCTGAATGGAAAGAGTGCCTAAAAGAAAGACTCAGTCAAATGCCCGAAGTATTTGCACAAAATGATCTTGACTTTGGCAAAACGGATCGAGTGAAGCACACAATCAAACTATCAGATGAAACACTGTTCAAACACAGAGCACGTCCCATACATCCAAATGACCTGGAAGCGGTCCGTAAGCATCTCAAAGAACTCCAACAAGCAGGTGTGATAAGAGAGTCTACTTCTCCATTTTCTTCGCCTATTGTAGTGGTGCGAAAGAAGAATGGCGATATCCGCCTTTGTATTGATTACAGGAAGCTTAACATGCAGACTGTAATAGATGCTTACGCTCTCCCCAACTTGGAGGAAACGTTTTCCACCTTGACCAGTTCGCAGTGGTTCTCCGTCCTCGATTTAAAGTCGGGGTACTACCAAATTGAGGTAGAGGAGCTGGACAAACCAAAGACGGCGTTCGTATGTCCCATGGGCTTTTGGGAATTCAATAGAATGCCCCAAGGCATTACAAACGCCCCCAGCACGTTCCAGCGCCTCATGGAGAAATGCATGGGTGACATGAATCTGCATGAGGTGATTGTGTTCCTCGATGGCATCACTGTATTCTCCAAGACGCCCGAAGAACATGAGGCTCGCTTAATGAAAGTTCTTAATCGCCTACAAGAGTACGGGCTTAAACTCTCCCCTGAGAAATGCAGATTTTTTCAAACTTCTGTCAGATACCTTGGTCACATTGTGTCCAGTAAAGGAGTTGAGACCAACCCCGAAAAAGTGAAAGCCCTAAGTACCTGGCCTGTGCCCCGTGATCTCAAACAGCTCCGCTCATTCTTAGGCTTTTCAGGGTACTATAGGCAGTTCATTAAGAACTATTCCAGCATCGTTAGCCCCTCACTGACTTAACAGCAGGCTACCTTCCTTTGCGCAAAAGCATAAAGCCCAAAGCTAAGCCTGCCCAGTACCACGACCCAAAGACACCGTTTGGTGAGCGATGGACTTCTCCCTGTGATCTTGCATTCAAAACCATCATTGAAAAGCTCAGTACTGCGTCTGTCCTGGGTTTCGCTGACCCTCAGTTGCCATATACCCTCCATACTGATGCCAGCACTACAGGGGTTGGCGCCGCCCTCTATCAAGAGCAGGAGGGCCAGACTAGCTAGGGTCATAGCTTATGCAAGCCGGGGGTTGTCTAGAAGTGAGTCCCGTTACCCCGCCCATAAATTAGAATTTTTGGCTCTAAAGTGGGCAGTAATGGAGAAGTTCGCAGACTATTTATATGGCAATCATTTTACTGTCGTGACAGACAGTAACCCCCTAACATACATTTTGACTACTGCTAAGATGGATGCCATGAGTTATAGGTGGCTAGCTGACTCTGTCGATGTTTAACTTTAAGCTCCAATACAAAGCAGGCAAGCTTAACTCAGATGAAGATGGCCTCTCTAGACGGCCACATGGTGAGTTACTTGATGATGCAGTGTCCCAAAAGGAGTTTAACCGCATACAGCAGTTCACTCAAACTCACTTGTCTCTTCCTGAGAACAGTTTAAGTTCCGAGGTAGTGTCTGCTACATGTGGAAAAACAACTTGTCTGTAGCTCTCCAGACAACACCTTCCCTTTGGTTCACTCATTAGCCCTCTCTGTAGCTGCCATTCCAGATGGCTACGCCGATGAAGACGGCTGTGGTGGTCTTCCAGTTGTACCCCACATGACTCCTGAACAGATCAAAGACGAACAAAGAACTGACCCCTGTTTAAGGGAAGTGATTGCACAAATTGAAACTGGACTAAACCACTAAACCACCCGGTGCTAACGGAGAAACTCGACATACCGGGGAACTGAAGCGAAAACGATGCGGGTGCCGGGCTGGAGTTTAGGCGGCGTGCAAGAAATATAAGACAGAATAATAAAGTGCGATGGCAAGAACTGAGCACACCGCCTGTAAATCTACTGGAGGAAAAGCCCCCAGGAAGCAGCTGGCCACCAAGGCTGCTCGGAAAAGCGCTCCGGCCACTGGCGGAGTGAAGAAGCCTCACCGTTACAGGCCCGGTACCGTGGCTCTGAGAGAGATCCGTCGCTACCAGAAATCCACGGAGCTGCTCATCCGTAAGCTGCCCTTCCAGCGCCTGGTGAGGGAGATCGCTCAGGACTTCAAGACCGACCTGCGCTTCCAGAGCTCCGCCGTCATGGCTCTGCAGGAGGCCAGCGAGGCCTACCTGGTGGGTCTCTTCGAGGACACCAATCTGTGCGCCATCCACGCCAAGAGGGTCACCATCATGCCCAAAGACATCCAGCTGGCCCGCCCCATCCGCGGAGAGAGAGCTTAGACTTTCTGCTGCTCATCCACCAACCACAATGCTCCGCACTGTGTCTATATATATATATATATATATATATATATATATATATTAATATGTGCATATGTATACTAGCTGCTCTTGTTTTTTCTAGCCTTCTGATTGTTGCTCTGAGTGTTGCTATCCCTGTGCTGTTGCAATCCTGAAATTTCCCCATTGTGGGACTAATAAAGGCTTATCTTATCTTATCTTAAAAGTTCCACCAACTGTACGAACTGAACTTCCTGACATCAACTTGTTACTCCGAGAACTCGGTCGACTTGAAATGTGCAATAACATCCTCTACCACACTCGTCAAGACGGAGGAAATGTTACTTACCAGCTCGTCTTACGTCTTTCAAAGCCTCCACTGCGACATGGGCCATTTAGGCACAGAGCGTACTTTGGATCTCGCCAGAACAAGGTTCTATTGGCCTTGCATGGCGGCAGACATTGAACAGAAGATCAAGACATGTAATCGCTGCATAAGACGCAAAACCGCTCCAGAGCGAGCTGCTCCGCTTGTCAATATCAAGTCCACCCGACCACTTGAACTCGTCTGTATGGATTTCCTGTCCATTGAGCCCGATCAAAGTAACACGAAGGATGTGCTCGTGTTAACTGATCATTTCACGAAATACGCTACAGCCATCCCTACCAGCAATCAGAAAGCTCAGACTGTTGCAAAGGCACTTTGGGACAACTTTATAGTCCACTACGGGATACCCGAACGGTTACATAGTGATCAGGGTCGCGATTTTGAGTCCCATATTATAAAAGAACTTTGCAAAATCATGGGCATTCGCAAAATCCGGACGACACCCTATCATCCCAGAGGTAACCCGGTAGAACGTTTCAACAGAACGTTATTGAGCATGCTGGGTACTCTGGAGGAAAAGAACAAAACTCATTGGCACAACTACGTAAAACCACTTGTACATGCGTACAATTGTACGAAGAATGACACTACTGGTTTTGCCCCGTATGAGTTAAATGTTCGGTCGTCAGGAGAGACTGCCCATCGACCTTGCATTTGGGCTCCTGTTTCACAACAAAAGTTTCAAGTCACATTCCCAGTACATTGAAAAACTGAAGACAACTCTACAAGAAAGCTACAAACTAGCAACAGAAAATGCTAACAAGATGGCTGAAAGAAACAAAACAAGATTTGATATGCAAGTGAAACCCTCAAAACTAGAACCAGGCGACAAGAGTTTTGGTACGTGCAGTCCGCCTCAGAGGCAAGCACAAACTAGCAGACAGGTGGGAAGCTGAAATCCACATTGTAGTGAGCCAAGCAGGTGACTTGCCTGTTTACACTATAAGACCTGAGACAAAAGATGGTCCTGTTCGCACCGTTCACCGCAACCTCTTGCTTCCCTGTGGTTTTCTTGCCCCTGTTGAAGACGAACCTGTCCAACCAAAACGTGTCCGCAAACCTAAGACAAGACAATCACCTGAACAAAGTGAGGAATGTGAGAATTCAGAACCGGAAAATGAAGATGTCTATTGGCACAGAGAAGAACCAATCCAAACACCCATAAAGCTCACTCGAGTTTATGAAGTTCCCCATCCAAAGACATTCTTTAAAGGAGACATTCCTGCTGAAACTCACTTACCCGAGAATGACAACCAAATAGAAAATGTCACTTCACCTGGATGTGACAACTTACCGAATGACGGAAACCTGGAGGAAACTGAAACAAATGTGGAACCACCAAACAATGAGAATGGAACTGAAAGTGAAACCAACTTGCCTGATAAAAGTACCTGTGATGAACCTGTGGAAGAAAAAGAACCGGAAAAAGAAGTCCCACAGACTGTGAGATGCTCCGAGAGGACAACCTCCCAGCCAGAAAGACTACAGTATAGTCAGATGGGAAACCCTCTCCTAACTGTTACCCAGTCCCTGTTTCAAGGATTAAACCTGGCTTTTACCAGAGCCTTAACAGAGACAGATCCTAAGATTATTCAAACCTGGCTTTTACCAGAGCCTTAACAGAGTCAGATCATAAGATTATTCCCATGAACACTAGTTCTCCCGTCATTACTATTTAGCTAATCCCATGCAAAGGGACTTGCATGATTCAAAGGGGGGATAGTGTAACCCAGTGTTAAAAACGTGATTAAAAATTATGAATGTTGATACCGCTTTAAGAAGAAGGGGGGACATTCATTTCACAATGGAAGTAGATAGTTGAACATGAATTAAATTAGAAATATTGATACCGCTTTTAGAAAAGAAAAACCCCCATTTCACAATGGGAATACATAATTTGAATATGAATATTTAAATAAATATATATTCATAAATAGAAGGAACATTTTCTAGAAGGTTCTGATAAAGTTCCTAGTATTGTGTGTTGATATTTCGAGTAACCAATGGCTGCGCCGTTGCTGGGTCACGCCACCCAGTGGGTTAAGCGCTCTCTCCCTGGGTCTGGGATGACTTGCATTTTTGGCTCAGTCACGCCAGACGCCGAAAGACACAGACCAGAGAGAGAGACTGTCCTTGGTGATATGGCGACGCTAGCGTGCTGGTAGCAGCCTTTGCCTGGATAAAATCCTTGAAATTGATTGGGATCCAAAGGTTGTCGACGCCGTTGAGCACGGGAACGCCACTGAAGCACAAGCCACTTGGCATGAGCGTGGATCTCCAGATCTGGATGGCGAGCCGAAGCCCGAGTCCTAGAAACTGCTAAAGGTGACTCCACTAGTCACCTGGAAAGGACCAAAAAAGGACTGTGAACATTGTAAATATAATTTGAGTTTATGGATTGTGGGGTTTTTTTTAATCGCACTGTGTATTTGTTTATATGTGTACACAACTGTAAATAATATACATAGTTGCAAGTTCCATATACGGCTGTGTATGTGTCGTCTGTTGTTGCACCTCCCAGGCTCCTACGAACCCAGAGTCGGTCTGACCTGGCCCAATTATCCCTTCCCTCAGGTAGTAAAGTTAAGGTAAATACATTGCCATAAAACACACACATTGCTCCGCACTGTGTGTGTTTATATACTTGCATATTTATTCCACCTAGCTGCAATGCTCCGTACTGTGGGTGTTTATATATTTACATATTTATTCCATCTAGCTACAATGCTCTGCACTGTGTGTTCATATATTCATATATTTATTCCATCCAGCTACAATGCTCTGCACTGTGTGTCTTGTGTGTGTGTGTGTGTATATATATATTTTATAGTAATACGTACATATGTTTATTAGCTGCTCTTGCTTGCTTGTTTTTTTTTCTTGCCTTCTGATTGTTGCTCTGAGTGTTGCTATCCCTGTGCTGTTGCAATCCTGGAATTTCCCCGTTGTGGGACTAATAAAGGCTTATCTTATAACACACCACTACCAAAAAGGGTACTACACCTAAAGTGAGTAGGGTGACTGGGTGTTAGTAAGGGTTACACACAAAAATCTGGCGAGCGCAGGTGTTAGTGGGTGTTACCCCCAATTACCCCGCAAGTATTGTACCACCCTGTGTATACTATTATTACAGTGGTATATTGTTACAAAATTTGGCGAGACAAGTAAGGGACACAGTATTATACTTCTCTTTATGGTAGACTTAGATACTGATACACCTACTTCCTGGACAGTGTTCTTCACTTGAGTGGAGGTTGTGAAGGGGTTGTTCTTCACCATGGAAAGGATTCTGTGATCATCCACCACTGTTGTCTTCCGTGGACGTCCAGGCCTTTTTGAGTTCCCAAGCTCACCAGTGTACTCTTTTTTCCCCCCTCAGAATGTACCAAACTGTTGATTTGGCCACTCCTAACATTTCTGCTATCTCTCTAATGGATTTTTTCTTTTTTTCAGCCTCAGGATGGTCTGTTTCACCTCCATTGAGAGCTCCTTTGACCGCATGTTGTGTGTTCACAGCAACAGCTTCCATGTGCAAACGCAACACCTGGAATCAACTCCAGACCTTTAAACTGCTTAATTGATGACAGGTTAACGAGGGAAGAGCCCATGCAGCCTTGTTATTTTTATTTTTTTTTTGCAGCCTTCTGAGTCAACTGTCCAATTACTTTTGGTCCCTTGAAAAAGAGGCGGCTACGTATTAAAGAGCTGTAATTCCTAAACCCTTGCTCCAATTTGGATGTGAATACTCTCAAATTACAGCTGAGAGTCTGCACTTTAAGCCCATATTGATTATATAATTGTATCCTGAATATGTTTTCGTAAACAGCTAAAATAACAAAACTTGTGGCACTATCCAAATATTTTTGGGCCTAACCATATTCATACACATGTGTTTTCTGCCCCCTCCCCCCCGGAAAAAACATGTTGCCACCACACCATGGTCTTTAAGCCACAGGAAACACTGTCATCCTTGAGATGTTTCTACAGCTTAATTGGGAGTCCACCTGTGGTGAATTCAGTTGACTGGACATGATTTGGAAAGGCACACACCTGTCTATATAAGGTGCCAGTGTTGACAGTGCATGTCAGAGCACAAACCAAGCATGAAGTCAAAGGAATTGTCTGTAGACCTCCGAGACAGGATTGTCTTGAGACACAAATCTGGGGAAGGGTACAGAAACATTTCTGCTGCTCTGAAGGTCCCAATGAGCATAGTGGCCTCCATCATCCGTAAATGGAAGAAGTTCAGAACCACCAGGACTCTTTCCAGAGCTGGCCGGCTGTCTAAACTGAGCGATTGGGGGAGAAGGGACTTAGTCAGGGAGGTGACCAAGAACCCGATGGTCGTTCTGTCAGAGCTCCAGCATTACTCTGTGAAGAGAGAACCTTCCAGAAGGACAACCATCTCTGCAGCAACCAACCAATCAGGCCTGTATGGTAGAGTGGCCAGACGGAAGCCGCTCCTTAGTAAAAGGCACATGGCAGCCCACCTGGACTTTGCCAAAAGGCACCTGAAGGACTCTCAGACGATGAGAAACAAAATTCTCTGGTCTGATGAGACAAAGATTGAACTCTTCGGCATGAATGCCAGGCGTTATATTTAGAGAAAACCAGGAACCGTTCATAACCATGCCAACGGTGGTGGCAGCATCATGCTGTGGGGATGTTTTTCAGTGGCAGGAACTGGGAGACCAGTCAGGATAGAGGGAAAGATGAATGCAGCAATGTACAGAGACATCCTGGATGAACACCTGCTCCACAGCGCTCTTGACCTCAGACTGGGTCGACGGTTCATCTTTCAGCAGGACAACTACTGTAAGCACACAGCCAAGATATCAAAGGAGTGGCTTCAGGACAACTCTGTGAATGTCCTTGAGTGTCCCAGCCACAGCCCGGACTTAAATCCAATTGAACATTTCTGGAGAGATCTGAAAATGACTGTGGATCGACGCTTCCCATCCAACCTGATGGAGCTTGAGAGGTGCTGCAAAAAGGAATGGGCCAAACCGCCCAAAGATAGGCGTGCCAAGCTTGTGGCATCATATTCAAAAAGACACGAGGCTGTAATTGCTGCCAAAGGTGCATCAACAAAGTACTGAGCAAAGGCTGTGAATACTTACTGTATGTACATGTGATTTCTTAGTTTTTTATTTTTAATAAATTTGCAAAAATTTCAAAAAACTTTTCACGTTGTCATTATGGGGTATTGTGTGTAGAATTCTGAGGAAAAAAATGAATTTTGGAATAAGGCTTTAACATAACAAAATGGGGAAAAAGTGAAGCGTTGCGAAGACTTTCTGGATGCTCTGTACGTCTGATTGGGACCTGGTCACCCTACTAGCTATGAATTATAAAAAACAAAATCTGAAACTCTTCTTTCACCTTTGTTTTAAATAGCAACACTAAGTAATGATGTATTCCTGTCAGAATAATATGCTTGCAAACCAAATGATCAACCTCTTAAAATTTTGGTGTTCCGCCCATGGGACGTTTCAAATTTTCTACTGCCACACAGTGAAGAAAGAATTTGATTTACTTTGTGTATTTTTAGACACTTTTAAGGAAAATGAAATGCTCAGGGGCTAAAGAATAGAAATAAAAGGTAAAAAAAAAATGTATTAAAATAATAAATCAGGGGTGATACGCTTTTTCTTTTCCTACCAACCAGTTTCTTCAACAGCTGATTTCACAGAGAAAACACCTGCTTTTGTGGCTGGTTGAAAGGAAAGTCTGCCAAGTCTCTTCCCTCCATGGTACATCATTTGATACCCCTGCATTAAACCAAAAATCAATCAAATATCAGTAAACAAAATGCCTGCTCAACATAGAGCCAACACAGAAAAATGGGCACGAACAATTAAGAATCACCAGTTAAACCTGATACAGTGTAGTGTCCACGATACTGTATCAATTCAGAGAAGCCAGTATCGCGATAGTTATTTTTTTAACCTAAACAAAAGCAATAAAAAAAATGTTGCAAATACAAATTCTTTTTTTTTTTTTGGGGGGGGGGGGGTACTATATTAATTAAAAACAACAAACTGACTTTTCAGTCCACTAGATGCTACTGAAGTCTCACTAGCCATGTTTACAGCTGTGGACAAAATTGCTGGTACCCCTCTGTTAATGAAAGGAAAAGCCACCCTTTAAATAGGCCGCCTGTTTCATGAGGTTGTTTTTTAAAATCTGTTGAACCACAATTCAAAAGCATTGTCTGATTTTCATTGGTTAATTTTCATAGAATTTTTATTTATTACCACTTTTGTCAGATTCAAGTTATTTCTGTGACCATTGTTGGTTTTTCTTTCATTAACGGACGGGTACCAACAATTTTGTCCACGTGTGTACATGGACACAAGTAACCGGATTAAAAGCCTGATCAGAATAAAAATGCTTCATGTAAACACACCAATCTGAATATTCTGACCCAATCACGCTCATTCGGATCAAAATTTCCTTCCAACTGAGAGGGGTGGGTTACGCCGACTGTTAATCTGAATGGCGCGCATATAAACACTTATTCCGAAGCTTGGCTAGAAAATGTTTACTGCGCATGTCTGTACATCAGCCACACATCGACGTGACGTATTTCCGCCTTTACAGCAGCTAGTGGAAGACATGGCGGGACTAAAATGAAACTGGTTTGTATTGTCCTGCTGTCTCCCTCTGTTTGTCATACGCAGAAGTATGTACTTGTAGCTTCATTATGGAGACCAGCAGAAGCAAAAGTACAGTCTGAATAACACAATACAGGTCCACTTAAAAAAGAGAAAGACATGAAGCGGAGTTTGTTTACATCGGAAGTTGCTTCTATTTCCGGAATGTCGGATAATTGTGCGCATGTCAAAATGATTTAGTCTGTTCAAACGTCTGACACATGAAAACGCACGTCCTAATCGGATCAACTTTTTCAGGATCCATGTAAACTGTAAAGTTCTCGGAATTGTAATCAGATAAATTTTGCCCATGTAACTGTGGCTACTGTCTGGTTAGGTCAGCGCAGCAAAGGAGTGACTCCTGAGATCTAACCAGGAGTTGAACAAGACAAAGATGAGGATGGGAAATTGTAATCTATGATATTGACTCGGGGGCAGACGTAGGGCACGCTGGAGAGACTACGTCTCCCAGCTGGCCAAGGAACATCTTGGTATCCTCTCTGAAAAGCTGGAGCTGGTGGCCGCGGAGAGGGAAGTCTGGGCTTCTCTGCTTGGGCTGCTGCCTCCATGACCTGGAGCTCCAGAAAAGCGGTAAAAAATGGATGGATGAATATCCCAATCCTCGGCATATCAGAGGATCATGATAGTATTGCATCGTGGATCAAGTGTGTGACAGTATGGGATTGTGGTCCCTCTGGTGATTCCCACCACTACAAACTAATCAACCACACCTATGGAATGTGGGACAACACCTCGTGGACTAGGATAGGTGTCTCTAAACTGTGGTTGTTCTACTCATAATGTAAATTTCAGAGAAAAAAAATTACAAGTTTCATTACTAAATAATTATCAAGCTTTTGACACAAGACCTTCATCAGGCAAAATGAAGAGATATTTTTAAAAATCCGATTACTCGATCATCATCTAAACTGGCAGATTATTCACTTACCGACAGCTGCAGCGATAGGCAACATACAGCTGTTAGATATAAGCTGAGCTGATGGTGGATCAGTACTCTACATCAGCACTGAAGCATCCCTACTTTTGAACTTTTAGGACTGCACCAAACAATTACTTTTGTTAATTAATCTGCCAATTATTTTTTTCAATTAACACTAATTGTTTAGTGTTAGGGCAGCGCGGTGGCGGAGTGGTTAGCACTGCGGCAGCACAGCAACTCACCCTTGGCCGGGGGATCCTGGGTTCGATCCCAGCCCCCGACCAACAGTGATCTGTGTGGAATTTGCATGTTCTTAAGCGGATTAAGCGGAAGAAGATGGATGGATGGATGGATGTTTAGTGTTAGTTGTCATGACCAGCACACTGGTGCTGACGATTTTCTGTGGAATCACAGCAAAATTATTGGTTGATGGGCCGGAGTGATGCGAGGCATACCGTCGACTGTGGACCAGGTGGTAACGGATGCTGTTAGGGTGACTAAGATCTGAGGAACATAATATCAGCTGCACTTGGTGCGAGCCTCCTGGTGCCAGTGTAGCTGGGGGCTAATAGGCTACCTTTAGCGCCCTTTCATCTACATGACGGACAGCGAGGCGGGCCAATAACAGCGCAGTGGGCAGGTCTCAAGGACAGCGGTGGGTTGGCTTTGTCACATCATGACCTATACGGTTTACCAGGAAGAGTGAAAAACGTTCCTGGTGGTTCTGGGAGAGAAAAAGCAGATAAAGGCTGAGGGTGTGTTTTTAAGAGAATTGACTGTTTTGATATTTTTGGGATAATTACGTGACCAGAAGGCACATTTCAGACAGTTAAAACCTACAAACACACCGTTTTTCAGTCAATGACCCCTTTAGAAGAGTAAAAAAAAAAACAAAGACAGCTCATCAAGAGAACCTGGCTGGCCGGTGCGTGTGCGTGCGCGTGTGGAAGCCGACAGCAAACCCATGACTGATCAGTAACTACCGTGACCAACCCCATTCTTCAGTGAACACTGGCGTTTACGGCCATCTGTCAGCAGGTGCGTGCAGCAGTACCTGTGAGCCGGCTCCATCGCTCCTTCAGTGACGGCGGTTTCCGCTCCGTTTACACAGCCGCCATGACGCGCTGCGCTCCTCCCACCTTTGCTCTGCACACCGACACCTGTCCTCTCCTCACGCCTCACATCAACGGCGCCGCTCTCCTAGTACACATCTAGACAAATAGCACCCCTACATTTCTCCTCAATTCTGTCATGAAATCACCAGTTGCGTTACCGTCTGGGCTTCCGTTGCTGTACCGTTACATCCAACTTCCGGTTTGTTACACGGCTTGCCTTCACATTAACCACCATGAGTCCGACTTTTGCTTCCACAGACGATATTTTTAGTCACACACTTCTGTCTGCGCTGAATATTACTGCCTAACGTATCAGAACGCTTAAGGATACGTCCACATATATCTACACTGCACACAGCCGCTTCTGGAGCGTTGTAAACTGCACCTACAGCCGAACGCTCCCTTCCCCCACCTTCCGTTCTGTAATTAATTTCCGGTTCCGGTCTGGGACACGACTTCCTGTTTGTCTTGTTTTTGTTTGTTTGTTTGTTTTTTCATCTGTGTTGTGTTCTTGTGCTATCATAATGCAGATTTGGTTTCGACAGTGTAACGTCGGTGCTGTGTTAAGGGGGCGGGGATTTTCCCGGCATGCTTTGGCAGCGGAGGATTCAGAGGGTGTCATCATTAATGGGTTCTGAAGTGTTACTGCTGTGTCATGATAACTGCGTTATCATGACACAGCAGCCTTCCATCTACATGATGGAAGGCTGCTGTGTCTCTGTTGAGGGAGTGTGTTTTAATAAATGAATGAATGAATTTATTTTTTATTCGGTAATAATAATAATAATAATAATAATAATAATAATAAACACATACAATACAATGAGAACACACAAAAGAACAACCGGGTGTAGGCTGAAGCTAGTGCTTATATAGTGCCTACCCCGTTACAATTGTAAAATCAGTAACATAAAAATTTAAGTCTTACCCAAAATCAACAAAGAAAATCAAATAGAACAAGTAGACAAAAACCCTTTAAATTATTACAAATTTATCTCCCAGCATTTACAGTGAGATACTGGGAGATTTTCTCATCTTTGTGCAATTTTTTGAATTGCTTCAGAGTTGAACATGTTTTAATATTTTCAGAGCAACAGTTCCACAGTTTAACTCCAGTGACAGACATGCAATGATACTTTGCATTTGTTCTAACCTTTGGCTTATTAAAAACAGAGTTACCTCTTAGCTCATATTTGCTTTCCCTTTTTTTAAACAGACTCTGAATATTAACAGGTAATTGGTTATTATTTGCTTTGTACATGATTTGAATGACATTATAATCTACCAGATCTCTAAATTTAAGAGTATGTAATTGAATGAATATTGGATTTGTTGGTTCACGGTAAAGTTTCTTTGATACAATGTGTACGGCTTTTTTTTACGGTGTGGCACACATATTTGAGTTGCTTAGGCTGCATATGTATTGTGACGTTTGCAAGGTTCACACAAAGAAAGAGGAGCAAGATGGTTGTGAGAACCCGGGACTGTGTTTCCGACACGATCATCAGTAGCACGGGGGCCCCCCAGGGAACGGTGCTGGCTCCCTTCCTGTTCACTCTTTATACTGCGGACTTCTCACACAACACAACACATTGCCATCTACAGAAGTTCTCTGATGACTCTGCGATCGTTGGTCTCATCTCCAGCGGAGATGAAGCTGAGTACAGAGGACTTATCCAGGACTTCGTGGACTGGTGCCATCGGAACTGCCTCCAGATCAACGCGAGGAAAACTAAGGAGCTGGTGGTGGACTGCCGCAGGCATGGGCAGCCCCTCACAGCACCAGTAAATATATAGGGAACAGACATCGAGATGGTGACATCCTATAAGTACCTGGGTATTCATCTGAACAATAAACTAGACTGGTCACACAATACTGACGCACTCTACAAGAAGGGACAGCGCAGGCTGTTCCTGCTGAGGAGACTCAGGTCTTTTGGTGTACAAGGGGCGCTGCTGAAGTCATTCTATGACACGGTGGTGGCATCAGCCATCACTTTTGGAGTGGTCTGCTGGGGCAGTGGCATTACTGCAGCCGATAGGAAGAGACTGAACAAACTGATTAAGAAAGCTAGATCTGTCCTGGGGCAGCGCCTTGATCCAATGGAGGAGATAGGAGAGAGAAGGACGGTGGCTAAACTGTCATCTCTGCTGGAGTCCGAGTTCCACCCTATGCAGGACATACTGGATGCACTGAGGAGCTCATTTAGCAGCAGACTACATCATCCCAGGTGCACAACCGAGAGGTTTCGTAGGTCCTTCCTACCAACGGCTGTCAGACTGTACAACCTAAGCAGGGCTGCTCGCAGAGATAGCAAAAAGACGTAACAAACTAATAGTTTTTTTTTTTTGTTTTTTTTTGTTTTTTTGAATGCAAAAGATGCAATAGACTTACACAATGGTCCTCTCCGGCATACAACTAGGAACATACCGGTCGCTATGGAGGGTGAGAATATGTATGGGCACATAATCATACCATGTAGGATAACTAAGTAGACGGTTATGCTGTTTCATCCCACCTAGCTACAATGCTCAGCACTGGGTGTGTTTATATTTATATATCTATATATTTATTCCATCTAGCTACATTGCTCCGCACTGTGTGTGTTTATATACTTGCATATTTATTCCACCTAGCTGCAATGCTCCGTACTGTGGGTGTTTATATATTTACATATTTATTCCATCTAGCTACAATGCTCTGCACTGTGTGTTCATATATTCATATATTTATTCCATCCAGCTACAATGCTCTGCACTGTGTGTCTGTGTGTGTGTGTGTGTGTATATATATATTTTATAGTAATATGTACATATGTATATTAGCTGCTCTTGCTTGCTTGTTTTTTTTTGTTTTTTTTTTCCTTGCCTTCTGATTGTTGCTCTGAGTGTTGCTATCCCTGTGCTGTTGCAATCCTGGAATTTCTCCATTGTGGGACTAATAAAGGCTTATCTTATCTTATCTTATCTTATGAACAGGCTTTATTTACACACCACTGACCCCCAACTCACTTCTGAGCACAGAGAGGAGGGGAGGTCATTCTCCCAGACCTCCGTTTCAATCATGGTTACACACACATGATACATCTTGCCCTAATCCTGCTAAACACTGCTGGGTCATTATAACGCAGTTATAATGACACAGCAGTATAACTCAGTAATAACACATTTAATACACACACACAGTAACGTTTTCAACTGGCAAAGCATGCTGGGAAATCCCTGCCCCCCTTAACATGGCCCCGACGTTACACTGCCCCCCCCCCCCCGGACTGGTTTCTGTCCCCAGAAAATTCAAAGTCCACTTTCAGAAATCCAATGCGAGTCAGCCCGGTGCCGGGGCGGCATGCACGGGCCACCTGAGTCTCGGTCGGAGTATCTGGTTGGGGTAGGGTTCCGGTTTGGCCACCAGCGGGCAGATGGACACATCTGACAGCCTCTGTAGGACCACGCACAGTCCCTTCCCTGGCAGCGGGAGTCCCAGGCCCGCTCCGGCCGACTCCCACCGCTGCCAGGTCTCCCAGGCAGCCGCTGGCCCGCGTCCATGTGTCCAGCCCTTGCCGCGCCTGGAAAATGGCTGGATCTTCGTCCTGCTTGCTCCGCTGCTGCACATCTGCTGTGCCGAGGGCCTCCGTGACGTCATCGAAAGGGAAAGCATCTGCAGGTGGCGGTAGGACTACGCACAGTTCCTCCTTTGGCAGCGGGAGTCCCATGACTCCCACCGCTGCCAGGACCTCCCAGTCGGCCGCTGGCCCGCGTCCAGGCGTCCAGCCCCTGCCGATCCCGGGAAAAGACCGGATCTGTCCTGCTCGCTCCACTGCTGCTGTGCTCCAAAGGCCTCTGTGACGTCACCTGCCGGGGGAAGCATCTGCAGGAGGCGGCTTTTTCCCCGTCCATGCCACCTCGCTCTAATTTAACGTCGGCGAGGGGCCAGTTTGTCGTGCGCTGTATGCGGGGCAGTACCATGCCATGTACCCTGGCTCTGTGCAGCGGAAGCCCCCCTTCCTCGCGTCGCCACGGCTGTCTCCTTCGTGCACGTGCTGCTGTGATCTGCCGTAGCTCCTCCTCCACTCGCTCTCAGCACGGTGGTTTCCTCCGATGATCAGCGCGGCAGCCAACTCGACCTGGGCCAGGCGGTCATCCAACAGGTTCTCGCCGTTGTAGCGGGGAATCTTGGCCCGCTGCTGGATGGATGGGACGGTCATCTCCCGATCGATTGCCGCTCCTAATCGCTCTGGAATCGCCAGCCCGTCCTGCCCCGAAAAGGGCGGGAAATGGGGCTGGTTTGCTCTGCTCCGTCCATCGCGGCGAAGCTCTCCGGGGGCCGGCGTCTCAGCTCTACACTCCATTCCCAGCCGAGCGATGAACCGCTCCGGCCGCTGGACCTCCGCCTGGATCCTCATCTTGCTCCATCCCACTTCTGACACCAGTGTGACGTTTGCAAGGTTCACACAAAGAAAGAGAAGCAAGATGGTTGTGATGAACAGGCTTTATTTACACACCACCGACCCCCAACTCACTTCTGAGCACAGAGAGGAGGGGAGGTCATTCTCCCAGACCTCTGTTTCAATCATGGTTACACACACATGATACATCTTGCCCTAATCCTGCTAAACACTGCTGGGTCATTATAACGCAGTTATAATGACACAGCAGTATAACTCAGTAATAACACATTTAATACACACACACAATAACGTTTTCAACTGGCAAAGCATGCTGGGAAATCCCTGCCCCCCTTAACATGGCCCCGACATTACAGTATATTACTGTTGCCTCACGTCTCAGAATGAACAATAGGTCTGGGTCTCCTGGGGATAACAGGAGGGTGCGAAATGTGATCTTTAGAGATGGTCTTGAGAGATTTCCTGACCACCAGGGTTTTAGGTGGAGGGGAGAAGACCTGGAGGATGATGTATTGTGTCTTGGGATTTAAAGACAATGTGACTCTGTACTTTGATGTCCCGGGTATAAAAAGGACAGATGTGGGAGGATGTGTCTCTTTTTCTGTTTGGAGGATGTTGGAGACAAGTGAATAAATCTGATTTGAGAAATAAACTCAGCCTTGTAGCCCGTGTATTTGTGCCTACATATGTTTAAGCATAAAGTGGATGCTGAGATTACATACGGAGATTGACCTCACGACCGAAGGGGACAATGGGTCTGGACCACCTGCGGGGAACAACAAGAGGACGGGGGTACGATGAAAGGACTCCCCGACCCCCGGGAGACAGGTGGAGGACTGAAGGTCTGGAAGAGGAAGAAATGTCAATAGAGGGTTTTGACAGGGATACGTGACTCTTCCTTTGTGTGAATCATCTGTGTGAAAAGCCTTTGTGTGAAATGTTATAAATGTGAGGCTTGGATGCAGCTCAGCCTCTTTGCTCGTTTGAGAGAGAAGGCTGGGGATGATGTGATGCTTGAATAAACCTGAATTAAAAAGCAGTTCAGCTTCCTTATTCCACGCACCCCACATTGGTGACCCAGTGACGTGGGGAATGCCTGGAGAGGGTCTCCGCGTTCCGGACTCGCTGGAGTCTGCCCTAGCGAGCGCCGTAGCTGTCAAACTGCCAGAATTCTGGCAGGACAACCCACAGTCGTGGTTCCTACAAGCGGAGTCACAGTTCGCGCTCGCAGGGGTAACGGCGGATGACACTAAGTTTCACCATGTCATCGCTAGGCTCAACAACCGCACAGCCCGGTGCGTGCAGAGCTTGGTACAGCAGCCACCCGCCCGCGACAAATACGGCAGGTTGAAAGCTGCCCTCACCAAGTTTTTCACGCCCTCAGCCGAAGAGAGGGCTAGGAGGCTCCTGGCTTTGCTCACCCAAGGAGGACACAGGCCAGGCGCCCTAATGGAAGACATGCTGCAGCTGAGGGGGTCAGACAACGATGATTTCCTCTTCAAATACATCTTCCTAACTAACCTCCCGACGCACATGAGAGGAACGCTGTCTGGCGTACGTTGTGAGAGCCAGGAGGATTTCCGGGAGCTGGCCCAGGAGGCAGAGAGGCTCCTGGACGCCTGCGGCGAGCAGACGATGGCAGCGGCGACCCAAGGCAGCGGTGAGCCAGAGGAAGCAGACCCAACCCTGCCAACAACGGCAGCAGCGCGGCTTCGACGTGGTGGAGGTGATGGTTCAGTGGCAGAGGCGCGGCCCCGACGCAGCGGAGGAGAGGATCTCTGCTTTTACCATCGGAGGTTCGCCGAGAGGGCACGCAGGTGTGTGCCGCCATGCAGCTTCAGGAGTTCGGGAAACGGCAAGACCGAGGGTCGTTAGCAGCTTCGACTCTCGGCGAAAACAGCAAGCTGCTCTACATTACAGATGCGTGCTCCGGGCGGGAGTTCCTCATAGACACCGGAGCCCAAGTGAGTTTCATTACCCCAACCTATGCTGACCGGTTGGCTGGACCCCATGGTAGCGGAGCGACGGAGGCAAACGGCTCGAGCATCAACACCTACGGGAAAAGGACTTTGTCTCTACGCTTACATGGCCGCACGTATGAATGGACTTTTGTCATAGCAGCGGTGAGTTTCAACATGTTGGGGGCTGATTTTTTGTGCTCACACGGTCTGTTAGTTGATCTGGCCAATAGGCGGCTGGTAAATGCACTCTCTTTCTACTCTCTCCCCTGTTCAGCTCGAGTGTCCCTGCCACCAGTACAGACCAACGTCGCTACAGCAGGTGATAAGTTCCACACACTCCTCACCCAGTTTCCAGCACTCACGGTACCCACTTTTTCAGCAACAGTCGTGAAACACTGGGTGGAGCATTTTATAACTACAGCTGGCCCCCCCGTCTTCGCGAAGTCTCCGCGCTTGGATGCTGCCAAGCTCTCCATAGCGCGCGAGGAGTTCGCCAGCCTGGAGAGGCTGGGCATCCTTCGCCGTTCGAAAAGCCCATGGGCTTTGCCGCTCCATATGGTCCCGAAAGCTGACGGCTCCTGGAGACCGTGCGGCGATTATCGCAGACTAAACAACGCCACAGCACATGATCGCTACCCCATCCCACACATCCAGGATTTTTCAATACATCTGGCGGGGGCGCGCATTTTTTCAAAAATAGACCTGGTTCGCGGCTACCATCAGGTTCCAGTCCGACCTGAGGACATTCTTAAAACAGCGGTAATAACCCCGTTCGGACTTTTTGAGTTTCTACGCATGCCATTTGGTCTTAAAGGGGCAGCGCAGACGTTCCAACGGATGATGGACGCCGTGTTACGCGATCTCCCGTTTGTGTTTGTTTACCTCGACGACATTTTGGTCGCCAGTATTTCAGAGGAAGAACACGAAAAACACCTCACTGCGGTTTTTAGGAGGTTGGGAGAGCACAGTTTAATAATTAATCCAGCCAAGTGCCAGTTTGGCGTTGCGCAGATCGATTTTTTGGGCCACCGCGTTTCCCCAGAAGGGGCAGTTCCGTTACCGGATAAGGTGCGCGCAGTGGCGGATTTTCCCCGACCACAAACGGTCAAGTCATTGCAGGAATTTTTAGGGATGGTGAATTTTTATAACCGTTTCCTGCCCCACGCAACGCAGCTCATGCAGCCATTATACGCCGCGCTAAAAAAACAAAAACCATCTAATACTATTGAGTGGTCCCCAGAGCGGGAGCGCGCGTTCACGGAGGTAAAAAAAGCTTTGGCTGACGCTGTGCTCCTAGCTCATCCTGACCCATCGGCACGAATCGCGCTAACGACCGACGCATCAGAGGTGGCCATAGGGGCCGTGATAGAACAGCAGGTTGCCGGGATTTGGCAGCCACTGGCTTTCTTCAGCAAATCCTTGAGCGAGGCCGAGCGAAAATACAACGCGTTTGACAGGGAGCTGTTGGCGCTTCATTTGGCTATTCGCCACTTCCAGTTCTGGCTGGAAGGGTGGCGTTTCACCACTTTCGTGGACCACAAGCCGCTCACGTATGCGATGTCCAAAATTTCAGATCCGTGGTCGGGCCGGCAGCAGAGGCAGCTGGCCGCAATTTCGGAATTTACCACTGACATTCGATACGTAGCGGGTAAACTCAACGTAGTAGCAGACTGCCTCTCGCGCGCGGTCATGGCACCAGGCAGATTACCCCACCGCGGCCGCGCAGCAAAGTAGCAGCGCGGGAGCGCGCGCGGCCCCAGTTCACGTGGGGATAGATTACGCAGCCATGGCAGCGGAGCAGGGTGCAGATGCGGACGTGCGTGCGCTCCAGTCTGGACCAACAGGGTTAAGGCTGGAGAGCAGATGCTTGCAAACCGGTACACCCCCCTTAATCTGTGATGTGTCGACCGGGCGCCCATGCCCGGTGGTCCCGGCCGCATGGCACCGCCGCGTTTTTGACTCGGTCCACTCCTTGGCACACCCGGGAGTGCGCGCTTCGGTGAAAATGGTAGCGGGAAAGTTTGTTTGGCTGAGCCTGCGCAAGCACGTGAAGGAGTGGGCAAAGGCCTGCATGTCCTGTCAGCAGGCTAAAATTCACAAGCACACGAGAGCCCCTTTAGAACCGTTTCGCATCCCAGCCAGGAGATTCGACCACGTGCATGTCGACCTCGTGGGTCCCCTACCGTCATCGCAGGGGTTCACACATCTTTTGACAATGGTGGACCGAACCACACGTTGGCCGGAAGTGGTCCCACTGGCATCGACCACGGCTGCGGAGGTGGCTCGCGCTTTTTTAACGGCCTGGGTAGCGCGTTTTGGGGTTCCGTCGGATATTATGTCCGATAGAGGGCCTCAATTTGTCTCTGAGCTTTGGTCAGTGATGGCCAGCGGCTTGGGAGCAAAAATTCACCGCACTACCGCTTATCACCCTCAGGCTAATGGTTTATGCAAGCGTTTTCATAGGTCTTTGAAGGCAGCCCTCAGAGCGTCACTCACGGATGCAGATTGGGTAAACAAACTACCATGGGTTTTATTAGGGTTGCGTTCTGCGCCCAAGGAGGATTTAGATGCCTCCCCAGCGGAGTTAGTGTTCGCACAACCTCTCAGGCTGCCAGGCGAGTTTTTACCAGAGCACCCGGAGCCAACCCACCTCCCGGCTCTTGGGCCGCTAGTCGGCACAGGAGCGGACATGCTCCCGGGCCCCGTTCATCACGCTTTTCCACGCGTTTTTGTTCCCAAAGCTTTAAAAAATGTTGAGTTCGTTTTTTGTCAGGCACGAGGCTTTAAGATCAATGCTCAGACTGCCATATGATGGGCCATATAGAGTGCTGGAGACAGGTGATAAGCATTTTGTGCTAGATTTGGGAGACAGAAAAGAGACAGTTAGTATTGACAGACTGAAACCTGCTTTTGTGATGAATGACGAGTCTGTACGGGTAGCGAGGGCACCTCGACGCGGCAGACCCCCCAAGGGAAGCATCCCGGGGCCCCCGCAGGGATCAGATAACCACTCTCTTCCTCAGTCAACAGATCCTTCGCAGAGGGGCGCCGCAGGGAAGGCGAGGCCGGCTTACAGCAGACTCGGAAGGCGGTTGAAGCCCAGGCGGTGCACAGACTGAGTGTTTGATGTTAGATGTACTGTTGATAGCAGCATGTTCACTGAAAATTGAATGTATTGTCCATTCTTTGTCGTTTGGGGGGGGGGTGTTATGTAGCCCGTGTATTTGTGCCTACATATGTTTAAGCATAAAGTGGATGCTGAGATTACATATGGAGATTGACCTCACGACCGAAGGGGACAATGGGTCTGGACCACCTGCGGGGAACAACAAGAGGACGGGGGTACGATGAAAGGACTTCCCGACCCCCGGGAGACAGGTGGGGGACTGAAGGTCTGGAAGAGGAAGAAATGTCAATAGAGGGTTTTGACAGGGATACGTGATTCTTCCTTTGTGTGAATCATCTGTGTGAAAAGCCTTTGTGTGAAATGTTATAAACGTGAAGCTTGGATGTAGCTCAGCCTCTTTGCTCATTTGAGAGAGAAGGCTGGGGATGATGTGATGCTTGAATAAACCTGAATTAAAAAGCAATTCAGCTTCCTTATTCCACGCTCCCCACAAGCCTCATCTTTTCACGCTCTCCACACTGGTGACCTTAAGTCGTATCATCGACGAAAGAAATTCCCCCGAGCCGGACTCGCCAGGAACCAGCCAGGTGAATGCAGTCTCAGTCAAACTACCAGATTTCTGGCAGGACAACCCGGACTCCTGGTTCCTCTTGGCCGAAGCTCAGTTCGCTCTCCAGGGAATAACGGCAGATGACACGAAATTCTACCACGTTATCGCCAAGCTCGACAACCGCACGGCTCGACATGTGCAGAGCCTGGTGCAGCGCCCACCGGCCGAAGACAAATACGACGGGTTGAAGGCTGCGCTCATCCAGCGTTTCACTTCCTCAGTCCAAGAAAGAGCGGAGAGACTCCTGGCCCTGAACGACTTGGGAGACAGCACACCCGTCGACCTGATGGAAGACATGCTGAGGCTGAGGGGCTCAGACGGCGACGACCTTCTCTTCACCCACATTTTCCTGAGAACCCTACCGTCGGCCACGAGAGCGACCCTGGCCGGTTCACCGTTGTTGGCCCAGCGGGACTTCCGCGCGCTGGCCCAGGAGGCACAGCGGATTCTCAACGCCAGCAGACAGCGCGCGGCCACCGCAGCAGCGACAGGACTCGACGCGAGGGCCGGAGATGGCAGGTGGCCAGAGGCGGCGGCAGCAGACCCACCGGCAACGGCGGTGGTGAAGGCCAAACATTGCGGAGGAGATGACCTCTGTTTCTACCATCGTCGCTTTGCAGAGAGGGCACGCAAGTGTATACCACCGTGTCAGTTCAAGAGCTCAGGAAACGCCAGAGCCGAGGGTTGGTAGCAGCCGCGGCCCTCGGTGAACAGAACAAGCTGCTCTACTTGACGGATGTGCGTTCGGGGAGGAAATTCCTTGTGGACACAGGCTCCCAAGTGAGTTTCATCATGCCAACCTATGCTGACCGGCTGGCAGGCACCGGGAGCCACGGAGCATCGGCAGCGAACGGCTCGAGCATTAAGACCTTCGCTGAGAAGACTCTGCTTCTGTCCCTGCAAGGCCGTACATTTGAGTGGACTTTTATTATAGCTGCGGTGAGCTTCAACATGTTAGGGGCTGATTTTCTGTGCTCACATGGGTTGTTGGTTGATCTTCCCAATAGGCGCTTGGTTAATGCACTCTCTTTTTACTCTATTCCCTGTGCAGCCCGAGTGACCCCGCCCACAGCACAAGCCAACGTCGCTACGGCAAGCGATAAGTTCCACACACTCCTCACTCAGTTTCCAGCACTCACGGTTCCCACATTTTCAGCAGCCGTCGCTAAACACGGAGTGGAACATTTTATTACTACCGCCGGTCCCCCCGTTTTTGCAAAAGCTCGGCGCTTGGATGCAGCTAAACTGACCATAGCGTGCGAGGAGTTCGCCAACCTTGAAAAGTTGGGCATCATCCAGCGTTCGAACAGCCCATGGGCTTCCCCACTTCACATGGTCCCTAAAGCTGACGGCTCGTGGCGACCTTGCGGTGATTTCCGCAGGTTGAACAACGCTACAGCGCACGGCCGCTACCCAATCCCGCATATCCAAGATTTTTCTGTTCATCTGGCGGGGGCGCGTATTTTTTCTAAAATAGACTTGGTCCGCGAGTACCATCAAGTCCCAGTACGCGCTGAGGACATACCCAAAACAGCGGTAATAACTCCGTTTGGCCTTTTCGAGTTTTTGCGCATGCCGTTCGGGCTTAAAGGCGCTGCGCAGACGTTCCAACGCATGATGGACGCTGTGTTGCACGATCTCCCTTTTGTGTTCGTCTACCTGGACGACATTTTGGTAGCCAGCGCGTCCGAAGAGGAACACGAAAAACACCTCTCGGCAGTTTTCCGGAGGTTGGGAGAGCACGGGTTAATAATCAACCCAGCGAAGTGTCAGTTCGGGGTGACGCAGATTGATTTTTTGGGGCACCGCGTCTCTCCAGAAGGAGCAGTTCCGCTGCCGGACAAAGTGCGCGCAGTAACAAATTTTCCCCAGCCACAAACGGTCAAAGCATTACAGGAGTTTTTGGGAATGGTGAATTTTTAAAACCATTTCCTCCCCCGCGCAGTGCAGCTCATGCAACCACTGTATGCCGTGCTAAAAAAACAAAAACCCACAAATACAATGAATGGTCCCCGGAGCGGGAGCGCGCATTCTCGGAGGTCAAAGCAGCCCTGGCAAACGCTGCGTTGTTAGCACATCCAGACCCAACGGCCACTACTGATGCGTCAGACGTGGCCATAGGGGTGGTAGTAGAGCAGCATGTTGCCGGGGCTTGGCAGCCGCTTGCCTTTTTCAGCAGGACTTTGCGCGATACCGAGCGAAAATACAGCGCGTTCGACAGGGAGTTGTTAGCGCTCCACTTGGCCATTCGCCACTTCCAGTTCTGGCTAGAAGGTTGTCGTTTCACTACGTTCATCGACCACAAGCCGCTGACTTTCATGATGGCCAAGGTTTCAGAGCCGTGGTCAGGCCGGCAGCAGAGGCAGCTGGCTGCAATCTCAGAGTTTACTACCGATATTCAACACGTAGCGGGTAAACTTAATGTAGTGGCAGACTGTCTCTCGTGCGCCGTAACTGCTCCAGTCCACGTAGGGGTAGATTATACTGCCATGGCCGCGGAGCAGGCTAGCGGCGCGGAAGTACGCACGGCCCCAGTCCGCGTGGGGATAGATTATGCAGCCATAGCAGCGGATCAGGTTAGCGATGCGGACGTGTGCGCGCTCCAGTCTGGACCAACAGGGTTAAGGCTGGAGAGCAGGGTGCTGCAAGATGGTATGCCCCCCCTAATCTGCGATGTCTCCACCAGACGATCGCGTCCGGTGGTGCTGACTGCGTGGCGCTGCTGCGTTTTTGACTTGATTCATTCTCTGGCGCACCCGGGGGTGCGCGCGTCGGTCAAAATGGTAGGAGAGAAGTTTGTGTGGCCGAGCCTGCGCAAGCAAGTTAAGGAGTGGGCAAGAGCCTGCATGGCTTGCCAGCGAGCCAAAATACACAAACACACTAAAGCCCCCTTAGAGCCGTTTCACATCCCGGCTAAGAGGTTCGATCATGTGCATGTCGACCTCGTAGGCCCCCTCCCGCCGTCACAGGGGTGCACACATCTTTTGACAATGGTGGACCGCACCACGCGTTGGCCTGAAGTAGTCCCACTGGCATCAACCACAGCCGAGGAGGTGGCGCGCTCGTTTTTAACAGCTTGGGTAGCGCGTTTTGGAGTTCCGTCGGATATTACGTCCGACAGAGGTCCTCAATTTGTTTCTGAGCTTTGGTCAGTGATGGCCCGCAGCCTGGGGGTAACGATCCACCGCACTACCGCGTACCACCCCCAGGCTAATGGTTTATGCGAACATTTCCATAGGTCATTGAAAGCAGCCCTCAGAGCGTCGCTTACGGATGCAAATTGAGTAAACAGGCTACCATGGGTTTTATTGGGGTTGCGTTCTGCACCTAAAGAGGACTTAAAAGCCTCCCCAGCTGAGTTGGTGTTTGCGCAGCCACTCCGGCTGCCCGGGGAGTTTCTCCCAGATAATCCTGCGCCAGAGTGCCCCCCTGCTCAGCGGTTACTGAGCGACACGGGAGCAAGCACGCTTCCTGGCCCCGTTCATCACAGTTTTCCGCGCGTTTTTGTACCTAAGGCTTTAAAAAATGCAGAGTTTGTTTTTGTCAGACACGATGCTCATCGCCCAACCCTGCGACCGCCTTATGATGGCCCATTTAGAGTGCTGGAAACAGGTGATAAGCACTTTTTGCTAGATTTGGGGGGCAGAAGGGAAACAATTGGCATAGACAGACTCAAACCTGCTTTTGTGATGGCTGACGAAGCTGTGCAGTTGGCGAGGTCTCCTTGACGCGGCAGACCTCCCAGGGAGCATTCCCCAGAGCTCCCACAGGGATTGACTAACAGTTCTCATCCTCAGATAGCAGATTCACAGCAGGGTGGCGCCGCGGGAGTGGTAAAGCCTGCTTACAGCAAGTTCGGAAGACAATTGAAGCCCAAACAGCACGTGGACTGATGTTTGTGATTTTATCATGATATGCAGACTGTGTTGTATTGTTTCATCTTAGACGTTTGGGGGGGGGGGGGTCATGTGGCACACATATTTGAGTTGCTTAGGCTGCATATGTATATTACTGTTGCCTCATGTCTCAGAATGAACAATAGGTCTGGGTCTCCTGGGGATAACAGGAGGGTGCGAAATGTGACCTTTAGAGATGGTCTTGAGAGATTTCCTGACCACCAGGGTTTTAGGTGGAGGGGAGAAGACCTGGAGGACGATGTATTGTGTCTTGGGATTTAAAGACAATGTGACTCTGTACTTTGATGTCCTGGGTATAAAAAGGACAGATGTGGGAGGATGTGTCTCTTTTTCTGTTTGGAGGATGTTGGAGACAAGTGAATAAATCTGATTTGAGAAATAAACTCAGCCTCATCTTTTCACGCTCTCCACAACGGCTTGTTTTATGTGTTTCCCCAGACCTCCACACAGTATGTCATAAAAGGAACTATCAGTGAATTATATAAAATGCAAAGAGATTTCTGACACAGGAGATCCTTAACTTTATACAGTACGGCAATGGATTTAGACATTTTAGTTTTGACATAATTTATGTGTGATTTCCAGTTTAGTTTGTTATCAACAATGACCCCTAGGAACTTGGTTTCGAAAACTGTATCAATTTCAACATTGTTTATTTTAATTTTTCTGTGATTATATAACTTGCGGTTTCCAAATATTATACATTTTGTTTTTCCAAGGAGAATAGATAATTTGTTGGCAGTGAACCATTGATTGATTTGTTTAAAGGGGACCTGTGGTGGTCGTCTAAACGCATTCAACTTGAAAACATTAGGCAAAGTATTCGTTATTTGGTTAAATAATTATTGCCAGCCATATACCACCAGAGAAATATGCAAATACGACTGCAGGCATGGCCAGCCAATGAAAACTATGCGCGCAGCCATGACACATGCGGATGTGACGTCACTACGTTGCTACTGAAAAGTCAATACTCCACCTGTATGAGCGACTAGGGTGCTTTTGTGAGTGTTTTTATTCTATTATGGCTGAATTGTCGGACTCTGAGGAAGAATTTGTCCAACATGGCTACAGGTTTGAGCCAGAAAGGTCTTCTGAGGGTGAAAGTGATGAAGTGGTCCTCACACACAACGCAATTTCGTCTGAAAGGAAACGTCTGTGCCCCGTTCCGAGATTGCGCAACCACTTTTCCGCTACGATCTTCCGACAAGGTGAGCTGGGTTTGGGTACACAAAAGAAGTGTTTATCTTTGTTTTTTCGCTTATTATTGAGACATCCAAAGACTTTACATTCCACCATGTTGCGATATCCATATCGCATTGTATGTTTTTGTTGTTACAAGAGCGCCGAGTGTCTGCTGATCTGTATATACTTTTAGCGGCGAGGGTAGAGCCCAGCGCCGAATCATCGTTACGACCTCAGATCAGACGAGACGACCAGCTGAATTTAAGCATTTATTTATTTATTTTCTACTCGTTTTAGTTCTGCATTTAATATGAACCCTGAGTTTGAAATAAACGTTTGAATTTGAATTTGAATATCTCGAAAGCCACTGCTCATCCGGGCACTCCAGGCTCAGCCAATATTGATCCAGATCGCGGTATCCACGACACTACGTCACAGGAAGTGTCCTGGCAGGCCATGTAGTCGCTAGTATGGCTGCGCCCATGTTTTGCTGACATAGCTGAACCAGCACATCAGCAATGGATTTATATCGCATTGCTTTGAACTTGAACTTGAACTTAAACTTGAACTAGAACGTGAGACAGGGGCTCAATATAATATCTTTTTTTTCACGACCACCATAGGTCCCCTTTAAGTTAATTTTCTACTGAATCCAGAAGCTGCTTAAGATTTTCTCCACTACAAAAAAAAGTTGTGTCATCGGCAAATAAAACACACTTGAGCAATTTAGACACAGAACATAAATCATTAATATACAAAATAAACAGCAATGGACCAAGCACAGAACCCTGTGGTACCCCACACGTCATCTTCAGCAACTCAGAGTCTGTATTATTCACATGAACATATTGACATCTGTCTTCTAAATAGCTGTGTAACCAGTCAAAAGCAATTTCTCTGATGCCATACTTATGTAATTTACTGAGGAGTAATTTATGGTCAACTGTATCAAATGCCTTTTGTAAGTCCAGAAATATTCCAACTGTGTATTCTCTTCTATCTGTTGCATCCGTAATCTGTTCAACAAAGTCCATGAGTGCCAGTGAAGTGGTCCGGTTCTTCCTGAATCCATACTGTTCTTCACAGAGTATATTGTGCTTATCAATGAAATCATTTAGTCTCTTAACAAATATTTTTTCCAGTATTTTGGAGAACTGAGGTAACAAGGAGATGGGTCTAGTTTGACAATGAGTGTTTGTCACCAGTCTTATACAGAGGAACGACCCTTGCTATTTTCACTGTCTTTGGAAATTTACCAGCAGTAAGTGACATGTTGCATATGAAAGTAAAGTGTTTAACAATACAATCAATAATACATTTAACCAAGAACATACTGAAATCATTACAATCAGTTGATTTTTTGTCTTTGAATTTGTTAACAATGTCAAGAATTTCTTTTTCATCTGTTTCTTTCATAAACGTTGAGTAAGCGTTTATGCTGACGACATTGTCAGCACCACTTGTATTTGCTGATGATACAGTGGAGTTGGCGATCTTTTTTCCTATATTAACAAAATATTCATTAAACGTGTTGGAGATCAAGCTATTATCATTTATTATTCCATTTTCTTAATTTAAGTAAGAGATGTGGTTGGAATTTAGTTTTCCTCTCTTTGTTATATTATTTAACACCTTCCATATATTACATGTATTAATTTTGTTATTTTCCAATAATTTACTGTAATATGTTTTTTACTCGATCTTAAAATACTGAGTTTATTTTTATAAGTCTTGTGTTTCTTTTCTACTTCCACAGTTCTTAATTTCAGAAACGTTTTGTATAACAAGTTTTTCTTTTCACAAGCATTTTGCAGGCCCTTGGTGATCCAAGGCTTATCTCTGCATTTAACTTTAGTTTCCTTTACCACTAGAGGGCAGTGTTTATTATATTCATCCATCCATCTTCTCCCACTTAATCCTTTTCGGGTCAAGGGGGGCTGGAGCCTATCCCAGCATCTTTGGGTGAGAGGCAGGGTCCACCCTGGACAGATCACCAGTCCATCGCAGGGCCAACACAGAGAGACAGACAACCATTCACTCTCACAGTCAGACCTAAGGACAATTTAGAATCCCCAGTTGATGCCAATTAACCTAACTTGCATGTTTTTGGCATGTGGGAGGAAACCGGAGAAATCCTGGAGTAAAGCCACGCAGACACGGGGAGAACATGCAAACTCCACACAGATCACTGTTGGTCGGGGGCTGAGATCGAACCCAGGATCCCCCGGCCAAGGGTGAGTTGCTGTGCTGCCGCAGTGCTAACCACTCCACCACCGTGCCGCCCATGTTTATTATATAGTTGTGATGAAATAGAGACAAATTCTCCATATGCTGTATCAACGTCGTCAACATAAACACCGCTTCAGTCTTGTATTTTTAGATCATTTCTAAGATTGTTGATTGCGGTTTCTGTTACAAGCCGTTTAAAAACCTGATCTATTTCAACGTTCTGTGTTCTACCAGTGTGTGAAGAAACAAAAACAGGCAGATGGTCTGTCACATCATTGATAATGAGACCAGCAGTTACATTCCCCTCAGTGACATTTGTGAAAATGTTATCAATAAGCGTTGCTGAATGTGTTGTTATTCTAGTGGGGTATGTTATTGAAGGGTAGAAACCCAGACAAAACATGGAATTTATGAATTCACTTATTTGGATCTGGTCATTTGGATTTAATAAGTCAATACTGAAGTCTCCACAAATAAATACCAGCTTCTTATTACCTACTGCACTGAAAAGCTCAGACAATTTTCTTTGAAAATGTCAATATCTGTACCCGGTGCTCTGTAAATGCAACTTATTATGATGTTTTTTGTAGTTGTAATTAATTCCACAGTTACACACTCCATGATGTTTTCCATTTCAAAAGACATATTATCTACAACTTGGCTTTGGTAGCAGGACTTTTTTTTTGACCTGCTTGTGGTATAGAAATCATAGCCTCTCATTTGCACTGTATGAAGTTGGTCATTTTTTAGCCAAGTCTCAGAAATTGCAACAGTAGAAAAATTTCTGTTATATTGCAACAAACTGTCCTGGATTTTGGAAAAATTCATGTTGAGACTTCTACTATTAAAGTGTATTATTGACAATGATTGGTCAGAAATTGTATTTTTTAGCTGGTCTGAGCTAAAGTGTTTACACTCATGTTTTATACTGTTGGAAAAAGTGATTTTCAGGATCGGTTTCATATTCAACACTGCGTGGCTGATGCTCAGTAAAGCCTGTTTCATCACAGTCATCTCTCCTTTCTTGTGTGAACCCCCACTATGTCACACTGGTGTCAGGAGTGGGATCATGGAGCAGGTGGAAGCCAGGATCAGAGCAGAGATCCAGCAGCTGGAGCGATTCGTCACTCAGCTGGGAATGGATGACAGAGCTGATACATCAACCCCCAGAGTTGCTCGCTGGGATGAACGGAGCAGCGGACCCGACGGGACCGGCGTACCCCGCCTTCTGCCTTTTTCAAGGCAGGGCGGGCTGAGCAGAGCAGATCATTCCCTCCCCCCGCCCTTTTCAGGGCACGACGGGCTGGCGATTCCACTACGACCAGGGGCGGCGATCGACCAAGAGGCGACCGTCCCACCCATCCGGCAGCGGGCCAAGGTTCCCCGCTTTAACGGTGAAACCCTGCTGGACGACTACCTGGTCCAGGTTGAGCTGGCTGAGGTGTTGAACGGCTGGCCACACGGAGAGACCGCCATGCAGGTCGTGCTGGCCCTGGAGGGAAGGGGTCTCTGCATGCTGTCCGATCTCCGGCCCGAGGAACGCCGCAGCTGGCCAGCGCTACAAGGAGCGCTCCGGAGGCAGTTTGGGAGAGCGGCCAACACTGAGAACACCGAGGAACAGCTGGCCAACCTCCGGCGAGGCAGCCGGGAGAGCCTGGGAGCCTACGCAGCGGACATACGGCTGCTGACACGGCGCAGCTACCCAGATTTCAAGCCAGAAGTAGTGGAGAAGCTCGCCCTCCGGAACTTCATCCGGGGTCTCTGCCCGGCCCAGCTCCAGAGCCACATCCGGATTAACGCCGCGAGCAGCTGGGAGACGGCTGTGGCAGAAGCGGAGCGGGTGGAACCGCTAATGGATTGTACAGCTGATGCATCGGCACCGAGACAGAGAGCCTTCCAGGCCACGGCTGAGAGTGAGGAAGAGGAGCTGCGGCACCACGGCGGCGCGCCCACAGAGAAGACGGCCGCGGCGGCGCAAGGAAGGGTGCTTCCGCTGCGGGGAGCCAGGGCACATCGCGTGGTACTGCCCGGCACCCACCCCACGGCAAACCAGCCCCTCGCCAACGTTAAACTAGAGCGAGGTGGCATGGACGGGGATCTGCTGCCTCCCACAGACATTTTCCCCGATGAACTGTCACCACGTGTGGGCTGAACTGAACACTCGCCTGGGATTTACCTACAGTGCAGCCTGGACAACACGCCGATCCGGGCCCTGATTGACACCGGTTCTACCATCTCCTTGGTCCGACCCAGTGTGCTGCCAGGCACAGATGAGACAAAACCGCAGGGGTGGGAACCCACTGGGTGCTGCGTCACCACAGCTACCGGTGAGCGCGCCAGATTGGGAGGGCGGCGAGTTCTTGTGGTGAGGGTGGCCGGCCAGAACACAAACCACCCATTCTGGCTGGCTGACATCCAAGACCCCTGCATTATTGGACTCAATCTGCTCGCAGCATGGGACGCAAAAATTGACACCGCAAGCTCATCCCTCCTGCTGGGAACTCGGACCATTACGCTCTGCAGCGGGGCCCAGAGGAGGAACCCGGAGGCCTGTGTGATCAAGGGACCGCCAGGGCGGGCCGAACTGGGTGGGTCACCACAAGTACAGAACCCAATGGCACCACCAGCACGAGAAGAGGGAGCGCGACCACCGATAAAGACAGCAAGAAGGAGGATCACAGCGGAGCGGGTCAAAGTGTCAGCAGAAACGCAGCAGGCGGTCGAGGAATTGTTCCAGCAGAACTGCAGCGGACTGGAATCGGGACCAAGACGCCAGCTGCGGGAGCTGTTGGACTGCCACATGGATGTCTTTGCTGCGAAGGATGAGGAATACACCCGAACCAGCTTGGTGCAGCACAGGATCGACACCGGTGAGACCAGGCTGATCCGGCTCCACCCACTCCATCTGCCTTTTTCAAGGCAGATGGAGTGGGTGGATGGATTTCTGTGTGGATTACCGACGCCTGAATGATGTCACCCGCAAGGATTCCTACCCCCTGCCCCGCATCGATGACACTCTGGACTACATCGCCGGCTCCAGCTGGTTCAGCTCGCTGGACCTCCGCAGCAGCTATTGGCAGGTAGAGCTGTCACCTGAGGCCCGCCAGAAAACAGCCTTCTTCATCAGGCAGGGACTGTGGCAGTTCAAGGTGATGCCGTTTGGACTTTGCAATGCCCGGGCCACCTTTGAACGTCTGATGGAGCGAGTGTTGGCTCACATGCCCCGGAGCCGCTGCATTGTTTATCTGGATGACCTGCTGGTCCACTCAGCTGATTTTGACGGCGCCCTGTCCATCCTCCGGGAAGTATTGGACGCCATCCGACAGGCCGGGCTGCGGACACACCCACGGAAATGCCACCTATTTCGGCGGGAGACCACCTTCCTGGGCCACGTCATCAGCACAGTGGGAGTCGCCACCGATCCAGACAAAGTGGCAACGGTGAAAAACTGGCCAGCGCCGCAGGATGTGGGAGAGCTACAGAGTTTTCTCGGACTGGCCTCCTATTATAGGAGATTTGTGAAAGACTTCACCACCATCGCCAGCCCGCTGCATCAGCTGACACAGAAGGGCCGTGCGTTTCAGTGGAGTGAAAATGTGCTGCTGCTTTTTCCCAGCTTCGCTCAGCGCTCATCGGAGCCCCCATCCTGCAGTATCCCGACCCGAACCGCCCTTTCATCGTGGACACGGACGCCAGCAACCAGGGCATGGGGGCGGTGTTACCGCAGGAGGGAGAACACAGAGAGCAGGCAGTTGCTTTTTTCAGCCGCACTCTCAGCAGAGCCAAAAGGAATTATTGCATCACTCGCAGAGAGCTGTTGGCTGTCATCCAGGGGCTTCATCATTTTCCCCTGTATGTGTACGGGGGGAGGTTCCAGCTCAGGACGGATCACGCTTCCCTGACCTGGCTGCTGAACATTAAAGAGCCGGATGGACAGTTGGCGAGATGGATGGAGGCACTGCAGGATTATGATTTTCAGGTTGTGCATCAGGCAGGCCGCCTCCATGCCAACGCTGACACGCTGTCTCGGCGTCCCTGTGCTGCAGAGGACTGTCGTCACTGCCAGCAGGCAGAGGATCAAGACCAAGCTGTCCCACAGGCTGCTGCTCTCTGGACCGCTGTGAGCAGGAATAACACAGCGGCACACAGCTCCTCCTCGGATAATCAGGCAGCTCTCCCCAGTGATGATGTCACAGAGGCCCTCGGCGCGCAGCAACTGCAGAGCGAGCAGGACAGAGATCCGGTCATTTCTTGGGTTTGGCAGTGGTTGGACGCAGGTCAGTGGCCCACCTGGGAGGCTGTGTCTGCGCTGGACCCAGAGCCCAAGGACCTACACTCCCAGTGGGCCAATCTCCACTGTCACGAGGGTGTTGTGTATCGGCAGTGGCAGACTCCAGCTGGGCAGCGTCACGTCTGGCAGCTGCTGGTTCCCTGGCGGCTCCGGCCCAACGTACTCCAGCTGGTCCACGGGGCGGTAGGAGCGGGCCACTTCGGGGTGACAAAGACTCTGTAGTGTTTTTGAGCCCAGTTCTACTGGCCCGGATGTCACCAGGATGTGGAGCTCCATGTTCATCGCTGCGACACCTGCACAGCTCAGAAGGGGCTGACTCAGCGATCCCACCCTCCCTTGCAGCAGTACTGGGTGGGAGCACCAAAGGAGTGGGCAGGGGTGGACATTCTGGGCCCTTTCCCGACCACGGACCGGGGGAACCGCTACGTACTGGTTGCAATGGATTATTTCACCAAATGGCCAGAGGTGTACGCGGACCCTGATCAGAGTGCCGCCACCACAGCATCAAAGCTGGTGGACGAGATGTTCTGTTGGTTTGGCGCACCGGAGGAGCTGCACAGCGATCAGGGTCGGAACTTTGAGGCAGAGGTCTTCGGGGAGGTCTGCAAGCGGCTGGGCATCCGCAAGACCTGGACCACCCCGCTGCATCCACAGAGCGACGGCCTGGTCGGACAGTTCAACCGGACCTTCACCACCCAGCTCGCTGTCCTAGTGGACCAGCGACAGCGAGACTGGGACCTGCATCTGCCCTTTGTTCTGTGGGCGTACCGGACGGCAGCACAGGAATCCACCCGGTGCACTCCTGCAGCGCTGATGTTTGGACGCGAGCTGTGCACACCGGTGGATTTGGTATTCACCCCCCCCCCTTCCCCAGAGCTGGAGGTGGAGGGCAAACCGGGGTTGGATTATTTGTTTTGCTTGATGGAACGTCTCCACACGGTGCATGGACTGGCTTGGGAGGCCCTGGCAGTGGCGGGGAGCCGGCAGAAGCCAGCATACGACTCCCACTTCCAGGGGAGGGACTTTGCACCAGGAGATCGAGTCTGGGTTTTCTGCCAGGAGCGAAAAAGGGGACTGTCACCAAAACTGGCGAGCCATTGGTCGGGACCGTGTGTGGTCCTACAGAAACTGTCGGATGTGGTGTACAGGGTGAGGCTGAAAAAAAGGGACCGGGTCATGGTCCTCCACCGCGACCATCTCGCCCTGTACCAGCCATCCGCCCCACGGGTGGTCGAGCCGGAGCCTTCACCCCGACCAGATACTCCGACCGAGGCACAGATGAACACTAGCGGGCCTGTGCGTGCTGGTCGTCGACAACGGAGGCCGCCTCGACACCTGGACGGATTCGTGTTGGACTTTTGAGCTGGATTTTTATTATTTTGGGGACAGAAACCAGTCCAGGGGGGGACAGTGTAACATCGGGGCTGTGTTAAGGGGGCGGGGATTCTCCCGGCATGCTTTGGCAGTGGAGGATTCAAAGGGTGTTATCATTCGTGTGTTCTAAAGTGTTATTGCTGTGTCATTATAACTGCGTTATAATGACACAGCAGTGTTATAAGGAGAGTCAGAGCAGTGGCTGATCATGTGTTTGTGTCACCCTCAGTGAGACGGGGGTCTGTGTGAATGACCTCCCTCCTGTCTGTGTTGAGGGAGGGTGTTTTAAATAAAGCCTGTTTTGTCACAGTCATCTCTCCTTTCTTGTGTGAACCCCCACTATGTCACAATATGATACTAAATAAATAGAGAGCCAGTGTCATTCTGATATTTATTGCCTTATGAAAAAAGCTACTTATCTACCTTATTCCTGAGGGTGCTGTGGTGTAGAAAGATGGCACTGGGTACACCCTGGGTGAAGTGGGAGGTGACGACCTGCCTTTCCGGTTCCACCATCACCCGGAGTATAAAGAGCACTGCCAGACACAGTCCAAGGACAGATAATTTTTCCACACATAAGGAGTTGTTCAGAACTCCTTATACAAAGATATAGAGTGATGATCGAAGAAGAGTGATGTCTGAAGATACAGTTGAGGTTCGATTGGACACAGCAATGATGATAGAAGGACTACAGCTCCTGACCAGATAGAGTGATGATACAGAGTGAAGTACGTGGCGGTAATGCACCTGTAAGCTGGTTGCCAACCGCCAATCACATCTAAAAGAAGAAGAACAGGCTTGATTGGGGTCGGGCTCAGATGACATAATGTTACACACTCTTGTACAGTAGGTGGCAGTATGCACCTTTCAGTTGTTTGCTATCCGCCAGTAACCGAGAGAAGAAGAAGAAGAAGAAGAAGAAGAAGAAGAAGAAGAAGAAGAAGAAGAGGTTTGATTGGACACAGCGATGATGATAGATGACAGATACAGTTCCTGACCAGATAGAGCGATGACATAAAGTGAAGTGCGTGGCGGTAATGCACCTGTAAGCTGGTTGCTGTTAGGATTTAAAAAAATTCAGTAGAAAACCATCTAAGTCTACTCTTCAAAGCTTGTCTATGTGTGTAGATGGTTTACCCAGATTCGTTTTCAAGGAAGAGATTCAGTTTACTTGGAACACGTATTTATTTAAGCAAGCAAGTTGAATATAGTAGGTTACAGCGCTGGGTCAATCCTTCTCGCCCTGACAGCAACAGATTGTGTCAGTTCATGAAGTCTGACTGACTATGCTGGCCCTGACCCAGAATATTTATACACAAATGAACAAAGAAGAAAGCATGCAATAACAGTCCAGGTGTCAAGACCAGGGAGGATCTGAAGGGTCTACTCCTGGCTCCGGGTGTATCCAGATGAAAGCCATTTCCTATCCTTTATCACAACGGTGTTTCCTCCTCACAAACACCAGGCGTTTTATTGCCTTTTGTGCTGAGACCTCCTCATAAACTCCAGGCGTTTTATTGCCCTCTGTGCTGAGACAGAGGCCCACTCCATTTGCTCCATTTGCAGGAAATAAACCACACATCTGCCAATATATACATTCCATTATGGTATATTGGTCATAGTACCTAAGTATAAGCAGAATACAAATATTTTGAGTCACACAAATAACTATTATATGGTTATATTGATCACTTTATCCCATCATTGCCAACCACCAATCAAATCTTAAAGAAGAAGAAGACAAGGTCTCTCTGACTGTCAACCATCTACTTGTACGGAGCGCTTAGCAT
Source organism: Pholidichthys leucotaenia (assembly GCA_020510985.1). Classification (NCBI taxonomy): domain Eukaryota; kingdom Metazoa; phylum Chordata; class Actinopteri; order Cichliformes; family Pholidichthyidae; genus Pholidichthys; species Pholidichthys leucotaenia. The sequence goes on from CM035843.1 coordinate 418,514,857, forward strand.
TGTGTGTGGTTATTAATAAAGTGACGTTCAACTGCAACCTGAGCCTTCTCTTTGAATACCAGATTAAAGACATAACATTTGGCAACGAGGATGGGATGGAGCGAGCTGTTTATGATTTTTGGCCGTTTTGGGAGGTTCCGGGCGAGCCGCCAATCCCCTGGGCTAGGTGGTACGTGGCTTTCCAGAATTTTCTGGTGGCCCTTAACCTCAGCAAGCTCAAGAAACAGTGTGCGAGGACAATTCTAGTTCATAATCTTGGTATGGAGGGTCAAAGTATCCTGGACACGCTAGGAGAGGCTGGTAGTTATGAGGACATAGTGGAGCTAATGGCACGCTACTTTCGACCCCTGAAAAATGTCATAGTCTGGCGAATACAGTTTCAGCAGCACCACCAGCGGACACGAGAGGCGGTACAACGTTATGTTGCAGATTTATGTCAGCTGATGGGGGTGTGCCAATTTGGGGCCCTTGAGGAGGAGATGGTCCACGACCAACTGGCGGAACACACTGTCTGCTCAGCAGCACGCTTGAGGCTCCTGACATTCGCGGATGAACTGATGCTAGCCATGGCTATTGAAATAGTGCAGCAGTTTGAAGCAGCAGAGAGGCTGTCTAAAGACCTCGGTGAGAGAAGGACGCTGCGGGATGAAGAACCACAATTGAAGGCGCTGGCTGTGGACCCAGACACCGAAGACAATGAAGTGGAAGAGGAATACGCCGTCGCTGTAAGAATTAGATCCGCCCCGGGAACACCAAGATGTTATGGCTGCAGGTCCACCAGGCACTGGTACAAGGCAACAGAGTGTCCGGCGAGGAGCAAGCGGTGCGGTAAATATGGTCTTCTGCATCACTTCACCAGGGCCTGCAATAATTTTGAGCGGGATGACCAAAGACATGGAGTGGATTTCCCCGCTGTGGATCCTACGGTTGTACATACCGTCTCTTTGAGCACAGATGGGCACATTTTCCGCAACATGTTGCTGTATGGCATGGAAGTGCCGTTGCTGGTGGACATAGGAGTGGTGGCCTCAGTGTTGAGCTTGCCCACTGTGAGGAGCCTGTTCCCACACTACCGCTTGAGATAATTCACAATGCCATGCTTTGGCTACGGAGGAAGCAGGATGGCCATAATGGGTTCGCTGGAGTTGACAGCAAGGTAAAAGTCAGCAGTGATGACTGGCGTCCAGTTCGTGGTGACTGCCTCTGGGTCACCACGACCTCGCGGACCCCTTCTCACCGGCTGAGATCTCTTCATTCCTGGGGATGGTGAACTTTTATGGACGCCTCATTCCCAGGTACTCAGAGACAATCGAGCCGCTCATGGTGCTGCTGAAGCAGGATGCACCTTGGAACTGGACTCCGGCCTGCTCGGCGGCAGTGGAAAAGTTAAAGTGGCAGCTCACCTCACCACCGGTTTTGGCTCATTTTGACCCGGCCTGCCCTACAATAGTGACCTGTGACGCATTTGGTTCTGCCCTGGGGGCAGTGATGTCACAGGTGCAGGATGATACGGAGCGTCCGGTAGCTTTTGTGTCAAGGTCTCTGTCGGAAGCTAAGAGGAAGTATACTGTTGGCGAAAGGGAAGCGCTGGCCTGTGTTTGGGCCTGTGAGAGGTGGCATATCTACCTCTATGGGAGGCGCTTCACATTGAGAACAGATCACTGTGCTCTAACGACTCTACTCTAGACTTCGGGGTCAGGCCACAGGCCACTAAGGATCTACAGGTGGTCTGAGAGACTGAGGGCTTGCAATTTTGAGACAAAGTACACACCGGGCAAGGACAATGTCATAGCGGACCTTCTGTCTAGGGCCCCGATGTGTGCTTTGGTACCAGATGTGGGGGTGGTGGACTCAGTCAAGATGGAACTGGTCCACACCCTACATGGGGCACTCCAGGACATTATGTCTCCTCAAGAACTTAGAGAGGTTTCGGAGAGTGACCAGGTGATGAGAAGATTGCACTCGGCGATCAGGGAGGGCTGGCCGATGGGAGCGTTGGGAGAGCTGGCTCCATTCCATCAGTTTAGGGACAAGCTTAGCTGATGGGACGAGGTGTGCATGGCTAGAGGGCAGTGTGCCGCCATCCCAGCAGCTCTCAGAGGACGAGTGTTGGACATGCTACATGAGGGTCATCTTAGGGTGGTCAAGGTCAAGCAGTGTGGCAGGGACTCTGTTTGGTGGCCGGGGACTGACAAGGACATAGAGACAATGGCTAAGAACTGTGTCCCATGCCTGGAGAGCGGGAAGACTGGAGGGCCTCCACCTTCTCCCCTGTGGCCAGTCATGTTCCCTGCTGGACCCTGGGATCACATTGAATTGGACATCTACGGAGAACTGCACACAGCCTCCCCGGGTAGCAGGTTCCTTGTGGTAGTGTATGACCTGTTCTCTAAATGGCCAGAGGTGTTCCCGACTGACTCGGTGACAACTGAGGTGATCACGGGATTCTTGACGTCGTTGTTTGCCAGATGGGGGACCCCGAGTTCAGTCACCACTGACAATGGCCCGCAGTTCATTTCTGGGGCTTTTGAGGAGTTCTTGAGAGTCAGAGGGGTCGAGCACATCAAGACGGAGGTGTATCACCCGCAGGCAAACGGTGGGGGGGTTGAGAGAATAAACAGGACGCTTAAGAATGGTCTGAGGGCTCACCTGGCGGATGGGTTTACATTCGCTGACACCCTGTACAACACCCTGCTCCATTATAGGGCGTCGGTGCACGCCACGACAGGAAGCTCTCCGGCTGCACTGATGCTGGGACGGGAGTTGCTGCTTCCGGTGAGATGACTGAGGTTGGCACAGAGAGAGTGGAGTGAGGATTTGGGGGTGCTGAGGCACCGGGTCACTGACTGCCAACGGAGAATGAAGGAACTGTTTGACAGGAAACATCGAGCGAGAGGGCACGGCTTGGAAGTAGCGGATCGGGCCTGGATTAAGCACCCTTTCCGCGCCCACAAGCTTCAGCCGCTGTGGGTTGGGCCGTGAACGATTGTGAGGCGAAGAGGGCCTGACACTTTCAAACTGGATGATGGGTCCCGATGGCATGCAAGTAGGCTATGGAGGTCCCCACCGGAGGTGGTGAACGACCCTACCATGGACAGTTTGAGTGATGGTTGGGACTGGAGGGTCCGGACAGAGGCCGACTCTCAGCCAGAGCCGACGGTGCCAGAGGCAGAGTGCCCTTGCGAGGGACGCCTGGCTAGACAGCGTCGGAGACCCAAGTACTTGGACGATTTTGTGAGCAGTGTGGTGGAGAACGGCTCTGCCGTGTGAAGAAGGGACTTGTATACAACATAGTTGGACTCATTGGTCTGGAGTGTTTATAGTTGTTTTTCCTGTTGGAATGTTTTGTTTGTGCTCTTGATTTTCCAAGGACAGAGGAATGTGACATAGTGGAATTGGGCCTTGGGGGCTTGCCGTAGCTTGGCCGGGGTGGGGCAGAGTGATGTCAGGCGGGCTACGGCTGGGGATATAAATATAAGTGAACTTGGTTTGAATAAAGAGAGGATGTTACTCCAGCTTCTTCCTGACTCTCTGTTATTTTAGATGTAACAGGTTTATCAAATCAAAACTGAAATCAAATTCAAATCGAATCAACCTCCATTGTCATATTGCTGTACATACAACAGTAGTGCAGGCAAGATGAAATTGCGTTTCTCTCGGCATCCATATAAGTAGAAGAACATGATTTAAGACACACTCACACATATCTTCACCCCCCACCCCACCACATCCATTTACGCATCCCTGAGACATACTTGAAAAACTAGCTAGCTATAATACATAATGTCCGTAGATGCTGTAGTGTATACGAGAGATTCCGGATCAACTGTTCAGCATCCTAACAGCTTGTGGAAGGAAGCTGTTAATCGGTCTGGTGGTTCTGCCTCTGATGCTCCAGAATCGTTTGCCAGATGGCAGAAGTTCAAAGTGTTTATGCAGAGGGTGAGAGTGGTCCTTGACAATGTTCAGTGCCCTGCTCCTACAACGGTTCTGAAAAAGTTCTTGGACAGAGGGGAGGGAAACTCCAATTACCCTCTCAGCTCCCTTAACTATCCTCTGCAGGGCTTTTTTGTCTGACATACTGCAGCTGGAGTACCATGTAGCAATGCAGTACGTCAGAACACTCTCCACCACACCTCTGTAGAAGGTCCTGAGGATGCAGATGGGGAGAGAGGCCTGTTTGAGTTTCCTCAAGAAGTGCAGTCTCTGCTGGGCCCGCTTCCTGATCCCCAAGGAATTCTTGCTCCAGGTCAGGTCCTGCGAGATCTGCACTCCGAGGAACTTGATGTTCTCCACTCTCTCCACTAAACGGCCGCCGATGCTGAGGGGGACGTGCTCAGGCTGTGACCGCCGGAAGTCGATAATGATCTCCTTCGTTTTGTCCACGTTGAGCACCAGATTGTTCTCCTTGCACCAGCCCTTCAGGTCTCTCACTTCTTCCCTGTACATTGATTCCTCATCCGACTGAATAAGTCCCACCACCGTGGTGTTGTCTACAAACTTAATAATCTGGTTCCCCTCGTGTCTGGATACACAGTCATGTGTTAGAAGTGTAAACAACAGTGGACTTAGTACGCAGCCTTGAGGGGATCCGGTGCTCAACATGACAGAGTTGGAGATGTTTCCAACCCTGACAGACTGAGGTCTCTCAGTCAGGAAATCCAGGATCCAGAGACATGTGGCGGTGTTCAGACCGAGAAGGAGTAATTTCTCCATCAGTCTTTGGGGAATAATGATGTTGAATGCTGAACTGAAATCAATGTACAGGAGTCTGGCGTAGGTGTCTTTCTGATCCAGGTGGGTAATGACAGAGTGCAGGGTGGTGACAATAGCATCCTCCGTAGAGCGGTTTGAACGATATGCAAACTGGAGCGGGTCATGTGATGCAGTGAGGCAGGCTGTAATGTGTGATTTGACAAGCCATTCAAAACACTTCATCACAATTGGTGTCAGTGCAACAGGACGATAGTCATTCAGACAGGACACAACTGGTTTCTTTGCCACCGGTACTATGATAGAGGTCTTGAAGCATCTGGGAACAATGGCCTGACTCAGGGAGATGTTATAGATGTCAGTCAGTACATCCGCCAACTCGCTCGCGCAGTCTCGGAGCACACATCCCGGGATGTTGTCCGGACCTGCAGCTTTACGTGGGTTGACTCTGGTTAGGGTCCTCCGTGTGTCCGCTGTGTTGATGGTAAAAGCTGGTCCGACCGATGGTGGGGATGGGCCAGCCTTCCCTCTGATTGTCGAGTTTGATGCTTCAAAAAGTGCAAAGAAGTCGTTGAGCCTGTCTGGAAGCGAAGCGTCGTCATCATCAACCCCCCTGCCCGTCAATGTCCGAACTCCCTGCCACATCTGCTTGGTGTTCCTAGTGTCACAGAGGTGTCCCTGGATTTTCTCCTCATAGGCGCGCTTCGCCGTCTTAATTCCCTTTGAGAGCGCAGACCTGGCTGAGCAGAGGGCAATCCTGTCTTTCACTCTGAAGGCTGCACCTCTGGCTGTAAGCAGCGAGCGCACCTCTGCGGTCATCCAGGGCTTATGGTTTCCCCGCATGGTGATGGTCTTCACTGTAGTGACATCCCCTGTGCACTTCGTGATGTAGCTGGTGACTGTTTCAGCATACTCCTCCACATCTGTCTTGTCTTCCTGGGAGGCTGCTATTTTGAAGACCTCCCAGTCTGTGTGCAGAAAACAGAAAATAGTCTTTCAGTGCATATCTAAATAATTAAGGAATTTTTACTTTATACTGTATGTATATTACCATAAATTAATAGACTTCACTTCTAAATTATTAGAGATTTAATGCATTTAGTACATGCATAGCTGTTTTCTCCAGGGCAATGTACGCCAATGCTATCAAGCCATTTGAGACAAAATATCTACTGTTTGATTACTCAACCCACTGGCACACAAATCTTCTCCATGTGTCTTTTATGAGCCACCGGGGGATGCACGTCCAAGAGGCAGCACACGTTTACCACAGCGCAATGAAGGGGCGTCTATCTCCAACATCACAAGCTCAGAAACGGTGTTAACAAAGATCAAAGTTACAAGTATACAAATAAAAACAGCTTAGACATATGCACAGCACTAACGTATGGCTTATGCACCCATGTTGACGCGATGCAGCAGCGATGTGCGTTGCTTTTGCATTGTCCAATGTGCACCTCTCCAGAGAAGGAGAGGTGCACATTGGTGACGCAGGCTGCAACATCTGTGATTGGTCCGCATCGTTTAATGTCACTTCCTGTTCATGCATTTCCTGTACTTCTCCACGGTGCCATTTTACAAATTACGTCGCAAGACAATAGATCCAGTGGAAGAACGACAAATATGTTTGTCACCACAAGAAACAGAGTGGCAGGAGTGGGGACCTGGGTGGGAAAAAAGCACCCGGTCCATATGAGTGGCTTTTCTGGCTCAGACCCTACGTGAAACACTGCAAGACCGATGTGAATTACCACAGAAACAAGGTAAAAACGTGTGATTGTAATTGGGCCTGGCTTCATAAAGGGCCAAGTCATCAGGTCATATGGATATGGATATGTCCATATGGAGCCTCATCCGTCGCCTAGGAGCTGCACAGAAGCCCCCTAGCCAAAGCCAAGCATCCGTCACACCCAACCAAGTTGCATCCCACCTACTGACTATCGCCAAAGCACCCCAAGACAAAGACACCAGAAGAGCAGTTACAACTGAGCTAAAAAAACACCAAAAAATGCCTGTAGAGGAAACGAACCCTGAACCCTTCGAGGCTGCTGAACTGGAGAAAGTCCTACAGGGCCTGAAATGTGGAAAGGCAGCAGGATACGATAACATCTTCCCAGAATTCATGAAAAATCTTGGCCCCCGAGCCCTAACCTGGTTGACACAATTCTACACAAGGATCACACAAACAAACTCGATCCCAAAGAAATGGCGGACAGCAAAGGTCATTGCCATCCCAAAACCTGGCAAAGACCACAAACTACCAGCAAGCTACCGCCCAATCTCCCTACTCAGCGTTCCTTACAAAATCATGGAGCGCCTAATACTGCAACGCATTTCCCCAGAAATAGAGGATATTCTAAGTGTGGATCAAGCAGGTTTCCGCAAGGACCGCAGTACAGGAGAACAAGTACTGGCCCTAACCACCTTCATCGAAAATGGCTTCGAGAGCAGACTGAAGACAGGGGCTGTGTTTCTCGATCTTACAGCCGCCTATGATACGGTCTGGCACAAAGGCCTCCTCCTGAAACTTATAAAGGCGATCCCTGCTTGGGCAACAGCAATTATAAAAACCCTGCTGACCAACCGAAGGTTCAGAGTCCACCTCAGTCAGAACACAAGTGCATGGAGAATGCAGAAAAACGGACTCCCACAAGGCTCAGTTCTAGCTCCAACTCTGTTCAACCTCTACATAAACGATCTGCCTACTACAAAATCCCGCAAATTCATCTATGCAGACGACATCTGTTTGGCATTCCAAGCACCAGACTTTGAACCACTGGAACGGGTGCTCACGGAAGATCTTGCCAAACTGGACCAGTTCTGCAAAATCTGGCGCCTAAAACCAAGCCCAGCAAAAACCGTCTCCAGTGTATTCCATCTCCACAATGCAAAAGCTGCCAGAGAACTAAACATCCACCTGAGCGGACTCAAGCTTAAGCATGCCCCAAATCCAACTTGTCTTGGAGTGACCCTTGATAGGACCTTATCCTTCAAAGAACATCTAAAGGGGACGGCTGCTAAGGTGAAGGTACGAAACAACCTGCTCTGCAAGCTCGCTGGTGCAAAATGGGGGGCGGCAGTCTCCACCCTGCGCACCTCAGCACTGGCCCTTTCATACTCTGTAGCAGAATATTGTGCCCCTGTCTGGTCCAGGTCATCTTACACACACCATGTAGACACCCAGCTCAACTCAACCATGAGAACTATAACTGGAACAATCCGCTCAACACCACTCCCCTGGCTCTCTGTACTGTCAAACATAGCCCCTCCACACATCCGGCGAGCAGCATTAACTCAAAGGATGCTCCAAAAAGTTAAAGATTTTCCTCACTTACCAATCCATGCAGATATCTACACCCCACCCACTGCCCGACTTTCATCCAGACGGCCGATTTGGAAAAACCCTCCCCCAGCTGACTTTACCATCCAGACAGCTTGGCAAGAGGAATGGGAGACCAAGGAGGTCCCAAACAAACAGCTGGTGATAAACCCCAAACAACAGGTCCCGGGCACCAACCTCCCAAGGAGACAGTGGTCTACACTCAATCGCTTCAGGACTGGACATGGCCCCTGCTTGGCCAGCCTTCACAGATGGGGCAGTAACCCTAGCCCACTGTGCGCATGTGGAGAGGAGCAAACAATGGAACACATCATAGAGGCTTGCCCGCTCCAAAGACTGGAAGGAGGATTACACACCCTCCATACAGCAAACCAGGAGGCAACTGCTTGGCTTAAGGACTTTGCATTCGCTAAATAAATAAAATCAGGTCATAACATGATACCTTTATTGTTTGAACAATAGATGTAACACGTTTAACATGATAGCTCAGTGTCACGCCACAACGTGATAAGTTTATTGTTAAAACAATACGCGTATCATGTTATAAAGTGACTTTTATTGTTAAAACAATAATTTTTTGTTGTAGCTCAGTATCATGTTATAAGTTCGTTAGATCATATGCATCACATTAACGTGAAATGTATGTTGTTCTAACAATAAGTTTAATTTTTTTTTCCACAGTGCACATAAAAAGCACGTGTTGTGGAGAAAGAAATAATGAGGCAGCGCGGTCCAGAGCAGAGCAGGCTTTATTAGTCTCTCTCTCTCACATTCACCAGAATCACAAGCATCAAAAAAACTCACAGGTCGCAGGCACCTCTCCTTTTATATCGTACAACTCACACTGCGACCTGTGGTGCTGCATTAACATAAAAGCCTTTGCAATTCCCATTCTCTTTGTTACTGTTCGCATCAACCCACAAACCCCTCATGACCATTCCCCTTGTCCTTCTGTCTGAGTGGAAACATACTGAGTGGATTCCCCCCCGCAAAAAAAAAACTCAGACTGAGCCTTAACCCTCATGTCCTTTGGGCTTCAGCCCACGTTTGTAGCGGCTGTAACGGGGGGTCGGCGGGGTCGGTGGCTCCGAGGTTCATGTGTAGCCAAATCGAAAACGTATCGATGGATGGATGAACATTTTCAGCCAGTGAGAGAACTGACACCTTCCAAATCCAGTGCATCACTAGCAGAAGTGATGTTTTGTCATTTTGTGGCAGAGCACAATCTACCCCCATCGGTGGCAGATCACTTCTGATCTGCCACCTGATCTGATCTGCCACTTCAGAAATGCTAAGAGTCAGCAAAGGCTGCTACTTGGAACTAGAACAAGCAGCATCAGTGAACATTTTCTTGTTTCAAGTTCATCCAAGTGCATTAGTGGAACAAAGCTGACAAATAAAAACTCTTTAATTCCAAGTGTATATACAGTATCTAGCTGACAATTAAGAACTATATTCAGAATTATTCTTATTTTGTACTTTCAAATTAAGCAATCTACCTTGTGCTAATGTAAATTTGAAAAATATTTTATTTATTTATTTTTATTTATTTATTATTAATATTATTTATTTATTTATTTATTTTATTTATTTTTTGTGCTACTTGGCTTATTATTTTCACATTACCAAAAAGTTATGGCTCAAGATTGTGTCCATATAAGAGTACATTTGAATAAATCATCCTGGCCGCTGTTTATGTCCCGCCTGACGCGGACGCGCGCAAAGCTCGGCGCGTGCTCGCGGATCACATTCAACATACGGAGCGGACTTTCCCGGACTCTCTGGTTACTGTGGTTGGCGACTTTAACCAGAGCAATCTGAGCTACGATCTCCCCCGATACAAACAGTTTATTAAATGCCCCGCCAGAGGAAAAAACACGCTGGATCACTGTTACACTACAGTGAAGGACGCGTATCGCGCTGTTCCCCGCGCTGCACTCAGACTATCTGATCACGTGATGGTCCACCTCATTCCCAAATACAGACAGAGACTAAAGCTCACTAAACCTGTTGTGAGCACTACGAGAAAATTGACCAGTGAAGCTGGGGAGAAGCTGAGCACGTGCATGGAAATAACTGACTGGGGCATGTTTAAAGGAGCCACGCACTATCTGGATGAGTACACGGACACTGTGAACTCGTATATCCACTTTTGTGAGGAGAGCATTCTTCCATCGCGCACCAGGGTGAGTTACTCTAATGACAAACCCTGGTTCACAGCTAAGCTCAGACAGATCAGGAAGGAGAAGGAAGCAGCGTTGAAAAGTGGAGACAGGGACTGCTACAGGGAGGTCAAATATCAGTTTAGCAGAGAGCTGAGGAGAGCTAAATCTGTGTATTCTGAGAGACTCCAGCAGCAGTTCACTGCTAACGACTCTGCTTCTGTGTGGAGAGGACTGAGGCAAATCACCAACTATCGGCCTCAGGCTTCTAAAGGTCAGGATGACAAAGCCCTTTGTCAAAGACTGTCCCAACATTATGCCCGTTTTGACACCTCGTCAGCTGTGTCCATCTCCCCCCCTCCCCCCAGTGCCCTGCCTCCACGGTCCCCACTTCATCAAAGGCGCCCCCCCTCCTCCCCCCCTGCCCTTGTCATCAGTGAGCAGGACGTGCACAGACAGTTCTCCAGACTGAACCCGCGCAAGGCCCCTGGTCTGGACGGCGTGTCTCCCTCCACCCTGAGACACTGTGCGGAGGAGCTGACTCCTGTCTTCACAGACATTTTTAACACCTCCCTGAAGTTATGCCACGTGCCGACCTGCCTCAAAACCTCCACCATCATCCCTGTCCCCAAGAAGTCACGGATCACTGGACTTAACGACTACAGACCTGTAGCGCTCACCTCTGTAGTCATGAAGTCCTTTGAGCGCCTGGTCCTGCCCCACCTCAAGTCCATCACCACCCCCCTCCTGGACCCGCTGCAGTTTGCCTACCGAGCCAACAGGTCTGTAGACGACGCAGTCAACCTGGCCCTCCACTCCATCCTGCAGCACCTGAACTCCCCGGGAACCTACGCCAGGATCCTGTTTGTGGACTTCAGCTCTGCATTCAACACCATCCGCCCCGCTCTGCTCCGGGACAAGCTGTCCCTACTCAATGTGCCTGACTCCCTCTGCAGGTGGATCACCAACTTCCTGACGGACCGGAGGCAGCATGTGCGGCTGGGAAAGACTGTCTCAGACTCTGTTAGCATCAGCACCGGATCACCCCAGGGCTGTGTACTTTCCCCCCTACTCTTCTCCCTTTATACCAACTCCTGCACCTCCAGCCACCAGTCTGTCAAGCTGATCAAGTTTGCGGACGACACCACCCTCATCGGGCTCATCTCCAACGGCGACGAGTCCGTCTACAGGAAAGAGGTGGCCCAGCTGGCGTCCTGGTGCAGCCACAACAACCTGCAGCTGAACGCTCTGAAGACAGTGGAGATGATTGTGGACTTCAGGAAAGTCACAACCCCTCTGCCCCCCCTCACCCTCACAGGCTCTCCCATCACCACTGCAGATTCCTTCCGCTTCCTGGGCACCACCATCACCCGGGACCTCAAGTGGGAGCCGACCATCAGCTCCCTCATCAAAAAGGCCCAGCAGAGGATGTTCTTCCTGCGGCAGCTGAGGAAGCTCAAGCTACCAACCAAGATGTTGGCGCAGTTCTACACGGCCATCATCGAGTCCATCCTCACCACCTCCATCACCGTGTGGTATGCAGGAGCCACTGCTAGGGACAGACTAAGGCTGCAGCGCGTCGTGCGCGCTGCTGAGAAGGTGATCGGCTGCAAGCTCCCATCCCTCCAGGATCTGTACATCTCCAGGACCCGGAGGCGTGCAGGCCGGATCATTGCCGATCCTTCACACCCTGGTCAGGTACTGTTTGCCCCCCTCCCCTCAGGCAGAAGACTTCGGTCCATTCAGACTAAAACCTCCCGCTACATGAACAGCTTCTTCCCCTCTGCCATCAGACTGCTGAACACTAAGTGACTTACTGACTCTCGTGCACTATGTGCAGCAGCTCAACCAGACTCATGACAATTATCACTGTTTTCTTTTTGCACTACCGACTGCACTATGGGGTACTCCACAATATCTGCTGCTCGCTAATATATTTAAAAATTGCTTTGTCTAGTATTACTCATTCATATTCTACATTTTATTGCATGTATAGTTTTTTATTTTTATTTCTATCTTTTATTTTTATCATGTTTAATGTTGCAGCATTGCACCGAGACAAATTCCTAGTTTGTGTACTACATGAACAATGGCAATAAATCTGATTCTGATTCTGATTCTGAAATATGTTTGAAATAGTTCATGTTGCAGTTGCTGTTTGTTCAGTTTTTTTTTTTTTTTTTGCTTCAGTTTTCTTTCATCTGCCAATAAATACAGTTTTTAAGTACTCAGTACAGGTGTGAAAGCCCCCCCAATAAGGGAGGCATGAGGTATGCCTTGACAGGTATGCATACAACTCGCTCCGTGACCTGTGGTGCTGCATTAACATAAAAGCCTTTGCAATTGCTATTCTCTTTGTTACTGTTCGCATCAACACATCAACCCCCGCATCAACCCACAAACCCCCCATGACCATTCCCCTTGTCCTTCCGTCTGAGTGGAAATATACTGAGTGGATTCCCACAGTGTAACCTATTGTTTCTGCTACAGTTCTTCAAACCCGTGTGTTGACTGTGATTTACCTGCAGTGTTTATTAGTGTTGCACAGAACATTTGCCATTCCTGTTACAGAGTCCAGGCAGAGGCATCCACAAGTTCTTCGAGCAGCTTTCTGCCACCCTCCCTGCCCAAGCAACCCCAACCAAAGACCACACTGTCACGACCTGAACGCTATCTTTTCTCTGCGTTCAGGTTGTCCAGTTTCGCTCCTGCTCCGGGGTAGTCCGTGCCGGGTCTTCCATGGCCCGCTCTTTGACAGCGCCCAGCTGATTGCCAGCTGTCTAGTTCAGCTGCGCTGGGACAGCTGTCTCCTATTCCCAATCATCTCCCCCATTTAAGCGAGCAGCCGAGAGTTACTCGTCGCTGCGACCTCGCTATGGGAAGACGTTCCTTGTGTTTCCCACGACTGTTAGCTCCTACGACTAGCTTCAGTCCGCCGTTTCCACGGCGCTTCACCCAAAGTAAGTGTTGCGACTCGGCGTGTATTTTTCCCTCGCCGCCTCTCTAGCCTTTCTCCCTGGGTGGTATGTTACCCTTAGTTCTGTGTGTGTTTTAGCCCCACGTGGCTCTTTACTTTTCTGTTCGTTATTTAGTGTAGTGTGTGCTTTGTTAATAAACTACGCTAACTCGCTGGTCGCCCTCGTATCTCCTTTCCTGGCTCGTGAGAGCCAGAGTTATGACAGTAGGTCGCAGCCCTAGTGAGACGGCCGCGACCGTGAGTTGGCTGTAAGGACTCGACGCCTTTTTTTCTCTTCCTCTGGGTACGGGCGAGCCAGTGTCATGTCTCCTTCCAAGAGACTCATGCGGCACTCAGGCCACGATCTCTCGGAGACTCTGGACCTTGTGGACGGAACGTTGTTCACCACGGACCTCTACGATGCCCCCAGCGAGATACGCTGGCGCCTGGAGCTCGCCGAGGGTATGCTTAACTGCTTTTCTCGCTACTTCCTTCTCCCCGAGGTTAAGGCGAGGAGGGCAGACATCTCTGTGGCCTGGGAGAGGCTCCGTAGGCTGGAGGAGAACTCCGGCAGGAAGCCGAGGACAGGACGCCTTCGCTCCTCGCTTCGGAATCCCGCTCCTGCCGCCGATCCAGTCCAGGAGTTCGCCTCACCCAGGGGTGATCCCCAGGATAGAGTGACGTCAACCGGGTTTCCCCCGGAGAAGATGAGAATGACAGCGATGCGCATTGCGGATCGAGTGGCAGCCGCTTCTTCCGCCGCCGTTCCCCCCGTAGCCATGAAGAACGTGATTGCGGCGGTCAGGCTGGTCGAGAAGAACCCGGAGCTGAACGATTATCCGGAATACGCTGACCTGTTGGCTTCGCTCATCGCACAGGAGCGGCGTTTTCCCGACCTCACGTTCAGAAGACGTCGCTCCCAAATTCCCCACTCATCTCAGCGAGAGTCCCGTCCGGATCCCGCTCCAGGAAACCACACAAATTCTGCCTCCCAGCCTGCTGTTGCTCCCGTGTCTCGCCGAAGAAGTGAATCAGCTGCTCCCGCTCCTGGGCCCACTCTCCCCGCTGTCCCGTCAGCTTTGGGCCCCCAGCTCTCCTCAGCTGTTTCACCCCCCTCTTCGTCATTCACTCCGGCCGCTGGGAGAAGCGCAAATTCATCTCCAGGTGTTCCAGGTCCCGATCCGGTGCGGGTAGCACCGCCTCATCTGTCCGGGGGGTTCCCCACTTCTATCCGGTTGGGAGAAGAGAGACTCGAGTCCCTTGTAGCGGGTTCCACCGGCCCTCCGGGAATCAGGCAAGTGTCCTTTCATTCTCCTCCCATTATGAGTGAATTGCCTTGTTTGATTCCTGGGGGAGGAGTTCAGGGTTCACAGTCCCCTGAGCTCTCTCCTCCCGCTGCAAAAACTGAATATGAACCTGCGTCCTCTGTGTCTCTTCCCCTTGAGTGTGCCCCGGTGCCAGGTGTACACCGCTGCGCGAGGAGGAGGCGGCCTGCGGCCCTGGAGGGTTTTGCCCCAGCCCCGCAGCCACGTTATGGGCAGAGGAGAAGGTCGAACTGCCTGTTGGAGCCAGCGCCGACGATTAAGCGTCCCCGGGTCTCCACGGAGGAATGGTTCGGCCCAGCAGAGTCCAGATCTCCTGCCTCCACGCCAGGTGGGCTGTCGACGCGGTCTTCGGCATTTGGAGGTCGTTTGACTGTGGAAACCATCATGCCGGCTGCGGAGCCATTCGCAGTCAAGTTGGAGCCGGAGGACGGAGTCCTGCACGCTGAGCCCGGAGCATCGAAGTCCTGGATGGCGGTAGAACCCGAGATCAGGCAAGTGCTCTATTTTGTTTTTCTCTTCTCTATTCTGGAGCATTATTGCCTGTCTCTCGGGGGGGCGGGCCGGGTGCAGCCGTCTGCTGCGCTCGAGCCTGTTCCGCCGGGCTCTGCCGCTGCCGGTGATCCTGATCCCGGTTCCTTTTGTCCCTCTGAGCCTCTCCCCAGGGCCACCGGGAGTGCTGTCTCGGTCCAGCTGGAGTCCACCGGGAGTGCTGTCTCGGTCCAGCTGGAGTCCACCGGGAGTGTTTCGCCGGTCCAGCTGGAGTCCACCGGGAGTGTTTCGCCGGTCCAGCTGGAGTCCACCGGGAGTGTTTCGCCGGTCCAGCTGGAGTCCACTGGGGGTGCTGCGCCGGCCCGATCGGGGTCCACCGGGGGTGCTGCGCCGGCCCGATCGGGGTCCACCGGGGGTGCTGCGCCGGTCCGGGTAACGGTTAGTGTGGGAGCTGGAGGATTGTGTTCGCCTGACGTCAGGCTGACTTCGTCCCTTGCCTCCATCATTTCTCCTCCTGCCGCTGTTGGGGTTCCTCTCACCCGGGCCAGTTTCCCCCTACCCTTGTTGCCATTAGATGGCAGGCTAACTTTGCCCCTGGCCTCCATCTCTTCTCCCCCTACTACTGTGGGGGTTTTTCTCACCTGGGTCAGTTTCCTCCTGCCTTTTCCCTCAGGGAGGAAGCTGCACCAAGACTTCTCCCTCAGCTCTCCGTGGTCTGAGGTCACGGGATGACCGCCTGGGAAGCCATCTGGCTGGTTCGGTGATCTGGGTCGGCCTCCGGAGAAACTGTGTCTCCTAGCCTGGGACTCGGGTAGGCCACCCGAACTGGTGTTGTGGTTCCTGGCCTGGTGGAGTTCGGGCCGCCCGCCGGACAAGCTGTCATCGCCTGCCCCGCTCCACCTGCTGACGTCCTGGAAGAATTGACTGACTGTTTGTTGCCTTGCGTTTGATTGTCCTCCCTAATTTAATACTTTTCAGGACATCAAAGAACTCTCTGCCCTAGAGTCCTTATTGTGGGGTTATCCCAGTTAAAATTTCCTTGGACTATTTTCTTTGTTTTATAATCCCAGTATGATCCTATTCTAATTTCTCCCTTAAGTAGCATTTGCTTCACATTGCCTGGCCTCATTCCGAGTAGTCTTGTTTTTCTGTATTTATATCCTCCTCCAGACTGTTTAGTGACACTTTTGTGCTAATACGTGTTTGAGGAGTTGTTCCTTTTGTATTTTTATCTTCATGCCAATTTGCAGTTCCAGGCTCTATTTTTGGATCTTATGCCCGGTTTGCATCCTTTGTATATTCTGTTTTGGTCGGGGTTTACTTGTGTAAGTCTATTTTAACCATATGTTCAGAGTTTTGTAGTTTTTGGCCTTCGGGACATGAGTTTTTTTTTTTATTGTCCTCACCCTAAGTTATTGTGAACTTTTTCCATGATTGTGTCGCTATGTTTCTGCATTTTGGTTCTTGTCGTTTCTCCCCACCTCCTGTGGTCGCCTGCACAGACCGTCTGGCCTCTGCAGGGGAGGGGGTGATGGTTTTTTTGGGGGGGGGTTTAGAATTATTATGGTATCTGACCCTATACTGTATCTAGGTTTTTTTTTTCTTCCCTGCCTCCTTTTTCTGGTCCCTCCCTTTCTCCCAGATCTGGCCCCCACCGCCCTCCCTGGTCTTCCCTCGGGGGGTGGGGGGGGGGGGGGTTAGGCCGCTCCAGGAGGTGCGGCTCGGGGGAGTAGTACTGTCACGACCTGAACGCTATCTTTTCTCTGCGTTCAGGTTGTCCAGTTTCGCTCCTGCTCCGGGGTAGTCCGTGCCGGGTCTTCCATGGCCCGCTCTTTGACAGCGCCCAGCTGATTGCCAGCTGTCTAGTTCAGCTGCGCTGGGACAGCTGTCTCCTATTCCCAATCATCTCCCCCATTTAAGCGAGCAGCCGAGAGTTACTCGTCGCTGCGACCTCGCTATGGGAAGACGTTCCTTGTGTTTCCCACGACTGTTAGCTCCTACGACTAGCTTCAGTCCGCCGTTTCCTCGGCGCTTCACCCAAAGTAAGTGTTGCGACTCGGCGTGTATTTTTCCCTCGCCGCCTCTCTAGCCTTTCTCCCTGGGTGGTATGTTACCCTTAGTTCTGTGTGTGTTTTAGCCCCACGTGGCTCTTTACTTTTCTGTTCGTTATTTAGTGTAGTGTGTGCTTTGTTAATAAACTACGCTAACTCACTGGTCGCCCTCGTATCTCCTTTCCTGGCTCGTGAGAGCCAGAGTTATGACACACACTAGCTCCTCCACAGCCCCGCCCCCAAACATTGACCCCTCCGCAGCAATAGAGACTTTTCCCTCACCTTTCCCACCCCCATCCACAAATTTGTGCACGATTGAATTAAAAAGCATTGGCCTCATGAATACTTTTAGTGTTGATGAAAAATAAAGGAGCCATTTTTCCACCAAGCTCACCTGCATTGTGTTTATTCAAAATTCAATCAGATTATATATTGTTGAATAAACCCCCACAAAACCACTCGTCCCGTTAAGCTGCTGCGGCATGCACCTGAGTGACAGTTGTCATTATAATGGTTGGTGTGGACGGCCCTTTAAAGGTGCAGTCACATACTGCCTTTATGCCAGAATCCTCTTATTCTGTGGGAACACTGCTGGCCCGCACATTAGCAATTCTTTTTTCCTCATGTCAATTATTCCCCTAAAATATAGCTGTAAAATCCCAAACAAGCATTCAAGGGAAGTACACACTGACGTGAGTAAATACAAATTGTGCTATTATGAGTTCCTGTCCACAGCGTACAATGGTGTTCTGCCGTGGCACGATCCCCTGGGGCGATTGGAAAAATGTCATGAGGTCATTCCTTGCAGTGATGGCAGCCCTGGTTGATCGGCTCCGTGACAGAATCTGTGGATCCAGATGGTTGGACACACTCCTGTCCCCCTGAACCACTCTTCGCCGCTCGCCTGGCTGAGACACTCCTGTAGCTTCTGTGTCAGCAAAACTTGGGGGGGATGTATCGGGTTTCAGCAGCGTCGACTAAACTGGCGTAGACAAGGTAGTTGTGCAACACTACGCAGGCTTTCACCATCCTCACAGCTTTCTCCAGGAGGAATTCCAGTGATCGGCCAAGGATTCTCCAGCTTGCCACAAGGATGCCAAATGTTCTGTCAATGGCGCGTCTGGCTCTGCCTAATGGCAGGTTCACCCCTGTTAAGCCAAAAAGGAAATCACAGAGAAAACCTCAATAATCACACACACACACACACACACGCATGCACGCACACACGCACACACACACAGAGATATGTGTGCTTATACTTTTGTATAGACACATGCAAGGCAGACAAATCACAAAACAACAGATAGCTGATTTGGGGTAATGCAGGGTATGCTCATTATGTCACAACAGAAGTCATGGCAGCAGAAAAGGTGGCAAAACTGAATGGCAGCATTATGCAGTAGATGCCAAAAGTGCACAAACTAGTCAGTCTCTGCGCTAAACAGAGTAGCTGAGGGCACTGCAGAGAGTAATCTAATCATTCGACCCTATACTAATTAGCAGCATCAGGCCAATGTCACTTCTGTCTGACCCAATAAGGCACTGAGTGAAAACAAACGTGCATGTTCTCTCATCAGTATGGCGTGAATTGTCTACTTCACTTTGTTTAGGGGATTTTATCTGCAATTTTTCTTGTCCATAAAGCTGTGTGTATGAGTCAACAAAGTAACCAGAGATGCCACCTGACTGCTCTGATCATCTCGATGGGTCGGCCAAGGCTGGATATGAAATGAAGCGTACAGCAGCAGGCATGGGTGGATGCCCGTAGAAGACAGGCGCTGCATGGTGGACCAATGAGCCGACCAAGTGGCCTGATGTTCAGTGGCCCCATGTGGATGATTATCTTGTGGAAAGTCCAGGTAGTAATAATTAATTTGTAGCATTGCACAAAGAAATTGGTATCATTTAATGCTTTCTGTGTGCCATTCAACTTATATGTACATAATGCATTTATCCTGATCACAAGAAGGAAAGAATAATTAATTACATTCCCTTCCAAAAATGACTGAACATTGTAACTGTTATGGCTGTGTTGTGAGACATGTATATGTTGGACACTGCATATGTGATTTAACCACGATGAAGGAGAGCCAGCCCCCTGCGGTGCGGAGCCACAGAGCCTGGACCCCCTGCGGAGGACAGGGGACAGAAGACTTCCTGACCACTGAGGCTCGGGAAGAGAGAAGGGGGAGTTATGTAAATAAAAGGCTAATGAATGTGAATAAAGAGACTTTGATATAGATGTGTGATTTCCCCCGCGAGGGAAATGGTTTGATGTGAGAAGGTTTAAATGAGAGAACTTTGGTGTGTTCACTCTCTTTTTTCGCCGCTCAAGAATAAGAGCAGACAGTGGAATGATTTCTTGAATAAACTGAAATGAAAGACAATTCGGTTTCGTTATTCAAGTCTCCCCACATTGGTGACTGACGACGTTGAGAATGAACGAAGAAATTCTCAGGGTCCCGGACTCACAGCGCTCAGAGCTGGCGAGCGCAGTGGCCGTTAAGCTGCCTGATTTCTGGCAGGATAACCCACGGTCGTGGTTTCTGCAAGCAGAGTCGCAGTTCGCGCTCGCAGGAGTAACGGTGGATGACACTAAGTTCCACCATGTCATCGCTAAACTGGACAACAGCACAGCTCGGTGCGTGCAAAGCTTGGTGGAGCAGCCACCCGCGACCGACAGGTACGGCAAGCTGAAATCCACCCTCATCAAGTTTTTCACCCCCTCGGCTGAAGTGAGGGCGAGGAGGATCCTGTCTTTGCTAGACCAAGGTGGACACAGGCCGAGCGCCCTGATGGAGGAGATGATACAGCTGAGAGGGTTGGACAACGATGATTTCATTTTTCAGTTCATCTTCCTCTCCAACCTCCCGGCGCATGCGAGAAGCACGCTGGCCGGCAAAAAGTGTCACACCCTGGAGGAGTTCCGGGAGCTGGCCCAGGAGGCAGACGGGATCCTGGACGCCTGCGGCGGGCAAGCAACCACAGCAGCGACCCGAGACAGCGGGGAGCCAGAGGCGGCAGAACCAGACTGGCCGACGATGGCGGCAACACGGCCGCGACGAGGGGGAGCCAATAGCCCGGCGACAGAGGCGTGGGCACGACACAGCGGAGGAGAAGATCTCTGCTTTTACCATCGGAGGTTCGCAGAGAAGGCACGCAGGTGTGTGCCGCCCTGCATCTTCAGGAGTTCGGGAAACGGCAAGACCGGGGGTCGCTAGCAGCTTCGACCCTCGGAGAACGCAACAAGCTGCTCTACATCACGGATGCGCGCTCCGGACGAGTGTTCCTCATTGACACCGGAGCACAAGTGAGCTTCATCACCCCAACATACGCGGACCGGGTAGCTGGACCCCACGGTGACGGAGCTACAGCGGCAAATGGCTCGAACATCAACACCTACGGGAGAAGGACCTTGCCTTTATGCTTACATGGCCGCACATATGAATGGACTTTTGTAGTAGCGGCGGTGAGTTTCAACATGTTGGGCGCGGATTTTTTGTGTTCACACAATCTGTTAGTTGATCTTGCTAATAGACGGCTGAAGCCCAAGCGGCGCACAGACTGAATGTTGGTGTTGATTATTCAGTAGTGAGTAAGGTGATATTAAATTTTGGGAATTAGTCTGTTCTTCATCGTTTGGGGGGGGGTTATATGGCTGTGTTGTGAGACATGTATATGTTGGACACTGCATATGTGATTTAACCACGATGAAGGAGAGCCAGCCCCCTGCGGTGCGGAGCCACAGAGCCTGGACCCCCTGCGGAGGACAGGGGACAGAAGACTTCCTGACCACTGAGGCTCGGGAAGAGAGAAGGGGGAGTTATGTAAATAAAAGGCTAATGAATGTGAATAAAGAGACTTTGATATAGATGTGTGATTTCCCCCGCGAGGGAAATGGTTTGATGTGAGAAGGTTTAAATGAGAGAACTTTGGTGTGTTCACTCTCTTTTTTCGCCGCTCAAGAATAAGAGCAGACAGTGGAATGATTTCTTGAATAAACTGAAATGAAAGACAATTCGGTTTCGTTATTCAAGTCTCCCCACACTGTACCTCTTCTTAATATTGTACTTCTTCAAATAATTTTTTAAAAAGTATTGATTTGTTGGCATTCCAAAGTCCTTCTATGTTTAATATTTTAATTCTTTTGAAACTTGGCATAAAGCTTTTATGGACAAAGGTCTGCAAAGTAATACAGAGCTTCTTTTTTTTTTAGAATTTCCTTTTTTTCAATTTTTTTATTTATTGGTGACTGATGACTCATTCAGGTAAAACTGCCAGAGAGCTGCAGGACTGGCAGCTGCAGGATTTCAGGGGTCTTGTGTAAGCCCAACTTTCAAATATTTTAACTAAATACCTTTTTAAATACTCACAGGTGTCCACACTAAGGACAACATGAAGAACTTCAAGAGTGTGGAAGCACACAACTTCTTTGTGTCTGGATGGCTGCAGACTGATGCACATGAGGACTGAAGGCACCAAGACTGTGCTGCTGAAGCCAGATGCCAGGCCGTGTCAGCGCATGAATGAGCCGCCCCATCATCCTTGGGCTGTCTGTGACAGAGGTGGCACAGGGGTGTGTCCATTGTGACTGCAAGGCTGGGTAGGGGAATTTATTTCTTAGATTATAAGCACCTCATTTATCACCTCATGATCACATGGAAACTGTTAACTTGTTAAAATATATACCATGACATTCAAGTATAGTACTGTGTGTATTAATACAAAAAATACCAGTAATGCTTATTTTGATCCATTTTTTATTTATTTCAGTCTTGGCGAATCATGTTCTCACGTTGCTACGATGTTATTTAAGATCAAAGCTGTTGTTCAGATGGGCTACACCAAGACTGCATGCACCAAAGAGCTCTGCAGGTGGAATCAGTGCTTCGTCAAGCAAGTCCAGCCACTCGCAATATTTGGCATCAAATTTTACAAGGACGAAGCTAAGCGGAGAGTACGCCAACTGCCACGCCGTCTTCCTCCCTCAGAGGCGGAGCAAGCATCCTCACTGAGGTCCGGCTCTGAGTGCAGTACACCACCTATTGCACTTGGTGGTTTCAGAGACTCATGAACCATTTGTAATCCGTCGGGCAACTGTGCCTCAAGAGCAGCTTCCTCTTGATTTGCGGACTCTGTATGAGGCAACAAGAAGTAACACTAACGTGGAACAGCTGTGACTGCAGCATGAGACCAAATCGGTGTCTCAGCAGAGCAAGTGACACGCCTTGAAAAAGTCACTGTTAATCAAGTTTCATCCACTGAGTGGCACAAAATGTGGTGCGGACGCATAACTGCCTCTGTTGCTTATTCTTGCCTGCACACCGATATGACAAGCCCATCTGAGCCACTTATTCGATGCATATGCATGCCAGGAGAAAACCTGTCTCAAGTATGTATTGATATGTGAAGTTCATATGGAGTCACCACTAGAGGGCAGTATGACCCCGGCCATGACCTGACTATAAAAGGAGATGTACATGTGCCACTGTGTGGTTAGTTGTGAGTTGCAGTTGAAGTGACAAGTAAAAAGTCCTAACTGACACCCGGTGTGTGCGCCTCGTCATTACATGTTCCAGGAGAACATTACATGGTACCAGGATATAAAGCTACGAACCGACGACGAAGATGAACGCTCTTCGACAGCCGGACGAGTTAAAGTTGACCGGTAACGTCAACGAGAACTGGAAAGCATTCAAACAAAGTTTTGAACTTTATTCGCTTGCTATCGGTCTCCGTGACGAGGAGAGGAAAATAGCATTACTGCTAACAGTAGCAGGGCGAGCGGCGCTAAATGTGTTTAACACATTCGTCTTCACGGAAGAAGAAAAAGGCAACTTCGACGCCGTGATGAAGAAATTTGACGATTATTGCACACCGAGAAAGAATGAAACGTACGAGAGGTATGTGTTCAGAAAAAGACTTCAGAAAGAGTCAGAGTCCATCGAGCTGTATGTCACAGACCTACGGTTGAAATGTCAGTCATGCAACTTTGGAACATTGAGTGAGTCAATGATACGGGACCAAATTGTAATAGGGGTCCAAGACAACAAATTGCGGATGCAATTACTCAAAGAGACTAACTTAACGCTGGAGAAAGCGATACAGATTTGCCAAGCGTCTGAGAGTACAAAGGCACAATTAAAGACTTTTAGCAGCAAGGAAAAAGAGACTGCTGAGGTCGATGCAGTGCGGCGCGCGAAGCCGAAAGGAACGTTGCATGCAAGAAAAAGGGAGGCAAACCCAGAGCGCGCGCGCGGGAACTGTGAGCGGTGTGGAATGCAACATGCGCCGAAGCAGTGTCCAGCATTCGGGAAGGAATGTCGCAAGTGTGGCGGAAAAAGTCACTTCGCAAAGACCTGCTTCTCGAAGAAGAGGGTGCAACTCGTGGAGAAAAAGAGCGACAGCGAAGAGGATCAGTTTTACGTGGACGCCATCGAGGGAGAGACGAGCGCTGACGAATGGATAGTGTGCCTGGAGATGAATGGCACGGACATGTCACTGAAGCTCGACACAGGTGCGCAGGTAAACATCCTGCCAATGAAAGATTTTAAAAGACTGAAAAACAAACCAAAAATAAGAGATAAAAAGATTAATCTGAGAACATATGACGATAAGCCAATACCCACTAAGGGAATGTGCAGGGTTACACTGTCAAACAAAGATAAAATAGTGAATGCATTGTTTGTACTTGTTGATGGAAATAGACAAGCAATTTTGGGTTTAAAAACATGCGATCAGCTAGGTCTGATCAAAAGGGTGAATGTCATTGATACAGACAAAGTGACAACACGAGAAAATACAGAGGCTACAACAAGTAAGCACAAACACACTGACTGGGTGAAAGAATACAAAGAGGTGTTCAAAGGAATAGGCCGCCTACCAGGCAAACAAAAAATTAGGCTGAAAGAGAATGCAGAGCCAGTCATACATGCAGCAAGAAAAGTGCCAATAGCTCTTAAAAAGAGGCTGAGAGAAACACTAGACTCACTGATAGCAGACGGAGTGGTCAGAAAAATAGAAGAACCAACTGAATGGGTTAACTCACTAGTTATAGTGGAGAAGCCAAATGGAGATTTGAGATTGTGCATAGATCCAAAAGATCTAAATAAAGTAATACAGCGGGAGCATTACAGGCTACCAACAAAATCTGACATAACCAGCACAATGAGTGGAGCAAGTTACTTCACAAAATTAGATGCCAAATCTGGGTTTTACCAACTAGTGCTCGACGAGGAAAGCGCTAAATTGTGCACATTTAATACGCCATTCGGAAGGCATTGCTTTCTACGAATGCCGTTCGGGATTAGCTCAGCCCCTGAAATTTTCCATAGAACTGTGCAGCAATTGTTTGACGGAATAGAAGGGGTGGGGGTTTTTCTTGATGACGTGGTAGTCTGGGGAAAAACAAAAGAGGAGCACGACGAAACGTTGGCAAGAGTTCTCACACAGGCGCAAAAGTCAGGTATGAAACTGAATAAGAGTAAGTGCCAATTCGGGGTACAGGAGATTACATACCTGGGAGAAAAATTATCTGGGGCAGGCGTGCAACCAGATCCGGAAAAAGTGCGGGCCATAGCAGAGCTGCCAGTACCGCAGGACAAAAATGACTTGCAAAGAGCCCTAGGGCTAGTCAATTACATGGGAAAATTTATCCCAAATTTATCAGCTAACACAATAGCTCTTAGAAGCTTGTTAGAGACCAATACAATGTGGCAGTGGATGGCAGAGCATGCCAGAGAATGGGAGTGGCTCAAAAGCAGTCTAATAAAGGAGCCAGTGTTAAAATTCTATGATCAGGACAAACTGCTAAAAGTGTCCACAGATGCGTCCAAAGCCGGCCTAGGAGCTGTGCTATTGCAAAAACATGGCACAGAGTGGTATCCAGTCACATACGCATCGCGCGCCATGACAAGCGCAGAAAAAAATTACGCGCAAATAGAGAAAGAGACTCTAGGTGCAGTGTTTGGATGTGAGAAGTTTCATGAATATGTGTATGGACGGTCAGTAATACTAGAAACAGACCACAAACCACTGATTGCTATCTCACAGAAGCCACTGGGTGACGCACCACCGCGCATCCAGCGTCTAATGTTAAGATTACAGAAATATGACTTGAAATTTGAGTTTACACCAGGCAAGCAACTAATTGTAGCCGATGCGCTGAGTAGGGCTAGCTTGAGCAACACCAGCAGCACAACAGAGGAAGCTGTGCAAATACATGTAGACTCTATTAAGGCACACATGCCAGTGTCAGATGCAAAATGGACGAAGATAGTGAAAGAAACACAAAAAGATGAGAAACTAAAAAGAGTAATGGAACAGATACATCAGCCAGGACAGGTTATGATTGACAAGCCTTACCAACACTTTAAAGGTGAACTGTCTGTGTTAGATGGGGTTCTGTTAAAAGGTACAAGGATAGTCATACCTACCTCCATGAGATCAGAAATGGTTAAATTAGTGCATGAGGGGCATTTGGGTATTGAAAAGTGCAAAAGACGTGCACGTGATGTTTTGTATTGGCCCAGCATGCACAAGGACATTGAGGCATATGTGCAGCGCTGTGAGACGTGCCAGCGCCACAGGTATCAACAGCCAAAGGAGCCTATGAGGCCCCATGAGAAGCCTCAAGGGCCATGGAGAAAAGTGGGCATGGATCTATTTCAGCTTAAGGGCAAGGACTATCTGTTAGTCATGGACTATCATTCCACCTACCCAGAGTTTGCAGGGTTGAGTGACACAACAGCAGAAAAGGTGATTGCACATACAAAGACAATGTTCGCACGCCATGGAATTCCAATGACTGTTGTAAGTGATAACGGACCACAATTCACGAGTCAGTGCTTCAAAGACTTTGCAGACACATATGGGTTCAAGCACGTGACCTCAAGCCCTCTGTATCCACAGTCGAATGGGTTAGCAGAGAAAGGGGTGCAAATTGTGAAGCGCATACTGAAAAAGGCTGCAGACAATGCAGAAGACCCACATCTGGCGATCCTGAATTACCGAGCATCACCACTGGAGAATGGACTGTCACCAGCAGAAATGCTCATGAACAGAAAACTCAGAACGCGACTTCCATCAGCATCTCAGGTGATGGAAAAGAGAGATGTGAGGCGTGATGAGAGGCAAACTGAACTGTACAACAGAACAGCACGACCTCTGAGACCACTTGCACATGAGGACATAGTGCGAGTGAGATGTGATGGAGAATGGGGACCGCTGGCAAAAGTGGTTAAAGAAACAACTCCCAGATCATATGAAGTCATCACAGAGCATGGAAAAACAATGAGGCGAAACCGACGTCACTTACTGAAAGTGCCTCAGACAAAAATGAGAGTCACAGACAGTGAAACAAGCGACATGCTAATTTACAGCCAAACCGAACAACCAGAAATGGCTGAGAACCAGAACATAGAGACAGACACTAACGAACAGACTGAGGTGACACAAAGGAGATGCTCACAAAGGCAAATTGTGAAACCGAAAAGATTGATTGAGGAAATGTAAGGAGTACTGAGATGAATGGGAAAAAAAAAAAAAAAAAATGTGTTGATATTGAATTGTAAACAGAGGAAAAAAATGTGTTGATGTTGAATTGTAAACAGAGAAAAAATTGAACTTGTGATTCAGTGTACAAGGTTGAAAAAAAAATGTAAATAGAAATGGAGTTTATTTTGTATATAGAAATTTGAGAAAAAGTTTATCAGAATCAGAATCAGAATCAGAATCAGAATCAGCTTTATTGGCCAAGTATGCACAACACATACAAGGAATTTGACTTTGGCTAAAAACTTGCTCTCGTTGTTCAGAGCAAGTTTTTAGCCAAAGTCAAATTCCTTGTATTATTATTATATATTATTATATATATTATTTTGTATATAGAAATTTGAGAAAAAGTTTATAGTTGGACATGACCTTTACTAGAAAAAAAAGGGAGATGTATTGATATGTGAAGTTCATATGGAGTCACCACTAGAGGGCAGTATGACCCCGGCCATGACCTGACTATAAAAGGAGATGTACATGTGCCACTGTGTGGTTAGTTGTGAGTTGCAGTTGAAGTGACAAGTAAAAAGTCCTAACTGACACCCGGTGTGTGCGCCTCGTCATTACATGTTCCAGGAGAACATTACATGGTACCAGGATATAAAGCTACGAACCGACGACGAAGATGAACGCTCTTCGACAGCCGGACGAGTTAAAGTTGACCGGTAACGTCAACGAGAACTGGAAAGCATTCAAACAAAGTTTTGAACTTTATTCGCTTGCTATCGGTCTCCGTGACGAGGAGAGGAAAATAGCATTACTGCTAACAGTAGCAGGGCGAGCGGCGCTAAATGTGTTTAACACATTCGTCTTCACGGAAGAAGAAAAAGGCAACTTCGACGCCGTGATGAAGAAATTTGACGATTATTGCACACCGAGAAAGAATGAAACGTACGAGAGGTATGTGTTCAGAAAAAGACTTCAGAAAGAGTCAGAGTCCATCGAGCTGTATGTCACAGACCTACGGTTGAAATGTCAGTCATGCAACTTTGGAACATTGAGTGAGTCAATGATACGGGACCAAATTGTAATAGGGGTCCAAGACAACAAATTGCGGATGCAATTACTCAAAGAGACTAACTTAACGCTGGAGAAAGCGATACAGATTTGCCAAGCGTCTGAGAGTACAAAGGCACAATTAAAGACTTTTAGCAGCAAGGAAAAAGAGACTGCTGAGGTCGATGCAGTGCGGCGCGCGAAGCCGAAAGGAACGTTGCATGCAAGAAAAAGGGAGGCAAACCCAGAGCGCGCGCGCGGGAACTGTGAGCGGTGTGGAATGCAACATGCGCCGAAGCAGTGTCCAGCATTCGGGAAGGAATGTCGCAAGTGTGGCGGAAAAAATCACTTCGCAAAGACCTGCTTCTCGAAGAAGAGGGTGCAACTCGTGGAGAAAAAGAGCGACAGCGAAGAGGATCAGTTTTACGTGGACGCCATCGAGGGAGAGACGAGCGCTGACGAATGGATAGTGTGCCTGGAGATGAATGGCACGGACATGTCACTGAAGCTCGACACAGGTGCGCAGGTAAACATCCTGCCAATGAAAGATTTTAAAAGACTGAAAAACAAACCAAAAATAAGAGATAAAAAGATTAATCTGAGAACATATGACGATAAGCCAATACCCACTAAGGGAATGTGCAGGGTTACACTGTCAAACAAAGATAAAATAGTGAATGCATTGTTTGTACTTGTTGATGGAAATAGACAAGCAATTTTGGGTTTAAAAACATGCGATCAGCTAGGTCTGATCAAAAGGGTGAATGTCATTGATACAGACAAAGTGACAACACGAGAAAATACAGAGGCTACAACAAGTAAGCACAAACACAATGACTGGGTGAAAGAATACAAAGAGGTGTTCAAAGGAATAGGCCGCCTACCAGGCAAACAAAAAATTAGGCTGAAAGAGAATGCAGAGCCAGTCATACATGCAGCAAGAAAAGTGCCAATAGCTCTTAAAAAGAGGCTGAGAGAAACACTAGACTCACTGATAGCAGACGGAGTGGTCAGAAAAATAGAAGAACCAACTGAATGGGTTAACTCACTAGTTATAGTGGAGAAGCCAAATGGAGATTTGAGATTGTGCATAGATCCAAAAGATCTAAATAAAGTAATACAGCGGGAGCATTACAGGCTACCAACAAAATCTGACATAACCAGCACAATGAGTGGAGCAAGTTACTTCACAAAATTAGATGCCAAATCTGGGTTTTACCAACTAGTGCTCGACAAGGAAAGCGCTAAATTGTGCACATTTAATACGCCATTCGGAAGGCATTGCTTTCTACGAATGCCGTTCGGGATTAGCTCAGCCCCTGAAATTTTCCATAGAACTGTGCAGCAATTGTTTGACGGAATAGAAGGGGTGGGGGTTTTTCTTGATGACGTGGTAGTCTGGGGAAAAACAAAAGAGGAGCACGACGAAACGTTGGCAAGAGTTCTCACACAGGCGCAAAAGTCAGGTATGAAACTGAATAAGAGTAAGTGCCAATTTGGGGTACAGGAGATTACATACCTGGGAGAAAAATTATCTGGGGCAGGCGTGCAACCAGATCCGGAAAAAGTGCGGGCCATAGCAGAGCTGCCAGTACCGCAGAACAAAAATGACTTGCAAAGAGCCCTAGGGCTAGTCAATTACATGGGAAAATTTATCCCAAATTTATCAGCTAACACAATAGCTCTTAGAAGCTTGTTAGAGACCAATACAATGTGGCAGTGGATGGCAGAGCATGCCAGAGAATGGGAGTGGCTCAAAAGCAGTCTAATAAAGGAGCCAGTGTTAAAATTCTATGATCAGGACAAACTGCTAAAAGTGTCCACAGATGCGTCCAAAGCCGGCCTAGGAGCTGTGCTATTGCAAAAACATGACACAGAGTGGTATCCAGTCACATACGCATCGCGCGCCATGACAAGCGCAGAAAAAAATTACGCGCAAATAGAGAAAGAGACTCTAGGTGCAGTGTTTGGATGTGAGAAGTTTCATGAATATGTGTATGGACGGTCAGTAATACTAGAAACAGACCACAAACCACTGATTGCTATCTCACAGAAGCCACTGGGTGACGCACCACCGCGCATCCAGCGTCTAATGTTAAGATTACAGAAATATGACTTGAAATTTGAGTTTACACCAGGCAAGCAACTAATTGTAGCCGATGCGCTGAGTAGGGCTAGCTTGAGCAACACCAGCAGCACAACAGAGGAAGCTGTGCAAATACATGTAGACTCTATTAAGGCACACATGCCAGTGTCAGATGCAAAATGGACGAAGATAGTGAAAGAAACACAAAAAGATGAGAAACTAAAAAGAGTAATGGAACAGATACATCAGCCAGGACAGGTTATGATTGACAAGCCTTACCAACACTTTAAAGGTGAACTGTCTGTGTTAGATGGGGTTCTGTTAAAAGGTACAAGGATAGTCATACCTACCTCCATGAGATCAGAAATGGTTAAATTAGTGCATGAGGGGCATTTGGGTATTGAAAAGTGCAAAAGACGTGCACGTGATGTTTTGTATTGGCCCAGCATGCACAAGGACATTGAGGCATATGTGCAGCGCTGTGAGATTTGCCAGCGCCACAGGTATCAACAGCCAAAGGAGCCTATGAGGCCCCATGAGAAGCCTCAAGGGCCATGGAGAAAAGTGGGCATGGATCTATTTCAGCTTAAGGGCAAGGACTATCTGTTAGTCATGGACTATCATTCCACCTACCCAGAGTTTGCAGGGTTGAGTGACACAACAGCAGAAAAGGTGATTGCACATACAAAGACAATGTTCGCACGCCATGGAATTCCAATGACTGTTGTAAGTGATAACGGACCACAATTCACGAGTCAGTGCTTCAAAGACTTTGCAGACACATATGGGTTCAAGCACGTGACCTCAAGCCCTCTGTATCCACAGTCGAATGGGTTAGCAGAGAAAGGGGTGCAAATTGTGAAGCGCATACTGAAAAAGGCTGCAGACAATGCAGAAGACCCACATCTGGCGATCCTGAATTACCGAGCATCACCACTGGAGAATGGACTGTCACCAGCAGAAATGCTCATGAACAGAAAACTCAGAACGCGACTTCCATCAGCATCTCAGGTGATGGAAAAGAGAGATGTGAGGCGTGATGAGAGGCAAACTGAACTGTACAACAGAACAGCACGACCTCTGAGACCACTTGCACATGAGGACATAGTGCGAGTGAGATGTGATGGAGAATGGGGACCGCTGGCAAAAGTGGTTAAAGAAACAACTCCCAGATCATATGAAGTCATCACAGAGCATGGAAAAACAATGAGGCGAAACCGACGTCACTTACTGAAAGTGCCTCAGACAAAAATGAGAGTCACAGACAGTGAAACAAGCGACATGCTAATTTACAGCCAAACCGAACAACCAGAAATGGCTGAGAACCAGAACATAGAGACAGACACTAACGAACAGACTGAGGTGACACAAAGGAGATGCTCACAAAGGCAAATTGTGAAACCGAAAAGATTGATTGAGGAAATGTAAGGAGTACTGAGATGAATGGGAAAAAAAAAAAAAAAAATGTGTTGATATTGAATTGTAAACAGAGGAAAAAAATGTGTTGATGTTGAATTGTAAACAGAGAAAAAATTGAACTTGTGATTCAGTGTACAAGGTTGAAAAAAAAATGTAAATAGAAATGGAGTTTATTTTGTATATAGAAATTTGAGAAAAAGTTTATCAGAATCAGAATCAGAATCAGAATCAGAATCAGCTTTATTGGCCAAGTATGCACAACACATACAAGGAATTTGACTTTGGCTAAAAACTTGCTCTCGTTGTTCAGAGCAAGTTTTTAGCCAAAGTCAAATTCCTTGTATTATTATTATATATTATTATATATATTATTTTGTATATAGAAATTTGAGAAAAAGTTTATAGTTGGACATGACCTTTACTAGAAAAAAAAGGGAGATGTATTGATATGTGAAGTTCATATGGAGTCACCACTAGAGGGCAGTATGACCCCGGCCATGACCTGACTATAAAAGGAGATGTACATGTGCCACTGTGTGGTTAGTTGTGAGTTGCAGTTGAAGTGACAAGTAAAAAGTCCTAACTGACACCCGGTGTGTGCGCCTCGTCATTACATGTTCCAGGAGAACATTACAAAGTACCTGCTATACACTGGGAAAAAGATCATGAAGACTGTTAGAAAAATTCTTGAAGACCTTCAGTCAAAAACCAGGCTGGATCAGAGCTTCAGCAAATTTAATTACACTGGCCAGTGGAGAACAATACAAAAACGGTCTCAGAGCCTATTCACGCACCATTCTGACTCAGACACACCTCACTTAGTTCTTTAAGCTCTCCGTTATCTGAGAGGTGGAGGAGCAAATTGTCCATCCAGTACATCTGGTCAAAACTTGGTGTACAGATTAACTTTTCTCAGATCACTCTGTCCCAGTCACACAGGAGCCACGCTGGAAAACAAAATGGTAGCTAGTGCAGCTGCGTCTAAGTTAGACTCTGAGACCAAACAAAGACAAATACAAGACAAATGTGGAATTCTTCTATCATTCTCCCACCTTTGATGCCATAAAAGGCATCATAAATGAAAAGTGATAACAAGTTATGGCATCTAAAACCATGCTTTTAACCATTCTTTGTTCCACCGCTTCTATCACTTCGCCAGGTGACCAGCAAAAGAGTTCATTAGTGGTTGGTGAGCACTGCTGATGAGTCCTGGATTTGGAACCTTTTTGCAATGGTTGATTCTCCGCTGTAGATTCAGGTGGATCTTTCTGCAACTTTGACAGCTGTGAAGGTCATCGACAGGACCTTTGTGGCATGATTTCAGACAGATGAACTTCTTTCTGTTGTATAGTCACATTTGAATTATTGCTCGTTGAAATGAAGCCGTTAGCATCTTCACAATATCCCCACGATAGCAATCTGGGCCCTTCCTTATCTGCCTCAGTCTCCTTCTACACTCCACCTGAGAGGAAGGAAAAAAGGATATAAGTCTTGCTTGCAAAATCCAGTGTTTTTTTAATTTTTATTTTTATTACAATTACAATATTTCAAATTGATTAAATCAGTAACAGACAGAACTGCTTTTATTCTCTTAGTTTTGAATAAATGGTGCATCAATGCAATATATAACAAATTGAACTGCACACTGGTTTGTTATTCAGTTTCCTGTGTAGTCCAGTGTAGTGTGCTAGGGTCACTCCTCTAGACACACACATTGATTCAGCCGATTATCAGGCTTTACTCCAAACTTGACCAGATTTGCAAATGTATTATCACAATCACTCAATCAAAGCTATATTTGTATAGCTCTTTTCATACAAAAACTGTACCCTAGAGTGCATAATAGATAACAGATTATTAGGATTAAGACAAGAGCATTTAACATTGTTAAATCATATTTCTTTCATCTTCTGTCTGCTCTCACTTTAATCTTGTAGAAATTAAAATTTAGCTCACCAATAGAAGAAGCATCATCTTAGTTTTATTTTGTTTACTGCTTTTATCTATGGAGAAAGCAAAACAAAACCAACCATATCTCCAAATACTTACCACTTACCTGTATACAATCTAAACCCAATTCATTTGAAATGTGTTACTGTGCGAACAATGTTATGTTTAGGTGGTAGACATGACAAGGCAAGTTTATAGGTTAGTCATCATTCACTGTCTATGATGGGATGGATTAAAGGTGGCAGATTAAGCTCATGACTTCAGTCAGTGTTCATGCAACTCAAAGAAAAAAAAGAGACACTAAATTACCTGCTTGATGCACCCTTGGTCTGCATTTTCCTCAGACCTATAATGAATGTTTAAACCAGTAATTTTCTAGATTTCATTTACCCATAATATACTCACCTTTTGTGTCAGTATTTAACTTTCTTCAGCTTCGTTTTTTCCTGTGTTTACCAATCTGTTAAAAGGTCATTAAATTCATCAACTTTGAAGTTCCTCATTCATCCTACCAAGTTATCAATGGATTCATTAAAATACCCTTTTAACTTACTAATTTATTAATTTAGAAATTCCTATTCTTATCAGGCGTACAAAATTTCCTCATATATATATATATATATATATATATATATATATACACACAAGCTAAATTAGCTATGATTTAATTTGTTGGCTTGCCAAATAATTTAACCTCTATCAATAATTGTTCATCTCCAATAACGTTTGTTCTTCAAACATTAAGTGTCTTCTTTTATAACAATGTATATTAAACCAACCAAAATGTAATCAGTTTTGTCTGTAAATTAAAAAGATTTGCCAAACTTATAATATTGTCTCAAGTGAATATATAGGGAAGAATGAAAAAAAAATTGCCAACAAATAAGGGAGCTGTTCCTAAAGTATATTCCAGATATTGCCCCCCCCCCATCCCCTTTCTTTTTCCCTACATCCCCCCAAGGGGAGGTAGACAAACATAAACAATTCAGGACAAAACAAACAAACATCAAACAGAAAACGTAGCAGAAGGTAGATTATCAGTGTCATCTGAAGTCATTCTAAACGTAATTCAATTCAATTCAGATGTTTATTTCAAACTCAGGGTTCATATTAAGAGCAAAACTAAAACGAGTAGAAAATAGATAAATAAATAAATAAATAAAGTATATACAGATCAGCAGACACTCGGCGCTCTTATAACAACAATAACATGCAATAATGGGCTCAGTATAAAATGGAACGCCACCACTTCCAAATGCTGGAATGAAGTGTGAGTGACGAGTTGACAATTGCTGATATAAGATGATTGTTACATGCCAGCAACCTTCTCATAAAACTGTAAACATTCTTACCTAACAATTCGCCAAAAGACGGAATGTTCACAGACACAAACATCTTGCTTTCACTCGACCTTCGTGGTACATCTAACAACCTTCTTAGGGAGTTATTATATGCAATGCGGATTTTGTTCCTAACAGCAACATTGCTATTAAACCATAAAGGCGAGCAGTACATTGAGGTACAGAAGGTCTTGAACAACATACATTTGACATCAGGAGAACATCTATGGAAATTTCTCAACAGTAAATTTGTTTGAGCATAGAGTTTCCTGAGATGCCTGTTACAATCAACATTGGTCTTATCAGATTCAATCCACACACCTAGGTATTTGACTTTTTCAACAAAGTTCAAGCTATTCCCACAAAGTGGCATAACAGGATTCGACGTATTGACACCCTTTGGTTTGAAAGCCATACACATAGATTTAGTACAGTTGAAAAGGATGTCATTTTTTTCACCAAATTTTTCACATACCGAAAGGAGATGTTGCATCGCTGCAGTAGACAAACTTAACAAACAGAGGTCATCAGCGTAGAAAATGTGATTTAACAGTGCACCGTTAAAGGAGCCGCCCACATTAGTATTGTTCAACAGTACACTGAGATCATCAACATAGACATTAAACAACAAGGGTGACAGTATACCACCTTGTTTAACACCGTTGGTCACATGAAATTTGGATGAGGTGACATTGCCCCATCTAACAACCATAGACTGCCTTCTGTACCAGTATAACAGGATGCTAACAATGTAAATAGGAATACCTCGATCGATCAATTTTCTGAACAATAATCATGATCAGAACAATAAATAAAAACAATAATAAATAAATAATAAAGAACAATAATAATAATCATGTCATCTAAGTCCAGTCTCTAAATATCAAACTTCAAAATATCACTAGTTTGCTTTAAATCAAAATCAAATCAAATCAAATCAACCTTTATTGTCATATTGCTGTACACACAACTATAGTGCAGGCAGATTAAATTGCGTTTCTCTCGGCATCCATATAAGTAAAAAAGAGCATAATTTAAGACACACTCACACACACCCTCACCCCCCACCCCACCACAGCCATTCACACATCCCTGAGACGTACTTGAAAACTAACCAGAACTGTAATATACAAATAATATTGTGACGTTTGCAGGGTTCACACAAAGACAATGGAGCAGATGGCTGTGATCAACCTGATTTATTTTTCACACACGCTCTGAGCACAGGCAGGAGGGGAGGTCATTCTCCCAGACCTCTGTTTACATCACGGTTACACACACATAACGTTTTCATCTGGCAAAGCATGCTGGGAAATTCACTTAACATGGCCCCAACGTTACACTGCCCCCCCCCCCCTCCCCGGACTGGTTTCTGTCCCCAGAAAAATTAAAGTCCAATTTAAAAGTCCAATACAAACTCATCCAGGTGTCGGGGCGGTCTTCGGCGCCGGCGGCCAACACGTACAGGCCCCCTAGTGTCCATCTGGGTCTCGGTCGGGGAATCGGGCCGGGATGGAAGCTCCGGTTCGTCCACCAGCGGTGCAGATGGCCGATACGGGGCGAGACGGTCACGATGAAGGACCACAACCCGGTCCCTTTTTCTAAGCCTCACCCTGTACACCACATCTGACAGTCTCTCCAGGACCACGCACGGTCCCGACCACTGGCTCGCCAGCTTCGGTGATCGTCCTCTCTTCCTCTCAGGGCAGAAAACCCAGACTCGATCTCCCAGTGCAAAGTCCCTCCCCTGGCAGCGGGAGTCGTACGCTCGCTTCTGCCGACCCCCTGCCGCCGCCAGGGCCTCTCGAGCCAGCTCGTGCACCATGTGGAGATGTTCTTTCAAACAAAAAAAATAATCCAATCCGGGTTTTCCCTCCACCTCCGGCTCAGTGGGGCAACCGAATACCAAATCCACCGGTGTGCGCAGCTCGCGTCCAAACATGAGCGCCGCAGGGGTGCACCGGGTAGATTCCTGAGCTGCCGTCCGGTACGCCCACAAAACAAAAGGCAGATGCAGGTCCCAGTCTCGCTGTCGCTGGTCCACTAGGATAGCGAGCTGGGTGGTGAGGGTCCGGTTGAATCGTTCGACCAGGCCGTCGCTCTGTGGATGCAGTGGGGTGGTCCGGGTCTTCCGGATGCCCAGCCGTTTGCAGACCTCTCCGAAGACCTCCGCCTCGAAGTTCCGACCCTGATCGCTGTGCAGCTCCTCCGGTGCGCCAAACCGACAGAACATTTCATCCACCAGCTTGGATGCCGTCGTAGTGGCGCTCTGATCTGGGATCGCGTACGCCTCTGGCCACTTAGTGAAATAATCCATCGCGACCAGCATGTAGCGGTTCCCCCGGTCCGTGGTCGGGAAAGGGCCCAGGATGTCCACTCCCACTCGCTCCATCGGTGCTCTCACCCGGTACTGCTGCAGGGGAGCGTGGGATCGCTGAGTTGGTCCCTTCTGAGCTGTGCACGTGTCGCAGCGATGAACGTGGAGCTCCACGTCCTGATGACAACCGGGCCAGTAGAACCGGGCCCGAAGGCGCTGCAGCGTCTTTGTCACTCCGAAGTGGCCCGCTCCTACCGCCCCATGAACCAGCTGGAGTACTTTGGGCCGGAGTCGACGAGGAACCAGCAGTTGCCAGACGTGCCGCTGCCCAGCTGGAGTCTGCCACTGCCGATACACCACGCCCTCGTGGCAGCGGAGGTTGGCCCACTGGGAGTGCAGGGCCTTAGTCTCTGGGTCCAGCGGTGACACAACCTCCCAGGCGGGCCGCTGTCCTGCGTCCAGCCACTGCCGAACCCGCGAAATGACCGGGTCTCTGTCCTGCTCGCTCTGCAGCTGCTGCGTGCCAAGAACCTCTGTGACGTCATCGCTGGGGAGAACTGCCTGATAATCTGAGGAGGGGCTGTGCGTCGCTGCGTTATTCCTGCTCGCAGCAGCTCGGAGAGCGGCAGCCCGTGGGGCGGTTTGGTCCCGATCTTCAGCCCGTTGACAGTGATGACACTCCTCTGTCGCGCAGGGGCGCCGAGACAGCGCGTCAGCGTTGGCATGGAGACGGCCTGCCCGATGCACAATCTGGAAATTATAATCCTGCAGTGCCTCCAGCCACCTCGCCAACTGTCCGTCCGGTTCTTTGAAATTTAACAACCAGGTCAGGGAAGCGTGATCCGTCCTGAGCTGGAACCTCCCCCCGTACACATACGGGCGGAAATGACGCAGTCCTTGAATGACAGCCAGCAGCTCTCTGCGAGTCACACAGTAATTTCTCTCGGCTCTGCTGAGAGTGCGGCTGAAAAAAGCAACTGCCTGCTCTCCCTGCTCTCCCTCCTGTGATAGCACCGCCCCGATGCCCTGGTTGCTGGCGTCCGTGTCCACGATGAAAGGGCGGTTCGGGTCGGGATACTGCAGGATGGGGGCTCTGATGAGCGCTGCGCGAAGCTGGGAGAAAGCAGCAGCACAGCTGTCACTCCACTGAAATGCGCGTCCTTTCTGCGTCAGCTGATGCAGCGGGCTGGCGATGGTGGCAAAGTCTTTCACAAACCTCCTATAATAGGAGGCCAATCCAAGAAAACTCCTCAGTTCTCCAACGTTCCGCGGCACTGGCCAGTCTCTCACTGTTGCCACTTTTTCTGGGTCGGTGGCGACCCCCGCTGTGCTGACGACGTGGCCCAAAAAGGTGGTCTCCCGCCGGAACAGGTGGCATTTCTTAGGGTGTAACCGTAGCCCCGCCTGCTGGATGGCTCCCAGCACCTCTCGGAGATTTGACAGGGCGCTGTCAAAATCAGCTGCATGCACCAGCAGGTCATCCAGGTAAACAACGCAGCGACTCCGGGGCACGTGAGCCAGCACTCGCTCCATCAAGCGCTCAAAGGTGGCCGGAGCGTTGCAGAGTCCAAACGGCATCACTTTAAACTGGTACAGTCCCTGCCCTATGGAGAAGGCTGTTTTCTGGCGGGCCTTGGGTGACAGCTCTACCTGCCAATAGCCGCTGCGTAGATCCAGTGAGCTGAACCAGCTGGAGCCGGCGATGTGGTCCAGTGCGTCATCGATGCGGGGCAGGGGGTAGGAATCTTTCCTGGTGGCGTCGTTCAGGTGTCGGTAATCCACACAGAACCGCCACAACCCGTCCTTCTTCTTGACCAGCACCACAGGCGCCGCCCAGGGGCTGCTGGAGGGCTCAATAACATCTGCCTCCAGCATTTCTCGCACTTTTTGTTCCGCCGCTGCCCGCCTTGAAAAGGGCAGCCGGCATGGGTGGAGTCGAATCGGCCTGGCCTCACCGGTGTCGATCTCGTGCTGCACCAACCCGGTCCGGCCGCATTCCTCATCCTTCGCGGTGAAAACACCCACGTAATAGTCCAATAGCTCCCGCAGCTGGCGTCTCTGTTCCGGGTCCAGCCCGCTGCAGCTCCGCTGAAATAATTCCTCCACCGCCTGCTGCGTCTCTGCTGACACGTTGACCCCTCCCCTTGCTGTCCCTGTGTGTGCTCGTGCTCCATCTGTCCGCGCTGGTGACGTCATCGTGTCCAGTCCTCGCGGTGGCCTGCCTGGTCCGGTCTGTCTTGGCGATCCCTCGATTGCGCGAGCCCCCGTGTCCCTTCCCTGGGTTCTGCTGTGGAGCGTGATGGTCCGGTTTCCCAGCTGGAGGGAAGGTCCGGCGGTGTCGATCTTGGCACGCCAGGCTGTGAGCAGGTCTAGTCCAATAATACAGGGGTCTTGAATGTCAGCCAGCCAGAATGGGTGTCTTATGTTCTGACCGGCCACCCCCACCACCAGCACTCTCCGCCCCTTCAGTCGGGCGCACTCACCGGTAGCTGTGGTGACGCAGTGCTCGGTGGGTTCCCACCCCCGCGGAGCCGTCTTGCTCGTGCCCGGCAGCACACCGGGTCGAACCAAGGAGATTGTAGAGCCGGTGTCAATCAGGGCCCGGATCGACGTCTTCCCCAAGCTGCACTGTAGATAGATCCCTGGAGAGTGTCCAACTCGGCCCACGCGCGGTGCCGGCTCCTCGGGGGAAACATCTGCTGGAGGTGGCCTGTCCCCGTTCACGCCACCTCGCTCTAGTTTAACGCCGGCGAGGGGCCGGTTTGTCGTGGGGTGGGTGCGGGGCAGTATCGCGCGATGTGTCCCATCTCTCCGCAGCGGAAGCACCCTTCCTCGCGCCGCCGAGGCCATCTTCTCCGTGGACGCGCCGCCATGGTCTGCCGTAATTCCTCCTCCTCCCCCTCGCTCTCCATCGTAGCCTGGTAGGTTCTTCGGCTGTGCGTTGCTGCTTCAGCGGTGCGATTTATTAGCGGCTCTGCCCGCTCTGCTTCTGCCACTGCAGTCCTCCAGTCGCTCGCGGCGTGGAGCCGTACGTGGCTCTGGAGCTGAGCCGGGCGGAGACCTTGGATGAAACTCCGGAGGGCGAGCTTCTCTACTGCCTCCAGCGTGAAATCCGGGTAGCTGCGCCGGGTTAACAGCCATATGTCTGCAGCATAGGCCCCTAGTTTTTCCTGGTGGTTCCGGCGGCGGCGAGTCAGTTGTTCTTGGGCGTGCTCAGCATCCGCTATTCTCCCAAATCGTCTCTGGAGCGCCCCTTGTAGTGCTGGCCAGCTGTGGTGCTCCTCGGGCCGGAGATCAGAGAGCGTGCAGAGGGCTTTCCCTTCCAAGGCCAGCGCGACCTGTACGG
This sequence comes from Pholidichthys leucotaenia, assembly GCA_020510985.1. Classification (NCBI taxonomy): domain Eukaryota; kingdom Metazoa; phylum Chordata; class Actinopteri; order Cichliformes; family Pholidichthyidae; genus Pholidichthys; species Pholidichthys leucotaenia. The sequence continues at coordinate 418,554,899 of CM035843.1, forward strand.
CGGTTTCCTCTGGCGACCAGCCGTTCAGCGCCGCAGTCAGCTCGACCTGTGTCAGGTAGTCATCCAGTGTGGCTTCGCCGTTGAAACGGGGAATCTTGGCCCGCTGTCGAACAGGTGGGGTGGTCGTTTCCTGATCGATCGCCACCCTTGATCGCCGTGGGGTCGCCAGCCCGTGCTGTCCTGAGAAGGGTGGGGCGTTTGCTCTGTTCTGCCCGCTCTGTCTTGAAAAAGACAGGAGGCGGGGTGCGCTGGCCCCGTCAGGTCCGCCGCTTCGTTCGTCCCGGCTCCGGGCTCCCGGTGGTGGTGTCTCGGTCTCATCGTCCATCATCAGCTGAGCAATGGCCTGCTCCAGCTGCTGGATCTCCATTCTGATCCTAGCTTCCATTTGCTCCATGCCCACTTCTGACACCAGTGTGACGTTTGCAGGGTTCACACAAAGACAATGGAGCAGATGGCTGTGATCAACCTGATTTATTTTTCACACACCCTCTGGGCACAGGCAGGAGGGGAGGTCATTCTCCCAGACCTCTGTTTACATCACGGTTACACACACATAACGTTTTCATCTGGCAAAGCATGCTGGGAAATTCACTTAACATGGCCCCAACGTTACAATATACATAATGCCCACAGGTGCAGTAGTATGTATAAGAGATTCCGGATCAACTGTTCAGCATCCTAACAGCTTGTGGAAGGAAGCTGTTAATCAGTCTGGTGGTTCTGCCTCTGATGCTCCGGAATCGTTTACCAGATGGAAGAAGTTCAAAGTGTTTATGCAGAGGGTTAGAACGGTCCTTGACAATGTTCAGTGCCCTGCTCCTGCAACGGTTCTGAAAAAGTTCTTGGACAGAGGGGAGGGAAACTCCAGTTACCCTCTCAGCTCCCTTAACTATCCTCTGCGGGGCTTTTTTGTCTGACGTACTGCAGCTGGAGTACCATGTTGCAATGCAGTACGTCAGAACACTCTCCACCACACCTCTGTAGAAGGTCCTGAGGATGCAAATGAGGAGAGAGGCCTGTTTGAGTCTCCTCAGGAAGTGCAGTCTCTGCTGGGCCCGCTTCCTGATCCTCAAGGAATTCTTGCTCCAGGTCAGGTCCTGCGAGATCTGCACTCCGAGGAACTTGATGTTCTCTACTCTCTCCACTAAACGGCCGCCGATGCTGAGGGGGACGTGTTCAGGCTGTGACCGCCGGAAGTCGATAATGATCTCCTTCGTTTTGTCCACGTTGAGCACCAGATTGTTCTCCTTGCACCAGCCCTCCAGGTCTCTCACTTCTTCCCTGTACATTGATTCCTCATCCCACTGAATAAGTCCCACCACCGTGGTGTTGTCTACAAACTTAATAATCTGGTTCCCCTCATGTCTGAATACACAGTCATGTGTTAGAAGTGTAAACAACAGTGGACTTAGTACGCAGCCTTGAGGGGATCCGGTGCTCAGCGTGACAGAGTTGGAGATGTTGTTTCCAACCCTGACAGACTGAGGTCTCTCAGTCAGGAAATCCAGGATCCAGAGACATGTGGCGATGTTCAGACCGAGAAGGAGTAATTTCTCCATCAGTCTTTGGGGAATAATGATGTTGAATGCTGAACCGAAATCAGTGTACAGGAGTCTGGCGTAGGTGTCTTTCTGATCCAGGTGGGTAATGACAGAGTGCAGGGTGGTGACTATAGCATCCTCCGTGGAGCGGTTTGAACGATATGCAAACTGGAGCGGGTCATGTGATGCAGTGAGGCAGGCTGTAATGTGTGGTTTGACAAGCCGTTCAAAACACTTCATCACAATTGGTGTCAGTGCAACAGGACGATAGTCATTCAGACAGGACACAACTGGTTTCTTTGCCACCGGTACTATGATAGAGGTCTTGAAGCATCTGGGAACGATGGCCTGACTCAGGGAGATGTTATAGATGTCAGTCAGTACATCCGCCAACTTGCTCGCGCAGTCTCGGAGCACACGTCCCGGGATGTTGTCCAGACCTGCAGCTTTACGTGGGTTGACTCTGGTTAGGGTCCTCCGTGTGTCCGCTGTGTTGATGGTAAAAGCTGGTCCGACCGATGGTGGGGATGGGCCAGCCTTCCCTCTGATTGTCGAGTTTGATGCTTCAAAAAGTGCAAAGAAGTCATTGAGCCTGTCTGGAAGCGAAGCGTCGTCATCATCAACCCCCCTGCCCGTCAATGTCCGAACTCCCTGCCACATCCGCTTGGTGTTCCTAGTGTCACAGAGGTGTCCCTGGATTTTCTCTGCATAGGCACGCTTCGCCGTCGAGCGCAGACCTGGCTGAGCAGAGGGCGATCCTGTCTTTCACTCTGAAGGCTGCACCTCTGGCTGTAAGCAGCGAGCGCACCTCTGCGGTCATCCAGGGCTTATGGTTTCCCCGCATGGTGATGGTCTTCACTGTAGTGACATCCCCTGTGCACTTCGCGATGTAGCTGGTGACCGTTTCAGCATACTCCTCCACATCTGTCTTGTCTTCCTGGGAGGCTGCTATTTTGAAGACCTCCCAGTCTGTGTGCAGAAAACAGAAAATAGTCTTTCAGTGCATATCTAAATAATTAAGGAATTTTTACTTAAGCAGTGAGCGCACCTCTGCAGTCATCCAGGGCTTATAGTTGCCCTGTGCAGTGATAGTCTTCACTATAGCTACATCTGTGCACTTCGCGATGTAGCTGGTGACCGTTTCAGCATACTCCTCCACATCTGTCCTGTCTTCCTGGGAGGCTGCTATTTTGAAGACCTCCCAGTCTGTGTGCAGAAAACAGTCTTTAAGTGCTGAGGTTGCACTCTCTGGCCAAATCCTGATTTGTTTCACTACTGGCTTGCTGCGCTTCAGTAAAGGAGAATCAAACTATATGTCATGAACTGAGCCAGTGTTCTCATATGAGCTCGGTTCTGATTGTTCTTGATGGCTCAGGTATTGGGGTTGTCATGTGTTGTATGTTTTGATTTCTCGTCTGTGTATTGTTTATTTCCATGCTTGTAGCCGCTGCTCTGGCCGGCGATCGTTAGGCAGCTGTTTGACCCACTTTCTGGTGGGCGCTGTCTAACATTCGCTGGTCCGACTACGCCCCCCTCTCTGACAGTCAGCTGCGCACCCCGGTAATCGTCTTTCCTGTGCCTCGCCCAGGTATTGCCAATTTTTCATGCCAGCGTTGTTTCTGCTTAGGTAGCTCTTTGCCAGTCAAACACCGCTGGACCATTGTACGTGTTCACATGGTTGTTCTCCGCCGTGTGACAGTCACGTCTCAGAAGGACCATTTGTATGTGCTCGCTGGGAGACTGGGATTACTTGGACTGCCCCCACACTGTGAGTAAACTGTTGGCGTTTCTGTGCGCAGTTGTGCTGCTACGCTTTATTGTAGCGTTTCCCCTCGTGCAACACAACTGCTACGCTTTGGCTGTCACCCAGTTGTATCCTCCTGTGTCTGTTGGGCGTCCTGGAAGACTATAAGTTTAACCTGAGCTGTCTATGTCATTTTGTCTATTTTGGTGTCAATAAATGTGTGTTTGGTGTAACTCAGCGCTTAAGTCCATTCTTCCTTCTCCTCCTCCGTGCGCTGTGGAAAAGCGCATGGGGAGCTTATGACAGAATGGCCCAGCCAGCTAAAAGGATTTAGAGGGTTACACCCACACAAACCTTTTTTCCATTTTTTTCCATTTTTCCTTTTTTCACCCACCTGTTTGTTGGAGTACATCATGTCCTGGGCTCGCAGACCTCGTCGCTGCAAGGGAGGACCGGCAGCTGGCGTCCCCACGCTGGAGGAGGAGTGGGCAGCGGATTTCATCCAGGACTTTGTGGAGGAGGCTCTTGCGTCCGTGGTCCCAACAAGAAATGGGAGTGTTTGCTTGGGGCTGTGGGCATCCTTGAGGTGCATTCTGGCCTCTGGAGGTGCCTACAATACACGGAGCTGCTCTCCATGGTCTGCGCGCTCAAGCACTCATTTCCCAGATTATCTGCGAGGACACTTCCTGCCGAGCCAAAGCAGAGCGGTTCCCCTCGTCGGCCATCCACTTCCTCTCCAGCTCAGCCCAAAGTGCCAGTCTCAGCCCGTGCATCTCCAGCTCCACCATAATAGTGTCACCCAACGTCAAGACGCCAGGAGAAGCCCTCCTCGTCGACAGCTACCACCATCGTTCCAGCTGCCGTGAGGTCCGCTGAACTCACCCCGGCTACGCCTACTTCCATCGTCATGGAGACGGCTCCTCCACCTGGCTGCGGAGGGGCCCACCTCACTGCTGACACGGAGAAGAATGACTGTCTGCCGTCTGCAGCTGCTAATACCAATGACCGGGATGACAGGCAAGTATTTTTTCTTTCTATCTGTTAGAATAATTTTGAGCTTAAATTATTCAAAGTCAAATAATCAGGCGGATAGTTGAATTTATGTACATTTATTACAAAAATATAAGCAATCACCCCATTGGCCACCTTGGGGGAGAGGTTGCAAGGCATGACATTCAGACACACCTAGAATCTCTAAAGGATCCATTCTTCTAAGTCTGATATACAGTATATAGGTAGGCGAAAGGAGATGGAGGGTGAAGATAAGGGAAGGGACAGAACGGGACAGTCCTGATAACTGAGCATATCCACATGGACGTCAGACACTCTGGAGACATGGGTCATGAAGACATGAGATCCATAAAACTAACAGAATGTCCATGAAACACTAATCTATAAGATGAGGAGTTCCTGTGTATTCCTGTGACCCAAAACAGGACATGTCAAAGAGATTATAATAAATGGTTTAGATCATTCTTTACACATGTACTAACCCTGTACTGATCCTCAGTCTGAACTCTCTGAAATTGCTCACAGAAACAGGCCAAGAATATATAAACTTATCCTATATGGAATGCACATATAAACCTTAAACATGGCATATGAAAGGTATGATACTTCTCAAATATAATAATACATTATTAATATCAATAGTATAGATAATATGGGATTTTTCTATCATATTCCCCCCTTGATGCTTAATAAAGCGTCAGGATTAAAAGAAAAATAATAAAGTGAATGAATTAATATAAGGATATGTGTAAGAATTTACATGCTGTTATACTGTATGTCTTTGCAAGTTAAAAACGTGTATAGAATATACCAAAAGTGAATATGTGTGATGTGACCAAAAGTAATCTCAGACAGTGTCAAATAAGAACATAGAAAATAATATGAAACAGCCTTAAAAACAGCCTTAAATTATATTGTGACCTTCAAAAACATCCTCAGGCCAGTATTGCCCCTCTCGCCATCCTCATCATCATATTAAGGACTCACACAAGAAAAATCTGAGGTTATAAATATCATTACCAAGTTTATGATGAGACTTCTCCATTAAGAAAAACATTAACTTCTATGAGTATCTGAGGTATTAATATGACCATTTGCATCATTTTCATGGATAGAAGTAACATAATAATCTCCTATAATAGGGCCTACACCCCTACGGGTGGTAACTAGTCAATCAAGGACCATTCTATCCTTTGTCATAATTTTGTAAATAATTGTAGTCTACAATTAAGTGTTTTAATCCCTAAGGTATTTTGTTTCTACTGTCACTCAAAGAAACAATGAACAAAACCTCACTCCTGTACTTTTCATCTGAAATTGCATTCATGCTTCATGAATGGCATCATGTGGTAGAAAAGCATCTCTCTTCACCCTGCCCACCTGCCCTGCCGACATGATGATGTCAGTTGCCAAAACGGGGTAGACAGATCTGCCCAGTGTCCAGCCAGATGTGAATAATCCCAATGACTCAATGACCTTTGACAATGTAGATCCTTGGTATAACACTTGCTCGCTTCGTTGGTCAAGCAGGGTAGCAGTACAGGGGAGAGACACACTGTAAGCTGTTGCATACTCAGAGAGTGTTAAACTGTTGAAAAGGGGACATCCCCACTTCAAAAAGAGGAGTTCCCTGATGAAATTAATCTTGCATTCGCAGAGTAAGGAGTGTCATCATATTTCTAATCAGTGGAGTGATGTGTTGTGTCAGGTGTGATTCAAAATGAAGTTTGGTATGTTATTTCTGTATATAGCCTCTCTTAAAAACCAAACAGCCTGTAGTAGCTGCATTATTTTAGCAATAAAGATATTTTGCCTAACTGTTAATGTTATTAAGGAGCAAACATTCTCTACAATGTAAAAGCAGTGGAACAACTTAATAACCAATATTAAGTATTACTAGATGATGATAAGGATGATAAGATAACAACACTAAACACACCTTTCCTTTCCTTGTATTTTTTCCCTTTTCATGATAAACAAACAGCCTGCTTCTCTGTTAGCATAGGTCATTACTGGACACCAAGTCATCAGCTGACACTTGCATAGAGAAACAGTTAGACTGTCATGGCTGGCCCTCACGAGCCAGCATAAGACGCCACAGACCAATAAAGTTGCACAGAGGTTTATTCATAGTTCAAGGCAAGGGTAGGACAAGATAACTAACCGCGTGGGCTGAGCAGCAAGATTATTCATTAACATAACAATGATCAATGACGGCTGAGACGAGGAACGCTCGCTCACCGTCAGACAAAGGAAAAGGGCAAGGAATACGAGCGATAACAACAATAAACACACTTACATTAGAGGAGAATCGTGGATGAACATTAGGAGAATGTTGACGGGAATGTTGACGAGACAGCCGCAAGATGCAGCCGCTGGCGCCGGCATTTAAATCTGGCTACTAATGACTGCAAATGCAGCGCAGCTGCTCAGACTCTGACAGCAGGGAACTCCCGAGCATTTGACCAATCAGAGCCCGGGGAGCCAGAATGACAACACCGCTGTCAAAGCCTGACAGGGATGATGTGTAGCCCGAGCGCTATTTTGTCCGCGCTCGGGTTATGACAGGACCCCCCCCTCAAGGGCAGACTCCCGGACGCCTGTAAACATCCACACCCCCCCGCCCCAGGGCGGGTGGATGGGGAAGCCGGCAGAGGGGGGACAGAATCAACCTCATAGAAAACACGATAACCTACCACACAAATCACAATAAAGACAAGGCAGGGGCAGAAAACAAATGGGATAAATTCACAGGGGAGGGGGGAATAAAGAAAAAAACTAAACTGTACAATACGAGAACACATAACACAAAGAAAAAACAGCTTAACAAAGTACAAATGTCGTGACAAAGCTGGATTACCAGACCGTTACAGAGAGAAAAAAAAACACTCAACTCCCATGAATTGGCAGCAAACCAAAAGAAAAACCCTCAACAGTTCTGAACCCAATACTGATGTGGCTGAACAGTGGCCAAACTTCTGAATACAGAAGCTGAACACGTTCAATATCTAGGCATCAAAATCAGACCAACTAGACACAATTTGGCAGAATAAAGATCTAAAGTAGATGTTACAGCAAGTATTTAGCAACAGCCAGCCAGAAAAATAATCATGGAGGCATTATGTCTGATGAAAAAAAGGTCTGCTCTGAGGATTCTTTGATCAAAGATGCAATAGACAGGCAACATCTTGCTAAATAGAAACTCAAAAACATGTGAATTGCCATGACAAGGGTACATCCATCCATCCATCCATCTTCTACCACTTTTCCGGAGGTCCGGGTCGCGGAGGCAGCAGTTCAAGCAGAGAAGCCCAGACTTCCCTCTCCCCAGCCACCTGCTCCAGCTCTTCAGAGGGGATACCAAGGCGTTCCCAGACCAGCTGGGAGACATAGTCTCTCCACCGAGTCCTGGGTCTGCCCCGGGGTCTCCTCCCAGTGGGACGTACCTGAAACACCTCAAGTGGGAGGCGTCCAGGAGGCATCCTAATCAGATGCCCATACCACCTCAACTGACTCCTTTCAATGTGGAGGAGCAGCGGTTCTACTCTGAGCCTCTCCCGGATGACTGAGCTCCTCACCCTATCTCTGAGGGTGAGTCCAGCAATCCTACGGAGAAAGCTCATTTCAGCCGCTTGTATCCGCGATCTCATTCTTTCGGTCATTACCCAAAGCTCGTGACCATAGGTGAGAGTAGGAACGTAGATTGACTGGTAAATCGACAGCTTTGCCTTAGAACTAAGCTCCCTCTTCACCACAACAGACCGGTACAACGTCCGCATCACTGCAGATGTTGCTCCAATCCGTCTGTCGATCTCTCGCTCCATTTTCCCCTCACTCGCGAACAAGACCCCAAGATACTTAAACTCCTCCACTTGGGGCAGGAGCCTGTCCCCAACCCGGAGAGGACAATCCACCTTTTTCCGGCTGAGGACCATGGACTCGGACTTGGAGGTGCTGATTCTCATCTCAGCCGCTTCACACTCAGCGGCAAATCGTCCCAGCAAGAGCTGTAGGTCATTGCTGGATGAAGCCAACAGGACAACATCATCTGCAAACAACAGAGATGAGATCCTGTGGTCACCAAGCATGACACCCTCCATTCCCTGGCAGCGCCTAGAAATCCTGTCCATAAAAATTATGAACAGGATCGGTGACAAAGGGCAGCCCTGGCGGAGTCCAACTCTCACTGGGAATGACTCCGACCGAGTGTTGGCAATACGAACCAAACTCTCACAACGGTTGTACAGAGACCGAATAGCTCGTAACAACAAGCCCGATACCCCATACTCCCGAAGCACCCCCCACAAAATTCCATGAGGGACACGGTCAAATGCCTTCTCCAAGTCCACAAAACACATGTAAACTGGTTGGGCAAACTCCCACGAACCCTCAAGAATTCTCGAGAGGGTAAAGAGCTGGTCCGATGTGCCACGGCCAGGACGAAACAAGGGTACATATATTCATTAAACCCAAAATAGGAGTGATATAAGCGATGTTCAATATAACCATAGTAGATTCAAAAATTGAGGAAAAGTTTAAACAAAATCAGATAAACTCGGCAGTCTTCAAGGCCAAAAGGGCAAACAAGAGAAAAAAAAACTTGGTATATAAACAAGACTGAATGGGGGAAAAAAAACAAAACAAGTGGCCAAGTCCCACATCGGAGTACACCATTAGATCTTGCCTGTGGAGTATTTCAGTCCAAAAAAACCCCCCAAAATCACAGGAACTACTGAGGGGCGAAAGAAGGGGAAAAAGCACACCAGGATGACAGTCATAATATACAGTTCAGGGGGCCTCCCAGCCCCCAGCATCCAAACCGCTAACAGGGGTAGCGGGACGTGTTCTGGCGGCCTCCCCGAATCCCGGGCCGAGGATGACCATACCTCTGGTGGCTGGACCAGGGTGCCAACTATACAGTACTGTTTATCGGGAGGCCGGCCCCGGATGCCAAACGGGAAGAGCAGGCTTCCAGGTGGTCGACCCACATCAACCTGCCAACAGGACCACTGGAGGGGGATCGGCGACGGTCTCCCAATGGCGAGGAGAAGCCAGGGAGAACCGGGCCGACCAAGGTTAATCCCCGCGGTTCGAGATGTGGGGGAGGGAGGAACGTGATGAGGATAGGGAATTAGTTTGGGGTTATTCAGCGGTGGGTCTACAGCACCATCTCCGGATCCCACCCAAACAGGCGCTGGCAGGGACGGAACCAATCCAGTAGAGAATCCTGACTGGACCGACGCTGCACCCACGATGGACCCCGATTGGGTCTGAACCGCTTCGGTGACGAACTCCGACTGAGCGGACGCCGCACACGCGTCGGTCCCCGATTGGGTCTGAACCACTTCGGAGATGAACTCCGACTGAGTGGATGCTGCACCCGCGTCGGACCCCGATTGGGTCTGAACCACTTCGGTGACGAACTCCGACTGAGCGGAAGCTGCACCCGCGTCGGACCCCGATTAGGTCTGAACCACTTCGGTGACAAACTCCGACTGAGCGGAAGCTGCACCCGTGTCGGACCCCGATTGGGTCTGGGCCGCACCAGTACCGACCTCCAACTCTGAACCCGGAACCTCCGGCACAGTGATTGACGTCTGTTCTGCACCGGCGACCTTGGGCGAAGGCTCAGAAGAAGAAGAAAAAGAAGAACCGGGATCAGGGACACCGGTAGCGCCAGAACCTGGCGAGGCAAGTTCGGATGCAGTGGACGGCTGCACCCGGCTCGCCTCCCCAAGAGACAGGCAAAAATGCTCAATAACAGAAAAGACAAAAACAACACTGAGCACTTGCCTGATCTCAAGTTCGGACGCCGTCCAGGACTTCGACGATCCGAGCTCAGACGGGAGGAGGTCGTCTTCTGGCTCCCATTCAGCCGTGTTGTAATCTGCCTCTGGCAAAAAGGCTTCCGCAGCCTGAGGACCCTCCGACGTCATTGTCCACGCTGGCACCCCATACGGTGTGGTGGCAGGGGGCCCCTGGCCCGCTGGGTCGGACTGCCCATCCGTGGAGACCCGGGGACGCTCCGTCGTCGGCGCAGAATCCAAACAGTAGTCCGATCCCCTCCTCCGTCCTTGATGTGCCTGCGGGGCTGGAATCTTCTGCTCCAGGACTGCAGGCCCCCTCCTCATCTGATGATGCTCTGATGTCGAGGAACGCTCAGTGGGGGGAGACACAGAGGCAGCGGGTTTAGTAATTACCTCAGCAGGTGGCGGAGGCTCGGGGGGCTGCGAACCCCAAACTTCACCCCCAAGAGTCAGGCAAGACAAATCACTATTAGGGGAAAAAGAGTGAACTTGTACTCGCCTGTTTCTCGGAGGGAGGATGGTGCCTGCTGCAGGGAACGTTGCTCCTTCCTCTCCCCGTCGGATGGTGGCAGAGGGCTCCCTGGAAGGATGAGGGGGGACCACTCGAGATGGAATAGACGCGGGGCTCGCCGGAGCAGAACTCCTCATACACCCAGCAGCTGGAGAAGGTGTCGGAGAGGAGGGGGCGACAGCCGAGACGGGCCGGGCACGACGCGCTGACGGAACAGCGGGGGAAGACGGCCCGGGGAGAGAGGCTGCGGGGGTTCCCTCCTGGTGAGACGCTGAAGAGACAGCTGTCAGGTTGAAGGGGTCAGTCCAGCGACCCGGAGCAGGATCCGGACGGGACTCTTGCTGAGAATGTCTCTGGCCGCGACGCCGACGTCTTCGACGGGCCACAGGTGGTGCGAACTCCTGGACTGGATCAAGGAAGGGATTGGGATCCCAAAGCGGGCAGTGGGGGTGCCGTCTCCCCCACCTCAGGTCGTCTTCTTCCTCGTCCAACCGGAAAATCACGTGTTGGGTGGCGATGTCTAGCCTCCTCGCGTCGACTTCTGGGTGGTCGGCGTAGCGGGGGGGCAGTTGGCTAAGCACCCTCTCAGCGCAGTCCAGGTAACAGTGGATCTCAGAATTAAAGTCAAGGTCGGAGGTGGCGATGAGGATTTCAACAACTTTCTCCAGTACCTCGGTCAGCTGGTGGCTGGAACCCCGAGTGCGACCCCTCCGCGACAGCATAATTCCAGTTCACTGTACCCATACAGGAAAGAGCAGAGTTCTCCTGCATGCAACTTCACCGAGAATGGCGTCTCCTTCTGGCGGCTGTCTACTGTCACGGCTGGCCCTCACGAGCCAGCATAAGACGCCACAGACCAGTAAAGTTGCACAGAGGTTTATTCACAGTTCAAGGCAAGGGTAGGGCAAGATAACTAGCCGCGTGGGCTGAGCAGCAAGATTATCCATTAACATAACAACGATCAATGACGGCTGAGACGAGGAACGCTCGCTCACCGTCAGACAAAGGAAAAGGGCAAGGAATACGAGTGATAACTTCAACAATAAACACACTTACATTACAGGAGAATCGTGGATGAACATTAGGGGAATGTTGACGGGAATGCTGACGAGACAGCCACAAGATGAAGCCGCTGGCGCCGGCATTTAAAGCTGGCTGCTAACGACCGCAAATGCAATGCAGCTGCTCAGACTCTGACAGCAGGGAACTCCCGAGCGCTTGACCAATCAGAGCCCGGGGAGCCAGAATGACAACACCGCTGTCAAAGCCTGACAGGGATGATGTGTAGCCCGAGCGCGGACAAAATAGCGCTTGGGTTATGACATAGACAGTCATTTGTTGTCCCCCCCCCCCCCAAATAAGTATACTGAAGCGGCATGAAATAAAGCAGCGTTGGTGAAGGTTTTAAGCAGGTTTATTAAATCATACCGCCTTCACAGGATCCCCGCTCCGGTGCAAGTGTGAGCAGACCGGAGCGGGATCCTCAGGCTCTCAGAGGAGGAGACACAAAGTGTGTGTCTGCAGCAGCAGCTGAAGAGTGAGTGAATGAGAGGATGAGCATGGATTACAGTGCAGTATATATACCCAACTACAACAATACATAAAAGAGCATTCCCCAGCAGTTGGTATGATCAAAGAGATTGCAGAACAGGCATGAGACATTTGCATTTGAGAGACATACATCACAATAGGCAGATTGCTGGCCTCTGCTCCAGCTGCAAGACAAAGAGGTTACAAGGCACATCTACATATTGGTCTCAGTCTCTAGGTCACAGTAAGGACAGGACGCATGAACACAATGCATGAAAGGCACATTAACATCACAGTAGTGAGCCAGAAGAAGCGGGGCTGCCTGTAGACATTAATACACACATTTCACTGTTCTGTTAATTGCTCTAGCCGAGCGCTGTGTCTGTCCAGTCTGTTGTGGGGGTTACACCAACCCGCCACAATACAATATATCGTCGGCCTCCGTCGGTCTATGATGACCATGGAAGAGAATCCTAAACGTCTACTCTGCTGGAACAGCACCGCCTGTGGCTGAACAGGCCAATGCGCAAATGACAGTCCCTGTCACACAGGTCACACTTGTGGGTGGTCTCCGTGCTGCTGGGTCTGTGGCGGTTCTTCCTGCGGGTCCTTTTTTCATCTGCTGCAGCAGTCAGTCTCTCTTCACCCGCCTTGAGCTGTCTGGTCAGGGTGCCTCTCCATTTGGAGTGGTCCGTTGCAAGGTCCTCCCAGCGCTCTGTGTTGATATCCAGGGCTTTCATGTCTCTCTTGCAGACATCTCTAAAGCGCAGCTGTGGGCGGCCAACGTCTCTCCTGCCAGTTGCCAGTTCTCCATAGAGGACGTCTTTGGGGATTCTGCCATCCTCCATACGGTGAACGTGGCCTAGCCAGCGGAGCCTGCGCTGCCTGAGTAGAGTGAACATGGAGGGAAGGCCGGCGCGGGACAGAACTTCTGTGTTGGGCACTTTGTCCTGCCAGGATATGTCCAGGATGTGGCGAATGCAGCGCAAGTGGAAGGAGTTCAGTCTCTTTTCCTGCCGGGCGTATGTTGTCCACGTCTCACTCCCATAGAGCAGTGTGCTGATGACGCAGGCGTTGTACACTGCCATCTTCGTCTTGACAGAGAGTTTGGGATTCTCCCACACTCGTGTGGTGAGGCGAGCGAGTGTGAAGGCTGATTTTCCAATCCTCTTGTTGATCTCTGTATCAAGGGAGAGGTTGTTGCTGATCGTGGACCCCAGGTACGTGAACTGATTCACGACCTCCAGCTTGTAGTCATCAATGGTGATGGTTGGTGGTGCTTCCGTGCCTTGCGCCAAGACGTTAGTCTTCTTCAGGCTGATGGTAAGCCCGAAGTCCTTGCATGCCTGGGAGAAGCGGTCCATCAGGGTCTGAAGCTCCTGCTGTGTGTGGGTTGCGACTGCAGCGTCGTCTGCGAACAGCATGTCTCTGATTAGAGCCTCGCGTACTTTGGTTCTGGCTTTCAGGCGGGCGAGGTTGAAAAGCCTGCCGTCAGATCTTGTGTGCAGGTAGATTCCCTCTGTCGCTGTGCTGAAGGCATGCCTCAGGAGCATAGCAAAGGAAATCCCAAAGAGGGTTGGCGCAAGTACACAGCCCTGTTTCACTCCGCTGCGTATGTTGAATGGCTCTGAGACGTTGCCATCGTGCTGCACTATCCCCTGCATGTTGGTGTGAAACGATTCGATGAGGCTTTGCAACTTTGGTGGGCATCCTATCTTTGGCAGGATCTTGAAAAGGCCCTCTCTGCTGACCAGATCGAACGCTTTGGTGAGGTCGATGAAGGCGACGTACAGGGGCATGTTCTGTTCTCTGCATTTCTCGTGGAGTTGGCGGATGGAGAATATCATGTCTACCGTCGATCGCTCAGCGCGGAAGCCACACTGAGACTCGGGGTAGACACGTTCGGCAAGCTTCTGTAGACGAACGAGAACAACTCGTGCGTAGACTTTGCCAACAACGCTGAGGAGGGAAATGCCCCTGTAGTTGTTGCAGTCGCTTCTCTCCCCTTTGTTTTTGTAGAGGGTGATGATCTTGGCGTCCCTCATGTCCTGTGGTATGGCACCTTCCTTCCAGCACTGGCAGAGGACGTCATGCAATGGCAGCAGTAGGGCGGTCTTGCAGTGCTTGATCAGGTCAGGGGGTATGCCGTCGTTGCCGGGTGCCTTGCCAGCGGCCAAGCTATCAATGGCCTTACTGAGTTCGTCGATGGTTGGCTCGGCGTCAAGTTCGTTCCACCCATCTCTCCATCTGCTTGTTCTTCTCTGTGATCATCTCCCCAGTGGAAGATTTGAGGGGGGCCGTCTTGCTCTGAGCCGGACCAAGTGCTTTCTTGATGCCATCGTACATACCACGGATGTTCCCTGTTATGGCAGCGGTTTGAATGTCTTGGCTGAGCTGAGTCCAGTACTCGTTGGCACAGCGCCGAGCAGTCTGCTGAACTTTGCTTCTCGCAGCCCTGAGAATCTGGAGATTCTTCTCGTTTGGGTACTTCTTGTACTCAGCAAGTGCTGAGCACTTGGCTTCAATGACGGGGGTCATCTCGGTCAACTTGGCATCAAACCAGTCCTGTGACTTCGAGGTCTTCCTCCCAAAGGTAGCCAAGGCTGTGCGGTAGATGGTGTTTCGCAGCTCTTCCCACTTCTGCTTTGCAGATTCTCCTCCTTGTGGTACACCAAGTTCCTTCTCAAAGGTGGAGGCAAACTGCTCAACAAGTTCTGGTTGGGCCATCTTGCTGGTGTCAATCCGTGCCTTTCCAGGTTGTCTAGCTCGATGGAATTTCTTCAGCTGCAGCTTGACCTTGCAACACACCAATGAATGGTCTGTGTCGCAATCTGCACTCTGGAACGAACGGGTGATTAGCACGTTCTTCAGTGAGGTGCGCCTGGTCAGGATCAAGTCTAGCTGGTGCCAGTGCTTTGAGCGCGGATGTTGCCAGGAAACCTTGTGTTGGGGCTTGGTCTTGAAGAACGAGTTTGTGATGCACAGATCGTGATATGTGCAGAACTTGAGCAGCCGCTGTCCGTTGTCGTTCATTCTGCCCACGCCAAAAGGTCCAAGACAGGAGGGCCAGGAGTCGTGGTCAGCACCCACTCTGGCATTGAAGTCTCCAAGGAGAATGAGTTGTTCAGAGTTGGGGATCATCCTGACAGTTGTTGCGAGATTCTCGTAGAACTCGTCTTTTGCCTCTGGTGTGGCTGTCTGTGTTGGGGCATACACACTGACGAGAGTGACTGGGCCTTCAGTGGTGTTCAGGCGGAGGGTGAGGAGTCGTGCAGAGCCAGTGCTGCCCGGTTCCACCATCTTCAGCAAAGTGTTCTTCACTGCGAAGCCCACTCCGTGTTCCCTGTGTTCGTCACTGCCCTTTCCCTGCCAGTAGAACGTGTAGTCCTTCTCTCTCAGTGTGCCTGCATCAGCTAACCGTGTTTCCTGGAGAGTGGCGATATCCACTCCCAGTCTCTTCAGCTCATTATTGATGATGGCAGTCTTCCTGGTGTCGTTGATGTCCTTTAGGTTAGCAGCGAGTCCTGTCATCATAGTGCGGACGTTCCAAGTTCCCAGTTTTAGAGTTGGTCTCTTTTGTTTTATTGTCTTGCCTGGTGCGAAGGTTCTCAGCTTGCTGTTTGGATTTCTCCTTATCCCCATGCACCCAATGAGGAAAGCAAGCTGTGGCGGGACAACACCTTATTGGCTGGGGGCTGCCCAGCTTGAGGTGGGCGGTAGCTGTCCAGTGAGATCTGATGATCCCTCCCACCGTCGGGAACAACCCCTGGCGCCACGCTCTACGCCAATTGAGCAGTGGCTTATAACCGGTAACTGTCATTCTCCGTGTTTTGTCTACGCCAGGGGTGGGCAGTGAGGGCCATTCCACTGCAGGTTTTTTGTTCCACCCAGTGTCTTCAGCAGGTATGTGCTCTCTGATCAGCTTCAAGGATTGCTAATCATTGAAAACACCTGCTGAAGAGACTGGGTGGAACAGAAAACCTGCAGTAGAATGGCCCTCCATGGCACATGATTGCCCACCCCTGGTCTACGCCAAAGGCGAAGCTGGAGTGTCCTCTCCAGTGATCCGGTGTTCTACCTTCCAGCGTTGGGCGTTGGTAGGATTCAAGCCTGGGCAGGAAAATATGGAGGACAAGATGTTGCCCATGCAGCATGTCCCCCCTCTCCACGTCACTGATGAATCCAAAGGAACAGCAGGGCTGCTACAGTTTGGCACCAGCGCCGTTGCAGGAGCTGCCAGAACGATGTTGAGCACAACATAGAACTGCCTTAGGGGCTCCGACTCCGGATTTTTCCTCAGGGTTGACTCCCGAAGCCTTTCCCGTGACCGGGTATGCCGCAAGGCAGCAGAGGTTTGAAATCAGGGTTTACCTTTCCCTAGATGGGCTACCTTCCCAGGTTGACGAGCCACCATCTACCCGAAGCATCTGGTTTTAAGGCGCCAGAGATCCGCCCTCGCCCCTTCTCCTATTAGTAAAAGCAGTTCCGCCGGGCTTAGAGACTAAACCACACAGGCAGGCTAGGAGTTGGACTTAGTTGTCAGAGGCTTTTCGAGACGCACGCCATAAGGAGCATTTTATGACCACTGGGAGCTTAACCCCAGTGCCACTCCTGGCTATGACAACCTTGGAACCAATACAATATATACAGTATATATATATACAGTGGAGTAAAAAAGTATTTAGTCAGCCACCAATTGTGCACGTTCTCCCACTTAAAAGATGAGAGAGGTCTCCAATGTTCATCATAGGTATACCTCAACTATGAGAGACAAAATGAGGAAAAAAAAATCCAGAAAATCCTATTGTCTGATTTTTAAAGAATTTATTTGCAAATTATGGTGAAAAATAAGTATTTGGTCAATATCAAAAGTTCATCTCAATACTTTGTTATATACCCTTTGTTGCCAATGACAGAGGTCAAACGTTTTCTGTAAGTCTTCACAAGGTTTTCACACACTGTTGCTGGTATTTTGGCCCATTCCTCCATGCAGATCTCCTCTAGAGCAGTGATGTTTTGGGGCTGTCGCTGGGCAACACGGACTTTCAACTCCCTCCAAAGATTTTCTATGGGGTTGAGATCTGGAGACTGGCTAGGCCACTCCAGGACCTTGAAATGCTTCTTACGAAGCCACTCCTTCATTGCCCGGGCAGTGTGTTTGGGATCATTGTCATGCTGAAAGACCCAGCCACGTTTCATCTTCAATGCCCTTGCTGATGGAAGGAGGTTTTCACTCAAAATCTCACGATACATGGCCCCATTCATTCTTTCCTTTACATGGATCAGTCGTCCTGGTCCCTTTGCAGAAAAACAGCCCCAAAGCACGATGTTTCCACCCCCATGCTTCGCAGTAGGTATGGTGTTCTTTCTCTTCCAAACACGACAAGTTGAGTTTTTACCAAAAAGTTCTACTTTGGTTTCATCTGACCATATGACATTCTCCCAGTCCTCTTCTGGATCATCCAAATGCTCTCTAGCAAACTTCAGACGGGCCTGGACATGTCCTGGCCTAAGCAGGGGGACACGTCTGGCGCTGCAGGATTTGAGTCCCTGGCAGCGTAGTGTGTTACTGATGGTAGCCTTTGTTACTTTGATCCCAGCTCTCTGCAGGTCATTCACTAGGTCCCCCCATGTGGTTCTGGGATTTTTGCTCACCGTTCTCATGATCATTTTGACCCCACGGGGTGAGATCTTGCGTGGAGCCCCAGATCGAGGGAGATTATCAGTGGTCTTGTATGTCTTCCATTTTCTAATAATTGCTCCCACAGTTGATTTCTTCACACCAAGCTGCTTACCTATTGCAGATTCAGTCTTCCCAGCCTGGTGCAGGTCTACAATTTTGTTTCTGGTGTCCTTTGACAGCTCTTTGGTCTTGGCCATAGTGGAGTTTGGAGTCTGACTGTTTGAGGTTGTGGACAGGTGTCTTTTATACTGATAACGAGTTCAAACAGGTGCCATTAATACAGGTAACGAGTGGAGGACAGAGGAGCCTCTTAAAGAACAAGTTACAGGTCTGTGAGAGCCAGAAATCTTGCTTGTTTGTAGGTGACCAAATACTTATTTTCCACCGTAATTTGCAAATAAATTCTTTAAAAATCAGACAATGTGATTTTCTGGATTTTTTTTCTCATTTTGTCTCTCATAGTTGAGGTATACCTATGATGAACAGTGGAGACCTCTCTCATCTTTTAAGTGGGAGAACTTGCACAATTGGTGGCTGACTAAATATTTTTTTGCCCCACTGTATATATATATATATTAAGCAGTCTCTTGCTGAGGGTTTCAGGTGGGGTAAAACGTTAGATGCACCCAAGTGTCACGTCCTTCACTTTCCACGGCTGTTTAGGGCAGCAGGATAACCTTTGTGCTGTCCTTGCCAGGGAGTTTTGGTCCAGTTTCCTTTGATGACCAGATCCCCTGGTTTGCTCAAGAGATGGGTGCACCTCCCACGGTTCCTTCGTCACATGGTCCCTCCTGGGAAGGGTAGTATGGATGACATCGTTGTCAGTTGTCATTCTTTGCATATCATCACCCAGAAACCCTTTCTCATCACCTAAGTTAAATGGCTTCAATAATAGGGTTTGTCACTCACAATCTCCCTATTTTCTTTTTTGAATATTATACTAATCTTGTAAATTGTTGATGGTAAGCTAAGTGGTCTCCTAGGTAAGTGTTTGGTACTAATAATTTAGGAACTGCACTTAAATGTGACGTGATTTGATTTACAAAGTGTATTCTGTTTCCATTATCTAAGTAAGTCATTTCAGCTATTTTAAATCTTAATATAGTTTTAGTTAAAACAATAAGTTCCATCCATCCATCCATCCATCCATCCAGCTTCTACCGTTTTTCCGGAGGTCCGGGTCGCGGAGGCAGCAGTTAAAGCAGAGAAGCCCAGACTTCCCTCTCCTTAGCCACCTGTTCCAGCTCTTCAGAGAGGATACCAAGGCATTCCCAGACCAGCTGGGAGACATAGTCTCTCCACCGAGTCCTGGGTCTACCCCGGGGTCTCCTCCCAGTGGGACGTGCCCAAAACACCTCAAGTGGGAGGCGTCCAGGAGGCATTCTAATCAGATGCCCATACCACCTCAGCTGGCTCCTTTCAATGTGGAGGAGCAGCGGTTTTACTCTGAGCATCTCCCGGATGACTGAGCTCCTCACCCTATCTCTGAGGGTGAGTCCAGCAATCCTACGGAGAAAGCTCATTTCAGCCGCTTGTATCCGCGATCTTGTTCTTTCGGTCATTACCCAAAGCTCGTGACCATAGGTGTAGGTGACCAAATACTTATTTTACCGAGGAATTTACTAATTAAACCTTCCGGTTCCGGCGCCACACGAGTTCGCTGCCTTTTGCAACAGCGGCTCAATTCTGAGTCTTTTTATCTTCCTTCTTCTTTCTGATCCGGTGATAACTTTCTGATCCGGCACACCTTTCACTCTATATATATCACAGACACACAGATCGCCCCAAAGGTCTCCCGAGTCGGCGGACGAAGCCACTGTCTACAGCAGGAGACAATACAGCAGGGAAGAGCTAGCTAGCACTCAACCGCCACCCGGTGTTAACGGAGAAACTCGACATACCGGGGAACTGAAGGGAAAATGACGCGGGTGCCGGGCTGGAGTTCAGGCGGCGTGCAAGAAATATAAGACAGAATAATAAAGAGCGATGGCAAGAACCAAGCAGACCGCCCATAAATCTACTGGAGGAAAAGCCCCCAGGAAGCAGCTGGCCACCAAGGCTGCTCGGAAAAGCGCTCCGGCCACCGGCAGAGTGAAGAAGCCTCACCGTTATAGGCCCGGTTCCGTGGCTCTGAGAGAGATCTGTCGCTACCAGAAATCCACGGAGCTGCTCATCCGTAAGCTGCCCTTCCAGCGCCTGGTGAGGGAGATCGCTCAGGACTTCAAGACCGACCTGCACTTCCAGAGCTCCGCCGTCATGGCTCTGCAGGAGGCCAGCAAGGCCTACCTGGTGGGTCTCTTCGAGGACACCAACCTGTGCGCCATCCACGCCAAGAGGGTCACCATCATGCCCAAAGACATCCAGCTGGCCCGCAGCATCCGCTGAGAGAGAACTTAGACTTTCTGCTGCACATCCACCAACCACAATGCTTCGCACTGTGTGTCTCTCTCTATATATATATATACTGTATACATATATATATATATATATTTATAGTAATATGTACATATGTATACTAGCTGCTCTTGTTTTTTCTTGCCTTCTGATTGTTGCTCTGAGTGTTGCTATCCCTGTGCTGTTGCAATCCTGGAATTTCCCCATTGTGGGACTAATAAAGGCTTATCTTATCGTATCTTAATTCATTAAAAATCCTTCAATGTGATTTTCTGGATTTTTTTTTTCTCATTTTGTCTCTCATAGTTGAGGTATACCTATGATGAAAATTGGAGACGTGTCTCATCTTTTAAGTTGGAGAAAGTGCACAATTGGTGGCTGACTAAATACTTTTTTGCCCCACTGTATCTAATACATACCATCTTACCAAAATCCCCCAGTTTAGTGTGACCTTATTACGGCTTCAGCACAAAACAAGTTAGTCCTTTCACACATGCACACACATACAGTTAGGCCCAGAAATATTTGGACAGTGACACAGTCTTCATGATTTGGGCTCTGCATGCTGCCACATTGGATATGAAATGAAACAACTACAACGGAAATGAAGTGCAGACTTTAAGGTTTAATTCAAGGGGTTGAACAAAAATATATGATTAAACATGTAGGAATTGTAGCTATTTTTATACAAACACTCCTCATTTCAGGGGCTCAAAAGTAATTGGACAAATAAACATAACCCAAAGTAAAATGTTACTTTTCAACATTTTGTTGAGAATCCTTTGCAGGCAAAGACTGCCTGAAGTCTGGAACCCATGGACATCACCAAACGCTGGGTTTCCTCCTTTGTGATGCTTTGCCAGGCCTTTACTGCAGCTGTCTTCAGTTGTTGCTTGTTTGTGGGTCTTTCTGCCTTAAGTTTTGTCTTGAGCAAGTGAAATGCATGCTCGATTGGGTTGAGATCTGGTGATTGACTTGGCCATTGCAGAATATTCCACTTCGTTGCTTTAAAAAACTCCTGGGTTGCTTTTGCAGTATGTTTTGGATCATTGGTGAAGCGCTGTCCAGTCAACTTTGCTGCATTTGGCTGAATCTGAGCAGAAAGTATATCCCTATACACTTCAGAATTCATCCGGTTGCTTCTGTCTTTTGTCACATCATCAATAAACACAAGTGACCCAGTGCCATTGGAAGCCATGCATGCCCATGCCATCACACTGCCTCCACCATGTTTTACAGAAGATGTAGTGCTTTGGATCATGAGCTGTTCCAATTCTTCTCCAAACTTTCTTCTTCCCATCATTCTGGTACAGGTTGATCTTAGTCTCATGTGTCCAAAGAATGCTGTTCCAGAACTGGGCTGGCTTCTTCAGGTGTTTTTTGGCAAAGTCAATTCTGACCTTTCTATTTTTGAGGCTGATTCATGGTTTGCACCTTGTGGTGAATCCTTTGTATTTACTCTCATGAAGTCTTCTCTTTATGGTAGACTTAGATACTGATACACCTACTTCCTGGAAAGTGTTCTTCACTTGAGTGGATGTTGTGAAGGGGTTGTTCTTCACCATGAAAAGGATTCTGTGATCATCCACCACTGTTGTCTTCCGTGGACGTCCAGGCCTTTTTGAGTTCCCAAGCTCACCAGTGCACTCTTTTTTTCTCAGAATGTACCAAAGTGTTGATTTGGCCACTCCTAACATTTCTGCTATCTCTCTGATGGATTTCTTCTTTTTTTTCAGCCTCAGGATGGTCTGTTTCACCTCCATTGAGAGCTCCTTTGACCGCATGTTGTGTGTTCACAGCAACAGCTTCCAAATGCAAACACCACATCTGGAATCAACTCCAGACCTTTTAACTGCTTAATTGATGACAGGTTAACAAGGGAAGAGCCCATGCAGCCTTGTTATTTATTTTTTTTTTTTTTGCAGCCTTCTGAGTCAATTGTCCAGTTACTTTTGGTCCCTTTGTGGAGTGTGTAATTGACGAGGCAGGTTTGTCTCAAGACAGTTTATTACACGTCTCCAACATGAGCATTGTAGAAAGACAGCATCTCAGAAAAAACTCGTCCCTTATATACCCAGGTCTCCCCACAGCTCACAAGTCACATTGCACTCACATCAAAGGTAACTTTGCATTTCCTCTTAAATCCCTTAGCATCCCCCTCACAGTCTTTGGCCCACAAAGGATCCTCCAAGCAGTCTCTTGCATATAAAAGATTACACTTTCACAGCTTCCTGTTATCTCCAAGGAAACTCTGCACATTGTTCTTATCTAAGATGTGAGGCATTATGCAAGGCATTAAGTAAGTCACATGTGTGGCTACACCAACCCCCCCCAAACATTTTAGATCGAACAAAAGAATAGCAGTCTGCATGCTGTGATAGAATAATTACACATCAATCCCCATGCTGCTTGGGCTTCAGTCTTCTCCCGTATCTGCTGTAACCAGGATTCGCCGCCTCAGCGGCGCCGTCATGCTGGGGAGCTGCTGTCTGGGGGTGAAAACCTTTTGTCAGTCCCTGCGGGTGTTCTGGGGAAATTTTACTCTGGGAAGCTCCTCGTGGGGGTCTTCTGCGCCGAGGGGACTTTGCCAACAGCACTTGCTCGTCCGCCACCACAAAAGTGGGTTTGAGTCTGTTTAAGCCAACCTTTTCCCTCCTACCCCCCAAATCTAGCAAAAAATGCTTGTCCCCTGTTTCCAGCACTCTGAACGGTCCATCATAAGGCGGTCGCAATGGGGGGTGATGTGCATCGTGTCTGACAAAAACAAACTCCGCGTTTTTCAAAGTTTTAGGTACAAAAACGCGCGGAAAACTGTGGTGGGCAGGGCCTGGCAGCGTGCCTGTGTCGATGCTACGCTGCAAAAGCCTTGATGGGGAGCTGTCCGGCGCAGGATTATCCGGGAGAAACTCCCCGGGCAACCGAAGTGGCTGTGCAAAAACGAGTTCGGCTGGGGAAGCCTCTAAGTCCTCTTTAGGCGCAGAACGTAACCCCAATAAAACCCACGGTAGCTTGTCTACCCAATTTGCATCCGTTAGTGATGCTCTGAGAGCTGCTTTCAATGACCTGTGAAAACATTCGCATAACCCGTTAGCCTGTGGATTGTACGCGGTTGTACGGTGAATTGTGACGCCTAGGCTGCAGGCCATTGTTGACCAAAGTTCGGAAACAAATTGAGGGCCTCTGTCGGACGTAATGTCCGACGGAACTCCAAAATGCGCCACCCATGCTGTTACAAACGCGCGTGCCACCTCCTCGGCTGTGGTTGACGCTAAAGGAACCACCTCCGGCCAGCGCGTGGTGCGTTCCACCATTGTCAGAAGGTGCGTGCACCCCTGTGATGGCGGGAGGGGACCCACGAGGTCCACGTGAACGTGGCCAAACCTCTTAGCCGGAATGTGAAATGGCTCCAAGGGAGCTCTCGTGTGTCTATGTACCTTGGCTCGTTGGCACGCCATGCAGGCTGCCGCCCACTCTTTAACTTGTTTGCGGAGGCCCAGCCACACAAATTTTTCTGCTACCATTTTGACCGACACGCGCACCCCCATGTGCGCCAAAGAATGAATCAAGTCAAAAACGCGGCGGCGCCATGCTGCCGGTACCACGGGACGCAGTCTCCCCGTGGCGACATCACAGATGAGAGGGGGCATACCGTCCTGCAGCACCCTGCTCTCCAGCCTTAACCCTGTTGGTCCAGACTGGAGCGCGCGCACGTCCGCGTCACTAACCTGCTCCGCGGCCATGGCTGTGTAATCTATCCCCACGCGGACGGGGGCAGCCACGGCGAGCGAGAGGCAGTCTGCCACTACATTCAGTTTACCCGACACGTGCTGAATATCGGTAGTAAACTCTGAGATCGTGGCTAGCTGCCTCTGCTGCCGGCCCAACCACGGTTCTGAAACTTTGGCCATCGCGAATGTTAGTGGCTTGTGGTCAATGAACGCGGTGAAACAGCGCCCTTCTAGCCAGAACTGGAAGTGGCAAATGGCCAAATGGAGAGCCAGCAACTCCCTGTCAAACGCGCTGTATTTACGTTCACGATCGCGCAAGGTCCTGCTGAAAAAGGCGAGTGGCTGCCAAGCCCCGGCTACATGCTGTTCCACGACCGCCCCTATGGCCACATCTGACGCGTCAGTGATGAGCGCTATGCGAGCCGTTGGGTCTGGGTGTGCCAACAACGCTGCGTTTGCCAGGGCTGATTTGACTTTCGCGAACGCTCGCTCCCACTCCGGGGACCACTCAATCTTATTCGCAGGCTTCTGTTTTTTGAGCGCGGCATACAGCGGTTGCATGAGTTGCGCTGCACGGGGTAGGAAACGGTTATAAAAATTCACCATTCCCAAAAACTCCTGTAACGCCCTGACCGTCTGCGGCCGGGGGAAGTCTGCTACCGCGCGCACTTTGTCAGGTAGTGGAACCGCTCCTTCGGGGGAGACGCGGTGTCCTAAAAAATCGATCTGCGTCACCCCGAACTGACACTTCGCTAGGTTGATTATTAACCCGTGCTCTTCCAACCTCCGGAAAACTGCCGCGAGGTGGCTTTTGTGTTCGTCTTCGGACGCACTGGCTACCAAGATATCGTCTAAGTAGATGAACACGAAAGGGAGATCGCGCAGCACCGCGTCCATCATGCGTTGGAACGTCTGTGCAGCCCCTTTAAGCCCGAATGGCATGCGCAAAAACTCAAATATGTCATGTGGTGATCCTCGCAGATCACCAAGAGACGGCAAAGAGTTCACCAGAGAGTTTGGCTAAGATGTTATTTTATTTACAGACGTGACACAACAAGGCTATGAACCCCTCAGGGCAACACACAAAAACGAGGCTTGAGCTCGTAGGGCCAACCCCAGCCACTACGAGCTAAACTGTGACAAAGCTACACACACACGAACCTGACATGAAGGTCAACGGCGCTCTCAAGCATGACGAGGCGTGGACCAAGATTTGGCAAAGAAAGTTTGACGATACTCCTGCGTCTTACCGTTGCTAGTGCCGGGTTTATAAAGGCGAAGCACTAACGACGGTAATGACAAACAGCTGACCAACCTTGACAGGCGGAAGCCCCACCGAGCACCTTCACAATAAGAGCCCAGTGAGGCCAAAATACAGCCCGCAGCTGTCAAGGCCGGCAGCGAGTAGAACTTAGCCCGAGCGCGATCAGAACCGGCGCTCGGGTCATAACAGTACCCTCCCTCCACGGGCGGACTCAGAACGCCCCAAGGAACCACCCTGCCCCCCCCCCCCCCCCCCAGGGTGGGAGGCTGGGGACAGGTGCGGAGGGAGAGAGACCAAACCAAGAACAAAACAGACAGAAAAAACATACAGGACAATGACATGGCAACAACTCGGACAAAATCACATAGACAAAAAACCAGACTACTGAAACAAAAACACCAAATATTCAAAAACAGGGCGATGACCCGAAAAAGATTACTCAGATAAACAAGAAAAATACACATGGGGAAGAACAAAGGACCAGAACTACAGGGTCAGATAAACTAAATACAAGATTTTGACAAAATACCAAGTGTTCACATCATAAGAGAGAGAGAAAAAAAAGAGGCAAATAAGGCAGCATAGAACAAAACACAACTTGCCAAAAAGTCTCAACTCTGTTACAGGGAGCACGGGATAAATACGAAAGAAAAAAAAAAAAAAAGGTCTTGACCCAAAAGTTACAATCAGAAAAAAAAAGGACTTCTCACCTGTGTGAATTCTCATGAGAGTTTCCGAAAAAACTAAATACAAAAAACAGAGCATAACTCGCTCAAACCAGACTATACATACGTCAAAGGCTACTGCAAGACATGAAACGCCAAATACAAAATACAACCAGGATGAAGAGAAAAAAAAAGCTCAAACACTGACAGACAAACCCAGGGACCACTACCCCCCCGACAGTTTATATCGACCGGCAGAGACCAAGTACCCCAGGAACAGAACAGGTGGTCTCCCCGCGTCCAACAGCCGGGCGGTGGTCACAGGAGGCGGACCAGGCGGCTCACCAGAGTCCAAAACCCAGCACGTCCACTCCTCCGGTGGTCGAACTAGGTTGCCCAAAGGCACACACAACAGGTCGGGTGGCCGAACCGAGGCGCCGAACCGGCGAAACAGTCCCTCCGGCAGCCGACCCGTGTCACTCAGCCACCAGTCCAGGGCAACAACAACCCGCAGCGGCCTCCCTGACGAGGACAAAACTCGGGAGAGCCGGGGTGAACGAACAGGGACCCCCACGGCCCCCGGCGATGATGTATAGGGGCGGTGACTCTGAGGGGGCAGATGAGCAGGGCAAGTCAGAAATCCGCTCCGCGAAGAAGGGTCTGCAGCTTCTCCTCTGCCTATGGACCACGCTAGCACTGCATCACCGCTGAACCGCACCCGCGGTGGACCCCGATCGAGCCTCCGGTGCACCCTTGTTGGACCCCGATTGGGTTGGATCCACACCCGCGGTGGACCCCGATTGGGCCTCCGACGCACCCACATCGGACCCCGTTGGGCCGAAACCGCCTCCGTGGTGGACCCCGATTGGGCCCCCGGTGCACCCACGTTGGACCCTGATTGGGCTGAAACCGCCCCCGCGGTGGACCCCGATTGGGCCTCCGGTGCAGCTCCGCTGACGAACTCCACCCCCGAACCTGGGACCTCCAACTCGGTGACACCGACCCGTTCCACGCCGGCGACACTGAAACAAAGCTCGAGGACAGGAAAACCGGGATCAGCATCACC
The DNA here is from genome assembly GCA_020510985.1 of Pholidichthys leucotaenia. NCBI lineage: Eukaryota > Metazoa > Chordata > Actinopteri > Cichliformes > Pholidichthyidae > Pholidichthys > Pholidichthys leucotaenia. The sequence continues at coordinate 418,581,843 of CM035843.1, forward strand.
GGTAGCAACGGAACCCAGCGAGACGAGCTCGGGCGCAGCAGACGGGTGCTCCTCACTCACCTCCCCGAGAGGCAGGCAAAAATGCTCAACAACAGGGGACAGAGACAGAAGAGGGAGCACTTGCCTGCACTCGGGTTCCGTTGCCACCCAGGACTCCGACGATCCAGGTTCTGGGCGACTTTCGTCAGCAGACTCGGATTCAGCTGTGTCGGGCTCCACAGCTGACAAGATGTTATCAGCAGCCTGAGGCTCCTCCCACGCTGCTGTCCACACCGATGACCTGTATGGCATGGGGGCGGGAGACCCTCGACCCACTGGCTCGGACCGCTCCGGCGAGGAGACCCGGGGACGCTTCTCCGTCAGCTCAGGCTCCGGGCCGCAGTCCGCTCTACTCCTCCGACCGAGACGTGGCTGCAGGGCTGGATCCAGGCTTTCCAGCACTGCAGGGGCCCTCTTCATCCGACGACGCTGGCCTGGCGTCGCGGACCGCTCAGCGGGGGAGAACACAGAGGCAGCAGGTTTAGTTATTTCATCCACAGCAGGTGGAGGGAGCTCAGGGGGCTGCAAACCCCGAACTCCACCCCCAGGAGTCAGACAAGGCAGAACAAGGTCAAGGTGTAACAAATTATTGTGCACTTGCCTTCCTCCCGGGGCCGAGATGGTTCCTGCTGCAGGGGACATTGTTCCTCCTTCTCCCCACTGGGTGGCGACAGAGGACCCCCTGGAAAGACGAAGCGGGGCCGCTCTCGGAGGTTCACTGACGGGATACGCCGGCAGCGAGTCCAGCCGGGGATTCTGCTGAGGGTTATCCGCGCAGTTATGCCGAAGTCGTCGTCGGCCCCCAGATGGCGCGTTCTCCTGGACCTGCTCCGGGACAGGAACGGGACACCAGCGCGGGGAGTAAGGATGCCTCCTCCTCTGCTTCCTGCTCTTCTCCTCCAGCCCACGAAGTAACTCGTGCTGAATGGCCAGTTCCTCCCACCTCGTTATCACCTCCGGGTGATCATCGTACTCGAGGGGGAGGTTGTCCAGAAACTCCTCAGCGTAGTCCAAATGTCTGCGAATGTCGCTAGGAGCGACGCACAGCGTAGCGGTGAAGATCGTGCAGTCCACATTCTCTAGAACCTCCGCTAGCTTCCTGCCCAGGCGTCGACAGCAGCCTCTGGAGGACGGCATTCTCCCAGCAACAGACACTCAGACGGGGAGGAACAACAGTCAGTGAAAGCACAAACTCACGGTGAAAGGCGTCTCGGTGTGGCGCCTCCGTTTAGGCGACCTGGCAGGAGTATACTGTCATGTGGTGATCCTCGCGGATCACCAAGAGACGCCAAAGAGTTCACCAGAGAGTTTGGCTAAGATGCTATTTTATTTACAGATGTGACACAACAAGGCTATGAACCCCTCAGGACAACACACAAAAACGAGGCTTGAGCTCGTAGGGCCAACCCCAGCCACTACGAGCTAAACTGTGACAAAGCTACACACACGAACCTGACATGAAGGTCAACGGCGCTCTCAAGCATGATGAGGCATGGACCAAGATTTGGCAAAGAAAGTTTGACGATACTCCTGCGTTTTACCGTTGCTAGTGCCGAGTTTATAAAGGCGAAGCACTAACGTCGGTAATGACAAACAGCTGACCAACCTTGACAGGCGGAAGCCCCACCGAGCACCTTCACAATAAGAGCCCGGTGAGGCCAAAATACAGCCTGCAGCTGTCAAGGCCGGCAGCGAGTAGAACTTAGCCCGAGCGCGATCAGAACCGGCGCTCGGGACATAACAAAATAGACCAAATGGAGTTACCACCGCTGTTTTGGGTATGTCCTCAGCACGCACTGGGACTTGGTGGTAACCGCAGACCAAGTCTATTTTAGAAAAAACGCGCGCCCCTGCCAAATGAATGAAAAAATCTTGGATATGAGGGATTGGGTAGCGGTCATGCGCTGTGGCATTGTTCAACCTGCGGAAATCCCCGCAAGGTCGCCATGAACCGTCAGCTTTCGGGACCATGTGTAGCGGGGAAGCCCATGGGCTGTTCGAACGCCTGATGATGCCCAACCTCTCCAGGTTGGCGAACTCCTCGCGCACTATGGCCAGTTTAGCTGCGTCCAAGCGCCGAGGTTTTGCAAAAATGGGCGGCCCGGTGGTGGTAATAAAATGCTCCACCCTGAGCTTAGCGACGGCTGCCGAAAATGTTATGTTAAATGCTATGACAAAAGTCCACTCAAATGTACGGCCGTGTAGCGACAGAAGCAGAGTCCTCTCACCAAAAGTCTTAATCTCTGAGCCGTTCGCTGCTGCCATCTCGGGGCCGCTGGAACCTGCCAGCCGGTCAGCGTAGGAAGGCGTGATGAAACTCAACTGGGCGCCTGTGTCCACGAGGAAATGCCTCACCGAGCGTGCGTCCATCAAGTAGAGCAGCTTGTTCTCCTCCCCGAGGGCCGCAGCTGCTACCGACCCCCGGTCTTGGTGTTTCCCGAGCGCTTGAACTGGCATGGTGGTACACATTTGCGTGCCTTCTCTGCAAAGCAGCGGTGGTAGAAACAAAGGGTGTCTCCTCCGCGTTCCTTGGCCCCCGCCGCTGCCGTCGTCGGTGGCTCCGATATCGCTGACAATGGCTCCCCGCCATCTCCGGCCGTCGCGTCGAGCTCTGTCGCTGCCGCCGTGGCCGTGCGCTCTCTGCTGGCCATGACAATCCGATTCGCCTCCCGGGCCAGCGCACGGTAGTCCCGCATGGCCAACAACAGCGAACTGGCCAGGGCCGCTCTCGTCGCTGACGGCAGATTCCTGAGGAAGAGGTGGGTAAAGATGAAGTGGTCATCGTTGGAGCCTTTCAACCTCAGCATCTTCTCCATCAGGTCAATGGGCGTGCAATCTCCCAACCCGGTCAGCGCCAGGAGTCTCTCTGCTCTCTCCTCCACCGAGAGTATGTAGTGCTGGATGAGTGCAGCCTTCAACGCGCCATATTTGTCGCTGGCTGGTGGCTGCACCAGAAGGCTCTCCACATGCTGAGCCGTGTGGTTGTCGAGCTTTGCGATCACATGGAAGAATTTTGTGTCATCTACCGATATTCCCCGGAGGGCGAACTGTGCCTCAACCAGGTGGAACCAGGAGCGCGGGTTGTGCTGCCAAAAGTCCGGTAGCTGGACCGTAACGGCGTACGCTTGGCTGGGGGCTCCCAACGCGGCTGGCCCCGGGGAATTCTCTTCTTGCTGCATGCTACATCTTGGGTCACCAGTGTGGAGTGTGTAATTGACGAGGCAGGTTTGTCTCAAGGCAGTTTATTACACGTCTCCAACATGAGCATTGTAGAAAGAGGACATCTCAGAAAAAACTCGTCCCTTATATACTCAGGTCTCCCCACAGCTCACAAGTCACATTGCATTCGCATCAAAGGTAACTGCATTTCCTCTAAAATCCCTTAGCATCCCCCTCACAGTCTTTGGCCCACAAAGGATCCTCCAAGCAGTCTCTTGGCACACGAAGGATCCTCCAAGCAGTCTCTTGCATATAAAAGATTACACTTTCACAGCTTCCTGTTATCTCCAAGGAAACTCTGCACTTTGTTCTTATCGGCAAGGCATTAAGTAAGTCACATGTGTGGCTACACCTTGAAAAAGAGGCGGCTATGTATTAAAGAGCTGTAATTCCTAAACCCTTGCTCCAATTTGGATGTGAATACTCTTGTGGCTCACATATTTTGACTGCATATGTATAGCGCAGGGAGTGAGATGCTTAAGGCTGCATGTGTATTTTGTGACCTCAGGTCTTTGAAGGAACTTCAAAAAAAAAGTTCAAAGAACTTCTGGACCTCCTGGGGATAACAGCAGGACGTGGAGGTGCCTTTGGTGAGGACTCTGAGAGGACTTCCTGACCTCCTGGGGTCAGATGGAGGATGAAGGGACTTGGGGGGAGAATTACTGTCGATGGGGGGTTTGAAGACAATGTGATTCTGTTCTTTGATGTCCCAGGTATAAAAGTGGGGGTTTGGGGTAGTTTGATCTCTTTTTTCTGTTGAGAGAATGCTGGAGATGTGAGATCGTCAATAAATCTGAATTGAGAAATAAATTCAGCCTCTTCATTTCACGTTCTCCACATTGGTGACCTAAGATGTGCGATGTCCAGAGACAATTCCCCCGGACCAGACTCGTCAGGGACCGCTCGAGCAAACGCGGTCTCGGTCAAGCTACCAGAGTTCTGGCAGGACAACCCAGACTCGTGGTTCCTCCTGGCCGAAGCCCAGTTCGCACTCGGGGGAATAACAGCAGATGACACAAAATTCTACCACGTCATCGCCAAGCTCGACAACCGCACAGCTCGATACGTGCGGAGCCTGGTGCAGCAACCGCCCGCTGGCGACAAATACAGCGGGCTGAAAGCTGCTCTCATCCAGTGTTTCACGCCCTCAGCCAAGGAGAGAGCTAGGAGGCTCCTAGCTCTACATGACTTGGGAGGACGCAGGCCTGTCGACCTGATGGAAGACATGCTGCCGCTGAGAGGCACAGACAACGATGATTTCCTCTTCACACACATCTTCCTGAGGACCCTTCCATCACAGACGAGGGCGACCCTGGCAGGCACTCGTTTCGTGACCCAGCGGGACTTCCGTGCGCTGGCCCGAGAAGCGCAGTGGATCCTCGACTCCTGCGAGGAGCAGGCAGCCACCGCAGCAGCGGCAGACCTCGGCGCGGCAGCCGGGAGCAGCGGTGGGCCAGAGGCGGCGGAATCGATCCTACCAGCAATGGCAGCAGCGAGGTCCCGACGCAGCGGAGGAGATGACCTCTGCTTTTACCATCGGCGTTTCGCAGAGAGGGCGCGCAAGTGCGTACCGCCGTGCCAGTTCAAGAGCTCGGGAAACGCCAGGACCAGGAGTCGTTAGCAGCATCGGCCCTCGGCGAGCGAAACAAGCTGCTCTACCTCACGGATACGCGCTCTGGGCGGCACTTCCTCGTGGACACGGGCGCCCAAGTGAGTTTCATCACCCCAATCTACGCTGACCGGCTGGCAGGTCCCCGTGGTGACGGGGCGACAGCGGCGAACGGCTCGAGCATTAAGACCTTCGGCGAAAGGACTCTGCTTCTGTCCTTGCACGGCCGCAGTTATGAATGGACTTTTATTATAGCGGCCGTGAGTTTCAACATGTTAGGTGCTGATTTTCTGTGCTCACATGGGTTGTTAGTTGATCTTGCCAATAGGCGCCTAGTTAATGCACTCTCCTTTTACTCCATTCCTTGTGCAGCTCGAGTGTCCCCGCCACCAGCACAGACCAGCGTCGCCACAGCAGGCGGTAAGTTTCACGCACTCCTCACTCAGTTTCCAGCACTCACAGTTCCCACTTTTTCGGCAACAGTTGCGAAACACGGGGTGGAGCACTTTATCACTACCACTGGCCCCCCCGTCTTTGCGAAAGCTCGGCGCTTGGATGCAGCTAAACTGTCCATAGCGCGCAAGGAGTTCGCCAACCTGGAAAGGCTGGGCATCATCCGCCATTCAAACAGCCCATGGGCCTCCCCACTGCATATGGTCCCTAAAGCTCACGGCTCATGGAGACCTTGCGGTGATTTCCGCAGGTTAAACAATGCCACAGCGCATGACCGCTACCCAATCCCACACATTCAGGATTTTTCGGTGCATCTGGCGGGGGCGCGCATTTTTTCTAAAATAGACTTGGTCCGCGGTTATCATCAAGTCCCAGTGCACGCTGAGGATATTCCCAAAACAGCGGTGATAACCCCGTTTGGACTTTTTGAGTTTTTACGCATGCCGTTTGGCCTCAAAGGCGCCGCGCAAACCTTCCAACGCATGATGGATGCCGTGTTACACGATCTCCCTTTTGTGTTCGTCTACTTGGACGACATTTTGGTCGCCAGCACATCCGAAGAGGAACACGAAAAACACCTCACAGCAGTTTTTCGGAGGTTGGGAGAGCACGAGTTAATAATCAATCCAGCTAAGTGCCAGTTCGGGCTGGCGCAGATCGATTTTTTGGGGCACCGCGTCTCCCCAAAAGGGGCGGTTCCGCTACCGGACAAAGTGCGCGCAGTGGCAGATTTTCCCCGGCCTCAAACGGTCAAAGCATTACAGGAGTTTTTAGGAATGGTGAATTTTTATAACCGTTTCCCCCCTCCATGCAGCGCAGCTCATGCAGCCACTATTTGCCGCGCTTAAAAAGCAAAAACCTCTCCAATGAAATCGAATGGTCCCCGGAGCGGGAGCGCGCATTCGCGGAGGTAAAAAAAGCCCTGACAGACGCTGCGTTGTTAGCTCATCCAGACCCAACGGCCCGCATAGCGCTCACCACTGATGTGTCAGATTTGGCCATAGGGGCGGTTGTGGAGCAGCACGTTGCCGGGGTTTGGCAGCCGCTGGCCTTTTTCAGCAGATCTTTGCGCGAAGCCGAGCGAAAATACAGCGCGTTTGACAGGGAGCTGTTAGCGCTCCACTTAGCCATTCGCCACTTCCAATTCTGGCTAGAAGGTCGGCGTTTCACCGCGTTTGTCGACCACAAACCGCTCACTTTTGCAATGGCCAAAATTTCGGAACCTTGGTTGGGCCGGCAGCAGAGGCAGCTGGCCGCAATTTCGGAATTTACTACTGATATTCAACACGTAGCGGGTAAACTCAATGTAGTGGCAGACTGCCTCTCTCGCGCGGTAACAGCACCAGTCCGCGCAGAGGTAGATTATACTACCACAGCCGCAGAGCAAAATAGCAGCACGGAAGCGCACGCGGCTCCAGTTCACGTGGGGATAGATTATGCGGCCATGGCAGCGGATCAGGGTAGAGATGCGGACGTGTGCCCGCTCCAGTCTGGACCAACAGGGTTAAGGCTGGAGAGCAGGAGCTTGCAAAATGGTATTTCCCCCCAATCTGCGATGTCTCTACCGGGCGGCCGTGCCCGGTGGTGCTGGCCGCTTGGCGCCGCCGCGTTTTTGACTCGGTTCAATCCCTGGCACACCTGGGGGTGCGTGCATCTGTGAAAATGGTAGCAGAAAAGTTTGTTTGGCCGAGCCTGCACAAGCACGTGAAAGAGTGGGCAAGAGCCTGTATGGCTTGCCAGCGGGCCAAAATTCAAAAGCACACAAAAGCCCCCTTAGAGCCGTTTCACATCCCGGCCAAGAGATTTGATCATGTACATGTCGACCTCGTGGGCCCCCTACCGTCGTCGCAGGGGTTCACACATCTTTTGACAATGGTGGACCGAACCACGCGTTGGCCGGAAGTGGTCCCACTGGCATCGACCACGGCTGCAGAGGTGGCCCGCGCATTTTTGACGGCTTGGATAGCGCGTTTCGGGGTTCCGTTGGATATTACGTCCGACAGGGGACCTCAATTTGTGTCTGAGCTTTGGTCAGCGATGGCCCACAGCTTGGGTGCGACAATTCACCGCACTACCGCTTACCACCCCCAGGCTAATGGTTTATGTGAGCGTTTTCATAGATCATTGAAGGCAGCCCTCAGAGCGTCGCTTACGGATGCAAATTGGGTAAACCAGACTACCATGGGTTTTATTGGGGTTGCGTTCTGCGCCTAAAGAGAACTTAAAGGCCTCCCCAGCGGAGTTGGTTTTTGCGCAGCCTCTCCGGCTGCCAGGCGAGTTTCTGCCAGATCATCTGGCGCCAGGGCGTCCCCCGGCTCACTGGTCACTGATCGGCACGGGAGCGGACATGCTTCCGGGCCCCGTTCATCACACTTTTCTGCGTGTTTTTGTTCCCAAATCTTTAAAAAATGCCGAATTTGTTTTTGTCAGGCACGAGGCTCTGTGACCAGCCCTGCGCCCACCTTACGATGGCCCATATAGGGTGCTGGAAACAGGTGATAAGCATTTTGTGCTAGATTTGGGGGACAGGAGGGAAACAATTAGTATAGACAGACTAAAGCCTGCTTTTGTGATGAACGACGAGTCTGTACGGGTGGCGAGGGCTCCTTGACGTGGCAGACCCCCCAGGAAGCATGTCCTGGAGCCCCCGCAGGGATCAAATAACGGTTCTCATCCTCAGTTAGCAGATTCACTACAAGATGGCGCCGCAGGGGCTGCGAAGCCCGCTTACAGCAAGTTTGGAAGACGTTTGAAGCCCAGACGGCGTATGGACTAATGTGTGGTTTTATCATGTTGTGTGGACTATGCTGTATTGTTTCATTCTTCGACGTTTGGGGGGGGGTTATGTGGCTCACATATTTTGACTGCATATGTATAGCACAGGGAGTGAGATGCTTAAGGCTGCATGTGTATTTTGTGACCTCACGTCTTTGAAGGAACAATACGTCTGGACCTCCTGGGGATAACAGCAGGAGGTGGAGGTGCCTTTGGTGAGGACTCTGAGAAGACTTCCTGACCTCCTGGGGTCAGATGGAGGATGAAGGGACTTGGGGGGAGAATTATTGTCGATGGGGGGTTTGACAACAATGTGATTCTGTTCTTTGATGTCCCAGGTATAAAAGTGAGGGTTTGGGGTAGTTCGATCTCTTTTTTCTGTTGAGAGAATGCTGGAGATGTGAGATCGTCAATAAATCTGAATTGAGAAATAAATTCAGCCTCTTCATTTCACGCTCTCCACAACTCTCAAATTACAGCTGAGAGTATGCACTTTAAGCCCATATTGATTATATAATTGTATCCTGAATATGTTTTTGTAAACAGCTAAAATAACAAAACTTGTGTCACTGTCCAAATATTTTTGGGCCTAACTGTACAATAGCAAGGTCAAATAGCAAGCTCAAATGAGCACACACACACGTTAGTAAGCAATCCCAAAGCCACTTATAATAAGCAGATCTGGCAACCCACGGTTCTCATCGTCAATCATCTTCTGCCGCTCTGAAAACACATTCATTTTTTTTCTCACAAAGTAACCCGTAAAACATTAAAAACACACACGAACAAGCATATATACGTCCGGACAAACAAACTGCAGTTACTTATTTGATGTATTTATTTTATTTTATTTTATTATGATTTGAGGTCATTATATCCTGTCTATATTTTTAAGGATTATTTTACCTTGTCTTAAATTATGCCTTAAGGTATTTTGGTTCTTACTATCACATTAGAGTTTATCCTTGTGATATTAGCGCTATTTACCCTTATTTTAAGGTTAACGCTTTTATCAATGCTCACTTGTGATTTAAATAAGTTCTCATATTGATATTTTTCTTGATGCTCACTTGTGTAGTGAAATTAAAGGGTTTATAGGTAATTTAATGTTGGTACACGTATTAGTGTAAATATGAATGTGAGTAGGAATAAAGAATTACTTTCATCACACTCAATTCCTCATTAAGGCACCATCCATGTTTTATAGAGGTGGAAACTCTTATGCACGAAGATTTAAGCTTAAGAATTTAGCAATTGGTAAGTTAAGCCTTAGTTAATAATCCTATTGAAAATATTTGATCAGTCTCATAATAAACCCTTGTGTGAGTTCTTGTCTCTGATGATCAAGAAGATGGACATGAAATCAAACAATAACTCCCATATGTCTTTCAATGATTTAATAAGAAATATCAGAATAGGTTAACATATTTGCCTAACTTTAAAACAGAGAATTTACATGTATCATGGGCATCATAGACTGTTACTGAGTTACTTATGAATCAAGCATTTGTGGAACCACATGAAGCATAGTTTGTCAGTATACTGGAAATTGGAAAACCATAAAATAGCATTGGTTGAGAAAAGCGGATGCAATTTTACGAAGAAAAAGATAATTAACTTTAAAAAAAATGTAGAAAATTTGTTTTACTCTGAAAAAAGAACGCAGATTAATAAAAGACAACATGCATTTTGAGATTCTGATGGGTGTTTGCATAAAATTAGGTTCAAAGAACTGATATCAGGAATATTCTGAAGACAAGTGTAAATTACATAACAGACCGTTAGCCGCAGAAACTTTGCGTCCCAATGGGTAGCAGGCGGGTCTCCTGGATTCTGTTTCACTGGACCAGTGTGGGTCCTTACCACTGTTATGGCCTCCTCCCGGGATCACAAAGGCTGGTCTCCAGCAGACAGGGCGAGGTCTTCTCTGATGCACTGAAGAAGGGATTAGTTTACGATGCAAAGTCTCATCAGAAAGTCAAATTACATCACAAACTCATTTCTTCCAATGTTGGTGGTTTAAATGAGTTGGTTTAAGCTTTAAAAAAATTAAAATCTTCTTGCACGATGATTTAAAGAAAAAGAAGAATAAAATAAGAAAAATGAATTTTAAAGAAAAGAAACAGGATTTACACAGAACATGACAGGCTTTAGGCCCTTTTTTAAAAAGATAGGAGAAAAATTGGAGAAACAGAGAAAGCTGCTCACAGCTTTGGCCAACCACACCCAAGCAGACTCTGCACAAAGAGCAATAAAACTTAAGTTTTCTCTAGTGTTGCAGGGTGGTCCCAAAACTTCATGAGACCTGAGGTGGCCCAATTATATTTGAACTTCTTCCAGCAAGGATCATAAACTCGACCTAAAAAGGGAAATGCAATGAAGCTTTGAACTCTATCGGTCAGTTAAAGTGCAGCTACAGTTTGCTGAAGAATGAGGAGGGGAAGAGACATTTGATCTAAGAAGGGAGACCCCCTTTTAAGACACATGTTGCTGAAAAAGGCATAAATTCCTTAAACTTTAGTGACTAAGATATTCTACTCAATAAAGGAGCATAAAATGCATCTACATCTACTGTAATTAACTTGTAATAATAAGCATGCAAACATTAATTTCTTCCTGAAAATAGCAGAACATATCACAATCATATCAAATCGAATCATATCAATTAAAGCATTTGAAACCCATTGTTCGTCCCAGAGTTCAATCAGGTCTTTGTTGGCAGATACTGTCTTAAGAGAAAGAATATTAGTTAGTTCATAGTCCATAAGGCATAAATTCCACTGCAAAGGAAAAAGTTAAATATTCCTGATTCGTCCACCAGATGGCACAGTGAAACAGGTTGTTTACTGGAGAGTCTTGACTTCCAAAGTCTTGACTATGTCGATCATAAAACTGTCAATTAGAACATTCCTTTGCCAAAGAGTCTTGGAGAAAGGGATTAACTTCCACTTTATGGCCGATGGATAGGGTAACAGCTCTAGTTCTTGGATGAGAGAAGCAGTCTCAAAAGCCAGACTTTTGAGTTGAAAAAAAAAAATCTTCCACAAAGAATAATTTATAAATTGGAACGCAAGGTCACGCTACACTTGTGATGTTAATAAGGTCTTGCATTGATTTTCAATCTATGCTCACTTGTGATATTAACAAGGTCTTGCATTGATTTTTTTTTCCCTGCGCGTCTATTGCTCCACTTTATGCAGTGGAAATGCATTTCCCCGCAGCCTTAAACCAGGACCCCCACCAAGCTCCTACCTTTGTCCGAACCTATTTGGACTTTGCGGTATCAGATGCTTGGCGTGCAACTCTTTTTACGTGTATTCTCAAACCCACCATGGACTCGAACCAGGTGTCTACCAATTAAATTCACTCACTGTGATCTGCCTGAGAGTTAACTCCGTCACTTACCAGCTCCCAGTGTCTCAGGACCGTGCCTCCACTTCCACAAAAACCGGGTAGTTGGTCTCGGTTGGGGGAGGACTTCTCCGCAGTCGTGCACAGCTGTCCGTGATTCAAAAATGCTGGAAGCAGAGGAGAGATATCTGGAATCCCTGTGATTCGGGCGCCAAGTATGTTAGAAAAATTCTTGAAGACCTTCAGTTAAAAACCAGGCTGGATCAGAGTTTCAGCAAATTTAATTCCACTGGCCAGTGGGGGGGGGGGGCAGCGCGGTGGTGGAGTGGTTAGCACTGCGGCAGCACAGCAACTCACCCTTGGCCAGGGGATCCTGGGTTCAATCCCAGCCCCCGACCAACAGTGATCTGTGTGGAGTTTGCATGTTCTCCCCGTGTCTGCGTGGGTTTACTCCGGGATTTCTCCGGTTTCCTCCCACATGCCAAAAACGTGCAAGTTAGGTTAATTGGCATCAAACTGGGGATTCTAAATTGTCCTTAGGTATGAATGCGAGAGTGAATGGTTGTCTGTCTTTCTGTGTTGGCCCTGTGATGGACTGGCGATCTGTCCAGGGTGTACCCTGTCCCCGCCCAAAGATGCTGGGATAGGCTCCAGCCCCCCGCGACCCTTAAAAGGATTAAGCGGAAGAAGATGAATGAATGAATGGCCAGTGGGAACAATACAAAAATGGTCTCAGAGCCTATTTGCGCATCATTCTGACTCAGACACACATCACTCAGTTCTTTAAGCTCTCCGTTATCTGAGAGGCGGAGGGGCAAACTGTCCATCCAGTACATTTGGTCAAAACTTGGTGTACAGATTAACTTTTCTCAGGTCACTCTGTCCCAGTCACACAGGAGCCACGCAGGAAAACAAGATGATAACTAGTGCAGCTGTAGCCTTGATACTTTTACACAAACTCTAAGTTAGACTCTGAGACCAAACAAAGACAAATACAAGACAAATGTGTAAATTTCCTATCAAAGGTGAGGCACGGTCTGAATTCCAAGAGGCATTTTCCAAGTACCATGAGGATGTGAGCATCTCCAAGTGTGGCCTCAGGATATGTACACTACATCCATTCCTCGGAGCATCACCTCGGAGCATCACCTGACATGCTCTTGTCAGGTTCTTGCTGTTACCCCAGTGTTGTGGAAATCAAGTGTCCTTACAAGTATAGAGACCAGCAGGCAATTGTATGTTTTCATTATTAAGGAGGCACAGTTTGTGTTTTGGACACCAAACTTTACTATCATTTCCATGATAGAAAAGGATGACCAGTTCATTGAGCATGCTGTTCAGAGGTTAGTGCAGTTTTGGCACAATTTTGTTCACTCTGAACCAATATCCAGGAAAGCTGGAAGCAATCACTGCAAAAATAAGGAAACAAATGCTGAGAGTTCTTGTGACTCATACGAGTATTGCTTTGGTAAGGAAGACAAAGGTGGGCAAATGATTGGTTGTGACAATCTCCAGAGTACATATCAATGGTTCCATCTGTCATGTTTAAAGAGGAAAACTGTAGAGGAGCTGAAATAACGAGGCGATTTTTGTATTAAAAACAGGGTTTTCAATGAATAGCTCTTCTATCGAGTCTCATCAGGTGTAGAGCTTGGCAGAAGGCAAGAGAGAGATCTCTGCTCAGCTCGCTGGTTAAATACAAGCACACATAGAGCCACACATTGAAAAAGCTGACATCCCCCCGTTATCTTAACCCCCCCATTGTTCTGTTATCTCCTCTCCTTGTCTTGGGAGGTGATGGGAACTCCTCCTCTCGCCTTAGGGGGTAAAGGTGTCAAGTCCGTCTCCGCCGCCGTGTCTTGGGAGGTCCAATGTCTTTAACCCGGCGGGGGAGATCCTTTGTCCTTTCCAGGTGTGAAGTTCCTTACATATGCTGTCACAAAACATTTCCACTTGCTCTAACATATGTAAGTATGGGATATAAGAGTCATATATACCACAGGCCCCCCAAACACTAGGAAAGGACACAGAAAGAATCACAGTCTAAGATAATAACTATGAAATACTACGTGTTACAGCTGTTGCCACAGGAGAAGTTTTCTAGCAGCCATGCTCCTAAGAAAGTTCAGTGGTAAACATAACAGCATAGTGAAATCATAAGTAGCCTTAAACTGTTGTAGCGCAATCAGTGAATAATTGCGGGGTGGTTGGTATCAGTCCCTGTGCTGTCTGGGCTTTAATCTTCTCCCAAAACTGCTGTAGGTTGGTTTAGGTGTCCTGCTGGGACCTTCTCGTGGTGAATCTGCATTGTGGGTAGGAAAGAGATTATTTGTTCCCTGCCTGGGGGCTGAGCCTTTTCCTCTGGGGGGTCTACCACGCCGAGGTGCTCGTGCCAACTGTGCAGGTTCGTCTCTCAGCAAGAAAGCAGGTTTGAGTCTGTCAACACTGACCACTTCCTTTCTGTCCCCATAATCAAGCACAAAGTGTTTGTCACCATTTTCCAGCACTCTGAACGGGCCATCGTAAACTGGGCGTAACGTTGGTTTAAGGGCTTCGTGCTTAACAAAAACGAACTCAGCGTTTTTTAAAGTTTGAGGAACAAAAACTCGTGGAAAAGAGTGATGAGCAGGACCGTGGAGGGAGTCCGGTCCACTGCTGCCTAAAAATCTTGGGACTGGAAGGTGTCCTGGTTCTGGGTTCTCTGGTAAAAATTCTCCTGGGAGTCTGATAGGCTGGGCAAAAACTAATTCTGCAGGAGAAGCGTCTAAATCCTCTTTAGGTGCTGTACGCAACCCCAATAAAACCCAGGGAAGTTTATTTACCCAATTTGTGTCCGTTAGTGAGGCTCTGAGGGCGGCCTTTAAGGACCTGTGAAAACGCTCGCATAACCCATTAGCCTGAGGGTGATAAGTGGTGGTGCGATGAATTGTTGCCCCTAAACTGTTGGACATGGCTGACCAGAGCTCTGAGATAAATTGAGGCCCTCTGTCTGACGTGATGTCTGATGGAACGCCGAAACGTGCCACCCAGTTTGCTAGAAAAACGCGAGCGACTTCCTCCGCTGTGGTTGACGCTAGAGGGACTGCCTCTGGCCAGCGCGTGGTGCGGTCTATCATTGTTAACAGGTGTGTGAAACCTTGGGAGGAAGGTAGCGGCCCCACGAGGTCGACATGAATGTGGTTGAATCTTCTAGCAGGGATTGGAAAAGGCTCCAGAGGGGCTTTTGTGTATCTGTGTATTTTAGCGCGTTGACAAGGAATGCAAGTTTTTGCCCATTCTTTTACGTTTTTGCGCAGGCCTGGCCACACAAACTTTTCGGCAACCATTTTGACTGAGGTGCGCACACCTGGGTGCGCGAGGGAGTGAATTGCGTCGAAAATGCGGCGGCGCCAAGCAGCTGGTACTAACGGGCGAGGTCGGCCGGTTGAAACGTCGCATATTGGGGGGGCACGCCGTCGCGCAACCCTTTTTTCTCCAGCCTTAACCCTGTTGGTCCAGACAGGAGCGCGCGCACGTCTGCATCACTGCTTTGTTCTTCCACCATGGCTGCATAATCTATCCCATCCTGGATAGGTGCTGCGTATGTGTGTGCGTTAGTGAAGAGTTCCGCTGCTGAGGCGATGTAATCTGTCTCCTCGTGCTCTGGCGGTGTCACAGCGCGAGAGAGACAGTCAGCTACTACGTTAAGTTTGCCTACTACGTGTCGAATGTCTGTGGTGAACTCTGAAATCGCAGCTAGCTGTCTTTGCTGTCTGCCTGACCATGGTTCTGAAATTTTAGCCATAGCAAAAGTGAGCGGCTTATGGTCCACAAAAGCCGTGAAACTCCGCCCTTCTAACCAAAACTGGAAGTGGCGGATGGACAAATGAAGCGCCAGCAGCTCTCTGTCAAAAGTGCTGTATTTGCGCTCAGTTGGGTTTAGCGATTTGCTAAAGAATGCTAAAGGTTGCCAGACCCCGCTGACAAGTTGTTCTACAACTGCCCCTATAGCCAGGTCTGAAGCATCTGTGGTTAGAGCAATGCGGGCCGAGGGATCTGGGTGGACTAACATTGTGGCGTTAGCTAGGGCACCTTTTACTTCCGCGAAAGCGCGTTCGCGCTCCGGGGGTCCATTCGACCGCGTTGGAAGCTTTCTTTTTTCTGAGCGCGTCATATAGGGGTTGCATGAGCTGAGCTGCATGGGGGAGGAAACGGTTGTAAAAATTAACCATCCCCAAAAATTCCTGTAGCGATTTAACCGTTTGGGGCCGTGGAAAACCTTCTATCGCATGAACTTTGTCTGGAAGTGGAAATGCACCTTTTGGGGAGACTCTATGTCCCAAAAAATCAATTTGTGATACGCCGAATTTGCATTTGGCTGGATTGATTATTAGTCCATGCTCTTTCAGCTTCTGAAAAACAGTAGTGAGGTGCTGCTCGTGTTCTTCCTCGGATGAGCTGGCTACCAGCATGTCATCGAGGTAGACGAAGACAAAAGGAAGGTCGCGTAGGACAACGTCCATCATCCGTTGAAAAGTTTGAGCAGCGCCTTTGAGGCCGAATGGCATTCGTAGGAATTCAAAAAGGCCGAAAGGGGTTATTACCGCTGTTTTAGGAATATCTTCAGCTCGGACTGGGACTTGGTGATAACCACGGACTAAGTCTATTTTTGAAAAAATGCGCGCACCCGCTAAATGCAGTGAAAAGTCCTGAATGTGAGGAATGGGGTAGCGGTCATGCGCTGTAGCGTTGTTTAGCCTGCGGTAATCTCCGCACGGTCTCCAAGAACCGTCAGATTTCGGAACCATGTGAAGTGGTGAAGCCCAGGGGCTCTTCGAGCGTCTAACAATGCCCAATTTTTCGAGAGCTGCAAATTCATCCTTTGCTATGTTGAGCTTGGCCGCGTCTAAGCGGCGAGCTTTGGCAAAAACAGGAGGTCCTGTTGTCGGAATGAAGTGTTTAACCCCGTGTTTGGCTACAGTGGCTGAGAATTTGGGGGTTGTGAGTGCTGGAAATTGGGTGAGGAGTTGTTCAAACTTACCTCCCGCTGTGGTGATGTTGGCCTGCACAGGTGGTGGGGAAACTCGAGCTGAACATGGGATAGAAGCAAAAGATAGTGCATTAACCAGGCGCCTATTTGCAAGATCCACTAATAACCCGTGTGCACACAGAAAATCTGCGCCTAACAAGTTAAAGCTCACCGCTGCTACAACAAATGTCCATCTGTAGCTGCGGCCGTGGATGAGGAGGTGTAGGCTCTTTTCCCCGAACGTGTCGATGCCAGAGCCGTTGGCTGCCACTGCTCCGTTGCCCCGGGTGCCCATGGTTCGATCTGCGTGGGAGGGCATGACGAAACTCAGCTGAGCTCCCGTGTCGATGAGGAACTGCTTGCCTGTGTATCCATCCGTCACGTATAACAGCTTATTCTTCTCGCCGAGAACCGCTGCTGTTAATGGCCCTCGGCTTTGGCGTTTCCACGACATCGTAAACTTGCAGGGGGGAACGCATTTGCGGGCTTTCTCTGCGAAGCGGTGGTGATAATAGCAGACGTCGTTCTGCTCGTTGCGCTTGGGCCGCGCCGCTGTCACCGTGGGTTGAGTCTCTGCAAGGCTCGGGGTGTCAGTTTTCAGATCTGCGGATGCCGCTGTGGGTGTCCGTTCTCTGCAGGCGTTGACGAGCCGGTAAGCCTCGTTGGCCAGTGTGCGGAAATCCTGATGATTATTGCACTTCATACTGGCGAGTGTCCCTCTCAAATGCGGTGGTAGCGTGCTGAGGAAAATGAATTGGAAAAGGAAATTATCATTATCCTCCTCCTTGAGTTGTAGCAAATCCTCTATGAGGGTCCTCGGATTGCTCCCTCTGTGGCTGTAGACCGCCAGGATCCTCTCGGCTCTTTCCTCCGCTGACGGGACATAATTCGCCACGATGGTCGCCTTGAGTGTCTCATATTTGTCCCGGGCTGGTGGTCGCCGGACCAAGCTCCGCACACACTTCGAAGTGGTGGAGTCGAGTTTGGAGACGATATGGTAAAACTTAATATCGTCTGCTGTGATGCCCGCCAGTATAAACTGGGCTTCAGCTTGCTGAAACCAAGAGGCGGGGTCCTCTCGCCAGAAGTCTGGCAGGTTGACAGCAACGGCGTTCGTGCACACCATCACTGTTGTGCCCGCCGGGTGAGAGTGCCTTGCCTCGGCACTCACGGCGGTGCTGGAGCTCGGTTGAGCTCTCTCAGTGCCCTCTGCCGTGGGGAACAGCTGTCTGCTTGTTCCCTCGTCTGCGTCGTCGCTGGCGTATGCCCGAGTCACCATGGATGAGCAGCTTGAAGAACGCCTCCGGTCCATATTCTCGCGTCAAGGTCACCAGTGTAGAGAAGCTGAAATAACGAGGCGATTTTTGTATTAAAAACAGGGTTTTTAATGAATAGCTCTTCTATCGAGTCTCATCAGGTGTAGAGCTTGGCAGAAGGCAAGAGAGAGATCTCTGCTCAGCTCGCTGGTTAAATACAAGCACACATAGAGCCACACATTGAAAAAGCTGACATCAGCCACACATTGAAAAAGCTGACATCCCCCCGTTATCTTAACCCCCCCCATTGTTCTGTTATCTCCTCTCCTTGTCTTGGGAGGTGATGGGAACTCCTCCTCTCACCTTAGGGGGTAAAGGTGTCAAGTCCGTCTCCGCCGCCATGTCTTGGGAGGTCCAATGTCTTTAACACCGCGGGGGAGATCCTTTGTCCTTTCCAGGTGTGAAGTTCCTTACATATGCTGTCACAAAACATTTCCACTTGCTCTAACATATGTAAGTATGGGATATAAGAGTCATATATACCACAAAAACTACCTAAGGGTTCTGGTTCTGTTCCAAATGTAAAATCAGCCAGAAAAAGTGAGGTGACAACTGTGAATATTATTGTTGTTGTCTAGACATTGAAGCAGCAAATGTATGGTCATGAAGTGAGATAGTATGGATAGAGAATTCTTTGTATTTTGTCTTTAACCCTCAGAGCACAACCCTACTTTTCATACACCAAGTGTGTACCGGGCCTGTGAGCTCCACATATTTGTATTGGCAGTTACAGTAGCTATATTCTCACATGTATAAATGTGTAAACCCTGGACTCTAAATCCTCTGGTCCTCCAGAATTAGACATGAAGGTCTTATGAACAGGTGCACCTAGATCTGTAGGCATCCATCTTTGTGTCTTTACATTTCATTCAATTAAGACTACATAGTGACTTGTTCTAAAATGTGTTTTTCACTTATGATAGTTGAATAAAATCTGTGGTTTTATGAAGTCATTTTGTTGAGTATTTTATACTGCATCGACAGTGAAACCTGTCACCAAGATCACCCCTTAAACCGGTATGGTGAGAAAAAAATGGTCCCATGTCACATGTGGGCTTTGGACACAGGTTCATTTCAATGGTTAACTCCATTTTTTAGTGGGAGATTGAAATCATGGTCTCCTCATAGCGTGGTCTCGCAATAGAGGCTTTACTGTTCTGGGTCAAAAAATCTCATTTTTTTGAAATGAGAAAATTATCTAGTGACCCAGCTCTTTCATTACAGATGTACTTGAAAACTGCTGATAGATCTAAATGGGTTATTTCTTTATAAATGAAGAATTTTGGAATTTTTGGTCAGAAATTTTAAAAAGGGTTAACCTGCTGTTTTAAATCTGTCCCACCAGCTTGGCCCAAGCAGAATATATACTGAGAAAGACATTTATTCCATTTATTTTCACAGCTGTTGTCATATTTGTCTGTTCTTTAGTATTTCAGGCTTAGCATTTCGATTTTCATCATGGTTATGTATAAAGCAGCAGCAATCCAAAAAAAAAAAAAAAAATCAATGTCAACCAGCCTTTTCTGGTCATGTGATAAACACAAAAAATTTGATACTTTTGATTTCAATTAACATTTTATTGCTAACATGCTCATACAGTAATAGAACTTCATTGAATAAGTACCAATAGTACATCTGTCTCTGTCTCACTCTATGAAAAAAGGCCTTATAATAAAAAGGTAGACTACACATGTACAATTCTGACTTTTGATAATGTAATCTGCCAACAAACAAAATACACACAAGACATACACACATTGGACCGTCTGAACCCACGCGTTACTCTGCTTACTGTGATTTGAACAACTGGAAGCTACACATGATTCTGCCATGTTTTTGATGATTTTACTAACTTCGTCGTCACCGACCACATGGGTTTGTTTTCAGCCAGTTCCCCTAAACCAGACGCAGCCCCCATGTTGTTAATTGACAACAAAAGAGATGAAGGCTGAATCTCATTCTCCACCTTGCAGACTCGTTGACTTTAGGCGCGTTCATGTTAAGTGACTGAGGGTTTAGGGCTGTAGCGATGTGAAATCAGGAAGTGGCTGACTGGTCACTCGCTGACTTTATGAGCACTTAAATGAGCATTTGTCTAAGTTGCTGACTAAGGTAAGGGAATTACCCACAGTTCATAGCGCCATGTCAGGGCTTCTCAAGAGAAAGCTCCTGATTGGTCACCTGTTCATCACTGACCACCCCCCAACAATAAAAAATACTGCCTTGACAAGAGTTTGATATTTGCCAAATAAAAATATATGACATAAAGACTGAGTTTATTCTGCATTACACACTATTTAAGCAATTTAATTACATTTTGGTTAATGATGCAGTTTGAAAAAAGATGATTAGCAGTTGTGATCAATGAAATTATCCTAAGAGGCCCCCCGCGACTGGAAAAGGATTAAGCGGAAGAAGATGGATGGATGGATGGCTGCAGCACATTAATTCAGTTCATTCCTGAAGAAAGTAGTAAGTCTGAAATAAAGTCCTCAATAGTTGGTCACATGTTTTCATGTCACACAAATTAAAAGTTTGGCTAAAATAAAAAGGTTAAAAGATAGATTTCTATTAAAATGGTAACACTGAATATGAAATAAGACATCATTTGATCCCCTTTATTTCAATAAGAAAATATTACAATTATAAATGTAGATGTGCACAAATGAAGGAGAATGCAGTAATTTAAAACAGAATTGGGATTTTTTTTCTTTTAAGAAGTCACACAAAAACCTCAAAAGACCCTAAAACACACAGATAACTGAACTTTCAGCATAATTTTCTTTTATCCTTTGTCAATAAACCCTGTTTGTTTCTGATTCTAGTTTTGCCTGGAATCTGTTTTTATTTTGTCCTGCGATTTCATTTTTGTGATCTTATACACACCATTTTTGTTTCCTAATCCTTTCAATGAAGTAAATAAAAAAAACTTTTCGTGTTGCCATTTCCACCATTTTTTTATTAAATGCCCCACCAGAGGAGAGAACACGCTGGATCACTGTTACACTACAGTGAAGGACGCGTATCGCGCTGTTCCCCGCGCTGCGCTCGGACTATCTGATCACGTGATGGTCCACCTGATTCCCACATACAGACAGAGACTGAAGCTCACTAAACCTGTTGTGAGCACTATGAGGAAATGGACCAGTGAAGCTGTGGAGGAGCTGTGCACGTGCATGGAAATAACTGACTGGGACATGTTTAAAGGAGCCATGCATGATCTGGCTGAGTACACGGACACTGTGAACTCATATATCCACTTTTGTGAGGAGAGCATTCTTCCATCGCGCATCAGGGTGAGGTACTCCAACGACAAGCCCTGGTTCACAGCTAAGCTCAGACAGATCAGGAAGGAGAAGGAAGCAGCGTTGAAAAGTGGAGACAGGGACTGCTACAGGGAGGTCAAATATCGGTTTAGCAGAGAGCTGAGGAGAGCTAAATCTGTCTATTCTGAGAGACTCCAGCAGCAGTTCACTGCTAACGACTCTGCTTCTGTGTGGAGAGGACTGAGGCAAATCACCAACTATCGGCCTCAGGCTTCTAAGGGACAGGATGACAAAGCCCTTTGTCAAAGACTGTCCCAACATTATGCCCGTTTTGACACCTCGTCAGCTGTGCCCAACTCCCCCCCTCCCCCCAGCGTCACTGCCTCCATGGTCCCCACTTCATCAAAGGTGTCCCCCCCTCCTCCCCCCCTGCCCTTGCCATCAGTGAGCAGGACGTGCACAGACAGTTCTCCAGACTGAACCCGCGCAAGGCCCCCGGTCCGGACGGCGTGTCTCCCTCCACCCTGAGACACTGTGCGGAGGAGCTGACTCCTGTCTTCACAGACATTCTTAACACCTCCCTGAAGTCATGCCACGTGCCAGCCTGCCTCAAAACCTCCACCATCATCCCTGTCCCCAAGAAGCCACGGATCACTGGACTTAACAACTACAGACCTGTAGCGCTCACCTCTGTAGTCATGAAGTCCTTTGAGCGCCTGGTCCTGCCCCACCTCAAGACCATCACCACTCCCCTCCTGGACCCGCTGCAGTTTGCCTACAGAGCCAACAGGTCTGTGGACGACGCAGTCAACCTGGCCCTCCACTCCATCCTGCAGCACCTGGACTCCCCAGGAACCTACGTCAGGATCCTGTTTGTGGACTTCAGCTCTGCATTTAATACCATCCGCCCCGCTCTGCTCCGGGACAAGTTGTCCCTGCTCAACGTGCCTGACTCCCTCTGCAGGTGGATCACCGACTTCCTGACGGACCGGAGGCAGCATGTGCGGCTGGGAAAGTCTGTCTCGGACTCTGTAAGCATCAGCACCAGATCACCCCAGGGCTGTGTACTTCCCCCCTGCTCTTCTCCCTGTGCACCAACTCCTGCACCTCCAGCCACCAGTCTGTCAAGCTGATCAAGTCTGCGGACGACACCACCCTCATCGGGCTCATCTCCAACGGCGATGAGTCCGTCTACAGGAGTGAGGTAGCCCTGCTGGTGTCCTGGTGCAGCCACAACAACCTGCAGCTGAACGCCCTGAAGACATTGGAGATGATCGTGGACTTCAGAAAAGTCACAGCCCCTCTGCCCCCCCTTACCCTCACAGACTCTCCCATCACCACTGCGGATTCCTTCCACTTCCTGGGCACCACCATCACCCGGGACCTCAAGTGGGAGCCGACCATCAGCTCCCTCATCAAAAAGGCCCAGCAGAGGATGTTCTTCCTGCGGCAGCTGAGGAAGCTCAAGCTACCCACCAAGATGTTAGTGCAGTTCTACACGGCCATCATCGAGTCCATCCTCACCACCTCCATCACCGTGTGGTACGCAGGAGCCACCGCCAGGGCCAGACTAAGACTGCAGCACATTGTGCGCGCTGCTGAGAAGGTGATCGGCTGCAAGCTCCCATCCCTCCAGGACCTGTACATCTCCAGGACCCGAAGGTGTGCAGGTCGGATCATAGCCGATCCTTCACACCCTCGACACGCACTGTTTGCCCCCCTCCCCTCAGGCAGGAGACTTCGGTCCATTCAGACTAAAACCTCCCGCTACATGAACAGCTTCTTCCCTTCTGCCATCAGACTGCTGAACACTAAGTGACTTATTAGACTCTCGTGCACTAAGTACAGCAGCTCAGCCGGACTCATGACAATTATCACTTGCTTTCTTTTTGCACTACCGACTGCACTATGTGGAACTCCCCAATATCTGCTGCTCTTGTTAATATATTTAAAAATTGCATAGATTAGCTTTACTTATTCTTATTCTACCTTTATTGCATGCATAGTTTTTATCTTTAGTGTTACTCTATATTCCTAGTTTGTGTACTACATGAACAATGGCAATAAATCTCATTCTGATTCTGATTTTGAGCAACTTCATGCCCTTACACAGCACTACTGATGGTGGCAGCTTAAGTCTACAAGGGCTCAGGGCTGGAGGGTTTAGGGAGGAGACTGAGGGTGCTTTCACACCTACAGGCTTTAGTTCGTTTCATTCAAACTCGAGTTCATTTTCTCCGTTAGTGTGGTTCATTTTATCTGGTGAGAACATGGTAATTGCACTCAGGTGCGCACCACACCAACCGAACTGAGACCTCCTGAAAGAGGTGGTCTCAGTTTGAATCAACTGGCAAACTCTGGTGCAGTCCTGCAGGTGAGAAAGTTACCACACTAAAACAGGACTGTTACAGGGTTTTTATTGTGAAGTGTGGTGTGATGACGCCGTCTTCCGGGTGCGTCATCACACCGCCCTATAATAAAGGGCATCCGCCATTTAGGCTTCCTCTTGGCCCAGGACGACTCCGCATACTGTACGTTCCCTGTAGTGCAACCATACTTCTATTAAAGCTGTGTTCCAGAGCATCTTCCTAGTCCGTCTCCTTTGTGCCAGGTTTGTGGACATAACACTTGGCAACTGAGGATTAAACTATGGAGGCGTGCGTTACACCATTGTGGCCTTCCCTGGAGCTCCCCGGCAAACCACTGGTGCCATGGCCTTGCTGGTTGGAGGCCTTTGAAACCTACATCATGGCCCTGGAGCTGGGGAAGCTAGACAAGGAAAGGACGCTAGCACTTCTTGTCCACAACTTGGGGATTGAAGGCCAAAGGATTCTGCAGATGCTCGGTGCGACAGACTTATACGAGGATGTCGTGGAGCTATTAGCTAACCGCTTTACCACATCGGACAGCATGACAGGACGACAAATTCACTTTCACCAGAGACGCCAAAGAGTCAGTGAGCCAATTCAACAGTTCGTCGCTGATCTCAGACAGTTAGCTAGTGTGTGCAGTTTTGGGCCATTTGAGGACGAGATGGTGCGGGACCAATTGGCCGAGCACATGTGTAACGATGGACTATGTGCTAGGTTGCTAACAGCGCCTAATGACGCTAGCTAGGGCAGTCGAGCTGGCCCTCCAGTTGGAGGCTGCAGACAAGCTAGCTTCGGAGCTAAACTGGCGCCAGTAACAGAAGCTGCCGGAGATGACATCGGCGAATGTGGTGGACCCGGAGGACGAAGAGACCATGAACGAGGACTACGAGGCTAACGCGGTGAGCCGGAGGTGTGCCCCGAGAGGCCCCGTTTGCAGGGGTTGTGGGTCCCCAAAGCATCAGATTAAAGCGCGAGTGTGCCCGGCAAGAGGAAAGTGATGCAGTAAGTGTGGGCATATGAACCATTTCACCAGAGTGTGCCGGTTTCCGGCACCGTGATGCCCGCCAAGGAAGCCCACCCACCTGCCTACAATGACTATCCACTCGGTGAGTCCCAACACCATCGGGTATTCTCATTTGTACATTGGAATTGCATGGTGTTGCTTTGCCACTACCACTCGAATGCTGAATTGGGCCAAGGTGAAAAAGTTTTTCCCACATCACAGGATCAGGAGTAACCCAGCGCCGTTATATGGCTACAGCGGTAATAAACTGTGCAATGTCGTTTGCTTGGTGAGTCACAGCTGAGCCTGACATCCCTGTACACCAAACAGGTACAGAGGATGGCTACCTCCATTTTAAATGATGACTCTCACTCTTTGCACTGCAACTTTCAGTTTCTTCCCTCCAGATGGAGGTTTGCTGTCCCAAAAAGTAGAACCCAGCGCTACAAAAACAGCTTTGTTCCTACTGCTGTCAAAGAGTTGAACAAGATGTAGCAATATATTGCACATAATTCAGTTATCTATTTATTAATTTTTATTTTATATTTACTTATTTTTGTAGTTTTTTTTTTATTTGGGTTCTAAATCTTTTATTGGGTTTTAGACTTTTTTGAGTTTTTAACCTCTTTGACTAGTCTTTAACTTTTTAATATGACCCTTCTCTCGTACCTCTGGTTTTTCTCTCATCTCTTTGTCTTTATATCCTGATTGATGGAGCCTTGAGTATTTTTATCATGTTTATAGTCAGCTTCATGTGTGCCTGTGTTTGTGTTTATGTTAAATGTAACTGGTTTGTAAATCTGGATGTCACCTGACTGCAAAACAAATCTACCTAGGGGCACAAATAAAGGAACCTGAACCTGATGTCGGGACTGTGGAGTTGACTGTTTGCTACAAGAACGAAGCAGTGCACGACTTCACGTTCCAGGTGCTGGTGCATGGCAACAACATCATGGGGTGTGACTTGTTTAATGGATTGGGTTTCATCATCAGAGACAGCGTTGAGTCCGAATGGTATGGGTGTGGACATTGGAGTTCACTGGCCCCAGTGGATGACAATGTTGTGGTCTGGGATGAGGTGCTTTCGCACAGTACCGCCACCGGAGCGCTCACTTCAAGCTCAGTGGAGGAACCGGACAGCTTCAGTACCCACACTCGGCCAGAGGTAGTGGGGGTGGCCGAGTTGGCGGGTGAGGAGTCCAGTCCGAAGAGCGACACCAGGGAGGCATCGGACACCTTCAGTGCCCATGTTGGGTTTCGGCCGAAGACAGGTGAGGGGTCTGCTGCAATGACGGTGACTGCTACATCGCTGCGGTGTAACTACGGGGCCAGACGGAAAAAGAGCATGGAGCTGCTGCAGACACAGCAGCACATCAAACCGAGCAAAGTACCACTCCAGGTCATGGACTAGGTTTGGGTTCGGGCCGATGAACGACTAGGGTGACAACCGGCTGGACCACAGCCGGTGAAACATCAGGCGCCACTGAGGATTGTAGTGAAGTTAGGAGCAGTGTGCTTCCAGCTGATGGACAGCTTGATTCGTCATGCGAACCAGCTGCGGCATGTCCAGGTGGACATTCCAGGTGGCAAGGTTACTCAGGAACAGGTGAAGGTGGTGTGGGGTCCGGGGTCCTGTGTTTTGAAGATCAGTCCTTGTCCCGGGGACCTGCTGTCTCCAGGGGTGCGTCTGCAGCGGGGCTGCCACAGGGATCCCCCGCCTGATCCACCGTTGCCGTGGAGGACTGTAAATAAAAGACTAAAGACTATTTAGTTAGGTGCACGGCTGTTTCAGAATAAGTGGCAGAATAACCCACTTAGCCGTACGGGCCACGTGGCAGTCTACCCACAGGTCCTAGTTTTAGTTTGTTTTAGTGTTTTGAAGTTATTTATGATTTTTTGTTTGCCGTTTTGATTTAGAGTGGGTTTGGAGGTTCTGTGTTCCCAAATTTGGGTGGGTTCTGATTGGATGTGTTTTTATTTTTGTAAAGGGGGGAGAATGTTATAGGGGTTTTATTGTGAAGTGTGGTGTGATGACGCCGTCTTCTGGGTGCGTCATCAACACTGCCCTATAATAAGGGGCGTCCACCATTTGGGCTTTGTCTTTGCCGAGGATGACTCCGCATACTGTGCAGTCCCTGTACTGCAACCGTTCTTCTATTAAAGCTGAGTTCCAGAGGAACCTCCTTGTCCATCTCCTTTGTGCCAGGTTTGTGGAGATAACAAGGAGCAGCGGTAAACTGTAAAACATTTTATGCCACTGTACATACCTGATGGATCTTTGAAAATACTGTATCTGTGGCTGAGCATGTTACGGTTCTGGAGGATTAATGAACATTAACATGTTATTTTCTATCTGTAGCAGCGCTTCATTTTCAAACTGTATAATTTGCTGAAAGTGGTATATGTACAGTACGTAAGATAATAAACGCTAACCAGGGCGATGATCCCCCCCCCGTAGATTATGCTACGATTTGTATTATTTTCTCCCCAGAAATTCATAAATACACAGTAGTCATCCTACTTCCTGTATTTACCTTTCCTGTTCTCGTGGTAAAAAAAATCTGACCAATAAGAACAGAGACTGTTCTGATGTAATCTCGCGGGATTTAACATGACGCAGTTTGGTCTTCTTGAATTTTTGCCTGTGTGAAAGGGAACCGAACCAAGGCAGTCCTTAGAGGAATTTGCGATGTTGTGATCCCACCAATTCAGCCAAGCAGTGCTGTGGTGACCCACCACAATCTATACGGACATTCAGCTATAACACTCAGCAAGAGCATGAAGCAGAACAATTTGCATACAGACAGAGAGCCCCTTGGGGGACAACCAGAACAATGACTATTGTTATACATCCCCGGAGTAAGGAGAGGAAGTCCGGCACCAGTTAATCACGCAATTGATGTGTATTGACTGATATGTATATCAATATGCAAATGTGCCATGCATTCTCTCTTGTCTGTATAAAAGAGCTGACTTTACATGCCTCACTTAGCACACTCACAGGAGCACACACTCGCCTGAACTCACTTTGTTCCTCCACAGTGCAACTATTGCGCAACCTTGCAACTTTGTCCAATCACCGCAACTTTCCCGCAATTTTGGCCAATCCTTGTCAACTTCCGCCAATTTCACCAATCAAATTTGCCTCTCACTGGGGCTCAAATGCTCAGTCTAACCAACCAAATGTGTCGCTGCACCGCGTTCACGTCTGTGTTTACACTGAGTATTAATGGAACACATCAGCAAACAGAACGTGTGATTTAAAAAAACTCTCGGCCACGAGGTTTCCAACACCGTCCCTTCCGCCATCTCCCTCAGCCTGCCGGTGGACGTCTCGCCACATCTCCACCCTGACTGCGTGTACGAAGCGCTGGGTTTGTGTTGAAAAATGTCTGCCTGCTCCAAAAGCACCCCTCTGCGGGAGTGCGTGTGAGGAGAGACACCATAAAACTATTAACACTACAGCAAGTGTTAACATTTTACACATCTTTAGAGGTAAAATCATTACTACATCTGGTCAATGACCTTTAAAGCTGTGAATCTCTGGTCTGGGTGGACACCCCCCCCCCCCCCCGTCCCACCATAAATGAAAGATGTGTGTGAAGAAAGACTGACGAGCAGCAGACAGACAGGTAGGAGTTAGGCATGGAAAGAGAGAGAATATTGTCTGTATTTTTTTTTTTTCAGAAAAACACAGACTCCAATAGCCAATACAGAGCAACAAAATAAATTATTTTTTCCTCTCTGCTCAGTACTGAGTGGTTGAGGACTGTAGGGAGTTTTCAAATGAAGGTGCTGCTAATAATTTCCAAATCTCTACTCTTCAGCGTGCATTCAATACAATTTAGTTGTTGTAATGGATATTGTGTTAAAGTCCATACTTGCTGTTGCACAAGAGTTTTTCTGTATAGCAGAAGTTTCTGCTTAACTTACAAATCACTATAATGGGAAATTTTTGACAATCCTGTGCTTTTCTTGAATTGTTATATAGAATATCACTACAGTAAATTGGAAAAAAACATCTTCTTTAAAATTTGTAATTCTTCCCATAACTTTTACAGCAACAAACACAACAAAACATCACAACTTTTATCGCAACTTTTTAAAAAAGCTCCCGTGAATTCAGGCTTTTTGGGCCACAACAATCATAAAAACATCCTGCGAAATCCTGGAGGGACTGATAAGGAGAAAACGATAGAGTAACGAACTTGTCAACTGATTCGGACTAAGTTAAAAGAATTAAGGTGTGAAAGGCTCAGGACCGAAGGCTCACGAAGGCTCAGGACCAGATCTTCACTCCCATGTGTGCTGATCACACATCACAACTGTCATTTAAACAGTGTGGTATTAACATCTACAGGAAAAAAACGCCACGCTGTGTACCACTGTGTTCTGCTGCCACATGCCTCACCACTCGTTGCTGTGCCTCCATAGCTGCCCTGTAACTCCCAACAAGTCTGTTCCTGTGCATCCCCAGATAGCACAGGAAGTGCTTATCAACAACTCATGGAGGTGAGCCACATACCTGGACATGGCCGCATCAGACTGCTGTGTGGGGAAAAGGCGGCAGTGCAGAGACTGTCAGGAATCTGGGTTTGGAGGCCAAACCTGGTTCTGACCGATTGTCTGGATTTGACCTAGTTTCCTCCTGACAGCTCGGGCACGCCCCTCCTCCTGTCAAGCTCCGTCAGCTGCACTGTCTGGTGCTCACACACATACACACACCCACATGCGCACACACACATGCACTCGCTCCATTCATTCTCATTTCACACACTCTCACACACCTGGTGTTATTTAGTTCTGCCCACGCATTCACACACCAGCAATCTCTTTCCTCATTAGTTTCTGGAGTCTTTGTTGGGTGCGCCAGAGGAAAGAGATTGTCGGGGCATTCTCCCTCGTTCATGGCAGCCTGCTCTCCATGAATGACGTTCCACTCCCTTCACGCATTCAGCCCGGCATCTTCAGATGATCTATCCCTGGATGTTCGTGGCTGCCCCAGCATCCTATCTTATTTGCCAGACTGCACGGTTCGCCCCGGATCAGCTCCAGACCTGTGAGTGTCTTTAGCCTTTTCTCCTGTGCATTACAGCCCTGCTGCACTAGGCTATTCGCCTTTCCTTTTCATGCTTTGCCCTGTTTCATGAGGCTTCATTTTAGACCAGGCTGTAGAGCATTCGGCTGCGCCCTGTTAGTCTGGTGGCCAAACTCTGTCATTGCACCCCTCCGTAAAACTGTGTGGTTTAACTGGACTGAGTTCGGTGATTATTTGGACTTGTTATTTTCTTTGTGTTTGTTAATAAAAGTGCACCATCAACTCTCGCTCTTGGGTTTTCATTCTCTCTCCCGTGTGCCGAGCTATGATGCACAGAGGTTTATGACAGAATGCCCCGACCTGTGTAAAAGCCCAGCGGAGAGGTGGTACACGAGTGTATTTTTGCTTTTTCTCCGTAGTGCTTTTTCCCCTAGTTGTCACCATGGATTTTTCTGTTTTTGGACTGAGCCCCGAGGAATGTGGCTGATCGAGCTGTGGTGTTCGTTTCCTGGGCTCGAGCCACCAACTCCCCGGAGGAGAATTTCTTGCTGTTGGACATCGCTGTCAGGGTGCTCCAGACGTGCCCTGGTCTTTGGAAATATCCGGGGATGATGTCGTTTCTTACCGCGGTCCACGAGTCACATCGACAGCTGGAGGAGATGACAGGAGTAGCCATCAGAGCTCAACCACGGCTTCCCACGATGCGCTCCCGGAGGATCGGAGCCCGCCACTCGCCGCCCAAGCCCGAGTGCTCCTCCCCCTGCCGGATTTCTCGTCCTACGCCTGGGAGGATGAAGCAGGACACCAAGGCAGCAGCAGACATTATCACCAGTCAGGAGTTACGGCAAGTTCATCTCCATTCTCTTGCTATGTCTCCTGAGGTGATTAATCAGATTTCTGTGGAGGAGCTTCAGAAATTGTTACCCGCTGAAGCTCCCCAAACAGCTGCTGTCACGGCTCCTTATTCCCTGTCTTCTGTCTACCTTCACTCCCTGCCGGCCCCGGGAGAGAATTGTCGGATGCAGGAGGAGCTGGAGGAGTCAAGCACATGGCATGAAGGTAATCCTAGGTCTAAGCAACGGAAGAGGCCTGTTACCTCATCGGCGGTTCCTAATCGGACAGCAAGCCCGACCGCTGCTGCGGTGAAGCCCCCCTCAGTGCCAGCTGTCGTACCAGCCAATGCTTCTTCAGCTTCAGCCACAGTTCCCGTCGTTGGGTTGTCCACCCCAGCCGCTGGAGAGATTGTATGTGCCACTCCGGACCCGCCCAACTCTGTGCCGTTTGGGCCGGCTCCTCCGTCAATCACCAAGGAGCCTAGATGACCTCTGGGCATGGAGAGGGAGGACGACATGCCATTGGGAGCCGCCGGCATTCAGACCCGGGAGGCCAGGCAAGTGGGTTTTCATGCAACCTTAGTCATTATGGATAAGCCTTGTCTGTCCCCCGGGAGAGAGCCTCGGGCTAGGCAGTCGCCTGAGTACTCTCCCCCTGCGGCTACTATGATGAGCTCACCTATTTCCTCTGTGTCTCCATCCCCTGCCTGGGAGTGTCCACCAGCCATGGAGCTCGACGATCAGGGGAGGAGAGAATGCGCAGTGCTGGAGGACTGCACCCTGCAGATCTGCTATGACCAGAGGAGGAGCGCTGTGACCAGCCGAAAGCGGGCACCAATGAAGGAGCATCCTCCCGCTTCAGTCTCTGCAGACACAGTGCCACCCAGGTCTCCACCTCCAAACTTCATGCCGGGAGGATTACCGGCATTAGGGGCTTCACTGGAGGAGACCACGACTGCTGAAACCATCATGCCTGCTGTGGGGGCCGCAACGGCAGAGCCATCCCCCGGACTGGACCTCCAGATGATTGGACCCCAAACATCATCGTCGGAGTCCTGGATGGCGGTAGAACTCGAGCACAGGCAAGTAATCTCTCCTGTAGTTCACCTGTCATGTGTTGAGAGATCTTGCCTGGTTCTTAGGGAGGAGAGTCGGGCGCAGCCCCCAGCTGCATCTGAACTTTCCTCAACGGGCTCTGCCGCTACCGGCAACCCTAACCGTCTCCATTCTCCCGTCTCCTTCGAGCTCCTTCCTAGGGTCGCCGGAGAGGAGCCGCCGCAACCAGGTTTGCCCATGGATGACGAGGAGGGTCCAGTTGACCCGAAGGAGGTCGATGGGGGTGCAGCACCCAATGAACTGTAGAGACCTATGCATCCTAAATCACCGGAGTCCTGGACGGCGGTGGAGCCAGAAGTCAGGCAAGTGTGCTCCATTATGTCAGGAATGTCAATATTAATGTCACACTGCCTGACTTATGGTGAGGTGGACCCAGGGCAGCTCACAGTAGCCCTCAGGACTGTCACACTGGGCTCTGCCCCTGCCGGCAACCCTGACCTGGTTTCTCTTTCTCTCTCTTTGGGTTCGGAGCCTCCGGCCAGGGTCGCCAGAGAGCTACTGGAGGCAACCGAGGATTGGGGTCCAACATCAGAGGACGTGAGGAGCATCACCTCCCTTGCTGGGGAGGCCACTGTGGGAGCAATGAGGCCCCCGATGGGGGTCACTGCGGGTGCAACGATGCTCCAACTGGAGCCCACGCAGGTGCAGCAGGGCGTGAGCCAGGGTCCACCGCGGGTGCAGCAGGGCCTGAGCTGGAGTCCACCGCGGGTGCAGCAGGGCCTGAGCCGGAGTCCACCGCGGGTGCAGCAGAACCCCAACTGGAGTCCACTGTGGGTGTAGCAGAGCCCCAGCTGGAGTCCACCGCGGGTGCAGCAGAGTCCCAGCTGGAGTCCACTGCGGGTGCAGCAGAGCCCCAGCTGGAGTCCACCACGGGTGCAGCAGAGCCCCAGCTGGAGTCCACCGCGGCTACAGCCATGTCCCAGGCCGGGACCATCACGGGTGCTACGGTGCCCCTGCTCCAAACCTCGAACGGCAGGGGTGTTCTTGTTCTTTGGCTTGGCCACCGATGTTCCCGGGTATGGAGGCTGCCTCTCTGCCCTCCTCTCAGGCCCT
This sequence comes from Pholidichthys leucotaenia, assembly GCA_020510985.1. Taxonomy (NCBI): domain Eukaryota; kingdom Metazoa; phylum Chordata; class Actinopteri; order Cichliformes; family Pholidichthyidae; genus Pholidichthys; species Pholidichthys leucotaenia. The sequence continues at coordinate 418,614,294 of CM035843.1, forward strand.
GGTGGCTCCACCATATTAGTCGGCCACCTGAAGGCCTTGGTTTATGGGTCGGACAGGCTGCCGGACATTATCCCATGGGCCGCCTGCTGGACTTGGGACTGGGGCAGGCCACCTGATCTGCCACTCCTCACCAAACTCTGGTCGACCCCCCGAACTTTGGACGTCTGGAAAGGGGGGTTAGTGCTCCAGGTTGGGGGTTCGTTAGGAGGGGTTGTTCTTTATTCTGTTTGTACTAATTGTGTGTTCACTGGTTGCTTCCCTCCTAACCTGTTTCCCCCCACCTCCCACCCTGGGTTAGTGTTTGTTGCAGGGAGGGGGGGGGGTCCCTTGAGGGGTGCTGTTTCTTTTCCTTTTTTGCTGATGGTACTGGGGTGTCTGGAATCCACCCCTGGGGGTGGAGGCCCTGTCAGGAATCTGGGTTTGGAGGCCAAACCCGGTTCTGACTTATTGTTAGGATTTGACCTAGTTTCTTCCTGACAGCTCGGGCACGCCCCTCCTCCTGTCAAGCTCCGTCAGCTGCACTGTCTGGTGCTCACACACATACACACACCCACATGTGCACACACACATGCACTTGCTCCATTCATTCTCATTTCACACACTCTCACACACCTGGTGTTAATCAGTTCTGCCCACGTATTTGCACACCGGCAATCTCTTTCCTCGTTAGCTTCTGGAGTCTTTGTTGGGTGCGCCTGAGGAAAGAGATTGTCGGGGCATTCACCCTCGTTCATGGCAGCCTGCTCTCCATGAATAACGTTCCACTCCCTTCAAGCATTCAGCCCGGCATCTTCAGATGATCTATCTCTGGTTGTTCGCGGCTGCCCCAGCCTCCTGTCTTACTGGCCAGACTGCATGGTTCGCCCCAGATCAGCTCCAGACCTGTAAGTGTCTTCAGCCTTTTCTCCTGTGCATTACATCCCTGCTGCACTAGGCTATTCGCCTTTGCTTTTCGTGCTTTACGCAGCCCTGTTTCACGAGGCTTCATTTTAGACCAGGCTGTAGAGCAGGGGTCCCCAAACTTTTTCCTGTGAGGGCCACATAACTTTTGCCTTCTCTGATGGGGGCCGGGGTCAGTTTGTAACAGAAAAAGTGTGACGATCGGACGGGTGCCTAAACGTAAACATTTATTGTTTTCCAGAAAGCCACAAATGACCAATTATTAATAACCCTTTCCAGGATCTTCACAGGAAAAAAAGTCAGAAAATAAATAATAACACTATTAACCTCTTGCACTCCGTTGTACCGCGGGCGGGCAAGTCTCTGTGTCCTGGAGCGAACAAGGGTGCTCTCGTGCGCCCTCGTGCGCTCTAGGACGCATGATGGAGATGGTGATGTAGGACATGAGGTAGATCAGTGGTCCCCAAACTACGGCCCGCGGGCCAGATATGCCCGCTTCCACATTTGGCCCGGCCCCCTGAACAATACCAGAGACGCATTATGATTTTTTTTTTTTTCAGTCTGGCAACGCGATCGAGACTAATGCACGCATAGAACGTGACATTCTAGTCCACCCTTCTATTCCACCCTTCAACAGCAATTCTAGTTTGCTACCTGCTCCGGTCGCCTCTCTCTCTACTCACCCGCACACTTCACACACCGTCCGCTCCGCGGGGCCACTCACACGGGGGCGTGCCTCGGCTGCGCGCACCCACTCACTCACTCACGTTCATGCACTGAGGTGCCCAATCTAAACACATCAACCAGACACATCCTACAACACTAGACTCACCCCTGTCAAACAGAATAATGGCGAAAAGGTTAGGCAAGAGAAAAATTGATTCAGAATGCAGGGTATTTAACCTGCAGTGGACAAACAATTATTTTTTGTTCAATGCAAAGAAAAGGCTGTTTGTCTCATCTGTCAAGAGGCTGTGGCGGTATTCAAAGAATACAATCTGCGCCGACACTATGAATCCCTTCACAAAGACAAGTATGACAGCTTGCAAGGCCAAATGTGAGCAGACAAACTCTCCAAGCTAAAAAAGGGACTGTTAGCTCAGCAGAATACATTTGTACGCCAAGCTCAGCTGAACCAGTCATCTGTTCGGGCCAGCTTTCGGGTTGCTCAACTGATAGCAAGCAGCGGTAAACCTTTCACTGATGGAGAATTTGTCAAGAAATGTTTGAATGCTGCCGCGGAGGAGGTGTGTCCCGAGAAGAAAGATGTCTTTAATGCCGTGAGTCTGTCGGCGAGTACAATCACCAGACGCATTGAAGAAATCGGGGGTAATGCCCAGCTGCAGCAGAAGACGAAAGAATTTGACTTTTTTTCATTAGCACTGGATGAGAGCACGGACGTGCAGGACACAGCGCAGCTGCTCATTTTTATTCGTGGAGTTAACGCAAACTTTGAAATGTGCGAGGAGCTGGCAGCCTTCCAAAGTCTCACAGGGACGACAACGGGGGAGGATATTTTCAGCAAAGAATAGGTAAGAGTTTAAGTAAGAGATTCTGCTCTGACAACCAAGCTGAACTTTTACCTGTTAAAATTGTGCACGGCACAACAGAAAGTTAATGTTCCATGGACTTTTTTTCTGAGAAGAACCAGAGAGGGTTATTTGGTTAATATTTATTTCATAAATAGTGTTATATAAGACAGGCGACAGAGGGGAACTCTCCAACTACAGACCAATTTCACTATTACCGCAATTTTCCAAGATACTTGAAAAAATATTCTATGAGAGAATTGACAACTTCATACTGAAGAATGATTTATTGTGTGAGCAGCAATATGGGTTCAGACACAAAAGGACAACAGCATATGCCTTAATGGAATTTACAGAAAAAATATCAACAGCCATTGAAAATAAAGAGTATTCAGTTGGAGTATTCCTGGATCTTAAAAAAGCATTTGATACAGTAGATCACAATCTATTATTAAAGAAACTACAAAATTGTGGTATTAGAGGGGTAGCACTGTCCTGGTTAAGTAGTTACTTAAAGAATAGATATCAGTTTGCATGTGTTAACAGCAAAAACTCAGAGTTACTGAAGGTCACCTGTGGAGTCCCACAGGGTTCAGTTTTGGGACCATTATTATTCAATATGTATATAAATGATATATGTAAAGTTTCAGAAAAAATGGACTTAATATTGTTTGCTGATGACACTAATCTGCTATGCAGTGGAAACAATTTGGAACAACTTCTGGATACACTCGGAAAGGAATTAGGAAAGCTGAAACTGTGGTTTGATTCAAACAAATTGACGCTCAATTTAAGCAAGACAAAATTTATAGTCTTTAACAACCATCACAACTACCCAGTACCCAAACTCAGTGTAAATGGTGTAGAGATTGAAAGGGTATCCGAAACTAAATTCCTTGGAGTAATAATTGATAACAAACTGTGTTGGAAGCCACATATTAATTATATAAAAGGTAAAGTATCCAAATCAATTGCAATATTACAGAGTGAAAAATTTGCTGAATCAACCCACACTATACACCTTGTACCATTCATTAATACTCCCATACAAGACATATTGTAATGAAGTATGGGGAAATACATATAAAACAAACATATATCCACTCTTTATGCTTCAAAAGAGAGCTATTAGAATAATCAACAAAGCAGCTTACAGGGAACCAACAAACCCACTTTTTCTTAAACAAAAAACTCTCAAGTTGAAAGATCTGATTGACTTTAAAACCGCAATAATAATGTTCAAAGTGAAGAATCTATCACTGCCCGCAAATATCCAAAAGTTGTTCCAAACAAGGGAGAAACGATATCACTTCAGAGGAACATGTATATTTCAAAAGCCTACAGTGAGAACAACCACCAAGCAACACTGTATTTCAGTGCAAGGAGTCAGATTATGGAACGATTTTGGACCTGAATTAAAATCATGTACAAAGCTTGGACAATTTAAACAAAAACTAAAGGAAGAAATACTCCAAACATATTTACAAGACGACATGTAAACTCACATAAGGATTGACATTTCCAGCCTGTGTTGTGTTGTAGCTTAGTTTTTTTCTTTTTTTCTCTGTGACACTATGTCTTAGATTTGTTTTTGAATAGTAACCGCTTAACTTAGACTAGCTCAGTTTTCCTTTTCTCTCAGTCACATTTTGTCTTAGCCTTGTTTTAAATTGTAATCGCTCTTGTCTTGTTTTCTCTTTTTTTCTCCTTTGAATTCTTGGATGGAATATGGGTGGGCAATATAAGCTGCGGCTTCAGCCATCACCCATTTTGGATAACTCACGTGGAATTGTATAGTAGAAGGAGTCTTTGTCTAATTTGACCTTGTTGTTATATTATACAGTTTCTTTTAACCTGTAATGTACTATCCGAAATAAATAAAATTCATTCATTCATTCATTCATTTATTCCGGCGCCTTGCATGGCAGCGGCCCTCTGATTCTACACTTGGGGTGTGTGTGATTAACACTGTAGATAGGTAAAACACAATCTCGTTCTACTGTACATGATTGGTTGTACAGTTGAATGACAATAAAGGGTGATTTAATTAATTTAATTCATTCATTCATTCATTCATTAATAGTGTTATTATTTATTTTCTGACTTTTTTTTTCCTGTGAAGATCCCGGAAAGGGTTATTAATATTTGGTTATGTGTGGCTTTCTGGGAAACAATAAATGTTTACGTTTAGGCACCCCTGTGATCGTCTCATTTTTTCTGTTAAAAACTGACCCCGGCCCCCATCAGAGAATGCAAAAGTTATGTGGCCCTCACAGGAAAAAGTTTGGGGACCCCTGATGGAGATGGTGATGGCGTCCAAGCGCGCACTGAAAATAAAAGCTGCAGACACAGCCGTGAACAGATTAGTTCATCTGATTGACCTCTCATTCGACTAATAAGAGCCTTGAATTGGGTTTCTGAAACCTTGAAGAACCAATGACTGAAAACCTAGCAAGAAGGACCCACCTACCAAGGCTGTGAATGCAGTGAGCCAATTGAAGCAGAGAAGTTCGCCAGCTGTTTTTTTTTAAGGCTGGGTGAAGACAGACTGCTGCAGCGGATCAAAAAAGGACTCGCAGAAAGAACCGTCACAGACCCAGCAGCATGGAGACCATCCACAAATGCAACCTGTGTGACAGGGAGTGCCATTCGCGGATCGGCATGTTCTGCCACAGGCGGTGCTTATTTTGTTTTGGTTCTAGCAGAGTAGACATTATGATTCTCTCCCATGGTCATCATAGTCCGACGGAGGCTGAGTGACACACACGCCTTCGCCAGTCTTTTTTTAATTACAACTGTTATTTGTTTTGAAAAATCGTTCGCCAAAAACCGCAATCATGGAAGCACAAAACCACAATAATGGAATTATGTTTTGATCGGGTCGCGAGACCAGAACCAGAGCGGACCAGCGTCGCGTTCGTCTGACAATGAGGAAGAGAAGTTCGCCAGGACACTGCTGTGAAGAGGTAAGGTGTTATAAGCTAAATTATTCTCTATCCCTGAAAATTGTAATTAAATGACTTTTGACCGATCGGTAAATTACAATTGTGCGGCGCACGAAGTCTGAAGTTCGTGCGCCGCAGTACACGGTTCGTTCGTCGCGTCCATACCGTGAACGCCGCCCCCCCCCGCTATTCTTCTGTAGCGAGGGGGGGGGAAGCCGTGGTGACTGCGCCACGGTCGCCACATCGCCACATGAGTCTATTCCGTCCTGTAGCGATGGCCGATGTCCGTCCTCTGTAGCAAGGGGGGGGCAACCCCCCCCCCCCACACACACATACAGCCCTGAGTGTCAGCTTTCATTAGAGCCCAAGATGAAGCTTCTATATTGAATCATTCAAAAGTTACAGACGTTTTTCCAAACTGTGCCATTTGGCACAATTTGGCACAGTTCAAAAATGCCTGGGAACTACCTGAGGAAAAAGCTGTGTAATATATTCATTTTTTGTGGTATTGTTACAAAATTTGGGCCTCAGCTGGATAACACTTGGTTCTACATTTCTGTTGAATTTTCCAGCCCGGATCTGAAGCTGTGTGTTATTTGCAAGCATTTGTATCCAAAAAAAACACCCAGGCCAAATTTATTTTCTTCAAGTTCACTATGTTTAGATGACTGTAACTCAGTGGCAGGAACACTTAGAGAGATTATGACTTTTGCCAAAAAATTCAAAGTGTTTTCTTTTAAATGAGACCAACCCCATGAAGATGCTGCAAAGGGTTGAAGAACAGCTTTGGATTTACTTTGGGCATATTATTTTTTGGCGTTTTTAGGGAAATTGACCGGAGTGCAAGGGGTTAATGAAATAAATAATAACCAAATAACCCTCTCTGGGTTCTTCACAGAAAAAAGTCCATGGAACATTAACTTTGTGTTGTGCCGTGCACAATCTTAACAGGTAAAAGTTCAGCTTAGTTGTCAGAGCAGAATCTCTTACTTAAATGACTCCTATGAGCAGTCTCTCAGAGTTCTTGTGTTTCTTCCTTAAAATCCTTTGTAGGTTCCAGCAGGCTTGTAGACACCGCTGTTCAACAGCCTTTTCTTTGCATTGAACAAAAAAATAATCGTTTGTCCACTGCAGGTTAAATACCCTGCATTCTGAATCAGTTTTTCTCTTACCAAACCTTTTCACCATTACAGCGATCCCTCACTTATCGCGGTTAATGGGTTCCAGAACCGACCGCGAAAAGTGAAAAACCGCGAAGTAGCGTCACCCCTAATGACGTCACCCATAAATAATACGTACGTTCATTCTCTCACTCTCTCTCTCATATGATACGTGTGTGTGTGTGTGTAAGTGTACATACATACATAGATGTAAATAAAGTGTACATAAATATGTTTTTAGAACTCTTTTATTCTTATAACAAGATACGTAACTCAAGATGAAGATGATTTACTGCACAGGTTAATGAGAGCTTTACTGCTCCTCAGGTGACGCCTCATCGTCAGGTGCTAGAGGCGCAGGATCGTCGAGGGCAGCTTCCGATAGAGCTGGAGAAGCTGCAGGAGGCGGCGTAGTGGCTCGACGGGAAGACTATTTCGCACAAAAAGGCACAAGAGAACAGTGAAAAGTTCCACGCGGCGAGACTAAGCAACATGAGCAATAAAGAACAATGAATGCGGTCTTCCTTCGCTGCATGGGCGCTCGGCAGGGAGAGAAGCTGGGTAAAACGTCTCGGCCAATCAGCTTGCGAGATTCCCGAGCCGAGCCAACACGAGAACAGTGAACAGAGAGGTGGATTTTGAGTTGTGCGGGCTCTCCGTGTTGATACCTGATGTTCTAATGTAGTCTCCCTGCCTTCTGCTAGCGCCCGCCCATTTTTTCTCAATTTTGAATTTTTGATGAATATTTTTGAAAAATCCGCGATGCACTGAGGGCGCGAAAGGTGAGGCGCGAAGTAGTGAGGGATCACTGTATTCCATTTTATTTGACAGGGGTGAGACTAGGATTTTTTTTTTTTCGGGGGGGGAGGGTCAGATAGGGGCACAGACTGCAGAAGGGTGGAATAGAATGTCACATTCTATGCGTGTATTAGTCTTGATCGCGTGGCCAGATTGGAAAAAAAAAATCATAACGCTTACCAGTGTGGAGGAAAAAACAGTTCACAACGCGGCAGAAGGGAGAGACAGTCATCACGTCAGGTCACCAGTGTGGAGGAAAAATCAGTGCAGGCGGACACAGCAAGCCGAAGTTTAAAGGTGTTTTATTCCTCCATCACGAGGCTCACCCAGCGCTCTGTGAGAGAGCTCTGAGCAGATGTCTAAGAGTGAATTCTAAGTGCGATAGTGAGGCATGTATAGTCAGCTCTTTATACAGTGATACAGAGAATCCATGGCACAGAATGCATGGCTGAGCACACGCTCAGCAGGGGAACGAGACGGCGCTCGGCCGACTTGGAAGCGAGGTGCGGGAAAAGCTCTGTGCAGGAGGGGGTGGAGGGGGTGGGGGTAAGCGTCTGGTATTGTTCAGGGGGCTGGGCCAAATGTGGAGGCGGGCCGTATCCGGCCCGCGGGCCGTAGTTTGGGGACCACTGCTGTAGCGCATTCGGCTGCGCCCTGTTAGTCTGGTGGCCAAACTCCGTCATTGCACCCCTCTGTAAAACTGTGTGGTTTAACTGGACTGAGCTCGGTGATTATTTGGACTTATTTTCTTTGTGTTTGTTAATAAAAGTGCACCATCAACTCTCGCTCTTGGGTTTTCATTCTCTCTCCCGTGCGCCGAGCTATGACGCACGGAGGTTTATGACAGAGACCATCTCCTCGGCCTCCTCTGGTTCCTGCAGTGCATTGCATATAGCAGAAGCAGCTGCTGTTGTTCCAGGATGATGACGACCATCTGCATCAAAATTCATTTCTGTGCACTCACCATCGCTCGCGCTGAGACAAACAAGAAACATGCGAGGAGAAGAGGAAGACTACACATTCGGTCAGCCCAGCGTTACCAACTCCTTAATAAGGAAAGGAGCTATTGGCTGTCTAACAGTTGTTAGAAGTCGCTAAATGACGTCATCGCCTAATGTGCATAGTTTGTCATTTGCTTGTAATTATAATGGACGCTGTAGCAGAGAAGAATACTGTCATGGGACAGACAAACAGTAACACAAATCAAGTTTATTTGTCCATCCATCCATCTTCTACCGCTTTTCCGGAGGTCCGGGTCACGGAGGCAGCAGTTCAAGCAGAGAAGCCCTGACTTCCCTCTCCGCAGCTACCTGCTCCAGCTCTTCAGAGAGGATACCAAGGCGTTCCCAGACCAGCTGGGAGACATAGAAGGATCATTATGGACCTCATGGATTGTCACCTTATCAGGGTGGGGGGTTTACGTGCCCTAGTGATCCCAAGAACTATGTCGTCTGGGGCAATTTGCCTTGGTAGGGTCGCCCAAGGCAAACTGGTCCTGGGTGAAGGGCCAGACTAAGAACAATCCAACAGACTCTCATGATGAATTCTAGAACAAGGATTCAGTGTACCCCACCCGGTATGGAGTTACTGGGGCCCCACCCTGGAGCCAGGCCTGGAGGACGGGCTCAATGGCTAGCATCTGGTGGCCGGGTTTCCACCCATGAGACCTGGCCAGGCTCAGCCCAAAGGAGTTACATGGGTGCGCCCTCCAGTGGGCTCACCACCTGCAGGAGGGACCATGGGGGTCCGGTGCTATGTGGATCAGGTGGTGGTCAAAGGCGGAGACGCAGTCTGATCCCAAGCTTCCTACACTTTATTTGTATAGCACATTTTGTGAACAATATAATTCAAAGTGCTTTACATAAAAAGCATTAAAGCATTACAGCAAGTTGCAAAAGGAATACAAAAGAATTTAAAAGCAAACTAAAAAGTAAATTAAAGAGAAAAAACAAGCTAAAACATGTTATATCTTTCACCCGTTACGTTACTTAATATAACAATAATAACTCGGACCATCGACCTAATGTTCATGGTTTATTAGCGTAGCAGCACTCATAGCACACAGCCAACGACAACACACTCTCATACTACATTACCCACAATGCTTTGCACAAGACACTACGACGGGTGCCGTAGTAAACCAAAATACATGACATCTCCTCCCCTCTTACAATAGATGTCCTACTGGAGATATCAAGTGTCTGCTGCAATTCTTGTGTCTTTGTTTGTCTCTTTTTTTTCCCTTTAATTATTATTCTACCTTAGGAGTGAGGGTAGACTACCTCATCCCATAACTGTACCCCTGGGGATTATTCTGCCACATAAATGTGGGTCAGTTGCTGTCTAGTCTAATAACTCAGACGGACAGGAGGTCGTCGCTCCCTGGTAGGGTATCGGCGCTCTGTAGGAACATGAGTATGTGTTCTTTCTAATGTGGAGGTTGCTTCTGGTGCTGATGCAGAAGAAGATGTCTCATCTCCAGCTGGAACTCCGGTCTCTGAAGTGGTTGAGTTCTGTACTGGTGTAGGTGGACAAAGTGGTGAGTTGGTGAGTGCATCGTTAGGATATCCAAGAGACGGTTCTGCAGGCGCTGGCGGTGTCTGCAGGAGTTGATCCACGTGCCTTTTCCAAACACTGTCAGTGGTTTGAACTGTATATGAGACTGGTCCAGTTTGTGCAATAACAGTTGCAGGAACCCACTTAGGTTCACCTCTGTAGTTCCTGGCCAGCACAGATTCTCCTGACGTGAACGCTCTGTCCTTTGCCCGATGTTCTCTGTGCATAATTTGTTTCTCTTGTTGCTTTTGCACAGTGTCCTTTAATCCTGAGGGTTTCAAAAGGTCAAAGGTAGTGCGCAGATCTCTCTTGAACATCAGACTAGCAGGGGTTGTCTTTGTGATTGCATGGGGAGTGTTGCGGTAGTTTAGCAGGAACTTGTGCAGCCTCTGATGCAGTGTTCCTTGACCTTGTGATGCTTTCAATGCATGTTTCATTGTCTGCACAAACCTTTCTGCAAGGCCGTTCGTCGCAGGATGGTATGGAGCTGATTTAATGTGCTGCACTCCATTAGCTTGTAGAAACGCATCCATTTCTTGTGAAACCAACTGAGGTCCATTGTCAGAAACTAGTTGTATAGGAGACCCAAAACGACTAAACATTTCTCCTAATGCTTCTGTGGTCTTCTCTGTGGTGGCTGACCTCATAATAGCCACTTCAGGCCATTTACTGTGCGCATCCACAGCAACGAGAAACATTCTGTCCTCAAATGGACCTGCAAAGTCAATGTGCACACGATGCCATGGCTCCTGTGGGAACTCCCAGGGATGGAGAGGAGCCAATGGTGGGTTGTTCTGTACCTTGTGACAAGATGAACAGCTTTTGGCTATTTCTTCAATCTGCTTGTCAATGTTTGGCCACCAAAAATAGCTTCTCGCTATTTCTTTCATTCTCACGATTCCACTATGTCCTGCGTGAAGTTGCTGTAACACTTTTGTTCGACATGACAGGGGAATAATCACTCTCCTCCCCCACAGCAAACAACCCGACTGAACAGACAATTCTGTCCACTTCCCAAGGAAGGGCTTCAAGGTTGCATCATCACCTGCAGGTTGTCCTTTAATGACCAAGTCCATGACTGCCGACAACACAGGGTCATTTCTAGTCCCCTTTTTCACCTGCACAGCTGAAACAGGTGCGTTTTCTACCTCTGTGAAGTAGAAGATGTCCACAGTGCTTGACTCTGGCTTCATGACAGGAAGTGGTAATCTGGATAACCCATCTGCATTACCATGACAGTCTGACTTTCGATACCTGATGTCATAGGAGTGTCCTGACAACAGCAACGCCCACCTCTGCAGTCGGGACGCTGCAAGAGATGGTATTCCTGTGTATGGTCCAAGGATGGTTGTGAGAGGTCGGTGGTCAGTAAAAAGTGTAAACTTCCGTCCATGCAAGTACTGGTGGAATTTTCTGACACCAAACACAATGCTCAGAGCCTCTCTTTCCAGTTGAGCATAGTTAGCTTCTGCCTTGTTTAATGTCCTTGACGCAAAAGCGATTGGCTTTTCCTCACCGTCTAGCATTACGTGGGAAATCACCGCCCCTACGCCATAAGGAGAGGCGTCGCAGGCAAGCTGGATCGGAAGTGATGGGTTGAAGTGGGTCAGAACCTCTGATGCCGTCAGCGCATCTTTTGCCTTCTGAAAAGCTTCCTGACAGCTTGCTGTCCACTTCCATGCTTCCTCTTTGCGCAGCAGGTTATGCAGCGGTTTTAATAGTGATGCCAAGTTTGGTATGAAACGTCCATAATAGTTCAGCAGTCCTAAGAAAGACTTCAGCTGACTGACATTTTGGGGTGGAGGTGCATCCACAATGGCTGTGATTTTCGATGGTGCAGTGTGCAGTCCCTTAGCATCGATCACATGACCTAAGTATTCCACGGATGACTGGAAAAACTCGCATTTATTCTTGCGGATTCTCAATCCATATTCCTCCAGTCTCGTGAGAGTTGCATCCAAGTTGCGCAGATGCTCTTCATCATCTGCTCCTGTACACAAGATATCATCCAGGTAGCACTGCACTCCTGGTAATCCACTCAGGATTTGATCCATCGCTCGCTGAAAAAGTGCTGGAGCAGATATGATGCCAAAAGGCAGTCGGCGGTATCTGAAGAGTCCTTTATGGGTGTTGATAGTCAGCATTTCACGTGACTGCTCGTCTACATGCATTTGTAGGTAAGCCTGGTTGAGATCTATTTTGCTGAACTTTTGTCCCCCACTCAGCCCCGCAAATAAGTCATCAATCAGTGGAAGGGGATACTGCTCTGCTGTTAGTACAGGGTTTACTGTTACCTTAAAGTCTCCACAGGTCCGGATTCCTCCGTCCTTTTTGGGTACTGGAACTATGGGCGTGGCCCACTCACTGGTTGTCACAGGCTCCAGAACTCCATTCTTGACCAGAGCATCCAAGTCAGCCTCCACCTTTGGTCTGATGGCGTACAGCACTGGTCTGGCTTTCATAAACACTGGTTTACTGTCAGGTTTGACATGCAGCTTCACTATAATTTTTTTCATACTGCCTAGCTCATCACGAAAAACCTTTTTGTGCTTTTCCAGTATGGCCTGCAGCTGAGTGGAACTGTGTGACAGCTTCCTTACTTCTTGCCAGTCAAGTTGGATTTTCTTTAGCCACACACGCCCCATTATAGCTGGACAGTTGTTCTTGGTAACATAAACTGGAAGCTCAGCAGTTTGGCCATTGTACTGAACAGTTACCTCTGTCATCCCTTTCATGGGCACTCGGTGTCCAGTATACGCCCTGAAGACGGTGTCTGAAGGTCGGAGTGGAAGATGTTTCAGAAACTTCTTGTAAATGCCATGCGACACAAGTGATGCCTTTGATCCGGTGTCTATCTGCATTTTAATAAAATGTCCCTCCACTTTTGGTTTAGTCCAAAAGCCTTCTGAGCCTTCATTCACATTCATAATCCGGACAGTATTTATTGCAGTTGACACCTCTTCCTCTGAGGAGTTGCTCACTCTGTCCTCGCCATGTTTAACTGTGTGAACATTTCTTTTCTTTTTGTATTTTACCATGTCACTTTTATTCCTTGTCTTTGGGCCTTTGTCTTTGCTCCTTTTGCTTCTACATGCCCGCTCCACGTGGCCTTTTTTTCCACAGTTGTTACAGTCCATCTCTTCGTACCAACAGTCATTAGGAAGGTGTCCCACCTTGCCACAGCGGAAACATGGACCTGTTGCATTGGTTTTACCACTGTTGAGTTTATGTACTCTGCCTGTAGCATGCAGTTGGTGTGCTTCTTTGGAAGCCATCTCCATCATCACACTAATGTTAATGGCTCTTTCAAGCGTCAAATCACTTTCTGTGAGTAACTTCTTCTGTGCTGCTTCATTCCGTAGTCCACACACAAGCCTGTCTCTTAATGTGTCATTTAAAACATCTTTAAATTCACAGTGTTCGGCTAACTTGCGTAGCGCTGCAACAAACATGTTAACAGACTCACCCTCTTCTTGGTTACGTCTGTGAAACCTGTATCTTTCTGCAATCACTAGCGGCTTGGGTGAGAAGTGGTGGGTCAGTGTGTCCACCAGTTCTTTGTAGGTTTTAGAGCCTGGCTTTGGTGGCTGTAGGAGGTTACGTAGTAGGTTAAATGTCTTGGGACCCATCACACTCAGAAAAGTGGGCACTAACTTTTCATCCGTTATTCCATTGGCTGCGACGAAATAGTCAAAGCGCTCAGTATAGGAGCTCCATTGTTCCACGCTCTCATCAAAGGGCCCGATAGAGCCAATGACTCCAGCCATTTTAACACTCCTGGTTGAATGTCGCTCTTTCCCTCGCGGCTCCTTTCTGTAACGTCGTTTCTTCCCTCCGGCGTTACTCACGGAGTTTTGTTTTTTTTTTCCTTAACGATTTCCACTGCTCCGCTCCTCCCCGCTTAGCAGACAGCCCGCAGCATCCACCTCAGCACAGTGGCGCGGTGTATCACCCTGTCAGCACGAAGTAGCGGCGGAAAAAAAAAAACGACAAAAAAACTCTCCTCCGTCGCGGACTGCAGCGTCGGTCCAGACGTCCTTGTCGCCACTTTTTGTTATATCTTTCACCCGTTACGTTACTTAATATAACAATAATAACTCGGACCATCGACCTAATGTTCACGGTTTATTAGCGTAGCAGCACTCATAGCACACAGCCAACGACAACACACTCTCATACTACATTACCCACAATGCTTTGCACAAGACACTACGACGGGTGCCGTAGTAAACCAAAATACATGACAAAACAGAATATGACAGAAATAAAATTTACAATGCATTGTAGGAGATGGTTGCGTCATCACACTGCCCTATACGTATACTGGGCCTCCGCCATTCGGGCTTCTTCTTCGCCCAGGATGACTCCACATGCTGTGCGTTTACTGTATGGTGACCAGTCTGTTAATAAAGAGTAGTGTGGCGGCATGAAATAATAAGCAGCGAACTGAGGTTTAAAAGTGGGTTTTATTCATCATTCATCCGCCATCACAGAACTCACTCCAGCGCCGTGCAGGCGTGCCGGAGCGAGCTCTCAGGCTCTCGTCAGCAGATAGGCAATGCGTGTAGTCAGAAGCAGTAGTCAGAGAGAGAGAGTTACAGAGCGATATGCAGTTTAAATACCCCACTATAGATAATGCATGAATGGCACATAAACATCACAGTAAACGGCAGGAAGGCAATGGGACATTTGCATCACAGTAGAGCAGGAAGGAACATTTGCCTTTGAGTCATACATATCAGCAGCAGGATACTGGCAGGAAGGAGCTAGACAAAGAGAGGCTGCCTATTGATATCAATACACACATCTCATTGTTCTGCTAATTGCTCCAGCTGAGCGCTCTGCTTGTCCCAGTATGTTGTGGGGGTTACCCACAAGTAGTTCCAATGCAACCCCTTCGTTCCGCCTTTTTTATACCAGGTTTGTGGACATAACATTCGGTGACTGAGGATTAAACCATGGAGGTGTGCGTTACACTGCTGTGGCCTTTCCTGGAGCTTCCTGGTGAAGCGCTGGTGCCATGGCCTCACTGGATGGAGGCTTTTGAGATCTACATCATGGATCTGGACCTCGGGAAGCTAGATAAGGTGGCAGGGGTTGTGGGTCCTCAATGCATCAGTTTAAAGCCAGAGTGTGTCCGGCAAGAGGGAAGCGATGCAGTGAATGTGGGCGCTTAAACCATTTCACCAGAGTGTGCTGGTTTCCAGCACCAGAGAGTCCACCAAGGGGGTCAACCCGCCCACCTACAACGACCATCCACTCGGTGAGTCCAAGCGCCAGCGGGTATTCTTATTGTACGGTGGAGTTGGATGGCGTGGCTTTGCCATTACTGCTTGACACGGTGGCAGTGCGGCCGATGCCGAATTGGGCCACAGTGAAAAAGTTCTTCCCACATCACAGGATCAGGAGTAACCCAGCACTGCTGTACGGCTATGGCGGGAATAGACTGCAATGTCGGGACTGTGGAATTGACTGTTCGATACAAACATGAAGTGATGTGCGACTTAACCTTCCAGGTGGCGGCGCATGGCGATAACATTATGGACCTGTGACCTGTTCTACAGACTGGGTTTCGCCATCAGGGACATCGCTGGGTCTGAATGGGCTGGGTGTGGACGCTGGAATTTGCTGCCCCCGGGGGACGCCAATGTTGTGGTTTGGGATGAGGTGCTTTTGGACAGTGCCAGCACTGGGACGCTCACTCCTAGCTCAGTGGATCAATTGGACGGATTCAGTACCCACGCTTGGCTGGAGGTAGTGGTGGTGGGGGGGGCTGAGTGGGCGAGTGAGGTGTCTGGCCCGACGAGCAACACCAGGGAGGCACCGGACTCTTTCAGTGCCCATTTTGTATTTCGGCCAAAAACGGGTAAGGGGTCCACTGCTATGGAGGTGTCTGCTGCATCGCCACAGCGTAATGATGGGGACAGATAAGAGGTGAACATGGAGCTGCCGCAGATACAGCAGCATGTCAAACCAAGCAAGGTGCTGCTCCAGGTCATGGACTGGGTTCAGGTTTGGGCCGATGATCGACCAGAGCAACTGTTGGTTGGACCACAGCTGGCAAAACATCGGGCGCCGCTGAGGATTGTGGCGACATTGGGAGCGGCGTGTTTCTGGCTGACGGACGGCTCGATCCACCATGAAAACCAGTTGCAGCGTGTCCGGGTGGACACTCCGGGTGGCGGGGCTATGTGGGTGTCGGCGAAAGTGGTGTGGGATCTGGGCTTCTGTGTTCTGAAGATTGGTCCTTGCCCCAGGTATCTGCCGCTTCCAGGGGCGCACCTGCAGCGGGGTTGCCGTAGCGCCCCCTCACCCGCCCCACCACCGCCATGGGGGACTGTTTGGGATAAGAACTGAAAATTGTTTAGGTAGGAGCACGGTTGGACTATTTAAAAAAAAAAGGAAAAGTGGCAGAATAAACCACTTTGCCGTGCGGACCGTGTGGCAGTCTACCCACCGGTCCTAGCCTTTGTTTTGTTGTTTTATGGTTTTCTGTTTGGGGTTCATGTTCCAAATTTGGGTGGGTTTAATTGGCCACCTTCCGGTAGCATCATCACACTGCCCTATATATGAGGCGTCTGCCATTTGGGCTTCCTCTTCACCCAGGATGACTCCGCATGCTGTGCGTTTACTGTATGGTGACCAGTCTGTTAATAAAGAGTAGTTCCAGTGCAACCCCTTTGTCCACCTCCTTTATACCAGGTTTGTGGACATACAGTAACATGTTCTACTGAAAGGCCACAGCAACTAAGGAAGTTTTTAACGTGGATTTAAAGCAGCTGAGAGTTTCAGCAGCCCTGATGCTTTCTGAGAGTTTGTTCCATATGTGAGGGGCATAAAAACTAAATGCTGCCTCACCATGTTTGGTTCTAACTCTGGGCAAAGATAGTAGGCTTGACCTTGATGACCTGAGTGCTCTGGGTAGCTCATAATGGACTAGCAGATCTGAAATGTATTTTGTCCCTAAACCATTCAGAGCTTTAAAACTAACTAACAGCAGTATTTTGAAATCTATTCTTTGACAGACAGGAAGCCAGTGTAAGATTTGAAAACTGGAGTGATATGATCCACTTTCTTGTTCTTAGTGACGACTCGAGCTGCAGTGTTCTGAACCAACTGCACCTGTCTGACTTTGTAGGGAGACCTGTGAGGACAGCGTTACAGTTGTCCAGTTTACTGAAGATAAATGCATGGACAAGTTTTCTAGATCCTGCTGAGACATCAGACCTTTAATCCTCCCTATGTTCTTTAAGTTATAATAGGCTGCTTTCACTACTGTCTTAATGTGGCTGTTAAAATTCAGGTCTGAGTCCAGAACCACACCCAGATTTCTGGCTTGGCTGCTGGTTTTTAACATCATTGATTGAAGCTGAGTACTAAGTTTGAGTCTTTCTTTTTTGGCTCCAAAAACTATTATTTCGGTTTTATTTTCATTAACTGAAGAAAATTCTGGCACATCCACTCTTTAATTTCACCAATGCATTTGATCAGGGTTTTAATTGGACTGTAGTCTCCTAGTGAGATGGTTATATAGATTTGTGTATCATCTGCATAATTATGGTAATACGTTTTGTTGTATTTTTATGATTTGAGCTAGTGGGAGCATATAGATGTTGAAAAGCAAAGGTCCCAAAATGGAACCTTGGGGAACTCCACAGGTTATTCTTGTTCGCTCGGATTTGTAGTTACCTATTGATCCAAAATAGTCCCTGTCAATGTCCAAAACTCCATTAAAACATCAGGTAACAAACTAGCTGTCAGAGAATCTTCTCTTCTCTCTTTTCACTCATTTAAACCCCTTTTACTATCTGTGGCTGGATGTTTCAGATTTCAGACAAGTATATCCGGTTAATGGTGTTTCATCATAAAAGCACATAACAGAAACAACCATTCTGAAAACTGAATCACTGTAAAGGGCTTTTATTGTTAATAACTCAGGAAGTATTGAGCTGTGACGGTGTTAATAACTTTACACTAATTCAGACTTCAGTCATGTCTGTGAATCCAGCATTTATAGTGCAGGCTATTTTAAGGTTATTAAGCAGGAATTCAAGGATTGTTTCTCATTTTTAAGGAAAATTAAGGTGTTGATTTTAGATAATCACATTAAAGATTTTTTATGGACCTGTAGATACCGATGAGGTGGCTGGTTTTCTCCTTGTTTGTGTTCTTGTAGAGAAATTCTCTCCACAACAACCTTCATGAACACAATTTAATCTGTCCACACAGAATTAGACTCCCTATTTTCCTCTGCTATTTTACTTTCTCTGGATCTGTTCATGTCTTACCGAGAGTGGCAGGAAGCTGCTGCTGTCCGTGCTTCTCCACATGCACTGAGGAGAGGCTGAGCGGCTCTCTGTGCAGCCACTGTCAGATGTGACACAGTCACCCATAGTTGACAACATAAATAATAATAATAATAATAATAATAATAATAATAATATATGTGTGTGTGTATGTGTGTGTGTGTGTGTGTGGGTGGTGGAAGAAAAAAGACGAGGCAGCGACGAGGCAGCGAGCTGGATGACACATGAACTTTATTCTTCTTCTAACATTAAGTACAGGAAATACTCTGCCTGGGTACCTCTACGCCTCCTTTCTATAACCTTTATTTCTGCACAATGAGACCCAGGGAATCAAAACACAATGCTTTCAGTGCACAAAGACATGCGTGGCACATTAACATAATAAACCCCTCTCTTCCTTTCTCAACTCCTGCGTTTCCCGACTCCCCGGGGGGGTGGATAATCCTTTCCGATACTTCTGAGACCCCCCGGAGCCACTTCCTCCTTCAGTCCTTTTGTTCCATCTTCCCCCGGCTTCCGACTCTGGGTGGAGAACCCCCACTCAGTGCCACCACACAGCCCACCCCGAACACCCAGAAAGGGCACTAACCCCCTCATTCTCTGGGCTTGAGCCTGCGCCCATAGTGGCTGTAGCGAGGGGTCGCTGGTCCGGTCGACACACCCTACTGGTGAGGTGTGCAGGCGGGCACATTAGTCTGTGGAGGGAAAAAGGGTGGGGGGAAACATGTCAGCTTCACAAGCGCAGGTCTCTACCGAGGGAACACCAACTTGTGGAGCCACTAAAGGAGGGCGTCCGTGCTGGGGAGCTTGGGCCAACACCACCTGCTCGTCTGCCAACACAAAAACCGGCATCAGCCTGTCAATGCAGACAGTCTCCCTGTACCCCCCTAAGTCTAACAGAAAATGCGTTTTCCCAGTCTCCAGCGCTCCGAACGGGCCGTCGTACGGTGGGTGCAGCGGGGTCTGGTGTGCATCATGCCTGACAAAAACAAAACTGATGTTCTGAAAGCTTTTTGGGACAAAGGTGCGGGGAAAACAATGGTGGGCCGGGCCCAGCACATTAACAGCCTCCATACTGTGCAAAAATTGCACGGGTAAATCAGCCCTGGGCGCGGGGTTTTCTGGTAAAAATTCCCCAGGGATCTGCAGCGGCTGAGAAAAAACGAGTTCTGCCGGGGAAGCTGCCAAATCCTCCTTAGTCGTGGAGCACAACCCTAAAAGAACCCAGGGCAGGCGGTCAACCCAATTTGCATCCATGAGCGAAGCTCTGAGCGCTGCCTTAAGTGACGTATGAAAACGTTTGCATAACCCGTTAGCCTGGGGGTTGTATGCGGTAGTGCAGTGGATTTTGACCCCCAGGCTCTGGGCCATTGCGGACCAGAGTTCTGAAATGAACTCGGATTCCCTGTCAGAAGTGATGTCTGACAGGGATCCGAACCATGCAACCCAAGCCGACAAAAAAGCATAAGTCACTTCCGTGGACGTGGTGGAAGCCAGCGGGACCACTTCAGGCCAACGAGTGGTGTGGCCCACGATTGCCAAAAGGTGCGTGAAACCTTGTGACGGCAGGAGGGGTCCCACCAAATCCACGTGGATGTGGTTGAACCTCCTGGCTGGGATTTGGAATGGCTTGAGGGGGGCTCTGGTGTGCTTGTGCACTTAGGCCCGCTGGCACGTGACGGACGCTGCATCCCACTGTTTCGTGTCTTTATGCAAGCGCGGCCAGAAAAATTTCGCCCCCACCAGATTAACCGAGGTGCACACGCCGGGATGCAAAAGGGAGCAGACTGACTCAGAAATGCGGCAGTGCCAAGAGCTCAGAACCACCTAGTGCGGGCAACCAGTGGAGATATCGCAGAGCAAGGGAGGGCACCCTTCCTGCACCACCCTGCTCTCCAGTTTTAACCCAGTGGGCGCGGACTGGAGTGCACAAATGTCCACATCCTCAGTTTGTTCCGCAGCCATAGCAGGGAAATCTGTTCCCATATAGACCGGGGAGACTAACACGCGCAACAGGTAATCGGCCAAGACATTGAGCTTACCAACAACGTGTTGAATGCTGGTCGTGAACTCCGAGATTGCAGCCAAATGCCGTTGCTGCCGGGCTGACCACGGTTCCGAGACCTTGGACATTGTGTACGTTAGTGGTTTATGAGCCACGAACGCGTTGAACTTGCGCCCTTCTAGCCAAAATTGGAAATGGCACATCGCCAGGTGGAGGGCCAACAATTCTCTGTCAAACATACTGTATTTGCATTCGTTGTCACACAAAGTACGACTGAAAAGTGTGAGCGGATGCCATGAACCGGAGACATACTGCTCCACCACTGCCCCTATGGCAACGTCAGACACGTCTGGGGTAAGTGCTTTTCGCACTGACGGGGCAGGGTGGGCTAGCAAAGCGGTGTCAGCAAACACTGTTTTGGCATTTACAAAAGCCTGGACTTGCTTGGGGGTCCAGTCGATGTTTTCAGCAGGCTTCTTTTTCTTAAGCACGGTGTACAATGGCTGGGCTGCCCGGGAGAGCAAATGGTTATAAAAGTTGACCATTCCCAAAAATTCCTGTAGGGCCCTCACAGTCTGCGGACAGGGAAAGTCCGACACGGTGTGCACCTTATCAGGTAGCAGAATTGTGTCCTCTGGCGATATGCGGTGACCCAAAAAAATCAAAAACTGGCACACTGAACTGGCACTTCGCCCTCTTAACTATAAGCCTGTGCCCTTCCAACCACTGGAAAACCATTTTGAGATGGGCGAGGTGCTCCTCCTCGAACATGTTAGCCACTAAAATGTCATCCAAGTAGACAAAAACAAAAGATAGGTCACGGAGCACCGCATCCATCATTCTCTGAAAGGTTTGTGCAGCGCCCTTTAATCCAAATGGCATGCGTAAAAACTCAAAAAGGCCAAAAGGAGTTATTACCACTGTTTTGGGAACATCCTTCGTGCGCACCGGAACCTGGTGATAACCGTGGACCAGATCCACTTTTGAAAAAACACGCGCCCCGGCCAGGTGCACGGAAAAATCCTGGATGTGTGGGATGGGATACCGATCGTTTTCCGTGGCATTGTTCAAGCACTGGAAATCACCGCACGGTCGCCACGACCCATCGGCCTTAGGCACCATGTGTAGTGGGGATGCCCACGGGCTGTTGGAGCGCCTAATGATGCCCAACTGTTCTAAGTTGGCAAACTCCTCGCGTGGACTGGCCAATTTAACCACGTCCAGGCGCCGAGATCGCACGAACGCCGGCGGGCCTTGAGTGGTTATGAAATGTTGGACCCCATGTTTAGTTACCAAAACCAAAAAAGTTGGAACCATGAGTGCTAGGAACTGTGGAAGTAAATGCTGCTACTTACCCCCTGGAGCTATAACGTTAGTCAGTGTTGTTGACCCAGCTCCCTGAGCTGCGCAGGGCAGGGAGGTGAAAGAGACAGTGTCCACTAAACGTCTGTTGGCAACATCGACTAACAACCCATAAGCACATAAAAAATCCGTGCCTAAAATGGGGGCAGAACATTCAGTTACCACAAAGTCCCACTGGAAATTGCGTCCATGTAGGCATACTGTCAGTGTCTGTTCACCAAATGTCCTGATGGTAAACCCGTTGGCGGCCATAAGCTCGGGACCGCTGCCTCCTGCTGGCCTGTCTACTCTGACTGGCAAGATAAGGCTCTTCTGGGAGATCTTGTCTCTCATCTTCCCCCGGCTTCTGACTCGGGGTGGAGAACTCCCACACTGTGCCACCACTATATATATATATATATATATATATACTGTATATATATATATATACTGTATATATATATATATATATATATATACTGTGTATATATATATATATATATATATATATATATATATATATATATATATACTCACCGGCCACTTTATTAGGTACACCATGCTAGTAACGGGTTGGACCCCCTTTTGCCTTCAGAACTGCCTCAATTCTTCGTGGCATAGATTCAACAAGGTGCTGGAAGCATTCCTCAGAGAGTTTGGTCCATATTGACATCATGGCATCACACAGTTGGCGCAGATTTGTCGGCTGCACATCCATGATGCGAATCTCCCGTTCCACCACATCCCAAAGATGCTCTATTGGATTGAGATCTGGTGACTGTGGAGGCCATTTGAGTACAGTGAACTTATTGTCATGTTCAAGAAACCAGTCTGAGATGATTCCAGCTTTATGACATGGCGCATTATCCTGCTGAAAGTAGCCATCAGAAGTTGGGTACATTGTGGTCATAAAGGGATGGACATGGTCAGCAACAATACTCAGGTAGGCTGTAGCGTTGCAACGATGCTCAATTGGTACCAAGGGGCCCAAAGAGTGCCAAGAAAATATTCCCCACACCATTACACCACCACCACCAGCCTGAACCATTGATACAAGGCAGGATGGATCCATGCTTTCATGTTTTTGACGCCAAATTCTGACCCTACCATCCGAATGTCGCAGCAGAAATCGAGACTCATCAGACCAGGCAACGTTTTTCCAATCTTCTATTGTCCAATTTCGATGAGCTTGTGCAAATTGTAGCCTCAGTTTCCTGTTCTTAGCTGAAAGGAATGGCACCCGGCGTGGTCTTCTGCTGCTGTAGCCCATCTGCCTCAAAGTTCGACGTACTGTGTGTTCAGAGATGCTCTTCTGCCTACCTTGGTTGTAACGGGTGGTTATTTGAGTCACTGTTGCCTTTCTATCAGCTCGAACCAGTCTGGCCATTCTCCTCTGACCTCTGGCATCAACAAGGCATTTCCGCCCACAGACCTGCCGCTCACTGGATATTTTTTCTTTTTCGGACCATTCTCTGTAAACCCTAGAGATGGTTGTGCGTGAAAATCCCAGTAGATCAGCAGTTTCTGAAATACTCAGACCAGCCCTTCTGGCACCAACAACCATGCCACGTTCAAAGTCACTCAAATCACCTTTCTTCCCCATACTGATGCTCAGTTTGAACTGCAGGAGATTGTCTTGACCATGTCTACATGCCTAAATGCACTGAGTTGCCGCCATGTGATTGGCTGATTAGAAATTAAGTGTTAACGAGCAGTTGGACAGGTGTACCTAATAAAGTGGCCGGTGTGTATATATATAATTCATAAAAGTATGTGTTTCCATTGAGAAATGTATCCAATTGCAATAAACAATAATCAAAATGAACTTCATTCATTTCCATGTGCTTTGAGATATAACTGCAGGGAGCCACAGAATGGGGGCTGAAGGGTCACATGCGGGTTTCTGACCCCTGTGTTATGTCTGGAAATAGGACAGAGGAGGCAAGCGTTGTACCAAATGAGAACTTTATTAAAAGTATTCTGGTAATACACGTGTTACAGTGTATGAGCTAGCAAGCTAACTAACAGCTAACACAGTCTATGGTTGTTACAAAGGTGGCGTGCCAAGAGGACAACTCCTGCCAACAGTCCCCTTATGTACATGGCGTGATGACGTCACCCATTCGTCCAACGTCACATCTGCACACTGCAACACTGTCTGTTGTGGTATTTCCAATATCTAATACCGACCTACTCCCTGGAAAAGCCCAAAACATTCACAACAGCTCTTCTCTCGTTTTTATTTACAACAAGCAGAGAAAACAGAACCTGGGGCACCAGGTAGTGTTATGTCCATAAAAAGGAACCAATAATGAGGCTGGAGGTACAACGTAACACAACTTTATTATTGCACTCACTGTACAGCAAGACGCCCCCGTCAGACAGAGGTGAGATCAAAGAGACTGTCCCTCTTCCGCACAGTCCTCTAATACTCCGGGTGGTGGCAGAACCAGAAAGGTGGAGCCACCACCAGTGTCACACAATAATATGTCATATGAACAATACGAACAACATAGTGATCTTCCTCTTTCACCGTTCTCTGTCCCACCTGGAGAAGCCCGGGAATGCGGTGAGGATCATGTTCTTTGACTTCTCCAGTGCTTTCAACACCATCCAACCGATGATCCTGAAAGACAAGCTGCTGTGCGCAGGAGTGGACCAGCACCTGTCATCATGGATCCTGGACTACCTCACTAACCGGCCACAGTTTGTGAGAACCCGGGACTGTGTGTCCAACACAATCATCGGTAGCACGGGGGCCCCCCAGGGAACGGTTTTGGCTCCCTTCCTGTTCACCCTTTATACTGCGGACTTCTCACACAACACAACACACTGCCATCTACATAAGTTCTCTGACGACTCTGCGATAGTTGGCCTCATCTCCAACGGAGA
This sequence comes from Pholidichthys leucotaenia, assembly GCA_020510985.1. Lineage (NCBI taxonomy): Eukaryota > Metazoa > Chordata > Actinopteri > Cichliformes > Pholidichthyidae > Pholidichthys > Pholidichthys leucotaenia. The sequence continues at coordinate 418,638,726 of CM035843.1, forward strand.
TGAAGCTGAGTACAGAGGACTTATCCAGGACTTTGTGGACTGGTGCCATCGGAACTGCCTCCAGATCAACACGAGGAAAACTAAGGAGCTGGTGGTGGACTGCCGCAGGCAAGGACAACCCCTCACAGCAACAGTAAACATCCAGGGAACAGACATCGAGATGGTGACATCCTACAAGTACCTGGGTGTTCATCTGAACAATAAACTAGACTGGTCACACAATACTGACACACTCTACAAGAAGGGACAGCGCAGGCTGTTCCTTCTGAGGAGACTCAGGTCTTTTGGTGTACAAGGGGCGCTGCTGAAGACATTCTACGACACGGTGGTGGCATCAGCCATCACTTTTGGAGTGGTCTGCTGGGGCAGTGGCGTTACAGCAGCCGATAGGAAGAGACTGAACAAACTGATCAAGAAAGCTAGCTCTGTCCTGGGGCAACGCCTTGACCCAGTGGAGGAGATGGGAGAGAGAAGGATGGTGGCTAAACTGTCATCTCTGCTGGAGTCCGAGTCCCACCCTATGCAGGACATACTGAACGCACTGAGGAGCTCATTTAGCAGCAGACTACATCATCCTAGGTGCGCAACCGAGAGGTTTCGCAGATCCTTCCTACCTACGGCTGTTAGACTGTATAACCTAAGCAGGGCTGCTCGCAGAGATAGCAAAAAAACGTGACGACCTAATAGTAATGAATGCATAAGACCCAATAGACTTGCACAATGGTTCCCTCCGGTATACAACTAGGACAATACCGGTCGTTACTGAGGGTGACAATATGTATGGGTACATAATCATACCATGTAGGATAACTAAGTAGACGGTTAAGCTGTTCATTCCATCTAGCTACAATGCTCCGCACTGTGTGTTTATATATTTATATATTTATATGTATTTATATTTATATGTACATATGTATACATATGTACATTTTTTCTTGTCTTCTTGATTGTTGCTCTGAGTGTTGCTATCCCTGTGCTGTTGCAATCCTGGAATTTCCCCATTGTGGGACTAATAAAGGCTTATCTTATCTTATCTTATAACCCCCCCCCCCTCAAAAAGGTCCAAAACACACACATACAATCAAGTCCCTCGCAAATTTAGAGCCCGAATCACACTCTAACAATAAACAGAAATAACTGAGGCCTAACCATGCATAAAAACAACTAAAGCTAGGAGACAGGTGGACTACTGCCCACCCCACGCGGCCAGATGGATTATTCTGCCGTCTATAAACATATAGTCCATTTTACTGACAATAAAGTTGAATCTCATCTCATCTCCATTAAATGAAAAAGCTGCCGTGTTCCTAAAATAAGGCATAAAACAACCCCATTTACAAAATGAACATATATACAAACACCTTCAATTATGGATTCAATAAACAACTTAACCACTATTTGTGTCAACACCATGAAAGAAACACCTCAGTATAATCCATCCTCCCTAACGGCCACCACCTGCAGCTGCCCCTGGTCCTCCTGTCGTTTTTGCTTGCCACGAACCCCTCTCCGTCGAGCCTCCTCTCTGGGTCAGACCACATCAGCGACCCCCAGGCGAGCCAGACTTGGCTTCCAGTGTCCTTGACCCTTCACCCGGGCCTCCTCTTTGGGTCGAACCACATCAGCAACCCTCAGAGGAGCCCATCTCGGCTTCCCTTCTTCTTCCGGCTTTCAGAGAGAGCAGACGCATTTCTCCTCCTCTCCTCTCCTCCTCCCTTGATACTGATCCCAGCTTGCTGTGTCCTGTCTGTGTCTTGCTCTTTTTCTGCTGCATCTCGATCCAAACGGAAATTATGGAAATTATGGAATTGTGGGCTTTAATGCTATTGACACCACTTTTTTACAGAAAATCGGGCCAGGGGGAGCCCAAGTGGAGAGACTCATGGAACAATTGGAACTCATGTGTCTGCGTGATTCGACTGAAGATGTGGAAGACATCTACCTGTTTTGGCATGATAACAGGATTTCTGCTGTTTGGCTCTGAAGTTTTCCTGGTGTATCGAAAATTATAGATGTTGGATGAGCTAATCAAAATGCGGACCCGGCGTAGCTCCCTCAACAAATTCGACCAGCTGGGGGAGCACTGATAGCGGCAAATGACTAACATGGAATTTACCATCTGGCATGCACTGAAGAGAGATGGACTTTGTGGACATGTTTATCTATGTTTCGGTAGGTGGAAAACATCTTGGAGTCGCTGAGTGCTCTCCAGGGAATGATTTTAAAGCCTGTGTATGTAAATTGTGATGCACAGAATCGCATAAGAGAGGAAATTTCTATGCTCTAAGTGAACTGTGCTTATCAGGCCTTGATTCGGCGTCCTTCCTCCAGGAGAAGAGATAAAGCTGAAGGGAGTTTGGCTTCTCTTAACCCAAACAATTAACAAACAATTGCTGTTGTGCAGCAACCTGAACTCTTCAAGGACAGCGTGATCATGTGTCTAATATGGAACTTTACCATCTGGCATGCACTGAAGAGAGATGGACTCTGTGGACATGCTTATCTATGTTTAGAATACATGAACATAACATCCAGCCGTTGCCTAGGATTCATACTGATATCACATGACTGATACACACACTGGTCTCTCTCTTTTGCTCTTTGTCAACGTGTGTATTGTAACTTGTCTGCTAAGTGTGCATTGAGGGTTTTTTTTCTATGTGATCATAATCTTGCTCACTTGAGCGCTATTCTGATAACTATGGTTTTTTTCTCTCTGCCCAATGTGTCATCCCCTCCCCCTCCCCCCTTTACCCCCCACTGTTTGATGAGGCGCCTTGCATGGCTGCCATGTCATTAGGAAGCGCTTATCGAGCGCGCCTAATGTCAAGTCAAATTCCTCGTATGTTTTTAACATGCTTGGCAATAAAGTTCATTCTGATTCTGATTCTGATTCAGTGTTCCTGAGTGGCACGTCGGTTTACCATGCCAGCCGGTCCTGCCCCGCTCTCTTTCATTTTGAACGCCGGCGAAGCCATTGTAACTCCTTGCATCTTGGAACCTCCCAGCCGAACTCCGGAAGCAGAGTGGGCCATCCACTCGGCTCCACCCGCTGTCACGGGTGTCCCACTGTGCCGCTGAGTTCCCTCAGCTAGGGTAACTTGGGCCCTGGCACTGGAACCCTCCTGCGATAACACTGGATGGGGTTGGTCCTGTTCATCCTCCAGAACACTAGGCCAAGGTTCGTCCCATACCCCATCGTCCACCAGTCGTGGAACCGGCCGGTCCCACAGACCACGGCCCAACCACTCCTCTCCGACACCCCTGGTGATAATGAAACCCAGTACGTAAAAAAGGTCACAGCCCATAATATTCGCACCATTGGCAGTCACCACAAACTGCAGATTGGATACCTCCGCTGACTTGTACCTCGCCGTCAGTTCTAGCAATCCCACAATGGACAGTCTGTTTCCTCCATATCCACAAAATGGTGTTGAAAGACCTCTCACTCGGTAGTATGGGAGAAAACTCCTCACAGTAGGCCAATTCAACACAGACGTCACCGCGCCCGTGTCAATCAGCAACGACACCTCCACACCGTCCAATTCCTCCATACAGTATGTACAGCCGTCTGTGCTTGGAGGGACAGTGTGAATAACCGTAGGAGTCATGACGGGGGAGTCCACTTCGCGTTGTCGTTCCCCTCGCTCAAATTTCTTACAGGCCCTGGCAAAATGATGTAGGAGTCTGTCGTGTTATTAAAACACTGTGTGAGTCCAACTATAGCTTTTAACGTCACTTTTATTAAACCATCTCAACCTCGCTGCTAGTCTGTGTCTCTCCCACCAGTCACTTCTCTCTGACCTCATCCCTGCGCCACTGTGTAGTTCTTTTCCAAGTAACTCAATTACACCACATCTTCCCTTTCTAGTATCAATGGGTAGACTGCTATTGATTCAACAGACCTTAGAGGATTATTCTGCCTCTGTGGCTGGAAGATCTGGTCCTATCTAATACCATTCACACACACAACAGACATACTGCAGTTTTCCCTTAGCACTGAACAATATGTGCAAAATCAAATACAATACTTCCATCCTAAACCCTGTACTGTTCTGGCCACACTCTAAACTCTGGACTTGAACATTTACATAGAAAAGAGTGCAAAATCAGAAAAATAGTGCAATACATTTGCAACCTTTTTTTCCATTATTATTTTCAAACATTCAATATTCAGAAATGTTTATAAGTCCAACCGGGTTGGTTTTACAACCGCTCTCCCAGACCTGGTTCTAGGAGTAGGAGTAGATGGTGGTTCAGGAACATTCTGCTGTGATGATGTTGCTGCAGGTTGTTCTACTGAAGGTTGTTCTGGAACACCTTCCGGAAACTGCTCAGCTGCAGCACTGTTGCTCTGCTCCGATGAGGAGTTCCAGGGGATGAGATGACAACAGTTTCGCCTGATGGTCCCATGGGGTCCCTCCACCAGATAAGAGCGCGGTGTGGTGTGATTTCTGATGACAGCTCCTGCTGCTCCTTGATCTGTGACCCACACGTCCTGTCCTGGAGTGAGTCTATTGAGATGCTTTGCACGGTGTCTCAGGTTGTAGCGTTGCACATCTTTCGTTTTCCTCTTCCCTTCTTTCAGCATAACAGCATTTCCATCAGGAAGAGCAGGACTTAACAACGCAGGAAGAATAGGCACAGTTGTACGAAGCCTCCTCCCCATGAGCAGTTGAGCTGGGCTATACCCATTTTGGAGAGGGGTAGCCCTGTAAGCCAGTAAAGCAAGATAGGGATCATCTGACTTCTTCAAAAGCCCCTTCACTGTCTGCACTGCACGTTCAGCTTCAGCATTGCCCTGGGGATATTTTGGGCTGCTGGTTACATGCTGGAACCCGTACAACTTTGCAAACGCTGTAAAGGCCGCTCCGGAGAATTGTGGCCCATTGTCTGTCACCAGGGTCTCACAGATTCCATGACGTGCAGAGATTGACTTAAGGTGGTGGATCACAACATTAGATCTTGTGGGAGTTAGGGAGCAAGACCTACCTGCTAGTAGTGGACTACATGTCAAGATATGTGAAGATTGCCCTGCTAACATGAACAAGTCTGCTCCCAACTTCTGCCATGGTCTGTCTGGGTATGGTGTTGGCATCAGTGGCTCCCTGTGGTTCTGTCTCTTCTGACAGCATGCTCTGCAGTTGAGAACTAACTCATTCAGCTGCTGACTCATCCCCGGCCACCATACTGACTGTCGTGCCCGTTCTCTACACTTAACCACACCCTGGTGTCCTTCGTGCAGCTTAGCGAGAACATCATTTCTCATGGTTGAGGGTATGACAAGCCTATCTCCCTTTAGCAGTAGACCATCCTGGACAGTAAGGAACACCCTGTCAGTTCAGTATAGCTTCAGTGCAGGTTCATTTATGCCATGAGCTGGCCAGCCTTCTGCACACAGCTGCATCACTCGAGCACACACACTGTCCCTCTGCAGCTGCTCTCTCAGCTCCTCCAGATAGGCAGTGCTTGCAGGTAGGTTCTCCATCACCATATCCACGTAGATATTTATGTCCTCAAACAGCTCTTTGTCAGCTGGTGTCCCTTTTCTTGTCACAGGCACTCGCGACAATGTATCAGCTGTCCACAGGCACTTCCCTGGCATATGAGATGTGGAGTAGGAATAGCGCATAAGACGCATTTGAAAGCGTTGGATCCGAGGGGGTAGAGCGTCTAGTGCTTGAGACCTCAGGAGACTCAGGAGAAGCTTGTGATCTGTCTCCAACTGGAAATGTTTTCCAGTGAGGAAGTTGCTAAGCCTCTTGCAAGCCCAGGTCAGGCTCAAAGCCTCCTTTTCCACTTGCGCATATCTCTACTCGGTGGGTGTGAGAGACTGTGACATGAAGGCTACTGGTCTCCACTCCTCACTCCAGTTTTGTAGCAGGACTCCTCCAAGTCCGTAAGATGATGCGTCTGCCATAACTTTGCATTCTCTGTTAGGATCATATACAGCTAGCACTGACAGCGACGTCAGGGCATCCTTTAAGTCCTGGAAGGATTTAGCCTGCTCGGCGCCCCACACCCAGCAGTTCTTCTTTGATAGGAGATCTCTGAGGGCTTTATCCCTCTCAGCTAGCTAGCTGCGGGATAAACTTGCCTAGCTGGTTTACCATTCCAGGGAAAGACCTTAGTTCACTCACTGTTTTAGGCTAAGGCATTTCCCTCACAGCCTCCGTCTTGCTCGGGTCTGGACTGATGCTGCTGGTGGAGATCACGTGGCCTAGGAAAGTCACCTCAGACTTTGACAGGTCACACTTGCCAATGTTAAGTGTGATACCTGCCTTCTGAATCTTTCTTAGCACGGTATGCAGGTGAGCATCATGCTCCTCTTGCGTACGACCCCACACCAGCACGTCGTCAATGTGACAAACCACGCCTTCGAGCCCTTCTGTGACCTCCATCACCATTCTGTTCTGGAAGTGTTCAGGGGTGGACACAATGCCGAAAGGTAGCCGTTTGAAATAATAGTGTCCAAAGGGCGTGATGAATGTTGTCAGTTTCGCTGAATCTTCTGTCAATGGGATTTGCCAAAACCCCATATTTGCATCCAGCTTACTAAATATTTTGGCTCCAGCCAGTCTCCCAAGTGTTTCCTCTACTGATGGTAGAATGAACTTCTCTCTACACACGGACTCATTGAGGTTAGTGAGGTCGACACATATTCGCACAGGATCCATCTTGTTCTTTCTGGGCACTACCATGATGCCAGCACACCAGTCTGTAGGCTCCTCAATTCTGCATATCACCCTGAGGCGAAGAAGAAAAAGAGAAAAAGGTGTGAAGAAGAAGAGGAGGAGGAAGCTGAGCAACTTCTTGTAGTGAAGGACATCAGTAGGGATGCTGAAGAAGAGCAACCAAAGAGGAAGCTCACAGGTTCAAACATCAGTCATCTGAGCCAGGTGGATGTTGTCACGTTTCAAGACCCCACGAAAAAAAGAAAACCAAGCAGACGTCATCGTCTGCCCACCAAACTTCTGCCCCTCAAATAACGAAGGAGAACCAAAGTGACCAGTTAGAAGAACTCAATTTAGAAAAGGCTCATCTGGAGGTCCATCGATTTGGAATCACGAGCTATAAGAAGGAGCAGCAGCGGCGTTTTGAACAAGAGAGAGCCATCATGCTGGGGGCCAGACCTCCTAAAAAGGCCTATGTGAACTACAAAGTCCTTCAGGAACAAATCAAAGAGAAAAAGGAAAAGGAAAAAGAGGAGGCTCAGCCGGGGCTGAAGAAGAAGAAGTCAAATCAAAGTTCCACAATGGTGAAATTACAGGGCATTCACCTGGATGGATGAGGCAGCCACGGTGGATGGATGAGGCAGCGACGGTGGATGGATGAGGCAGCGACGGTGTGGTGCCAATCCCTTCACCATTCACACCTAGGGCCACTCTAGAGTCTCCAGTTAACCTAACCTGTATGTTTTTGGCCTGTGGGAGGAAACCGGAGTACCCAGGATAAACCCAAGCAGACACAGGGAGAACATGCAAACTCCACACAGAAGGGTCACCGATGGTCAGGAAGTTGGATCGAACTCCTGACCTTCTTACTGTGCTGCCACAGTGCTCACCACTGCGCCACCGAGCTGCCCAGCAAGAGTCGAATTTCACATAATTTTTCTTGCTTATTTGCAACTTTTCATTCATAAATGTGTATCTTTTTTTTGAAAATGTGACTTTACTCTTGTCAATCGCTTAATTAGTCTACAGGGAAAAAAATCAAAATTGTACCTTGTTGAAGTTGCTTTTTGCTCTTGAGTAAATTCATGAAGACAAACCTGCACTTTTACTAAGGTATATTTTGTCATACTCTTTCAGTTACTTTTAATTTAACTTATGATCATTACCCTGTTCTTGCTCAAGAAATATTAACTACAATTTCATTATATAATTTGAATTATGTTAGGGTGTAAAGTCACAAATTTACAAGAAAATAGCTGCTAATTTAACAAATGCAAAGTAGCAAAAAACTGATGAGTAAAAAAGTTGTAGTTTTGTGTGGGAAAAGGCACAATTGCTTAGGGGGAAAATTAAATAACACACGAGAAATGTGAAAAAAATAGGAAAATTGATGATTAAAAAAAGTTGCAAACTTATGTGTATTTCTGTGTAAATTTATGAGATAAAAAATAAATACATTATGAAAAAAGTCAAATTTACAACAAAAATGTCACAAATTTGTGGGAAAAAATACACAAATTGTCACGAAAATAATATGAAAAAACTCCTTCCAATTCAAGATTAAAGAAATGGGCGCACGTGCACGCAGCGACCGGCAGCTGGTGAAAAAAGTCCGACGTCTGTGTCTCTGTTTTTACGCACTTTAATGTGTTTTAACAAAATTCTCTGTGTCGTTTTTGTCCTTGAATGTTCGTGGACTATATCAGCTTCATGTGTGTTTGTGTTCATGTTGAATGTAATTGTGGTTTGTAAATATGGATGTCACCTGACTGCAAAACAAATCTACCTACGGGTACAAATAAAGGAACCTGAACCTGAACCTGAACCTGAACCTGAGGCTTTCCATGTGGGACAGCTCTTGCTTGACTTTGTCCATTAGTGGCAATGGGATCCTCCTTGGTGTCTTGAGTGAAAATGGTTTGGCACCTGGTTTGAGCTTGATGGCGTATGCCTGGCGCACCTCACCTAGTCCACTGAATAATTTTGGATAGTTCTCCTTCAATATGAATGAATGAATTTATTTATTTATTTTCGGATAGTACATTACAGGTTAAAAGAAACTGTATAATATAACAACAAGGTCAAATTAGACAAAGACTCCTTCTACTATACAATTCCACGTGAGTTATCCGAAATGGGTGATGGCTGAAGCCGCAGCTTATATTGCCCACCCATATTCCATCCAAGAATTCAAAGGAGAAAAAAGAGAAAACAAGACAAGAGCGATTACAATTTAAAACAAGGCTAAGACAAAATATGACTGAGAGAAAAAGAAAACTGAGCTAGGCTAAGTTAAGCGGTTACTATTCAAAAACAAATCTAAGACATAGTGTCACAGAGAAAAAAGAAAAACTAAGCTAAAACACAACACAGGCTGGAAATGTCAATCCTTATGTGAGTTTACATGTCGTCTTGTAAATATGTTTGGAGTATTTCTTCCTTTAGTTTTTGTTTAAATTGTCCAAGCTTTGTACATGATTTTAATTCAGGTCCAAAATCGTTCCATAATCTGACTCCTTGCACTGAAATACAGTGTTGCTTGGTGGTTGTTCTCACTGTAGGCTTTTGAAATAGACATGTTCCTCTGAAGTGATATCGTTTCTCCCTTGTTTGGAACAACTTTTGGATATTTGCGGGCAGTGATAGATTCTTCACTTTGAACATTATTATTGCGGTTTTAAAGTCGATCAGATCTTTCAACTTGAGAGTTTTTTGTTTAAGAAAAAGTGGGTTTGTTGGTTCCCTGTAAGCTGCTTTGTTGATTATTCTAATAGCTCTCTTTTGAAGCATAAAGAGTGGATATATGTTTGTTTTATATGTATTTCCCCATACTTCATTACAATATGTCATGTATGGGAGTATTAATGAATGATACAAGGTGTATAGTGTGGGTTGACTCAGCAAATTTTTCACTCTGTGTAATATTGCAATTGATTTGGATACTTTACCTTTTATATAATTAATATGTGGCTTCCAACACAGTTTGTTATCAATTATTACTCCAAGGAATTTAGTTTTGGATACCCTTTCGATCTCTACATCATTTACACTGAGTTTGGGTACTGGGTAGTTGTGATGGTTGTTAAAGACTATAAATTTTGTCTTGCTTAAACTGAGCATTAATTTGTTTGAATCAAACCACAGTTTCAGCTTTCCTAATTCCTTTCCGAGTGTATCCAGAAGTTGTTCCAAATTGTTTCCACTGCATAGCAGATTAGTGTCATCAGCAAACAATATTAAGTCCATTTTTTCTGAAACTTTACATATATCATTTATATACATATTGAATAATAATGGTCCCAAAACTGAACCCTGTGGGACTCCACAGGTGACCTTCAGTAACTCTGAGTTTTTGTTGTTAACACATACAAACTGATATCTATTCTTTAAGTAACTTCTTAACCAGGACAGTGCTACCCCTCTAATACCACAATTTTGTAGTTTCTTTAATAATAGATTGTGATCTACTGTATCAAATGCTTTTTTAAGATCCAGGAATACTCCAACTGAATACTCTTTATTTTCAATGGCTGTTGATATTTTTTCTGTAAATTCCATTAAGGCATATGCTGTTGTCCTTTTGTATCTGAACCCATATTGCTGCTCACACAATAAATCATTCTTCAGTATGAAGTTGTCAATTCTCTCATAGAATATTTTTTCAAGTATCTTGGAAAATTGCGGTAATAGTGAAATTGGTCTGTAGTTGGAGAGTTCCCCTCTGTCGCCTGTCTTGTAAATCGGGATTACTTTAGCTATTTTCATTGCATTGGGAAATATACCTGATTGGAGAGACAGGTTACAGATATACGTCAGTGGTTTCACTATGCATTCGATAACAGTTTTGACTAGTAGCATGTCGATACCATCACAGTCCGTAGATGTTTTACTTTTGAACGATTTAACAATTTCAATGACCTCTCTTTCATCTGTGTTCTTTATGAAGATGGTGTCTTTTACAGCAGTGTTATTGCATATTGAATCACCTGTTGGCACCGTAGTGGGTATTTCTCGGGCCAGTTTAGGTCCAATGTTAACAAAAAAATTATTAAATTCATCTGCAGGTGAAGCTATATTCACATTCGGAGTCGATTTATTATTTTTTGGAATGTTAGTTGGGTAGCTGGTATTTCTGCGTTTATTTCCAAGGATACTGTTGATTATTGTCCATGTATTTTTAATATTGTCTTTGTTTTTTTCCAGTTCTTTACTGTAATAGTCTCTTTTACTACATCTTATTATATATGTTAACTTATTTTTGTATGTTTTATACCGCTGCTCTGCTTCTTTTGTCCTTTTCTTTATGAAAGCTTTATATAATAAATTTTTCTTTTTACACGCCTTTTGTAGTCCTTTGGTTAACCATGGTTTGTCAGTAAATTTGTGTTTAAGCTTTTTTTTAACTAATGGGCAGTTTTTTTCATAAAGAGTGGTTACAATGTTTATAAATGTGTCATAGGCTTCATTTACATCTGATACATAGACTTCTGTCCAGTCTTGCTTCAGCAAGTCCTCTTTAAAAGAACTGATTGCGTTTGGTGATTTGTGTCTGAACGATTTTGAGATTTTTTCTGGGTTGGGCCCCGTGTGGCCATGGATAAGTGCAAAGATTGGCAAGTGGTCGCTTATATCATTTATCAATAATCCACTTTCTATTTTCTTGTCGATAACATTGACAAACAGGTTGTCAATAAGTGTAGCAGAGTGAGCTGTGATTCTACTGGGATGTGTTATTGTGGGATATAGACTCATGCTGTACATAGAGTTCATGAACTCTGTAACTACATTTTGTTGATGTGGATTAAGTAGATCAATATTGAAATCTCCACAAATTGCTACCATTTTCTTACTAGTAATATTATTGTACAGCTCGACTAATTTATCTCTGAATGTCTCAATGCAAGTTCCCGGCGTTCTGTATATGCAGCTTATGATTAGATTTTTTGTTTTGTCTAGGTCAATCTCAACAGTAACACATTCCAGAATCCCTGGTAGTGCTGAGGACATTTCATTTACAAGCTTACATCTATATAGGTCATCAATATACAGTGCAACACCACCACCCTTTTTTTGAGATCTGTTAATGTTAAACATCTGATATCCCTCTATTGCCATCAGGGGAGCCTGGTCTTCATTAAGCCAGGTTTCAGAGACTGCAATAGCTGTGAATTTTCTGTTTAGCTGTTTTAAATAGTCCTGAATCTGCGAGAAGTTTTTGTTAAGACTTCTGCTATTGAAGTGTATTATTGACAGTTTACCATCTAATTGCACTTGACTTTTGAATTGCTTTTCAGTGTAATATTCACAGTGGTTATGAATATTATTGAAAAAGTGGTTCTATCACTATATCCCTATAGTGACACTGTCAAGGTGTGCAACAAGCTCTAGTCTGCAGCTCACAGACCTCCCCAGCAGGGCAGTGTGCACATAACGGACAACATGCACCTCCTCCATCTCCTCTTTCCCACCAATTCTCAACAACAGCTTGGCAACGCCCACAACATCAAGTGGCCTCCTCCCCAGTCCCAGGAGCGGCTTAGGTGCTTTGTGGAGCGCAGGTGGGTTTTCTCTGAGTATTTTCTGGAACACAGCATGTGGCAAAACTGTGACATCAGCACCCGTGTCAATTCTGAACGTCATGCTGCTGTCATGAATGTCAATGGTGACCATCCATGGATCACCGTCTGTTGTAACACTGCCGAGGAAGATGGCATCCTCATCCTCTTCCACCTCAAGTACAGATTTTGAGGCCTTGCACACACGTTTATAATGACCCTTTCTCCCACAAGCGTGACAGTTCACTTCATTTACAGGACACTCCCGTTTTGAATGTGATGGAGAGCTGCCACATGTATGACATTTTGACTGTGTCCCTTTTCCTTGCTATTCTGAGTACTGTGCGGTCTGTGAGCACGCTGAGGTTTGTTTTTAGCAGGCTTGCTACTTCCCTTGAACACTCTATCAACAGACACTGCCTCACTTGCCTGAGTTCTGGTGTCTCCTCTCAGAGAAGCTTGCTGCTTTTTCACCTCCTCACCCTGCCGTGCCATCCTGATAGCTTTCTTCAAAGTCAGCTCTGCATCTAGCTGCATGCTTTCAGACAGCCTCTTGTCTAATAGACCGATGATGAGTCTGTCCCGAAGTAGCTCATCATGCAGCACACCGTAACTGCAATGTTCAGCCAGCACATATAGTGCAGTGACAAAAGCATCTACTGTCTCACTTTCTCGCTGTTTTCGCAGGTTGAATTTGGCACGTTTATAAATTACATTCCTTTTAATCACAAAGAAGCCTTGAAAACCATCACGCACTGCTTCATACGAGCTGCGTTGAGCATCCGTCAGAGCCAGCCCACGTAAAGCATCATCCGCCTCGTCCCCCATGCAATATATCAAAGTATTTACTTGATTCTCTTCAGAGCTTGCATTGAGATTACTTGCCAGGTGAAATCTGTTGAATCTCCGGATCCATTTGGCCCACTCCTGCGGCTTAGAAAAGTCGAAGGGCTCCAGTGGCTGGATGTTAAACGTAGCGCACGCACCTGCTGCCACAGCGGCTCCCAGAGCGGTTGCGATCCCTCCGTTAGCATCTCCGTCTTCACTTGTCATGTCTGCAAACTCCCCTCTCTTCCTCCGTGGTGTACAAATGATCCTTTTTTGTTTTCAGGCTTACCTGTCTACGTTAACTACAGGACTTCTGACACCATGTCGTGTTATTAAAACACTGCGTGAGTCCAACTGTAGCTTTCAACATCACTTTTATTGAACCATGTCAACCTCGCTGCTAGTCTGTGTCTCTCCTGCCAGTCGCTTCTCTCTGACGTCATCCCTGCGTGACTGTGTAGTTCTTTTCCAAGTAACTCAATTACACCACAGAGTCCACACTTGCCGCAGCGTTTACCTCTTGCCAGACACTCTCTAGCCTTATACCGGTGCTTAGTGGACCCACAACCCAAACACTTGGGTGATCCCAGGGCGGACCTTATTTTCACAGCTGTAGCGTATTCCTCCTTGTCTTCCACGCTATCGTTGCTGGCCAGGTCCACAGCATGTGCCGCTGACTGTGATTCAGATTGCCGGAGCGTTGTTCTCTCACTGAGGTCCTGTGATAGTTTCTCCGCTGCTTTGTACTGCTGAGCTATCTCGACAGCCATAGCTAATGTCAGTTCACCGGAGTGCGTGAGGAGCCTCAATCGTGCCGCCGAGCAAAGCGTGTGTTCCGCTAACTGGTCACGAACCATCTCCTCTTCCAACACACCAAACTGGCAGTCCCTGGCCAGCTGACGCAGATCTGCAACGTACCGTTGCACAGACCGTCCAGTCCGCTGGCAGCGCTGCCGAAACTGTATTCTGCAGATGATGAGACATACCTGTCAAGTGATACAGTTTCGCTGTATTTTAATACGGGGAAAATGCAATTTTAGCAAATACGGGCGTATTGCCATTTCTGTATGCCAAAAAGAAAAATAATACGGGAAAAAAAATTATTGAGAGTGTGGAGGAACACCTCGTGTGTGACCCCCACAGTGTACGGGGCTGGCAGAGCGCTCAGCGTGAGCAATTATCACAACAGTGAGAGGTGTGGACTGATCATTATGCAGATGCGTCTTGTACCTTCTTTTGTCCTGTGGCTCCGGAACAGAGAGGAATCCCGGCGCCAGTAATGCTGCGCCTGATATGTGTGACTCTAATGCAAATGTCCATGCTTTCCTGCTGCACACTGTGATGCTAATGTGCCATGCATGCATTGTCTGTAGCTGGGTATATAAGTTGACTGTCTGCATGAAGCACCCTTTTAAACTTCAGTTCGCCGTGTTTGCCTGCACTTATTTCGATCCTCCACAAGCGCACCTAAGCAGTGTTTTTGTGATTTTCAAAATGGCTTCATGCAGCGCGCCGCCGGTGAAGAAAACAAAGCTTGAAGAAAAGGGAAATCAAGGGACTGGACGTCACCGAAAAGAATGGGAGAGTCCTAGCTTTGAGAAGGGAAAATACGCTGGATGGATAAAGGCTTCTCCAGAGGGCTCTACACACTCCTTCTGTGTTCCATGTAGGAGGAGCATAAAAGTGACTGCATCAGGGATTTTCGACCTGAAGTCGCACTTCGCTACACAGGGCCACAAAAACTGTGTAGCCAAATCGAAAACGTATCGATGGATGGATGAACATTTTCAGCCAGTGACAGAACCGACGCCTTCCAAATCCAGTGCTTCACTAGCAGAAGTGATGTTTTGTCATTTTGTGGCAGAGCACAATCTACCCCTCCATCGGTGGCAGATCACTTCAGTGATTTGGTGTCAACATTGTTTCCTGACAGCAAGAGCGCTTAAGACTTTGCTTGCAAAAGAACCAAAACGACCATGATCATCAAAGAGAGCCTGGCACCTGCCTACACAGAAAAAGTCATAGAAGCATGCAGGAAGGGGCCTTTCTCAATCATGGTCGATGAGAGCAACGACAAGAACACCCAAAAGCGTCTCGTCATCCTTGCAAGAATTTTCGATGGGGAGATGTCCCAGACCAGGCTGCTGGACATGCCCATTCCAGCATCGGGAAAAGACACCGACATTTTTGCGGAAATTGACAACTTCATGAGGTACGAAATGGATTTTTTTTTTTTTTGCTTGCATACAGACCACTTTTGACCAAATTCTTTTATTTTTTATTTATTATTTATTTATTTTTTTAGATTGCACAATATTCCATGGGAGAATGTTGTGGGCTTTGCTTCGGACAATTGCAACACGATGGTGGGTCGAGACAATTCTGTCCTTTCCAGACTGAAGGAAAAATCTCCAAATGTTTTCAGGTATGGGCAGTATTATTCACCTTCAAATATGACCTAAATATAACAAAACAAAAGCTTTAAAATCTTAACAAACATGCTTAGAGGTAACCCAAATCCCCTATAGTGTACTGTTATTTTGTATCTTGGAACTTTGCTTTACATCTGAATGTATAGCATTATATTGAAAGAGCTGAATAAGATTGATATTTTCATTGTTATTATTATTAACACAATTTCAAAGAGAATTATTTCTGATACTTAACTTATGAAACAAAAATCCATTCTGCTTTTGTTTCAGCATTGGCTGCATATGTCATCTGGCTAACCTGTGCGTGAAAGCTGGAGTGAAAGCGCTGCCCATGAAGCTGGATGATTTCCTAGTCGATATCCTCTATTTCTTCCACAACAGCTCCAAGAGACTGACGGACTTCAAGGAATTCCAGCAATTCACTGAGGTAAGTTAGATGTTAAATCCAAGGCATTTGTTCCATAAAGTAAAATTGAGTTTAATGAGAAACCTGCATTTCATGATAACAGGCAACATAATAATAGTGCCGTTAATATGCCTTCAATAGAAATGCTAGAGTCAGCAAAGGCTGCTGCTTGGAACTATAACAAGCAGCATCAGTGAACATTTTCTTGTTTCAAGTTCATCCAAGTGCATTAGTGTCACAAAGCTGACAATTAAAAACTCTTAAATTCCAAGTGTATATACAGTAACTAGCTGACAATTAAGAACGATATTCAGAATAATTCTTACTGTGTACTTTCGAATTAGGCAATCTACCTTGTGCTAATGTAAATTTGAAAAATATTTTTTTATTTATTTTTATTTATTTATTATTAATATCATTTATTTATTTATTTTTTATTTTATTTTATTTTTTTTGTGCTACTTGGCTTATTATTTTCACATTACCAAAAAGTTATGGCTCAAGATTGTGTCCATATAAGTGTACATTTGAATAAATATGTTTGAAATAGTTCATGTTGCAATTGTTGTTGTTTGTTTGGTTTTTGTTTGTTTTTGTTTTTTTGCTTCAGTTTTCTTTCATCTGCCGATAAATACAGTTTTTAAGTACTCAGTACAGGTGTGAAAGCCCCCCCAATAAGGGAGGCATGAGGTATGCCTTGACAGGTATGTGATGATGTTACTTGAATTTACAAGTAACATTTGTATAAAGAAAGAAATATACAAAATTAGTATTAAACATCACGTAACACATCAAATTAAAAGTGATATTTTAAATAAAACATTTAAATGATATTTTTTCATAAAATTTAAAAAGAAACAATGTAATAACTGCAAGGTCAAAAAATAATTTTTTGGTGTATTTTTTTTACTTCTGAAACATTTCACTATTCATCCATGACTTCGTCAGTCAGGAATGAATGTATAAAAGGATGTAAACAGACATATACCACCACTATAGGACACTTCCAGAAATTTCTTAGGAAGGGAAGGAAGTAATGTATTCAAGCCCATTCCTGCCACTGTGAAAAAATGCATCCTGTAAGTAATAATTATGAGATACTATCTCATAATTATGACTTAGTGCAGGTCACAAACAAAAGCCTGCACCGGGAAAGGAAGCCATCTTGAAACACTGGAGCAAGCTACAGATGTTGCTGAGCTCTTGACATCAAGAGAAACTCTGAATCTTCTTGAAGGAAGGTTTTGTGTGTATTCAATGACAAATATTGTAATATAATATTAAATAAAATTAGGCACCATGTTATTCAGATTTACGTTAGTAAACCATGTGCTGTGGAGCTAGCCAACAATTTCTCTCTGCTTCCAAAGACAGTAATTTTAACAGATTTTTGATGTCTTTAATGATAGCTCTGTTACTGGCCCAATGTAGTTATTTAAATAAAAACGAGTTTGCAACACTTGCAGGTGCACTAGACTGGAAGACCTATGGATGCTGCAGATGCTTACACAAGTACCCCAATCGGCCTCCAGGTGGTGACCAAGGTCCATAGGTCAATCA
Organism: Pholidichthys leucotaenia; assembly: GCA_020510985.1. Taxonomy (NCBI): domain Eukaryota; kingdom Metazoa; phylum Chordata; class Actinopteri; order Cichliformes; family Pholidichthyidae; genus Pholidichthys; species Pholidichthys leucotaenia. The sequence goes on from CM035843.1 coordinate 418,656,181, forward strand.
ACAGTTGATGAATATGTCTGCTAAGTTACAGTTGCATGATAATAAAAAAAAAAAAAAACTGGATACAGTGAAGCTCAGTTTCATTTCCATACCTTATTCTACGCAAACACTAAGGAGGCGTACACCTCATCACAACTCCCCCCACTCGGGAGATCGGATCACAACTTGGTTCATCTCCGGCCGGTGTACAAACCCCTAGTGCACAGACAGCCTCCGGCCATGTGCACAGTGAAGTTATGGTCTGAGGAGGCAATGGACACTCTAAAGGACTGTTTTGAAACCACTGCCTGGGAGCAGCTCTGCGATCCACATGGTGAGGACATCGATGGCCTCACTCACACCATCATGGACTACATCAACTTCTGTGTGGACAACACCGTACACACCAAGACCATACGGTGTTGCTCAGACAACAAACCCTGGATCAACCCTGAGATAAAAACACTTCTGAGAGAGAAGAAGAGGATCTTCAGGTCGGGGAACAGGGAGATGCTGAAGTCCGTACAGAGGGAGCTGAGGAGGAAGATCAGAGAAGGCAAGGACAGCTTCAGGAAGAAGATGGAGGACAAGCTGCGACAGAGCGACATCAGCGGGGTCTGGAGAAACCTTAAAACCATCTCTGGGCTCCAGAATACCTCCCCCCAGGCCACGGGGGGCAGGGAGTGGGCGAACAATCTGAACCTGTTTTTTAATAGGTTTGACCAACCGCCCTCCCCCCCGACTGCACAACAACCACTGCTGCCTCTAAAGACATCGAGTCCTGCTGCCCACACCCCACTCCACCAACACCCCCCCCACTCCCAACACACAGCCCCCCAACATGACCCTCACTAAGACCCAGGTGAGGACGGAGCTGAGGAAGATCAAGGCGAGGAAGGCGTCGGAACCGGACGGCATCAGCGCAAAGCTCCTCAAGTCCTGTGCAGACCAAGTGTGTGGGATTATGGAGCTCATCTTCAACCTGAACCTGAAGCCGGGGAGGGTACCACAGTTGTGGAAAACATCTTGTGTGGTATCTGTACCAAAGACTTCCCACCCCAAAGATCTGAACAGCTACAGACCAGTGGCCATGACGTCCCACATGATGAAGACCCTGGAGAGACTGCTCCTTGCTCACCTCCGCCCCCTGGTGGGACCAGTGATGGATCCACTCCAGTTCACCTACCAGCATGGCATTGGGGTGGAGGATGCAGTGATCTTCCTCCTTCACCGTTCTCTGTCCCACCTGGAGAAGCCCGGGAATGCGGTGAGAATCATGTTCTTTGACTTCTCCAGTGCTTTCAACACCATCCAACCGATGATCCTGAAGGACAAGCTGCTGTGCGCAGGGGTGGACCAGCACCTGTCATCATGGATCCTGGACGCTCAGTTTAAGCAAGACAAAATTTATAGTCTTTAACAACCATCACAACAACCCAGTACCCAAACTCAGTGTAAATGGTGTAGAGATTGAAAGGGTATCTGAAACTAAATTCCTTGGAGTAATAATTGATAACAAACTGTGTTGGAAGTCACATATTAATTATATCAAAGGTAAAGTATCCAAATCAATTGCAATATTACACAGAGTGAAAAATTTGCTGAATCAACCCACACTATACACCTTGTATCATTCATTAATACTCCCATACATGACATATTGTAATGAAGTATGGGGAAATACATACAAAACAAACATATATCCACTCTTTATGCTTCAGAAGAGAGCTATTAGAATAATAAACAAAGCAGCTTACAGGGAACCAACAAACCCACTTTTTCTTAAACAAAAAACTCTCAAGTTGAAAGATCTGATTGACTTTAAAACCGCAATAATAATGTTCAAAGTGAAGAATTTATCACTGCCCGCAAATATCCAAAAGTTGTTCCAAACAAGGGAGAAACGATATCACTTCAGAGGAACATGTATATTTCAAAAGCCTACAGTGAGAACAACCACCAAGCAACACTGTGTTTCAGTGCAAGGAGTCAGATTATGGAACGATTATGGACCTGAATTAAAATCATGTACAACGCTTGGACAATTTAAACGAAAACTAAAGAAAGAAATACTCCAAACATATTTACAAGACGACATGTAAACTCACATAAGGATTGACATTTCCAGCCTGTGTTATGTTGTAGCTTAGTTTTGTTTTTTTTTTTCTCTCTCTGTGACATTCTGTCTTAGATTTGTCTTGAATAGTAACCGCTTAACTTAGCTTAGCTTAGTTTTCTTTTCTTTTTTTTTTCTCTCAGTCACACTTTGTCTTAGCTTTGTTCTAAATTGCAATCACTCTTGTCTTGTTTACTCTTTTTTCTTTGAATTCTTGGATGGAATATGGGTGGGCAATATAAGCTGCGGCTTCAGCCATCACCCATTTCGGATAACTCACGTGGGATTGTTTAGTAGAAGGAGTCTTTGTCTAATTTGACCTTGTTGTTATATTATACAGTTTCTTTTAACCTGTACTGTACTGTATTATCCGAAAATAAATTCATTCATTCATTCATTCATGGATCCTGGACTACATCACAAACCGGCCACAGTTTGTGAGAACCCGGGACTGTGTGTCCGACATGATCATCGATAGCACGGGGGCCCCCCAGGGAACAGTTTTGGCTCCCTTCCTGTTCACCCTTTATACTGCGGACTTCTCACACAACACAACACACTGCCATCTACAGAAGTTCTCTGACGACTCTGCGATCGTTGTCCTCATCTCCAACAGAGATGAAGCTGAGTACAGAGGACTTATCCAGGACTTCGTGGACTAGTTCCATCGGAGCTGCCTCCAGATCAACGCGAGGAAAACTAAGGAGCTGGTGGTGGACTGCTGCAGGCAAGGACAACCCCTCACAACACCAGTAAACATACAGGGAACAGACATCGAGAGGGTGACATACTACAAGTACCTGGGTGTTCATCTGAACAATAAACTAGACTGGTCACACAATACTGACGCACTCTACAAGAAGGGACAGCGCAGGCTTTTCCTACTGAGGAGACTCAGGTCTTTTGGTGTACAAGGGGCGCTGCTGAAGACATTCTACGACACGGTGGTGGCATCAGCCATCACTTTTGGAGTGGTCTGCTGGGGCAGTGGCGTTACAGCAGCCGATAGGAAGAGACTGAACAAACTGATCAAGAAAGCTAGCTCTGTCCTGGGGCAGCGCCTTGACCCAGTGGAGGAGATGGGAGAGAGAAGGATGGCGGCTAAACTGTCATCTCTGCTGGAGTCCAAGTCCCACCCTATGCAGGACATAGTGAACGCACTGAGGAGCTCATTTAGCAGCAGACTACATCATCCTAGGTGCGCAACCAAGAGGTTACGCAGGTCCTTCCTACCTACGGCTGTCAGACTGTACAACCTAAGCAGGGCTGCTCGCAGAGATAGCAAAAAAACGTGACGACCTAATAGTATTGAATGCAAAAGACGCAATAGACTTACACAATGGTCCCCTCCGGTATACAACTAGGAAAATACCGGTCACTACGGAGGGTGACAATATGTATGGGTACATAATCATACTACGTAGGATAAATAAGTAGACGGTTATGCTGTTCATTCCATCTAGCTACAATGCTCCGCACTGTGTGTTTATATATTTATATGTACATATGTATATTTGCTGCTCTTGTTTTTTCTTGTCTTCTTGATTGTTGCTCTGAGTGTTGCTATCCCTGTGCTGTTGCAATCCTGGAATTTCCCCATTGTGGGACTAATAAAGGCTTATCTTATCTTATCTTATCTTATACACAGCACTCCTGCACATGGACATAATAGTATCAATCTCAAGACCTTGTAAGCATAATTATGAAGAGCAACATGACATCATAAGATCCTCTTCTTCTCTCTCAGAAGTGTTTTTATCTCAGGGTTGATCCAGGGTTTGTTGTTTGAGCAACACCGTATGGTCTTGGTGGGTACGGTGTTGTCCACACAGAAGCTGATGTAGTCTGTGATGGTGTGAGTGAGGCCATCGATGTCCTCACCATGTGGATCACAGAGTTGCTTCCAGGCGGTGGTTTCAAAACAGCCCTTTAGAGTGTCCATTGCCTCCTCAGACCATAACTTCACTGTGCGCATGACCGGGGGTTGTCTGTGCACTAGGGGTTTGTACACCGGCCGGAGATGAACCAAGTTGTGATCCGATCTCCCGAGTGGGGGGAGTGGTGATGAGGTGTACGCCTCCTTAGTGTTTGCGTAGAATAAGTCCAGTGTTTTATTGTCTCTAGTGTGGCATGTGACATACTGGGTGAACGTGGGTAGAATGGGAGATAGTGAAACATGGTTGAAATCACCTGAGATGAGGAGAAGAGCATCTGGGTGTTCTGGTCTGCAGCCTGCCAGTTACTGAATGGATGACGTCACGCGTTGTCCCAGCGTTCGCTGTCAGATTTGCATAAATAACAATGCAGATCACGTGTGAGTGTTCTCTCGGGAGATATGTAGGCCGCATGCTAATAGCTAGCAACTCGATGTCTTTGCTGCAGTGTTATTGTTTAACAGTGATGTGTCCCGGTCTGCACCAGTTGTTGTTAACATAGATCATCACTCCACCGCCCCTTGCTTTGCCACTGTCTGATGTTCGGTCTGCCCGTATCGTGTGGAAACCCTCCAGTTCAATGTTAGCATCTGCTGCTAATTCAGTTAGCCAAGTCTCTGTGAATAGAAACAGGCTACACTCCCGGTATTTGCTATCGTTGCGGGAGATAGCCGCTAGCTCATCTACCTTTCCCAGTAACGATCGTACATTCCCCATAACAACAGATGGGAGGGTGGGTCTGTACCTTATATTTCTTGCCCTCTGCCTTACTCCAGAACAACACCCACGTCGTTTTCACCTCAGTTCTCCTGATATGTCGAGTTTTTCCGTTAGCACCGGGTGGCGGTTGAGTGCTAGCAGCTCTTCCCTGCTGTACCGTCTCCTGCTATAAACAGTGGCTCCGTCCACTGGCTTGGGAGACATTTGGGGCGATCTGTGTGTCCGTGATATATGTGGAGTGAAAGGTGTCACCGGATCAGAAGAGAGAGGAAGAAAAAAAAGACTCAGAATTAAGCTGCTGTTGCAAAAGGCAGCCGACTCGTGTGGCGCCGGAAGTAGAAAAAAAAAAAGAGTCAAATCAGTGAAGAGCGTGGAGTTCGTGTTCGTCAGACACGACGCCCACCGCCCTCCATTGCGCCCACCCTATGATGGACCGTTGAGAGTGCTGGAAATAGGGGATAAGCATTTTTTGCTAGACTTGGGGGGTAAGCGGGAAAAAATTGGCATAGACAGACTCAAACCCGCTTTCGTTGTGGCGGACGAGCAAGTGCTGTTGGCTAGGGCCCCTCGGCGTGGAAGACCCCCACGGAGAGCTCCCCAGGGAAACGATTCACCAGAGCAGCCACACGGACAGACCAAAGTGCCCCCCCCCCCTCGTCACAGCCCACCCGCAGTCAGACACACTCCCAGCAGCCTCCCACCGGCACAGCAGCGCCACGGAGGCAGTAAACCCCAGTTACAGCAGATATGGGAGGAGACGGAAGCCCAAACAGCATGTGGACTGATGTTCTATTGTTCTATCTAAGATGCTGGGGGTGGGGGAGTGTAGCACCTTGGGGGAGTCAGATTGTTTAGCATCTCAGACAAGAGATAGTGGATAAGAATGGGAGAACAATGCTCAGGAGGTTCCTGGCGAGATAGCAGGAAGGAGTCAAGGACGAAGGGGGTTGAATGCAGTGTCATGCAAATGTCATGTTATGTGTGGAGAAATGCCATGAAACTTGTGAGGAGAGATTTGGGTAAAGAAGAGTGCCTGCTGAAATGATTCAGTCTGTTCTGTGCCTGAGAGATGTGAAGTGTGTAATAAACCGTCTGCCATGAGTCAGCCTCTTATTTCACACACTCCACACTGGTGGAGTGATCTTCATAGCATTGAATGCAAAAGACGCAATAGGCTTACACAATGGTCCCCTCCGGTATACAACTAGGAAAATACCGGTCGCTATGGAGGGTGAGAATATGTATGGGTACATAATCATACCATGTAGGATAACCAAGTAGACGGTTGTGCTGTTTCATTCCATCTAGCTACAATGCTCTGCACTGTGTGCGTTTATATATTTATATATTTATTCCATCTAGCAACAATGTTCCACGCTGTGTGTTTGTATATTGACATATTTATTCCATCTAGCTACAATGCTCCGCACTGTGTTTATATATATTTATTTATATATTTATTCCATCTAGCTACAATGCTCCACACTGTGTGTGTTTATATATTTATATATTTATTCCATCTAGCTACAATGCCTCGTACTGTGTGTGTTTATATTTATATTTACATATTTATTCCATCTAGCAACAATGCTCCACGCTGTGTGTTTATATATTTACATATTTATTCCATCTAGCTACAATGCTCCGCACTGTGTGTGTTTATATATATATTTATTCCATCTAGCTACAATGCTTCGTACTGTGTGTGTTTATATATTTACGTATTTATTCCATCTAGCTACAATGCTGCATGCTGTGTGTGTTTATATATCTACATATTTATTCCATCTAGCTACAATGCTCCACACTGTGTGTTTATATATATATTTATATATTTATTCCATCTAGCAACAATGCTCCACACTGTGTGTGTTTATATATTTACATACTTATTCCATCTAGCTACAATGCTCCGCACTGTGTGTTTATATATATATTTATATATTTATTCCATCTAGCAACAATGCTCCACACTGTGTGTGTTTATATATGGAAGTAAGAAGAAGGATTTTAAACTTAATTCTAAACTCTTCATTGGCTTCCCATAGAGTTTAGAATTAAGTTTAAAATCCTTCTTCTTACTTACAAAGCTCTAAACAATCAGGCTCCTTTTTATTTAAAAGATCTGATACTACCGTATCATCCTAACAGAGCACTACGCTCCCAAAATGCAGGTTTACTTGTAATACCTAGAATCTCCAAAAGTACAATGGGAGGCAGAGCCTTCAGTTATCAAGCTCCTCTCCTGTGGAATCAGCTGCCAATCTGGATTCGGGAGTCAGACTCGATCTCTGTTTTTAAGAATAGGGCTAAAACCTACCTTTTTGATATAGCCTACAATTAGGGAGGGATCATGTGCTTCTGAACCCTCCCTTAGTTATGTTGCTAATAGGTTTAGTCAGCCGGGGGACCTCCAGTAATGCACTGGGCCTCACTCCTTTCCTCACTCTCTATGAAATATTTTTTTTTTGCTGGTCATTAACATTTGTTTGTTCTCTCCCATAGATTGAGTCCCCATCGTGCTGTTTGCTCTCTACATGTCTGTTCTTTTCTTCTTCTCTATCCCCTCACCCCCCAGCCAGTCGCAGCAGATGACTGCCCCTCCCTGAGCCTGGTTCTGCTGGAGGTTTCTTCCTGTTAAAAGGGAGTTTTTCCTCTCCACCGTCGCCAAGTGCTGCTCACAGGGGATCACCTGATTGCTGGGGTCTTTCTGCAACTGTGGGGGTCCTCCCTACAGTTGATAGTGCTATGAGATGACTGTTGTTGTGAAATGGCGCTATATAAATAAAGTTGAATTGAATTGAATATATTTACATACTTATTCCATCTAGCTACAATGCTCCGCACTGTGTGTGTTTATATATATATTTATATATTTATTCCATCTAGCTACAATGCTCCGTACTGTGTGTGTTTATATATTTACATATTTATTCCATCTAGCTACAATGCTCCGCATTGTGTGTGTTTATATATCTACATATTTATTCCATCTAGTTACAATGCTCCGCACTGTGTGTGTTTATATATCTACATATTTATTCCATCTAGCTACAATGCTCCGCACTGTGTGTGTTTATATATTTACATATTTATTCCATCTAGCTACAATGCTCCACGCAGTGTGTGTTTATATATCTACATATTTATTCCATCTAGCTACAATGCTCCGCACTGTGTGTTTATATATTTACATATTTATTCCATCTAGCTACAATGCTCCGCACTGTGTGTGTTTATATATATATTTATATATTTATTCCATCTAGCAACAATGCTCCACACTGTGTGTGTTTATATATATATTTATATATTTATTCCATCTAGCTACAATGCTCCGTACTGTGTGTGTTTATATATTTACATATTTATTCCATCTAGCTACAATGCTCCGCACTGTGTGTGTTTATACAGTATATCTACATATTTATTCCATCTAGCTACAATGCTCCGCACTGTGTGTGTTTATATATCTACATATTTATTCCATCTAGCTACAATGCTCCGCACTGTGTGTTTATATATTTATTCCATCTAGCTACAATGCTCCACGCTGTGTGTGTTTATATATTTACACATTTATTCCATCTAGCTACAATACTCCACGCTGTGTGTGTTTACATATTTATTCCATCTAGCTACAATACTTCGCACTGTGTTTTTATATCTACATATTTATTCCATCTAGCTACAATGCTCCGTACTGTGTGTGTTTATATATTTACATATTTATTCCCTCTAGCTACAATGCTCCGCACTGTGTGTTTATATACTCATATATTTATTCCATCCAGCTACAATGTTCCACACTGTGTTTATATATTTATATATCTATCCCATCTAGCTACAATGCTCTGCACTGTGTGTTTATATATTTACGTATTTATTCCATCTAGCTACAATGCTCCACGCAGTGTGTGTTTATATATCTACATATTTATTCCCTCTAGCTACAATGCTCCGCACTGTGTGTTTCTATACTCATATATTTATTCCATCCAGCTACAATTCTCCGCACTGTGTTTATATATTTATATATCTATCCCATCTAGCTACAATGCTCTGCACTGTGTGTTTATATATTTACATATTTATTCCATCTAGCTACAATGCTCCACACTGTGTGTTTATATACTCATATATTTATTCCATCCAGCTACAATGTTCCACACTGTGTTTATATATTTATATATCTATCCCATCTAGCTACAATGCTCTGCACTGTGTGTTTATATATTTACGTATTTATTCCATCTAGCTACAATGCTCCACGCAGTGTGTTTATATATCTACATATTTATTCCCTCTAGCTACAATGCTCCGCACTGTGTGTTTCTATACTCATATATTTATTCCATCCAGCTACAATTCTCCGCACTGTTTATATATTTATATATCTATCCCATCTAGCTACAATGCTCTGCACTGTGTGTTTATATATTTACATATTTATTCCATCTAGCTACAATGCTCCACGCTGTGTTTATATATCTACATATTTATTCCATCTAGCTACAATACTCCGCACTGTGTGTTTATATATTTATATATCTATCCCATCTAGGTACAATGCTCTGCACCGTGTGTTTATATATCTACATATTTATTCCATCTAGCTACAATGCTCTGCACTGTGTGTGTTTATATATCTACATATTTGTTCCATCTAGCTACAATGCTTCGCACTGTGTGTGTTTATATATCTACATATTTATTCCATTTAGCTACAATACTCCGCACTGTGTTTATATATTTACATATTTATTCCATCTAGCTACAATGCTCCGCACTGTGTTTATATATTTACATATTTATTCCATCTAGCTACAATGCTCCGCACTGTGTTTATATATTTACATATTTATTCCATCTAGCTACAATGCTCCACGCTGTGTGTGTTTACATATCTACATATTTATTCCATCTAGCTACAATGCTCCGCACTGTGTGTTTATATATTTACATATTTATTCCATCTAGCTACAATGCTCCATGCTGTGTGTGTTTACATATTTACATATTTATTCCATCTAGCTACAATACTCCGCACTGTGTATCTGTATATATATATACACTACTGTTCAAAAGTTTGGGGCCACTTAGAAATTTCCTTATTTTTGAAAGAAAAACACTTTTTTTCAATGAAGATAACTTTAAACTAATCAGAAATACACTCTATACATTGCTAATGTGGTAAATGACTATTCTAGCTGCAAATGTCTGGTTTTTGGTGCAATATCTACATACAGTGGGGCAAAAAAGTATTTAGTCAGCCACCAATTGTGCAAGTTCTCCCACTTAAAAGATGAGAGAGGTCTCCAATTTTCATCATAGGTAAACCTCAACTATGAGAGACAAAATGAGGGGAAAAAAAATCCAGAAAATCACATTGAAGGATTTTTAAAGAATTTATTTGCAAATTATGGTGGAAAATAAGTATTTGGTCACCTACAAACAAGCAAGATTTCTGGATCTCACAGACCTGTAACTTTTTCTTTAAGAGGCTCCTCTGTCCTCCACTCGTTACCTGTATTAATGGCACCTGTTTGAACTCGTTATCAGTATAAAAGACACCTGTCAATAACCTCAAACACTCAGACTCCAAACTCCACTATGGCCAAGACCAAAGAGCTGCCAAAGGACACCAGAAACAAAATTGTAGACCTGCACCAGACTGGGAAGACTGAATCTGCAATAGGTAAGCAGCTTGGTGTGAAGAAATCAACTGCGGGAGCAATTATTAGAAAATGGAAGACATACAAGACCACTGATAATCTCCCTCGAGCTGGGGCTCCATGCAAGAGCTCACCCCATGGGGTCAAAATGATCACGAGAACAGTGAGCAAAAATCCCAGAACTACACAGGGGGACCTAGTGAATGACCTGCAGAGAGCTGGGACCAAAGCAACAAAGGCTACCATCAGTAACACACTACGCCTACAGGGACTCAAATCCTGCAGTGCCAGATGTGTCCCCCTGCTTAAGCCAATACATGTCCAGGCCCGTCTGAAGTTTGCTAGAGAGCATTTGGATGATCCAGAAGAGGATTGGGAGAATGTCATATGGTCAGATGAAACCAAAATAGAACTTTTTGGTAAAAACTCAACTTGTCATGTTTGAAGGAGAAAGAACACCATGCCTACTGTAAAACATGGGAGTGGAAACATCATACTTTGGGGCTGTTTTTCTGCAAAGGGACCAGGACGACTGATCCGTGTAACGGAAAGAATGAATGGGGCCATGTATCGTGAGATTTTGAGTGAAAACCTCCTTCCATCAGCAAGGGCATTGAAGATGAAACGTGGCTGGGTCTTTCAGCATGACAATGATCCCAAACACACCGCCCGGGCAACGAAGGAGTGGCTCCATAAAAAGCATTTCAAGGTCCTGGAGTGGCCTAGCCAGTCTCCAGATCTCAACCCCATAGAAAATCTTTGGAGGGAGTTGAAAGTCCGTGTTGCCCAGTGACAGCCCCAAAACATCACTGCTCTAGAGGAGATCTGCATGGAGGAATGGGCCAAAATACCAGCAACAGTGTGTGAAAACCTTGTGAAGACTTTCAGAAAATGTTTGACCTCTGTCATTGCCAACAAAGGGTATATAACAAAGTACTGAGATGAACTTTTGTTATTGACCAAATATTTATTTTCCACTATAATTTACAAATAAATTCTTTAAAAATCAGACAATGTGATTTTCTGGATTTTTTTTTTCTCATTTTGTCTCTCATAGTTGAGGTATACCTATGATGGAAATTGGAGACCTCTCTCATCTTTTAAGTGGGAGAACTTGCACAATTGGTGGCTGACTAAATACTTTTTTACCCCACTGTAGGTGTATAGAGGCCCATTTCCAGCAACTATCACTCCAGTGTTCTAATGGTACAATGTGTTTGCTCATTGCGTCAGAAGGCTAATGGATGATTAGAAAACCCTTGTGCAATCATGTTAGGCATGCAAAGCTGTAATTGCTGCAAATGGAGGATTCTTTGACGAAAGCAAAGTTTGAAGGAAAAAATTATTATTTCAAATACAAATCATTATTTCTAGCCTTGTCAATGTCTTGACTATATTTTCTATTCATTTTACAACTCATGGTGGTAAATAAGTGTGACTTTTCATGGAAAACACAAAATTGTCTGAGGTGACCCCAAACTTTTGAACGGTAGTGTGTATATGTATATATATATATATATATACAGTATATATATATACAGTGTGTGTGTGTGTGTGTGTGTGTACATATGTATATTCGCTGCTCTTGTTTTTTCTTGCCTTCTGATTGTTGCTCTGAGTGTTGCTATCCCTGTGCTGTTGCAATCCTGGAATTTCCCCATTGTGGGACTAATAAAGACTTATCTTATCTTATCTTATAATATGCTCCCATATACATGAAACACATACTGCTCAGCAAGGTTAAAACCTAACAGGTGAGATGGATAGCAGTGATCAGCTACTGTGTAGTTATCAGTCATCAATGCAGTTCTGTTGGGAAGCATATGTAAGTGGTGCTTAGGTAAACATACATTACCACAGGTGAGTATAGTATACTAAACCATTCCTCAAGTAAAAGCAGCATAATTACTCACATTTAATAATAGTAATCCCCAAAGAACTTGGGTCAAGAATGAGAACATTTCTACTGAAAAAAATACTTGCGTTACAATGTTTTGTTCTCATAAACATGTGACATTTTTCTTGTATTTTTTTTTTCTAAATTTAATTTTTTTTTAAGCTTAATAAAGCTATATTTAACCAGGCAGGGCAGATTAAGAACACATTCTTATCTACAACTGTGGCCTGGGGAAAGGGAGAAGGGACAACTAACATTCATACCTGCCCAGTTGATGCCAATTAACTAAACCTGTGCGGCGGATGATAAAATAAGGCAGCGATGCTGAGGTTTTAAGGAAGTTTTATTATCATACCGCCATAACAAGCTCCGCTCCCGGCGCCGTGCATGCGCGCCGAGAGCAAGCTCACGGCTCTCAGAGAAGGAGGAGAAGCGGACACAAAGTCTGTGTCCTGCAGCAAAGGTTGAAGTCAGGTTGAGAGAGAGTAAGTGTTACAGAACCTGTGCAGTATTTATACCCAACTCAAACAATACATCAAAGCAGATTCACAGCGGTTGGTCTGATCAAAGGGACTGCAGAACAGGCATGAGACATTTGCATTTGTGAGACATACATCACAATAGGCAGATTTGCTAGACTCTGCTCCAGCTGCAGAACAAAGAGGTTAACAGGCACATCTACATATTGATCTGAGTCTCTAGGTCACAGTAAGGACAGGACGCATGAACACAATGCATGAAAGGTAACATTATCACAGTAGTGTAGCGGAAAAAACCAGGAGTAGCGAGCTGTCTGTCCTTAGTCTGTTTGTGGGGGTTTTCCCAAACCGCCACACCTGCATGTTTTTGGCCCCTGTGGGAGGAAACTGGAGAAATCCCAGAGTAAACCCACACAGACTTGGGGAGAACATGCAAACTCCACACAGAAAGATCACCAATGATTGGGAGTGGGATCGAACCAAAGACCCTATGACCAAGGGTGAGTTGCTGTGCTGCCACAGTGCTAACCACTGCACCACTATGCTGTCCGTGCTGTACATTTTTTTTTTTCCACAATATCTTTATTGAACCTTTTTTTTTTTTTTAACAAACATGATACAAACAATCAAACACTAACACTAAAGTACTACAAAAAAAAAAAAATACCCTAAAAACACCAACAACCACCAACAAAATCAAGTCTTCAACAATGCTCCTCTGTTTAGTCTAGACAATCCAATACATAAGTATACATATTATGTTCACCAGTTTGGAATTTACAAGGTCCACACACATCATTCACCTTCTTCTTCAAGAGTTATGTTTAAATTTTTTACATAATCAATAAAAGGTCTCCATATATTCTCAAACACAATTTCCTTTGATTTCAGTATATATGTTATTCTTTCTAATGGAAGGTTTGTTAACATCTGTCTTAACCACTGAGTCACATCTGGTCTATGAGTCTTTTTCCATAATAGTGCAATACATTTTTTGGCATTAAGCAAACTGAGGTCTATGAATGTTCTTTCACTTTTATTGAAATTATGCTTTTCTGGGTACAGACCCAACAAAAACAGTTTAGGATTCAATATGATTTGTTTTGAGATTATTTTTTCAATTGTTACCCTCACCTCCTCCCAAAACATTCTTATTAATCTACATTCCCATAAACAATGAAATAGGGTTCCTTTACTTTCCATGCATTTTGTGCATGTATCTGGTATATTTTTGTTATATCTATTTAACTCCTCCGGTGTAACATACATCCGCATTAACCATTTGAAATGTATCAATTTAAGGCGTGCATTTATTGATTTGGTTTGAGCTTCTGTACAAGCCAATTCCCATTGTTCCTCTGAAATTTCAATTTGCAGATCTTCTTTCCAGTAGTTTAATCTTTTCAGTGAGTTTTCACTTGAAGATAGTGTCAATGAGTTATAAAACTCTGAAATAATACCCTTTCTTTTACTATCTTTCATCATCATTTTTTCCAAGGATGAATAAATAGGTCGAGTGAGAGCTTTATTTTGATTTGATCGAATAAAGTTTCTAAGTTGAAGATATTTAAAAAAATGTGTTCTATTGAGATTAAATTTGATCCTCAGCTCTTCAAAAGACATTATGTTGTCTGCACATGGCAAATATAAATCCTGAATCTTTTGTATCCCTTTTAAATTCCATACTTTAAATACAGCGTCCGCTCTCCCTGGTTTAAAATATTGATTACCCCATATTGGACTAAATTGTGACAATAACTGTGGTTCTTTTAAATAGTTTTTAGCTTCACACCATATTTTGATCATATGCTTTACAAATGGATTTTTAACTTGTTTTTGTAATTTTTTTGCCGAATCTGAGTATATGAATATGGGAAGAGGTAAAGGTAAATTGTATGATTCCATTTCAGTCCAGTGAGGGAGATCATTTGATGAAAAATAATATGTCATAGACCTCAGTTGTGCCGACCAATAATACAACATAAAATTTGGACATTTCAGACCTCCACGATCAAATGGTAAATATAATAAAGACAAACGTAATCTAGCCCTCCTGTTGTTCCATATAAATTCCACTAACTTTTTTTTTATTCTTGAGAATAGATCTAAAGGTGGTGATAAGGGAATGTATTGAAAAAAATAAAGTATTTTAGGTAAAATATTACTTTTAAGTATATTGATTCTCCCGATCATCGACATTGGTAGTGACATCCATCTCTGAGTTAACTCATTGATATCTGACATTAAGGCTTCATAGTTGACACTGGCGACTGATTCTAGCTTAGGCATAATTTGGATTCCTAAATATTTAAACTGATTTACAACATTGAATTGATTTACCTCAGGGGCTGGGTAATTTCTCTGGGTCTCATTTAGCATTAATATTGAAGATTTAGTTTTATTTATTTTATATCCTGATATTTCCCCAAAATTCTTTATTAAATTCAACAAGGTTGGAATTGATTTTTTTAGATTCGACATAAACAAAATTATATCATCGGCGTACAGGGAGATTTTATGTTCTGTTGGTCCAACTTTAATTCCATATATTTGTGAATGTAAACGTATCGCTATCGCTAAAGGTTCAATTGCCATAGTAAACAGTAAAGGTGAAAGTGGACAGCCTTGTCGACATCCTCTATTGATTTTTATTGGTTTTGAAATATTGTTATTTGTTAGGATTTCTGCTGTAGCATTATTGTATATTATTTGAACCCATTTTATGAAATTATTTCCAAGTCCAAACCTTTGTAGGACTTCAAAAAGAAAGGGCCATTCAACTCTATCAAAGGCCTTTTCGGCGTCCAATGATAGGAGAGCTGTATCCGGTGCTTCTTTATTAAAATAAATAATATTAAATAGTCTTCTTACATTATGGAAGCCTTGTCTACCCTTTATAAAGCCATTCTGATCTCGATTAATAATATTTGGTAAAATTTCTTGTATTCGTCTTGCTAAAATTTTACAGATTATCTTAAGGTCGGCGTTTAATAGGCTTATTGGTCTCATATTTTCACATTTATTAGAGGGCTTACCTGGTTTTGGCAACAGTATAATTAAGGCATTATTTATGTATGATGGTAAATTATTATTTTGAAATGCTTCTAAAACCATTTCCAAAAAAGGTTTTATTAATTTATTCTTAAATTTTTTATAAAGGTCAACTGGAAGACCATCTGGTCCTGCACTTTTTCCTGATTTCATATTATCAATGGCTAGCCCAACTTCTTCTTGACTAATTTTAGACTCCAATATCTCCCTGTTTTCATTTGGAATACACGGTATAGATAGTTCGTTCAAAAACCCATTTAGTTTTGTTAAATCAGGTTCATTTTTGGTATCATATAATTTTTCATAGTAATCTCTAAAGGCTCTATTAATTTCTAAAGGATCTATAACTACCTGTCCGTTACTTATAATACTGGTAATTGGTGTTTTAATTTCCAATTGTTTAATCTGCCATGCTAATAATTTTCCTGATTTTTCACCTTGTTCATAAAAAGATTGTTTCAATCTTAGAAGACTCGAGGCAGCTCTATTCGCTGATTTTTTGTCGTATTCAGCTCTCAAAATCAGTAATTCATTCTCCAACCTTGGGTCACTTGTGCTGTACATTTTTGCTTTCTTTCAATAAATTTCCAGATCTTATTTATGAATTTGACTTTTTTTCTAGTAACAATTATTTTTGGCATTAATTTGTAACTTTTTATAGTTACCTATGCTTTTTAAACAGAAAATTTGGAACCTTTTACTAATAAATTTACAATTTAGTAACTGTTTTTGTGCACCAAACCTGAAATTCCCAGTCATTTGAAACACATTTTGAAGCAAACAAAACATTTTTCATGCGACAACATACAGCCTAATGCAGGCTATGACTGCTTTCAGGGCATCTATCAATAGTCCTAGTTGCTGCTTTTTCTTGGGTCCAATATTTTGTTCTGCGAGCCCATTCTTAATCATTTGATGAAGTCTTAGATAAACATCAGTAATATCATACACATCATCGGACATTGCCAGATTGTCTTTAGCCATCAGTTCTATACACAAGTGAAAGACATTGTCAAATGCATTTTTCTGCCTATTTGAGGCAGGAGAGATAAAACCCAAATGCAGGAGTAAGTTGAGTGTGTTTAATGGCAAACGCAAAATGCAGTCCAAACAAACAGATGAATTGCGCTAGGCTGAAAGGAAAAACTACTAGGACGCGCTACAGCACACAGGAGAGGACGACACGGAGAAAGACCCGAGCATTACAGATGGAACTGATAGCAGGGGCAGTGGAAGAACCCCAGGCACATCCAGACGGAACTCGTGAGGTGTGGGAAAACTTACAAGGCTGGAGCAGTCCGAGGCAAACCTAGAAACAGTCTCGGCAAAACAGAGGGGAGGCTGAGTACAAGCTGGTGGAGGAACCAGATGAACCAGCGGTACAAACAGCAGAGCAGATCGACTGTTCAAACAATAATTCGGCAATGCACTACAGCGAACACAGAGTATCAATAACATGACTACTGATGACCTGAGTGACTGCCGGTAGAAAAGAGAGAGTGAATGCAAGGGTGTGTGAGTGAATGTTTGAGCATGTGAATGAGAATGAGTGTGTGTGTGGAGTGAGTGAGTGAGTGCAGAAGTGCTGAATGAATGCAGGTGTGGACATTTGCCTGTGTGTATGTGTGGAGAGAGTACAACCGGTAATGACAGACAGCTGGTAGGTGTTGGCAGGGAGAAGGGGGCGTGGCCCTCAGCTGGCAGGAGCCAAGGACCCAAGGCTCCTAAGGAACTGCCAGCTGATAATTAAGAAAACAACCACTCAGGAAAAAATACAGCCACAAGCCATGGAGCAGGGTTGGAGACGTCCAACCCAGTACATGACAGACATCTTCATCGCAACGATAGTCCTGATTAAAGCAACAGTCCTTTCGGCATATTTCTGTTTTTGTTTGATCAGCTGGTTGTAAGAAATTCTGAGCTCCATAAAGGTTAGGAACAGCAAACATTATGGAAGGGTGACCATTAGGTGCACGGAGATTGTCAGATGATCTTATATGATAGCATCATTCCAGGCACCTACAGCTTCACCAAGCTCCTGCTGTGTGATGAACAGAAAAAGAGTAAGAATATTTGTTAGAAAGCAATACAGGGTCATCTCAATAAATTAGAATGTCATTGAAAAGTTAATTTATTTCAGTAATTCAATAAAAAAATGAAACTCATATTATGCAGAATCATTACACACAGGGTGAGATACACTACTCAAAAAGTTAGGGATATTTGTCTTTCAGGTGAAATTTATGGAAAGCGTAAAAAGTTCACGCTACACTGATATTATATCATGAAAGTAGGGCATTTAAGTAGAAGCACGCGATGGTGATTTCCTCATCTCAAACAATTTATTGAAACTAAAGCCAACAACAGTGATGAGTATACCACAACAAAAAATGTCAATGTCTCAATAACTTGTCATGTGCCCTTGAGCATCAATTACAGCTTGACAACAACGTCTCATGCTGTTCACAAGTCAACTTATTGTCTGCTGGGGAATGGCATTCCACTCTTCTTGAAGGGCGGCCCTCAGGTCATTGAGGTTGTGGGGTGCAGGGTTAGGAGCCTCTACATGGTGATTCAGCTGATCCCATAGGTTTTCTATGGGATTCAGGTCTAGAGAATGTGCAGGCCACTCCATTTGAGGTACCCCAGCCTCCAGCAGCCGTTAAGATGAAACCTAGATGAGCTGGAGTATTGTCGTCCATGAAGATGAAATTATGCCTGTTGTTCATGTAGGGGCACAATGACTGGATTAATGATGTTATCCAGGTAGTATCGGCTTGTCACTGTACCATTCCCAAGGTGTAGGGCAGTTCTGTATTGACTAGACATGCCTGCCCAGTCTGTAACACCACCACCACCAAAGGCTTATCTGGTGACAACAGTGACTGATGCATAGTGCTGTCCTTAACATCTCCAACATCACTGGCGGCCATCATTTCTGCTCAGCATGAATCGACTTTCATCAGAGAACAGCACTGCGGCCCACTGGTCCCTTGTCCAGCATAAATGCTCCCTGGTCCATGCAAGACGATGACACCCATGCCTGCTGGTGAGGTGAGGTACCCTTGCAGGTTGTCTAGCACACAGACCACACTGATGTTAACGGTTTTGAATGGTCTGACGTGACACTTGGGTGCCTCTCACCTCCCTTAAATGTGCCTGGAGTTGAGTGGCTTCATCATCCGGTTCCACGGGGAACTGTTCACAAAGAAGTGGTTGTCAGTGTGGGATGTGGCCAAAGGACGTCCACTTCTCTGCCTTTCTGTGACTCTTCCAGTCTCTCTGTATCTCTGTTGCAACCTGCTGATGACACTCTGTGACACTCTAAGCTCAGTGGCCACTTCCCTCTGAGAACATCCTGTTTGAAGCCCCGCAATGATGAGGTACTGTTGATCAATTGTTTGGTGTCATCTTGGTCTCATGATGTCAAAATGTGAACAGCATGATGAAGAGGACTGTTTAAATACCAATTCTAATGGAAGCAGAACATTTATTGGTCAATTCATGGATCAAACACCTGTTGTGAATGTTGCCATTAAGCACCTTGTTAGAGAACAGCAAGTTACGCAAAAAGTATTGAAACACTGAACAGTTGGACATGTGCATTCAAAAGGTTAGAGAAGGTCAAATTAAGTTCACCTGTAAAGGTTGTAGTGCATTGTAGGTGCATCCTGAAATTTCACCCGAAAGCCGAATATCCCTAACTTTTTGTGAATAGTGTGTATGGACCTAACTAACTCCAGACAGACAAAAAGTCCCATGTGCAAAATGAAGCCCCTGACGTTTCAACTCGCTTAGAAGAGTGGGAAACTGGAGGGTATTTGACATAGAGGCTCCCTCCAACTTGTCCACTAGATGTCAGCTTTTAGTATTCACATTGAGAATGTAGTTTTATAAGGATCTCTGCTAACTTTAAATTTGTTATTATGTTCAGTTTATTTTGTATCTAGTTGCTAACCTTAACCCACAGGGTAGTAATATAGGACAAGCATGATGGTTATGAATTTCTGAATTTATTTGAATGGTCTCTTTAAAGTGCTCAGGAGAATGTTAAAATATTGTAAATGTTACATTGGATATATAAAACATTCACACCACAGTTAAAATACAAGATTTAGGTGATGGTAGGTGTGGACCCTAACAGAATGAATTCTATAATTAAATTAAAAAGTGCTTCGACAAAGAGTTTAAGAGTGTGCACACTTATGTAACCAGATTATTGTAAGAACTGATCGTCTTTCAAATGAATTGTAGAAGCAACTGGTATAATGTGCCATCATTGCATCGCCCACCCCAGAATTCTGGCAGTGGTGCGGGGGACAGGGTCAGGTGCCCGTGGTCCCAGGGTGGTGGTGGTATGTCTGACCCCATGTGTGTGGGAGTGCATGTGTATGTGTGTGTGTGTGGGGGGGGGGGGGACTGACATGTGGGTGCACTCTAGAGCTTGTGGTCAGACTGCATGCTGAATACCTCCCAGGGTTGGGGTGGGTGGTCGCTGGCCTGTTGCTAGGTGGTGTCCTGAGGATATGATGATGTCAGACCCTGGCCTGCAGGGCCCAGCACCCTTCACACTGGGTTGGGATCTGGGGGGTGGGGGTGCCTTCTGGAGCCAGTCAAGAAGTGTGCTTCGGGTGGGGGGGGGGGACTCCCTACCAGTCTTACCTATCCCTTGTTCTAGGGCTATCTATAGCTTCTACCTATCCCTACTTAGGGCTTTGGGGTGGTGGTGAGCTGCGTGGTGCCAGTGAGGAGGGGCAGTCTTTGCTGCGCTGCATGGCCGCCCTCACTTAAGTTTTAATTGTACTGTAGATACTGAGGGGTTGGGTGGGAGTTGGGGGGAGCCCTGTGTTATGTCCATAACTTGGTAGTCAAGAAGGAGGCTCAAGTTGCAGTTGAACGTAACGTTTATTATATAACGTTACGTGGCGGTGCGGTGGCGCAGTGGTTAGCACTGCACCAGCACAGCAACTCACCCTTGGCCATGGGATCCCTGGTTCGATCCCAGCCCCTGACCAACAGTGATCTGTGTGGAGTTTGCATGTTCTCCCCGTATCTGCGTGGGTTTACTCCGGGATTTCTCCGGTTTCCTCCCACAGGCCAAAAAACATGCAGGTTAGGTTAATTGGAGACTCTAAAGTGGCCCTAGGTGTGAATGTGTGTGTGGATGGTTAAGAGACAGCGCCATACCGTGGCTGCTTCATCCATCCAGGTGGATGCCCTCAATTTCTCCTCTGGGGATCAATAAAGTATCCAAAATCAAAAAAAAATCAAAAAATAACAGGAGCAAACAATAGGTGCTCCGTACAGCCAAGGGGTCGATGGCGAAAGAGGACGTGCCCCTTCCGCCTGTGCATTTTATATCCTGGGGTGACAGCGGAACCGGAAAGGCGGGCTGTCACTCCCACTACACCCAGGGTGTGCCCAGCACCACGTTTGTACACTACACCCACCCCCCCCCCCCCGCGTAGGAAAATGCCAAGCACACAGATTGGGCCCCTCCCAAATTTAACCCGACTCATACGCTAATATCAAAACACATATATACAGAAATAAATAAACCGGCCTATCCATTCACACAAAATAAACTAGAGGGGGCCAGGCAGACTACCGACCCACCTCACACGGCTAGACGGATTATTCTGCTGTCTTTGGAATTAGAAAAGAGTCCATAAAATAAAATCAGCCGTGCTCCTAAGGCTAAAATAATCCCATAAAACACCTATATACATATAACCAGAACACTCATAACAAAACATAAGCAGACAATATATACACCCAATCGTTTGCCAGCCCCCACCCCAACACCCTCACCCCACGACTCGGGCAATTCACACAAACCACATACTGTAAACATAATACAAACAGTGTTGGAGAGTTGGGTTTTTTTTCAAACTCAGGGCAAAATGCAACACGTATAAATTGACTAAATAATTTCAGGGTAAAATGGCATAACAACAACAATTAAACACCATGCCAACCCCCCCCCCCCCCCACACACACACACAGTCACCTTACAGTCCAAACTGGAGAAGCCACCCCTGGATTACCATCTGGCAGATCCCTCCCAGAGTGCCTTCGCCTCCTCATCTCTGGGAATGAGCCACGCCGGCGCCTCTTCTCACCCACGCGCCACAGCTCGCTGGGGTGTCTCCATGACTCATTGGACAGTCCCAAGTAGCCGTCCTCCCAGGCAGCCACCACTCGCAGCCGCCCCTGGTCATCTCGTCATTTTCTTTTCACGTGTACACCCCTCACCCGAACTTCTACCCTGGGCCGGACTCCTTCACCGATGCACAGAGGAGCTCTATTGGGCTGACGGTGACCACCATGCTGTGACCAGGTCGACCCTCATCACTGACCCGGTCCGGAGTCCTCCTGGGACTCCAGTGTCATTGCCTGGCGCGTCTTGGAATCACGCCTGTCTGTCTCGCGCCTGTCGGTCTCGCCCCACTCTCTTTCATTTCCAACACTGGCACAGCACCCGTGGCTCCTCCAGCCATCCCGGGCGTTCCGCTGTGCCATCCAGTTCCCACATCCAGGGCAACTTGGACACTGGCATCGGAACCCTCCCGAGATGGCGCTCCACGATGTTGGTCTTGCACCCCTCCCATAACACCATGCCAGTCACTGTCCCAAACCGCGTTGTCCTCCACATGCAGAGCAGGTCAGTCCCATAATCCGCAGCCCGACCACTCTTCTCCGGTGCCGCTGGTGATCGTGAACCCCAGGCCATAGAACATATCCCAACCCATAATGTTCAACCCGGTAGCAGTCACTACAAAATGGACACTCGCCATCATCGCCGACTCGTACCTCGCCGTCAGTTCCAGTGAGCCCACAACGGCTAACTTGCTTCCTCCATAGCCAAAGCACGGCGTCGACAGTCCTCTTACGTGGTGATGCGGGGACAGACTCCTCACAGTGGGCCAGTTCAACACAGAAATCGCTGATCCCGTGTCTACTAACAATGGCACTTCTATGCCGTCCAGCAAAACGTTGCAGTAAATCCGCCCATCTGTGCAAGGGGAGACGGTATGAATAACCGTAGGAGTCACAGCGGGGAAGTCTGTCTTCAGTCTTCGGTCCCCTTGCTCAAAATTCTTGAAGGCCCTGGCAAAATGGTGCAACACACCACACCTGCTACAGCGCTTGCCCTTCACCGGACACTCTCTTGCTTTGTGCCGGTGCCTGGTGGTCGTCGTCAGCCTCCGTCGGTCTATGATGACCATGGAAGAGAATCCTAAATGTCTACTCTGCTGGAACAGCACCGCCTGTGGCTGAACAGGCCGATGCGCGCCGGTGTTCTACCTTCCAGCGTTGGGCGTTGGTAGGATTCAAGCCTGGGCAGGAAGATATGGAGGACAAGATGTTACCCATGCAGCATGTCCCCCCTCTCCACATCACTGATGAATCCAAAGGAACAGCAGGGCTGCTATAGTTTGGCACCAGCGCCGTCGCAGGAGCTGCCAGAATGATGTTGAGCACAACAGAGAACTGCCTTAGGGGCTCCGACTCCGGATTTTTCCTCAGGATTGACTCCCGAAGCCTTTCCTGTAACCGGGCGTGCCGCAAGGCAGCGGAGGTTTGAAATCAGGGTTTACCTTCCCCTAGATGGGCTACCTTCCCAGGTTGATGAGCCACCATCTACCCGAAGCATCTGGTTTTTTCGGTGTCTGGTGGACCCGCAGCCATAACATCTTAGCATTCCCGGGGTGGACCTAATTCTTACAGCAGCGGCGTATTCCTCCTCATCCATGCCATCTTCGGTGTGTGAGTCCTCAGTCAGTGCCTTCAAACATGGTTCCTCGCACCTCGATGTGCTTCTCTCGCGGAGGTCTTTCAATAAATTTTCCGCTACCTCAAACTGCTGCACTATCTCAATAGCAGTGGCTAATGTCAGTTCACCCGGGTAGGTCAGGAGCCTCGAACGTGCTGCAGAACAAAGTGTGTGCTCCGCCATTTGATCACAGACCACTTCTTCCTCTAGGGCCCCAAATTGGCACTCCTCTGCCAGCTGACGCAGGTCTGCAACGTCACGCTGCACTGTCTCTCCTGTCCGCTGGCGGCGCTGCCGAAACTGGATTTGTCGGACTATGACATTTTCTGAGGCACGAAAGTAGCATGCCATTAGCTTCACCACGTCTTCATAAGTACCAGCCTCTCGTAGCATACCAAGGATCCTTTTTTTTTGTTTTTTTTTTTTTTTTGTTACTTATTTGTACCCGTAGGTAGACTTGGTTTGCAGTCTGGTGACAAGCCACCGGCTGCTGGTCGCTGCGTGCGCGAGCGCCCTAAACCTACATGTTTTTGGTATGCGGGAGGAAACCGGAGAAATCCCGGAGTAAACCCACGCAACACGGGGAGAACATGCAAACTCCACACAGCTCACTGTTGGTCGGGGGCTGGGATCGAACCCACGACCTCATGATCCCCGCGATCCCCCGGCCAAGGGTAAAACTGTGCTGCCACAGTGCTAAACCACTGCGCCACCGTGCAGCCCATTTGACCCTCCATACCAAGACTATGAACCAGAATTGCTGTTGCACATGAATTCTTGAGCTCACCGAGGTTAAGGGCTACCAGAAAATTCTGGAAAGCTGCGTACCATGTAGCCCAGGGGACCGGCGGCTAGCCCGGAACCTCCAAAAATGGCCGAAAATCACAAACAGCTCACTCCATACCTTTTATCTCGTGGCCAAATGTTGTCCATAACTTAGTAGTCAAGGAGCACGCTCAGGTTGCAGATGAACATAGCGTTTATTATATAACAGGACCAAACAATAGGTGCTCCATACAGCCAAGGGGTTGATGGCGAAACCTCTTTCGCCATCCCTTTATACCCCGACTTTCGTGCCCTTTATACCCCGGAGTGACGGTGGAACCGGAATGGCAGGTTGTCACTCTCACTACACCCAGGGCATGCCCAGCGCCATGTTTGTACACTACACCCTGCTCTCCACAAATAGTGGGGAATCCCACCACACCACTCCCCCTAGTTTTAATTGCACTTTAGTAGTACATACATGCTCACCCATTTTTTATCATATTACATGCACTTGCATCCAGTTTCACCACATAACATACACTTGTGCCCATTCAAGATAAGATAAGATAAGATAAGCCTTTATTAGTCCCACAATGGGGAAATTCCAGGATTGCAACAGCATAGGGACAGCAACACTCAGAGCAACAATCAGAAGGCAAGAAAAAACAACATCTACCACAATTCATACACAATTCATTCACCACAATTCATACACAGTCCTACGTACTTGGCATGGGTGGGGGGCAGGGAAGGATGGGGGTCCTCACCCACCCCTGCTTCCCTCCTTCCACTCTGGGTGGGGGGGCTGGTTGGCAGCCTAGGGCGTGGTGCAGGCCTTTGGTTCCGTACTCTGCGTGCGTTGGGTTGGTGGGTTGCAGGCCTGGGCTGGTGACTCGCTGCTCTGGGTCTCCTGGGGCCCTCACCCCATGGCTGGGTGATGTCTTAGTGTTGCGCCTGCACCTAAAAGTCAAACACGCCAAGTCCCTTTGCTTCCTTTTTTTTTTTACAGCTGCTCCTGCTTTTCTTCATGGCCACGAGAGGAGTCAGAGACTAATTTTTCTTCTTGTGATCTCCGCACGCTCAACGGGACAGCCCCTTGACGTCACGGACCAACAAGCAATTTTTGCGCGGCCAGGACGATTTCACCACTCCCGGCCGGCACTTACCACCCCCCCCCCCCCCCCACCTGCACAGAGCTTCTCCTGCTCGCTGCCCAAGCTGCATGATCGAGACCTCAGCCGCCTGCCGAGCCCTCTGGGAGGGAGCGTGTGGCGGGTTGGTGTAACCCCCACAACAGACTGGACAGATACTGCGCTCGGCTAGAGCAATTAACAGAACAGCGAAATGTGTGTATTAATGTCTACAGGCAGCCCCACTTCTTCTGGCTCACTACTGTGATGTTAATGTGCCTTTCATGCATTGTGTTCATGCGTCCTGTCCTTACTGTGACCTAGAGACTGAGATCAATATGTAGATGTGCCTTGTAACCTCTTTGTCTTGCAGCTGGAGCAGAGGCCAGCAATCTGCCTGTTGTGATGTATGTCTCTCAAATGCAAATGTCTCATGCCTGTTCTGCAATCTCTTTGATCATACCAACTGCCGGGGAATGCTCTTTTATGTATTGTTGTAGTTGGGTATATATACTGCACTGTAATCCTTGCTCATCCTCTCACTCTCTCTCTTCAACTGCTGCTGCTGGACACACACTCTGTGTCCCCTCATCTGAGAGCCTGAGGATCCCGCTCCGGTCTGCTCACACTTGCACCGGAGTGGGGATCCTGTGAAGGCGGTATGATTTAATAAACCTGCTTAAAACCTTCACCAACGCTGCTTTATTTCATGCCGCTTCAGATGCATGTTAAAGGTAAAGGCTATAAGACCATTTCCAAGCAGCTTGATGTTCCTGTGACTACAGTTCCACATATTATTCAGAAATTTAAGATCCATGGGACTGTAGCCAACCTCCCTGGACGTGGCCGCAGGAGGAAACTTGATGAAAAATGGAAGAGACGGATAATACAAATGGTAACAAAAGAGCCCAGAACAACCTCTAAACACATTCATGGTGAACTCCAAAGTCAAGGTACATCAGTGTCAGATCGTACCATCCGTCGTTGTTTGAGCTAAAGTGGACTTCATGGGAGACGACCAAGGAGGACACCACTGTTGAAAACAAATCATAAAAAAGCCAGACTGGAATTTGCCAAACTGCATGTTGACAAGCCACAAAGCTTCTGGGAGAATGTCTTATGGACAGACGAGACAAAACTGGAACTTTCTGGCAAGGCACATCTGCTCTATGTTCACAGACGCAAAAATGAAGCATACCAAGAAAAGAACACTGTCCCTACTGTGAAACATGGAGGAGGTTCTGTTGTGTTCTGGGGCTGCTTTGCTGCATCTGGCACAGGGTGTCTTGAATCTGTACAGGGTACAATGAAATCTCAAGACTATCAAGGCATTCTGGAGAGAAATGTACTGCCCAGTGTCAGACAGCTTGGTCTCAGTCGCAGGTCATGGGTCTTGCAACAGGATAATGACCCAAAACACACAGCTAAAAACACCCAAGAATGGCTAGGAGCCAAACATTGGACTATTCTAAAGTGGCCTTCTATGAGCCCTGATCTAAGTCCTATTGAACATTTGTGGAAGGAGCTCAAACATGCCGTCTGGAGAAGGCACCCTTCAAACCTGCAAACAACTGGAGCAGTTTGCTCATGAGGAGTGGGCCAAAATACCTGCTGAGAGGTGCAGATGTCTCGTTGACAGTTACAGAAATCGTTTGATTGCAGTGATTGCCTCAAAAGGTTGTGCAACAAAATATTAAGTTAAGGGTACCATCATTTTTGTCCAGGCCAGTTTCATGAGTTTGTTTTTTAAAATAATCCTGTTGAACCACAATTCAAAAGCATTGTCTGATTTTCATTGGTTAATTTTCATAGAATTTTTATTTATTACCACTTTTGTCAGATTCAAGTTAATTCTGTGACCATTGTGGGTTTTTCTTTCATTAACAGAGGGGTACCAACAATTTTGTCTACGGCTGTACATAATACAACAGTTAGTTCCGATCGAGTAATTTGATTGGACAATGGGGATTCCAGGAGTTACTATATTCCACAATAATCGCACTTTGACATTTCACTGGATATGTATCACTTTGTTTCAAAGGTGTTCTAGTGACTGCTAATTACTAAGTCATTTACTCTCAAGTCTACCAAAGATATCTTTATTTCCACAATGAGGTGCTGTTTGTAAAGAAATCATCTCTGACCCAGAGGCCCTACCCCGCTTTTGTAAACTTTATTGAGTTTTCAAAGTCCTACCCTTGTAGGATGCAAGCTACTTCACGTCTGTTTTTAAAAACAGGTGAGCTAGAGTTGGATTTATTGTCTTAATTAGCAAACCACAATACCTTTATGGTGATGGACTCTTTATTTTATCTGAAAATACCAAGAAAAGGTGAAGAAAGTGTGCCGAAGCCAAATTGCTAGCATGCTAACTAGCCACCTGTTCGATCTCACGGTGATCACAAACCTACTCAACAGGTGACAGGTATATATTATAAATACTGACTTTTGCACTTGACAGTATTTCAATTTGTTTACATGTGTGTGAAATAACAATAGACCAAATTCTTTCCATATGATGCTGATTGACATACTTAGCAACAGTTAATGGGTACATTTAAAAGGGACTATTTTTCTCGGCGGAGCAAAATAACTAAATCAATTATAATATTTTGTCCTGTCATTTAGTAAACGGGTGGGCTCGTGGCTGTCTTGGAGTTGTGTGGCCTCAGGCCCTTCGTATTCTGTGGAGGCTGTCCTGCTTGCCTGTGATGGGGCTGTTGGGTGCTGCAGGGTCCTATGTGATCTGCTGGTTTTGGTCTATTGCGTTTATCAAGTTCAAAGTCAACACTAGGTGGTATCCAGAAACAAATGGGGGAGTCACAGTGGATCTCGTGGTGCAGTTTTGTGGGACCAATGTTTCAGGTTGCTTATTTTTCAGACGACAAATTTAAAAGTAAATCTGGTTTCTTAAAAGACAGATGTAAAGGCAATTGGTGAGAAAGAATGAAACTAAGTCTTTGAGTACGGTTCTATAGTTTTATGGGTAAAAATTGTACATGTACAGATACAATATATCTTCAGTCATATGAATCAGTTTGCTGTCAATGAAGAGCAAGTGTCTGAACCCAAAACATTTTATCAGGAGACTGTTAACAATTGAATCTTATAAGCTAAACAATGGTTCTGTGACGTGAGAAAGGCTGGTCCAGCTGGCGTTCTTGACCCTGGACATTGAGAAGCCCAGGCTAATCACTGGAGAAAGTTTGGAAACTCAGGCACCACATTTGGGCAAAATTTTCCTCTTCATCTGATCATCATTTTGGCTGTGTTAGTGCATATGACACAGTTGTGCGAAATAAAGCCTTTCTCTATGGGGGTGGGGGGTTGCTGAAAAGACAAACATGTCCTCTTCCAAAAAAACTGCTGTTAAAGTTTTACAGATGAATATTTTTTTCTGCATAAATCTCTTGAACAACTTCAGACCTGCTCAGAACTACCAAACATTTAATCATTTTGAGGATTTTAAAATCCTGATAATTATTCAGTATTCCATAGTTTTGATGAAGACTGAAGTTAATCAGAAGAAAAAAGCAGAACAAATATTGATCAGTACTGTTTTTATAGCAGTCTTTGTTACGGGACGTTTTTGTCCTGAATGACTTAAGAGGGTCACAAATTTTAAATCTGATACTAAACAAAAACTAACAGTGCATCAAAGTCAATATTCTGGATAATCTTTGACATATTTAAACCTGATTTTAAAAAAATCCCCCAGCCACCCAACATTAGTCGGCATTCTGACGTCTAGCCAGTGTCTTGCCAATGTGCTTGTGACCACTATAAGAAGTATTCCTGATGGAACTTGCCGACACTGGCCCAACATATGTGTGCTCTTGGGGAAGTAACTGTTTTATTTTGCTTTCTACTGATCATATCATGGTAAATTTAGTGCTCAGAACCACAGACAATCAGACAAAGCCCTTAGTCAAAGCGCTCATGTCAGGAGGTTCAGTCCTTGTTTGCCAGCAGATCGTCCAGAATACGCTCACACATGTACAGGCAGCGAGGCACGTGGAAGAATCCTGAAGGAGAAAAGAAACACGCGCTGAATTTGCAGATGTGATGTTTGTATTTAAAAAAATCTGCACGGAGACAGAAAAGTCTCTGAGCCTAAAAACTGAGGTAAAACGGCAGAACTACAGTCTGACCGACCAACATCAGGATTAAGAGGTTTTTTCTTAGAAATCTGCAACTTCTTTATTGTAAATGTGTTAAAATTGCTAGTTATTCTGGTAATTTTTTATTATTATTTGCAAAAAGATTGTGTTGCTTTTCCTGCAAAATTGTGTAGGTGTTTTCCTCATTAAACTAATGTTTTTTTTTAATTATTTTTAAAAATATTTTTGGTATAAATGTTTTGCTTTTTCCCCCTAAATTTGGCATTTTTTTCTATGTAAATTTAAAAACATCGAGTAAAATTGAAAGCTCTTCCATGTAAATTTATGACATTTCTCTCAGTAAAGTTATAAGCTTTTTTTTTTGATAAATTTTGATATTTTGGGTATAATCGCCTGCTTTTTTGATAAGATTATCTTATGTGATTGTTACCTTTTCAGGTGAAAATGCAGCCTTTTACATATAAATATGCAACCATTTTCTAATAAAAATGTAGCTTTTTGGGATAAATTTGTGACTTTTTTCTTACCAATTTGTGTTTTTTCCCCTAATAAAGTTGTAACATTTTCCTTACATTTCAAGAATGCTTTTTCATAAATTTTCAGCTAGTTATTAATTTTAATCATAGCACTACAGTTGATAGTGCTATGAGATGACTGTTGTTGTGAAATGGCGCCATATAAATAAAGTTGAATTGAATTGAATTGAATTTATTATATTTTTCTTTGTAAATCTGAGATAAGATAAGATAAGATAAGATAGGCCTTTATTAATCTCACAATGGGGAAATTACCTTTCATGGGCAAAACTACAGTGCCTCTTAAATAAATTTAGTGCATTTTTCTCATAAAAAACTCCAACTTTTTCCGGTAAATTTGTGACATTTTCACCAGAGGTGGCTCTTGGGCCACAGATGAACCCAATCCATTTTGGAGGTGATCCATGAGCACATACAGTTAGGCCCAAAAATATTTGGACAGTGACACAAGTTTTGTTATTTTAGCTGTTTACGAAAACATATTCAGGATACAATTATATAATCAATATGGACTTAAAGTGCAGACTCTCAGCTGTAATTTGAGAGTATTCACATCCAAATTGGAGCAAGGGTTTAGGAATTACAGCTCTTTAATACGTAGCCGCCTCTTTTTCAAGGGACCAAAAGTAATTGGACAATTGACTCAGAAGGCTGCAAAAAAAAAATAACAAGGCTGCATGGGCTCTTCCCTCGTTAACCTGTCATCAATTAAGCAGTTAAAAGGTCTGGAGTTGATTCCAGGTGTGGTGTTTGCATTTGGAAGCTGTTGCTGTGAACACACAACATGCGGTCAAAGGAGCTCTCAATGGAGGTGAAACAGACCATCCTGAGGCTGAAAAAAAAGAAGAAATCCATCAGAGAGATAGCAGAAATGTTAGGAGTGGCCAAATCAACACTTTGGTACATTCTGAGAAAAAAAGAGTGCACTGGTGAGCTTGGGAACTCAAAAAGGCCTGGATGTCTACGGAAGACAACAGTGGTGGATGATCACAGAATCCTTTCCATGGTGAAGAACAACCCCTTCACAACATCCACTCAAGTGAAGAACACTCTCCAGGAAGTAGGTGTATCAGTATCTAAGTCTACCATAAAGAGAAGACTTCATGAGAGTAAATACAAAGGATTCACCACAAGGTGCAAACCATGAATCAGCCTCAAAAATAGAAAGGCCAGAATTGACTTTGCCAAAAAACACCTGAAGAAGCCAGCCCAGTTCTGGAACAGCATTCTTTGGACAGATGAGACTAAGATCAACCTGTACCAGAATGATGGGAAGAAGAAAGTTTGGAGAAGAATTGGAACAGCTCATGATCCAAAGCACTACATCTTCTGTAAAACATGGTGGAGGCAGTGTGATGTCATGGGCATGCATGGCTTCCAATGGCACTGGGTCACTTGTGTTTATTGATGATGTGACAAAAGACAGAAGCAGCTGGATGAATTCTGAAGTGTATAGGGATATACTTTCTGCTCAGATTCAGCCAAATGCAGCAAAGTTGATTGGACGGCGCTTCACTAATGATCCAAAACATACTGCAAAAGCAACCCAGGAGTTTTTTAAAGCAACGAAGTGGAATATTCGGCAATGGCCGAGTCAATCACCAGATCTCAACCCAATGGAGCATGAATTTCACTTACTCAAGACAAAACTTAAGGCAGAAAGACCCACAAACAAGCAACAACTGAAGACAGCTGCAGTAAAGGCCTGGCAAAGCATCACAAAGGAGGAAACCCAGCGTTTGGTGATGTCCATGGGTTCCAGACTTCAGGCAGTCATTGCCTACAAAGGATTCTCAACAAAATATTGAAAAGTATCATTTTACTTAGGGCTATGTTTATTTGTCCAATTACTTTTGAGCCCCTGAAATGAGGAGCGTTTGTATAAAAATAGCTACAATTCCTACATGTTTAATCATATATTTTTGTTCAACCCCTTGAATTAAACCTTAAAATCTGCACTTCAATTCCGTTGTAGTTGTTTCATTTCAAATCCAATGTGGTGGCATGCAGAGCCCAAATCATGAAGATTGTGTCACTGTCCAAATATTTCTGGGCCTAACTGTACCTCCTCCAAGGCCCTATCCTGCAATGTACAGAGGGATGGAGGCAGTGAGGTATGGACAGCTGGATGGAGAAATGGAGGGAGGAAAAGAGCCTTGGCGGAGGTTTGCACTTTCTGATTTCTTTTCCAGTTGGAACGTAAATTTTAACTATGTTCTCACCCTTATATGGGCCTCCTTTGAAATCCAGTGCCACTTTCCCTTCTTGAGTCAAATAGCCAAACCACTCACCACTTTTGTCATCGGGAAACTGCAAGGAACACAGAGAACATTGTTAGCACATTATATTTACAGTGCAGTCAAATACGTATGGTACGTTTCCATGTTAAAGGTGATGTGAGCTGTATTTTGCACTTTTTAATTAAAATAAATAAACAACTCAAATCTTCAGCGGTGACTGAGTGCTGTCATCGACTGCTGAGCGCTCCTGTTTATTCTCAGAGTCTTGTTTACACTGCCGGCCTGGCCTGCCTCTGTTGCTTGGCAAAGTGATATCAGGCGCTGTTGGCCGCAAAGGCTTATGGGAGAGAGTGGCCATATTGTGCAGCTTACATGTTGCTTATAAACAAGTACCTGTCACCATGGGTTGATGCCGTCTCAGCGCTCAGCCCATGTTTTCCTCCATCCCTACTTCTCATTGAGCAGCGTCTCAGCAGGCTCCCAGCTGGCAGCATTACGGACAGCTGGGGCCAGTTAGTCCTCATCAGCTGGGGCACTGCCAATGAGAATAAATAGGAGCAGCCTCGATGACTCGGGGCTGCGACATAAGCACTGCTAGGCTGAAGCCCCTTCGTCTGGTGTCAGCCTCTACTCCCTTTACAGCATTCCTGTGTTTGTAACCCGCTGTGAGTATGCACGCCTTATTACCCCTATGTCCGGTACGAGCTTCCTGCTCCTGCGCTATGCAACCTGTGAGTGTACCACTGTATGAGTATCTGTGCTCTCCTCATCCCTCATCCCTCACCCTTAATAAAACATCACAACTCACTGGCTCACCCTTGGCTCTTATTGCGTGGCTCCCTAGAGCCGTGCGTGACAGTATGTCGCAGCCAGACGAGTTACCGGCGGCCGTGAGTCGCCGTGGAATTGTACCTTTCTGTCCGGGTGTCAGCGCTGCTAGCAAGCCGTTTCCCAGGAGTCACTTGCGGCGCCAGGGCGACGAGCTGAGATCCATCTCGGGGGCTGTCGACGGGACGCTCTTCACCCTGCACGACGCCTCCAACGCGAGACGCTGGCATCCGGGCCGTGCTGAGGAACTCCTGGACTGTTACCCTCATTCTGTGTTCCATCTCGAGGTCAGTGCCAGGATAGACGCCACAGGTACACAGCGAGAGAAGCTCCGCGGGTTGGATGGAAATCCCGGCAGGAAGCCGAAGTGGATGACGTTGCCCCCCGCTTCGGGATCCCGTTCCTGCTGCCATTCCAGTCCGGGAGTTTGCGCCAACCAGAGGGCTTCCCCCGACCTGCGCCACGTCACTCGGGATTCCCTTCAAGGAGCCGCAGCTGACAGCAGTTATGTCTGGGGCCGAGTGGCTGTCGCGAGCTCCACTGTGTGTCCTGTCACCATCTTCAGGCATGTGGCGGCGGCAGGGAGATTGGTGGAGAGGACTCCAGGGCTACGAAGCTTTCCCGTGCTCGACGCCTTCCTCGCCTCGATCTCCGACCAGGAGCGGCGATTCCTGGGTTCTCCCCTCGCTTCGTCCCCTGGGAATAGCCGTCATCACATCGCCGAGTCACCTCTGCACGAACCTCATCCGGATCGAGTTCTGGGCTGCCGCCAGGACCGTTCCTCCCACGCAGCTGTCACCTCCTCATCTCGTCAGTGTGGAGATTTCACAGCCTCGTTCCCTGAGCCTCGTTCCCCCGCTGTCATTCCTGGACATTTGGGCTGGCTCACCCCGGCTGTTTCCCCCTCCTCCTCGACGCGCTTCCTGACTGCTGAGTGTGCCTGGAATCCCGGCCTGGTGAGCTCTCTGCTGGAGACTACGCGAGCAACCCTCAGACGGTTCCCCAGAGGGTCCTCCGTTATCGCCGGGCGGGGAGAGGAAGAAGCGGTATCCACCACAGCAGGCGATACTCAACCTCCAGGAGGCAGGCAAGTCATAGTTTTTTCACATCAGCTTAATGGTTTGCTCTGTCACATTCCTGGAGGAGGAGTTCAGGGTTCGCAGCTCCCTGAACTCCCCCCATCTGCTGTAACCTGTGTTCCTAATCCTGCATCCCCTGTGTCTCTCTCCGCCGAGCGATCCCCGGCTCCGGGTCAACGTGGTGGGATAAGGAGAGGGCCTGTGGTTCCGCAGCTACGTTGCGGACGGAGGAGGGGGACTGACTGCTGCGTGGAGTCTGCGCCGACGACTGAGCGTCCCCGGGTCTCCACGGAGGAGCGGTTCGGTCCAGCGGGACGAGATTCTTCTGGCTTCATGCCGAGTGGATCGTCGGCGGGGTCACCGGAGCTGGAGGAGTCTCAAGCTGCGCTGTCCATCGTGCTGGCTGCGGGGCCCGACGCGGCTGGATGGGAGCCTGACAACGACCTCCTGGCGACGGATCCTGGATCTTCGCAGTCCTGGATGGCGTCAGAACCCGAGATCAGGCGAGTGCTCTCCTTTCTTTTCTCCCTTTATATCTTTGAGCACTTCAGCCTGTCTCTAGGGGAGATGAGCCAGGTGCAGCTGGCCGCTGCGTCTGAGCTCGTCTTGCCGGGTTCTGGCGCTGCCGGTGATCCTGATCCCGGTTCTGTTTTCTCTTCTGAGCCTTCTCCCAGGGTCACCGGCGAGGAGTTGCTGTTCCTCGTGGTGCTGGAGGGTCCAGGTTCAACGTTGGAGGTCGGTTCTGGTGCGGTGTCCAACGTGGGTTCGCCCGAGACCCAATCGGGGTCCAACGTGGGTGCTGCTCCAGCAGTGTCCAACGTGGGTTCGCCCGAGACCCAGTCGGGGTCCGACGTGGGTGCTGCTCCAGCGGTGTCCAACGTGGGTTCGCCTAAGGCCCGATCGGGGTCCGACGTGGGTGCTGCCCCAGTGTTGTCCAGGTCCGGTGGGGAGGTGGCCGCTTCCCTGCGGCCTGACGCTCGTCGCCCTCGTCATCGGCTCTCCCCTGAGCCTCTTCCACCGGGACCTGTTTTGACCCTTCGTCCGTCTCAACGGTCCTGGTGGTTGAGTGATGCGGGTCGACGACCCGACCCGCAAGACTTTCGGTTCGGTGATCTGGTTCCCCCCGATGATCTGTGTTTGCCTCTGGGTGGCCTGGTTCGGCTGCTGGTGGACTGGGTTCCTGGGATCTGGGTCCGGAGTTTGCCGTCCGAACATTTCCCTTTCCCTGGTTCGCCAACTGGACAATGGGCGGGGAGATCTCCGGAGCCATCTCGGCCATTTTTGGACTCTGCCTGCCATATTCCTTGGGTGTCGCTTTTCTTTTATCATTATTAAGGTCACTCGGGTGTAATATTTTGTCCTGTTGGTGGATGCATATTCATTGTGCTGTGTATTGTTTTTTTTTTCCCGTATTAACCGTACTCAGCATTTTGTCCCATTGTTATCTTATGTAGCTGTCACCAGTATTTCCCTAGGTGACCCCCCGTATATTTGCCGCCGTGTATTGTGTTCTCTCCTTTTCAACCATACTCGGCATCTTGCCTCATTATCCTGTGGACCTGTTCCCATTCTCCCTCTAGGGGACCTCCCGCATATTTCGTGCTGTGTATTGTGTTTTCCCCTTAACCATACTCAGCTTTTTACCTTATTGTTGTCCTTTTACCCTGTCACCGTTATTCTCCTAGGTGTCCCTCTTGGTATTTGGCGCCGGGTATTCTGTTATCTTTTTATTTACCGGTGCATGTCATTCTCATTATTTTTGTCCTGTTGTGAACATGTATTCATAGTGCTGTGTGTTTTCCGTTATCCGTGCTCAGCATTTTCCTTTTTGTGCCTTGTTTTTTAGCTTTGTCTGTGCATTATAGGGTTGTGTTTTGTTTCTCGTCATACTCTGTAATTGCTTTATCCGTTTTTTTCATTCTTTTGGTGGATGGTTCTGTTCCCGTGTTTTATATTCTCTCCGTCTGTGCCCTGGTTTTTTTTTCCTCCCTTTTTTTTGGTGCAATGTAGGGTAGCGCATTTGGGTTTTTTTTTCTCTGCCCTGTTACCCTACATTTTGGTCTACTGGTGTTGTCCTCCCCCTTGCTTCCCCCTCCTCCGGTCCTGCCTCCCTTCCTCCCACCCCAGGTGTGTGTGTGTGTGGGGGGGGGGGCTGGGATGTTCCTGGTCATTCAGGAGCCCGACCTTGAGGGGGAGGCTCTGTCACCATGGGTTGATGCCGTCTCAGCGCTCAGCCCATGTTTTCCTCCATCCCTGCTTCTCATTGAGCAGCGTCTCAGCAGGCTCCCAGCTGGCAGCATTACGGACAGCTGGGGCCAGTTAGTCCTCATCAGCTGGGGCGCTGCCAATGAGAATAAATAGGAGCAGCCTCGATGACTTGGGGCTGCGACATAAGCACTGCTAGGCTGAAGCCCCTTCGTCTGGTGTCAGCCTCTACTCCCTTTACAGCATTCCTGTGTTTGTAACCCGCTGTGAGTATGCACGCCTTGTTACCCCTATGTCCGGTACGAGCTTCCTGCTCCTGCGCTATGCAACCTGTGAGTGTACCACTGTATGAGTATCTGTGCTCTCCTCATCCCTCATCCCTCACCCTTAATAAAACATCACGACTCACTGGCTCGCCCTTGGCTCTTATTGCGTGGCTCCCTAGAGCCGTGCGTGACAGTACCCATTCCAAATAACACTGCATGGGTTCGTATGACCCTGTGAATAACAACAAAACATACAACTGACTCCCGGTTATTATGAGGGGGGGCTGAAAAGTTCACAGTGGTCAAATTTGACCAAATGTGATTTATTTTTCAACCGCAGGGATCCAAGTGCTGTAACACAAATGGAAGAAGCGTGTGGACAGAAGGGGAGACTATGATTGAAAATAAACCACATTTGGTCAAATTTGACCACTATGAACTTTTCAGTCCCCCCTCATATGTTGCTTATTCTATTATTAACTTATGTGTGCAGCATCCCAGAGTGATCATTTGTTAGCTTGGATAGTATTGCAAAGCATAATAATCTTGTTTATCTCTTGTTAAATATTTACCAATTACAAATAACGCTTCATAGGCTCTTATAAACTTGTAAATCACACAGAAACATATCTTATGCTCAGTTGTGCTCTGGTTTATTTTATTATTAATTTATGTATTTAGTGGCTAATTTTGGCATGTTTAACCTAGGCCAGTCTAGCAATCATGTTGCATCCATCCATCCATCCATCCACAGTGAATATAAAAAGTCTACACACCCCTGTTCAAATGCCAGGTTTTTGTGATGTAAAAAATGAGACCAAGATAAATCATTTCAAAACTTTTTCCACCATTAATGCGACCTATAACCTGTACAACCCAATTGAAAAACAAACTAAAATCTTATAAGGGGAAAAATAAAAATTAAAAAAATGACAAAAACCTGGTTGCATACCCTTAAAGTGTCTGTGACATGATGTAGGAAGTATGGCTCAATATTCAGTATGAATTTATCTTACGTCTTCCACATAGTTGGTTTTGTTGACTTAGAACGCTAAAGTGGAAAAATATTTCTAAGTGAATTTAAATTTAGCACCGTGTTGCAGTAATGTCATATCCGGTGATTCGCCTCATTTCCGGATATGACGTCATGAGAGGAGTTTAATCTTGGCTGATTCGTGTGCTGTCAATGTAAACAAGCTGTTTAGCTTCTGTATCAGTAAAGAAATACCGAAACGCTGCGTGGCGGCTGGGTGTTCTAATTGCTCCAGTGAACATATAAGCCTGTTGTCGTTCCCAAAAGATCCAGATCTTCTTAAAAAATGTGCGAAGCAAGTAGAGAGAACAAGGGACAAATGGCACCCAACACCATCTTCTGTCCTCTGTAGTGATCATTTCAGTGCAGACAGTTTTGAGGAGGCGCCTGCTATACAGGAATCTTTAGGCTTGAAAGTTCGTTACAAACGGGTTCTAAAACCGACTGCCATATATACGGTTTTCAAACGAAAACCCACAGCTCAAGACGATATCAACCTATCAAAACAGCACAGCGAAGCAACAGTGTCAAAACTCGCCCGGAAAACAGTAAGTCTCTTCGTTTCTGTTTTAGGGTGTGATAGGGGTGTGTGGACACATCAGATGTGCAAAACAGTTGGGGTGTTAAGCTACAATCTCAAAACCAGATACACATTATGGATATTTTATCTGTAGTTTTGTCATCAGTGTCGTTATTTCTTTAACCTGGAAACCCACATATATGCATATATATATATATATATGAGTTTTTTTCTGGGTGAAATATTTTGGGCTTTTGTCCCTGCTTGAGAGTGTGTAATATTGTAATTAATTATTTCATTTAGGAAGTCTTAGAACTGCTGACAAAAAAGCCAGAAGCGACGATCACTAGGGAAGAACTTCCAGAGGAACATGAAGAATCAGGCTGATCTTCAAGCGACATTTTTCAGCCTACATATCTGCACATTATGACAGTAAAGACCCATAAATAATGTTGTATAACATATGATTCAAGATTTTTAACAATTAGGTGATTGTTATTAGTTTTGTTTACAAACCTGCCGATGTGACCAGAATTTCCCCGACAAGAGAAAAAAAATTAGCACACTTGATTTTATTATATTTTTTCCACTGAAAGTAAAATCCTCCCCTATGAATTTTGAAGCCAAGTGTTGACTTTACTCCAAATGGAACGACTTTGTCTTAAAAAACGTTATATTATTTTTTTCAGTTTTCATTTTTATAAATCTCATTGCCTGTAGAGGAGCTTGAAATAATGAGGCGATGTGATTCATAAACCAAAGTTTATTATCAGCTCCTCTAACAAGTCTCATCTAGGTGCAGCAGCAGAAGAAGTAAGAGACCGAACACCTTCGGCTCTATGAACTTATACTAGCACATAACAAAAGACATGCATATCCAAAGCTGACATCCCTCATTATCTTAATCCCCCCATTGTCTTCGTACTCCTCCTCTTGGCCCTGGGGGGTCAGGGCAACCCCTCCGGTCTCCACCGCAGTGCCTGGGAAGCTCTTTGATCTTCACTGGCGGTTGAGACTCTTTGTCCTGTTCTGAGGTGTGAAGTCGCCTTACGTATGTAATCACCAAACATTCTCACATGCTTCAACATATGTAGGTTATGGAATATATGATTAATATAGACCACATTGCCTACTGAAACTGAATATCTGAGCATTTTTCTTTATTTCCCCGACCACCCGATCGGGGAAATAAAAAATAAATTGAAGCCAAAATTTCTTTAAACCAAATGATTAAATAACAATCACCTTATGTGGAAAAAATAATTACATAATAATAATAATAATTGCATAAACATATGCACAAAATCAATGTCTATGGTTGATATTTACAACACAGCAAAGGTACTTGATCAAAGTTGCACATCCAGTTCTTTTAGATCTATCTGTATACTACCATTCAGTGTTTTGGAGGCGACTGATGTCCATCTCTAACCCTTCACCGTCGGACCCTTCATCCTCTGAAACGTGTGAGTCATCGTCACTTCCTGAACGATATGGTTCAGATAAATAGGGTTGCAGTCCTTCGTTAGAACCAACTCGCTCTTTATCACTTGGTCCTGCTTCTTCCTCAAAAACTATCGACAAATCACTCAAATCTTCACTGAAATCGCTCACAACTTCCTCCGCTTCAGTGCATTCAGCCATGCTTGTTTACATATTGGGTTCCTCTCATTACGTCACAATATGGCAGGGCGGCGCCGTTTGACCCAATTTTGACAAACAAACATCGCAATCTGCTGCATCACAATGTAATTTATGGTAGTATATGGAAAAAAAAAAATATTGAATTTTTTTGTCGACACAATAAAAACAGTAGTTCTTTCTAATGATGTCTTGGTTGAATTATGTCACAGACTCTTTAAACTAATATTTTGTTTCAGCACCTTTGGCTTTTATTACAGTACAGTCTTTTTGGGTAGGAGTCTATCAGCGTGGCACATCTTGATGTAGCAATACTTGCCTACTCTTCTTTGCAAAAGCACTGCAAATCTGTCAGATTGCGAGGGCATCTCCTGTGTACAGCCCTCTTCAGATCACCCCACAGATGTTCAATCATATTCAGGTCTGGACTCTGGCTGGGCCACTCCAAAACCTTAATCTTCTTCTGGTGAAGCCATTCTTTGTTGATTTGTCGTGCTGAAAGATGAAGTTCCTCTTCCTCTTCACCTTCAGCTTTCTAGCAGAAGCCTGAAGGTTTTGTGCCAACACTGACTGGTATTTGGAACTGTTCATAATTCCCTCCACCTTGACTAAGCCCAGTTCCAGCTGAAGAAAAACAGCCCCAAAGCATGATGCTGCAACCACCATGCTTCACTGTAGGTATGGTGTTCTTTTGGTGATGAGCAGTGTTGTGTTTGTGCCAAATATCCATCCATCCATCCATCTTCTACCGCTTTTCCGGAGGTCCGGGTCACGGAGGCAGCAGTTCAAGCAGAGAAGCCCAGACTTCCCTCTCCCCAGCCACCTGCTCCAGCTCTTCAGAGAGGATACCAAGGCGTTCCCAGACCAGCTGGGAGACATAGTCTCTCCGCTGAGTCCTGGGTCTGCCCCGGGGTCTCCTCCCAGTGGGACGTGCCTGAAACACCTCAAGTGGGAGGCGTCCAGGAGGCATCCCAATCAGATGCCCATACCACCTCAACTGACTCCTTTCAATGTGGAGGAGCAGCGGTTCTACTCTGAGCCTCTCCCGGATGACTGAGCTCCTCACCCTATCTCTGAGGGTGAGTCCAGCAATCCTACGGAGAAAGCTCATTTCAGCTGCTTGTATCCACAATCTTGTTCTTTCGGTCATTACCCAAAGCTTGTGACCATAGGTGAGAGTAGGAACGTGAGAGTAGCCAAATATACCTTTTGGAATTATGGCCAAAAAGTTCAACCTTGTTTCATCAGACTATAACACATTTTCTCATATGCATTTGGGAGATTTCAAATGTGTTTCTGCAAAATGTAGCCGGGCTAGTATATTTTTCTTCATAAGATAAGACTTTCGTGTTGCCACCCTAGACAGGAGATTGTTGTCACCTGTACTAAACAGCCAGTACTTGCCAGAAATTCCTGCAGTCCCTTCAATGTTGCTGTCGGCCTCTTGGCAGCCTCTCTGACCAGTTTTCTTCTTGTCTTTTCATCAATTTTGGAGGGACGTCCAGTTTTTGGTAATGTCACTGTTGTGCCATATTTTCTCCACTTGATGATGACTGTCTTTACTGTCTTCCATGGTATATTTAATGCCTTCTAAATTCTTTTGTACCCTTTTCCTGACTGATACCTTTGAACAATGAGATCCCTCTGATGCTTCGGAAGCTCTCTGTGGACCATGGTTTGTGGTGTAGGATATGACTACAAAATGTCAGGAAAAGTTTACTGGAACAGCTGAACTTTATTTGGGGTTAATCTGAGGCATTTGGTGGCAGGTGTGCGCTGACTCCCATTTAACATGAGTGTGAATGTGATTGGTTAATTCTGAACACAGCCACATCCCCAGTTTGTCATAAAATGTCCTATTTAAGGGATATTGAAGGACATCAAACACTCGCTGTGGTTTCTGCACATTTATTAACATAAAGACGAACCATACAAAAAACACTAAACATACACATACAAGACTGGTGGAGCACTCCCGTTCTCCT
This sequence comes from Pholidichthys leucotaenia, assembly GCA_020510985.1. NCBI lineage: Eukaryota > Metazoa > Chordata > Actinopteri > Cichliformes > Pholidichthyidae > Pholidichthys > Pholidichthys leucotaenia. Next base: position 418,698,161 of record CM035843.1, read on the forward strand.
TGACCGCAGCACAGATACACTCAGAGCTCAGCAGGGCATCTGAGGATGGAGCAGTATGGAAGGACACGACAACGGGGTTGTTGTGTCCTAAAATACCCTTTCCAGATATGTGACAGGTGTGGATACCATGAGTGGAGAAATTAACACAATCAATGACAGCTGCGCAGCTCGTGAACCAGTTTGACAGCTGGGAGCTGCGCAGCACTGTTAAAATAAAACACAAACCGGAAACCATAATGATACAAGAGCAACACAATCCCAAAATGTAAATAATAGTACTACAAATACAAAATGACAATAAGAAAACAGGAACCAAATACAGCAGATAGGGATGTAACGATATCAAAATCTCACGGTACGATACGATTTCGATATTGATCTCACGGTACGATATTTGTTGCGATATTGTGGAGAGGCTCACAGTATTGTAAAATAGCTCATAATATTGTGTTTGTGATGATAATAACCAAAAACTGCCATTAAATCTGTTTTTGCCAGTCACCAGGCCATTTATTTTTATTATATTTATGGATCATGACAACATAAAATGCTGATCACCTAGTGCTTTTAAAGTGCAAGTTCAAGTCAGGAACATCAATATACCATTTGGTAATATTTGGTGTCAGAATCTGGGAAATTTAGAGTGATTTAGGCAGTGTTAAAGCATGAGTTAGCTCTTTCAAAAGATCAGAATGTTGGACTGGTTTTCCAGTAGATGTTACAAAACCTCTAATATTCCACAAAGCAGTGTGTGAGTGTGCTGCATTAAAGGCATACTTGCTGCCTGTACAAATGGTGACATTCAAAACCTTAGACCACTTTAAAGCTGCGATGAGAGCCAGAAGTTCTGCCCTTTGAGCAGATGCTGGTTGAGGTACATTCCTTACAATCAGAATTTCTGTCAGTGTAGTGACAGAATATGCAGTTGACGTGTTGCCATTTGGTAATTTAACTGATGAGCCATCAGTGAACAGCCAAAGAGAATCATCTTTTACAGTCTGAGAGAGATCTGGTCTGGGGAGGAATTCCCTCAGTGATTGTTGAACGCAGTCATGGTCTAAAGATTCTGGTGTGTTACCTCCAGAGGGAAGCAATGTAGCAGGATTCAATGTAGTGCATCTGATGAATGTAAGATGTGGTTGTGTCAGCAAGGTCATTGTGTATCTTAAGCATCTGGCATTAGAGAGCATTGTATGACCATTTTCAGAGAGCAAAGCTTCAACTGCGTGAGGCACATGCACAGTTAAAGGGTGGAATAACACTACGTCAAGAACAGCGTTTATTGCGTCAGAAACTGCAGCGACTGTTTGCATACATGGGTGTAAGCCAGCTGCGACTGAGTCGAGTTTTCGTGAATAATAGGGCAATGGTATAATTTGGAATTTGTAAAGCACATATTGATGATAACGTGTTCTTGTGAGCAGAGATTAATTCCATATGCTCTGGAGACAATTCTACTTTTTCATGTAAATTTCCGTGAGGACCCTGAAGAAGTGCATACAGTGGGGCAGTGTACTGGGAGTAATTTGGTATCCACTGCCGGCAGTAATTCAGGGTGCCCAACAGAGACATTAGCTCCTTTTTAGTGTGTGGTGTAGGTAAGTTTTGAATAGTTCGTATCCTATCTTTTTCCAGCCTTTTCCCATCAGCTGTGAGTGTATGTCCAAGGAACTTAACATTAGTTTTGCAGAACTGCAGTTTATTTCTGCTACATTTCAGACCATTTTGATACAGAAATTGCAACAGTGCAATGGTATCCTGTTTGCATTGATCCTCATTGGTAGATGCCACCAGGATATCATCCACATAAAGTAATATTTTAGAACTCGCAGGTGGATCAAATCTAGCCATTAAAGATGCCATTTCTTGAGAGAAAATAGTTGGACTTTCACAATAGCCTTGGGGCAATCGGGTGTAGGTGTATCTCTTGCCATCAAATGTGAATGCAAACCAAAACTGACTATCCTCATGAATAGGGATAGTAAAATATGCATTACTGAGATCTATAACTGAAAAAACTGATGAATCATGTCCCACAGCATTCAACAATGTATGGGGGTCAGGGACAGATGGAGGGCGGGGAATGATTGCAGCATTCACTGCTTGAAGGTCCTGCACTAGCCTCCAGCCGACGCTAGGTGGAGCCTTCTTAACAGGGAATAGTGGAGTGTTCACTGGTGAGCTCTGACATGGGATTATTACTCCACTCTGTAAGAGGTCAGCAATGATTGGTCTAATGCCTTCAAGTGCCTCAGATTTTAGTGGGTATTGTTTTTTATATGGAAATCCTCTCCCATTAGATTTTACAATTACAGGAGTAGCATTTTTTAAGAAACCCACGTCTGCAGGGCCCTTAGCCGATAACCCTTCAGGTAAAACAGCTAGTTCTTTTCATGTTGAGGCAGTGTAAGCTGGTGCATATGTTATTCCCACAGCATCAGGTGGACATTCAGTCCCACAGGCGTAATGGATCTCAAAATGAAGAGTCATCATGACTCTGAGAGGAACTTTAAAAAGGCCTGTGGAAGGTGAACGCTGCACCCTTTGCTCCGTGGTGTTTTCCCAATCAGTAACACCATTTGCTTTTAGAATCCTTTTTCCACAATCAGCCCAAAAATAATTTTCCGGGCCCCACAGAGACATATGAGGTGGTGTGGGCATACAATGCAAAGAGAAAACCTCTGGGGGCAGTCTTAATGACACTGCTGCCACCCCTTGAGCATCAAAAATCAGGTTTTCAGTACACACATTTATACCACAAAAATCTTGCAATTTATCAGCCAATGGTGAGTCAAAAGGCTCATTGCAATGAATGTATTTCATGGTAACATGCAGTGGTTGTGGCCCCACTAGGTTCTGAAATACATCTTCTGGCAGCAGAGCAGACATAGTGGTCGTGCTCTCTGTACGGAGGGCAGTTACGGCTGCGCTGCTGTCAGGCAAATCAAGGCTGAACAGGGTGCCACACCCTTGATCATCCAATTCATCCTCATTTGTAAGAAATGACTGAGCATTTCTCAAAACTGTGTAGTCATCTTTCTTTAAATCTGGACCCAATGTAATGTCAAGTCTGAACAGCACATCCCTTCCCAGCAGGTTCACTGGACAGGAGGGGGCAACCACAACATCAGACACACAGGAGTGTCCTGTCTCTTTATCTGTCAAAGTGACTGGGCCATACAGGCTTTCTGTGGTTGTGCTCCCTCCCGCATTTTGGACCTTTATTGTCCGTCCGGTGAACCTAGCACTGTTGGGGATTTTACGAACAGTAGTGCGTGTGGCTCCGGTGTCACAAAGAAATTCAGCCTCCTTTCCATTCACCAATAACCATATTATGGGAGCAGACATCACACTGCTGTACATAGTCAGGTCCAGGCTCTCATTAGGTTGAGTCAACACCTCAGATAGTCTTTTCTGCTGGTCAAGTACTGTTTGTTTGTCCTTGGGAGAAAGTCTGTCTATGTCGGTTAGTCATGCTCTCCCGTCTGCAGGTCTTTGACCCCCTGAGGGTCTTTGTCTTTGGTCATCCTCATAACCACCTTGATACTCCTCTCCTCTACCTTGTTGAAAACCACCTCTCTGAGTGTTTTGAAATCTTCTCCTGCCTGCACCATGTCCCCTTCCTCTGAATCCACTCTTATTACAGCCACGGGCCCAGTGACCAAGCTGGCCACACCTGAAACAAGCATTTTGATCATACACCCAGTCAGCTTCTGCATCCCATTGCCTCCGCCCCCTCAAGCGTGCTCTACCTCGGGGCAGCTCAGCCTCATACAAGCCATCATCACACTCCTCATTCATATAAATGTCCACTTTTTTCCTACTCTTGTCTTTCCGTTGTCTAGCCTCGGCTACATGGAATACATGCTGTTTAAAGTCCTCCATGCTACATGTTTTCAAAGTCACACAAGACACCTTTATAGCCTCCCTAAGGTCAGCAAGCAGGGTGTCTAAGAAAGTATGCTTAAACAGCAAGCATTCCTTTGCATCTACATTCAAATTGATATAACCTCCGAAGACTATATCAAACACTTCTTTAAAGCGCACCCAGTAATCAACAATGTTTTCATCAGGCTTCATTCTCAGCATAGCCACATCAGTCATAGACTTAGGGAGCCCATAGTGCTCTGTAGCCCTTTTTAGCACCTTTTCAACAGCTCTTTCCCAGTCCACACGGTGTTCATCTGGGTCATAGTTATCTACCCATGCAGGCTCAATCAATTCATCAGTAAAGAACTTCTCCTTTTTCCCAAACACTATCCTAAAGATCTTTAACATTTCTGCAAATAAGATTCATGACATTTGGTCACATAACTGATTCTTCTTATGTGCAAGGATCATACTAAGCAGCAACTAGAACAAGTGTAAACAACAATAGGGAATTCCCTTTAAGAGCAAACAAAGATCAAGTTAAGCCAGGTTCAATGTGTAAAGTAAAATTAATCATAAATGTGCTAGGCAAATAAAAACAGCCTGTTGAAACAATTAAGTCAGGCAAAAAGCCTACTGGAAAACATTGACCTATCCTTTAGCTTATGTTCAAGTTTTTCTTCAGAAAGATCAAAAGATCTACATTGCAAGGGAGAAGAAGAGACCTCTGGGCATTTACAATATCCCCTGCTGTAGAAAATACTCTCTCACTGGGCACTGAGGTAACGGGTAAACATAGGTAGGTCTTTGCTAATGAGGACATTATCTTTGCTAATGAGGCCATTGTCTGTCCGCCACCCTCTCTCCTTTAGTGTTTTTAGACACGGAAAAACCAAAATGCCTCCACACATCTGATTTAAAAGTTGCTGGGGCTTGCACAATCTCAACTTCGGGGGTGTTTTCTTCAGTATTTACGTGAGCCGAACTTTGTCCGCCGCCATGTTTGTTGTGTGGACAGTGTGCAGCATGCACTCCTATTGGCTCAACAACAGTTCTTGTGACGATGCAGCGCAAAGGATCATGGTCTGTGTAGTTTACAATGCTTTGTTGCGCGGGAGCCTGCTTTTTTCTTGTTGTTTTTTGACAGATACCCGCCCTCTTAATACCGTAACACGACCAAGACGGTATCAAGACACTTTTACTACCGCGATATCGCGATAACGTCAATATCGTTACATCCCTAACAGCAGACAGGATAACCAAGGAGACAAGCAGACAGAAAAAGACTAAACTAGACTGAAGACTGGGCCCAGCACCCACCCATGCCCAGGATCATGACAGTGCCCCCCCCCCCAAGGGGTGGAACCCAGACACCCCAGGGTGACATCAAAGAGAAAAGAACCCCTCCACAAAGACACCCCCCCCCAACAAGAAAAACAACCCAGCCCGGTGGGTGGTGGAGGGGGGACCCAGGCACGGAGGGACCGAGACAACAACAAGGAGGAAAAAAAACAAAAACACTCATGACCCATAACCTGAACAAATGTGATGAGCTAGGACTCATAAACCCTTGAATGATAGCAACGACCACTCGGGCATCCTACCAGAGTCCCTAAGCTACCCGCACAGCTGACATAGCCCGTTGGGTGGCTGTTCCGAGTTCCTGAGCCACGCGGCCCCATGGCGCAGTTCGTCTGTTGGTCTCCCTGAGTTCCAGAGCCAACTGCGCAGACGGCATAGCCTGTCAGGTGGCCTCCCAGAGTTCATGGGCCACTGGACTGCTGAGCACCACGCACCCCTCCGGAGGTGGAAGCTGGAACCCTTGCCCCCAGTGGACTGCAGGGTCTCCAGGATGGAGAAGGTGGACTTGGCTCTGCAGAGGACTGACCTTCAACAGTGACTGCTGGCCAACGATAGAGCCCGACTGAGATGGCAGTTGACCAGCGAGGAGGCCAGATGAGGGAAGAGGCTGCTCAGCGGGGGCCTCCGGTGAGGACGGGGAATCTATAGTGACCTCAGATGAAGGTGTGGCACCTGCAGTGGTCTCGGACTGAGGTGTAGTACCCGCAGCGGCCTCGGGCTGAGGCACGGTACCCCTGGTGGCCTCGAGCTGGGGCGCAGCACCCACGGCGGCCCCGGACTGGGATGCAGCACCCATGGTGGCCCTGGACTGTGGCGCAGCACCCACGGCGGCCCTGGACTGAAGTGTAGCACCCACGATGAAGAGACCAACTCGCGAGAGAACCAGACCAAGGAGGCGATCAACCAGTGGGGCACCAGACGAGGGCCAGGAAGGAGGGCCCACGGCGGCCTCGGTGTGAGGTGTAGCACTCACGGAGGCCCTGGGCTGGGGCGAAGCACCCACAGAGGGCCCGGCTGGGCGAAGCACCCGAGATGGCCTTGGGTGGAGAGGGAGCACCCACGGAGACCTCGGACGGAGGGGAAGCATCCATGAAGACCTCGGATGGAGGGGGAGCACCCACGGAAACCTCAGACGGAGGCGGAACACCCACAGAGGCCTTGGACAGAGGGGGAGCACTTATGGAGACCTCAGATGGAGGGGGAGCACCCACGGCGACCTTGGGAGAAGGCTCAAACACATGGGAGACAGGCACCAGGTCAGATTCACCGGCAGCAGTGTAGCCTGGCGAGGAGAGCTCAGGCGCAGTGGACGGCTGCACCCAGCCTTCCCCACCAAGAGCCAGGCAAGATCTCTCTAAGACAGATAGAGTGAACAGAAAAAAGAGAACTTGCCTGAGCTTGAGCTCTACCACCATCCAGGACTCCGGTGATCCAGGCTGAGGTGTCTCGGCTCGCTCTGTCTGGACGTCCACACCCGACACAGCCACCTCAGACGGGGAGGCAGGGAAAAACATTGGAACAAAGTTACCAGCAGTAGTGGAGCTTGGCAAGGAGAATTCAGGAGCAGAGAACATCTGCAGCTGGTTCTCCTCACCATGAGCCAGACAAGAATTCTCTAGATCTGCAGATGTTAGAACAGAACAGAGTACTTGCTGGACTCAAGCTCCACTGCCGCCCAGGACTCCAGCGACTCTGCTACAACGACCCCAGCAGCAGGCATGATGGTGGATGCAGCCCAACAGCCTCCAGGCGCGGTGACCAACGCAGGTGGAACTCTGGGCGTGACAACTAAAGCTGGAGGTTGCCTCACAGACGATGCCGGCTCTCGCGCTACTGAAACCAGGGGACTGTCTTCGGTCGGCTCAAGTTTCAGGGTGTGGGTAGCTTTCTCCTCCCATCTGGTGTGTGGCTGCAGGGCTGGAACAGGGTCCTCTGGGGCCGCAGGCTCCTCTGTTGTCCGGTGGCTCCACCCCAGGACCGGCAGACACTCAGGAAAAACAGGAGGAGATATGGGAGTAGCAGATGAGGGAATGGCGTCAACAGCAGGTGGTGAGGACTCAGTGAGCTGCTGTTGCTGATCCTCACCACCAAGAATTAGGCAAGATAATTCCTTTTTAGGTAAGGGACGCTGAAAAAACCACTTGCCTGCATTCCCGGGGCATAATGGTAACTGCCGCTGAAGGCCCAGAGTCATTCCTCTCCTTGGCTGTAGCGGATGTGAGCCCCCCTGAAGGAAATGGAGGAGCTGACTCTGCAGACACATCACTGGCCGAATCAGCTGCTGTAGCAGAGGAGTTTCTCCTCCTTCTCTGGTGTGAAGCAGCTGGGTGGCAGTGAGGGGCTGGGTGCATCTGATCCAGAAGACGTTCCGTTGGCTCAGGAACAGACGATAGATGAGGAGGCAGCAAAACGGGCTCTCCGCGAGGCCGGAGAGATGTCACGGTCTGAGGACATTTCCTTGTCAGCCTCGCCTCAGGTGCACATGATGGCAAATCTCCTATCAGGCTGTGAGGGTCCGTTTGGAGGATGGAGACGGTGTGTAGCAGACCCACGTACCAGGGGTAGCTTCCCAACCCCGGATGCGCCTCCATGATGGTCGCTGCTGCCTCAATGTTCCTGCGAACCTCCTTGAGCAAGCGGGAGTCGACCACTGTGTCAACGAAGTCCTGGGCAAAGTCCACCGCCCACAGCTCACCTATAGTGGGGCCACCGGCTACCAATTTTTCTAGGTTGACGGTGCCCTGGTGAACTGATGGCATAATGAGTGCTTGCGTAGAGTTGGTGAAGTGGAAAAGGGAGAAAATGATTATGGGAAAAGAAAAACACATAGCGGCTGGTGTCCAAACCCTGGTCGTGTCCTTCTCTCAAAAAACGCCCTATTTAGGGGCTATTGAAGGACACCAAGTGCTCACTGTGGTTTCTGCACATTTATTAACATAAAGACGAACCATACAAAAAACACTAAACATACACATACGAGACTGGTGAAGCGCTGGAGGAGAGCGGGGCTCAATGACACAGGGGGACAGAAGCTTGGGAATGCCGGGCAAAGGGGCAGAATCCTAGCTGGTGCACACTCGAAAGGCAGCGGGGCTCACGGCTGGAAATAAAGGGGAAACTAACCTGGTGGAGCACTCCCGTTCTCTTCAACAGGAGCACAAATACACTCAGAGCTCAGCAGGGCATCTGAGGATGGAGCAGCATGGAAGGACACGGCAACAGGGAGAGGTTGTCGTGCCCTAAAATACCCTTTCCAGATATGTGACAGGTGTGGATACATGAGTGGAGAAATTAACACAATCAATGACAGCTGTGCAGCCTGTGAACCAGTTTGACAGCCGGGAGCTGCGCAGCACTGTTAAAATAAAACACAAACTGGAAACCATAGTGATACAAGAGCAACACAATCCCAAAATGTAAATAATAACACTACAAATACAAAATGACAATAATAAAACAGGAACCAAATACAGCAGACAGGATAAACAAGGAGACAAGCAGACAGAAAAAGACTAGACTGAAGACTGGGTACAGCGCCCACCCGTGCCCACAATCATGACACAGTTATAACAGGGTGTGCATATTTGTGACCCGTGCTGGCAAAATGAGTCAGAATGCGCATCGCATCATTACGAGCTACAGGCAGGAGAAGCCATACATCATGACTCTTTCTTTGTTTGCTAGCGGCAAGACCCGGGAAAACCCCGGTGAGTGCCTGGTATCATTGTAAAGCTTAGAAATTGTACTTTCTAAAAATACATGTTTTGGCGGAAGATGTAACTCCTGACCGATCAAACACGAGTTTTAATCCTAGCCAAAATATAAACAAATCGACTACTTCTGGGTCCGTTTTTGCGCACTTCCTACAAAATAAATATCATTTTGAAGGTCTTTCAATACAGAATATGGAAAAAAAACATTACATCAGTTTTGATAATTTCTTCAAAGTGACTCATTTTGCCAGCACAGGTCACACTTATGCAATCAGGTTATTGTAAGTTTTTTTATTTTTTCCCTTAAAAGATTTCAGTTTGTTTTTCAATAGGATTGTACAGGTTATAGGTCACATTAATGGTGAAAAAAGTTTTGAAATGATTTATCTTGGTCTAATTTTTTACATCACAAAAACCTGGCATTTGAACAGGGGTGTGTAGACTTTTTTTTATCCACTGTACTGCTTATCTGGGGATTTGGGTCCCAGGGGCAGCAGCCCAAGTGGAGCAGCCAGGACTGGCCCCCAGTTCACATAGCAACATGATCCCTCCTGCAGGTGGTGAGCCCACTGAACCCATTTGGCTCCTTTGGTAACACTGGGTCCTTGTAACTATTTTCATGGGTATCCACTGATCTTCGCGTAGTCTGGCCCTTCACCCAGGACAAATTTGCCTTGGGAGACCCTACCTGTGGCAAGCTGTCCCTGACAACATAGCTCCTGGGATCATTAGGGCCCCTAAACCCCGCCACCACAATAAGGTGGCGATCCACGGAGGGGTTTCCATCATTTAGCCATTCTAAATAACAATACATGGGCTCTAATGAATCCGTGAAACAAGCCAAAACATATATCTTAGTCTCAGTGGTTATGCCTTCTTTTATTATTATCTTATGTACACATCCATCTGTTATTGCTGCTACCCTTTCCTAATCCACAAGCCTGCTGTTGGCACCTTCCACCAGTAGTGAGCTGGCTTCATCTTTTTGGGCCTTTGCCGTCTCCCATTTACACCCCAAGGGTCTCTCGAGGTTCCTTTCCTGTATCTGTCGGACCGCCTCCTACCTCTCTACCAGAGGTAGGAGGTGGTCTGACAGTGGAAGCAGGCATTATTACCACAGCAAGTCAGCTCTTGGAGGCTCTTCTGATGTGTACCTGTTCCACTTTGCTCATTGAGGGTCCCAAAGAAACTATGGGAGACTTACTGGTTGGGTCTGGAAAGTCAGCAAAAGGCACCAGAAAAGTGCTGGGAGCTCATCTGCTGGTTAGCAGTTAGCATGGATTCAGCTAGGATTTGACAGAGAATGGAAAGGTGGAAGAGAAGGTGGTGATGGCTGGTGTGAAGTGTGGCCAATCCACAGCTTTGTCATTGTTTGAAAGCAAAGGTTTAGTGTGACATCTAGTGGTGGATAAAAATCCCGAGTGCTCCTTTTAAATGAATGCAACACTGTATTAATCAGCATGCTTTAAAGGTGCATTTTTAGATGGACACATCTGTCCTAGTTCTAGTACATGAGCTCTCTGGGGTCCCTGTCTGATCCTCTTACAGATGTGAACTAAATGTGATTCTGGGGGCTTTCCCATATTACATACTGAATGTATTCCTTCACCAGCGGCGTTTTAGCTTTGGCTCGGTCACAGCGACTGCATACCTGTCCTTGGCAACAGGAAGAGCATCCTGGACTGCAGCCAAGACCTCCTGTACTCCCTCCACCTCCTGTTTAGCTGAACAGGTATGTGTGTGTGTGGGGGGGGGGGATCTCCTCCCGTTTTAACTCAGCATTTGTTGTGTGTGGCCATATTCACTGTTTTTCACCTAGTCTACTGTAAATTTCATCTACACTCTTTTGCTCTGCTCTCATTCATTTTAAAAATTCGTTACATCATCAGCTCTGCAATGCTGGTTTTGTCCCAACATTATCTGTTAGCTTGGAAAATAAAACATTTAAAGGGGTCATTGATTGCACTTTTCCCACATTTTAACAGCTCACTCATGTCTTAATGAAGTGTTTGTGACATATTTTGTTCACATTTTCTTTAATTTTTTTAATTGTTGAGACAAATTTGTTTTGTATTTTTCCTGGCTTTGTTGACTGTGGACTGGTGAACCAGGTGGTAACAGGGACGGCTCTTAGGGTGACGGAGATCTGAGGAAAATAACAATATAAGTTGCATGTGGTGTGAGCCTCCTGGTACCAGTGTTAGCTGGGGAAGGGGTGACAGGAAGCTAGACAGGCCAATAACAGAACAGTGGGCGGGTCTCAAGGACCATGGTGGGTTGGATTTGTCCAATCATGACGTATAAGATTTAACCACAAGAGTCAAAAATGTTTCTGGGGAGAGAAAAACAAGATAAAGGCCGTGTGTGTGTGTGTGTGTGTGTGTGTGTGTGTGTGTGTGTGTGTGTGTGTGTGTGAGAGAGAGAGTGTGTGTGTTTGTTTTAAAGAGAACTGACTGTTGTTATATTTTTTTGATAATTACATGACCAATAGACACATTTCAGACAGTTAAAACCTACAAACACACCATTTTCAGTCAATGACCCATTTAAAGTGCTGATGACACGTTCTTGACTTCCTCTAATTTTTCAACACATAACACAATATGACGAAATAGGTTGGTCTGTGCAGTTCTAAGTCAAACAGGCTTTTTTTTCATGCAAATAGCCGGCATTTTCATGAGCGCCACGTTACCAATTACATCAGTGGCTGGAAAATCCCGCTGTCATGTTGTCACATCATCAGGAGAACACAGCGCTTGGCTGCTCATTGTACACACAGGATGGAAGCGGTTGAAAACATTGACGATGGTTCCAGCACATGTAGTCTGGAATTGGTTTGTGTTGTCCAATCTTCAGACGATTATAGTTCAGAAGAATGGGATGACAATGAAGAATCTGGGAGCATCAGACCGTATAGGTTTGAGCCGTGATAAGCGGGCATCGTGCCAAGTAAGTCACACTCAGAGAGTGATGGTGGAGAGGCACTCATGCCTGCCACAGCAGCAGTGACAAACACACGGCAGGGGAACACTGAGTGTTATTCTTTTGTTACAGATATTGCAACAAATTATTTGTTCATAAACATAATTTATTTAAACCCGATTTTTCAGTAAAATCATAGCAGTGTATTCTCTGTAGCTCAGGCATCGGGTTTATTATGGATTATATTTTGCGTTCTTGTTGTTTTTGTTTTGTACATGTGTTTTATGTGCATTTTGAGCCACTTTCAGGTGGGCACTGTCCAAGATTCGCCGGTCCAAACACACGCACCCTCTCTCTTTGACAGTCAGCTGTTCATGGTTTGTATGCATCATCTGCCATGTTGTCAGCCAGTCAATATTGCCAACACTATCACGACATGTTAGCTGCTCCACCCAGCCGTGAATCTGTTGCACCCCTTGGAGTGATGTCAACCCTGGGGCGCAACTGTGGTTAACATGTCTCCTCTCCATGTTCGCTGGGCGATGTCAGCCCTGAACGCCAACTGTAAGTGCTTGCTTATTTTTGTAAGTCTTCACCTTTTTGGGAACTGTTGTCATCATTCTTACGTTTAATACATGTGCTGTGGTGAATTCTGCACGTAAATCCATTCATCATGACCATCCATGCGCTCTTACGCAGGGCAGGGAGAGGGAGGATGAAATAACGAGGATTTACGTGCAGGGTTCACCACAGCACATTTAATACAGAAAGACAGACAGTTCCCTAAAAGGTGACAAAAGGTACAAAAAACACAAACACACTTACTGATGGCATTCGGGGGCCGGCATCGCCCAGCGAATGAATGAGAGGAGACGTGTTAGCCACAGGTGCGCCCCAGAGCCGACATTGCTTCAAGGATGCACACGAACCACGGCGAACATGTTGTGACTAGCGCGTCATGAGAGTGCTGAAAATACTGGCAGACAAACAGCACAGATGACAATACTATGGACCATCAGTGCATGACTGGCAAACGGCCGCAAAGTACACGCACTACTGGTGATGGTGTGATGAGAAGCACCTGGGTGAGGACCGGGAAACATGATCAGTGGGAGTGGGAATCAGCTGGGAATCAGCTGGTGATAATGAGAGAGGGGACGTGGCCGGACTGGCGAGAGTCAGCATGCGATCACAGAAAGTAGGTCAAAGCTGTGCGTAAATCCATTAATCCTTCCCCTCCTCGTGCACTCCTCCTGCATAAAAGCACATGAGGAGCGCATGAGGAGGCTTATGACAGTTGGAGCTGAAGGGTGTGATGTGGTCTTTCACGGCCTGCTGTTGATCTAAGCCTGCGACACAATGCGAAGGCATAGCCATGAAATTAAAACAAGAAACCAGAGAAACTGTGAGCTACAAAGCTGCTGTCATTCCAGTCAACAACACCGGAGTCCGTTCTCCTGCTTACGTCATGGGGGTGCCACCCTTCATTCGGTGGGCGGCACCACAGTCCAGTCAGCGGCTGTGGTTTTTTGATGATAAATAGCTTATGCAGGCGCGGTTGTAAATATTATATTGATCATCGACAATGACTTTTGGGTTTACACAATATCCTAAAAAATGTCAAAATCGTGTCACCAGCCCTTTAAGCAATTGTTGTTCTCAACTCACATGGCTAAATGTGTACTGGTACACTTCAAAGAATTTCTCCAACAGCTCAGGCTTCATGGTTTGATGATAGGCCATGAGGAATGCAATGAGTGCTTCACAGTGAGGCCACCACAGCTTCATGCTCCACTCCAGCTGTCCAGATACACAAAGCAGGGCCAGACGCTTTAATTAATGCATTCAGAAACAAATACAATTGGGACGTTAAGCAGTGGTGGATGAAGGGACAGCTACAGTGCCTGCGAAAGATTACAGTAAGTTGCTATAAAGGCTTCATATTCCCAACACATCTGTGTGTTTGGGTTTACACAAAAGCCACATTTACATCACAGGAACTATGGGCAAAACTTAGGGACGGGAACTCTGGTAAGGCCTGTTCCGCTATCTGGTCCTCTTACTCATTTGCCCATTGTGAGGACAAGACCCCACCAAGATAGCAAGGAGGCAGCGTCCAAATGTGGGCATTGATACGGCTCTAGCGGCCTCGCCTGACCTGGACAAAACAGATACAAGCCTCAAATGGCCCACGTGTAAAACCCCAGATTTGGCCCATATATCCCAAAACAAAATGTGGGCCACTTTTGGCCAAGAGGCAGCACTTTCTGCAGATTGTAACTGTAGCGGATACAAGCCAGATTGAACTTTAATCCACTTCCTTCCTAACTTTTATTAAGACTGTTTAACTCTGGACAAGATTCATCACCTCATCACCTGATCCAGAGACCCCACTCACCTTGTGTTATCCTCAATTCCACCTCCGGTGGTTTCACCAATTCTCCAGTCAGGTAGACAGTCACATTCCTGTTTTTTCTCATATACTGTGGTGTGAAAAAGTGTTTTCCCCCTTCCTGATTTCTCATTTTTTTGTATGTTTGTCACACATGTTTCAGATCATCAAACAAATTTAAATATTAGACAAAGATAACACAAGTAAACACAAAATGCAGTTTTTAAACAAAGGTGTTTATTATTAAGGGGGGAAAAATCAGTTCATTTATGTTTTAACGGGGGAGGGGTGTCACTTTTTCACACCACTGTATACAAAATTACCACTATTATTATAACATCTGGTCATTTCTTCATTTTACAAAGCTCCACAGATGTCTGTTGTCACTTTGACTCTTTCATTAAATTGCTAAACTGAGCTAGAGGTGTGGTTTGTGTGTCCAGACTTCAGAATCACTCAGTGTCAAGAATTTATGCACAGGTTACAAGACCTATTCAATAATTGTTTAACTTTTATTAATGACCAAATTCTCAAGCTCAGTTACATATTCACAGAGTTCTCATATCTCTAAAAACTATGACTGATGCCCCCTAATGTTACAATGAGGTAAATTAATAATTATTAAGAGTTACTACTTATAGTTACAGTTATTAAGAATTATATTCCTATAATTTTAGCATTAACACTACATAATTCTGAAGTAGCCCATATGTAACAGCAAATGTGAGTCACATATCAATTGTGGGCCACCTTTGATGTGGTATATTTGGCATTGCTGTGGCTGGCTTCTGGTCCAGTCCAGGTAAACAGAAGCAGACTGCCCTACTGCCGTCATTCCATGCATAGGCCAGATGAAATGTCAGGGGTGAGCCAATGTGGAAGCGGTCTCTGTTGACATATTTAAGCTGTGTGGGCACGAGCAGTGGGGAGGGTACCAGGCGGGTCAGTGTGGAGCCATACCGTGGGGCACTCATGCTCATCCGTCCACGACCACAAGCCTCTGCCATGCAAATACTCCTACTGTTCACAGCGCATGCTCACACAGCTTGAATATGCCGTGCAATTGATCTGACCATTGCTTTTTGCAGTCATGGCAGCATTACATCTTTGCTGCACTCTTTTTCTGGTGGCTCTTTGGTACTTCTTGTTGGTGTTTATTTTGTTTATGTTGTGATGCTGAGTTATATCCATTTAGTACTGAGTCAATCCAAGCCCCACCCAGCAGTTTTTCAGGGATGCACTGAAGTATCTACCCTGAGGCATGGAATTATTTTGGCTTGGATAAGTTCCCAAGCAGCGTGGTGGCAGAGTGGTTAGCACTGCGGCAGCACAGCAACTCACCCTTGGCTGGGGGATCCTGGGTTTGATCCCAGCCCCCGACCAACAGTGATCTGTGTGGAGTTTGCATGTTCTCCTCATGTCTGCGTGGGTTTACTCCGGGATTTCTCCGATTTCCCCCCACATGCCAAAAACATGCAAGTTAGGTTAACTGGCATCAAACTGGGGATTCTAAATTGTCCTTAGGTATGGATGTGAGAGTGAATGGTTGTCTGTCTCTCTGTGTTGGCCCTGTGATGGACTGGCGATCTGTCCAGGGTGGACCCTGCCTCTCACCCAAAGATGCTGGGATAGGCTCCAGCCCCCCTGCAACCCGAAAAGGATTAAGCGGAAGAAGATGGATGGATGGATAAGTTCCCCAAAAGTTTCTTAATTGGAGCAGTTCCTCTGGTGCAGAAAGACACCATGGGTAGAATTCTTGTAATATTAGTTTCTAGTTTCTGCAATGTAAAAAGGAACTATTGGAAACTAGAACTTAAATGGCTATAAAGACAGTCATGGTTCTGGACAGGAACGGCCAGATCCATTGTATTTGTGGCCACCCACGCACTGGGGTAGCACGAACCCAGCGGAGAGGCAAAGGCACTGGACCGGCGGCTCTGGCTGTCTGTGGCTGGAGAGTGGCTCCACCATTGGACCGAGTCCCCACTGGTACAGCACTTGCAGTATAATTGAAATGCTCCTCTCTGCAATTCTTAAACAACAACGGTGGGAATTTGGTCTAATTCACGCTGCTCTTTGTGCATAAAGATTTCAATGTATTTTACTTTGCCTCGCTGCATCACAGTTGAAACGTTATGAACAAATCCTCTTAATAGTGACGGTTCCCACCCCGTGATCGATACTCAACAGGGAAGTGGGCCATTTACTGGGTCAGCCCTTGTCAAGTTCCTGTTGTGGAAACGGGGCTACTGCGAATTTTTTCCTCCACGTCATTTTGCTTCCTCTTACTCAGAGACTCATCCTGCAGTCAAGCTGATTCTACAGACTCAACATAGCAGCTGATGCTGATATTTTTTACTCCTCAGGATATGCCCTACCAGCTGAAATCATAGGTTCACGTGGTACTGCATGCTGATTATTGTTCTAATTCCATCATAAAAGACAGTGCTCTTTTAGTGTGCAACAACGTGCATGGGTGGAATTTACATCTGCTACAAATACAACCATCTTATTGTGTAGGAAACGCTGAAACTACCAGTTTCCTACCTACAGAAACCTGACCACACACGAAAATAATCTTTTATAAAGATTCTACTTGAACACATAGGCGTAAATCAAGGGGGGAGGATAAAGAATTGTCCCCCTCCCCAAGATCGTCATAAGTCTTTATCATGTTAGAGAATGCAATAAAATGACTTTGAAGCACCAATGTGAAATGCAAAGGCAAGCTTGTAAATTTAGAATATTTCTCATAAATGTGTTACTTTATTTTCCTTTTAAATCTGTAACTTTTTTCTTGTAAATTTGTTACTTTTTCTCATAAATCTGTGACATTTTTCTCAAATTTGCTATTTTTCATTGTATATTTGCAACTTTTTTTACTCAAACTGGTATTTTTCTTACTTGTGAATTTGCTACTGTTTTCTTGTAAACTTGCAACTTTTTTGGTCATGAATCTGCAACTTATTTCTTGTAAATCTGTGACTTTTTTCTTTGAAATTTGTCTTTTTTTAGCTAAATCTGTCACTTTTTCTTACAAATTTGTGCCTTTTTCTCTTATAAATTCGCAACTTTTTTCTTTTAAATCTGCAACTTTTTTCTTGTAAATCTGCAACTTTTTTTACTCAGTCATTTTTCTTACTCATGAATTTGTTATTTTTTTCCTGTAAACTTGCAACTTTTTTGTCATGAATCTGCAACTTTTTTCTCATAAATTACTGATTTTTTTCCTTTTAAATTTACAATATTCACATGGATGGCAGTTAAATTTTTATTTTACACAACGGCTTCAATTTTCTCTGTTCATCAAGTTTTCATAATGCTTTTGTTTTTTGTTTGAACTGTAAATGACAAAAGTAGAGGCCTCTAAACACAATTCTGCCCACCGGGCCGTGACTACAGTAACACCTATAGTCCCCTCGTCTTTACTCTGTTTAGCGTCCCCACCGACAGTGACATGAAATATCTGCCCATGCCTGTAGAAACAGAAGGAAGTAAGAAAACAGAAGTGGATCTTCTTTTTCCTCAGTTGGACACCATAGCCGCCATTTAACCACCACTGCTGTGATGAACCAACAGTATAAAAGTGCCGTACTAAAAACATCACATAACAGCGTCAACATGTGCACAGATTAACCTGTGTGGGGCAGTGACCATCCACATCCAGGAAGTAGAATAGGCCACCATGCTCTTTATCCCAGCCATACTCATAGGGCAGCTCCACAAACTTGCTAATGGCGGCTTTTTGTAACTCCTCGTCCCCCGACTCTGCACTGTACTGCAGCAGGAACCAACCTGCTTCCAGGGCATGGCCTGAGTCATCACATGGAAAATGCTGAGTTAGGCATACAAGAGAAGAAACAGAGAGCAAAGTGTTCTGCTGTCACCAGAGTGGTCATCCAGTTAACGGCAGAGAAGTGTTTACCTGGGTTCTGCTGTCTGCCCTGGCAACCCGGCAGCTCTGCTCCGTCCACGGACACCTTCTCTAAAATAGCAGTGCCATCTCTCTGTAGCACGATAGGGCAGAAAAAAGCTTGATGTCAAGCATTAAGCAATAAAGAATTGTACAGTTGCCTTTGAAGTAAAGCCTGCTGGAAAAACCAGCATAGAAAACCCAGCATAGACCGGCATTTTCCGGTCTATGCTGGTTTTTCCAGCAGATACAGCATTCTGTCTATTTTGTTGCAACCTGAAATTAAAACTGGCTTCTGTGGGGTGGGTAACATTTAATTTTAACAGCATGACTACAATGTGAACCCAGCCAGCATGTCCATGTGGGTCCTACCATAGGTTTAATCTGGGCTGTCTCATGGCTCCCATGTGGGTTTATCCACAGGTTCCATGACTAAAGAGTCTGCCAAATTGTTTATGAACTCCATGATCTAAAATTGCTGCAAAAATCATTTGATCAGAGTCAGATTCCAATATGTGCATCATCAGTGTATATCAAACCCTGGTACTAAGTTTCAAAACAATTGGATCAAAACTGTAGGAGGAGCTGATTTCATGTGGGACAGATGGACCTTTTGGTTTTCGCCCAGCAGGGGATAAAAAGTCATCCTGTTATCATGTTTCTATAGAGCACCTCTATAGAGCTTTCACTGGGAAGTTCTGGATTATCAAACACAGCTCTGCATCAGTGGTACATGGATCATCACCTTATTGTGGTGGAGGGGTTTGAGTGCCAAAATGATCCCAGGAGTTATGTTGTCGGGGGCAACTTTCCTCTGGTAGAGTCTCCTAAGGCAAACTGGTCCTGGGTGAAGGGCCAGACTAAGGGTGCTCTCACACCTACAGGCTTTAGTTTGTTTCAACTGAACTCAAGTTTGTTTTTTCCGTTAGTGCGGTTCATTTTATCTGGTGAGAACACAGTAATCGCACTCAAGTGCGTACCAAAACAACCATACCGAGACTACCTGAAAGAGGTGGTCTCGGTTTGAATCAAATGGTGAACTGTGCTGTGATCCTGTAGGCGAGAAAGCGACCACACTAAAACAGGACCAGCGGCAAGCTGTAAAACATTTTATGCCACTGAACGTACCTGATAGATCTTTGAAAATATCTGTGGCTGAGCATGTCATGGTTCTGGAGGATTAATGAATGTTAACATGTTATTTCCCATCCGTAGCAGCGCTTCATTTTCAGACTGTACGATTTGCCAAAAGTGGTATATGCACGTATGTAATAAACAATAACCAGGACGATGAAAACCCCCCGTAGATTACACTACAATTTGTATGATTTTCTCCCCAGAAATGCAAAAACACACAGTAGTCATCCTACTTCCTGTATTTACCTTTTCTGTTCTCGCGGCAAAAAAATCTAACCAACAAGAACAAAGAACATTCTGACGTAAGTCTCGCGGGATTTAACGTGACGCAGTTTGGTCTGCTTGAATTTTTGCCTGTGTGAAAGGGGACCAAACCAAGGAGAAAATGATACAAAGTAACAAACTTGTCAACTGATTCAGACCAAATTAAATGAATTTAGGTGTGAAAACACCCTAAGAGCGGCCCAATGGATCCCCATGTTAAAAAAGTTACATCAAGGACCCAGTGTACCCAAAGGAGACACATGAATCCACCCTCTAGTGGGCTCACCACCTGCAGGAGGGATCATGGGGATCATGGTGCTATGTGAACTGGGTGGCAATCTGGGCTTCTCTGCTTGGACTGCTGCCCCAGTGATCTGGAACCCCGGATAAGTGGTAGAAGATGAATGGATGGATGGACGGTACAGTCCATCAGTGTTGATGCCTGTTTCCATACCTGGATGTGCTGTAGAATCTGGTGTACACACCATCTTCCCAGCTCTCTGTACTTCTGAGCCACCTCCTGGCCCCTGCCTTCAGTCAGCTGCTGTACCAGACACAACAGCATCATGTGAACAGCCATGTTGCTGGTGGGGACATCTCCGGGAAGTTTGGGACGGCCCAGGCCTGAAGGATCCACCTGAACCCAATAGATCAGCTGTGCCATCATTTGCTCAGCCTCCATCTAGAACACAACAGATGTGGAGAAGGAACTAACCTGATCAGTTGTTTTCTTCTTTTAAAAATTAGACTTGTAATACAGTTGCAAGAAAAAGTAGCATGGAGTAGTAGCGATTTTTCTGAAATCACATAAGCGTCCAGAGCTCCTGACCTTTGACCTTGAGCACAACCTGGATGCAGACATACTTGAGGATAATTGGGTGAGAGTTTGGTGACCATTGGGGAAAATGCCTAGGAGGAGTACTGATTCCTGTGAAATGTGGACAGTTGGACGATGGATGCTGTGCCATCACATTAGCTCTATTTGGCTTCGCTGGAATGAGCTAAAAATAGACAAATAGATATCTAGTGGACTTCCCTTTGTTTGTACCCAGCAAAGTGACCTCCTAATTCTTCTCTGTTAGTTCATCTGAAAGTCTGTTATGTTTGTTGTGTCTGTATTCTCCATCCAAAAGCAAGTACAGTCATCAGTTTCTGTTGCGCATTGGCAACTTTTTAGACCACACAACCAGAGAGTAATTTGTTGGTCTACCACATCACCGAACTTATGTGCCTCCCTCCTGGGAGAAAAGATGCTGCAAGCAGTACGAGAGGAAACAGGAGAGAGGCTAATAAGGCGGTATCAGGGACAGGCTAGTGGCTAAGGGCCCCTTTACACAGCATGGGCTGCTACACAGCATCATTGGGTGACCACTGAGAGATCAAAAATTGGTCCGATCTCTCAACAATTTCCTAAACTCTTGAAAAAGAGTTGTCTGTCGCATCTAGGGGTGGGTTCAAAGGATAGAAGAACTGCTATTGAATCGATTCTATTTGAATGATCCAATGATAAAGAACTTTTTTTAATTTTATATTTAGTGTCTTGTCCTAACTGGCACCCACATTTTATTAGGGGTGGGATTCACCAGAGGCACCACAATACAATACTATCACGATACTTGGGCCATGATACTATCACAAACTTTTGATGAACAACTTTTGATACAATGAACTTTTGTGCACTGCAATATCTCATATTGAGATTTCCCGGTCTTTGTCTACTTCAACTCCTGGCTAGATCTCATGAGTCACTCCCTTGCTGTGCTGACCAAACCAAAAGAGTGAGACTTTAGCACCAGCTAATGCAGAGGTCATCAAATACATTTATCCAAGGGCCAGAATTTTGCTCAGCAGACACTGTGAGGGCCAGATGCTCCCATAAAATAAAAATGGTTTCCTAAGTAATACATTATTATATAATATATTAATTTTCCTTCCGAATTGATGTTACTTTCTAGCCTCTGTCAGTGTTAACAGACTCATATTAGCTGGACAGTTAGCTGTTGTGAAAATGTCAGGACAGGACAGTGCTCAGCCAAGAAAACCACACATGAATAGCTTGACCTTGGAGGTTTGATTTCTCTGAGAAATTACAACCTCCTTGGTCAGACTCATTTACACACACAAATTATTAAATTATACATAGCTAGGTAATCATTGGGGAGATGTCCACAGTCATTCCACAGTGCACAGACTGCGCATGTGTTGGCGTCTGTAAACGTCACGTCGCGTCAAAGCGTTATCTTGTCCGCTTTTGTTTGTTTTTATTAACTTTGTTTTTAATTTTTTTTTATCTCTTTTTACTGATATTAGCTTTTCACTTAGTGTTAGCTTAGGGTTGGCCTAGCAGAAAGCCCGATCAGGCACACAGGTGACTCAGACCCCGGGCAGGGCTGTTTTCACCAGGCTAGGCTAACCTGTTTTTAGCTGTTCTTAGCTGTTTTTTGCTAGCTAGCTATCCACTTCTTGCCTGAAACATCATGGCTCCATCCCTGACGTGTGTCAGCTGTGTGTCCCTCCTTAAGAAGGTTTCTGAGTTGGTATTGAGACTCCCCGACCTCTATAAGATTTGGGAGGCTGAAGACCACCTAGATACTATAATTCTAGGGTGGACATCGGCCCCGGCAACCGACTCGCAGCTGGCAGAGACGGCTACTTACCTGGGTGAATTTAGCACATCGTCATACACTTCCATGACTGCTCCGGTCTCCTCAGCTGTGCAGGACTCCAGCAGTAAACACTGGCTTCAGCTTAGAGCTAAACCCAAAGCCCCGGGTGGTTTTTCACATCCTCAATGCGCACCCTGGACCTTGGTTGGGCCAACTAGCAAACATCGGGGATTGACCAGACATGGCCACGCTTCCTCTCTTCCCCGTTACTGGAAAACAGATTCGACATCCTTTCCCTGGAAGATTTTCCCTACCTGGATGTCGATCATCCTCCCATGGCCGCCCCTCCTCCTTCAGCAGCGGCCCAAACCCACAAGCCCCGGATTAAAACTACTTTAGGTGTGCCAAACTATACACCAGCTCCAAAAAGAAGAGCGCACATCACCCCGCTATCACTACAATGGCAAAATAATCCACCATTTCAGAAGCCACCGGCAAGGCCCCCCAGACGACGTTGGTAATTGGTGATTCGATTATGAGGACCGTCAGAAGCAGGTACTGTGTCACTAAATGTTTTCCTGGGGCTTAAGTGTCAGACATTGAGGCTCTTACCCAAGACCTATTAAATGAATTCCCCCATGCTAAAACTGTCATTGTGCATGTTGGATGCAACAACATCCCAGATGAAGCATTGGAGATCTTAAAGAGTGACTTCAAGAGCCTTCTGTCCACTCTTATGAACTGTGGCAGACGTGTGTTTATCTCTGGGCCTTTGGCACCTTTCAGACGAGGTTGTAATTATTTTAGCAGAACTCTTAGTCTTAATACCTGGTTGTGTTCTACATGTCCTACTTTTAACATTGGTTTTGTAGACAATTTCAACCTGTTTTGGAACCGCCCATCACTTATGAGGCCAGATGGCATCCATCCAAATAGACTTGGTGCATGTGTTTTAAGGGACAATCTGTTCTATTCCATTCAGTGTTTTTTAGTACAGTGACTGAAATTTGGTGAGTTAACTCACCCCGAAGTTCATGGGTCTGCCAACCAGCCCTTCTTTGTTTCCACTTCTCATATTAGTCCTATTAATACAAATAATACTCACTGTTTAGATCAGTCTTCAATTTATAACCCCATAGAGATTGTGTCTGTCTCCCGTTATCCAAAATATTATAACCCAAGCCAAATACAACATAATTTGATAAATACACGCCTTTCTGCAGCTCCTCCTCATCCGCCACCCCTCAACTTAGCCCCTGTCTTCCCCCTCAGAGAACCTTTGTCTACTCCCCCCAAAGTTAATAAAAATATAAAGTATAAACATCCTAAAGTGATTAAACAAAAAGTTCGTAAAACTCAAATTAAACATCAAGTCTCTAAATTTAATGATTTGGCCTCTCTTCCTCCTCATAATTTAAAAACTAAATGCGGTTTGTTAAATATTAGGTCTCTTACTCCCAAGTCTCTGATCTGTTAATTGATCATCAGATTGATTTAATATCCCTTACAGAGACTTGGCTAGGGCAAGATGATTATGTTGGTTTAAATCAGGGGTGTCAAACTCATTCCACGGAGGGACAAGACCCTGCATGTTTTACTTCCACCCAGTGTCTTCAGCAGGTGTTTTCACTGATCAGCAATCAGTGGGAAGAAATTCTGTGAAATCACCTGTTGAAGACACTGGGTGGAGGTAAAACCTGCAGGGTCTTGACCCTCCATGGAATGAGTTTGACACCCACGGTTTAAATGAATCAACTCCCTCTGGTTATCTAAACTATCATAATCCCAGAAGTGCTGGTCATGGAGGTGGAGTAGCGGCAATTTACCGTTCTAAATTACTGGTTAATGTAAACCAAAAATCATGTTTTAATTCCTTTGAGGGCCTGGTTCTCAGTATGGTGCATGTTAACAATCTTAGCTTAAACCCAATTTTCTTTTGCCATAGTTTACCGTCCTCCCTCAGCCTACTCAGAGTTTTTATCCGAATTTCCTGAATTCTTAGCTGATTTAGTGCTGAAATCAGACAGAATAATTATAGTAGGGGATTTTAATATACATGTTGATGTAGCTAGTGACTGCCTTAATAAGGCATTCAATTCAATATTAGACTCAATGGGGTTTTCCAAGAAAGTAGAAAATTCTACCCATTATCTCCACCACACATTGGACCTTGTTCTGACTTATGGCATAGAAATAGAAAATCTGGTAGTGTCTCCTCATAATCCTGTACTGTCAGACCATTGTCTGTTAACCTTTGATTTCACTATTTCTGATTATTTGACTTCTAAAGAAAAATACTACTACAGCAGATGTCTTTCAGGTGATGTTACCAAATTTATGCAGATTGTCTCCTCTATGCCATGTGTCAACACAATGGAAATAAAAGATGGAGAGCTTGCTCCTTTCATAATTGATAGCATGGTAGATAGTGTTACAGCTTTTCGGCGTCAGACTCTAGACTTGGTGGCCCCTTTAAAAAAGAAAAAGTCTAATCAGAGATTTCTAACCCCTTGGTTTAACACAGAAACTCGTAGCTTAAAACAGAAGACTCACCAGTTAGAAAGAAAATGGCATTCTACTAATTTGGATGAAATCTATTTAGCTTGGCTGCACGGTGGCGCAGTGGTTAGCACTGCGGCAGCACAGTTTACCCTTGGCCGGGGGATTGTGGGGATCGTGGGATCGTGGGTTCGATCCCAGCCCCCGACCAACAGTGATCTGTGTGGAGTTTGCATGTTCTCCCCGTGTTGCGTGGGTTTACTCCGGGATTTCTCCGGTTTCCTCCCACATGCCAAAAATATGCATGTTAGGTTAATTGGCTGTTCTAAATTGTCCCTAGATATCTGTTTCCTATAGGCCCTTAGAATAGAGGGTTAGTATTAATGAAAGCGCTTTGAGTGGTCTTTGTGACTAGAAAAGCGCTATATAAGTGCAGGTTAGTTAGTTAGTTAGTTAGTTGGAGAAATCATCTCTTAATTTAAAAAAAAAAATCTCTTAGAAAAGCTAGAACAAGTTATTACTCTGCATTAATAGAAGAGAATAAGAATAATCCCAGGTTTCTTTTCAGCACTGTAGCCAAGCTAACAAAGAGTCAGGACTCTGACAATCCTCGCATCCCCCTAGAGCTTACTAGTCAGGACTTTTTGAATTTTTTCAATCATAAAATTTTATCTATTAGAGATAAAGTCAGTCAGATTCTTCCCACCGTAAACTTAAGTACAGCAACTACTACAACTCCTTCAATTGACATCTGTTTGGATAAATTTACTCCAATTGACCTTTTAGAGTTAGATAAAATAATCTCGGGTGACTCTCGGGCGGCGCGGTGGAGCAGTGGTTAGCACTGCGGCAGCACAGCAACTCACCCTTGGCCGGGAGATCCTGGGTTCGATCCCAGCCCCCGACCAACAGTGATCTGTGTGGGTTTACTCTGGGATTTCTCCGGTTTCCTCCCACATGCCAAAAACATGCAAGTTAGGTTAATTGGCGTCAAAACTGGGGATTCAAAATTGTCCTTAGGTATGACTGTGAGAGTGAATGGTTGTCTGTCTCTCTGTGTTGGCCCTGCGATGGACTGGCGATCTGTCCAGAGTGTACCCTGCCTCTTGCCCAAAGATGCTGGGATAGGCTCCAGCCCCCCCGCGACCCGAAAAGGATTAAGCGGAAGAAGATGAATGAATGAATGAATGAATAAAATAATCTCCTCATCCAACCCTTCAACTTGTCTTTTAGACCCTATTCCTACCAGGTTATTTAAAAAAGTTTTCCCATTTATTGGTAGCCGCATTCTTCAAATAATCAATTCTTCTTTAACTTTAGGTCATGTACCGCAGGCTTTTAAAATTGCTGTAATTAAACCCTTACTCAAAAAGCCAACGCTCAATCCAGGAGTTTTAGCTAACTATTGACCAATCTCTAATCTGCCTTTCATTTCAAAAATCTTAGAAAGAGTTGTTGCTACGCAATTTTTTGACCACTTGCAGGGAAATGGTTTATTTGAAGAGTTTCAATCTGGGTTCCGAATTCATCATAGTACTGAAACAGCCTTAGTGAAGGTCACTAATGACCTCCTTATCACATCTGATAATGGACTTGTTTCTGTACTTGTCCTTTAAGATCTTAGTGCAGCCTTTGATACTATCGACCATGACATTCTACTTGATAGATTAGAACACCATGTTGGACTAAATGGAACTTTGCTGCAGTGGTTTAGATCTTATTTGTCCGATAGACTTCAGTTTGTTCATATCAATAATGAGTTTTCTTCCAACTCTAAGCTCAGTTATGGAGTTCCACAGGGATCTGTGCTAGGCCCTACTCTTTCTAGTTTATACATATACGCTTCCGTTAGGCAACATCATTAGAAAGCACTGTATACATTTTCTTTGTTATGCAGATGACACACAATTATACCTGTCAATAAAGCCTGATGATCGTAATCAATTAGCCAAGTTAGATGCCTGTCTTAAGGAAATCAAAGCTTGGATGACTTGTAATTTTCTGCTATTAAACCCAGATAAGACTGAAGTCATTCTTGTTGGTCCAAAAAACCTTAGAAATACCTTTCCAAATCAAACTCTTAATTTGGATGCGGCTACTCTTTCTCTGAATAGTTCTGTGAGGAACCTTGGAGTTATTTTTGATCAAGATCTGTTTTTTAATTCACATATTAAATTTGTTTCTCAGACTGCCTTCTATCATCTGCGTAATATTGCCAAGATTAGGAGCATCCTGTCTCTGAGTGATGCTGAGAAACTGATCCAAGCTTTTGTTAGCTCTAGATTAGATTATTGTAACTCGTTATTATTGGGTTGTCCTAAAATATCTTTAAAAAGTCTTCAGTTGATCCAAAATGCTGCTGCAAGAGTTTTAACAGATACTAGAAAGAGAGATCATATCTCTCCGGTTCTGGCCTCCCTTCATTGGCTTCCCATAGAGTTTAGAATTAAGTTTAAAATCCTTCTTCTCACTTACAAAGCTCTTAATAATCAGGCCCCTTTTTATATAAAAGATCTGATATTACCCTATTATCCTAACAGAGCACTACGCTCCCAGAATGCTGGATTACTTGTAATACCTAGAATCTCCAAAAGTACAATGGGAGGCAGAGCCTTCAGTTATCAAGCTCCTTTCCTGTGGAACCAGTTACCAATTTGGGTTTGGGAGTCAGACTCGATCTCTGTTTTTAAGAATAGGGTAAAAACCTTCCTCTTCAATATAGCCTACGATTAGGGAGGGATCATGTGTCTCTTAACCCTCCCTTTGTTTTGCTGTTAATAGATTTAGACTGCCAGGTGACTTCCAATAATGTACTTGGCTTCTCTCCTTTAATGTTTGCTCTCTTTATGTCTGTTCTTTTCTTCTTCTCTAACCCCTCACCCCCCAGCCAGTCACAGCAGATGACTGCCCATCCCTGAGCCTGGTTCTGCTAGAGGTTTCTTCCTGTTAAAAGGGAGTTTTTCCTCTCCACCGTCGCCAAGTGCTTACTCACTGGGGATCGCCTGATTGCTGGGGTCTTTCTGCAATTGCAGGGTTTCCCCTACATTTGAAAGTGCTATGAGATGACTATTGTTGTGATATGGCGCTATATAAATAAAGTTGAATTGAATTGAATTAATCAGAAATTGAAGCCAAGTAAAGTCTTGTTACCTTATTATACTGGGTGGTATAGTATATTAGGTGTGGGGCTGATATGCAGTTTGCATATCAGCCCCATTTAGGAGTTGAAGATGCTGTCATCTACCTGCTGCAACGAGCCCATCTGCATCTGGATGGTGGAGGAGATACTGTGAGAATCACTTTTTTTGATTTCTCCAGTGCCTTTAACACCATCCAGCCACTGCTGCTGGGTGAGAAGCTGCGGGTGATGGGGGTTTGCAGCTCTGTGATCTCCTGGATTACTGACTACCTGACAGGCAGACCACAGTTTGTCCGGCTGGGCAATGTCTTGTCTAGAGTGGTGGCTAATGATACAGGAGCTCCACAGGGGACTGTGCTCTCTCCTTTTCTTTTTTACCTTATACACCACTGACTTTCAGTACAACACTGAGTCATGCCACCTGCAGAAATTCTCTGATGACTCAGCTGTTGTGGGGTGTATAAGAGGAGGAGAGGAGGGGGAGTACAGGGCACTGGCAGACAGATTTGTGGAGTGGACAGAGCAGAATCACCTGAGGTTGAATGTCAGCAAGACCAGAGAGATGGTGATTGACTTCATGAAGAGGAAGACGCCTTCTCAGCCACTGCAGATTAGGGGGGAGGATGTGGGAGTGGTTGAGGACTACAAATATCTGGGTGTCAGGATCAGCAGCAGGTTGGACTGGAGATCCAACACCGATGCTGTGCACAAGAAGGGGATGAGCAGACTCTACTTCCTGAGAAAGCTGAGCCTTCAACGTGTGCAGCAGGATGCTGGAGCTTTTCTACCAGACCGTTGTCGCCAGCGCCATCTTCTTTGCTGCTGTCTGTTGAGGTAGCAGTATTAGGGCCAGAGATACCAACAGACTTGATAAGATTATCAAGAGGGCTGGCTCTGTAATTGGTCTCAGACCGGAGACCTTTGAGACAGTGGTGGAGAGGAGAACACTACATAAACTGCGATCCATCATGGACAATCCTGATCACCCCCTCCACCACACACTGGACAGATAGTGAAGCACTTTCTCCAGTAGACTACTACAGCTTCATTGTCGAACGGCCAGGTACAGGAAATCTTTCCTGCCACATGCAGTTTCACTGTACAATAACTCACTATGATGTTGTATTCTGGCATAGCTATGCTGCCACACTGCACCTTACAGACTAACTGGTACATCACATTTTCACTCTGCTCCTGATAGTCCTTCTTTGTGCAATGGGATGATTCATGTGTTTATACGGGTCATCATATATTAAGCTATGATGTATATAGGTTTCTATAGTCGTGTTAGTTTTACTTTTCATGGGTAATCCCTTTGTCATGTGTGTGTTTCTGTTGTTTGGTTGTCTACTGTCATGCTGCTGTTACACTGTAATTTCCAAGTTTTGGAACAATAAAGTCTAGATAGATAGATCTATCTATCTATCTATCTATCTATCTAAACTACTCAAGTATAAGAGTAGTAGTGACCCAAATAATTAGTTAAGAGTAAGAAAGTACTGTATCTACTTAAAAAAGTTACTTGGCGTGAATTTATTCTTGACAGTTTGAGAGGTTTTTCTCCTAATTTTTTTTACAACATTCTTGTAAATTTACTACTTTTCTCTTGCAAATTTGAGGTTTTTTTTTTTTCATTTAAATTTTAAACTTTTTTCCTCATAATTTTAGTTTTTGCCTTTGTAAATTTAGGACTATCATACAGTTGAAACGTTATCATAAATTTGCATTTAACAGGGAGGAGCTGAAGTCCGTACAGAGGGAGCTAAGGAGGAAGATCAGAGAGGGGAAGGACAGCTACAGGAAGAAGATGGAGGAGAAGCTGCTGCAGAGTGACATCAGCGGTGTCTGGAGAAGCCTCAAAACCATCTCTGGCTCCAGAATACCTCCTCTCAGGCCACGGGGGGCAGGGAGTGGGTGAACAACCTGAACCTGTTTTAACAGGTTTGACCAACCGCCCTCCTCTCCACCTGCCCACTAATCACTGCTGCCTCTACCGTCATCTAGTCCTGCTGTCCACGGCCTCCCCCCACAACCCCCCCCCCCCCCCAGCACACAGCCCCCCTGCCCCAACCTGACCCTCACTAAGACCCAGGTGAGGGCGGAGCTGAGGAAGATCAAGGCGAAGAAGGCCTCAGGTCTGGACTGCATCAGCTTGAAGCTCCTCAAGTCCTGCGCAGACCAGCTGTGTGGGATCATGGAGCACATCTTCAATCTCAGCCTGAAGCTGGGGAGGGTACCACAGCTGTGGAAAACATCGTATGTGGTACCCATACCAAAGACCTCCCACCCCAAGGACCTGAACAGCTACAGACCAGTGGCCCTCTCATCACACCTGATGAAGACCCTGGAGAAGCTGCTCCTTGCCCACCTCTGTCCCCTGGTGGGACCAGCGATGGATCCACTCCAGTTCTCTTACCAGCATGGCATCGGGGTGGAGGATGTGGTGATCTTCCTCCTACACCGTTCCCTGTCCCACCTGGAGAAGCCTGGGAGCACTGTGAGGATCATGCTCTTTGATTTCTCCAGCGCTTTCAGCACCATCCAACCAGTGATCCTGAGGGACAAGCTGCTGTGCGCAGGGGTGGACCAGCACCTGTCATTGTGGATCCTGGACTACCTCACAAACCGGCCACAGTTTGTGCAAACCCAGGATTGTATGCCTGACACTATCATCTGCAGTACGCCCCCCCCCCCCACAGGGAACAGTTCTAGCTCCCTTCCCATTCACCCTTTATACTGCGGACTTTTCACACAACACACCACACTGCCATCTACAGAAGTTCTCTGACGACTCTGCGATTGTCGGCCTCATCTT
Organism: Pholidichthys leucotaenia; assembly: GCA_020510985.1. NCBI lineage: Eukaryota > Metazoa > Chordata > Actinopteri > Cichliformes > Pholidichthyidae > Pholidichthys > Pholidichthys leucotaenia. Next base: position 418,728,793 of record CM035843.1, read on the forward strand.
TCTTGCCTTCTGATTGTTGCTCTGAGTGTTGCTATCCCTGTGCTGTTGCAATCCTGGAATTTCCCCGTTGTGGGACTAATAAAGGCTTATCTTATCTTATCTTATCTCTCATGGAGATGATGTGGAGTACAGAGGAATTATCCAGGACTTCGTGGACTGGTGCCATCGGAACTGCCTCCAGATCAACGCGAGGAAAACCAAGGAACTGGTGGTGGACTGCTGCAGGCGAGAACAACCCCCCACAGCACCAATAAACATCCAGGGAACAGACATTGAGATGGTGACATCCAAGAAGTACGTGGGTGTTCACCTGAACAATAAACTGGACTGGTCACACAACACCAATATGCTCTACAAGAAGGGGCAGCGCAGGCTGTTCCTCCTGAGGAGGCTCAGGTCTTTTGGAGTACAAGGGACACTCCTGAAGACCTACGATTTGGTGGTGGCATCAGCCATCATGTATGGAGTGGTATGCTGGGGAAACAGCATCACGGGAGCCGACAGGAAGAGACTGAACAGACTGATCAAAAAAGCTAGCTCTGTCCTGGGGTCACGCCTCGACCTAAGGGAGGAGATAGGAGAGAGGCGGATGGTGGCTAAGCTGTCATCTCTGCTGGAGTCCGAGTCTCACCCCATGCAGGACACGCTGAACGCACTGAGGAGCTCATTTAGCAGTAGGCTGTACCATCCTAGGTGTGTGACCGACAGGTTCCGCAGGTCCTTCCTACCTACGGCTGTCAGACTTTATAACCTAACCAGGGCTGCTTGTAGAGGTCGTATTGAATACACAAAACATAACAACCTTGCACAATAAATCGTCCCCTCCATTATACAACTAGGACAATATCAATCATTACGGAGGGTGACAACACAGTTGATTCAAATACGAAATATACTGTCTGAGTACATATTCATGCTCTGCAGGGTAACTTAATAGACCGTTATGCTGTGTATTCCATCTAGCTACAGTGCTCCTGCACTGTGTATATCTGTGTACATATGTATATTCATTTGTTCTTATTATCTTGATTGATTGATTGATTTTATTTGAAGATTCAGACAAAAATTACAACATCACTCTAGTCATCATTCATCCCACAACCACAGTCACCAAACACCATAATACATAATACATCCCATAATCAAATTATGCAACAGAAATGATACAACAATGACAGTCCACACTGACAACAATACCAACATCCAACAATAACTGCAACAATAATAAACAAATACTTCTGGTATGCTCAACACAATCATAGACAACACCATCACAATCACCACACATATCACCATATACCCCCACATGGCCCACAACACCCAGGCGCAATAAGTCACCATATAATAATAATAACCATAATAATAGGTAGCCGGGGCTTCCAGTGACGTGCAACAGCATGGACACATAAAAACTGAGCTCTGGCTCTAGCTCTATTTTCCCCTGGACTTGAGATCTAAATTTGGGAAAAACAGCAATATCTTGTTGTCATAATGAGTGGGGACAAATTCAAGAAAGGTGGATACGGGCTACGAAACAACCCTGATAATGAAATGACAAAAGAAATCTCGGCTAATGAAACGGACCTAGCATCGGACCAACATGGCGACCGCATGGCCAGCTTGGACTTGATTCGAGTTAACGTGAGCAAGGCCATGGCAGCTGGAATGGCAACTCTTCGAGCCGAATTAAAAACAGATTTACAAGATTTTCGCTCAGTAATTCGTGAGGACATGAAGAAACAAATGGATGAGTTCACAGCAGAAGTACAGCAACAGCTCCAGGAGACCACTAAACAAGTGCATGATGCGGGGGAACGTATAAAACAGGTTGAAAAAAATATGGCAGAAATGGAGAGTTGGGACACTGGCGTTAAAAACACACTTGTTCAGCTGTTACAAAATCAGCGGGCACTTGAGGATAAGGTATCCAAAATGGAGGGTCGGGCAAGGCGGAATAATATTAGCATATACGGGGTACCTGAGGACTCAGAACAAGGCACATCTGTAACTTCCTTTGCCAAAAGTCTCATTAAAAAAGAGTTTGGTGATGTTCTAGGCCAAGACTACAACCTCGGCACTGAGCGCGCCCATCGTGCCTTGGGCCCAAAGCCACCAGCGAGTGCCCCGCCACGTTCAATAATAGTCTGCTTTCTTCGGTTCACAGTTAAGGAAGAGATACTCCGCGCTGCATGGAAAAAGGTAATACGTATTCACAGCAAGCAAGTGTATTTTGACCATGACTACGCGGTGGAAGTACAGAAAAGAAGAAAGGAATATATCCCCGTTAAAAGAGTTCTGAAGGAGAAAGGTATTCACTTTCAAACTCCATTCAACTAGATGCGTGTTTTTTACGCATCAGGAAGTGTTCTCTACAATAGTGCCACAGAAGCCGCGGAAGATTTACAAAGGCGAGGTATCGCCACGGTCCAGATCACCGCTGCCAGAAGCAGAGCTGCTCAGACGATGACGGAGGAGATGCTGAAGCAGCTTTTGCCATGGGAGATGCAGAGGACCCGCCGTGGGGATTTCCACAAACACATCTGGGAGAAGCTGAGTGAGTTTCAGCGGACATCAGACGAAACAATGGTGGACTAATGAGTACTCCGCGTGAACATACAGCCTTATTATGGTGAGAACAGTTTCTCTGGATTATTCACGATCATGGCTTTGTAGCCTTATCCAATCTCACTATTGATGAAAGGGCTAGAGCCTGTAGACTCAAACTGAGGGTCACCAGACTACTTTACTTCTACTTTACTACTGATTTTCCTTTATTATTATTATTGGTTGTTGTTTTGGGTTTTTTTTTTTTTTCCCACGATGCTCACCGTGGAGAGGGGCCCCACCTTGTGGCCAGTCCCCTCCTTTTTCAAGGTCCACACTGTATCCTTCTTATTGGAAGCCCAGTTCAGTGCTATGTTGTTTCATTGTTCAGCACGTTCACGTTCTGTAGTTGCTGTTTTGAGGTCTGGGATGACATTTTGTTCTTACATGTTAAGCTATGTCTTTTAGATACACAGAACATGATAAATTAAAAAGAATGGGTTTCAAAAATACCTATTATTCCTCTCATAGAAGTGGCAAAAAACGAGGAGTAGCTATTCTGATCTCTAATAGAATTAATTTTGAATTTATATCTGAATCAAGCGACAAAGAAGGCAGATTTATTATTTTAGTGAAAGGTAAAATTGACCATAAAGAGGTTACACTATTGAATGTATACGATCCCCCTGGGAGAAATATTGGTTTCTATAAAAAAGTCTTTGATTTGACTACTAAAGAATCTTATGGACCTTTAATTTTTGCTGGAGATTTTAATTTATTGTTAAACCCCCAATTGGATACAACAAATACTAGAAGGAAACGTCTGCCTATAGAGAAACGTGTAAAAAAAGTGCTTTCAGACTTAGGACTTATTGATGTATGGCGCTCTGTACACAGATCCGCCCCAGGATTTACATTTTACTCTGCGTCCCATTCTCTCCACTCAAGGATAGATTATTGTTTCATGTATAATAAGGACTTAAACAGAATAAAAGAATGTAGACTTGGTCAAAGAGATATTTCTGACCATTCTGGAATTTACCTAAGTTTACACTTTGACGGCAGACAGAGAAAAACATTATGGAGATTAACAGGTATGCTAAATGATCTCTCCTTTCTACAGTCCATGACAACCGATTTAAATTTGTACTTACAGGATAACAACAATGGCGAGACAAACCCCAGCATTGTGTGGGATGCAGCTAAAGTGGTTCTGAGGGGGAAAATAATTGCAAGGTCGGCCATGCTTAAAAAGCAAAAGACCCAAGAATTGTTACGACTACAAGAAAGACTGAAAGATCTAGAGAAAACACAAATGACAAAGAAAAGTCCCACTGTAACACAACAAATAAGACAAGTTAAACAAGACATAGATAGGATACTAGGTGAGGAAGTAGAGAAAATGTACGGTTTATGAAACAGAGATATTATGAGGCAGGATCTAAGGCATCTAAACTGCTGGCATGGCGAATCAAGAAACAACAAGCTGAAAATTCAGTTTATAAAATAAAAGATCCTCTAAGTCACAACATTTTAACTGATTTAGATGGTATCCAAAAATCATTTGAAACATATTACAAATGCCTATATAGTCAATCTGTGCCGGTTAATAAAAATAAAGTAGTTGACTTTTAGGACTCTTTGGATCTTCCCTCACTCGGCACAGATGCAAATAATAAGCTTATGTCACCAATAACACGTGAGGAATTTGACAAGGCCATCTCTAACCTTAAATCTAACAAGTCACCTGGTACTGACGGGTTCCCCCCTGAATGGTACAAGAAAATGAAAGAAAGTCTGATACCTCTACTAGAAACCAGTTTCAGTTATATTCTGAAAGGAGGCCCCGTACCTCTGTCCTGGAAGGAAGCCTTTATATCTGTTATACAAAAAGAGGAAAAGGATAAAATAGACTGCAAATCATATAGACCAATAAGTGTATTAAACACGGATTACAAATTACACACAACTATTTTGGTCAAACAAATGGACACTGTGATGCCCTCACTGATTGATGAAGACCAAACAGGTTTCCTAAAAAATAGACAAACCCAGGATAATATAAGGAGAACTCTACATATAATTGAACAGATTAATAAGAGAAAGATAAATTCAGTTATTCTCAGTCTTGACGCTGAAAAAGCTTCCGATTCAGTTCAGTGGGACTTTCTCTATTTAGTAATGAAGAGATTTGGATTCTGTACTGACTTTATAAAATGCATTCAAGCCCTTTACTCTTCCCCTACTGCCAGAATAAAAATAAACGGGAGTCTTTCTAACTCTATACAACTACAACGTGGATGTAGACAGGGTTGCCCCGGAAGCCCCAATTTATTTAATTTATTTATAGAGCCTTTAGCACAAGCAATACGCCAAGAGACCGCACTAAATGGTGTTCAGATTGGTGAGGAGGAATATAAATTGAGCCTGTATGCGGACGATGTGTTGATCACAATCTCTGACCCGGCCTCTGGTTTACCAGTGTTAATGAAAATGCTAGAAATGTACGGTTCGTTCTCTGGGTATGCTCTTAATATCCATAAAACTCAGGTTATGACTTTCAATTTTCATCCTGGACAGGAATTAACATCTAAATATAATTTTAATTGGTACTCTGACCATATAAAATACTTAGGAGTGTATCTACCCAAAGATTTGTCACAATTGTATGGTAAGAATTACAACCGACTAAATAAAGAAATAATTAGTAACTTTGACATCTGGAGCCTGCTCCCCCTTGACTTTGGCAACAGAATACAGGCAATCAAGATGAACATCCTTCCTAAGTTGTTATATCTCTTCTCATCTCTGCCAGTACCAATCCCTGACAAACAATTTAGAAAATGGAATAAATATATTTCAAGGCTCATTTGGCTTAAAAAGAGACCAAGAGTTAAGTATTCTACTTTACAGTTGCCGAAGGAGAGAGAGGGGCAGGCTCTGCCCTCCCTACGAGACTACTAGAAATCAGCCCAACTGAGACCACTGGTTTGTTTGTGTGACCCATCTTATTATGCAAAATGGAAAACAATTGAGATGTCATTATCTGAGGTCCCAATTCAGTCTAAACTAGGTACCCTTGAAAGCGAAACTATTTCAATAACTAGTCAGTGGGCTAACCTGACATTTAAAATTTGGAAATCAGAGATAAGAAAACTAAAACTCCAGGAAGAAGTTAAACTGCTCAGATGGCCAGCATGTGATCCTGACTTTCTGCCCGCCTCACATGATTCTAGATTTAGACAGCGGGCATTCAGTGGTCTTACCGCTGTGTGTACAGCGTATGAGAAATCAAATTTAATGTCATTCGATACTTTATGCAGGAGGTACAACTTGGAGAAACAAGATTTTTTCAGATACTTGCAGCTTCGCGATTTTATTATCAAAAGGATACAAAGCAGCAATATTAAAGAACCTTCATTATTTCTCAATATTTTTATTAACGAATATAAGTCAAAAAGTCTTAAAAGCCTTATTAGTAAGCTATATTCAGAATCAGAATCAGGTTTATTGCCATTGTTCATGTAGTACACAAACTAGGAATTTGTCTCGGTACAATGCTGCAACATTAAACATGATAAGAGAAATAAACTATACATGTAATAAAGTGTAGGATAAGATTAAGTGATACTGGTCAACAGTTAAAATATATATTAGCGAGCAGCAGATACTGTGGAGAACTATATAGTGCAGTCGGTAATGCAGAAAGAAAACAGTGATGATTGACATGAGTCTGGTTGAGCTGCTGTACATGGTGCACGAGAGTCAATAAGTCACTTAGTGTTCAGCAGTCTGATGGCAGAGGGGAAGAAGCTGTTCATGTGACGGGAGGTTTTAGTCTGGATGGACCGAAGTCTTCTACCAGAGGGGAGGGGGGCAAACAGTACGTGACCAGGGTGTGAGGGATCGGCTATGATCCGGCCAGCACGCCTCCGGGTCCTGGAGATGTACAGATCCTGGAGAGATGGGAGCTTGCAGCCGATCACCTTCTCAGCAGTGCGCACGACGCGCTGCAGCCTTAGTCTGTCCCTGGCAGTGGCTCCTGCGTACCACACGGTTATGGAGGTGGTGAGGATGGACTCGATGATGGCTGTGTAGAACTGCACTAACATCTTGGTGGGTAGCTTGAGCTTCCTCAGCTGCCGCAGGAAGAACATCCTCTGCTGGGCTTTTTTGATGAGTGAGCTGATGGTCAGCTCCCATTTGAGGTCCCTGGTGATGGTAGTGCCTAGGAAGCGGAAGGAATCAGCAGTGGTGATGGGAGAGCCTGAGAGGGTGAGGGGGGGCAGAGGAGGAGTGACTTTCCTGAAGTCTACAATCATCTCCACTGTCTTCAGAGCGTTCAGCTGCAGGTTGTTATTGCTGCACCAGGACGCCAGCTGGGCCACCTCTCTCCTGTAGGCGGACTCGTCGCCGTTGGAGATGAGCCCGATGAGGGTGGTGTCGTCCGCAAACTTGATCAACTTGACAGACTGGTGGCTGGAGGTGCAGGAGTTGGTGTAAAGGGAGAAGAGTAGGGGGGAAAGTACACAGCCCTGGGGTGATCCGGTGCTGATGCTAGTATAGTCTGAGACAGTCTTTCCCAGCCGCACATGCTGCCTCCGGTCCGTCAGGAAGTCGATGATCCACCTGCAGAGGGAGTCAGGCACGTTGAGCAGGGACAGCTTGTCCCGGAGCAGAGCGGGGCGGATGGTGTTGAATGCGGAGCTGAAGTCCACAAACAGGATCCTGGCGTAGGTTCCCGGGGAGTCCAGGTGCTGCAGGATGGAGTGGAGGGCCAGGTTGACTGCATCGTCTACAGACCTGTTGGCTCGGTAGGCAAACTGCAGCGGGTCCAGGAGAGGGGTGGTGATGGACTTGAGGTGGGACAGGACCAGGCGCTCAAAGGACTTCATGACTACAGAGGTGAGCGCTACAGGTCTGTAGTCATTAAGTCCAGTGATCCGTGGCTTCTTGGGGACAGGGATGATGGTGGAGGATTTGAGGCAGGATGGCACGTGGCATAACTTAAGGGAGGTGTTAAAAATGTCTGTGAATACAGGAGCCAGCTGTTTCGCACAGAGTCTCAGGGTGGAGGGAGACACGCCGTCTGGGCCGGGGGCCTTGCGCGGGTTCAGTCTGGAGAACTGTTTGAGCACATCCTGCTCACTGATGATAAGGGGAGGGGGGGAGGAGGGGGGGGTGCCTTAAATGAAGTAGGGAATGTGGAGGCTGTGGAGCTGGAGGGAGGGGGGGAGTTGGACACAGATGACGAGGTGTCAAAACGGACATAGTGTTGGGACAGTCTCTGACAAAGGGCTTTGTCATCCTGACCTTTAGGAGCCTTAGGTCGATAGTTGGTGATTTGCCTCAGTCCTCTCCACACGGAAGCCGAATCATTAGCAGTGAACTGCTGCTGGAGTCTCTCAGAATATACAGATTTAGCTCTCCTCAGCTCTCTGTTAAACCGGTATTTAACCTCCCTGTAGCAGTCCCTATATTGCAGTTTAATGACACTTAAAACAGACTCAACAACACATATAAAGCAAAAATGGGAAAAGGAAATGAACATTGTAATAACTGATGACATGTGGTCAAGGGTTTGGGAGGTGCAATCCTCATCTACCAACCCCGGCACCTGGAGGGACTTTTGCTGGAAGACTCTTACTCGTTTTTTCATAACGCCAATCAGAAATCCAAGTACAGCGAGGTTCCTGTACACTGCTGGAGAGAATGTGGGGAAACAACAGCAGACCATGGGCACGTATTCTGGTCTTGCCCACACATTCAGCCTTTCTGGACAGACGTAGCAAATGTCATTTCTAAGGCACTGGACTTTAATATCAGCTGCTCTTTTATTTTGTTATTCCTCGGATGTTTCCCTGACAAGCTGACTGCAGATGATACTTATCTCCTGAAAATCTTTTTGGCATCAGCCAAAAAGGCCATAACAAAGTGTTGGTTTCAAAAACAGCCTCCCACACTGAACCTTTTCACCTCCATAATAGATAATATAAGGCTCAGGGAACGCATGACCTATGCCCTGCGACTCCAAGAGGAGCTAGGAAAAAGATGTTGGAAAAAATGGCTGGACTTCACAGAATGTGACAGTATTTATTAGTATGTGGATTCTGAAACGTATATTTTTATCGTACCTGATTTGTATCACAATAACCATCCCATGACCTCATATGTTTGTGTTTTATAAATGAAAAACGTTCATAAAAAGCTTAAAAAAAAATAATAGGTAGCCATATGGTAGTTAAAACAACAACAATAATAATAATAATAACACCACCTGGCCTATACAATACTCCAAACAACTCCATCCCAACAACAATCCTAACACTATAATTGTAGTAATAATGATATCAATAATAACAGTACTCAGCACATATATTCACAATAACCTTTCTTCATTGAAGACACATTGTATTATTACTGTCCTTTATTTTTATATTGCTCAGAAATCATTTCTTTATATGTTGATTTAAATATATGGATGTTTGGATATTGCCTGTGTTTCTCCTCCAACCCATTCCACAGTTTCACCCCACACACAGACACACAAAAACCCTTCCTAGTAGCTCTTACTAGGTGCATTTTAAACTTTGTGTGCCCCCGTAAATTGTATTTCCCTTCTCTCTCACTGAAAAGATTTTGTATATTGTGTAGCAAAAAGTTTTTACTGACTTGAAACATTAATTGTGCTGTATAATAATCAACCAGATCCTGTAATTTCAATAACTTTCAATGTAAAAACAATAAATTAGTATGTTCAAGATACCCAACTTTGTGTATAACACAGACTGCCCTTTTTTGTAATGTTAGCAATGAATTAAGTGTTCTTTTATAATTGTTACCCCAGACCTCTATACAATAGGTCAAGTATGGAAGTACTAATGAGCAATACAAGATATGAAGTGATTTGTATTCTAGGACCTGCTTAATTTTATTTATAATTGCAATATTTTTTGCAACTTTGTTTTGTATGTATCTGACGTGTGGTTTCCAACTAATTTTATCATCTAGTATTACACCCAAAAATTTGATCTCCGTAACATTTTCAATAATTACATTATCTATATGAATATGTATATCTTCTTTATTTTTACAATTACCAAATATCATTACCTTAGTTTTATCTATATTTAGTGATAATTTATTACAATCCATCCATTTTTTAAGCTTATTTAATTCATTATTTAGAGTATGGATTAGTTGATTATAATTATTTCCAGAACAAAATATATTAGTATCATCAGCAAATAATATTATTTTTAATAATTTAGAAACTTGGAATATATCATTTATATATATGTTAAATAGGGCAATGCGGTGGCGGAGTGGTTAGCACTGCGACAGCACAGCAACTCACCCTTGGCCGGGGGATCCTGGGTTTGATCCCATTCCCCGACCAACAGTGATCTGTGTGGAGTTTGCATGTTCTCCCCGTGTCTGCGTGGGTTTACTCCAGGATTTCTCCGGTTTCCTCCCACATGCCAAAAACATGCAAGTTAGGTTAATTGGCATCAAACTGGGGATTCTAAATTGTCCTTAGGTCTGACTGTGAGAGTGAATGGTTGTCTGTCTCTCTGTGTTGGCCCTGCGATGGACTGGCAATCTGTCCAGGGTGGACCCTGCCTCTCGCCCAAAGATGCTGGGATAGGCTCCAGCGCCCCCGCGACCCGAAAAGGATTAAGCGGTAGAAGATGAATGAATGAATGAATGAATGAATGAATGAATATAAGTTAAATAATTTTGGGCCCAATACTGACCCCTGGGGGACCCCACAGGCAATTCCCATATATCCAGACAGATGTTCTCCCATCTGTCTGGGTGTATGGGTTTAATTATTGCTCTGAGTACTGCTATCCCTTTGCTGCTGCAATCCTGGAATTTCCCCATTGTGGGACTAATAAAGACTTATCTTATTTCTCAAAACTTTCATTTTTTTTTTTTTGGAAATTTATTACTTTCTCTTCGATTTGTAGGTTTTTTTTTTTACTCTTAATTTTAGCTGTATTTTACAATTAATTTATGTTGTTTTTTTCCTGAAAAGTTTGTGGTAAAATTGTGACTTTTTCACACATATCTGAACATTAATTTGCAGAGCTAGAACAGAACAATGAGTTTACCTCTGATTATGAATAAAATTCTTGAAAAAAACTATATTAAATTCAATAAAATTCACCAGTTGATGTTCACTGATCTAATGGATTGAAAAGTCAATTGGTGTTCATTAACTCTGGTATCCAAAATCTGAATTTGTATTTGCAACATTTATCAATACTTTTATTTAAGTATCACAATACTAGTTTGTCTGACACAGTATCGTAGACATAAAGTATTATGATACTACACTGTACTGTAGTGATGTTTTGCCCCACCCTAACACTGTAGCTTCATCATCTGGATCTAAATTAAAATTCACCCTTTCTCTCAGAGGAGAAACTGTTTTACCCAAAGTTTGGTTGTAAACCCCTCCTTCTAACCCAAGACCATTAGAGCTTTTGAAGCCACATTCCATCGGCCATGTACTCATCAATGCTGAAATTTCTTATTAAACTTGGAGTTATTGTTGTTTAATTTCATGTCCATTTTCTTGATTAAAAAAGGAGAACTCACAAGTTTTGTGGACTGATTAATCTCTGGTACAAATATTGACTTCTTAATAAAATTGTCCATCTTCTGGACTGGTGCCCCTGAGGAAGTTTATATGTGCTGGTAATGAGGAGAAAGCTTCATTCCCACTCACATATATATTGATATTAATAGTCTGCACCAGGTAAGCTCTACACACTGCATGACTTGAAGATTATTCTGTTTTTTTGTTGTTTTTTTTTTTGTTTTCGCTTCATGCCGTGATGTGCTCGTCACACTCTTAACTGTAGTTGTCACTGAGGGAATTTTTTCAATAAAAAGCAGCTGCTCAGTCCTGCTGCATTTGTTGCAAAACAAAAGCACACTGCTGAACCTAAGATTTTCACTACACCACTTGTTTTAAAAAGGTGTAGAAATATGAAACCAATGTTAAAGATGTTTATGATAATAATGGGGTTTTATTCATACCTGCATATCTTTGTCACCAGTGACTCTGCTCAGCTCATCCATGGCCATGATGTAGAAACACTCGCTGAATATGGTCCTCTGAACTTTGACTGCTTTACCGTCTCTCGTTAAACTGAAGGCACATTTCCACTGACTGCTGGCGCTGGACACACGAGCAAACCTTCTCAGGAATGTTCCTCCTGGGATGAAAATGGAAAAAACAAACAAAACAAACATGAAAACCCAGCCAGCATACCCATGTGGGCCCCACAATATGTTTAATCTGGGCTGTCTCATGTCTTTTTTCTCATCAATTGAAAATTTATGAGAAAAAAGTCCCAAATTTATGAGGAAAAGCTGTAAATTTACAGTAAAGCTCGGTGGTCCAGTGGTTAGCGCTGTGGCAGCACAGTAAGAAGGTCATGGGAAGGATTCCACCCCTGACCATCAGTGACCTTTCTGTGTGGAATTTGCATGTTCTCCCTGTGTCTGTGTGGGTTTACCCCAGGTACTCCGGTTTCCTCCCACAGGCCAAAAACATGCAGGTTAGGTTAAATGGAGACTCTAAAGTGGCCCTAGGTGTGAATGGTGAAGGGATTGTGTCATGAGGCTGAGTGCAGTGTTTCACCCTCAGTATTGTGTGATTATTTTACGGTGCACTGTTCCAAGATGTATGATGTGTTTTGAGTTGCCGGTTATTTCTGTTTTTGTACTCCTGTTCTCAGTATTATTTTGTAAGTTCCTTTATGCATTCTTGTTCATCTTGCTCTTGGTGTTTCTCTTTTTGACACAGCTCCCCACTTCGTTCTCCAGACACCCCCACCTGGTAATCATCTTGTATTGGTAGCTCAGTCTTTCCCTGTTCGGTAATTAGGTCTTCCTGCCCGCTCATGTGTGCCACACCTGCTGTCATTTACCTTGATTATTGCCTGCCCTATTTATAGCCTGACTTTGCCTTCACTGCTTGTCGGAGTCTTGTCAAGAATCCAGGTCAGTGAGAATCCTGTTCCTGTTCTAACACCAGCTACTCCTTATCCCGTCAAGTTGTAAGTTTATTTTGTGCACTGTATGGACTTTGTGTTTTTGTTAAATAAATACCACAAACTACAGTTCAGCATCTGGGTCTTCCTCTCTGCCCGGAGGGGCAATTTATGACATTTCATGACAGATTGTGCCGTACCGTGGCTGCCTCATTCATCCAGGTGGATGCCCTGTAATTTCCCTTTGGGGATTATTAAAGTACACAAAATACAAAAAAATAAAATAAAAAAAGTTGAAATTTTTTTAGAAGTTCCAAATTTACAAGAAAATGTTGCAAATTTATGGGAAAAACTCACAAATTTACAAGGAAAAAATTTATGGGAAAAAGTTGCAAGACTACAGTAAAAAAGTGGCAAATTTATGACAAAGTTCCAAAATTAGAATAGAACAGAACAGGCTTTGTTGTCATTGTACAGTAGTACAGTACAACAAAATTGTGGGTGCTCCACCAGGCTACTGAGCAGCAAAGTAAGAGAGAAGGATTAGATAAAACACGGTTACAGAACACATGAATTAAACACATGACTGAAATAAAAATAAAATAAAGATAAAGAATAAAATAAAAATAAAAATGGCCCAGGATTGTAGAAATATACACATGTATGGTTGTGGCTATGCAGGTGGAACTATGTACCGCAGAGTGCAGACACACAGTTGAACACACAATTGAGCAAAATGGCCCCAGGATTATGGAAAATATACACAGTAGTGATTTCACGGATGGGTCAATGAACATGAAAATGGGGAATGCAAAGACAAGTGAGTTATTGTGATAATTAAGTGGGGCTGATAACAAAAAAATCAATCATGCAAATGATGACGCAAGCATCAGATTTGGCATGTTTACTCTCCAGGGCCTGTTTGTCAGATCTGCCCAATTGGACACTGGAAAATCCAAGATGGTGGCCATTTTTCAACATGATGGCCATTTTAATCCCCAGAAGGTGCTTTCGGTCATAGTATGTGATGTAGTTGATGGATCTGAAAGATTCTCGGGTCGAATGGTGTGTTATATTACACAAGAAATTAGTTTTTACCAGTTAATACCCTTTGATGCATTTTTTGTGTCAATTCTGCTTAATATAATATTCACATGCAGACTGTCTGCACTCTGCGGTACATAGTTCCACCTGCATAGCCACAACCATACCTGTGTATATTTCTACAATCCTGGGCCATTTTTATCTGTCCAGGGTGTATCCTGCCTCTCGCCCAAGGATGCTGGGATAGGCTCCAGCCCCCCCATGACCCGAAAAGGATTAAGCAGAAGAAGATGAATAATGCATTGCACTTTATTGTAGCCTTTATTAGGCCATGAGCTAAGCAAGTACTCTGTCTCTCTCTCTCTCTCTCTCTAATATATATATTGTGGAGCGTGTAAAAAATGAGGCTGATTTGGTTCAAGCGGTTTATTACACGACTCACACAAGGAGCATGGACAGAATGGCATACAAGTAGGAACTCTTCCCTTAAATAACATGACATCCTTCTAGACTCTTCTCACACACAAAAGATAATCTCCCCCGACTGCAGTCAGTCCATTCATCCTTGGCATCTCCCTGTTATCTTACTAGGGTATCTAGAAACTTCTCAAACACAAAAGGTTAACTTCACGTCCTTTGTTCATGTCTAAGGTGGTAAACCATTATGCACTCCCCAGGTTGCCCCCCCCCCCAGCAACTTAGATAGGACAAAAGGGTAACAGTCCACATGCTGTGATAGAACCATTAACATCAGTCCACATGCTGTAGAACCATCAACATCAGCCCACATGCTGCTTGGGCTTCAGTCTTCTGCCGTATCTGCTGTAGCCAGGATTCGCTGCCTCCGTGGCGCTGCCATGCTGGGGGGCTGATGTCTGGGGGTGAAAACTTTTTGACTGTCCGTGTGGGTGCTCTGGAGAATCTTCTCTGGGAAGCGCCCCATGGGGGTCTTCCACGCCGAGGGGACCTCGCCAACAGCACTTGCTCGTCAGCCACAACGAAAGCAGGTTTGAGTCTGTCTATGCCAATTTTTTCCCTCCTACCGCCCAAATCTAGCAAAAAATGCTTATCCCCTGTTTCCAGCACTCTAAACGGTCCATCATAAGGTGGGCGCAGTGGGGGGCGGTGGGCGTCGTGTCTGACAAACACGAACTCTGCATTTTTCAAAGCTTTAGGCACAAAAACGCGTGGAAAACTGTGGCGGGCAGGGCCCGGCAGCGTGCTTGAGTCTATGCAACGCTCGCAGCAACTGAGACGGGGAGCTGCCCGGCGCAGGATTATCTGGCAGAAACTCCCCAGGCAGCTGGAATGGTTGTGCAAAAACGAGTTCTGCTGGGGAAGCTTCCAGATCTTCTTTAGGCGCAGAACGTAACCCCAATAAAACCCATGGTAGCCTGTCTACCCAATTTGCATCCATCAGTGAAGCCCTCAGAGCCGCTTTTAACGACCTATGAAAACGTTCGCATAACCCATTTGCCTGCGGGTTGTACGTGGTTGTGCGGTGAATTGAGACACCTAGGCTGCGGGCCATGGTTGACCAGAGTTCAGAAACAAATTGAGAGCCTCTGTCGGACGTAATGTCCGACGGAACTCCAAAACGCGCCACCCATGCTGTTAAAAACGCACACGCCACCTCCTCGGCCGTGGTTGCCGCCAGCGGAACCGCTTCTGGCCAGCGCGTGGTGCGGTCCACCATTGTCAGGAGATGCGTGTACCCCTGTGATAGCGGAAGGGGGCCTACGAGGTCCACGTGGACATGGTCAAACCTCTTAGCCGGGATGCGAAACGGCTCCAAAGGAGCCTTCGTGTGTTTGTGAACCTTGGCTCGTTGGCACGCCACGCAGGCTGCCACCCACTCTTTCACTTGTTTGCGAAGGCCCGGCCACACATATTTCTCTCCTACCATTTTGACCGATGCGCACACCCCTGGGTGTGCCAAACAGTGACCCGACTCAAACAAGCGGCGGCGCCACGCGGCCGGAACCACAGGCCGTGGGCGACCCGTGGAGATGTTGCAGATTAAGGGGGGAATGCCGTTAAGCAGCGTCTTCTTCTCCAGCCTTAACCCTTTTGGTCCAGACTGGAGCGCACGCACGTCCACGTCACTAGCCTGCTCCGTGGCCATGGCTGCGTAATCCAACCCTACACAGACCGGGGCCACAACGGCGCGCGAGAGGCAGTCTGCCACTACATTCAGTTTGCCCGACACATGCTGAATATCGGTAGTAAACTCTGAGATCGCAGCCAGCTGCCTCTGCTGCCGGCCCGACCAAGGTTCTGAAACTTTGGCCATCGCGAATGTTAGTGGCTTATGGTCAACGAACGCAGTAAAATTGCGAACTGGAAATGGCGAATGGCCAGGTGGAGAGCCAGCAACTCTCTGTCAAACGCGCTGTATTTACGTTCATTGTCACGCAAGGTTCTGCTGAAAAAGGCAAGCGGCTGCCAAGCCCCGGCGACGCGCTGCTCCACAACAGCCCCTATGGCCACATCTGAGGCGTCAGTGGTGAGGGCTATGCGGGCCGTTGGGTCTGGATGTGCCAACAATGCGGCATTTGCCAGGGCTGCTTTAACTTCTGAGAACGCCTGCTCTTGTTCCGGGGTCTATTCGACCTTATTCGCGGGTTTCTGTTTTTTGAGCGCAGCGTACAATGGCTGCATGAGCTGCGCTGCGCGGGGAAGGAAACGGTTATAAAAGTTCACCATTCCCAAAAATTCTTGTAGCGCCCTGACCGTTTGTGGTCGGGGAAAATCTGTCACTGCGCGCACTTTGTCAGGCAGCGGAACCGCTCCTTTGGGAGAGACGCGGTGCCCTAAAAAAATCAATCCCCGTCACCCCGAACTGACATTTCGCTGGGTTGATTATTAAAACGTGCTCTTCCAACCTACGGAAAACCGTCGTGAAGTGGGTTTCGTGTTCGTCTTCGGACGTGCTGGCTACCAAGATATCGTCAAGGTAGACGAACACGAAAGGGAGATCGCACAGCACTGCATCCATCATGCGTTGGAATGTCTGTGCTGCTCCTTTAAGCCCAAACGGCATGCGCAAGAACTCAAATAAACCAAACGGAGTTATTACCGCTGTTTTGGGTATGTCCTCAGCACGCACTGGGACTTGGTGGTAACCACGGACCAAATCTATCTTAAAAAAAATGCGCGCTCCTGCGAGGTGAGCGGAAAAATCCTGAATGTGGGGAATTGGGTAGCGGTCATGCGCTGTAGCGTTGTTTAACCTGCGGAAATCGCCGTAAGGTCGCCACAAACCTTCAGCTTTAGGGACCAGGTGTAGCGGGGAAGCCCATGGGCTGTTTGAGCGCCTGATGATGCCTAACCTCTCTAGGTTAGCGAACTCCTCGCGCGCTATGGCCAGTTTAGCTGTGTCCAAGCGCTGAGGTCTTGCAAAAACGGGCGCCCCGGTGGTGGTGATAAAATGCTCCACCCCATGTTTAGCGATAGCTGCTGAAAACGTCGGGACTGTGAGTGCTGGGAACTGAGCGAGCAGTGTGTGGAACTTACTGCATGCTGCTGTGACGTTGGCTTGTGCTGTTGGCTGGGTCACTCGAGCTATACAGGGGAGAGAGTCAAAAGACAGTGCATTAACCAGGCGCCTGTTAGCCATATCTACCAACAACCCATGTGCACATAGAAAATCAGCCCCCAGTATATGGTAATCCAATGCTGCTACAACAAAAGTCCATTCAAATGTACGACCGTGTAAAGACAAGAGCAGAGTCCTCTCACCAAAGGTCTTAATGTCTGAGCCGTTTGCTGCTGCCATCTCGGGGCCACTGGCTCCTGCCAGCCGGTCAGCGTAGGTCGGCCGGATGAAACTCCTCTGTGCGCCGGTGTCCACGAGGAAATGCCTCCCCGAGCGTGCGTCCGTCAAATAGAGCAGCTTGTTCTCCTCCCCGAGGGTCGCGGCTGCTACCGACCCCCGGTCTTGGCGTTTCCCGAGCGCTTGAACTGGCACGGTGGTATACATTTGCGTGCCCTCTCTGCAAAGCGGCGATGGTAGAAGCAAAGCGTGTCACCTCCACGTTCCTTGGCCCCCGCTGCTGCTGCCGTCGGTGGTTCTGCTGCTGCCGTTGGCGGCTCCTCTTCTCCTCGTGTTGACGTGCCGGGCTCCGTCGCTGCCGCAATGGTCACGAAAGCCTTGGTGGCGACGATGATCCGGTCTGCCTCTCGGGCTAGCGCACGATAGTCCCGTTTGGCCAGCAACGACGAATTGGCCAGGGCCGCTCTCGCCGCTGTCGGAAGGTTCCTGAGGAAAATGTGGGTGAAGATGAAGTGGTCATCGTCCGTGCCCTTTAACCTCAGCATCTTCTCCATCATGTCCACGGCCGAACCGTCTCCCAACTCGGTCCACGTCAGAAGCCTCTCTGCTCTCTCACCATCCGAGAGCGTGTAGTGCTGGATGAGGGCAGCCTTCAGCGCATCATATTTGCCTTCGGCTGGTGGCTGATTGAGCAGACTCTCGATGTGCTGAGCCGTGCTGGCATCGAGCGCTGCGACCACCTAGTAGAATTTCGTATCATCTGCCGATATCCCTCGGAGGGCGAACTGCGCCTCGGTTAGGTGGAACCAGGAGTGCGGGTTGTGCTGCCAAAAATCAGGTAGTTTGATCGCTACAGCGCACGCGAAGCTGGGGGTTCCAGTCGAGGTTGGCTCCGGGGATCTTCCGTCGTATTCCATGATTCGTCTTGGGTCACCAGTGTGGAGCGTGTAAAAAATGAGGCTGATTTGGTTCAAGCGGTTTATCACACGACTCACACAAGGAGCATAGACAGAATGGCATACAAGTAGGAACTCTTCCCTTAAATAACATGACATCCTTCTAGACTCTTCTCAAACACAAAAGATAATCCCCGTCTAGACTCTTCTCACACACAAAAGATAATCTCCCCCGACTGCAGTCAGTCCATTCATCACACACAAAAGATAATCTCCCCCGGCTGCAGTCAGTCCATTCATCCTTGGCACCTCCCTGTTATCTTACTAGGGCATCTAGAAACTTCTCAAACACAAAAGGTTAACTTCACATCCTTTGTTCCTGTCTAAGGTGGTAAACCATTATGCACTCCCCAGGTTGCCACAATATATATATATATACAGTATATATACGTATATATATATATATATATATATATATATATATATATATATATACAGTGGGGCAAAAAAGTATTTAGTCAGCCACCAATTGTGCAAGTTCTCCCACTTAAAAGATGAGAGAGGTCTCCAATTTTCATCATAGGTATACCTCAACTATGAGAGACAAAATGAGAAAAAAAAATCCAGAAAATCAAATTGAAGGATTTTTAATGAATTAATTGGTAAATTCCTCGGTAAAATAAGTATTTGGTCACCTACAAACAAGCAAGATTTCTGGCTCTCACAGACCTGTAACTTCTTCTTTAAGAGGCTCCTCTGTCCTCCACTCGTTACCTGTATTAATGGCACCTGTTTGAACTCGTTATTAGTATAAAAGACACCTGTCCACAACCTCAAACAGTCAGACTCCAAACTACACTATGGCCAAGACCAAAGAGCTGTCAAAGGACACCAGAAACAAAATTGTAGACCTGCACCAGGCTGGGAAGACTGAATCTGCAATAGGTAAGCAGCTTGGTGTGAAGAAATCAACTGTGGGAGCAATTATTAGAAAATGGAAGACATACAAGACCACTGATAATCTCCCTCGATCTGGGGCTCCACGCAAGATCTCACCCCGTGGGGTCAAAATGATCACGAGAACGGTGAGCAAAAATCCCAGAACCACACAGGGGGACCTAGTGAATGACCTGCAGAGAGCTGGGACCAAAGTAACAAAGGTAACACACTACGCCGCCAGGGACTCAAATCCTGCAGTGCCAGACGTGTCCCCCTGCTTAAGCCAGTACATGTCCAGGCCCGTCTGAAGTTTGCTAGAGAGCATTTGGATGATCCAGAAGAGGATTGGGAGAATGTCATATGGTCAGATGAAACCAAAATAGAACTTTATTGTAAAAACTCAACTTGTCGTGTTTGGAGGAGAAAGAACACCATACCTACTGTGAAGCATGGGGGTGGAAACATCATGCTTTGGGGCTGTTTTTCTGCAAAGGGACCAGGACGGCTGATCCGTGTAAAGGAAAGAATGAATGGGGCCATGTATCGTGAGATTTTGAGTGAAAACCTCCTTCCATCAGCAAGGGCATTGAAGATGAAACGTGGCTGGGTCTTTCAGCATGACAATGATCCCAAACACACCGCCCGGGCAACGAAGGAGTGGCTTCGTAAGAAGCATTTCAAGGTCCTGGAGTGGCCTAGCCAGTCTCCAGATCTCAACCCCATAGAAAATCTTTGGAGGGAGTTGAAAGTCCGTGTTGCCCAGCGACAGCCCCAAAACATCACTGCTCTAGAGGAGATCTGCATGGAGGAATGGGCCAAAATACCAGCAACACTGTGTGAAAACCTTGTGAAGACTTACAGAAAACGTTTGACCTCTGTCATTGCTGACAAAGAGTATATAACAAAGTATTGAGATGAACTTTTGTTATTGACCAAATACTTATTTTACCGAGGAATTTACCAATTAATTCATTAAAAATCCTTCAGTGTGATTTTCTGGATTTTTTTCCCCTCATTTTGTCTCTCATAGTTGAGGTATACCTATGATGAAAATTGGGGACCTCTCTCATCTTTAAAGTGGGAGAACTTGCACAATTGGTGGCTGACTAAATACTTTTTTGCCCCACTGTATATATATATATATATATTATATAACAATTAGTTCTGACCGAGCAGTTTGACTGGACAATAGGGATTCCAAGAGTTATTATAATCTGTGATAATTGCCCTCCAATTTCACTGGATATATATCACTCACCTTCAAAGGTGTTCTAGTAACGTTAATTACTAACAATATTTTTCAATCAACTCTGACAATTGCAGTACTGTTTTGGATACCTTAACTTCCACACGCTGTTTGACAAAAATTAAACATCTCTGACCTGCAAGTCTCACCTGTTTGCAAAGGTCTACACCCATCTACCCATTCATTTTACATTAAGCGATTTCACATCTGTTTAAAAAAAATAAGCAGTGCTTGAGCTTGGTATCGTCTCGATTAACAAACCACAATACCTTTGTGGTGATGGACTCTGTTTTATCTGAAAATGTGAAGAAAAGCGAGCAAAATGTGCTAAATCACTAGCATGTACTAAACCGCTAGCATGCTCACTACTAGCGTCTGGCGACCGATAGATACGTTTTGAGCTGGGATTTTTATTTTATTTTATTTGTTTATTTGACAGGGACAGTGCAATAAACATAGACAATTAATCAAATGACAATCAATCTAATGTGTTGCACAAAGAGTGTATAGCTATTAGCTAATTTGCAACTCTTGTCCCTGGATGGGCTTTAGAAAGAAGAAAC
Source organism: Pholidichthys leucotaenia (assembly GCA_020510985.1). Taxonomy (NCBI): domain Eukaryota; kingdom Metazoa; phylum Chordata; class Actinopteri; order Cichliformes; family Pholidichthyidae; genus Pholidichthys; species Pholidichthys leucotaenia. Next base: position 418,749,810 of record CM035843.1, read on the forward strand.
AAGTAAAAAGAAAGAAGGATAAGGAAAAGAAAAAAATGAAAACAGAATAAATAATAACCACATACATCAATGCAAAAAAGATTATAAATACACAATATAAAAACCTGATTCACATTTGCCTATTTCAGGCCTCCCTCCCTTCGTCACTCACTATAAACAAACACATTCATTCCTTCCCTTCATTCACTCTCACCCTGCAGACAATCATTTCATACATGGGTACATTCTTGTTTATTTTTCAGCCAGTTTTTAACCTTTGTAGTGAATGTTTTAAAGTCCGTTATTATTTTAATTTCATCTGGCATTGTGTTCCAGATGTGACTGCCCTTTATAGAGAAAGCTGTTTGTCCAAACGTGGTTCTGCGGTGGAATATTTTACAGTTATTGTTAACAGAACTCCTGGTGGCTCTGCTGCTGTCCTGTCTTTGGATGAAACCAGCAAGTGGCTCAGGCGCTGATTTATGGAAACATTTGAAAATTAATTTCAGAAAACAGAGGTCAGTGAAACTCTCAAAACTCAATAGGTTGTATTTTTTTAAAATATTACAGTGATGCCTCCTAATGGGCTTTTTATCCAAGATTTTTAGGGTTTGATTATATAATGAACCTATATGTTTTATTGTGGAAGGGGCTGCTTGAGCCCAGACTGTCAAACAGTATGATATATGAGAAAAAACCATAGAATGCTTATACAGTACAGCTGCTTGGTATGGTATGTAATATCTAATTAATTTAAAGCAGTTCAGATTTTTTTTTACCGTTTTAGAAATTTTCTTTATATGAAGATTAAATTTGAATTGAGGATCTAGTACAATGCCAAGGTATTTGAATTGTGTAACTAAACTGATGTCTTGATCGTGTATATTAACTTTAAAACGTTGCAGGTTATATTACATTTTTGAAGTATCAACTTAACAGCTATGTTTTACAAACACTTATTACATTTGCACATTTAATTTGTTTACGTGTGTGTGAAAAGACAATAGATATCTTCATGCTGACTGAGATGTTTAACAAGTTACTGGCTAGATTTAGGGACTATTTTTTTTTCTCAGCTGCGCAAAATAACTGGTTAAACAAATCATAATATTTTGTCCAGTATTTCTGTCATTTGATACATTTTGCTTGCCGAAACTGTTGCATAAAAGCAATATTACACTCAATGTCATTACGGTACCATTATTATATTAACTACGGGTGTGATTCTCTTAATACCCTCTGCTACGGGGAAAGCTTTGAGTCCTTATACCAGTAGTGATGTAGTGTTAAAGGCATTTGCCAGAGAGCTAGGCCCTGTCTGGCAATCATTCTTTTGTGGCGGACGGTATAATAAGGCACGGCGAAGTGAAGTTTAAAAGGGTGTTTTATTCATCCACCAACACAGGACTCACTCCAGTGCTGTGAAAGCGCACTGGAGCGAGCCCTCAGCAAACAGGCAAAAGGCGATGCGTGTGATCAGAAGCAGTAGTCAGACAGAGAATGAGCAAGCGATATTCAGTCACTTATATACCCAGCTAGACAATGCATGCATGGCACATTAGCATCACAGTACAGCAGGAAAGCATGGGACATTTACATGAGAGTCACGCATCTCAAAAGCAGGATTACTGGCAGGAAGGAGAGGCTGCCTAATGATATCAGTCCATAGATCTCACTGTTATGCTAATTGCTCCAGCTGAGCGCTCTGCTTGTCCGTAGGCTGTGGGGGTCACCCACACTTTCAATGTTCTGTCGATACTCATACCATAGCACTCATCTGGAAAACATCTCATATCAAACCTCTAGCTAAAAAACACTGCCCAAAAGAATATAATTATTTCCAGCCAATAGTTCTAACAGCTCTTATTATCAAATCACTTGAAAAAATTATGGTCCAATAACTCAACTCAGAAATAGGTCATTCACAGGATTCTTTTCAGTTTGCTTACAGGCAAGGACGCAGCACAGAGGATGCAGTCATTACTCTGGTACATCTTACCTCCAAATATATTGATAAACCCAATTCATATACCAGGGCTACTTTCCTTGATTTTTCATCTACATTTAATACTATACAACCAGATCTACTTCTATCCAAAATGCTTCAGTTACAGGTTAATCCTGTCCTCATTCACTGGTATTATTCATTCCTCACCAACAGAATACAGCTGGTAAAAGTTAACGACTCGCTCTCTTCTCCAGTCAGAACTAATGTCGGCGCACCTCAAGGCTGTATTTCCTCACCTGCGCTGTTCACTTTATATACTGCAGACTGCACCACCAGTGTGTCCAACCAGTATTTACTAAAATACTCTGATGGCTCAGTCCTGCTATCTCTGCTGACCAATGCCAGTGACCCCAGTTTGTACCAGCAGAATGTGGATGGGTTAATTGAGTGGTGTGACAAAAATGCCTTAATAGTCAACACAAAAATGGATGGCAGTGGCTCGGGAGGTAGAGCAGGTCGTCCAATAACCACATGGTTGGCGGTTCAAATCCCGCTCTCCCCAGATATCCTGCTGTTGTGTCCCTGGGCAAGACACTTCACCCCCAGTTGCTCCTGATGGATCTGGAAGCGCCATGTTAGGCAGCATGCCGCCATCAGTGTGTGAATGGGTGGATAGCAGGATCTGTGAAGCGCTTTGGTCATCAAGAGATGAGAATAAAAGTGCTATATAAGTGAATACCATTTACAAAAAGACTGAGGAGATTGTTTTTGGCCATTTCCCAATAATCCAATTTCCTCACTGATTATCCACAATGAGGAAATTAAACAGGTGACTTCTTATAAATATTTAAGAGTCATGACTGATGCCACCCTATAATGGACTCATATAGATTATATATGTAAGAAGATCCAGCAGCATGTCTACTTCCTGCGCAGACTTAGATCTTTTGGAGCCAGCAGCAAGATAGTGACTCTGTTTCATTCCTCAGTGGCACAGAGTGTGCTGTTGTACTGTAGCACGGTCTGGTTCAGCAGCTTGACTGTCAAACTTAAAACTAAACTCAACAATCAAAAATCTGTGCAAAGACCACCAGTCAACCACTCCTATGTAATTTTCATTAAGCACACAGGAAAAGCATGATCAGGTTAGCCAACTCCATCTCCTCTGACTCCTCCCATGTTCTAAACAGAAAATACCAACTTCTTCCCTCAAACAAATGATGCAGAACATAAACATAATAAACTCAAATATTCATTTATCCACCAATCTATTCTGCTGCTGAACCAGAATCAGTGAATGGCTGAATACCATCAAGCTGACAGTACAACACAATTGAAAAACAAACTGAAATCTTTTAAGGGGAAAAATAAAAAATAAAAAACTTACAATAACCTGATTGCATAGATATACGCTGATATGATCCGAGCGCCAATCTCGTCCGTGCTCGGGTCATATGTCATCCTTTTCAGGCTTTGACAGCAGGGTTTTCCTCTCTGGCTCCCTGGGCTCTTATTGTGACAGCACCCGGTGGAGCTTCCTGCTGTCAAGGCCAAACAGCTGTGCTGCATTCGGGGTCATTAGTGTCCGGCGTTAAAAGTGGGCGCTGAATGCACCCCGATGCAGCAGTCTCTGTTAAGCTCCTGTTAATCTCCCGTCAAGGCTCCACATCGTCTGACGCTTCGGGCGTTTCCCGGCTCAGACGCTGTCTATTCATCGTCTTGAGTGTAAGTTTGCTCTGTTATAATCCTACCTTCATTATCGTGTGTTTTAGCCCACCGAGGCTCATTCCTTTGTTACTTTATGTTATCCTCTGTTCCCTTGCCCTTAATAATAAACATCTTTGCAAACTCACCGGTGACTTGTGGCGTCTTCTGGTGGTTTGCGAGGGCCACCGTGACAGTAGACTGCTGCCAGGACGCCTAAACAGAGGCGCCACACGAGACGCCTTCCCGGTAAGTTTGCAGTTGGACTGCTCCTTCCTGTCTGGGTACCGTGCTGGAAGCATGCCGTCGCGGAGGGTCCGCGCTCAGAGTCGGAGCGGCGAGGAGGCGGACGCCCTCGAGTGCGTCGATGAAATCCTCATTGCCGCCTCCCTCCTCGACTTCCACAGCGACGTGCACCGGTACCTGGACCAAGCTGAGGATGTTCTAGATCATCTCCCCCGCTTCGCTAATCACCCTGAAGTCAGCGTGAGGAGAGATGCTATCGCCGCACAGCGCGAGATACTCCGTGGGCTGGAGGGAAACCCCGGCAGGAAGCCGAAGAGGAGGAGTCGTCGCCCCTTGCTTCGGGATCCCGCTCCTGCCTCTGTTCCGGCCTGGGAGTTCGCACCATCCAGGGGTCTTTCCCCAATGAGCGTGACGTCAGTCGGGATTCCCCCAGAGAAGTTGCAGCTGACAGCAATTGACATCTGGGACCAAGTGGCTGCTGCTCGCTCCGCTGTTCATCCCACTCAAATCATCAAGCATGTGAGGGCGGCTGTCAGGCTGGTGGAGAGGAATCCTGAGCTGAATGGTTACCCCGAATACGCCGATCTACTCGCCTGTGTTTCTGCACAGGAGCGGCGTTTTCCAGACTTCACCTTCGCCTCGCCTCCTGCCAGTCAACGCCGTCACCAAGCCGTGAAGAAACCTCAGCGAGAACCCCGTCCGGATCCGGTAGCCGCAAGGGCTGTACCTCCCTCACAGCTGTCACTCCCGCGCCTCGTCAGAAGGGAATCCCCGCAGCCTCTTCCCCCGGGCTATCTTCTCCCGCTGTCCCGTCAGCGGTCCGTGCCCGGCTCGTTTCGGCTGTCGCCCCCTCCTCCTCGACGCCTTTCCCGTCTGCTGTGTGTGCCTGGAGTCCTGTTTCGGCGAGCCCCGTCCTGGAACCTTCTCGAGCGGCTCCCCCTCGTCCTCCCAGGGAGCCCTCTGTCACCATCCGGCGGGGAAAGGGAGGAGCACCGTCCGCTACAGCAGGCACCATCCTGCCTCCGGGAGACAAGTAAGTCCAAGTTCACTCATATCCTCTTCATTGTGATTTGCCTTGTCAGACTCCTAGGGGTGGAGTTCGGGGTCCGCAGTCCCCCGAGCTCCCACCACCTGCGGTAGCTTTAATTGTTAATCCCGCTTCCTCTGTGTCTCCCTCCGCTGAGCGGTCCTCGATGCCAGGCCAACGTCGCCGGATGAGGAGGGGGCCTGCGGTTCTGGAGAGCCTGGTTCCGGTCCCGCAGCCACGTCGTGGGCGGAGGAGGAGAGCGGACTGCAGCGTGGAACCTGCGCCGACGAAGAAGCGTCCCCGGGTCTCCACGGACGAGCGGTTCGGTCCAGCGGGTTGAGGGTCTCCTGCCACCACACCGTGTGGGTCGTCGGTGTGGACGTCGGTGCCGGAGGATCCTCAGGCTGCGGACACCATCATGCCAGCTGCGGAGCCCGACGTAGCTGAGTGGGAGCCTGATGACGACCTCCTGCCGTCTGAGCCTGGATCACCGGAGTCCTGGACGGCATCGGAACCCGAGATCAGGCAAGTGCTTTGTGTTGTCTTTCTTTTTTCCATTCTAGAGCATTTTTGCCTGTCTCTTGGGGAGGCGAGCCGGGTGCAGCCACCCGCTGCATCCGAGCTTGTCTCGCCGGGTTCTGGCGCTGTCGGTGATCCTGATCCAGGTTCTTTTCTCTCTCCCGAGCCTTCTCCCAGGGTCGCCGGCGCGAAGCTGGTCTCATCCGCTTTGCCAGAGGTTCCGGGTTCAGGGTTGGAGGTCGGTACTGGTGCGGCGCCGACCCAGTCGGGGTCCGACGTGGGTGCAGTCGTGACCCAATCGGGGTCCATCGCGGATGCAACCGTGACCCAATCGGGGTCCGACGAGGGTGCAGCACCAGCAGAGTCGAAGGTCGGTGAGGGAGCTGCAGACCCCCTGTCACCGGACACTGGACCAGCTCATCTTCTTCCCCATCTTTATCATCATCTTCATCATCCTCGTCCTCCAGATGATCACAGCTCATCTCCACCTGGGGCCGTTGGGGTTCCGAACACTCCGTCCGGCTCTCCCTCGTCTTCCCCCTCTCCAGGGAGGCCGTCCTCTACTTCCCCCCTACGGTCCTGGTGGCTGTGTGATGCGGGTCGGCCGCCTGGCAAGCTATTTTGCCGCTTCGGGGTTCTGGGGCGGCCACCCGATGGACTTTTCTGCCTTTTCGGCGATTGGGCCCGGCCGCCAGAAACTTTGTATTTCCGGGCATGGGACTGGGGTAGGCCGCCTGAACTGTCCTTCTCCCCCCTGCCTGCTACATGGCCGTTGGATGCTGGGCAGCCCCCCGGACTATCAGCCTCCACGCCTCAGAACCAGGACTGCCGTCATCCGTTTTTGTTTTTTTTTTCATTTTCATGTCTGTAAGCTCTTGGGATGGGCGGGGGTCTTGTGTCTGTAGTTATGCATCTCTCACTCTTCCCTTAGCCGGTGTTTTTGTTCGTTTTTTTCCCTTTTCAAATGTCCATTCATTGTCTGTATTAGTTGGTGTATTTTTGCCTCTGGAATTGGTTTTCTCTATTGTCATACCCTGTAGTCATGTTATTTTTTCAATCTGCCTTGATCATGGTGTGTTGTCATGTGCCTTATTTTGATCGATGGATTACCACTGTTTAGCGTCTTTTTTTTCCTCTCCCCTTTCCTGTCTGAGGGATGATTTGTATCGGCCGCATTATGTCTTACGGGCCTGGGTGTTTTAGTCATAGGCCTCCTTCTGTTGTTGCATCTTTTTTTGATCCTATGTATCATCCACACTTTATAGAGGGTTGTTTTGTTGTTTTTTTTTCTCCCTACCTTACTCTGTAATTGCTTCGTTTGCTCCCTGTCATCGTCATGGTTTTTTTTGTCTTTTCTGGTTCGCTCCCTCCTGGCCTGCGCCCCTTCCGCCCACCTTGGGGGGGGGGGGGGGGGGCTTGGGTGTCATTGGGCGTTCTGAGCCCGCCCTCGAGGGGGAGATACTGATATGATCCGAGCGCCGATCTCATCCGCTCTCGGGTCATGTCATCCTTTTCAGGCTTTGACAGCAGGGTTTTCCTCTCTGGCTCCCCGGGCTCTTATTGTGACAGCGCCTGGTGGAGCTTCCTGCTGTCAAGGCCAAACAGCTGTGCTGCATTCGGGGTCATTAGTGTCCGGTGTTAAAAGCGGGCACTGAATGCACCCCGATGCAGCAGTCTCTGTTAAGCTCCTGTTAATCTCCCGTCAAGACTCCACATCGTCTGACACTTCGGGCGTTCCCCGGCTCAGACGCTGTCTATTCGTCGTCTTGAGTGTAAGTTTACCCTGTTATAATCCTACCTTCATTATCGTGTGTTTTAGCCCACCGAGGCTCATTCCTTTGTTACTTTATGTTATCCTCTGTTCCCTTGCCCTTAATAATAAACATCTTTGCAAACTCACCGGTGACTTGTGGCTTCTTCTGGTGGCTTGCGAGGGCCACCGTGACATACACACCCTGTTATAACTGGGGATGTGACTGTGTTCAGAATTAACCAATCACATTCAAACTCATGTTAAATGGGAGTCAGCACACACCTGCCACCATTTAAAGTGCCTCTGATTAACCCCAAATAAAGTTCAGCTGTTCTAGTAGGCTTTTCCTGACATTTCTGTAGTCACATCTTACAGCACAAGCCATGGTCTGCAGAGAGCTCCCAAAGCATCAGAGGGATCTCATTGTTCAAAGGTATCAGTGAGGAGAAAGGTACAAAAGAATTTTCAAGGCATTAAATATACCATGGAACACAGTGAAGACAGTCATCATCAAGTGGAGAAAATATGGCACAACAGTGACATTACCAAGAACTGGAAGTTCCTCCAAAATTGATGGTCAGGGAGGTCACCAAGAGGCTGACAGCAACACTGAAGGAGCTGCAGGAATTTCTGGCAAATACTGACTGTGTAATACATATGACAACAATCTCCCGTCTTCTTCATATCTGGGCTATGGGGTAGGGTGGCAAGATGGAAGACTTGCCTTACCAAGAAAAACATCCAAGCCCTGCTACATTTTGCAAAAACACATTTGAAATCTCCCAAACGCATGTGGGAAAGTGTGTTATGGTCTGATGAAACCAAAGTTGAACTTTTTGGCCATAATTAGCCGCTCGTCATCCTTGAACCGCTGGCTGTCTGTGTGGTGTCCTAAAAATGACGTGGGCTACATTGACAATTGGAGCTCTTTTTGGGGAAAACCTGGTCTTATGAGACGAGACAGCATTCATCCCACTTTGGATGGTGCTTCTCATTTATCTAACAATCTGGCATCTTTTTTATCCAAATTTCCAAAACCCTGACTACTCAGAGTTGGGACCAGGAAGCAGAGTCGCAGTCTTACACGCCTCTCTGCAGCTCCTCTTCATCCGCCACCCCTCAGCTTAGCCCCTGACTTCCCCATCAGAGAATCGTTGTCTGCTCCCTCCAAAGTGAATAAAAATATAATGTATAAGCATCCCAAAGTGATAAAGCAAAATATTGGTAAACCTCAAATTAAACATAAAGCCTCTAAATTGAATGATTTGGCCTCTGTTCCTCCTCATAATTTAAAAATTAAATGTGGTTTATTAAATATTAGGTCTCTAACTCCCAAGTCTCTGTTAGTCCATGATTTGTTAATTGATCATCAGATTGATTTAATTTCCCTTACAGAGACTTGGTTAGGACAAGAGGATTATGTTGGTTTAAATGAATCAACTCCCTCTGGTTATTTAAACTGTCAAAATCCCAGAAGTTCTGGTCGTGGAGGAGGAGTAGCAACAATTTACCATTCCAAATTACTAGTTAATGTAAAGCAAAAAACATGTTATAATTCCTTTGAGGGCCTGGTCCTCAGTGTTGGGCACTTTAGCAATTTTAGGTTAAACCCAATTTTATTTGCCATAGTTTATCATCCCCCATCAACCTACTCAGAATTTTTATCCGAATTTGCTGATTTCTTAGCTGATTTAGTGCTGAAATCTGATAGAATAATTATAGTAGGGGACTTTAATATACATGTGGATGTAGATAGTGACTGCCTTAATGTGGCATTCAATTCAATATTAGATTCGATTGGGTTTTCTCAGAAAGTAGGAAATTCTACTCATTACCTCCACCATACATTGGACCTTGTTTTGACATATGGCATAGAAATAGAAAATCGTGTAGTGTCTCCTCATAACCCTGTACTGTCAGACCATTGTCTGTTAACCTTTGATTTTACTATTTCTGACTATTTGGCTCCTAAAGAAAAATATTATTACAGTAGATGCCTCTCAGATGATGCTGTTTCCAAATTTATGCAGATTGTTTCCTCTATGCCATGTGTCAACACAACGGAAATAAGCTATAGACAGCTTGCTCCTTCTGTAATTGATAACATGGTGGATAGTGTTTCAGCTTCTCTGCATCAGACTCTAGACTTGGTGGCCCCCTTAAAAAAGAAAAAGTCTAATCAGAGATTTCTAACTCCTTGGTTCAACACAGAAACTCGTACCTTAAAACAGAAGACTCGTCAATTAGAAAGAAAATGGCGCTCCACTAATTTAGATGAAATCTATTTAGCTTGGAGAAATCATCTTTTAATTTATAAAAAATCTCTTAGAAAAGCTAGAACGAGTTATTACTCTGCATTAATAGAAGAGAACAAGAATAATCCCAGGTTTCTTTTCAGTACTGTAGCCAGGTTGACAAAGAGTCAGGACTCTGTCAATCCTAGCATTCCCTTAGAGCTTACTAGTCAGGACTTTATGAACTTTTTCAATAATAAAATTTCATCCATCAGAGATAAAATCAATCAGATTCTTCCCATAGTTAACTTAAATACTGTAACTACTACAACTCCTTCTATTGATGTCTGTCTTGATGAGTTTACTCCAATCGACCTTTGTGAGTTAGACAAAATAGTTTCCTCATCCAAACCTTCAACTTGTCTTTTAGACCCTATTCCTACCAGGTTATTTAAAGAAGTCTTCCCACTTATTGGTAGCTTTATTCTTCATATAATCAATTCTTCATTAACTTTAGGCCATGTACCGCAGGCTTTTAAAACGGCTGTAATTAAACCCTTACTCAAAAAGCCAACGCTAGATCCAGGAGCTTTAGCTAACTATAGACCGATCTCTAATCTCCCTTTCATTTCAAAAATCTTAGAAAGAGTTGTTGCTATGCAATTATTTGACCACCTGCAGGGAAATGGTTTACTTGAAGAGTTTCAATCTGGGTTTAGAATCCATCATAGTACTGAAACAGCCTTAGCGAAGGTCACTAACGACCTCCTCATTGCATCTGATAATGGACTAATTTCTGTACTTGTCCTTTTAGACCTTAGTGCAGCTTTTGATACTATCGATCATAATATTCTACTTGATAGATTAGAACACTATGTTGGACTTAATGGAACTTCGTTGCAATGGTTTAGATCTTATTTATCTGATAGGTTCCAGTTTGTTCATGTAAATAATGAGTTTTCTTTCAACTCAAAGCTTAGTCATGGAGTTCCACAGGGATCTGTGCTAGGCCCTACTCTTTTTAGTTTATATATGCTTCCGTTAGGCAACATTATTAGAAAGCACTGTATACATTTTCATTGTTATGCAGATGACACACAATTATACCTGTCAATGAAGCCAGATGATAGTAATCAATTAGCCAAGTTAGAAGCCTGTCTTAAGGAAATCAAAGCTTGGATGACTTGTAATTTCCTGCTATTAAATTCAGATAAGACTGAAGTCATTCTTGTTGGTCCAAAAAACCTTAGAAATTCCTTTCCAAATCAAACTTTCAGTTTGGATGCGGTTACTCTTTCTCTTAATAGCTCTGTGAGGAACCTTGGAGTGATTTTTGATCAGGATTTGTCCTTCAATTCACATATTAAATTTGTTTCTAAGACTGTCTTCTATCATTTGCGTAATATTGCCAAGATTAGGAGCATCTTGTCTCAGAGTGATGCTGAGAAACTGATCCACGCTTTTGTTAGCTCGAGATTAGATTATTGTAATTCTTTATTATCAGGCTGTCCTAAAACATCTTTAAAAAGTCTTCAGCTGATCCAAAATGCTGCAGCAAGAGTTTTAACAGGTACTAGAAAGAGAGATCATATCTCTCCGGTTCTGGCCTCCCTTCATTGGCTTCCCATAGAGTTTAGAATTAAGTTTAAAATCCTTCTTCTTACTTACAAAGCTCTAAACAATCAGGCTCCTTTTTATTTAAAAGATCTGATACTACCGTATTATCCTAACAGAGCACTACGCTCCCAAAATGCAGGATTACTTGTAATACCTAGAATCTCCAAAAGTACAATGGGAGGCAGAGCCTTCAGTTATCAAGCTCCTCTCCTGTGGAATCAGCTGCCAATCTGGATTCGGGAGTCAGACTCGATCTCTGTTTTTAAGAATAGGGCTAAAACCTACCTTTTTGATATAGCCTACAATTAGGGAGGGATCATGTGTTTCTGAACCCTCCCTTAGTTATGCTGCTAATAGGTTTAGTCAGCCGGGGGACCTCCAGTAATGCACTGGGCCTCACTCCTTTCCTCACTCTCTATGAAATTTTTTTTTTTTTGCTGGTCATTAACATCTGTTTGTTCTCTCCCATAGATTGAGTCCCCATCGTGCTGTTTGCTCTCTACATGTCTGTTCTTTTCTTCTTCTCTATCCCCTCACCCCCCAGCCAGTCGCAGCAGATGACTGCCCCTCCCTGAGCCTGGTTCTGCTGGAGGTTTCTTCCTGTTAAAAGGGAGTTTTTCCTCTCCACCGTCGCCAAGTGCTTGCTCACAGGGGATCGCCTGATTGCTGGGGTCTTTCTGCAACTGTGGGGGTTCCCCCTTACAGTTGATAGTGCTATGAGATGACTGTTGTTGTGAAATGGCGCTATATAAATAAAGTTGAATTGAATAATTCCAAAAGGTATATTTGGTGCAAACACAACACTGCTCATCACCAAAAGAACACCATACCTACAGTGAAGCATGGTGGTGGCAGCACCATGCTTTGGGGCTGTTTTTCTTCAGTTGGAACTGAGGCCTTAGTCAAGGTGGAGGGAATTATGAACAGTTCCAAATACCAGTCAGTGTTGGCACAAAAGGTCTAACTAATTAGTTAGGTCTAACTAATATTAAGCACCACTATGTATCAAACAAATTTATTTGCTTTCATATGGAAATTAATTCACAGATGTCAAATATTGCTATACATGACACCATATTATATATGCCTTTTTCTCATAGAAAGGAACCACATTTATGCTGCTATCATGCAAAAATTAAAAGTCAGGATCCTAAGCCTTCTTCTAAGATATGATAGCATAAGTGCCTCCAAGTAGTGCCAATCCATTGACAGAGCCAGAAGGAGATACCGTGATCATAGATGGATCTGCAATGGTCTGTTCCACCACGAGGTGAAACCACCTTTGATGATTATGCCCATGAAGACATTCTTCATAAAGTTACAAACTATATGGGATCAGGTACCAGAGGGTGGATAGTGTATTTGATGTCTACAAGAAGTCCAGTCTAAAATCAGAAGCCAGAAGTAAAAGGAGAACAAGTACCAGAAGAGTGACTGGGACCAGCAAGACAAAGAACTGGAAGATATTCATGCTTGATGAGTACAGCAAGGCTGAGCTGTTTCAATTCCTAGCACAGAAAAAGGTGAACTACAAAGCCCAGTTACAGTCATTGTTACCAATGGAGAAGCAGTTATCGCTAATAACATAGGGAAGTCTTTATCCCACTTAGCTGCATGCATCCATGAAGAAGCAGACACAAGAATATAACCACATGTTCTGCAGGGTAGTAAATCTCTGATCATCAAAGCAAATGACACAACTAGCTCAATAAGACAGTAACTGCCTCAGGCTCCCTCCCTCATCTGTGCAATAACAGTCATAATAAGAACTGTACTTTTATGCTGAACATATTCAAGGCACCACCTGCTACTATTTTTGCAATCCACTACTTGCACAATTTATGCCTGTATACATGTGCCATAATTTTGCACTGCAAAATTTCTCTCTCTCTCTATATATATATATATATACTGTATATATATATATATATATATATCCAAGTTGTTTTACTTTCTTTTTATTGCTGGAACTACCACAAAAGTTTTGTTGTACTTTGCACCTTGACAATAAAGCCTCTTATCTAATCTTATCTTATCTTATATAAATGACACAGATACGTGATAGCTGTGTCAGTATACTACAGGAACTTGGTTTGAAGCACATGTGGATAGCATTTGATCAAGAAGCCAGTGCTCGATGGATTCCTGTTCATGATGTTGTGTCTTCAATAGGACCAGAGAAAACCAGTGGTATTCTGTTTTTTCTATGCATTCACTGGATGCAACATCGTATCTGGTCTGCCTGGCAGACATAGAATGTATGCCAAGCAGTCATTGTAACCTTCTCCAGATTATACCATCACTGTTAGTGATGATGCCATGCATCAAATACAAAAATTTGTTGCACTGATGTACAGTGTTGGGAGTAACACGTTACAAAGTAATGCGTTACTGTAATGCCACTACTTTTGCAGTAACGTGCTATGTAACGAAATTACTGTTTAAAAATTCAGTAATCCATTACAGTTACTGAAATTTGATCAGATGCATTACTCGTTACTCATTTTTTTAATATGTATAGATATTTTTAGCGCAAATAAATGAATATACAAACTGACCTGACCGTAGCTGAGATGTAGCCGTCAGTCGACGTGACTTGTTGCAGAGAGCTGAATCTTCACTACTGAGTGTAGGAAGAAATGAAGCTACTTTGTTTTTGTGGAAATAGACAGATTATTTTTCCTTTGTCATGGTTAAGGACAAAAGCATATTGGTGGGTTGCACGCTAAAGTGCCGGTTGAGTCATACTGCAATCTTCAGAAGTGCTTGAAAACAGCAACAAAACTCCAGCAAAGCTAGTGCTAAGTAATGGTTAGCTATGCTAACAACACTGTGTTAGTGGATCTATGATATCTCAACAGCCACGGCTGGATATCAAGCACTGGTATGCAACCACGGAAATTGTAGCCCAGCAAGAATTGAACCTGATTACCAGATATGTCATTACAGATTGAAGACGTGATATCAACAGTCACTTTCCATCAGACAGCTGAGACTGTGATCCACTTAAGTTAAAACACATTTACTTGCTACCTGGATAAAGATTCTTCAGAAATGGATTTTGATCATGTCTCTGTCACAGCAGACATTTGGACTGTGGATAATGGACATTTTCTTTGGATCACTGCACAGTGGATTAAATCCATATCTTAAAGGTAAGATAAACATGGACAGCTTCATGCAGTGTTGCTAACTCTCACTCCAAAATAAGGAAATTACTGGCAATATCATGCTGATTCGCCCTGAGTACCTCAAGGCCCTGGATGTTGTAGAGCTGTCATGGTTGACATGCCTCCGCAATGTTGCGTGGAGGTCGGGGACAATGCCTTTGGCATGGCAAAGCGGGGTGGAGGTTCCTCTCTTCAAGAAGGGGGACTGGAGGGTGTGTTCCAACTTTAGGGGGATCACACTTCTCAGCCTTCCTGGGAAGGTCTGTGCCAGGGAACTGGAGAGGAGAGTCTGACCACTGGTCGAACCTCGGCTCCAGGAAGAGCAATGTGGTTTTTTTCCTGGCCGTAGCACATCGGACCAACTCTTTACCCTCTCGAGAATCCTCGAGGGTTCAGGGGAGTTTGCCCAACCAGTCCACATGTGTTCTGTGGACTTGGAGAAAGCATTCGACTGTGTCCCTCGTGGTCTCTTTGTGGGGGGTGCTGCGGGAGTATGGGGTATCGGGCTCATTGTTACGAGCTATCTGGTCCCTATATGACCATTGCAAGAGTTTGGTTCGTATTGCCAACACCCAGTCAAACTCATTTCCAGTGAGAGTTGGACTCCGCCAGGGCTGCCCTTTGTTACCAATCTTGTTCATAATTTTTATGGACAGGATTTCTAGGCGCAGCCAAGGATCGGAGGGTGTCATGCTTGGTGACGACAGCATCTCATCTCTGCTGTTTGCAGTTGATGTTGTCCTGTTGTCTTCAACAATCAATGACCTACAGGTCTTGCTGGGACGGTCTGCTACTGAGTGTGAAGCAGCTGGGATGAGAATCAGCACCTCCACGTCCGAGTCCATGGTCCTCAACAGGGTTGGGGACAAGCTCCTGCCCCAAGTGGAGGAGTTTACGTATCTTGGGGTCTCATTCACGAATGAGGGGAGAATGGAGCAAGAGACTGACAGATGGATCGGAGCAGCATCTGCACTGATGTGGACGTTGCACCGGTCTGTTGTGATGAAGAGGGAGCTGAGCTCTACAGCAAAGCTGTCGATTTACCGGTCAATCTACATTCCTACCCTCACCTATGGTCATGAACTTTGGGGAATAAGCAGTGTTGGGCAAGTTACTAAAAAATAGTTACTAGTTACTTCTTTTCAAATGTAACTGAGTTACTTACCAGTTAATGCATGATTAAAGTAACTCAGTTACTTGGAAAAGTAACTTTCACGTTACTTTTAAATGCATACTTAAATCATCTTGCACACATAACAAAATAATTTAATTAATGGATTACATTAGGGGCTTATTAATGTCAGGCTGAAAACAGACTGTTTCAGACAGAGTTTTTAGAACATGTTCAGTCTGCTTTATCCTGCCTTGAGAGCTCTTATTGTGGGAAAAATCTGAAGAAAATCTACACAAAATTGCCAGTAATTTCCTCATTTTGGAGTGAGAAATAGGGTTTGTGGAGTGGGAGAGAGGGGAAAAGAGTGAGAATCACTCCAAAAGAGTGAGTTAGTCTTGTTCTCATCAGAAAAAAGAAGAAAAGTCTCATCTTACAAAGAAAATTGTCTTAGATTTACACAAACTATTGTAATCAGTAAAAGTCAGAAATTTACTAGAAATAAAGCTGTAAATTTACAGAGAAAATTTTGGACCCCCTGGTGGGCCGTTTTTGGCCCACGGGCCATATGTTTGACACCCCTAGACCAGCCCATTAAAAAATGCATATTTAGAGGATTTATTTCCATTGAAATAGTTGCATAGCACAACAGCATGTAAATGAATAAGGTAAAATAAAACAGAAGGCACAAATAAATGAAAGTTCAAAGCTGTGAGTTTGCACATTTAATGAAAGTGAACAGAAATAAACCACGAAGGGTAACTTACAGTTAAAGGCAACAAATAAACCACAAAGGGTAACTTACAGATAGAGGCAACAAATAAACCACAAAGGGTAACTTACAGATATCAGACGAGACTGAATATCGAGGTAGAAATAGAGTGTGAAACACACACAGTGAGAAACAGGAATCAAATGGGGAATTCCTGTCTGTACACAGAGTGAGGTCGCAGCGAGGAGTGAACCTCGCAAGCGAGCTTAAATAATAAGATGGGGAAACCAAATATGGAACAGGTGTGGATACATGAGTGAGAAAGTAATCAGAGATAACTAAACAGCTGAGACAACCCGCGACCAGATTGGTCACAAAGAAGTAACATACGGCGCTGTCAAAATAAAAGTACAGTACAAGGAAGTAAACAAAGGTGACTGTTAAAATAAAAGCACAGACCATTATGAATGAAAATCAAGAACAAATACATAACTGTATACAGAAAATAACCAGCAAAACCTTGAGACCCAAGCACGGGTCAGAGCCGTGCTTGGAATCATAACAGTGCCCCTCCCTCAAGGGCTGGATTCAAGACACCCCAATGCAACATTGAAAAAAAAGAAAGGGACGAAAAATACACCCACCCCCCAACTGGAACAAAACAGATAAACCCCAGGAGGGTGGTGGGGGGATCCAGGACTGGACGGACAGGAACACAACAAAAAACGACAAAAAACCACACATGACCTGTTATGTTGTTCTTAGGACGTATTATTGAGTGACACGGGTGGTGGCTCCACCTTTCTGGTTCTGCCGCCACCCGGGGTATAAGAGGGCTGTAAGGAAGAGGGGCGGTCTCTTGACCTCCTCTCAGCCTGACGGCAGCACCTTGTATTATATGAGTGAGTCTACAATAAAGTCGTGTTCAGTTCAACACTCAGTCTCGTCCTTGGTTCTCGCTTTACCGACATAACATTTGCCGACGAGGATAAAAGTATGGACGCGGGGGTTTCTACTATTCGGCCATTTTTGGAGTGTCCTGGTGAGCCGCCAGTCCCTTGGGTGAGGTGGTTCGCTGCATTCCAAAATTACTTGGTGGCATTGAACCTTGGTAGTCTGGAGAAGCTGCGGGCACGGGCATTGTTGGTTCATAACTTGGGAATGGAAGGACAGCGTATCCTTAGTACCTTGGGCGACAGTGATAGCTTTGATGAAGTGGTTGAGCTAATGGCGTGACATTTTCACGCCCCAGAAAACATCATTATCAGGAGGATTCAGATTCTGCAGCGCCACCAGTGGACTGGTGAGTCAGTGCAGCGGTATGTAGCAGACCTACGTCAGCTGGCCAAGGACTGTTAGTTCAGAGCATTAGAGGAAGAGATGGTCCGCAACCAGTTGGCAGAACATGCCCTTTGCTCGGTGGCAAGGTTGTAGCTCCTAACACACTCGGGCGAGTTGACGTTACCCATGGCCATTGAGTTAGCTCAGCAGTGTGAGGCAGCAGACAAGCTATCACGGGAGCTTGGTGAGAGCGTCACACTGCTATTTTGAACCACAGTCAACAGCGCAAGCAGTGGACCTGGACAGTGACAATGGCGCGGAGGATGAAGAATGTGCCAATGCTGTAAAGATGAGGTTTGTCCAGGAATCGCCCAGGTGTTTGGGTTGTGGGTCCACCAAGCACCGTTATAAGGCTAGAGAGTGTCTGGCAAGAGGAAGATGCTGCAGCACGTGCGGATTCTTGCATCATTTTGCCAGGGCATGTTACAGGTTCGAGCGAGGGGATTCAAGACACAAGGAGGATCTACCCGCTTAACCTCCCACTGTTGTTCACAGTGTATCCCCAAGTGTCAACGATCGTTCTTACCGTATGGTGGAACTGGACGGAGTAACAGTGCCATTGCTGATTGACATGGGAGCGGTGAGACCCATGTTAGATTGGGCAACCGTGAGGAGTTCCTTCTCACAGTACTGGGTTGGAGAAGAGAGGTCGGGCTGTGGTTTGTGGGACTGGCCGATTCCGCGATCGATGGATGGAGCTGTGTGGGACGAACCTTTGCCTAGTAATCTGGACAATGAACAGGACCAATTCCACCCAGGCCCATCGCGGGAAGGTCCCAGTGCCAGCGCCCAAGTAACCCTAGGTGAGGGAACTGGGTGGTGCGGTGGGATGCCCGTGATGGAGGGTGGTGCCGAGTGGATGGCCCATTCTACTCCTGTATTTTGGCTGGAGAGAACTGGAGAGCAGGGGGTCACAATGGCAACGCCGGCAGCAAAAATGAAAGAGAGCGAGGCAGGACCGGCTGGCACGGTGAAACAACGTGCCAAACAGAGACACTGGAAGCCGAATAGGGCCCCTCTGGGGGCCGCAGACGTGGTCCGACCCAGAGAGGTGGCCCAGTCAAGGGGTGTTCGGGACAAACGCCGATGAGAAGATGATCAGGGGCGGCTGCAAGTTGTGGCTGTTGGGGAGGATGCCTGCCTCCAACTATCTGATGGCTCGTGGAGGTATCCCTGTGAGCTGTGGCACGCCAAAGAGGAGAAAGTGGTGTTTGGACTTCGATGTGGGTCATCCCCGGGAGCAAAGAAAAGAGGGTGCACCGAAGGGGAACCATCTGACAGTTTACCGGGGCGGAAGTGGGGTTCCTCTACTGGGGCAGACTGATGGTTGGGTGATGTATATAATGCATGGTGATGGAAATGGGGATAACTGAACTGTATATTAGTTCTGTTAATGGGATTGTTTTGCGTTTCATACTGTTTATTCTAGGAACACGGCAGTTTTCTATTCAATGGACTGTGTTTTAGTCGAGACGGCAGAATAATCCGTCTGGCCGTGTGGGGGTTGAACGGTAGTCCACCTGTTCCACCCTAGCTTTAGTTGTTTTGTGTGTATGTCATAGGTTTCAAATATTTCTGTTCAGTTTTAGCATGTGATTCGGGTTCCAAATTGGGGGAGGGTCTCAACTGTATGTGTGTATTTTAGACCATTTTTTTGAAGGGGGGAAAGTGTTATGTTGTTATTAAGATGTATTATTGTGTGATACAAGTGGTGGCTCCACCTTTCCGGTTCCGCCACCACACGGGGTATAAGAGGGCTGTAAGGAAGAGGGGTGGTCTCTTGACCTCCTCTCAGCCTGAAGGCAGTGCCTTGTATTATACGAGTGAGTCTACAATAAAGCCGTGTTCAGTTCAACACTCAGTCTCGTCTTTGGTTCTCGTTGTACCGACATAACATGACCCACAACACTAACCAGATAAAGTGCCAAAGAAACCCTGAAAATACTTACTACTACTACTTAATACTAAAAGGGAACAGTTCGGGTAGTCTACCGGCATCCCAGACTCCCCAGGTCACACAGAGGAACAGGTCGGGGGGTCTCCCAGACCTCCAGAGCCACCTAACCCAATGGGGTAGTTCATTGGGTGGTCTCCCACTGTTCCAGAGCCAATGGACTGTGGGGCATGATGCACCCACCCCTTTCCCCCCGAAGGCGGCAGTTGGAACCCGTGCCTCCTGTGGACTACAGGGCCAGTAGCGTGGAACTGAAGAGTCAGAGGCTGGGGAGACCTGACCCCTGATGATGACCGCTGACCAGCAGAGGAACCAGACGGTGACTGAGGACCCACGGCGACCTTGGGCGTAGGCGCAGCATCCTCGGTGGCCCTGGACTGGGGTGAAGCAGCACCCTCCGAGCCCCCAGACTGGGGCATAGCAGCACCCCCCCAAGGCTCTGGACTGGGGCATAGCACCCACGGAGACCTCGGCCTGGGGCGCAGCACCCATGGAGACACCAGACTGGGGTGCAAGTTGAGGACCCATGGTGACATCCCGTGCATGTGGTGGACCTTCGATGACCCCCGGTGATGGCTTGAGCGAAGGAATAGAGACAGAGACAAACACTGGGTCAGAGTCACTGGCAGCAGTGGAGCCCGGCGAGGAAAGCTCAGAAGCAGTGGGCAGCTGCGACTGCCTCTCCCCACCAAGAGCTAAACAAGCCCTCTCTAAGACAGATAATGTGAAAACAAAAAAGAGGACTTGCCTTAGCTCAAGCTCCACCACCGTCCAGGACACCGGCGACTCCAGCAGAGATGTTTCGGCCTCCATTGTCTGGGCATTCACTCCCGACACCACCACCTCGGACAAAGAAAAAGGGAAAAACACCAGAGAAGGATCACCGGCAGCAGTGGAGCCCGGCGAGGAGAGCTCAGGAGCAAAGAATGTCTGCCACTGATTCTCTCCACCATGAGCCAGACAAGAATTCTCTGAATCTGAAGATGTTAAAACAGAACAGAGCACCTGCCTGGACTCGAGCTCCACTGCTGTCCAGGACTCCGGCGACACTGCTGTGGCAACCCTGGCAGCAGGCAAGATGGTGGACACAGCTATCAGGCCTCCAGGTGTAGCGGCCAGCACTGGTGGATCCCCCAGCGTGGCGGCTGGGACTGGAGGTTGCCTCACCACTGGCGTTGAGTCCCAAACAGCTGAAACCAGGGGGCACTCCCTTGCTGGCTCAGGTTCCAGGACACCGGGACCGTTCCTCCCCTGTCTGAGACGTGGCTGCGGGGCTGGCACAAAGTTCTTCAGGGCCACAGGCTCCTCCGTCGTCTGGTGGCTCACTCCCAAAACCGGCAGACGCTCGGGGAAAATGGGAGGAGACACAGGAGAGGTTGGTGAGGGAAAGATAGCAGCAGTAGGCGGTGAGGGCTCAGCTAAAGTGATTAGCTGCTGCTGAGCCCCCCCACCCCCCCGGGGAATAAGGCAAGACAATTCATGTTCAAATGTTAATGAGTGAAAAGAAACTTGCCTTAATTCCTGGGGCCTGGTGGTTGCTGCTGCTGCGGTTCAAGATGTTGTTCCTCCAGGAGCTGCGGGGTCGTCTGGTGAGAAGGCGGAGACAGGCAAGACATCGGAGTCAGGAGACACTGCCTCGTCGGCACAGACCTTGTTGCAGATGATTTACCCGGCCTCCTCTCACGGAGTGACAGTGGAACTCGTGGAGCAGGGACAGGAGCTGGCGACTGGTGAGGAGCAGATGGTACTGAGGACCAGGGATGCCTCCTCATTGGCTCACACCTCGGCTTCTTAACAGGACTCCACAACCTTCTGCGGTTCTCCCGCTGCAGAGCCGTCACGAGAGAATATCCTCTCCCTTCCTTCGGCATGCTCTGTGAGTCGAGGATGACGCAGCACAACCGCCTCCGCGCAGCTCAGGTACCACAGAGTGTCTTTCGGGGTGGAATATTTATGAGCTGTGGCTATAAGTCCATCTATGTCCATTAAAGCCTGACAGAGCTCCCACCCCAGACACACAGGGTACCCTCTTCTGCTCGCTGCCATCTCAGCAGGAGAGGAACCCAAAAAAAGGGGAAAAATAGAACGATGGTGGAAAAGAAAAAAGAGCAAACCCACAGCTGCTGTCGTCTACTGGCTGCGACCTATTGTCATAAATGGCCCTTTCTGGGCAGAAATTAAGACCCCGCTCGCCAGCTGTGAGTTTACACATTTAATAAAAGTGAACAGAAATAAACCATGAAGGGTAACTTACAGATAGAGGCAACAAATAAACCCCGAAGGGTAACTTACTGATATCAGACGAGACTGAATATCGAGGCAGAAATAGAGCGTGAAGCACACGCAGAAAGAAACAGGAATCAAATGGGGAATTCCTGTCTGTACACAGAGTAAGGCTGCAGCAAGAAATGAACCCGGCAAGCGAGCTTAAATAATAAGATAGGGAAACCAAATGTGGAATAGGTGTGGATGCATGAGTGAGAAAGTAATTCCATCTCCAACATACAGTACAGTAAAAGCACTCCCAGATCTCTGTGCATTTCTCTTTTATAGCTTTAATACCATGCATTGAGACCCGGAACTTCCGACCATAATACTGTACATTGCTGTTTAGAACAAAGCCTGTGTGGCACATTAACATGACATAATGCCAGTGCTGCTCTCACACCCTTCTTCTTCCAGTGGCTCTGGCAGTTCCTCCTCTCCCTGTGGGGCGCATAGTCCTTACTGTCCCATCTGACACCCCCCGGTGACACCTCCTTTTTCGGTCCATTGTTTCCCCCTTCCCCAGCTGCCTTCTCTGGGTAGAGAAGTCCCATACCATGCCCCCACATTATCATTATTATATTATAGCCTATTTTCATTATTATGGTCCTCTTCTGTGGAACAACCTGCCAGAGAGCCTCAGGGCTGCAGAGTCAATAGATGCTTTTAAGAACATGCTTGTCATATCCTGGTGAGCGCTCGCCCCCTCCTTCCCATTCTCTCCTGCCTCTCAGGTCATCAACGCACCTGGGAGGATTGACGCACCTACTGCCTCTGCCGAGCCAGCATTTACAAGGACCATCTCTTCACTGATTCTACGCTGGCTCGTTTGGGTATACTGCTGTGAAAGCAGATTGAAGCAAACTTGCAAGCTGTGTCGTGTCATCAGGGATCGTTAACCTGAGCACTCTTTCTCTTCTGTCCCTCCAGGTTGCTGCCATCCGAGCGGTGGATCTCCAGGCATTGTGGTGCACTCACCAGCCTCGTTGTCTCTCCTGCTGCAGCTCCTCCTACTGTGTCCACCCGGTCAGACACAGCCCATCTCCCCCCTTCCTACCTCACCAGCTTCACCCTGCTGGTTCGTCTCCTCTCGCTGGGCTCTGTACCGGATTCTTTTCTCCTCCCACGTGAGAGGCGAATTTTATATTTCCTCCACCCTTCTCCATTCACTAAGCTGCTCTCGTCTCTCCGCAGGCTGTTGTTCCCCTGGCGAGTGACGGTTTTTCCCTTAATCCTGCTCTTCTTCAAATTTAATAAAAATTCAAATGTTCTCTTCTGTTTTCAATGTTTTCCTTTGGTGCAGCACCCTGCACTTGAGCTGTTCATTCAGTCAATATGACAACGCTAAAGACACACTGTTGTGTCCATAATTATAGGAATAACGAGCCAGTAGTAACTCGGTTAACAGGGCTTTAATCAGGATGCCAACTATGTACAAACAAAGGCTTACAGCACATGCCTGCAGGCCAGGTGGCTCTCATGACGAAAGAGGACTTGCTTCTTCCGCCCACCTCCTTTATACTAGGGATGGCGTCACTACCGGACACTGGCAGTTAACCACCCCAGTCTATTTCCATATCTAACACACACCTTTTTATTTTGGCTTTTAACAAACCTGTGTTTTTTATTGTATTTATTGAATTTTTTTGTTTTGCACACACACACACACACACACACACCCAACAATCAAAACGTGAAAAACAGCTCAGCACAACATTGATCTACACAAAATTAGAGATTGAAATTTAAAAAAAAAAAAAGGAAAGGGGAAAAAAAGGAGATATACTTCACAGCTAGAAACTCATACATGTACATACATAAACCAGCACTTGTACAGAGGAACGTAACCATCACGGCACCACAAACAAGGTCCAGGAAAAAAGAAGTCATATTTAATCCAAGTTAATGCTCCCAAGAATCAAAGCCACCGTAAGGTTAGAGAATTTGAGATATGAGGTCCATATTTTCATAAAATATCTCTTTGTTGAGTGAAGTAAACATGTTAAATATTCCAAAGGGAAACACTCCATGATGATTTTATGCCAGTTTGTTTTAGTTGGTGGTTTGTCACATATCCATGACAAAAAAAATATTCCTTCTTGCCATGTATGCAAGGATATTGTACAGTCTTGCAGAGCTTCCAAAAAGTAAGTCCTGGTTTGGGTGTCCCAGTAGCAGACAGCGAGGATCCATGTCTACATTCACACCAAATATCTGACTCATGTCTTGTACAACGTCCAGCCAGTATGCTTGGATTTTAGGACAAGACCAAACACAATGAGTATAGGTACCAACTGAAATTTTACATTTCAGACACATGGGTGAAAGCTGGGGATTCATGTTGGATCTTTTGCTAGGAGAGATTTGTAAGCGATGTAAGATTTTGTGTTGCAATAGTCTTGCACGATTGCATATTGAAATCTTCTTGGCACACTCCCAGATTGCATCCCATGAATCCTCATAAATGTTTACACCAAGTTCACTTTGCCATTTCTGTTTAAGATCCTGCATAACTGACACACATATCACATCTGACTGACTTAAGGCACTATAACAGCGAGTTATAAATTTTTGGGTTGGGCCTAAAAGAAGTAACCGCTCAACTGCAGACACTGGGGCATTTACATTGAGTGTGGTCTTTCTAGTTATGAAATCTCGGATCTGAAGGTATCTAAAAAAATTCTGTTTAGAAAGACCAAATTTCTCCTGAAGCTGTTCAAATGATAACAATGCACCATCAAAAAGGTCATAAATTTTCTTTAACCTTTTAACTGTCCATATATTATAACCACTGTCCATCATACCAGGAGCAAAGTCCGGATTGCCTTGAATGGGAATTAATAAAGTAGTTAAATCTGATCTTCCTTCAAGCTTTCGTGTCATAAACCAGGCCTTTAGAGTGTTGCAAATTATGGGGTTATTATCACAGAGATTTCTAAATGACTTTAAATTCTTACAAGACAAAAGGCCCAACAGTGAACAGGAGGCCTGTGACTTTTCAAGGCCCAACCAAACAGAAGTAAGATCATCTTTAACCCATTCTGCTATAAACTATAGTTGAGATGCTTTTTGATACCATTTAATGTTAGGAACATCCAAACCTCCCATTGAACTTGGAAGTTGTAATTTTACCATTTTTAATCTCAGCTTCCTTTTATTCCAGATAAAATCACTCAGCCAACCATTGAGTAACTTCATAACCTTATTAGTTATAATTATTGGAATCATCTGTAGGGAGTACAATAACCTAGGCAGGATATTCATTTTGATGATAGACACTCTGCCGATTAATGATAGGGGAAGTGAACACCACCTGTTCTTTATAGTGTCTAGGAGAGGGTTAAAATTGGCTTTAAACATCTGATGGAACATAGGAGTAATCTGAATACCCAAGTACACAAAACCTGACCTAGACCAGCGAAATGGAAATGATATAAGGGAGTTTGTTCTATTTCTGAGGCTTCCCATGGGCATAGCTAAAGATTTAGAGAAATTACTAACTAACTAACTAACCTGCACTTATATAGCGCTTTTCTAGTCACAAA
This sequence comes from Pholidichthys leucotaenia, assembly GCA_020510985.1. Taxonomy (NCBI): domain Eukaryota; kingdom Metazoa; phylum Chordata; class Actinopteri; order Cichliformes; family Pholidichthyidae; genus Pholidichthys; species Pholidichthys leucotaenia. Next base: position 418,774,935 of record CM035843.1, read on the forward strand.
GACCACTCAAAGCGCTTTCACTAATACTAACCCTCTATTCTAAGGGCCTACAGGAAACAGATATCTAGGGACAATTTAGAACAGCCAATTAACCTAACATGCATGTCTTTGGATTGTGGGAGGAAACCGGAGCCCCCCGGAGAAATTAATTTTGTAACCTGAAAAAGACCCAAAATAATTAATGATATCAACCAGTTGCGGAACAGAGGTAGCAGGCTCTGCTACGTACAACAAAACGTCATCCGCATAAAGGGAAATTTTATGTTGCGTCTCCCCTACATCTGTACCCGTGACAGCTGGATCCTGTCTGATGGCTTCAGCTAAAGGTTCTACCACAAGGGCAAAAAGAGCAGGGCTTAAGGGGCAGCTTGACGTGTTGAGTGATAAATTGGGAAATTATCCAATCTATAACCATTTGTTATGAATGATACCAAGGGTTTATTATACAAAAGTTTGATCCATTTGATAAAGTTATCCCCCAGATTAAATTTTAGTAATACTCTAAACAGATAAGGCCACTCAGCTCAGTCGACGGCTTTCTCTGCATCCATTGAGATGATTCCAGTGTCATTGTCTTGTGATTGACAGAAATGAACAACATTTAAAAGCCTCCTAATGTTGTGATTAGAGCTTCTGCCTTTAATAAAACCTGTCTGGTCCTCCTTAATGATAAAAGGCAAAACCTTCTCTAATCACAGAGCCAGGATCTTAGATAACAGTTTAACATCTTGATTTAAAAGAGCAATAGGTCTATATCCTGAGCAATCTTCAGGACACTTGCCTTTTTTAAGAATTAGAGAGATGTCAGCTTCTCTTAATGACTGAGGTAAACTCTCAGAGGTAAAGGAGTGTTCTATCATCTCCAAAAATGGATCCACAAGTATATCCTGAAATTCTTTGTAAAATTCACTGCTCATGCCATCTGACCCCGGTGCTTTACCTGACTGTAAACTGTTAATCGCTAATATAGCCTCTTCTCTAGAGATGGGAGAATTTAAATCATGTCTCTGAGTATCAGAAATAGTAGGGAGAGCTAGGCTGTCCAAGAAAGAGTCCATCTTATATGAGGCCCCTATTGTCTGGTCCGCTGTATACAGCTGAATATAAAACTGCTTAAAGGTATTATTAATATTTTTGTTATCAAAATAACGAGTGCCATTTAGACCTACAACTGAAGCAATCAGCTGGGAATTTGTTCTGATTTTTGTTAAACAAGACAAATACTAGGTTTGTCTCCAAATTCATATACAGTAACCTCTGTTTTGAAAAAAAAAAAAAAAAAGAGCACGCTTAGCTTGTTGAGTTAATAATGCATCTAGCACAGCTTGTGTGGTACACTTTCTCTGCAATAATATAGGATCTGATAATGATGATGAACCAAGTATTCTCTTAATTTCTTCCAGTTCCTTTTCAAGTTTAGATTGCTGTTCTTTTTGCTTTCATTTTTTTGAGGCTAAATATGCTATGATTAGGCCTCTGATATAGACTTTAGAGGTTTCCCATAATAAGGATGAGTCATTGGTAGATTGAGAGTTGATAGCAAAAAATATTTTAAAATCATGTGGCGCAGTGGTTTAGCACTGTGGCAGCACAGTTTTACCCTCGGCCGGGGGATCGCGGGGATCATGAGATCATGGGTTCGATCCCAGCCCCCGACCAACAGTGAGCTGTGTGGAGTTTGCATGTTCTCCCCGTGTTGCGTGGGTTTACTCCGGGATTTCTCCGGTTTCCTCCCGCATACCAAAAACATGTAGGTTTAGGGCGCTCGCGCACGCAGCGACCAGCAGCCGGTGGCTTGTCACCAGACTGCAAACCAAATCTACCTACAGGTACAAATAAGTAACAAAAAAAAAAAAAAAAAAAGTAAGTAGTAAACTTTTCATCTTTTAGAAGGCATGTATCAAAAAGCCATCGTCTACTCTTAACCTGCCCTAAACCAACAGATAAATCTATTAATACTAGGGATGGGCATAATTTACCGATTAACCGATAATTGATCATTAAGAATTTCACCGAGGAAGTTCATTTTCGTCGACAAACCGTTTTTTTTTTTTAAACAATCCGAGGCCTAGTGTACGGCCGTCCTCAAACAATGCAATGGCAAAATTTGGGCACCAGGGGGCAACATTACACCATCGCCGTACCCTGGCGTGCCTCAGTTGATACACGCGGGCTTCCGTAGGGCAATCGCCAAATCATTAAGCGGTTACGGCGAAGTGTTGCGTAGGACCATTTCAATTTAAAAAATGACCAGGTGTACTGCAATCACTGCAATGCAGCATACAAATATACCTCATCGACAGGGTCCATGGAACACCCTTATTACGCAAAGAAACCGCCAACAGTGGTTGCGCGCTGAGTAATGGCGGTCGTGAAGATTCTTTTTTTTTTTCAGAAACTTTATTGAGAAGGTCATGAAGATTCGGTGTACACACGTCGAGGGAAGCTGCAGGAGGCGGCGTAGTAGCTCGACGGGAAGACTATTTCGCACAAAATGGCACAAGAGAACAGCAAAAAGTTCTGCGCGGCTAGACTAAGTAACACGAGCGATAGAGCAATGAATGCGGTCTTCGTTTGTTGGGTGGCCGCTCGGCAGGGAGACAAGGTGGGTAAAACGTCTCGGCCAATCAGCTTGCGGGGTGAAACGTCTCGGCCAATCAGCTTGCGAGATTCCCGAGCCGAGCCAACACGAGAACAGAGAGAGGGCTCTCCGTGCACCTGATGTTATAATGTAGTCTACCTGCCTTGTTACGTACCTAAAAATGTTAATGATTAACCGATTATTAATCATTAATTCTCCCGACGATCGGTGAAGAAAATTTCACCGAATGCCCATCCCTAATTAATACTGTTGCATGGTCACTAACAATGATGTTGCCTATTGTACACGAAGACCCCGATTGTACCAAGAGTTTAGAAATGAAAAAGTAATCAATCCTTGTATGACACTAATGGGGGGGAATACAAAGTAAATTCTTTAGCAGATGGGTGGAAAGCTTGCCATGCATCTACTAAATTCATTTCTTCACAAATAGCATAAAGAGCATCAGCCTGAGTTGTTAAAGATGTATTCCGAGGAGGGTGTCTATCAAGCAGGGGGTTAAGTAAACAGTTAACCCTGATCCTACCAAGTGGGGTCCCAATTGACCCCACACATATGTTCTTATGCACAACACGGACATATTATTGATCACAGCTATCATGCTTTCTGACTTTGTTTGTCATCATCTGTGAATCACAAAAAATAAATCTGATTTAAAATACAGTTTTCTTCTGTACTGTCAGTTCAGATTTTTCATTGGGGTCCGATCGGACCCCAGGGAAAAATATGATGTTAATGATATTAAATGTATGAATTTTGTGTTATATTTCAGTGAATGATGGCTCAACAAGGTAGACTTTGCCATGCAAATATGCAAATACTTTGCCATTGTAGCAAAGTAGCATTGTATACTAGCATGTAGCATGCTACATGTAGCATGTAGCATGCTACATGCTAGTATGTACTACATGCTACATACATGTAGTACATGCTAGCATGTAGCATGCTACATACATGTAGCATGTAGCATTGTATTCTGTAGGCCCTACAGAACACATGCACAACAATGGCAAAGTATTTGCATTTCTTGTAGCAATTAAGAAGTGAAATTAGATAATTTCCCACAAAAACCTGAACGCACCAGGGCACACTGGTTGAAAAACACATTACAACCGGGCTACTCGTGCTGAAAGGCAGGCAACCGACAAACTAGCCCCATTCCGGGATTTTTGGATCATGTTTCAAGCACAACTCTTTGTTTTAACCAAATAAAACATTTTAAGTGAAAAAAAATACATTGGTATTGCTTAATAATCCAATTAACAGTTAAATTTTGTGTGGGGTCCAAACGGACCCCAGTTGGTACTATTTGTATGTAAAATATGTTGGTAGGATGAGGGTTAAAGTCTCCTCCCACTAAAGCTATTGCTGGGGAAAGCTCTGCAAATTCAGAGAAGGCCTTAACCAAGAAGCTAGGTGAATAATTTGGTGGACAATAAAGATCCATAATAGCAATCTCTTCACCATATAAAACTCATTTAACAATCACATATCTTCCATGCGTATCTTTAACACACTTCACCAGTTGAAATGGGAGATTTTTATGCATTAATATAACTACGCCCCTACTGCTGGTGGTAAAAGAGGAGGAATAAACCTGGTCAACCCAACCATATTTAAGTTTATGATGCCCATTATCATCCAGGTGTGTTTCCTGTAATAGAGCTATCTCTACTCTCTCCATTTTCAATAAAGCATAAACTTTTCTTTGCTTCACATTCCCCTTCAAGCCCCTCATGTTCCAAGAACAAAGTTTAATCCTATTGGAAGAAGACATTAGGATTTATGTAGGATTTATGTACCCTATAGAGACTAATAAATATGCCTCCAGCACCCCATTTTGTACATGTGAGACTTTTATGTATTTGGCACAATGTAATGTACAAATAATATAAATATTGATACTGTAGGCCACTGCTGAGCACAAAACATGCACCCAAACACAAACCCAAAACAAAAAATACACAAAACCAATAAATAATAAGTAGGCTCCTTCCCCAGATCGCATGGGGATTGCTATTCTTCGAGGCACTTACTAAAGGCCAAAACACTTCACAAGAAAAGCAAGAAGAGGGGGGGCAATCCAAAAAAACTGCAACGCAAAAAAAAAAAATGAATTGAATAAATAGTAGAAAAAAAAATAAAAAATAAAAAATATTTTAAATAAAAAAGGGAAGTAGGCAGAGCCTACGAATAATTCCCTCCTTTACATGAGTGCCAAAAAAAAAACAAAAACAGGGAAAGAAAAAAAAAAGGGAAGAGGGGGTAAGTGATAATCCAGATGGCAGGGAGCTACTGGAACACCCCTTAATATTAACAACAAGCAATGCATTTAAACTTAAGTTTAAGTCATATTCGATACAGAGTTTTCTCCTTAAATAGTTGGATTAGCGGATTAACATATGTATTAAACACAAAGAGTTGTGTCCACTATTTAAACCACATATCACACACAGAGAGTCATAATAAGGCACAGAGATGGATAATAAATACACTGTCCAACCTTAAGGTCCACTTTCTCATCTTCCCTGATTTGTCACACTGGATACGAAAGACATTACTTCAGTCGGGGAGAGAATGGAGAGGCTTAGTGCCATTAAACGATACTTGCAGCCTTGCGGGGCTGCAATTCCTCTCAGGCGCTGCTTGGCTTCGTTAAACTCCTTTCGTCTACGAAGAACGTCAGCAGAAAGATCGTGATAGAAGGATATTTTTCTCTCGTCCAAGGTAATGTCGCCATTGCCTGCTTTACGTCGCGCTGCCGCCATCACTCTCTGCTTGTCAGGAAACAAGTGGAATCTGACGATGACTGGGTGAGGTCGCTGATTAGAGCCGGGTGCCGGTGCAAGGGAGCGGTGAGCCCTCTCTAGCTTAACCCGGCCATCCTTCGTATCCATATTAAGAAAATCTGGAAGCCAGTGCTCAAAGAAGCCCAAAGCATTCCCACCTTCCATGTTCTCTGGCAAATTGATCATTCGTATATTCTTTCGCCGCAATCTGTTCTCCAGGTCGTCTATATGTTCAGAGAGGGATTTTATTTTCTTCTCCAGAGCTGGGACCATGTTAGCCAACGGCTCGTTAGCCGTTTCCATCTGTAGCATCCTAGCCTCTAGCTCGTCCAGCCGGTTAACGACCGCTTTCAGCTCGTTGGCATGAGAGAGAACAGTCATGGCTAACGGTTCCAGTTTATCGTCAATAGCCTTCATTATCTCACTGGTCATAAGCTCAAATGCTTTAGCGAGCCTAGGATCCAATTCCATCTCATCTTCATCTTGATCTTGTTCGCAGCCGTGTTGGACTAATGGCGTAGCTGTGGTCTCGGTGTTTTGTTGTCGTGGCTTATTGCTGTTCTTACCTTTCGACGACAGCATTGCTTTATGTTGTCTTGTCCAGTACTGCTCGAGACTCATAATATTACATTGGCTTGCAAGGAAGAAGCTGTATCTTCAGTGAGAATGTTGAATTTATTTAGATGTTTACGGAGCTCCACAAAAGCCGACCGTCTCCTAAGCCGCCATCTTCCCTCTTAACAAACCTGTTTAACGATGATTAAAGTAGTTATTCATGTTCCGTTTTATGTTCTTCTTGGTGCCATTTGTTTTTAGATTTTCTCATCTTTTCTTATTGATGTGTTTCTGTTCAGTTGTTAAGTATGGATTTTTAGTTCCTCTTGTTTTATGTGTTCTTAGTTTCTTTCTGTACCTTTTTAAATTTGGCTTTTAACAAACCTGTTTAACTATGATTAAAGTAGTCATTTATGTTCCATTGTTTTGCATTCTTCTTTGCTCCATTTGCTTTTAGATTTTCTTATTTTAATGTGTTTTAGCTCAGTTTATAAGTATGGGTTTTAGTTCATTGTGTTCTTAGTTTTACCTTGTATTTTATGTGTTTTAGCTCCAGTGTTTCCTCAGTGGAGACCCTCATGCCGGATGCTGCTTGGCCCATCTGTAGGGGTGTTGGTCTCATGGGTGGCTCTAGCTTGGGTGGGTGGGGGCTTTATGCCACTGCCTACAGCTGTGGCATGGGCCCCAGCCTGTCCTGGTTGGGGTGGCCTCTGTGGCACGCCCTGTGGTTATGGGCTGTGTGGTCTCCCAGCGTGGAGGGCCCCACAGGATGGCTGCGCCTTCACATGGTACCTTGGTGCTGAAGAATGTCTCTTTTATTTTATATGTGTGTAAGAGAAGTAGAGGGTGGTTGTATGTGCCTCTGTGTGTGTGTGTGTGTGCTTGTGGGTATGTTTATGGGAGGGTTGGAAGGGGTGGGGATGTATCATGTAAATATATGTAGCTAAATGTGTCTACTGTTGTTATCTATGTAAAGCCCTTTGTGCAGCATCTGATGTTTGAAAAGTGCTATATAAATAAAGTTTGATTGATTGATTCTTGTTTTTAGCTCATTCTGCCAAAGCCAAAAGGAACTAATACAATGACGTGGTGTCCGTCCACCTGTCCATCCGTTTGTCCATCCACATTTCATGGGAATTGCTGCTCCTCCTAGGCATTTGCCTCAATGCTCACCAAACTCACTCACAATGATCCTTAGGTAGGTCTGGATCCAGGCTGAGGTCAAGATAATTGTCAAAGGTCAGAAGATCTGGGCATTTATGATTTCATGAAAAAAATTACTCATCCTAGGCCACTGACCTTGACCTTAAGCACATCCTAGATGGGTCTGTATCTAGGCTGTGCTTAAGGTCAAGGTCAACGGTCAGGAGATCTGAGCACCCTCTGGGTGATTTTGTCAGGCTGGAATGAGCTATTCCGTCATTGATGGTCTGGTTTGGGTTTGATGTTGCCATTTATAAAGAAGGCAAGAAAATGCTCACCAGCTTTTGCGGCTTCAAGAATTTCTTGCCTTTGAAAGCGATCCATAGTTCGGTAGAGGCGACAATACATCCACACCTATAAAAGATATCATCTGATGAGAATGTATGACGACGATGATCAGCAGTTTCACAAAGCCAGCATCATGGTGGAGGTGTACCTGTCTGCCCTGGAGCCAAACATACTTCATGTCATCGTAAACCTTCCCATCCCTTCCAAGGCATGAGAAGAAGCCTCTGAAACAGGAACCAAAGACATTCATCACAATGACACATATGACACACACATGACAAACACTTCAGTTCATACTAGGGTTAGTACAGTACCCATGTACAGTGTCATGAGAGTATTTGAGCCAGAAGTCCACCACACTGTCCAGCTGTGCACGAATGTGCCGTCGACACTCCTCTAGCTTCATCACAGACATCTTCCTTTTCCTTAAAATAAAACAGGATGTTACTCACTGGTCTTGAGGAATATTTGCATGCTGCATCAAGTATAATTGTCATGCTTAGTTTAATTCTATGGTAGCATATACTGTACATGAAGATGGTTGGCATGAGAGCTCTCCAAAAACTGAAGCTTAACCATCTCTATCACTCTGATGGCTAGCTCCAGTATGATGATAAGCCCCTCCTCTCTCCATTACTGTGTGTGGCATTTTGCCAAACTGAAAACTAAAAATAGTCCTTGGTAAGATTTTTTCCTCAAAAGATGGCTGGTATCATCTTTGGTAGTTCTTATCAAGCTGATTTTTCTTCAGTTGTTCATTTTTTTCAGATCAGCTGTTTTTGTTGGTTTTGTTTTTAATGCTAACTAGTGCATGCCCGTAGAAAGCAAGAATTCCTGTCTGTAACAGGTAGCCCAATCAGGCTTTCCAGGCCCAAATGTAGGCTGTGTTTGAAAGTGGAATACAGAGGTGTAGCCTAGATGTAGGCAATCACATGTTAGACTTTGACAAATATAAAAGGGACTGAACTGAGATTTATTTGATTGTGTGAATATTAATTACAGAATAACTGAAAATGAATGTGACATCCAATATTAGCCACTGTTTAAGAACCACTTGTTTATTTTTTGTCAGATCACTTATTTGTGTGATCTTTTATGACTTACATTCATAAACGTTGTATCTTGCACTTTGAGGAACGGGAGTTGTTCAGTCATCATTATAATTTAGTTTATATGTGTAGTTTATAGTCTATCGTCAATAAAGTCATGCAGTACTATAACAGGACACATTTACAAATATTTGAGACCCAATGTAGTGCATCCTTTTATATTTTAGCAATATTATAAGTACAAAACACCAAACATTATTATTTTTTTTGCATTAGTATCTTGTATATTTTATTGATCCCCAGAGGGAAATTCAGGGCATCCATGTACGGTGCTGATCCTTTCACACACACACACACACACACACACACACACACACACACACACACACACACACACACACACAGAGGAGAAAGTCACCTGGCTGCAACTTTTGCATCAGTGTTGCCCATTTGTCTGTAAATATTTAAATAAAAACGATTTATTTCATTATTTGGGCATTTTTGCCTCTTGTTGTCATCTAGTCAAAGCTTGCATATGTGTCTGCATGTAATATGCAGTTGATCTGGCCATTCCGCTCCACAATGAAGCAGCAGTCGGAACTGTCGTCTACCACTGACCGGGCAGGCTGACCGTGCCTCCCCGCGAACGATCATGGAACGCCCTGTCGGACACTGGTGTTGCCCGGTTAACGGGAGTTTCGGTTGCTGCTTTACCCGTGTGCCAGTGATGTCCTTTGCGGCACCACGGGTCCCCACCAGCGCCCCCCCCCCCTTCCCCACACCTCGTGTTGTCCATGCCAAATTATCCATTAGACCTACGCAATCACAGCTACTTTATGGTATATATTTTGGCTGAGCAACTCCATACTCGGGGATAGCACTTATAAAATTTTTGTTTGCGAAGCGCTGTGGTGACTGACAGGTCGTGATGCTGTGTGTTATCCAATCAGCATGGTCGTGATGCCGCATATTGTCCAATGAGCATGGAGTCAATCCGAAACCCTGCCCACACTTCTTGAAGCCAGGGGATGAAGACACAGAACGGTCACAGAGTGGTGGCTAAACTTTTATTGATAAGAATGACATACTTTGACTAAGTGACTCCATATTCGGGGATGCACAGCCTCGTAACCTCAGGAAAGCACGTTTAAAATCTTCGGCCAGTCTGACAAACGGTTTGAGAGATATGTGAGGAATACACACACAGACACACACACAAACAGACAGAGAGATCTTGAATGTATAGGCAGATGAGCCCCAGTTCACTGCATGAAGAACAAGCTCTAACCCAGGCATGGGCCAACTATGGCCTGTTGGGCTTTTTAATCCAGCTCATCAAACATTGATACAAAGTTGTTCATTTTGCCTTGTTTTGGATTTTCAGGTTATCCAACTAGATGGTGCACTTGTTCAGATCAAGGGTAAAGCAAAGCAAGGATTCGTGTTGCTATGCTTGTGCACGTGCAGCCACCAGAGTTGAGGTCAATACGTAAACCTTTGCTTTGTGGAGGGGTGGGGTTGCCTTCATGACTTGTGTGCCCACTTTGTGCCCTTGGAGATCCCAGCGAACTCTGTCATATTTGAGTTCACAGTGCTACCTGGGGGGTGGGGGCACACAGTTGGGAAAATGTCGCTGCCTGCTCTGGAGAATACATCTTGATGTTGGCTGTTTTTGGCACTGGACTGTTGGCAAATGTGTGGTGGCATAGTGGAATGCCATGGGTGGACACAGGCTGCAGATGTTCCGTGATAGCTGCGGGCCTCCAGTCTGTCTGCCTCAGGTGAGTGGTGGTCTAATTTATTCTCAATTGTTGATACTCACTCCCGGTAATGGCAGCTCTATTTTCATATTTTCTATATTCATCATGGGTCCACCCTCCAGTGGGCTCACCACCTGTGGGAGGGATCATGGGGATCATGGTGCTACAGTATGTGAACTGGGTGGAAGTCTGGGCTACTCTGCCCAGACTGATGCCCCCACGACCCGGCTCCCCGGATACGAGGTAGAGGATGGATAGATGGATAAAGTGAGTTAATTCAAGCCTTTTTTTGTTTTAAAATGTGATGATTACGACTGAACTTTTTGAATTAAATTACGACTCATGCTATTCTATCTTTTGAAGATGCACAAGTATTAAAACTAACCAAGAACAGGTAGTGTCATGTCATATCACATTAATACTCTGTTAAACGTCTGCAACAAAAGCTGCTCATGGTCACAACTGATGAAAACTCCCTTCAGTGAAACAGCACCCACATATGCAAATTAGCAACACTTTTCACTATAATTTAGGAAAGATTTTGTAGTGGTCTCATACTTTTTTCCACAGATGTATTTCTGTTTGCTCATGAAAACTCCAAAGTGAATTTGAAGTTTTCATGAGCTGTAAGCCATAATTATCAAAACTGAAAGAAACAAACACTTGAAATCTATCACTCTGTGTGTAATGAATATATATAAATCATTTAATAATAAATTGTGGTGACCCACCACAATCTACATGGACAGTCATAACACTGAGCTAAGGCATGAAGCAGAACAATTTGCATACGGACAGAGAGCCCCTTGGGGGACAACCAGTTAATCATGCGATTGTTTTGTATTGACTGATATGTACGTATATCAGTATGTAAGTGTGCCATGCATTCTCTCTTGTCTGAATAAAAGAGCTGACTAGAAATGCACTCCCAGCGCGCTCGGAGCGCACACACAGCACACGGTGCTGCAGTGTGTCTCATGATGATGGAGGAATAAAAGTTAAACCTTCAGCTCGCCCAGTCTCGCCTGAACTTATTTTGTTCCTCCACAAAATCAACTTTTCAGCGGCATTCTGACTCACTGAGACGCACCTGTACGTACCGAGCATTCACGTCACATGACCTGCGGTGACAGTCGGACTAATCCAGAGCAGATTTAACGGGACGGCAGTCCACTGGTTTGTGCAGCAGAATAGTGAACGTATGGAATAGTTTTCACCGGAGTCTCAGCTGCTAAACATCGCCTTCATAAAAGTGCAAATTCGTTTCGTTTATGGAGCGACAGGAATCTAAAGACGCATCGTTTTGATGTTTCTCCATCACCACAGAAACAACAGACACATTTCATAAGGTTAAAACCTATAAAACTCCATTTTCACTGAAACTGAGTCCCGCCGCGCCACAAGTTTCGTTCTAAGTATTTTATTCTGTATTTATCGTCGTATTTAGCAAAAAAAAAAAAAAAAGAGCCCCACCTTCACGTCAGTCCAAGAAAAACGTAAGACAGCATTTCCAGCCAGTCTGAGCAGGATAATGGTGTAATAACCCCCGTTTTTACCTGATACCGGGCAGCAACGGACGCGGTCCGGCAGCGGCTCCTCTCGTCTCGTCACGTGATCCCGTGACCCAGCGAGTGGAAGCGGACAGCAGATCACGTGACGTTCCTCCGCTGAATGACCCTCTGCCGTCAAAGCAGCTGGAATGTGCACATGCAGCAAATCTCCGTGACTTGAAGTGACTTCAGCTTCTGTGGGACACGTTCACGGGAGGAAGTGGGTCATGTGAGCGGCTCAGACTACAGCCACGGCCGCCACGAAACGAGTGACCTAATCTGCACCATCCAGCCAGTCTGCGTGTGGATCAGTGGGCCATCTAAAATCTGCACACTGATCCGAACCAGAACCAGGATGTCGCGGCTTCATTCTTGGGCCAAGGGCCTCCTCTGGTGAAAATTTCATCGAAATCCATCCAGCAGTTTTTCCGTGATCCTGCCAGAACTGGGTAGCGTGGCCAGAAATTACATTAAATATTGTGACGTTGGCGAGGTTCACACAAAGAAGAGGAGCAGATGGTTGCGACGAACAGGCTTTATTCAACCACCACCTGAGCACTGACAGGAGGGGGGGGGGGGGTCATTCTCCCAGACCTCCATTTCAATCATGGTTACACACACATGAGACATCTTGCCCTAATCCTGCCTATAAACACTGCTGGGTCATTATAGCGCAGTTATAATGACACAGCAGTGTAATAACTCAGTAATAACATTTAAACAAACACACAAAATAACGTCCACTGTTGCAGAGCATGCTGGGGAAATCCCTACTCCCCCCCTTAACACAGCCCCGATGTTACACTGTTCCCCCCCGGACTGGTTTCTGTCCCCAGAAAAATCAAAGTCCAATTCAAAAGTCCAATAGGAACTCATCCAGGTGTCGGGGCAGCCTTCAATGCCCATGACCAGCATGTACAGGCCCCCTAGTGTCCATCTGAGTCTCATGTCGGAGTATCTGGTTGGGATGAAAGCTCCGGTTCGACCACCAGCGGGGCGGATGGCTGATATGGGGCGAGACGGTCACGGTGGAGCACCACGACCCGGTCCCTTTTCTTAAGCCTCACCCTGTACATCACATCCGACAGTGTCTGCAGGACCACGCATGGTCCCGACCAGTGGCTCGCCAACTTCGGTGATCATCCTCTTTTTTTCTCAGGGCAGAAAACCCAGACTCGATCTCCCGGTGCAAAGTCCCTCCCCTGGCAGCGGGAGTCATACGCTCGCTTCTGCCGGCCCCCCGCCGCTGCCAGGGCCTCCCAAGCCAGTTCATGTACTGTGTGGAGACGTTCTTTTAAACAAAACAAATAATCCAACCCAGGTTTTCCCTCTACCTCCGGCTCGGGGGGGGGGGGGGAGCAATACCAAATCCACCGGTGTGCGCAGCTCTCGTCCAAACATGAGCGCTGCAGGTGTGCACCGAGTAGATTCCTGAGCTGCCGTCCGGTACGCCCACAAAACAAAAGGCAGATGCAGGTCCCAGTCTCGCTGTCGCTGGTCCACTAGGATAGCGAGCTGGGTGGTGAGGGTCCGGTTGAATCGTTCGACCAGGCCGTCGCTCTGTGGGTGCAGCGGGGTGGTCCGGGTCTTCCGGATGCCCAGCCGCTTGCAGACCTCTCCGAAGACCTCCGCCTCAAAGTTCCAACCCTGGTCGCTGTGCAGCTCCTCCGGTGCGCCAAACCGACAGAACATCTCGTCCACCAGCTTTGATGCCGTCGTAGCGGCACTCTGGTCTGGGACCGCGTATGCCTCTGGCCACTTAGTGAAATAATCCATTGCGACCAGCACGTAGCGGTTCCCCAGGTCCATGGTCGAGAAAGGGCCCAGGATGTCCACTCCTACCCGCTCCATCGGTGCTCCCACCCGGTACTGCTGCAGGGGAGCGTGGGATCGCTGAGTTGGCCCTTTCTGAGCTGTGCAGGTGTCACAGCGGTGGACGTGGAGCTCCACGTCTTAATGACAACCGGGCCAGTAGAACCGGGCTCGAAGACACTGCAGCGTCTTCGAGCCCCGAAGTGGCCCACTCCTACTGCCCCATGAACCAGCTGGAGTACGTTGGGCCAGAGTCGACGAGGAACCAGCAGCTGCCAGACGTGCCGCTGCCCAGCTGGAGTCTGCCACTGTCAATACACCACGCCCTCATGGCAGCGGAGGTTGGCCCACTGGGAGTGTAGGGCCTTAGTCTCTGGGTCCAGCGCTGACACAACCTTCCAGGCAGGCCGCTGTCCTGCGTCCAGCCACTGCCAAACCCGAGAAATGACCGGATCTCTATCCTGCTCGCTCTTCAGCTGCTGCGTGCCAAGGACCTCTGTGACATCATCGCTGGAGGAGGCTGCCTGATCACCCGAGGAGGGGCTGCGCGTTGCTGCGTTATTTCTGCTCGCAGCGGTCCGGAGAGCAGCAGCCCATGGGACGGCTTGGTCTCGATCTTCAGCCCGCTGGCAGTGACGACACTCCTCTGTCGCACAGGGGCGCCAAGACAACGCGTCAGCGTTGGCATGGAGGCGGCCTGCCCGATGCACAATCTGAAAATTATAATCCTGCAGTGCCTCCAGCCATCTCGCCAACTGTCCATCCGGCTCTTTGAAGTTCAATAACCAGGTCAGGGAAGCGTGATCCGTCCTGAGCTGGAACCTCCCCCTGTACACATACAGGCGGAAATGACGCAGTCCTTGAATGACAGCCAGCAGCTCCCTGCAAGTCACACAGTAATTCCTCTCGGCTCTGCTGAGAGTGCGGCTGAAAAAAGCGACTGCCTGCTCTCCCTGCTCTCCCTCCTGGGATAACACCGCCCCGATGCCCTGGTTGCTGGCGTCCGTGTCCATGATGAAAGGGCGGTTCGGGTCAGGATACTGCAGGATGGGGGCTCCAATGAGCGCTGCGCGGAGCTGGGAAAAAGCAGCAGCACAATTCTCACTCCACTGAAACGTGCATCCTTTCCGCGTCAGCTGGTGCAGTGGGCTGGCGATGGTGGCGAAGTCTTTCACAAACCTTCTATAATAGGAGGCCAATCCAAGAAAACTCCTCAGTTCTCCCACATTCCGCAGCAGTGGCCAGTCTCTCACCGCTGCCACTTTTTCTGGGTCGGTAGCGACTACCGCTGCGCTGACGACGTGGCCCGGGAAAGTGGTCTCCCGCCAGAATAGGTGACATTTTCTAGGATGTAACCGTAGCCCAGCCTGTCGGATGGTGTCCAGTACCTCTCGGAGATTTGACAGGGCACTGTCAAAATCAGCTGCATGCACCAGTAGGTCGTCCAAGTAAACAACGCAGCGACTCCAGGGCACGTGAGCCAGCACTCGCTCCATCAAGCGCTCAAAGGTGGCCGGAGCGTTGCAGAGTCCAAACGGCATCACTTTAAACTGGTACAGTCCCTGCCTGATGGAGAAGGCTGTTTTTTGGCAGGCCTCGGGTGACAGCTCTACCTGCCAATAGCTGCTGCGTAGATCCAGTGAGCTGAACCAGCTGGAGCTGGCGATGTGGTCCAGCGCATCATCGAATCCTTCCGGGTGACGTCATTCAAGCTCCGGTAATCCATACAGAACCACCACGACCCGTCCTTCTTCTTGACCAGCACCACCGGCGCCGCCCAGGGGTTGCTGGAGGGCTCAGTGATGTCTGCCTCCAGCATTTCTCGCACTTTCTGTTCTGCTGCTGCCCACCTTGAAAAGGGCAGCCGGCGTGGGCGGAGTCGAATCGGCCTGGTCTCACCGGTGTCGATCTCATGCTGCACCAAACCAGTCAAGCTGCATTCCTCATCCTTCGCGGCAAAGACACCCATATAACAGTCCAACAGTTCCTGCAGCTGGCGTCTCTGTCCCGGCTCCAGCCCGCTGCAGCTCCGCTGAAATAATTCCTCGACTGCCTGCTGCGTCTCTGCTGACGCGTTGACCCCTCACCTTGCTGTCCTTGTGTGTGCTCGTGCTTTCTCTGCCCGCGCTGGTGGCGTCATTGTGTCCGGTCCTCGCGGTGGGCCGTCCGGTCCGGTCCGTCCTGGCGATCCCTCGATCGCGCGGGCCTCCGTGTTCCTTCTCTGAGTTCTGCTGTGGAGCGTGATGGTCCGGTCTCCCAGTTGGAGGGACGGTCCGGTGGTGTCGATCTTGGCGTTTCATGCTGTGAGCAGGTCTAGTCCAATAATACAAGGGTCTTGGATGTCAGCCAGCCAGAACGGGTGTCTTATGTTCTGACCGGCCACCCCACCACGAGAACTCTCCGCCCCCCCCCCCCAATCTGGCGCGCTCACCGTAGCTGTGGTGATGCAGCGCTCGGTGGGTTCCCACCCCTGTGGGGCCGTTCGTGCCCGGCAGCACACCGGCTCAGACCAAGGAGATTGTAGAGCCGGTGTCAGTCAGGGCCCGGATTGACGTCTTCTCCAGGCTGCACTGTAGATACATCCCTGGTGAGTGTCCAATTCGGCTCACGCGCGATGACAGCTCATCAGTTTGTCGTGGGGTGGGTGCAGGGCAGTACCATGCGATGTGTCCTGGCACATCCAGTGGCATCATGCCTGACAAAAACAAAACTGGCATTCTGCAAGCTTTTTGGGACAAATGTGCAGGGGAAATAATGGTGTGCTGGGCCCGGTGCGCTCACAGCCTGCGTACTATGTAAAAATTGCAAGGGCAAATCAGCCTCGGGCGTGAGGTTTTCCGGTAAAAATTCTCCGGGGATCTGCAGCAGCTGCGAAAAAACGAGTTCTGCCGGGGAGGCTGCCAAGTCCTCCTTAGGTGCGGAACGCAACCCTAAAAGAATGCAAGGCAGGCAGTCAACCCAATTTGTGTCTGTGAGCGACGTTCTGAGCGCTGCTTTAAGCGATCTATGAAAACGCTCTCATAACCCGTTAGCCTGGGGATTGTACGTGGAAGTGCGGTCAATTTTGACCCCCAGGCTCTGACCCATCGTGGACCAGAGTTCTGAAACGAATTGTGGACCTCTGTCGGATGTGATGTCTGATGAAGATCCAAAATGTGCAACCCAAGCCGACAAAAAAGCGTGCAACACTTCCGTGGACGTGGTAGAAACCAGTGGGACCACTTCAGGCCAGCGCGTGGTGCAGTCCACGACTGTCAAAAGGTGTGTGAAACCTCGCAATGGTGGGAGGGGTCCCACCAAATCTATGTGGACATGGTCGATGTCCACACGTCCAATGTTGACTAAGCCGCCACACTGACTGATCACACTGCCCCACATAAGTACACAGATCGCTAATGAGGGCAAGTGGATACAGCAGTGTGGCTGAGCAGGTGCATGAATGACAGAATGTGTGTGTGTGTGTGTGTGTGTGTGTGTGTGTGTGTGTGTGTGTGTGTGTGTGTGAAAGGGTGTGCTGAATGCATGTGTGCGTGGGTGCATGTGTGTGGTAATGACCCACAGCCGGTGAATGTCTGGCACAGGGGAAGAGTGAGAGGAGGAGGCATGGCCATAGGACTGGCAGAGAGCCAGGCTCAAATAATTTGCCAGCTGGAAATAATAAGCAACAATCAAAGACCTACAGCCACAGATCATGGGCGGGGTTGAGAACAACCCTGCACATGACAGCTTGCTCCTTCTGTAATTGATAGCATGGTGTCATGAACTGGGCTTTATGTTTTAGCCCAGTTCTGTGATGCCGTGGCTATTTGGTCCTTTCATATGTTTTGTTGCAAATTTTCCATCAGGTGCTGTCTAAGAGTCTCTTTGGTCCGCCAGCTCTTTGACAGCACAGCCATGCTCCCCTCCTCTGTCAGTGGAACCAGCTGTGTCCTTTGGTTTTCGCCCACGCACACACCCTAATTATTCACACCGGCAAGCTCTCTCATGATTAGCTCAGCGCTGCTTCAGCCCCTGATCTGTTGGAAGAGATTGTCAGATCATTGTTTGAATCTACACTGCAGTAAATTTCCTCAGTGTATGTTTAGCCTCCACTCTCGCCGAGAAGCCCTGCCTTTCCTCTGTGGTACCACTTTGCTCTGGGTGGTGTGCCCATCCCTCACTGGCGAGTAGTCTGGATTTCTACTGGGTTGTACTCGGACTGTTCCTGCCGTTTGTGAGTAGACTTTTCTGCCCTGTCGTCCAGTCCTGCCTGGCGGCTCCTTTCCTGGGCACTCCTCCGTTTCTCTCCTGCAGTCCCGTCTGCTACGGAGCGTTTTCTCCTAGTCTACTCACCTGTCTAGTCGAGCGCCCAGGAGGACATCCTGTTTAATCTGGTACTTCTCGCCCACCTTATTGCATCCTGTACATCCATCTGTTGTTTTTGAACTGTTTATTCATCATTTTGTTAATAAAACACACGACTCTCTCCAGCGAATGGGTTTAATTCCTTTCCTTCATGTGCTCCATAATAGTGCATGGGAAAGTTCATAACAGAATGATCTGACCAGAAAAAAAAAAAAAACAGCGAAAATTTGTGAGTGCAATTTTCTTTTCTTTTTCATTTTTGTCTGCTTTTTTCACCCACCTGCCTTGAGGAGCCATCATGCCTCAAGCAGGTGAAGCTGTGTGGAGAAGACAGTGGAGCCTGGAGGACCGCCAAGCCATCGTGGTGATTGAGGGTTTGGCAGCCAGTGCACATAGCTGTACCTCCCGGAGGGACAAGATGAACTACTGGGGCGGAATTACCAACTTGGTGGAACAGAGACCATACCTACGCCTTCATCCCCGGGTAATTGCTTTATCACTCCCTCCACTACCGCCTCTGCCTCCACCCATCTCCACGTCATGTGGTGCGAGGCCGGCTTCCACACGGAGAAGAGCTCAGCGAGAGAAGCCCCGTATCTTCTCCAGCAAACCGGTTTCGTCCACTCCACGGCACCTGAACCCAGCGTTGGATCACAGGAGGAATTCCTCCACTCCTCTGCCTGTCTCCCAGTTTGTGGAAGCGGCCCCCTCCGGGTTATCCAAGGGACCCAAGAGCACCGTAGACAAGAAGCAGGAGGCTGGGGTTACTACAGCTAAGACCACTGTTCCCGGGATAAGCAGGCAAGTGTGTTTTCATTCAATTAATCCATTTAATAAATCTTCTTGCCTGATGCCTAGGAGGGAGGCCCAGTTTGTGCAATCCGCTGGGTCCTCACCAACTGCTGCAGTAAAAATTAATCCACCAACTCTCTCCTCATCTCCTTCCTTCCCCTTTGAGCCTCCATCAGCCCTGGAGCGCAATTGTAGGAGGAGGGAGGGGGCCACGGAGCGGAAGGACTTTACCCTAGCCCCGCAGGACCATCATGGTCTGAGAAGAGGCGCTGAGACCCATCTGGAGCCTGCACCAATGGAGGATCACCCCCTCGCTTCAGTCTTCCGGGGTCAAGCGCAATGTGAGGCTCCTCCTCCAGAATCCTTGCCGGAGGAGTCACCAGTGTTGGAGAGCCCTCTGGAGGAGATCAGGACTGCAGCTACCATCATGCTCGCTGCGGAGGCCGCAGCAGCAGAGTCAGCACCTGAACCAACACCCACAGCAGGATCGACGGAGTCCTGGACGGCGGTGGAGCTCGAGTTCAGGCGAGTGATTTCTTTAATTTTTCTTTACTCAGCTTTAGAGACATCTTGCCTGGCTCTTGGTGAAGAGAGTCAGATGCAGCCATCAGCTGCACCTGAGCTCACCTTGCCGGACTCCGCCACTGCTGGCAACCCTGACCCCCCTTCTTTGTGCCCTCTTTCTGAGCCTTCTTTCAGGGTCCCCGGAGATGGTCCAACACCGCTGAAGGGTTCCATGATGCCGTCATTGCCTGTTGTTCTGCTGGTGGGCTGCCTCCTGGGTGTGGTGCTCGCTTTGGTCAATCAGCTTCCCGAAGATGCAGCATTGGTCCAGCCGGGGTCCACCGTGGGTGCAGCTGAGCTCCCGCCGGACCCCACCACGGGTGCAGCTGAGATCCTGCCAGAGCCCACCGCAGGTACAGCAAGGGCCCAACTGGGCTTCACCACGGGTGCAGCAGTGCTCCAGCCGGAGTCCACCGCGAGTGCAGCAGGGGCCCAACCGGGCTTCACTGTGGGTGCAACAGTGCTCCAGCTGGAGTCCACCATGGACGCAACGAGGCCCCAGGCTGGGGTCACCGCTGGTGCCACAGTGTCCCAGGCTGGGACCACCGCAGGTGCCATTACTCCCCGGTGCAAGGCCATGGGGGGTTGGGGGGCTCTCTTGTTGCCACCATTGTTGGACACCCGGGCTCCCCTTCTTTGGCTTCCTCTTCCCAAGTTGGTTCTGCCCATAGGGAGGCCGCCTCCCGGACCGCCACTTCAGCGCTGATGGCTGAAGGACCCAGGTCGTCCACCCGAAGAACTGTGTTTTGGGGCTAAGTGGCCCATGTTCCCTGGCTGGCCGCCTAGTCCATTCTCCCAGGTGGTCCAACTAATTTTGGACCTAGACAGGCCACCTAACTGGTCTCCTTCCGTTGCCCCTTGGGCCTGGGACGCTGGTCGGCCCCCTGAACTTTTGGACTCCTGGGTAGGGGAGTATTGGCTTAGGTTTGGGTTGGAGTGAGGTTACCTCATTTCTCTTGTGTTTTGGTTCCTATGTTGTTTGTTATTTGTTTGGTTCCCTCCAAACCAGGTTTCTCCCACCACCCGATTGGGGCGGGTTTCCCCCAAACCCAGTTGGTTTGGCGGTTTCCCCGGGGGGTGGGGGTGGGGATTTTTTTCTCTCCTTGTTTTTT
This sequence comes from Pholidichthys leucotaenia, assembly GCA_020510985.1. Classification (NCBI taxonomy): domain Eukaryota; kingdom Metazoa; phylum Chordata; class Actinopteri; order Cichliformes; family Pholidichthyidae; genus Pholidichthys; species Pholidichthys leucotaenia. Next base: position 418,795,355 of record CM035843.1, read on the forward strand.
CTAGGGTGTCTGGTTCCACTCCTGGAGGAGGGGGGTGTCATGAACTGGGCTTTATGTTTTAGCCCAGTTCTGTGACGCCGTGGTTATTTGGTCCTTTCATATATTTTGTTGCAAATTTTCCATCAGGCGCTGTCTGAGAGTCTCTTTGGTCCACCGGCTCTTTGACAGTGCAGCCATTCCCCCCTCGTCTGTCAGTGGAACCAGTTGTGTCCTTTGGTGTTCGCCCATGCACACACCCTAATTATTCACACCGGCAAGCTCTCTCATGATTAGCTCGGCACTACTTCAGCCCCTGATCTGTTGGGAGAGATTGTCAGATCATTGTTTGAATCTACACTGCAGTAAATTTCCTCAGTGCATGTTTAGCTTCCACTCTCGCCGAGAAGCCCTGCCTTTCTCTCTCCTCTCTCCTCTGTGGTACCACTTTGTGCTGGGTGGTGTGCCCATCCTTCACTGGCGACTAGTCTGGATTTCTACTGGATTGTACTCGGATTGCTCCTGCCGTTTATGAGTAGACTTTTCTGCCCTGTCGTCCAGTCTTGCCTGGTGGCTCCTTTCCCAGGCACTCCTCCGTTTCTCTCCCGCAGTCCCGTCTGCTACGAAGCGTTTTCTCCTAGTCTACTCACCTGTCTAGTAGAGCACCCAGGAGGACATCCTGTATAATCGGGTACTTCTCACCCGCCTTATTGTATCCTGTACATCCATCTGTTGTTTTTGAACTGTGTATTCATCATTTTGTAAATATAACGCACAACTCCCTCCAGCGACTGGGTTTAATTCCTTTCCTCCGTGTGCTGCATAACATCTCACGGGGAAGTTCATAACAGCATGGTAGATAGTGTTACAGCTTCTCTGCATCAGACTCTAGACATGCTGGCCCCTTTACAAAAAGAAAAAGTCTAATCAGAGATTTCTAATTCCCTGGTTCAACACAGAAACTCACTGACATGGTTCGACCCAGGGAGGGGGCTCAGCTGAGAGGGCTCCATGGCAAGCAGAAACGACGAGAGGACCGGGAGCGGCTGCAGGTGGTGGCTGTTTAGGAGGACAGTTATCTTCAATTGTCCGATGACTCATGGAGACACCCCAACGAGCTGCAGCGCGCCAACTAGGAGAAGGAGGAGTCGGTACTCCGACGTGATTCATCTCCAGGGGCGAAGTGAAGAAGAAGCTCTGGACGGGACCCGCCAGACGGGTCTCCGAGGGGTGGTTTCTCTATCAGGACTACCCAGGCTGCGTTGTTGTCTTGTCAACATGGTTAATGCACGTAAGTGGCTATGTTAAGTGCTCATTTTACAAAATTTTGCCAGGGTGTTTGAACCAAAATGTTAATATATGTGAATTGCCCGAGCCATGTAGTTAGTATGTTTCACACGTAGTTGCTCTGTGAATTACCCAAGTTTGTTTGTTTTTTTTAAAAGAAGCCCAACGATGTTTGTATTAATGTGTTTAATACATGGTTGATGTGTGGTTTGCCCGGGTTATGGGGTGATTGTGTTAGGGTTTTCACGGCAGGGTGTCAATGTACATATTAAGTGGTTTGTTTACTGAATTGAAGTGTTTCTTGTTTGTACATATGCTTTGGGATTGTTTTATACTTTATATTAGGAACACGGCAGCCTTTCTCACTTGACAGACTGTGGTACAACAGACATGGCAGAATAATCCATCTGGCCGTGTGGGGGTGGGACAGTAGTTCACCTGTCCCCCTCTCGTTTTTGTTATTTGTGTGCATGGACAGGCCTTGGTTATTCTATTTACTGTTAGTGTGTGATTCGGGTTGTAAATTTGGGTGAGTCTAAATGGTGTGCATTTTGGACTTTTCTATGGTGTGTGTGTGTGTGTGATGTATTAAGATAAGATAAGATAAGATAAGATAAGATAAGATAAGCCTTTATTAGTCCCACAACGGGGAAATTCCAGGATGAATGAATTTATGAATGAATTTATTTATTTCGGATAGTACAGTACAGGTTAAAAGAAACTGAATAATATAACAACAAGGTCAAATTAGACAAAGACTCCTCTGATTATACAATTCCACGTGAGTTATCCGAAATGGGTGATGGCTGAAGCCGCAGCTTATATTGCCAATTTGGATTGCAATAGCACAGGGACAGCAACACTCAGAGCAACAATCAGAAGGCAAAAAAAAAAGCAAGAGCAGCTAATATACATATGTACATATTACCATAAATATATATATATATATATATATATATATATATATATATATATATATATATATATATATATATATACAGTGATCCCTCGCTACTTCGCGCTTCACCTTTCGCGCCCTCAGTGCATCGCGGATTTTTCAAAAATATTCATCAAAAATTCAAAATTGAGAAATAATGGGCGGGCGCTAGCAGAAGGCAGGGAGACTACATTAGAACATCAGGTATCAACACGGAGAGCCCGCACAAATCAAAATCCACCTCTCTGTTCGCTGTTCTCGTGTTGGCTCGGCTCGGGAATCTCGCAAGCTGATTGGCCGAGACGTTTCACCCCGCAAGCTGATTGGCCGAGACGTTTTACCCAGCTTCTCTCCCTGCCGAGCGCCCATGCAGCGAAGGAAGACCGCATTCATTGTTCTTTATCGCTCGTGTTGCTTAGTCTCGCCGCGTGGAACTTTTCGCTGTTCTCTTGTGCCTTTTTGTGCGAAATAGTCTTCCCGTCGAGCCACTACGCCGCCTCCTGCAGCTTCTCCAGCTCTATCGGAAGCTGCCCTCAACAATCCTGCGCCTCTAGCACCTGACAATGAGGCGTCACCTGAGGAGCAGTAAAGCTCTCATTAACCTGTGCAGTAAATCATCTTCATCTTGAGTTACGTATCTTGTTATAAGAATAAAAGAGTTCTAAAAACATATTTATGTACACTTTATTTACATCTACGTATGTATGTACACTTACATACACACACACATATCATATGAGAGAGAGAGTGAGAGAATGAACGTACGTATTATTTATGAGTGACGTCATTAGGGGTGATGCTACTTTGCGGTTTTTCACTTTTCGCGGTTGGTTCTGGAACCCATTAACTGCGATAAGTGAGGGATCACTGTAGACACACAGACACACAGTGCAGAGCATTTTAGCTGGATGGAATAAATATATGAGTATATAAACACACAGTGCGGAGCATTGTAGCTAGATGGAATAGTATGTAGATATACGTATATAAACACACAGTGCAGAGCATTGTTGCTAGATGGGATGAAACAGCACAACCGTGTACTTAGTTATCCTACATGGTATGATTATGTGCCCATACATATTCTCACCCTCCATAGCGACCGGTATTTTCCTAGTTGTATGCTGGAGGGGACCATTGTGTAAGTCTATTGCATCTTTTGCATTCAAAAACTATTAGGTTGTTACGTCTTTTTGCTATCTCTGCAAGCAGCCCTGCTTTTTTATTGAATATTATTATTATTATATTATTGTGTGTTATGGGTGTCGGCTCCACCTTTCCGGTTCGGCCGCCACACAGGGTATAAAAGGCCAATGCGGAAGGGGAACGGTCTCTTTACGACCAGACCTCTGCCTAGACGGGAACGCCTTTGGTGTACTGTGAGTTCATAAATAAAGTAACATTCTACTGCACCTTCAGCCTAATTATTGGAGTCTTGGTTATGGACATAACAGCCACATCATCAAAGATCAAAGGCAGGCATCACTGAACAAGTGGTGACGTCAAAGATCAAAGGCAGGTTTCATCATGGCTACTGTTGTCATGGTAACCATGTCAAATATAAAGGCAGTCATCACCATGGTTACTGTTGCCATGGTAACAGTAACTTTCTACAGGCATGCAGAAATGCTTGCTTACACTTCCTTTCTATGTGCTTCACGAGCTAATTCAACATTTTAAATGGAGTGAAACAGTGCTGTGTCCTCGCCCCCGTGACGTTCAACTTGTTCTTCACGCACGTCCTACTCCACGCTGTTATCTCTCTGCCAGAACCAAGACCCTGGAGAAACTCATCTTTGAAGCCCTTTTTGTGGAGGACTGTGCCCAGATGGGATGGGACACAAGGAGAACCACCTGCAGGTCATCATCGACCACTTTGCAGAAGTGTCCATACTGTTTGGGCTAACAGTCAGTCTAGGAAAAACGGAGGTCCTGGTCCAAGTCACCCCAAATACAACAAAGCCATAGTCATCCATAACCATTGATGGCGCTGAACTGAAGTGCGTTGAGCGCTTCAAGTATCTGGGCAGCACAATCTCTGCAGATGGTTCACTGGACAAAGAGATCACATCCAGGACCCAGAAAGCCAGTCAAGCACTTGGACGACTGAGAGTGAAGGTTCTCCAGCAGAAGGGCATAAGACTGTCCACAAAGCTCAAGGTCTACAAGACCGTAGTCCTTTCCTCACTACTTTATGGGTGTGAGACGTGGACCTTGTTTTGACGGTGATATGTCAGAATTACCTTTGTAATGACAAGGCCAGGTGCACAGTTGAACTTCACTTTATTAAAGGAGTTGATCACACACAACACAGCCACCAGGAAAGGGGCATTGGCAAAGAGGTAGGACAGAGATGCCCGATGGTTATTTATAGGGTGGTGCAGTGGCAGAAGAGGAAATGGCCGCCGCTACACCGCACTTCATAATAAAACACAATGTCACATCCCCTCCCCTCGTAGAAAGTCCAAAACCACGCATACAATTGAGACCCTCCCAAAGTTAGGATCCGAATCACACACTAAAAAAACTAGAACTGAAATCACTAAAGGGCCTATTACATTCACACAACAAACCTAAGCTAGGGGGGACGGATGGACTACCATCTCACCCCACACGGCAAGGTGGGTTTTCTGCCACCTGAAAATTATTCCAAAAGTCCATCTATAACGAGAACATTGCCATGCTCCTAAAATAAAACACACCCAGAACAATAACAGATTAATCTTTTTTTTTAAACACGTACAAACATATGAACATTAGAACTTATTGTATTATTTTTTTTCAAAACCACATGACTGCCCTTCTGGCAGAAAGGGGTAGAACTGGCTTGTGAGGGGCCCAGGGTAGCCCCTCAGTAGACCCGCCCCTGGAAGCGGCATGCCGCCAGGATCACAGCTGACCTCATAGACGAGAGCACCTCTTTTCTTCGCCATCGTCCAACTCTCTCATCCAGACCCGCCATCTGAAGCTTCCTCCCGGGTATGCCGCAGCTCACTGGCGTGCCTCCACAGGCCGTCCGACAGCTGGAAGTGGGCTGCACCATGCTCAGCCACGATATGCAGCCACTCCTGGTGTTCCTCTGGCTGTTGTTTGGTCCACATCTGCCATGGACGACCCTCCCCTTGAGCCCAGACCAGGACTGTAACTCTCAGAGGAGCTCTGCTCGCCCTGCAGTTTTGCTGATTGGCACGTAGTCCCTCCGTGCCTGTCGGTCTGGCCCCGACTCCTTGTAAAGGTGCTACAGCGGTTGCCATTGTAGCTCCAGATCCTCCAGCCCACTGTGGCTGAGCTCCACAGGAAACTGAGGCTAGCTTGTCACTCGCTGACGCTGGTGCTTCGCCCCCATGCTCGGTACCCTCTCCTACCAGGTACTGAGCATGGTACCTGGTAGGATAAAAGCGCTATATAAGTGAACACCATTTACCATTTTACCATTTACCATACCCCGAGTGCCGGCACTGAGATCCACCTGTGTTGAACCTGAGTGAGGCTGGTCCAACTTGACCACTGTGGTGCCTGGTAAATCTTTGTTCCACACAGCATCGTCCTCCACCACCGGAACCGGACGGTTCCGCTGGCCGCAACCAGTCCATTCTTCCCCAGCACTGTCTTTAATGGCGAACCCCAGTCTATAAAACAGGTCACAGCCCATGATGTTGTCGCCTTGGGCCGTCATTTGGAACGTGCAGTCAGCCATCACCGCCGACTTGTACCGAGCCGTTAACTCCAGTGTTCCAAGCGTGCACAGTCTGCCACCTCCATAACCGTAGAGTGGTGCTGGGTTACCTCTTATTCTGTAATGGGGGAAACATTTCCTCACCGTGGCCCAATTCAATAATGATCCCTCCACTGATCCCTCCACCCCCGTGTCGACCAGCAGCGGCACCTCCTCACCATCCAGCGTCACCTTGCAGAACGTGAACCTGTTGGTACTCGGGGACACCGCATGGACAGTTGTTGGGGCGGGTGAAGTTGTTTTTCTCCGTGGGATCTCCTGCTCGGACATATGACACACCATGGCATAATGGTTCAAGCATCCACACTTGCTACAGTGCTTCCCTTTAGCCGGGCATTCGATAGCCTTGTATTGGTGCTTCGCGGACCCACAACCCATACACAAGGGTTTTCTTGGGGCAGACCTTCGGCTGATAGTGTTGGTTTTCGTGTTGTTGTCGGTCGCGCTATCCTCGCTGTCTGGGTCCGCTACTAATGCTGCAGCAGTAGGCCCCAGCTGCCATTGTGTTTGGCACCCCTTTAGCTCTGAAGCTAGCTTGTCTGCTGTCTCCACTTGGAGAGCAAGCTCAACAGCCCTGGTTAATGTCAGGTCACTCGGCACCGAGTAGCCTAGCTCATAAAGCATTGCTGGTTGTGTGCTCCGCCAGCTGGTCACATACCATTCCGTCCTCCAATGGCCTGAAACAACACTCGCTAGCCAGCTACCGCAGGTCAGTGACAAACTGGCGGACAGACTGGCAACACCCACTTGCTGGTGTCGTTGTCAGAACCGAATCCTCTGGATGGTGACTTGTCCGGGGTGCGGAAATGGCACGTTAGCAACTCGACCACATCCTCATATGAGTCGGTATCCCTGAGTGTACACAGGGTGCGCTGGCCCTCAATCCCCAAATTATACACCAAAAGCACACGTGCCCTTAGTTTATCTAGACTACCCAGGTTGAGCGCCACAATGTAGCCCTGAAAGGCAGCAAACCATCTTTGCCAGGACACAGGTGGCTCACCTGAGAGCTCCAGGAAGGGCCGAAGCGGTGAAGCACATGCCTCCATGTTTATTCTTGTCGCCAAAATGTTATATCGGAATTACCTTCATAATGACAAGGCCAGGTACACAGTTGAACTTCACTTTATTAAAGGGGTTGATCACACACAACACAGACACCAGGCAGGGGCATCGGCAAAGAGGCAGAACTAAGATGCTCTCTGGTATTTCAGAATCAGAATCAGAAAAAGATTTATTGCCAAGTACATTAACAGATCACTGATAACATACGAGAGAATTTGACTTGACACAGAAAATGAACCTGCATTTCCAGTGACACGGCTGCATCGGGGACGCGCCTGCCAACAGGATAGAGGGTACAGGTAGCATAAGAATAAGAATAATACAAGGAACAATAGGAAGGAGCAAAAAAATCATTGATTCAGAATACTGGTTGCATAATCAATCAATATTATGATTACAAGGAAAAAAAAAGCTCTCGATGCACATTCGCAAGACAAGATTCACAGGACACAAGAGAGCAGTGTGTGTATCTTTATTCAGTTCATGGATCAATATGTGTGCACTGTTGAAGCAAGTGTTGATGATAATAAGAGAACAACAAGGGCACTTGGCAGGAGATGTTTTGTCTGGCTGCCACCAATCGTCCCACCACCACTGCACCACCCTATTTATAGGGTGGTGCAGTGGCAGAAGAGGAAGTGGCCGCCACTACACCACACTTCATAATAAAACAATAAAATAGATGGCACGTCAAGCAGCTCAGATAGTTCCATACAAGATCGCTGTGCACAATCATGGGCATTCGCTGGCAAGACAAAGTCACAAACCATGAAGTGGTGAGTAGAGATGTCTCCATAAGCACTGAATCAATGCTGCTGAAGGCTCAGCTATACTGGACTGGCCATGCCATTAGAATGGATGACAGTCGCACCCCCCGACAGCTGATGTGTGGCGAGCTCAAGGAGGGCTCACACAGATAGGGAAGGCTGAGGTACAAAAGCACCCTGAAGAATAACCTCAGATGGTGCAGGATCCAGCCACATGAGCTCGAAGCCTCTGCTGCAGACAGGAAAGGTTGAAAGCTGCTCACCCACAAAGCAATAGCTGTCTTTGAGAAGGACCGACGACGGCATCTTGCTGCTGCAAGGGATAGACGTCAAAGAACTACGTCCACCTCGGTCCAAATTACAGACTACCATTGTAACACCTGTGGGTCCCTGTGTGCTTCCAGCTTTGGGCTGTGGAGCCACATGTGCTCCCATCGTCCACAGATTATGTCATCGTCGAACCCAATGGACTATATAATGTTTGCTTCAAGAGTGTTGATGGAGAAATATAGAGAAGGTCAGAAGGAGTTGCAGTGTCTTTGTGGATCTAGAGAAAGCATACGATAGGGTGCCAAGAGAGGAAGTGTGGTACTGTATGAGAAAGTCAGGAGTGGCAGAGAAGTATGTGAGGGTGATGCAGGACATGTGTGAGGACAGCGAGATGGTGGTGAGGTGCGCTGTATGAGTGACGGATTGATTCAAGGTGGGGGTGGGATTACATCAGGGATCGGCTCTGAGCCCCTTCTTTTTTGCCATGGTGATGAACAGGCTGACAGATGAGGTCAGGCAGGAGTTTCCATGGACCATGATGTTTGCAGACAACATTGTGATCTGTAGTGAGAGTAGGGTGCAGGTGGAAGAAAACCTGGAGAGGTGGAGGTATGCACTGGAGAGAAGAGGAATGAAAATCAGTAGCAGCAAGACAGAATACATGAGTATAAATGAGAGGGCGGCAGGTGTAATGGTGAAGATGGAAGGAGTAGAGGTAGTGAAAGGAGATGAGTTTAAATACCTGAGGTCAACCATCCAAAGCAATGGAAAATGCACAAGAGAGGTGAAGAAGAGAGTGCAGGCAGGGTGGAGTGGGTGGAGACGAGTGCCAGGGGTGATTTGTGACAGAAGGATAGCAGCAAGAGTGAAAGGGAAGATTTAAGTCACATATAAATGTGTTAGAATAATTCTAACTGAATGTAATGATGAGGAGACCACAGCATTGGGATAGCAGAATAAAAAAGTTTTAATCTTGCACAATGATGCATATGATGGAAATGCATACTTGACTTTGGTCAAAGTCTCCCTTAAATAGACAATACATGTTTCCTAATCTAAATCTGTAAGTTTAAATACCTGGGTTCAACCATCCAAAGCAATGGAAAATGCACAAGAGAGGTGATGAAGAGAGTACAGGCAGGGTGGAGTGGGTGGAGACGAGTGTCAGGGGTGGTCTGTGACAGAAAGGTAGCAGTAAGAGTGAAAGGGAAGAGTTACAAGATGGTAGTGAGACCTTCTATGATGTATGGTTTGGAGACGGTGGCACTCACAAAAAGACAGGAGGTGGAGCTGGAGTTGGCAGAGTTGAAGATGCTAAGATTTTCATTGGGCATGACTAGGAGGGACAAGATTAAAAATGAGTATATCAGAGGGACAGCTCAGGTTGAGCGGTTTGGAGACAAAGTAAGAGAGGCAAGGCTGAGATGGTTTGGAAATGTGCAGAGGAGGGTTAGTGGAGATATTGGACAAATGATGTTGAGGATGGAGCTGCCAGGCAGGAGGAAAAGATAAAGATCACAGAGAAGACTGATGGATGTAGTGAAGGAGGACATGGAGAGGGTTGGTGTTACAGAGGAAGATGCAAGGGATAGGATGAGATGTGAGGTGGAGGCAGATAATCTGCTGTGGCAACCCCAAAAGGAAGCAGCCATATATACTGTATAGTGGAGAACCCACCTCAGTATGTTTACACTCAGACGGAAGGACAAGGGGAATTGTCATGGGGGGTTGGTGTGTTGATGCAAACAGTGACAAAGAGAATGGGAATTGCAAAGGATTTGATGTTAGTGCAGCACCACTGAAGGTTCTGTCCTGGACCACTCCACCTGATTATTTCTATCTCCACACTGGTGACCCTTGACGCACAATGGAACTCGAGGCGAACACCCCGGAGACGACCCAGATGGGAGGTGCCAGCAATGCATGCGCCGTTTCGGTCAAACTCCCTGATTTTTGGCTACATGACTCAAAGTCTTGGTTCCTCCACACCGAGGCCCAGTTCGCGCTCCGGGGAATAACGACGGATGACACCAGATACTACTACGTGGTTGCAGCACTGGACGCACGCACAACTCAGCAGGTGGCGAGCCTGCTCCAATGGCCACCAGCCCACGACAAATACGAGGCTCTCAAAACTGCGCTGACCCGGCGCTATATGCTCTCAGACTGTGAGAGAGCGGAAAAGCTCCTGATGTGCTTCAAGCTGGGAGACGGGTCGGCGGTCGAGTTAATGGAGAAGATATTGGCGTTGATGGGCACAGATGACAGGCATTTCCTCTTTGCCCATCTTTTCCTCCGGAACCTACCAATGGCGGCCAGGGGGGTCCTTGCCAATTCGCCGCTGCTGGCCGCGCGCAACTACCGGGTGCTAGCGCAAGAGGCAGATCGGATTATCCTCACCACCAGAGCCCTCGCAGTGAACGCAGCGGCATTGGAGCCCAGCGAGATGGCCAGTGGGGGCGAGGAGCCAATGACGGTGGCTGCAGTGAAAGCCAAGAAGCTCCGGAGAGACACACTCTGCTTCGACCACCGCCGTTTTGGAGAGGATGCATGCCGATGGGTATCACCGTGCCAATTCAAGGGCTCGGGAAACGCCAGGGCCAGCAGTCGGTAGCAGCTGCGACCGCCGGTGAAGCAAGCAAGCTGCTCTATGTGACAGACTCACGCTCGGGGAAACTGTTCTTCGTAGACTCCTGCTCTCAAAAGAGTCTCATCCTGCCATCCTATGCAGACCGGCTGGCGGGAACTAGCGGCCCCGAGCTGACGGCAGTAAATGGCTCAGACATTAAGACTTTTGGTGAGAGGACACTGACTGTATCCTTGCACAGCCGTTCATATCAATGGACATTCGTCATAGCGGCATGCAGCTTCCTCATTTTGGGCACTGATTTTTTATGTGCACATGGTCTACTAGTCGATGTGGCTAACAGATGCCTGATTAATGCAATGTCTTTTGATTCTCTCCCCTGTACAGCGATAGGAGCCGGGCCCACAACACTAGCCAACGTCACAGCTCCTGGGGGTAAGTTCCACACACTACTCACCCAGTTCCCAGCACTCACGGTCCCGACGTTTTCGGCGGCCGTCACTAAACACGGGGTGGAGCACTTCATTACCACCACGGGGCCGCCCGTTTTCGCACAACCTCAGCGTCTGGATGCAACTAAACTGGCCATAGCGCGCGAGGAGTTTGCCAACTTGGAAAAGTTGGGCATCATCAGACGCTCAAACAGCACATGGGCATCCCTGCTACATATGGTTCCTAAAGCTGAGGGATCGTGGCGACCGTGTGGAGATTTCTGCAGATTGAACAACGCCACAGCGCACGACCGCTACCCAATCCCCCATATTCAGGATTTTTCCATTCACCTCACTGGGGCACACATTTTCTCCAAGATAGACCTGGTCCGCGGTTACCACCAGGTCCCAGTTCGTGCTGAGGACATACCTTAAATGGCAGTAATAACCCCGTTTGGTCTTTTGAGTTTTTCAGAATCAGAATCAGAATAAACTTTATTGCCAAGCATGTAAAAAAACACACGAGGAACTTGACTTGACATTGGTGCGCATGCGCGCGACACAACAACACGGCAGCCATAAAGGCGCCTCATCAAACAGAGATAGATAAGAAAGGGAGGGGAAGGGAGGGAACGACACAAGGGGGGAGGAGAAAAAAAACTTCGTTATCAAAATACAGCTTATTTTTAAGCAGATTGTGATTACAATGAAAAAAAATCTCTCAATAGCACAGAGCAACAACTCAGAATTCACGAGACACAAGAGAGCAGTGTACAGTATATCTTTAATCAGTTCATGAATCAATGTGTGTGCGGTGTTGAGCAGTGTTGATGATAATAAGAGAGACCCAAGGACCCTTGGCAGAAGATGTTTTGTCTGTCTGGCGCCCAGTCTTATCTGGCGCTGCAGCTGGCTGTCCAAGGCCTTGTGCTCATGATTTTGAAAAAAAACACAGTCTGCAGACAGCCAGGAGGAATTTTCATGGGGAATAATAATGCCAAATAGGACTGATCACAGAGAAGACTTGTATTTCTTCTGTAGATTCAGTACATTAATCCTTCATTGCGCAGCTTTGAACTCGTCGTGGAAAGACCTGAGCGAACCCATGATGTAATCCACCTTACGAGACAGTTCTCCAGTAGTCGCTATCAGGGTCTTCTCCAGTTTCTCAATTTGTTGGATGCACCTCGCCTGGCCAGCATTTTGATAGGTTGAATCCATCTTCAGCAATTTGCGGTAAACCAAGACAATTCCCGTCCCAATCAGAATTATCCCAATCACCAAGATTACGAAGATAAACACATCTTCAATATCTTCGATAGAGAGATTAGAGAGACACAGCATTTTCCAATTACCTGTGTCACATAGATAGCCCACTGGAGCCGTTCTAGCGGGGCAAACAGCTTCCCCCGGAGCACTTTTCCTTGTTGAAAAAATAGTGTCAATTGTGTTCAAAGCCCAGCTTATTAACTCCATAATTTCTTTTCGGCGGTCGCAGTCAGACGCAGACAGACAACAGCAAGCTGGGATCCAGTAGGAGGGGAGGAAAAATCAGCAGGAGAGAAGAAAAAAGCGTCTGCTCTCTTGGGAGGGCGGAAGTGAAGCCCTCCCTTACGCATGCCTTTCAGGTTAAAAAGTGTGGCGCTGACATTCCAACGCATGATGGATGCGGTGTTGCACAATCTGCCATTTGTGTTCGTCTACCTGGACGACATCCTGGTCACCAGCGCGTCCAAGGACGAACACATAGCCCATCTCAGGACAGTTTTCCAGAGGTTGGAGGAGCATGGATTAATAATCAACCCGGCGAAGTGCCAGTTCGGGGTGACGGGAATCGATTTTTTGGGCTACCGCATCTCACCGGAGGGCGCCATACCCTTACCGGACAAAATGCACGTGGTGGCAGTTTCCCCGGCCTCAGACGGTCAGGGCGCTGCAGGAGTTTTTGGGGATGGTTAACTTTTACAACCGTTTCCTCCCCCGCGCAGCCCAGCTCATACAGCCGTTGTATGCTGCGCTCAAGAAACGGAAACCCGTGGACAGAGTCGACTGGACTCGTGAGTGAAAGCAGGCACTTTCCGAGGTTAAAACAGCCCTGGTGAACGCCGCACTGCTGGCACACCCGGACCCGGCGGCTTGGATAGCGCTCACTACGATGTCTCAGACATGGCCATAGGGGCCGTTGTGGAGCAGCACGTCGCCGGTTCTTGGCAGCCGCTCACCTTTTTTAGCAGGTCTTTGTGCGACAGTGAGCGTAAATACAGCGCGTTCGACAGAGAGTTACTGGCTCTCCACCTGGCTATACGTCACTTCCAGTTCTGGCTGGAAGGGCACACCTTCGCTGCATTCGTGGACCACAAGCCGCTAACGTACACGATGGCCAAGGTTTTGGAACCATGGTTGGGCCGGCAGCAGAGACAGCTGGCCGCGATCTTGGAGTTTACGACCGACATTCAGCATGTGGCCGGTAAACTCAACGTGGTGGCGGACTGCATCTCGCACACATTAGTGGCCCCAGTCTACGTGGGGATAGATTACACGACCATGGCCGCTGAGCAGATCAGCGATGTGGACATTTGCGCGCTCCAGTCTGCTGCTGTGTTTTTGAGTCGGTTCACTCCCTGGCGCACCCAGGAGTGCCCGCGTCAGTCAAAATGGTGGGAGTGAAGTTCGTCTGGCCAAGCCTGTGCAAACAGGTGAAACAGTGGGCTGCAGCCTGCATAGCATGCCAACGAGCCAAAGTGCACAGGTACACAAAGGCCCCCTTGGAGCGGATCCATATCCTAGCTAAGCAGTTCGACCACGTTCACGTGGACCTTGTGGGCCCCCTCCCACCATTGCAGGGGTTCACGCACCTCCTGACAGTGGTAGACTGCACCACGCGCTGGCCTGAAGCGGTCCCTCTAGCTTCTACTGCATCCACAGAAGTTGCAAGCGCTTTTTTGACGACATGGGTGGAACATTTCGGCGCCCCTTCGGATATCACGTCCAATCAGGGCCCGCAGTTTGTTTATGACCTCTGGTCCATCATGGCCCGGAGCCTGGGCATCACACTTCATTGCACGACTGCGTACAACCCCCAGGCCAATGGGTTATGCGAGCGTTTCCATAGATCGCTTAAAGCAGCGCTCAGGGCTTCGCTTACGGATGCAAATTGGGTAGACCGGTTGCCGTGGGTCCTATTAGGGTTGCGTTCAGCACCGAAGGGGGATTTGGCAGCCTTCCCAACAAAGCTGGTTTTTCCCAGCCGCTGCGGCTCCCAGGGGAATTTTTGCCGGACAGCCCTGTGCCGAACACCGATCCATCTCCGCTTTCACCGCATAGTGCAGTGTCAGGGACAGTACCCGGACCGGTCCACCACTGTTTTCCATGCGCTTTTGTGCCAAAGGCCTTGAAGGACGCGGCGTTCGTATTTGTCAGGCACGATGCCCACCGGACCCCTTTGCGCCCGCCCTATGATGGCCCGTTCAGAGTGCTGGAACCCGGGGAGAAACATTTTGTGTTAGACTTGGGGGGACGCAGGGAAACAGTCTGTATAGACAGGCTTAAGCCCGCTTTCGTTTTAGCAGATGAGCAGGTGGTGTTGGCCCGAGCTCCTCGGCGCGGACGACCCCCACTGAGAACTCCCCAGGTAAATGACTCATCACATCAGTCACAATGGCATGCTAAAGATGTTTCCCCCCCTCCCAATGTCCCCCCACAGACGAACGCACCCCCAAGAGCACCCCACCCGCACAGCAGCGCCTCGGAGCCACAGACCCCCCGTTACAGCCACTATGTAGGCTGAAGCCCAAAGGACATGAGGGTTAGGGCTCAGTCTGAGTTCTGGTGGGGGGGCGGTGTGTAGAATCCACCTCAGTATGTTTACACTCAGACGGCAGGACAAGGGGAATCGTCATGGGGGGGTTTGTGTGTTGATGCGGGGGTTGGTGTGTTGATGCGAAGAGTGACAAAGAGAATGGGAATTGTAAAGGCTTTGATGTTAATGCAGCACCACAGAAGGCTGACCAAGTGGTCTGCTATAAGAGCAGAGGTGCCTGTGACCTGTTACTCTTTTGATGCTTGTCATTCAAGGGAATGTGAGAGAGAGTGATGAATAAAGCCTGTTCTGTCCTGGAGCTCTCCGCCTGATTATTTCTCTCTCCACTATATATATGTATATACTGTATATATGTGTGTGTGTGTGTGTGTGTGTGTGTGTGTGTGTGTGTGTGTGTGTGTGTGTGTAACAAATTTAAATATTACACACAGATAACACAAGTAAACACAAAATGCAGTTTTTAAAGCGTACCTCTGGTGGTCGTGAAGACTCATTTAACTTGAAAACATTATGAAAAAGTATTTCTTATTTTGGTAAATAATTCTTGCCAGCCATATACCACCAGACATATATTCAAATAGGACCTTGGCCATGGGCAGCCAATGAAAACTGTGGGTGCAGCCATGACCCATGCGGATGTGACGTCACTTCGTTGATACTCAACAGTCAATGCTCCGCCTGTATGAGAGACTAGGGTGCTGTTGTGAGTGTTTTTATTCTATTATGGCTGAATTGTCGGACTCTGAGGAAGAATTTGTCCAACATGGCTACAGGTTTGAGCCAGAAAGGTCGTCTGAGGGTTAAAGTGACGAAGTGGTCCTCACACACAACGCAATTTCGTCTGAAATTATTCGTCTGTGCCCTGTTTCCGCTCCGATCTTCTGACAAGGTCAGCTGGGTTTGGGTACACAAAAAAAGTGTTTCTTTGTTTTTTTCGCTTATTATTCAGACATCCAAAGGCTTTACATTCCGCCATGTTGCGATATCCATATCGCATTGTATGTTTTTGTTTTTACAAGAGCACCGAGTGTCTGCTGCTCTGTATATAGTTTTAGAATCATCTTCCGTGTTACGGCAGTTACGAGATCAGATGAGACAAGCCGCTGAATTTAAGCATTTATTTATTTATTTTCTACTCATTTTAGTTCTGCATTTAATATGAATCCTGAGTTTGAAATAAACGTTTGAATTTGAATATCCCCAAAGCCACTGCACATCCGGGTACTCGAGGCTCAGCCAATACTGATCCAGATCGCGGTGTCAACGAAATTACGTCACAGGAAGCGTCCTGGAAGTCCATGTAGCCGCTAGTATGGCTGTACCCATGTTTTGCTGACATAGCTGAACCAGCACATCAGCAATGGATTTATATCAAATTGCTTTGAACGTGAATTTCAACTTAAACTTGAACTAGAATGTGAGACAGGGGCTCAATATAATATCTTTTTTTTCACGACCACCATAGGTACGCTTTAAATGAAGGTGTTTAATATTAAGGGGAAGAAAAATCCAAACCTACATGGCCCAGTGTGAAAAAGTGGTTGCCCCCTAAACCCAATAACTGGTTGGGCCACCCTTAGCAGCAACAACTGCAATCAAGCATTTGCAATAATGGGCAATGAGTCTTTTACAGCGCTGTGGAGGAATTTTGGCCCACTCATCTTTTCAGAATTGTTGTAATTCAGCCACATTGCAGGGTTTTCGAGCATGAACCGCCTTTTTCAGGTCATGCCACAGCATTTTAATCAGATTCAGGTCAGGACTTTGACTAGGCCACTCCACAGTCTTCATTTTGTTTTCTTAAGCCATTCAGAGGTGGACTTGCTGGTGTGTTTTGGATCATTGTCCTGCTGCAGAACCCAAGTGCGCTTCAGCTTGAGGTCACGAACAGATGGCCGGACATTCTCCTTCAGGATTTTTTTGGTAGACAGCAGAATTCATGGTTCCATTTACCACAGCAAGTTTTCCAGGTCCTGAAGCAGCAAAACAGCCCCAGACCATCACACTACCACCACCATATTTTACTGTTGATATGATGTTCCTTTTCTGAAATGCTGTGTTACTTTTACGCCACATGTAATGGGAGACACACCTTCCAAAAAGTTAAACTTTTGTCTCGTCAGTCCACAGAGTATTTCCCCAAAAGTCTTGGGGATCATCAAGGTGTTTTCTGGCAAAACTTGAGATGAGCCTTTATGTTCTTTTTGCTCAGCAGTGGTTTTTGTCTTGTAACTCTGCCATGCAGACCATATTTACCTCTCTCTCTTTCTTATGGTGGAGTCATGAACACTGACCTCAACTGAGGCAAGTGAGGCTGCAGTTCTTTGGATGTTGTTGTGGGGTCTTTTGTGACCTTTTGGATGAGTTGTCGCTGCGCTCTTGGGGTAATTTTGTTTGGCTGGCTACTCCTGGGAAGGTTCACCACTGTTCTATGTGTTCACCATTTGTGGATAATAGCTCTCACTGTGTTTCATTGGAGTCCCAAAGCTTTAGAAATGGCTTTATTACCTTTTCCAGAGTGATAGATCTCAATTACTTTCCTTCTCATTTGTTCCTGAATTTCTTTGGATCGCAGCATGATGTCTAGCTTTTGATGATCTTTTGGTGGACTTCCCTTTGTCAGGCAAGTCCTATTTAAGCTATTTCTTGATTGAGAACAGGTGTGGCAGTAATCAGACCTGAGTGTGGCTAGAGAAATTGAACTCAGCTTTCCAAAGATGTGATAAACCACAGTTAATTTATGTTTTAACGGGGGCAATCACTTTTTCACACAGGGCCATGTAGGTTTGGATTTTTTTTACCCTTAATAATAAACACCTTCATTTAAAAACTGCATTTTATGTTTACTTCTGTTATCGTTGTCTAATATTTAAATTTGTTTGATGATCTGAAACATTTAAGTGTGACAGAAAAAAAGGAGAAATCAGGAAGGGGCAAACACTTTTTCACACCACTGTATATCGTGTCACTCCAGCCCATCCCCCAATAATTTTGTCGTGATTCCACAGCAAATCGCAAGCACCAGTGCACCAGTCACAGCAGCTGATCTGTTCTGG
Source organism: Pholidichthys leucotaenia (assembly GCA_020510985.1). Lineage (NCBI taxonomy): Eukaryota > Metazoa > Chordata > Actinopteri > Cichliformes > Pholidichthyidae > Pholidichthys > Pholidichthys leucotaenia. The sequence continues at coordinate 418,813,287 of CM035843.1, forward strand.
GACCCAAGGCTACTGGTTGGAGGCTGCTGCCGCTCACAGCTAGCTCCCCCACTGTCTGTTGGAGCACCGTATGACTCCAATTATCTCTCATGGGCCCTGTCCCCCATCTGGCTGTGGGAGCCGGAGCGGAATCCTGCAGAGTGAGACGCTGCTCTTTGACATCATGGGGCTCAGCAACTCGACTTGACAAGCTTCGCCTTGGCTTCAAGCGAGAAGCCTCGTGTTCCAGGCTGGGTCGGTTACGGTGAGTGCCACCCAGTGCACCGGTGTTGGTGGTTTGCTGTGGAACCACGGCAAAATTATTGGAAGATGGGCTGGAGTTGTCAGGGTTTGAGCATGGGTTGGGGACCATGCTCCCTCTTTGTTTTCTCCATTCTGTGTTTCACCTACCTCAATTCAGTTTTGTTTTGTTTTTTTGGAAATTTCTGTATTTATTCATTATCAGTCATGTTATGTTCTTTATTCTAGTCGGGGGGTTGAGTTTAATGTTTTTGATTGTGTTTATTATTTTCTTTTGTCATGGTTGTGTATTCCCTGGTCCTGTGTTCATATTTTGGTTTTCCTTTTGTCTCTGCCCTCATGTTCCCGTGTCTGTAGCCACTCCCTGCTGTCTCTGATTCCCCTGATTGCTCCCATCTGTCTCATGTTGTCTTGATTGCTTCCCTGTCCCATATATACCTGTGTTTAGTTTCTCAGTGTGGTGACCTTGACTCTTGTGTCCTGTTTCATGATTCCTGACTCATGTTCCCAGCCGTGTATATTCCTGCCAGTCAGTAAGTCTGCCTTCAGTTCAGCCCACTAGAGATGTTAAAACCAAGGCCTCATGAAACAATGAGCAACTTTGAGACAATTGCTTCATGAGCGACGCAGTGTTATAAAACATCTAATGGAGACTGCCATCTGGTGACTGATTGTCAGAACTGCATCTGAGTTGAAAACCTGAAAAAGGCCAATACTCTATATCACAGGTTGCACTACACTTTTTGTTAGGTCATTTTCTCAGACAGGCTTGTAAAAATTCTGTCAGTCAGTTATCTATCATTTAAACTGACTTTAATTAGATCACCCTCCATATAATCTGTCAAATGATACACAGCTTTCAGAATTTGTAATCATTCATTCATTCATTCATCTTCTTCCCCTTAATCTTTTTCAGGTCACGGGGGTGCTGGAGCCTATCCCAGCATCTTTTGGGCGAGAGGCAGGGTCCACCCTGGACAGATCGCCAGTCCATCGCAGGGCCAACACAGAGAGACAGACAACCATTCACTCTCACAGTCACACCTAAGGACAATTTAGAATCCCCAGTTTGAGGCCAATTAACCTAACTTGCATGTTTTTGGCATGTGGGAGGAAACCAGAGAAATCCCGGAGTAAACCCACACAGACACGAGGAGAACATGCAAACTCCACACAGATCACTGTTGGTCGGGGGCTGGGATCGAACCCAGGATCCCCCGGCCAAGGGTGAGTTGCTGTGCTGCCGCGGTGCTAACCACTCCACCACCGTGCCGCCCAGAATTTGTAGTCATTGCTGGAAAAATTCTGTGGAAGGATGATTTTCAGTGAACGAAACCTCTGAGACACACACACACACACACACACACACACACACACACACAGAATGCAGGGCTTGACATTAACAGCAGCCAATAGCTGGTGAATTTCAGCAGTGGCCAGTAAGACAGCTACACTCTACAGCCACTTTGGCCATGTGCAGCCATGAAGGGGCGTCCCAATCCACAGGGGTAGTGATGTCCCACTCGACACCGCCCACTCAACGCAATATAAAGCGGAAGTGTCATGAGCAGTTTTTTTTTAATTTAATAGAATAAAATACAACATACAAATTTTCATTGAGGATAAAGGTTACAAAAGAGTTACAAAATCAGAACTTTCACAAAAAATGTACAATCAGTCAAACTTCACATTCCAATTAACAAGAAAAAAGGGGATATATTAAAAGACAGAGAAAGAGTGAGAGAGTAAAGAGCACAACAATTTTCTGATTGTTTTTTTTATTATAGTAATAGGAGCTGTTGTCTCTTGCAATTTTTTTTGCATCATGAGCAGTGCATCGAGCGCTGTTTCAGCACGCCCACAGTCACATGACCATAGCAAGCTAGGCCTCATTATGTCGGTCACATCATGTGACTTGAGGGCTCGCAGGAACGTATGCAACGCTCAGCCCTCTCAAATTTCTCACCAGGTCTCAAATCATGTAATGTGACAACGAGGCCTCGTTCACTACGGTCACGTGACTGTGGCCATGTTGACACAGTGCTCGACACTGCCCGCGACACTTCTGTGTTATATTGATCGAATCAGTGTCAAGTGGGCAGTGTTGAGCATAACATCACTACAGCCCACATGCTGCTTGTTTTCTGTTTTCAGTTTTATTATTAATAAATCGCGGTTTACCAAAACTGCCTCCCAATTGGGTCCTGTTCCTCGCTCCGAAGGGGCTTTCCTGACAAAAGGTCGCCACCATCCCAGGACCCAGCAGGCGGAAAAAAGAAGTGGAAAAGCGAGAAGAGGTGGAGAACAGAGCAGCTTTGAATTGTTTTCCAGGTACTGGACTGTGCCACTGCTGTGAAAAGCTGCTCCAAATCAAAGGACGCTGTGAAGCACTGGGAGGCTGCCGCAGCTTTGGAGGCAAAGCCGGACATCCATTCCCATCCTTGGGTGCCGGAGCTCCCTCCGCTTCCACCGTTTTCCACCGCCTTCTCCTTGCCGGAGTCAGCCGACCCACTGCCAACATTACCTCCTGTGTAGCCCGCTGCACCATGGTTCCATAGGGAGAGATCCACCTCTGAGGGAGAAGAATTGCAAGAATCCTGGTTGGCGTTCGATGAATTGAAGTGGAAGAAAGGCGCAGGGAGACGCCACTCCTCTCAGCACTGCAGATCACCACCAGCTCCGGCTCTTCTTCAGACAGCCCCATCTTTCTCCATGATGCATACACCAACTCCCAATCAGACGATCTCTGGAGCCACCCAGGAGACATCTGGACATTTAACAGCAGCAGAGGAGGAACTCAGGCAAGAACCTGCTCATTTTGTAACATCAATAAATGATAGGTCTTGCCGGGTTCCCAGTGGGAGGGGCCAGTGGCAGCCATTTGCCATTGCTGAGCTCTCACCACCCGCCTCTGCCATTCACTCTGCTGTCTGCTCCATCCCTCTATCCTCACTTGCGTCCCCTGTATCTATGTCTGTTTTCTGAGTGTTTCCCAATACTGGGTAAAAATAGTATTGTCTGGGAGGAGTGTGCTGCTTCAGAGGGCCCTCAAGCAGCAGCTGCCTCTATTCTGACGCCGCTGGACACCAAGTTTTGCCAAATTGGGACTGCTGCCAGACTGCTACTTCAAAAAGAGAAGAAAAAAAGGGAGAAAGAAAAGAAAAGTGTAAATAAAGAGCAGGCTTTGAGTAGTTTGCATTGGAAATGTTAAGAAATCTGTAGTTGACAGGGGGCTGAAGCTAAAGCTTCACCCCTGGCAAACACCCCGGGGGTTCAGAATGGTGGTGGTGGTTGGGGTTCAGCCCCCCCTTCACAAATTCCTGGCTATGCCACTGGCTGCTTCGGAACCCCTGTGTGAGGGTGACAAGGAGGAACAGGAGGAGCATAGGCAGGCTGTGCTAGCTCAGGAGGAGCTAATGCTGGACTACCAGCTGTGGATCCTTCCAGAACATGTGTAGCAGCTAGGTCGGCTCCAGCTGGCTATGGACATTCCAGCTTCAGAACCTGCTCCACGGCATCACCCAGCTCCAGTGCCTGCTTCACGTCATTCCACAGTTCCTGTACCTGCTCCACATCGTTCTTCAGTTCCTGTTTCTGTTCCACGTCTACCACCAGCTCCTGTACCTGCTCTGCTTGTCAGCATTCCTGTTTTTGACTTTGAGGTGGTCACCCCGGCGACAGGAGACCAGGAGTTAAGGTAAGTACCTTTTCATTTATATTCAAACACCAGTTTTAAAAAGTCTTGCCTTGCTCCAGGTGGGGGGACCCAAGCACATGTTTGACCAGCTGCTGAGTCCACCCCACCAATCTCTGCTGTTAATGACTGTGTGGTTGCCTCACTGACCTTCTGTTTCCCTCCATCGTCTGAGGTGGCTGTGTCGATGATGGAGTCGCAGGAGGACCATGTTTCAGCCAGTGTTACCAAGGTCAGGAGACCTTCAGCCATTGTTCTCGAGGTCAAGAGACCTCTTGCTGCCCCTCCCTTACCCTCACCTTCACCTGCTGTTCCTCTCACCTCCTCCCTGAGATCCACGCCCAAAGATGTTGCTTGCTGCTTGGAGCCGTGGGACCTCATCAGGGATGTGGGAGAGTGCTACATCTTCTGCCAGTAGATGGATGGTTGGCAGGATGCTGCGTGGAGGGACACGGCATGGAGGCCTGCTCATCGGATCATTGCAGTGAAGCCTCATCTAAGGGAGGACATTCCTTCTTTCCTCGATGACTTCCTGTGTTCCAACGAGTTCACTTTGATGCCAGAAGAGGAGTTGTCGCCTGTTCCTGAGTCCAGTGCACATCTGTCGGCTGTTCCTGTGGGCTGTGCATCTCAGCCATCTGCTATGGACCCAGTAACTCTCCTGCCATCTGGTTGTGAATTACAGACCCCTGTATGTGCATCTGTGTGTTCTGTGGCAGAAATTTCTGCATCTGAGTGTTTTGAACTTGAAATTTCTGCATCTGAGTGTTTTGAACCTGAAATTTCTGCAGCAATGAGTCTTGAGCCAGAAATCTCTGCTGTTGAGTGTCCTGAATCAGAAATTTCTTCAGTAACGTGTCCTGCACCAGAAAATTATCCTGAACCCAAAAGTTCTGTATTGGGGTGCCCTGAACAAGAAATTTTTGCATTAATGTGTCCTGTGCCAGAAAACTCTGCAGTCGTGAGTGCTGAACTAGAAGTTTCTGCAGGTGTGTCTAGTGCACTGGAAATTTCTGCATGTGTGCCTAGTGCACCAGATATTTCTGCAGTAGGGTGTCATACATCTGAGCCAGATATCTCTGCATCTGAGGCCTTTGAGCTTGAAATGCCCTGTTATCTATGTCAAGATTAAGGTTTCCTGTATTAGCCCCTGAGCGTAGAGTTTCCATACTGTTTCCTATACATGGGGTTTCTATGTTGCTGCCTGAGTTGGAAACTCTTATGCAGTTGAAAGTTCCTATGTGGTTGTCCCTGGGGCAAAGGACTCCTTTGTGGTCTCCTAAGCAGAGGGCCTCAAGGTCACCTTCTGAGTTTGTGACCCCCATGTCTTCTGTTGGGCAAAGGGTGCTAGTGTCATCCCCTGAGCATAAAAGTTGTATACTCTCACTTTCTGAGACTACAGATTTTTTGTCGTCACCCTCTAAGGTGGTAGTTATTGAGAGTGGGGTTTCCATGTCACCTTCCCCTGAGTATTGGGTTCTAGCATTTGTTTTTGAGTTGGACGCTTCTGTGTTTTGTTCTAAGCCTAAAGTGTTTGGGCCACCTTCCGAGATTGACGTGCCTATGTTACCATTTAAAGGATCTCTGCTATCACCTTCTGAGCTTGAAAGTTTTTTGCTACCTGCTCTAGGGCAAGAAGCTCCTATGTCCTTTTCTTTTGAGCAAAGAGTTTTGGTGTTGGTATCTGAGCAAAAGGCTTGTGTGTTTTCTCCCATCTGTTGGACTGTGGTAGGCCCCCTGACCTGCCGTGTTTCTCGATCTGGTGGCTCTTGAACAGTGGGAGACCACCCGATCTGCCTTGTTTTTTGGTTCGATGGTTCTGGGACTTTGGCAGGCCACCTGACCCGTTTTTTGTTTGGGACTTTGGTTACGCCCCACAATATGTGTTTTGTGTTTTGGCTCTGTGGGGGAGGGGAGAAAGGATTTGCTTTGGTCTGCCTGGCCTGTGCCCCCACTGCTCTCCCTGGGACGGTGTTTTTTGTAGTATGAAGAGGTGTCTGGAAGCCACCCCTGGGGGGTGGGGGTGGGGGGGTTCGTGTCAGGGTTTGAGCATGGGTTGGGACCATGCTCCCTCTTTAAAGTGCTGATGACACGTTTTTGACTTCCTCTAATTTTTCAACACATTTCAATATGACGAAATAGGTTGGTCTGTGCAGTTCTAAGTCAAACAGGCTTTTTTTCACGTGAATATCCGACGTTTTCATGAGCGCCACATCACCCATTGCGTCAGTGGCTGGAAAACCCCCCGGCCATGTTGTAACATCATCGATGGAACACAGTGCTTGGCTGCCCTTTGTACACACAGGATGGAAGTGGTTGGAAACATCGACGGTAGTTCCAGCACATGTAGTCTGGAGTTGGTTTGTGTTGTCCATTCTTCAGATGATTATAGTTCTGAAGAATGGGATGACAATGAAGAATATGGGGGCATCAAACCGTATAGGTTTGAGCCATGTCAAGCGGGCATCCTGCCAAGCCAGTCACACTCAGAGAGTGACGGTGGAGAGGCGCACATGCCCGCTGCAGCAGCAGCGACAAACACACAGCAGGGGAACACCGAGTGTTATGCTTTTGTTACAGATATTGCAACAAATTATTTGTTCATAAATATAATTTATTTAAACCCGATTTTTCAATAAAATCATAGCAGTGTATTCTCTGTGGCTCAGGCATCGGGTTTATTATGGATTAGATTTTGCGTTCTTGTTGTTTTTGTTTTGTACATGTGTTTTATGTGCGTTTTGAGCCACTTTCAGGTGGGCACTGTCCAAGATTCGCCGGTCCGAACACACGCGCCCTCTCTCTTTGACAATCAGCTTTTCATGGTTTGTGTGCATCATCTGCCGTGTTGTCAGCCAGCCAATATTGCCAACACTATCACAACGTGTTAGCCACTCCACACAGCCATGGTTCTGTTGCGCCCCTTGAAGCGATGTCGGTGCTGGGGCGCAACCGTGGTTAACATGTCTCCTCTCCATGTTCGCTGGGTGATGTCAGCCCTGAACGCCAACTGTAAGTGTTTCTGTTTATTTTTGTAAGTCTTCACCTTTTTGGGAACTGTTGTCATCATTCTTATGTTCAGTACATGTGCTGTGGTGAATTCTGCGCTTAAATCCATTCATCATGACACTCTGTGCGCTCTTATGCAGGGCCGACATCGCTTCAAGGACGCACGAGAACCACAGCAAACATGGAGTGACTAACACATCATGAGAGTGCTGAAAATACTGGCGGACAAATAGCACAGATGACAATACTATGGACCAGCAGTGCGTGACTGGCAAACGGCCATGAAGTACATGCACTACTGGTGATGGTGTGATGAGAAGCACCTGGGCGAGGACCGGGAAACATGATCAGCGGGAGGGAAATCAGCTGGTGATAATGAGAGAGGGGACGTGGCCGGACCGGTGAGAGTCAGCATGCTATCAGAGAAAGTAGGTCAAAGCTGTGCGTAAATCCATTAATCCTTCCCCTCCTCGTGCACTCCTCCTGCATAAAAGCGCACGAGGAGCACACGAGGAGGCTTATGACAGTTGGAGCTGAAGGGTGTGATGTGGTCTTTCATGCCTGCTGTTGATCTAAGCCTGTGACACAACGCGAAGGCACGGCCGTAAAATTAAAACAAGAAACCAGAGAAACTGTGAGCTACAAAGCTGCTGTCATTCCAGTCAACAACACTGGAGTCCGTTCTGTCGTTTACGTCATGGGGGTGCCACCCTTAATTCGGTGGGCGGCACCACAGTCCAGTCAGCGGCTGTGGTTTTTTGATGATAACTAGTTTATGCAGGTGCAGTTGTAAATATTATATTGATCATCGACAATGACTTTTGGGTTTACACAACATCCTAAAAAATGTCAAAAATGTGTCATCAGCTCTTTAAGTTTGCTTTCTCCATTCTGTGTTTCCCCTGCCTCAGTTCAGTTGTTTTTTGTTTTTTTTTTAAATTTCTGTATTTATTCATTATCAGTCATGTTATGTTCTTTATTCTAGTCGGGGGGTTGAGTTTAATGTTTTTGATTGTGTTTATTATTTTCTTTTGTCATGGTTGTGTATTCCCTGGTCCTGTGTTCATATTTTGGTTTTCCTTTTGTCTCTGCCCTCATGCTCCCGTGTCTGTAGCCACTCCCTGCTGTCTCTGATTCCCCTGATTGCTCCCATCTGTCTCATGTTGTCTTGATTGCTTCCCTGTCCCATATATACCTGTGTTTAGTTTCTCAGTGTGGTGACCTTGACTCTTGTGTCCTGTTTCATGATTCCTGACTCGTGTTCCCAGCCGTGCATATTCCTGCCAGTCAGTAAGTCTGCCTTCAGTTCAGCCCACGTGCTGCTTGTTTTCTGTTTTCAGTTTTATTATTAATAAATCATGGTTTACCAAATCCACCTCGCAATTGGGTCCTCTTCCTTGCCCTGGAGGGGCTTTCCTGACAGGAGTGGCGCGAGGTACACCATTGACTGTGGATCAGTGAACCAGTGCTGCTCATCCGAGCTAGAAGGAGGCTAAAAGCTAGAAGCTAGTCAGCTCATGGTTAGCTGACGTAAGATGAAGGGCGGAGTTGAATAAGTGAAGGATGTTTCTGAGCATTTCAAGAAAGCCAGGGAAAATACAAAACAAATTTGCTTCAATAATTCAAAAATTAAAGAAAATGTGAACAAAATATGTCACAGACACTTCATTAACGATTAATGATTGAGTAATCATTGATCCACAATTATGTTGTGCTGTACAATGACAATGCCTATTCTATTCTATTCTGTTCTGTTCTATTCTATGAAGACGTGTGAGCTGTTAAAATGTGGAAAAAGTGCAGTCAAAAGACAACAGCAGTGAATATTCTGGGGAGGCCCAGTCAAAGCCCATTCCTTAGTCCCTGGACTTGAAAAGGGCTGTTTAAAACATCCATCATAGGCACTGTTTGAGCATCAGCTGACATTGTCTGGAAGAGTATTGTGATAGAAAGTCAGAGGAAAGTCCACACTTTCATGTTCTCTTCTGTGGTTGCGTAAAACATGAAGAAAGTGCACTGAGGAGTTGAAACATCCTGAACTGGCTGTTAGAGTCAACCTGACAAAGGAGACAGTAAGTTCAATGACTTTCTCTTCCCAGTGATAAACTCGTGTTTGATCTTCAACATAGGTGCTTCAATCCAGTGGAAGCTACTGACTGAGCACTAGTGTTTGTTTTACTGCAGCGTTTTGGAGCACAATGGCAAGAAACTTCATGGGGAAATGTCTGTGCGGCTCCCTCACTGTTGGCATGTGTTTGACCGGTAAGCTGTGGTAAACATCAAAGAGTAAGATCACCTAGGCTTAATGATGACTTACGTTCTCTATATCTGCCTCCAGGATGTGTCATTCTGCTGATTATAGCTTCACCAATTGCCCTGATCACTGTAGGTAAGTCAGCCACTCATCTATGTGAATAACATTAAAATGTTCCAAATTCAGAGCATATCACAGCACCCTAAATTTAAAAAGACAAACTTTAATATTAGACAAAGATAACCCCAGTAAATATGCAGTTTTTAAATGATTTCATTTATTTAAGGAAAAAAGATTAGGAATAAGCAATTGCCTCTCGTTACCAGTGTTGGGAGTAATGCGTTACTTTGTAACACGTTACTGTAACGCCACTACTTTTGCAGCAACGTGCTGTGTAACGAAATTACTGTTTAAAAATTCAGTATTGCGTTACACTTACTGAAATTTGATCAGATGCGTTACTTGTGTCACTCGTTTTATTAATATGGATAGATCTTTTAGCGCAAATAGACGATCATACAACTTGCAGTTGCTAAACACCCTCCTCATCAGCTTTCAACTGGGGATGAATACATAGTTTTGGTGGCTATTGGCGGGACGGCCATCCCCAGTGCCACCAGTGGCCTCAAGTCACTGGAGGTTGTCATGCCAAAGGCAAAGGCAAGCAAAGAAATAAGCAAATACATAACTGACGCAGCCGTCACACAGTCTCCTCCGCGGGTCCGTTTCCTGTCCTGCCCCAGTTCACATCACAACCTGGTGGGGACAAATGCCACGGTGGTCGCAACTTCTAAGATCGAGCCCTGATCGCCTGTTGCCCGAGCGGTGCGTAGCCCCTACCAGCTCCTACCTTTGTGGTTAAACATGAGTAGTTTTTGAGCAAGAAGCTCGTATTTAATGTCCGCATTAAATGTATTTAACATTTTCTTACACACAGAGAAATGGCTCGTGGGCCAAAAACGGCCCTCCAAGGGATCCAACATTTTCTCTGTGAATTTACAGCTTTATTTCTAGTAGATTTCTGACTTTCTACTGATTAGAACAGTTTGCGTAAATTTGAGACATTTTTCTCGGCAAGATGAGACTTTTTTTTTCTCACCACTTTGCTTTTTCTTCTTTGTTCTGATGAAAACAAGGGGCCCTTGATCTTGCTGTGTGTGCAAGATGATTTAAGTATGCATTTAAAAGGAACATGAACGTTACTTTTCCAAGTAACTAGTTACTTTAATCATGCAGTAACTCAAAAGTAACTCAGTTACTTTTGAAAAGAAGTAACTAGTAACTGTAACTAGTTACTCTTTTTTAGTAACTTGCCCAATACTGCTTATTACATCATTAATTAACTGTGATGAACCCCATTTTTTTCCAAACAAAACATTGACTTTGTTGTCCTTAAGCCACTTTATAACAAATGTGGTGGTATACTTAGTCATCGTCCATCTGGAAGACCTATTTGTGTCCAAGCTTTAACTTCCTGGCTAATGTCTTGAGATGTTGCTTCAATATTTCCACATAATGTTCTTTCCTCATGATGTCATCTACTGTATTATGTAAAGCGCACCAGTCCCTCCTGCAGCAACGTAATTCACAGCTGGGATGGTGTTCTCAGACTTGCAAGCTTCCTCCTTTTTCCTCCGTTGACTGGCCTTTCAGCCCATGTTGATACAGGACTGGTTTCACTGTGGATAATGACACTCTTTTACCAGCTTCAGTCAACATCTTCACAAGGTCTTTTGCTTTTGTTTTGGGGTTGATATGCACATTTTGCACCAAAACACATTCATCTCTGGGACACAGAACCTGTCTCCCTCCTGAGCGGTATATGATGGCTGGACATTCAATTCAATTCAATTCAACTTTATTTATATAGTGTGGAGGAACAAAATAAGTTCAGGCGAGACACAGTGAGCTGAAGGTTTAAGAGTTTTATTCCTCCATCATCATTGAGACACACTGCAGCGCTGTGTGCTGTGTGTGCGCTGTTGTCAGTGCACTCTGAGTGCGTTCCTGAGGCATGTAAAGTCAGCTCTTTTATACAGTGATACAGACAGAGAATGCATGGCACATTAGCATATCAATTGTCATCTAATACACACCGGTCAATACACATGATTAGCATGACATTGGTTGGCTCGAGGACGCATGCATACAGTCCCGTCTGACTGCTTCCTGTGGTTCCCTGTCCGCATGTAACTTGTCCTCTGCTTCTTCCAGCCCTGCTGCTGGGTGTGAAGAAAGCTCCAGAAGAAAATCCCAGAGGAATGTCTCCCTGCTGTGTTTAGTGTCACCACAATAGCACCATTTCACAACAACAGTCATCTCATAGCACTTTCAACTTTAGGGGAAGCCCTCACAATTGCAGAAAGACCTCAGCAATCAGGTGATCCCCTGTGAGCAAGCACTTGGCGATGGTGGAGAGGAAAAACTCCCTTTTAACAGGAAGAAACCTCCAGCAGAACCAGGCTGAGGGAGGGGCAGTCATCTGCTGCAGCTGGCTGGGGGGTGAGAGGATAGAGAAGAAGAAAAAAAGAACAGACATGTAGAGAGCAAACAGCACAATGGGAACTCAATCTATGGGAGAGAACAAACAGATGTTGATGACCAGCAAAAATATTTCATTGAGAGTGAAGAAAGGAGTGAAGCCCAGTGCATTGTTGGAGATCGGTGGCGCAGTGGTTAGCACTGCGGCAGCACAGTTTACCCTTGGCCGGGGGATTGTGGGGATCGTGGGATCGTGGGTTCGATCCCAGCCCCCGACCAACAGTGATCTGTGTGGAGTTTGCATGTTCTCCCCGTGTTGCGTGGGTTTACTCTGGGATTTCTCCGGTTTCCTCCCACATGCCAAAAACATGCATGTTAGGTTAATTGGCTGTTCTAAATTGTCCCTAGATATCTGTTTTCTATAGGCCCTTAGAATAGAGGGTTAGCATTAATGAAAGCGCTTTGAGTGGTCTTTGTGACTAGAAAAGCGCTATATAAGTGCAGGTTAGTTAGTAGTTAGTAGTTAGTTAGGTCACAATTAAGGGAGGGTTCAGGGACACATGAGCCCCCCTAATTATAGGCTATATCAAAAAGAAAGCTTTTAACCCCATTCTTAAAAACAGAGATTGAGTCTGACTTCCAAATCCAGATTGGCAGCTGGTTCCACAGGACAGGAGCTTGATAACTGAAGGCTCTGCCTCCTATTGTACTTTTGGAGATTCTAGGTATTACAAGTAATCCAGCATTTTGTGGTGCTCTGTTAGGACAATAGGGTAGTATCAGATCTTTTAAATAAAAAGGGGCCTGATTATTTAGAGCTTTGTAAGTGAGAAGAAGGATTTTAAACTTAATTCTAAACTCTATGAGAAGTCAATGAAGGGAGGCCAGAACCGGAGAGATGTGATCTCTCTTTCTAGTACCTGTTAAAACTCTTGCTGCAGCATTTTGGATCAGCTGAAGACTTTTTAAAGATGTTTTAGGACAACCTGATAATGAAGAGTTACAATAATCTAATCTAGAGCTAACAAAAGCGTGGATCAGTTTCTCAGCATCACTCTGAGACAAGATGCTCCTAATCTTGGCAATATTATGCAAATGATAGAAGGCAGTCTTAGAAACAAGTTTAATATGTGAATTGAAAAACAGATCTTGATCAAAAATAATTCCAAGGTTCCTCACAGAACTATTAAGAGAAAGAGTAACCGCATCCAAACTAAGAGTTTGATTTGGAAAGGTATTTCTAAGGTTTTTGGACCAACTAGAATGACTTCAGTCTTATCTGAATTTAATAGCAGGAAATTACAAGTCATCCAAGCTTTCATTTCCTTAAGACAAACCTCTAACTTGGCTAATTGATTGCTATCATCTGGCTTCATTGACAGGTATAGTTGTGTGTCATCTGCATAACAATAAAAATGTATACAGTGCTTTCTAATAATGTTGCCTAACGGAAGCATATATAAACTAAAAAGAGTAGGGCCTAGCACAGATCCCTGTGGAACTCCATGACTGAGCTTTGAGTTGGAAGAAAACTCATTATTGACATGAACAAACTGGAACCTATCAGATAAATAAGATCTAAACCACTGCAGCAAAGTTCCATTAAGTCCAACATGGTGTTCTAATCTATCAAGTAGAATATTATGATCGATCATATCAAAAGCTGCACTAAGGTCTAAAAGGACAAGTACAGAAACAAGTCCATTATCAGATGTGATAAGAAGGTCATTAGTGACCTTCATTAAGGCTGTTTCAGTACTATGATGGATTCTAAACCCAGATTGAAACTCTTCAAATAAACCATTTCACTGCAAGTGGTCAAATAATTGCGTCGCAACAACTCTTTCTAAGATTTTTGAAATGAAAGGCAGATTAGAGATTGGTCTTTAGTTAGCTAAAACTCCTGGATCCAGTGTTGGCTTTCTGAGTAAAGGTTTAATTACAGCAGTTTTAAAAGCCTGCGGTACATGACCTAATATTAATGAAGAACTGATTATTTGAAGAATAGAGCTACCAATAAATGGGAAGACTTCTTTAAAATAACCTTGTAGGAATAGGGTCTAAAAGACAAGTTGAAGGCTTGGATGAGGAAATTATTTTGTCTAACTCTAAAAGGTCAATTGGAGTAAACTCATCCAACCAGATATCAATTGAAGTAGTTGTAGTAGTTATTGTATTTAAGTTAACGGTGGGAAGAATCTGACTGATTTTATCTCTGATAGATGAAATTTTATTATTGAAAAAGTTCATTAAGTCCTGATTAGTAAGCTCTAAGGGAATGCTAGGATTGACAGAGTCCTGACTCTTTGTCAGCCTGGCTACAGTGCTGAAAAGAAACCTGGGATTATTCTTGTTCTCTTCTTTTAGTGCAGAATAATAACTTGTTCTAGCTTTCCTAAGAGAATTTTTACAAATTAGAAGATGGTTTCTCCAAGCTAAATAGATTTCATCTAATTTAGTGGAGCACCATTTTCTTTCTAGTTGATGAGTCTTCTGTTTTAAGCTACAAGTTTCTGTGTTGAACCAAGGAGTTAGAAATCTCTGATTAGACTTTTTCTTTTTTAAAGGGGCTACCATGTCTAGAGTCTGATGCAGAGAAGCTATAACACTATCTACCATACTATCAATTACAGAAGGAGTAAGCTCTCCATAGTTTATCTCCATTGTGTTGACACATGGCATAGAGAAAACAATCTGCTTAAATTTGGTAACATCATCATCTGAGAGACATCTACTGTAGTAATATTTTTCTTTAGGAGCCAAATAGTCAGAAATAGTAAAATCAAAGGTTAACAGACAATGGTCTGACAGTACAGGGTTATGAGGAGACACTACCAGATTTTCTATTTCTATGCCATATGTCAGAACAAGGTCCAACGTGTGGTGGAGATAATGGGTAGAATTTCCTACTTTCTGAGAAGATCCCATCAAGTCTAATATTGAATTAAATGCCATATTAAGGCCATCACTATCTACATCTACATGTATATTAAAGTCCCCTACTATAATTATTCTATCTGATTTCAGCACTAAATCAGCTAAGAATTTGGCAAATTTGGATAAAAACTCTGAGTAGGCTGAAGGAGGGCGATAAACTATGGCAAATAAAGTTGGGTTTAACCTAAAATTGCTAACATGCCCGATACTGAGGACCAGGCCTTCAAAAGAATTATAACGTGTTTTTTGCTTTACATTAACTAGTAATTTGGAATGGTAAATTGTTGCTACTCCTCCTCCACGACCAGAACTTCTGGGATTTTGACAGTTTAAGTAACCAGAGAGAGTTGATTCATTTAAACCAACATAATCCTGTTGCCCTAACCAAGTCTCTGTAAGGGATATTAAATCAGTCTGATGATCAATTAACAGATCATGGACTAGCAGAGACTTGGGAGTTAGAGCCCTAATTGTCATCACCCGCGGCTCACGGGCTTCCACCTCAGCTGCGCGCACACCTGCTCCTCGTTAGGCTCAGCTATTTATTCCATCCTGCCCTGAGCTGCGGCCTGGAGCCGTCTGTCTCCCTGCGTAATCAACTCAGCAACTTCCTTCTCATCAGGCCTGCTGACTACTCGTCTGACACGTAAGCTGTCATTATTGCCTACCTTTTCCCGTTCAGTCTTCCCCTGTGCACAGGTGGATTCCTTGGCGGTGGACTTACTCTCCCTCGTCACACTGCTCCTCCACTTTGCTGCATCATCCCAGACGCACAGCAGGACGCTGTCTCCCAGGCTTGGGACTTGCCACGCCAGCCACCGCGCTGCTACAAGTAAGCACAGTACATCTTCACTGTCCCGTGTGGTTGCCCAGCTAATCCCTGCTCTCCTCTCTTATAGGGTTGCCTGGCCGAATGGCGTACTGCTCTGTCCTGACTGCATCCTCCACCCACATCACACTCATATCCTACATACATGCATCCACACACAAACATTGCTGCAAATAAAGCTTTCAAATCTGTCTGAGCCTGCGTGCGTGTTTCCTGGGCCGAATAATATGTCAGTACGGCTCCAGCAAAGCGGCCCAGCGGACACCGGGCTCGCACGCCGTTTTACCACCCTCGAGGCTCGGGTAGATTTGATAGCTTATCAGCAGCAGGTGATTTTGAACCAACTAACCTCAATTACTAATCGGTTGGACCGCCTGGACCCTCCGCGGCCTTTCCCTCCGGGTCCTCCTGGCGGTGCGGCTCCGGGTGCTTCCACGGCCGGCCAGCCTAGCTCAGGAGTGCCTACCCACCTCACACCTATCCCAACTCCTGCTCGCTTCAGCGGGAAACTCGGTGGAGCGAAGGGGTTTATCCTGCAGTGTGAGTCGGCGTTTCTGCGTGTTCTCGGGGATTTTCCCTCAGACCATAGCCGAATCGGGTACATGGCTAACCTTCTCGAGGGGCGAGCATTAGCTTGGGCTTACGCTGTAATGACGAAGCCCAGCTATGCAAACCTCTCGTATGGCCGGTTCGTGCGGGACTTCCTAGAAGTCTTTGATCATTTCCGACTCGACAGCGTCCTTGCGGACCGGCTCCTCAGTCTCCAACAGGGAGCCCGGTCCGCGGTGGAATACGCGGTCGACTTCCGGGTGGCTGCGGAGGAGGTGGGCTGGGGAGAGGCTTCTCTCTGCAGCATTTTCCTCCGTAGCCTTAATTCAGGTCTGAGGGATGAGCTAGCTGGTCGGGATCTCCCAGGGCGACTCTCTGAGCTGATCTCGCTCACGATTAGCCTGGACAACAGGCTGCATGAGCGGGCTGCGGAGCGGAAGTCTGTCAGCCGCTCGCGCGGAGCTTCCCTCCGTCCAGCTCAGTCGTGCCCCCTGGCGTTACCAGCCCCGGAGTCCGCCGATGAACCAGAGGACATGGCCGTCGGGTGCACTAGGCTCCCTCTAGCGGAGAGACAACGCCGTCGGGAACGGGGTCTCTGCATGTATTGCGGAGATGACCGGCATCCCGTGGAGCTGTGCCCGGTGAAGCCAAACGGGGAGGTCCGCGAGTCACAATAGGGGGCCTCGCGGACTCTAACCGATCCAATCCCCTATCTTCTTGTACATTGCCCATTCGTTTCTGCCACAACTCCACCGGGCATTCCACTCACGCACTGGTGGATTCTGGGGCAGAGCAGAATTTTATTCCTAAGAGCCTGGCAACCCGTTTGGGTATACCCAGCCAACTGCTGCCTAACCCCCTGAACTTGGTAACGCTCTCACGCTCTTCTCTGGGCACAGTACACACCGCACAAAGCCAGTTCCCATCATCGTCTCCGGCAACCACTGGGAGGATCTGACCCTCTACATCCTGCCCTCCTTGTCGGACCGTGTCATTCTGGGTTACCCCTGGTTGCGGCTGCATAACCCTGTCCTGGATTGGAGAACCGGCAGCGTCCTGTCCTGGAGCGCCTTCTGCATGGGCACTTGCCTCCAGTTGGCAGCCTGCGCTCCATCTGCCCCTCTGCCGGCGCCGGTCTCTGAGCCCCTGGACCTGACTCTGGTGCCGCAGGAGTTCCATGACTTGGGGGAAGCCTTCAGTAAGTCCAGAGCCTTGTCCCTTCCGCCGCATCGACCCTACGACTGTGCAATTAACATCCACCCGGGGGCGCCCCTACCATCTGGCCGCCTATACAGTCTCTCTGCACCGGAACGCGAGGCGATGGATACCTACATAAAGGAGTCACTCAGCGCTGGGATCATCCACCCCTCCTCGTCCCCGCTTGGCGTGGGTTTCTTCTTCGTGGGAAAGAAGGATGGGTCCCTACGTCCCTGTATTGACTTCAGAGCTCTAAACGACATCACGATTAAGGACCGCTACACCCTGCCGCTCATGGACACCGCTTTCCACTCCCTCCAGGGGGTGACCTGGTTCACCAAGCTTGACCTCCGCAGCGCCTACCATCTCGTTAGGATCCGGGAGGGAGACGAGTGAAAGACGGCCTTTAGGACACCCAGTGGCCACTTTGAGTATCTCGTGATGCCGTTCGGGCTGACCAATGCACCTGCCGTCTTCCAACGCCTTATAAACGACATTCTGCGGGACTTCCTGGGAGTTTTCGTCTTCGTCTATCTCGACGACATTCTCATCTTCTCCAGATCACACGAGGAGCACCAGGCCCATGTGAGGCGGGTCCTGCAATGTCTGCTGGAGAATCGTTTGTTCATTAAGGCAGAGAAGTGTGAATTCTACGCCCAGATCACCTCCTTCCTGGGGTTCGTGATTTTCCCACAATCAGATCCTCCCCGACCCCGCTAAGGTTAAAGCGGTGGTCGAGTGGCCCACACCGACCTCAAGGAAGCAGGTGCAGCAATTCATCGGGTTCGCTAACTTCTACCGGTGCTTTGTCCCCAACTACAGCGCCATCGTCTCCCCCCTGACCCGCCTCACGTCATCTAAGGTGCCTTTTCAGTGGTCTGAGGAAGTGGCTACCGCCTTTAAGACTCTCCAGGTGGAGTTCTCGTCCTCCTGGGTCCTGACCCAGGTTGATCCCGCTCTTCAGTGTCTGGTGGAGGTCGACGCGTCCGACACGGGGTGGGAGCGGTGTTGTCCCAGCGATCACCGGTGGATGGAGTTAAGCGGCCCTGCGCCTTCTTCTCCAAGAAGCTATCAGCAGCAGAGCGAAATTATGATGTCAGCGACAGGGAGCTCCTCGTGGTCAAACTCTCCCTACAGGAGTGGCGTCACTGGTTAGAGGGGGCAGCCCAGCCTTTTGTGGTCTGGACGGACCACAAGAACCTCGAGTACCTGAGGTCAGCGAGGTGCCTGAATGCCCGCCAGGCGCACTGGTCACTATTCTTTACTCGCTATAACTTTACCATCACGTACCGTCCAGGCTCGAAGAATGGGTTGCCTGACGCCCTGTCCAGACAATTCGCCCCAGAGGGTCCAGAGAAGTCCGAGCACACCATCCTGCCCGATTCATGCGTCGTGGGGGCAATTGCATGGGCCATCAAGGACAAGATTCTGAAGGCTCAGGAGGCAGAGCCGGATCCCGGCGGGGGGCCAGAGAGGAGGCTGTGTGTTCCTTCGGTGGTTCGGGGTGAAGTGATCCACTGGGCCCACACCTCCAAACTCTCCTGTCACCCAGGCATCACCCGCTTGGCAAGTCGGCTGCAACGCTCGTTTTGGTGGCCGGGTCTTCAGAGGGACGTTACCAACTATGTCCGGGCCTGTCCCCAGTGCGCCACCGGCAAGTCTCCGAACTCTCCACCTACTCCAGCCCCTGCCGGTTCCGGGCAGGCCCTGGTCACACATCACCCTTGACTTTGTCACCGGACTCCCTGTCTCTAACACCTATGACACGGTTCTGACCATTGTGGACAGGTTCTCCAAGGCCGCTCATTTTGTGCCTCTTCAGGGTCTTCCTTCGGCGTGTGAGATGGCCGATCTCCTGGTCCAGCATGTCATCAGGCTGCATGGGATTCCGCTGGACGTGGTCTCGGACCAAGGTCCGCAGTTTGTCTCCCAGGTTTGGAGGAGCTTCTGCAGCGCCTTGGGGGCCACAGTCAGTCTTTCTTCTGGTTATCACCCCCAGTCCAACGGGCAGTGCGAGCGCATGAACCAGGAGTTGGAGGCCGCCCTGCGCTGCGTGACGTCGTCCAACCCTTCGTCTTGGAGCTCCTACCTGACCTGGGTGGAATACACCCACAACTCGGCCCGGTCCACTGCTACTGGGGTGTCACCTTTTCGAGCGTCCTTGGGGTACGACCCCCCTGTTTTCCCTGAGCAGGAGGGTGAACTGGCCGTTCCTTCAATCCAGGTGCACATCAGGCGCTGCTGGAGCGTGTGGACCAAGACCAGAGACGTGCTTTTACGCACAGCAGCGCGTAACAGCTCCACCGCCAATCGGCACAGAAGGCCGGCTCCTGCCTACAAGGTGGGTCAGCGGGTTTGGCTCTCCTCCCAGGACATCAGCCTAAAAGGTGAGAAGAAGAAGCTGGCACCGAGGTTCCTCGGCCCCTTCACCATATCCAAGATCATCAACCCGGTGGCTGTTCGTTTGGCCCCCCGTGTGTGTCCCACTTTCCACGTCTCTAAGATCAAACCTGTCCTTTCCAATTCACTCTGCCCTCCCCCTAGGTCTCCTCCTGCGCCTAGGATGATCGACGGTGACCCGGCGTGGGGTGTTACCGCCATCCTGGACTCCCGGCGTCGGGGTCGTGGGCTGCAATATCTGGTGGATTGGGAAGGTTATGGTCCGGAGTGGAGATCCTGGGTGCGCTCTTCGTGGGTGTTGGATCCTGACCTCATCGCGGAGTTCCACCGGACACACCCAGGTAAGCCAGCGCCAGGAGGCGCTGGTGGGGGGGGGGGGGAGTACTGTCATCACCCGCGGCTCACGGGCTTCCACCTCAGCTGCGCGCACACCTGCTCCTCGTTACGCTCAGCTATTTATTCCATCCTGCCCTGAGCTGTGGCCTGGAGCCGTCTGTCTCCCTGCATAATCAACTCAGCAACTTCCTTCTCATCAGGCCTGCTGACTACTCGTCTGACACGTAAGCTGTCATTATTGCCTACCTTTTCCTGTTCAGTCTTTCCCTGTGCACAGGTGGATTCCTTGGCGGCAGACTCTCCCTCGTCACGCTGCTCCTCCACTTCGCTGCATCGTCCCGGACGCACAGCAGGATGCTGTCTCCCAGGCTTGGGACTTGCCACGCCAGCCACCGCGCTGCTACAAGTAAGCACCGTACATCTTCACTGTCCCGTGTGGTTGCCCAGCTAATCCCTGCTCTCCTCTCTTATAGGGTTGCCTGGCTGAACGGCGAACTGCTCTGTCCTGACTGCATCCTCCACCCACATCACACTCATATCCTACATACACGCATCCACACACAAACATTGCTGCAAATAAAGCTTTCGAATCTGTCTGAGCCTGCGTGCGTGTTTCCTGGGCCGAATAATATGTCACTAATATTTAACAAACTGCATTTAATTTTTAAATTATGAGGAGGAACAGAGGCCAAATCATTCAATTTAGAGACTTCATGTTTAATTTAAGTTTTACCAGCTTTTTGTTTAATCACTTTGGGATGCTTATACATTCTATTTTTAATTAATCCCATGGTATTTATACTTGTGTATAACTGTATAAGAAAAAAAATCTCTAAAAATTATTTATTAAATATAAAAATTATTTAGCAAATAGAATTTAGTTAATCCTAACTGACCTAAAACAGGAAAAGTTTAGTCCGATTTAAAGTCAGACAGTGAGAAATAAAAGATTATGTGTCTTTTAATACAGTGTATGTAAACTTCTGGTTTCAACTGTATATATTTGAGAGGTCTCTAATGCTCTTCTATCCCCTTTATACAGGAGTGGAAATTATTGAGAGATCAATTAAAGATGAAAAAATGTCCTGCTCTCTCAACAGTCTTTCAATGATCTCTCAGCAATCACCAATATCTCTCAATGATCTTCCAGTGATCTCCATAGTCTCCACAGTTGATAGATTCTTTTGTGTCATTCCAAAACAATCTCAACAATCTCCCGAGGGAAGTGTTCTCTCAACGATCTTTCAGCAATCTCTCAACAAGCCTTCAACAGTCTCATTGATCTCCCAGTGATCTCTCAGCAGTCGTTTGATGAGTGCCAAATTTTTCCACCCCAAAGGTAGAGATGGCTGAGAGATCTGTGAGGGATCACTGAGTGTTCGATGAAAGACCAGAAGAGTTCAATGAATGATTGGTGAGAGATCATTCGGAGATTAGATTGCTGAGTGCTTGTTGAAAGATTGTTGAGAGATCACTTCCCTCTGGAGATCTTTGAGAGATTGTTTTGCAATGACTCAAAACTCTGAGGACTGTGGAGATCATTGAAGATCACTGAAATATAGTTTGGAGAGCTGATGATTTTGTCATCACTCAGCAATGGGTTCAAGTCAGGCGACTGTGATGGCCACTCTAGTATCTTCCAGGACTTCTTCTGAAACCAAGCCTTGGTGGACTTTGTGATATCCTTGGGATCACTGTATTTTTTTTTTTTTTCTTACTGTGGCAGCACAGTAAGAAGGTCACAGGATCAATCCCACCCCATGACCATAGGTGACCCTTCTGTGTGACGTTTGCATGTTCTCCCCCTGTCTGTATGGGTTTACCCCGGGTACTCCGATTTCCTCCCACAGGCCAAAAACATGCAAGTTAGGTTAATTGGAGACTCTAAAGTGGCCCAAGGTGTGAATGTGTGTGTTAATGGTGAAGGGATTGGCGCCGTACTGTGGCTGCCTCATCCATCCAGGTGGATGCCCTGAATTTCCCTCTGGGGATTAATAAAGTATACAAAATACAAAAAAAAAAAAAAATCATTGAGCCACTGCCGTGCTTCACTGTAGACAGGGTGCTCTTTTCAGCATATGCTTCATTCTTCCTCCTCCAGACATACTGCTGATCCATAGGTCTGAAAAGTTCCAGTTTTGTTTCATCGTTCCGCAGAACAGAATCCCAAAACCTCTTTGGCTTATTTATATAGTTTTGAGCACATTGGAGCCAACTTTTCTTGTGCTTTTGAGTCAGTAGTGGTGTATGTTTGGAGTTTGGGTATGCAGTCCTTCAGTGTTTAGTGTGCGCCTTACTGTGGAAACTGAAACCTCAGTGCCTGCTGCCACCAAGTCTTGCTGCAGGTCTTTTGCAGTCAGTCGAGGGTTTTTGACCACCAACATCCTCAGGACTCTGGTGGAAGCTGTTGATAGCGTTCTCTTTCTGCCACATCCAGGTGGTGTAGCCGCTGTTCCTTTAACTTTAAACTTCAAATAGAGCGGTGCGGTGGGGCAGTGGTTAGCACTGCACCAGCACAGCAACTCACCCTTGACCATGGGATCCCTGGTTCGATCCCAGCCCCTGACCAACAGTGATCTGTGTGGAGTTTGCATGTTCTCCCTGTATCTGCATGGGTTTACTCCAGGAGTTCTCCGGTTTCCTCCCACAGGCCAAAAACATGCAGGTTAGGTTAATTGGAGACTCTAAAGTGGCCCTAGGTGTGAATATGTGTGTGAATGGTTAAGGGATAGCGCCGTATTGTGGCTGCTTCATCCATCCAGGTGGATGCCCTCAATTTCCCCTCTGGGGATCAATAAAGTATACATACAAAATCAAAAAAAAAAAAAAAAATCAAATCATGCTTCCAGCTGTATCTCTAGGAACATTCAGTGCCTTTGATATCTATTTGTGTCCTCTTCTCTGAACTTTTTGGACAATTCTCTTTACTTTGCCATATTTCTAACATGCAATCAAATATCACTGTCAACAGTTCAGGTATTTGAGGTGTTCTATCTCAAGCACACCTGATGCAGCTAATGAAGCCCTTGATAAATTGAATCAGGGGCGCTTGAGACCACATCTCATTTGCAAATTTATGCTCTTATTAGGAATTCTATTCAGGGAGTTGACTAATTTTGAGACTGCAGTAGTCGTTGAAAGTAGGATTTAGTATTGAATTTGGATAAAAATCCTTGTAATATTCATTTTATTTAACCCCTTGCACTCTGGTCAATTTCCCTAAAAACGCCAAAAAATAACGTGCCCAAAGTAAATCAAAAGCTGTTCTTCAACCATTTGCAGCATCTTCATGGGGTTGGTCTCATTTAAAAGAAAACACTTTGAATTTTTTTGGCAAAACAGTCATAATCTCTCTAAGTGCTCCGGCACTGAGTAACAGTCATCTAAACATAGTGAACTTGAAGAAAATAAATTTTGCCTGGGTGTTTTTTTGGATACAAATGCTTGCAAATAACACAGCTTCAGATCCGGGCTGGAAAATGCAACAGAAATGTAGAACCAAGTGTTATCCAGCTGAGGTCAAAATTTTGTAACAATACCACAAAAAATGAATATATTACACAGCTTTGTTCTCAGGTTGTTCCCAGGCGTTTTTGAACTGTGCCAAATTGTGCCAAATGGCACAGTTTGGAAAAACGTCTGTAACTTTTGAATGATTCAATGTAGAAGCTTCATCTTGGGCTCTAATGAAAGGTGACACTCAGGGCTGTGTGTGTGTGTGTGTGTGTGTGTGTGTGGGGGGGGGGGTTGTACCCCCCCCCCCCCCGCTACAGAGGACAGACATCGTTCGTGCGCCGCGGTCCGTCATGTGGCGATGACGCACAGCTGTAATTTACCAATCGGTCAAAAGTCATTTTTGATTACAATTTTCAGGGATAAAGAATAATTTAGCTTATAACACTTACCTGTTCACAACAGCAGCGTAGCTGGCGAACTTCTCTTCCTCATTGTCAGACGAACATGAAGCTGGTCCGCTTATTACGGACTCGTGGTTCTGGTCTCGCAACCCGGTCAAAACATGATTCCATTATTGCGGTTTTGCGCTTCCATGATTGCGGTTTTGGCGAACGATTTTTCAAAACAAATAACAGTAGTAAGAAAAAAAGACTGGCGAACGCGTGTGTGTCACCCAGCCTTCGTCGTCGGCCTCCGTCGGTCTATGATGACCATGGAAGAGAATCCTAAACGTCTACTCTGCTGGGACAGCACCGCCTGTGGCTGAACAGGCCGATGCGCGAATGACAGTCCCTGTCACACAGGTCGCACTTGTGGGTGGTCTCCGTGCTGCTGGGTCTGTGGCGGTTCTTCCTGCAGGTCCTTTTTTCATCTGCTGCAGCAGTCAGTCTCTCTTCACCCAGCCTTACACAAAACAGCTTTCGAACTTCTGTGCCTCAATTGGCTGGCTGTATTCGCAGCCGTTGGTAGGTGGGTCCTTCTTGCTAAGTTTTCAGTCATTGGTTCTTCAAGGTTTCAGAAACCCAATTCAAGGCTCTTATTAGTGGAATGAGAGGTCAATCATATCTAATCTGTTTGCGGCTGTGTCTGTAGTGGAAGAACGGAAATGCAGCTTTTTTTTTCAGTGCGCTCTAGGACGCAGCGCCCTCGTGCGTCCTAGAGCGCAGAGACATTCCTGCCCGCAGTACACAGAAGTGCAACAGGTTAACCAATTAAACTGTTCTTGTGGAATTTGTTTATTGCAAAGTCCTGGAAAAAAAAAATTGCCAATAAACCTAAAATGCAATGGGGCCACTGTTCCCTTAACTTTAAATTTGTGAACTATGCTTCCATCTGGATCTCTGGGAATATTAAGTGCCTTTGCCATCTTTCTGTATCATTTTCCTTGTTTGTGCAAGACAATGATGTCTTCTCTGAACTTTTTGGACAGTTCTCTTGACCTTGCCATATTTCGAACATGCAATCAGATGTCACTATCAACAATTTAAGTATCTGAGGTGTTCTGTCTCCAGCACACCTGATGCAACTAATGAAGCCCTTGATTGAGACCACACTTGATTTGCAAATTTGTGCTCTTATGAGGAATTCTGTTCAGGGGGTTGAATATCTTTGAGACTGTAGTAGTCATTGAAAGTAGGATTTAGTGTTGAAATTGGGTAAAAATCCTTGTAATATTAGTGTTATTTAACTATTTAAGCTGTTCTTGTGTAATCTGTTTATTGCAAACACCTGAATTGTTTTTTACTTTTGCCAATAAACCTAAAATGTAATGGGGGATAAGCAATTTCGACTGCAACTGTATATTACACAAGATATGTAAGAGTATGAACATGAGTGCTCTGGTTTGTGTGTGAACAGGGGCGGTGTACCTGCACGAGTGTCCCGTAGCACCAGCAATCCCACGGTACGTGATCGCATTCGGGATCTGGCTGGTGCTCATGATGGGCCTGTTTGCTCTTCCAAAACTCTACCCAGCAGCATCAGATCACAAACTGTGGGCGAAGGCACTCTACACCCTGTGCGTGCTCTTCTTCGCCGGGCTCATTTATGGCAAGTCACACCTTACAGTTTTCCCTTTGACACTTTGGCTCAGTTTTCAACACAGTTTCATGACTTATGAATTCATGCACAACATGTCCCCCTTTATTTTAGCGTGTAATGTAGGATTTTGTGACATTGTCTGGTTTGCAAAGTCATACAGACCAAAGTCCTTCTGCACAGGAGTTCTCCTCTCCCACAGGATCTAGGACTGCAGAGCTGTCTGAAACACTTTTTTTTTTGGGGGGGGGGGGGGATTTGCTGTTCTCTTCTGTGGAGTTATAGCCCCAAAGCATGCATATGTTGAAATGGCAGCCTCATGCATGGTGTGGCCATCGCTGTGATTCTTTCACAACCACAAACTGTTGGTAGTGCAGCCTGACCACACATCTACAGATGTAAAATACCTCAAAGTTTACGTTAAGTCAGTGTCTCGCCACTGAGCAAATGGCCACTGTAAGATGTAGTCGCCATGTAAACTTGACACATCAGGCCACAAAAATCTCTGAGCCTAAATTTTGAGGAAAAACAGCAAACTTACAACTACAGTCTGGTCTGACAACATCAGACTTAAGAGTTTTTTACTTATAATTTTTCAGCTTTTTCTTACCTTTTTTTTTCCCACAAAATTGCCACTTTTTCTGGTAACTGTTTAATATTTGCAAAAAGTTTCTTTTTTTCTTGCAAAATTGTGCAGATGTCCTCATTAAAGTATTTTTTTTTTCAAAATTTGTCATATTTGGCAAAAATGTTTTTCTAAGTCTGTCATATTTTTCTTTGCAAATTTAAAACCTTTACTGAATAAAATTGAAGACTTTTTCCATATAAATTTGTGATATTTTCCCCAATAAATATATAAGCTTTTTTTAAAAATAAATTTTGATGTTTTTTGGCACAATTTTCTGCTTTTCTCATAAGATTGTCTTATCTGATTGTTACCCTTTTCGGGTAAAAATGCTGCCATTTTCATTTAAACAACCATTTTCTAATAAAACTGTAGCTTTTGGAGATACATTTATGATTTTTTTTCTTGCCAATTTGCTTTTTTCCTTTTATAAAATCACAACATTTTCCCTAAATTCTGAGTATTTTTTGGCATATTCTCACAAATGTAGATATTTTTCTTTGTAAATTTATTACCTTTCATGGTAATAAATTTCATTCAAACTCCCAATTCCAAATTTGTGATTTCTTTTCCAGAAATGCTGAGATTTTTTTTTCTTGAACATTTGTGAGTAGGTTTTCTTCAGAAAGTTGTCAAAAAAAAAAATAAATCCCTAAATTTGTGAGATTTTTGCATAAATTTTCAGATTTTCTGCTTTTTAGGATTAAACCTTTCACTGTGGTGCCACTTCAGTTGCAATTAATAGTGGGCGACTGCAATTTGCTATTTTCTTGTATATTTGTGACTTTTTCCCCTTAATTTGATACATTTTTCTGGAACATTTTAAACGTTCTCATAAATTTGCATTTATTTTTTTTTACTGTAAACTTGCAACTTTTTGTCACAAATTCTTGATTTTTTCTTGTGAATTTGCAGCTTTCTTCTTATAAAATTGAGACTTTTTTCTTGCAAATTTGCTGTGAAGTACCACTTACTTTTCCACTTGTTTGTTGCCCCGTCCTCTTTTGTTTTTAGGTGATTGCTGCTGTTCTATTCAAGTTGAGCTAATATTTTTCATGAAATAATATAATATCTCACTGTTGTGTTTCTCTTACTAACAACATTTCTCTGCTCATTCTCTCCTCTCTCAGGTAGTTACCAGGTTTATTCCATTTATCAACCCAACTACGACAAGAACATCGCCATATCAAACACTTCCACACATGACATCAATGCTCCGACCACACCTGAGGCCAAACTCAACCTCAACTTGGACAAAGGGAGCCTCCTACCCATCAACCAGACCGGGATGATCAGTAACAACCAGACGTTATGGAAGCTGATTCAGACTTTAGCTCACAGCTCCAGCGGTGACAGAAACACAGAGCGCACCACGGCTGTTCTTTACTGTAACTGGGTTGTTTATATGTTTGCTTTCTATACCACCACACTGGTCTACATCCTGATAGGAAACATCCTGCTTAGCATCTTCTGTAGTTCATCCACTGTATACTGCCCTATGTGAGGTAGAGCGCTGCAGCAGAGGCTGTCATCATGGAAGATAAATAAATGAACAATTCATATCTTTAGTAGTGGCTGAGTGCTGTCACTGACTACTGACAGCTGATTCCCCCTCCTCTCTCCTCTTTATTTTCAGACTCTTGTTTACACTACAACGCTCCACCCATTTTTCTAGGCCCTCCCCTTGAAAACTTTCACCTGCCTCTGTTGCTTGGCAATGTGACATCAAGTGCCATCTTGCCGCAAAAGACTTACGGGAGTGAGTCAACATATTGCATAGCTACCCAGCCAGCATGCCCATGTGGGCCCCACTATAGGTTAAACTGGACTGTCTTATGGGTTCCACATGGCCTTTGGCTGTGGCTCAGGTAAGCAGCTCACCGTTTACCAACTTTAAACCCTCTGGGCCCCACATGGGTTTAATGTGGGTGGGCAGGTTTCAGTAACACTGGCGCCAGAGGCAAAATTATGCAAAAAATGTCAAACTTGTGAGACAAAAATGTGAAAATTTATAAGAAAAAAAAATGACAACTTTACAAAAAAAGTTGCAAATTTAGGACAAAAAAGTGAAAATTTAGGAGAAAAAAGTTTGAAAATTATGAGAAAATATTGTAAAATTACTTGAAAAAAGTTACAAACTTACAAGAAAAATTGAGTAAATTTACAATAAAAAAAGTTAAATTTATGAGGAAAAAATGAGAAAGTTGCAAATTGACAAAACAAAGTAGCAAATATATGAGAAAGATGCAAGTTTACATTAAATAAAAATTGCAAATTTATTAAAAACTTTAAAATTTTCAAGAAAATGTATCAAATTGGGGTAAAACATCACAACTTTACAATAGCAAATGTATGAGAAAATAAGATTCAAAGATTTTATTTGTCAATACTACTACACGTACAGGACATACAGGAGAACTGAAATGATGTTTCTCTCTTCAGTGGTGTGCACAATATAAAAAAAGAAAAAGGAATAAGGCTGGAAAAACAATGACAGCAGTCTATGTACAGTAATGCAACCCGTAGTGCAAATGGCGACAAAACGGCTGCACGGTGGCGCAGTGGTTTAGCACTGTGGCAGCACAGTTTTACCCTCGGCCGGGGGACCGCGGGGATCATGAGATCGTGGGTTCGATCCCAGCCCCCGACCAACAGTGAGCTGTGTGGAGTTTGCATGTTCTCCCCGTGTTGCGCGGGTTTACTCCGGGATTTCTCCGGTTTCCTCCCGCACACCAAAAACATGTAGGTTTAGGGCGCTCGCGCACGCAGCGACCAGTAGCCGGTGGCTTGTCACCAGACTGCAAACCAAGTCTACCTACGGGTACAAATAAGTAACAAAAAAAAAAAAAAACCCAAAAAACGGACCCAGACCTCCCATAGTGCAAATAAAGATAAACGATAAAACCCAGCAATCCTATATACGGAGAAAGTAGAGCAGCAACACTCGTAGTAGCAAGTTCAGTGCAGCGGTGTAGGTGCAGACAGTGACAGGACTGCACATGATCAGTATTGCAATGACAGACAGCAGCAGATATGGCATTTGTGCAGATGGTTGCAGTAAAGTGCAGAGACGTACAGGAGCAGATGTATTACTGTCAGTGTGCCAGTCTTTCTGTGCCAACAGCTGAATAGTGTTGGGAGTAACGCGTTACAAAGTGTAACACCACTACTTTTGCAGTAATGTGCCGTGTAACAAAATTATTGTTTAAAAATTCAGCAATGCATTACAGGTACTGAAATTTGATCAGATGCGTTACACACATTACTCGTTTTATTAATGTGAATAGATATTTTTAGCACAAATAAATGCAAACTGACACTATGCAGCTGACACAGCTGCCAGTCAACCTGTTGCAAAGAGCCTGTTCACTAATGAGCAGAGGAAAAGATGAAGCCACTTTGTTTTTGGGGAAATAGATTATTTGTCCTTTGTCACGGTTAAGGACAAAAGCATATTGGTGGGTTGCAAACTAAATGTGGTTGAGACTGACTGCAATCTTCAGAAGCGCCTATGAACCGCAACAAGGTCCTATAAAGTAGGTGCTATGCTAAGCTAACACTGTGCTAGTGGATTTACATTATCTGAACATCCACAGCTGGATTTCAAGCACAGGTATGGATCTGGACAGTTTGTGACCCAGCAAGAATTAAAACCAACTGACTGCCAGATACGCTGTTACAGAATGAAGATCTGATAACAGTCACTTTCCATCAGACAGCTGAGACTGTGATCCACTGAAGTTAAAACACATTTACTTGCTACCTAGATAAAAATGATTCAGAAATGGATTTGATCTCCAAAAGGACTGGATCATGTCTCTGTCACAGCAGATATTTGGACTGTGGATAATGGACATTTTCTTTGGATCACTGCACATCGGATTAAATCCATAATGTTGAAGGTAAGAGACTGACAGCTTTATGCAGGGTTGCCAGGTCACTCTTTTCCCCTCTCTCTCACACCACAAACCCTATTTCTCACTCCAAAATGAGGAAATTACTGGCAATTGTGTTGATTTTCTTCAGATTTTTCCCACAATAAGAGCTCTCAAGGCAGGATAAAGCAGACTGAACATGTTCTGAAAGCTCTGTCTGAAACAGTCTGTTTTCAGCCTGACATTAATAAGCCCCTAATGTAATCCATTAATTAAATTATCTTGCTAAGCGTGCAAGATGATTTAAGTATGCATTTAAAAGTAAGGTGAAAGTTACTTTTCCAAGTAACTAGTTACTTTAATCATGCAATAACTGGTAAGTAACTCAGTTACATTTGAAAAGAAGTAACTACTAACTGTAACTAGTTACTATTTTTTAGTAACTTGCCCAACACTGCAGCTGAGGTAGTTATTGTACGGGTAAGTGCGTTACGGTCTGGGGTGGGGGTGTGTGGACAGAGTTCAGGGTCCTGATGGCCTGATGAACAAAGCTGTTTGGCAGTCTTGTGGATCAGGCCCGGAAGCTCCGGTACCTTTTCCCCGAGGGCAGGGGGTTGAAGAGGGAGTGTGAGGTGTCACCTGCAATGTTGATGGATCTGCGGGCGAGGCAGATGTCCGGGGGGGGGGGGGCAGAGAGCCACCGATGATCTTTCTGGCTGCTTTCACTGTACTGTGACGTAGGCAAGGTTCACACAAAGAAAGTGGAGCAAGATGGTTGTGATGAACGGGCTTTATTTTACACACACTCTGAGCACAGGCAGGAGGGGAGGTCATTCTCCCAGACCTCCATTTAAATCACGGTTACACACACATAATAAATCTTGCCTATGAAATACTGCTGGGTCATTATAACGCAGTTATAATTACACAGCAGTATAATAACTCAGTAATAACATTTAATACACACACACAGTAACGTTTTCAACTGTCAAAGCATGCTGGGAAACCCCTGCCCCCCTTAACCTGGCCCCGACGTTACACTACATTGTAGTGTCTTCCGGCAGGAGGCGGGGCGCAGCTGGTGAGGATGCTCTGAGTGGTGCTCTCAATAAGTTGATAATAGGTAAACAGGTAAAGTCCATGTGGGCAAACACAGATGGGGCCAACATGGAACCCATGGACAAACCTACATGGACCCATAAGACAGCCCAGATCTAACCAGTGTTGGGAGTAACACATTACAAAGTAACGCATTACTCCTAACACTGGTTAAATCTGGGCTACTTTTGCAGTGACGTGCTGTGTATCGAAATTACATTATTTGTTTTATTAATACGGATAGATATTTTTAGCACTAAAATACAGTAGATGATCATACAACTTGCAGTTGCTAGACACCCTCCTCATCAGCTGCCAACTGGGGATGAATACACAGTTTCGGTGGCTATTGGCGGGACAATGGCCATCCCCAGCGCCACCAGCTGCCTCAAGCCACTGGAGGTTGTCATGCCAAAGGCAAAGGCAAGCAAATAAACTGACCCTACCGTAACTGATGCAGCCGTCACACAGTCTCCTCCGCTGGCCCGTTTCCTGTCCTGCCCCAGTTCATATCACAACCTGGTGAAGAAATGCCGTGGCGACTTCTCATATCGAGCCCTGATCACCTGTTGTTCAAGAGGCGAGTAGCTCCTAACAGCTCCTACCTCTGTGGTTAAACATGAGTAGTTTTTGAGCAAGAAGCTCGCATTTAATGTCCGCAATAAATGCATTTAAAGTTTTCTTACACACACAGAAAAAGTGATTGTGATTTGTTGCAGTAAAGAACAGCTTCTTCTAAGCAGTGAACTTTCTGTGCATTCAGTTTTATTTTATCTTATTCATTTACATGCTGTTGTGATATGCAACTATTTCATGGAAGTAAATCCTCTAAATATGCATTTTTAATGGGCTGGTCTAGGTGTGTCAAACATATGGCTCATGGGCCAAAAATGGCCCACCAAGGGATCCAACATTTTCTCTGTGAATTTACAGCTTTATTTCTAGTAGACTTTTGACTTTCTACTGATTACAATAGTTTG
The DNA here is from genome assembly GCA_020510985.1 of Pholidichthys leucotaenia. Taxonomy (NCBI): domain Eukaryota; kingdom Metazoa; phylum Chordata; class Actinopteri; order Cichliformes; family Pholidichthyidae; genus Pholidichthys; species Pholidichthys leucotaenia. The sequence goes on from CM035843.1 coordinate 418,845,284, forward strand.
TGTAAATCAGACATTTTTTCTCTGTAAGATGAGACTTTTTTTCTCATCAGTTTGCTTTTTCTTCTTTTTTTCTGATGAGAACAAGCGGCCCTTGATCTTGCTGTGTGTGCAAGATGATTTAAGTATGAATTTAAAAGTAATGTGAAAGTTACTTTTCCAGGTAACTAGTTATTTTAATCATGCAGCCACTCAAAAGAAAAAACAGCAGTCCTAATTAATTAGCGCCCCTCGGGCCACATGCTGCCCAGAACTGCATGTTTGACTTTTAAGTATAAATTTAAGAAAAAATATGAAGGAATGACGGTCCACAAGTGCGCACACAAACAACGCGCATGACCATCATCCACGTGGAGTTCAGAAGTGCCCCACCCTTGTGACCACTCCAGCCAGCAGGCAGAGTGTGTCGCTAGCGTTGCTGTCCGAGAGAAGCATGAGCTTATTAAAGTACTTTAAATGCGGAAAAAAGCAGAAGAGTTATGTAAGCAGTGGAGGCATTTATAGTGGTTTTCACCCACTGGTAACAGGAACAATAATGAAGAGTCACTTAGTAAACAGGTGTGGTTAGGCTTCATATGCAGCCTTCATATGGAAAGGCAAGAGTGACTGATGAATCACTGAGAATTGATTTCACCAGCTACTACAATATTTACTAATTTATGTTCATTATTATGTACCTGGCAGGTTAAGATGACTGAAATTCATGAAGTCAGCGGCTTTAATCCGTCAGCAGCCTTCAGACAAACTAAATGTGCCAATATTTGGATTTCAAAATAAGGGAGGTTTCTCCTGCTGTCTGGGTGGTGAGGAGATTTCTAAAAAAACTATAAATATATGGAAACATTATTACAGAAATAACTGAATCTTTGGTAATTTAAGTTAATTTATTTCATTAAATATAATTTTATTAATATTTTTTCTTTGAAATCAGAGTAAAGTTATTGTTCTATTCTGGCTCTGCAGACTTATTGTCAAAAGTGTAAACTGTATTAGGAAAAAAAGTCAAAATTTTACCACAATTTGTTTCAAATTTGTAAAAAAAAAAAAAAAAACAAGCAGTAATTTTATTTTAAAAAAAAAACAGACAAAAATTAGCCATAAAATACTCCACAAATTTAAAATGAAGTCTCAAATATACAAGAAAAGTCAATCTTACAAGACAAAATTACAAATTTGCGTAAAATGGTTTCAAATTTAGATAAATTTACAGAGAAAAGTAGAAACCTATAAGAAAATTGTTAATAAATTTTGGAGAAAAACCTCAAACCTTCAAGACTGAAGTCATTAGTCAAGTTTTTAAGTGGGTGCTTTTTGCATCCTTATTTCCTTACTTAAGCCCATAGCTCCCCATGGGGCATAGGCCACTGGCGACCCCTCGTCATCTCACTCGGTTCTGGGCTGCTCTCTCTGTTCCCTTCCAGTTGGTTCCCTGCTGTTTCAGCTCCACCTCAGTGTCTCGTCTCCAGCTGTTTCGAGGCCGGCCTTTCTTTCTCTTCCCCTGCAGATTCCAGGTCAGGACTTGGCGTGTGATGCTGGATGCTGGTTTCCTGAGGTTGTGTCCAATCCAGTCCCACTTCCTCCACAGAATCTGTTCTGCCACTGGTTTCTGTCCAACTCGATCCCACAGGTCTTCATTTCTGATCTTCACCGGCCACTTTTTGCATCCTTAACTCTACTAGAAATTTTTGGTTGACTGATATGCGTGTAATGGAATGTGTAGTTATAAAAAGAGGTTCCTTCTCACACGTGTGATGATTTAAAACAAAACAAACCACAATAGTGGATGTGCAATGTTTGTTCATGTTATCAATCTTTTCTTGGAGGGTTTGTGCACTGAAGTGTTTGACAGTTCATTCTTTATTCAGCTAAATGCACTTTGTGATGTGCCAAGGTCAATTATGACCAGGATATAGCATATTTTATTTCAAAAGGGAAACAAATGTTAATGCTACTAACAGTGCACATTGAGTTTTTATACACTTTGAGATATGCCTGAGTAAGATGTGACCAAAATGGTTTACAGAATTCCCCCCCAATTCTATTTATTTAGTTGCTGTTCAAGAGGAAAAATATTTCTACTACTTTAAGTTCTGCTCAACCCCAGCACTGTTATTGTGTTTATGCATGTTTGATGTGTCTTTGTCATGTGCCAAGCACACATTTAAAACCAAGACAATGAATAAAAAGTGCATATTTTTCATCATATTGATCTGTGTTGGTTTGAAATCTGAAATCAAGACATGTAATGGGGCCAGACATGTTCAACAATCTGTTGAATGACAAATTGTGGCCCAACTGATTCTGTAATTGAATAGCCTGTTATATTACAGCCGTGGACAAAATTGTTGGTACCCCTCTGTTAATGAAAGAAAAACCCACAGTGGTCACAGAAATAACTTGAATCTGACTGTGACGACAGAGTGTCGCCACTGTATGGTCTGTGTATTGAATATTATGTGTGTAAAGGATTTATATTTGTAAATGTCAATTTGTATATGATGGGAAAAGTGCACATATAATTGTACAATGTGTTCTGACTGAATTGAATCCTTTTTGTGAGATAATTGTGGATTAATTATGCTAATTAGGTGAAGCAATTAATTAATCTTAAAAACCACGTACCTTTGCCAGTATGCTTCCTGGAGGTATACGGACAAAAGACTCCTCGGGGGTTTGAGGGCCTTTTAAAGAATACTGGCAGGAAGAAATCATATGATGGTTGAGTAGAGGGGAATTTAATATGTAAATAGGGGTTTAAAGTATTTATTGTATTATTTATGGTGTATTTATTGGTGTTATTTATTCTGTAAATATTGGGGAAATATTTATGCATTTATGACTCTTAGATATTATTGGGTATGTGGAAAAGTATGAAAATATTTATTGTCTTACTTGGGATTATGGTATGTGCCAATTAGAGTAATTATCTCACTGTGTATATTAACAGGTGTTTTCATTTGGTTACTGTGGGGTGTCGGATGTGCATGGGAATTATTGCCTGTGAAGATTATTGGAATAAAGAGAAAAACTGCTGATAGCAAACTGTTTGGAAGCCTCCGCTCTTTCTCTGGTGCCTTGTCTGCTCGGTCATAGTGACAATTGGTGTCAGGAGTGGTCCGTTTTTGACATTTGGCATCAGGAATGGTTCATACCCGCTAATTGGTGACGTTTGGTCAAAAAAAAGGTGCTGTCAAAAGAAGGAGTGATAACACAGGACAAGAGGAGCGATGGCAAAAAGGAACATGAAGAAACAACAGGAGCAATTAGAGGATTTGGACACTAGCATGGCAATTAAGGAGCAGGGGACCAGTGGACTAGACAAGCTGGGAGAACTGATGAGCTTGGTGAAGTCCGTGGTGTGCTCACTGACAGTCCGAGACCATCAGATGGAGGAAGAAGCCGCTCTGCAAGAACAAAGGTGGCAGTCTGTGCAGCATCAATTTAGCCAGATGCAGTCACAAATGACGGAGCTGAGAGAGGAGTATGGGAGCCGGGCTGAACGCAGCAGTGACAACGGCACTTCAGGGGAAGATCCCAGGGTGACGGCCAGTCGGTTCGGCCCGCAGGAGGAGGAGCTACCACTGCAGGTGCAGCCGAGGACAGCACAGATACACCGCGAGCCCAGGCTGAATCTGCTCTCTCCCGATGATGACATCGAGCATTATCTGGTGACATTTGAGAGGATTGCTTCGGTCTGCCACTGGCGTAAGGAGGGGCTATCCAGTTGGTTCCTCTGCTCACTGGTAAAGCACGTAGTGCATATGTGCTCATGGACATCGCTGACACGGACAATTATGATAAAGTGAAGGAAGCAATTTTAAATAAGAATGAAATAACACCCGACACCTATAGGAGAAGGTTTTGTGCCCTGGATGTTCATCAGGACGAAACCCCCCTTGAACTGTATGTTTATTTAAAAGACCCGTTCAATAAATGGATTAAACCAGAGACCTCAACGGTGAAAGACATTGTGGAGCTGTTGATTTTGGAGCAGTTTCTGCAGATGGTGGACCCGGAACTGGGAGTCTGGATACGAGAGCAGGACCCGAAGACTGCGGAGGACGCGGCTCGTCTTGCGGAAGTCTTCCTGTCAGCCAGGTCTGGGAGCAGGAGACCTACTCTCAGCCGTGACGGCTCTTTCACCTCACGGAGTTAAGTTTGATGGGGGTGAAAGGGGTGGTCAAGCTCAAAATAGACTGTATTCCAGCTCCAGTCAAGTCACTGTTAGCAAACATAATGGGAGTAGAAAGTCACATTTTGTTTCTGGTCAAGATATACACTGTTACCGGTGTAACAAAATCGGCCACACACAGTATTCATGTCCTGCCATAAAGAATACTAAACCGTCATTGTTATGTTCAGTTCCTAGACCCACTCTTTCAGCCCCAGTTCACAGTGAAATGTATAAAACAACGGTGTTGCTTAATGGTCAGTGTGAAGAGGCCCTTTTAGACTCAGGTTGTTTTCAAACTGTTGTGCTGCCCAGTTTGGTCCCTAGGGATTTGTGGAATGAGTCTGGAATAAATATCAGTTGTGTCCATGGGGATAAAAAGCTGTACCCGACCGCTGAGGTTTATTTAACAGTGGGGGTCAGACTTATCTCCTTCCTGTAGCTCTTGTGCCTGATTTGCCATATTCAGTGATCCTTGGCAATGATGTTCCAACTTTGTTGGACATCATACAACAGGTTAGGGAGGAATACCAAACTGAGGAGAGACAGGCAGGTGGCGCTGTTGAGGAGAGAGTAAAGGCACCTGTGGTGAAAAATTGTAATATGGTGACAACCAGGGCGCAGAGGGCTGCCAGTGTTCTTCAGGAGCTGCCTTTTTATGATTCTGGGATAGAGGCAGGTCTGGTTAAGCAACCAAAATCCAAGGTTCAGAGGAGAAGGGACAAGGTTTTAGCTTCAGTTAAGAACTTGGGGGAGGAAGCATCACAGCTAAGCCAGTCAGTAGATTTTAACATTCCTTCTGACATAGCTGCGCTGCAGAAAGCTTACCCATCACTAAAACCTTGGTTTGAGAAGGTCTCTGAGATTGACGGTGTGAAACAGGGCAGAGTGGACTGTTTGGCTGAGGCCGAGTATGTCATTAGAGATGGCATTCTGTACCAACAGCAGGGTGAAGTTAGGGCCATAGTTTTGCCACAAGGCCTCATACAGAAAGTGATGGAACTGGGACAATGTTATCCCTTGGGCAGGTCATCTAGTATTCCAGAAAACGTTGCAGAGAATTGCTAGAAGATTTGTGTGGCCAGGAATGTATACCCAGGTGAAGGAGTTTTGTGCAACATGTGAGACATGTTAAATTACATCATCTAGGGGAGTAGCCCGGGCCCATCTTCATCCATTACCAATTATTGGAACACCATTTGATAGGATAGGGATGGATATAGTTGGCCCCCTAGAAAGAAGCTCCTCGGGTAACAAATACATTCTTGTCATATGTGACTATGCTACTCGGTACCCAGAAGCCTTCCCGCTGAAATCTATTAAGGCTAGGCAGGTGGTTAACTGCCTTATTCAGTTATTTTCAAGGGTAGGCATATCCAAAGAGGTCCTGACAGACTGTGGGACAAATTTCCTGTCAAAACTTCTGCAGCAGGTTTACAAACTGTTGGGTATTAAGGGAATTAAGACCATCCCATATCAACCTCAGACTGATGGACTGGTGAAACAATTTAACCAGACTTTAAAGAACATGCTGCGGAAATTTGTTTCTAGTACGGGCTCTGATTGGGACCAGTGAGTACCGTATTTGCTGTTTGCGTATCGGAAGGTGCCCCAGGCTTCAACAGGGTTCTTACCTTTTGAACTACTTTATGGTCGTCAGGTGAGGGGCCCACTGGATTCATTAAAGGAGCACTGGGAGAGGCCTCCGAGTGATCAGGACGATGTGGTCTCTTTCGTTATTAAAATGAGACAAAAACTGGATCAGATGACTGCTTTGGCTCAGGAGCACATGAGGATGGCGCAGAATAAACAAAAGACATGGTATGACAAGAAGGCCAGGAAGAGGGTTTTTCACCCAGGTCAGCAGGTGTTGTTACTGCTGCCCTCTTGTGACAGTAAGCTTTTGGCTCAATGGCAGGGGCCTTACGAAATTTATAGGAAACTGAGCTCTGTGACATATGAACTATACAGTATATGCCTGATAGAAAGACAAAATATCAGTGTTTTCACATTAACTTGTTAAAGGAGTTTCAGCAGCCTGTGCATCAGCAGCAGCAGCCTGGTCATCAGCAGACGCGTCATCAGCTCCTGATTTGTGCTACCGAAGTGGATGAGGAGAGAGAACAATCCTTTCCCATGAATGTGACAGAGTTCTTTTCTTTTCATGTGTCTCATTTACAGGATGATCAGCAGAGACAATTAGAGGCACTAATAGATCCAGATTTGTTTCAGGAGAGACCTGGTTTCACCACATTTGTCCACCATAAGGTACATTTAAAGAAAGAGGCTGTCCCCCGTAGGAAGTCCTATAGGATTCCTGAACGGTTGGTCCCAAAACTGAGGCAGGAGATTAATGTGATGTTGCAGCTGGGAGTGATCGAGGAGTCGGTTAGCGAATGGTGCAGTCCAATTGTGTTGGTCCCCAAAAAGGACGGTTCCTTGAGGTTCTGCATTGACTTCAAATACTTGAATGCAGTTTCCAAGTTCGAGTCATACCCCATGCCCTGAATTGACGAGTTGCTAGAGAAAGTGGGCAGGGCTAGGTTTATTTCCACATTAGACCTAAGCAAGGGGTATTGGCAGGTGGCCTTGGCACCGGAGACGAAGGAACTGACAGCCTTTAAAACACCGTATGGCTCTTTCCAGTTTAAGGTTATGCCATTTGGCCTCCAGGGGGTACCGGCAACATTCCAGCGACTCATGGATCAGGTATTAGGAGGAGTGTCAGATTTTGCAGCTGCCTATCTAGATGATGTAGTCATCTATAGTCAGACCTGGAAGGATCACGTATCACATCTTCGGCTGGTCCTGCATTTAATTAAGGAGGCAGGTCTGACTATTAACCCTCACAAGTGTGCATTTGGGCAGTAGCAGGTGGAATACCTGGGTCATGTGGTTGGTGAGGTGGTTATTAGACCACGAATGGGCAAGGTGGAGGCTATTCAGGCCTATCCTGTCCCTACCACTAAAAAGAAGGTGCGATCGTTTTTGGGTCTGGTAGGGTGGTATAGTAAGTTCATTCCCCATTTTGCTGAAAGAGCAGCAATCCTGACTGACCTCACAAAGGCGTCAGCACCAAATAGGGTAAAATGGACAGCGGGGTGTGAGAGAGCTTTTGAAGATTTGAAGGTGCGATTTCTGGGGATAAGGTTCTCTACAGTCCGGATTTCACCCATCCATTTATCTTGCAGACAGATGCTTCAGGAGTTGGCATCAGAGCAGTACTTCTCCAGGAGGTGAGGGGAGAGAGACACCCAGTACTGTTTCTGAGCCGTAAATTGTTGGACCAAGAGACCAGATACTCTACGGTGGAAAAGGAATGTCTGGCCATGAAATGGGCTATAGGGTCTCTTAGATATTATCTACTTGGACGTCAGTTCACATTAGAAACGGATCATCAGGCCTTACAATGGCTTAATAGAATGAAAGACACTAATAATCGTCTGACAGGGTGGAATCTGTCCCTACAGCCCTATAACTTCACAGTTCAGTATGTGGCAGGGAAGACCAACCTTGTGGCAGATAGCCTCTCCAGAGTACATGACTCATAGGGCGCTTTTCCACTAGGGTCAGTATAGTACGGTTCGGTATGGTTCGGCACGGTTTGTCCGCTTTTCCATTAGGCACCATTAGTCCTTACAGTTCTGTTTTTTTAGAACTATTCCTATTTTTTCGGCACTACTCCAGAGCAGGTCCAAAGTGTACCGGCACTGTTACGTCAAGCCACTGCTGGCCACTATTGGTCCGGGTGTAGCGTCATGACGTTACGCTGACTTTCCAGAATCACTGGCTGGCCGCCATTTGCAATTTTTTGTCCATGAGCCCGCGAACAAGTGATATTATAAACAACAACGATAGAATGGCTTAACAGAAATCAGCAGAAATCAACACCGCGGTCCAGCAGAGTTTTCTGTGCGTTTCGGCTGATGAGAGAATGCAGAGGGAAGCAGACTGAGCTTGCAGTGAGGAGTACAAGCAGACGCACTAGAAAATAGACGGAGACGCACCGGGAATTAGACCCAGCCACCCAAATTGAATTGAATGTACGGCCGCGACAGCACCCAACTTCAGCAGTTGAAGCTGTGATATTGTTATATAGAGGACGGTGAGTGATGTGATATTCATGTTTTATGTAATTTTTCCCAGCAGTGGAAAGTTCACTTTGGACAGATGAAAACTTAATTGTGTTTAAACAATGACCTAGCTCAATGCTACGTCCGTCGTGGTATGTAGCCTTTGTGTTGACAATATCTGATGAAATAAGCTAGTTGTAATCCTGGTTAAAAAGGTGTTTTTTTTACATGTTGCACTTTCGTGCTGTGCATGCACTTAAGGTGTGTGTATTTTCATTGTAGAGTCCAGACAGGATCTGCTCGGAATGGCGATGTTTTGACAGCAATGCATTCTGACAGGTAAGCTGCACATCTTGTTATTTATAGTCAAATCTTTTGCTTTTTAAGTTAAAGTATAGGTAAAATGCCATATTTAAAGTAGCACAATTTCCACTTAATATGAAAGGGACTGAACTGAGATTTATTTGATTGTGTGAATATTAATTACATAGTCATTAAAAATGATCCTTTGAGTTATAGTCATAATAGTGTATCTTGCACTTTGGGGAATGGGAGTTGTTCAGTCACCATTAGAATTTAGTTTATATGTGTAGTTTATAGTATTTCATCTTTAACCCCTTGCACTCTGGTCAATTTCCCTAAAAACGCCTAAAAATAACGTACCCAAAGTAAATCAAAAGCTGTTCTTCAACCCTTTGCAGCATTTTCATGGGGTTGGTCTCATTTAAAAGAAAACACTTTGAATTTTTTGGCAAAACAGTCATAATCTCTCTAAGTGTTCCTGCCACTGAGTAACAGTCATCTAAACATACTGAACTTGAAGAAAATAAATTTCGCCTGGGTGTTTTTTGGGATACAAATGCTTGCAAATAACACACAGCTGTCAGATCCGGGCTGGAAAATGCAACAGAAATGTAGAACCAAGTGTTATCCAGCTGAGGTCAAAATTTTGTAACAATACCACAAAAAATGAATATATTACACAGCTTTTTTTTCAGGTTGTTCCCAGGCGTTTTTGAACTGTGCCAAATTGTGCCAAATGGCACAGTTTGGAAAAACGTCTGTAACTTTTGAATGATTCAATATAGAAGCTTCATCTTGGGCTCTAATGAAAGGTGACACTCAGGACTGTGTGTGTGTGTGTGGGGGGGGTTGTTTATTCATTCATGAATGAATGAATGTACAAACAAGCCCCCACACACAAAGAAGCATGCCACGTAAAAAAATGTGTGGCTTTTTTTTTTTTTTTACAAGAAAAAATAACCTACAGTGTACTAAAAATTATACTAAAATATCTGTAATGAAGAGGATAACAACTCCCCCCCCCCCCCCCCGCTACAGAGGACGGACATCGTCCGATGGCGGGGACGGTGCGCCGATCGGTCAAAAGTCATTTTGATTACAATTTTCAGGGATAAAGAATAATTTAGCTTATAACACTTACCTGTCCACAACAGCAGTGTCACTGGCGAACTTCTCTTCCTCATTGTCAGACGAACATGACGCTGGTCCGCTTGTTATGACTCGTGGTTCTGGTCACGCGACCCGGTCAAACCATGATTCCATTATTGTGGTTTTGCGCTTCCATGATTGCGGTTTTGGCGAACGATTTTTCAAAACAAATAAGAACAGTAGTAAGAAAAAAAGACTGGTGAACGCGTGTCACCCAGCGGCTTACACAAAACAGATTTTACGCACGGGACGCACACTTTCAATCGTCAAACTTCTCTGCTTCAATTGGCTCGCTGTATTTGCAGCAGTTGGTCCTTCTTGCTAGGTTTTCAGTCACTGGTTCTTCAAGGTTTCAGAAACCCAATTCAAGGCTCTTATTAGTCAAATGAGAGGTCAATCAAATCTAAACCAATCAAAGCACTCCTTTGGCTTTCTGTTCGGGGCTGTGTCTGTAGTGGAAGAACGGAAATGCAGCTTTGTTTTTTCAGTGCGCTCTGAGACGCATAGTGTGCGTCCTAGTGCGTATGAGGGCGCGCTATGATGCAGAGACGTGACCGCCCGCGGTATCCCGGAGTGCAAGAGGTTAAACTCATCCAGTAAAAAAACACATTACAAATATTTGAGACCCATTGTAGTGCTTCCTTTTATACTTTAGCAATACAAGCACAAAACACCACCCACACTTGAAACCAGCAGTGGCTAAACTTTTATTGATAACGTTATTTCACACCATCACAACAACTTAGTATCTAAACTCAGTGTAAATGGTGTAGAGATTGAAAGGGTATCCAAAATTAAAATCCGTGGCATAATAATAAAAAACTGTGTTGGAAGTCACATATTAAAGGTAAAATATGCAAATCAATTGCAATACTACACAGAGTGAAATATTTGCTGAATCAACCCACACTATATACCTTGTATCATTCATTAATACTCCCATACATGACATATTGTACTGAAGTATGGGGAAATACATATAAAACAAACATATATCCAGTCTTTATGCTTCAGAAGAGAGCTATTAGAATAATAAACAAAGCTGCTTACAGGGAACCAACAAACCCACTTTTTCTTAAATTAAAAGCTCTCAAGTTGAAAGATCTGGTTGACTTTAAAACTGCAGTAATAATGTTTAAAGTGAAGAATCTATCACTGCCCACAAATATCCAAAAGTTGTTCCAAATAAGGGAGGAACAAAATCATTTCAGAGGAACATGTATATTTCAAAAACCTTCAGTGAGAACTACCACCAAGCAACACTGTGTTTCAGTGCAAGGAGTCAGATTATGGAACGATTTTGGACCTGAATTAAAATCATGTACAACGCTTGGACAATTTAAACAAAAACTAAAGGAAGAAATACTCCAAACATATATACAAGACGACATGTAAAATCACATCAGGATTATCATATCCAGTCTGTGTTGTGTTGTTGCTTAGTTTTTGTCACGTTTTGTCTTGGCTTTGTTCTGATTTGTAATCACTCTTATTTTATTTTCTTCTTGAATTCTTTGATGGAACATGGGTGGGCAATATAAGCTCTGGCTTCAGTCATTACCCATTTTGGATAACTTATGTTGAATTGTATAATCCAAGGAGTTCCTGTTTAATTTGACCTTATTGGGATTTTTTTTTCCTTTGTTATATTATTCTGTTCCTTTCTTTTAATCTAAGCTATCCGAAATAAAGATTCATTCATTTCTCAAATATGTTTTAAACTTGCTTTAATTATCCACCACCCATTTCTGTCTTTCATCTAGGCAAGAGGAAAATGATCCACCCAAACCAGACCTTGCCTCACTATTTACAGAGATGCAGGCTGAAGATCTGCTGAACCAGGACCAGTACGAGGGGCCGATCCAGTTGCTTCTCAGTGAGGCAGCGTGGCCGGCGTGCGTGACCCATTCCAATTTCTTTTTTTTTTTTTTACAGTTTGAATTTTGCACATTCTAAATAATCTGGAATTTGCTGCTGATTGTAATAAACAATTTAGTGACTTATGTGTTTGCATCATGATTTTCTATTTTGTCTGTTAAGACACCGGTGGGAAAAGAGTCAACAGTACAAACCATTTATCAGTGACTTTGAAAATAAAGGCTCATTATTAAGAAAAGTAACCAAAACAATTATTTGCTGAAGACTGTATTGTTGGATGTGCCAGTGCAGAAGACACTGCACACTTTAGTGATAGTTCCAGTATATGGAGGAATTTTGGGCCATATTAGCATCTGTATTTCCTAATGATGGGATAGAAGAGAGATCCTGCAGGGTCTTGGCCCTCCATGGCACATGATTGGACACCCCTGAGTTAGGGTTTAATGGGATTTAACATTTTAACACAAACTGCTTTATGGGTCAGTTGGCAGACTTACACCAAACCAAAAGTGATTTGTCAAACTGCTGGACTGTTCTTAGACAGCTTTTCCAATCTCTATATTTAATTTGTCACTTGGTGGTAACCTTCACACACAAAACAAAATAGAGACATCTGCAAAAGTACAAAGGTTTATTGTTAAAATTCCCACGGCAATACTACATGAATACATGTATAGTTCACTGTTGATGCAGAGAATATATATTTATACAGTATCTACATGTAGTCAGCAATACTCAATATGATATATTTCCAGTTAATCCACGTATTTCTCCATGTAACCTTGTGACTGCATTATTTTAATTGCTTTTAATCCTAGATCTATTTGTTTTGGCTTAAAATGCATCATAATTGTTAAATATATCTTATGCCTAATTCAGTACTGTTAAGCTAAACATTTCTACAGACATTCTGCAGTTTCTAACCACTTTGCGTTTGTGAAGTTGGGGTCACATCACTGTGTTGCACGTTCACGCCGACCATTTGAAGTGATATTTTTGCCACAAGAGAGCCATCTGAAACACACACACAGAGAATACATATTTTAGTACCTAATATCGATAACTTGCCAATATTACAATGTTGTATGGCGGACTTAAAAGCAAAGTAGCATTAGCATTCATTAGCTTACAGTCATATGTAATGTAGTTGGTATCCTCATGTCTTCTCCTTTATACTGCTCTATGGTTTCCTAAACGCTCCAGTACTTTTCCAGAGCGTGTCGTATTGCGGGTTTGCCTTCTGTTCTCCGTTTTTGCCTTTGTTCTGGCAAAAACAGCCAGAGAACGCAGACACCTCGTATCCTGCCAGCTTGTGTTTTGCGTAACATTACTCTTGTTTTACATAGCGGGAGGGAGAGGGTTGCGCCGCCTCCCTGAAACTATATTCCCACCCACTTCAAATGGGACCTAGTGCAGTGGAAACACAAAGCGGGCCAAACTGTACTGTCCCGTCCCGAACCATACCGTACTGACCCTAGTGGAAAAGTGCATAGAGTACTGTACTCTCGGGAGATGGGGGGAGGAAATGTGACTATGGGGTGTCGCCACTGTATGGTTTGTGTAATTGAATATTATATGTGTAGAAGGATTTATATTTGCAAATGTCAACATGTATTGTATTGTAAAAATGCACATATAATTTCAGAATCTGTTTGAGTGGAGTGAATCCTTTTTGTGAGATAATTGTTAATATTAATTATGTTAATTGGGCGAGGCAACTGTATAATCTTAAAACAACGTACCTTTGCCACTATGCTTCCTGGTGGTGTCCGGGTGAAAGACTCCTCAGGGGTTTGAGGGCCTTTTAAAGGACGCCAGCAGGAAGAAAATATATGATGGTTGAGTAGAGGGGAGTTTAATATGTAAATAGGGGTTTAAAGTATTTATTGTATTATTAATGGTGTATTTTTTGGTGTTATTTATTCTGTAAATATTGGGGAAAGTATTTATGATCTTTTAGATATTATTGGGTATATGTGGGAAGATGAAAATATTTATTGTCTTACTTGGGATTATGGTATGTGCCAATTAAGTTGATTATCTCACTAAGTATGTGTATAACAGGTGTTTGTCATTTTTGGTTTGTTGGTTGGGTGTCGGATGTTCACTGTAAGTTGTTGCCTATGGATTATTTGGAATAAATGGAAATTGCTGATTGCAAACTTTGGAAGCCTCCGCTCTTCTCTGGTGTGCCTTGACTGCTCGGCTATCGTTCGTGACACACACACAAATAAGAGTGTAATGGTGTTTGCGTGTGAGTTTAGTAGTGTATGTGTAAGACAATGATGGTAGATGTGTAAGCAAGTATGAATTATGGCTCAAAGGGCCTCTCATAGAAGATCATGCTGCACACATCACTGTAGAGACACTTTTCACACAAGTGACACTCAGAATTGACTCACAGGAGATTGTGAAAATGAAACTTTTTGTTGCTTAAGCACATTTTGAGTGATTTCGACACTCCACAGGGACTCTACAGTTTGGTACTATTAAAACAAAACTCCCCAATGTCAAATAGGGTAGAATAAAGATCCAGCTGTAGGTGTGATACAGTGAAGTTGAATGAAGACATTTTCATAGAACAGGAAAGAAAATGTGGCCAGAAAGCTCTGGAAAAAAATAAGACATTCACAATTATCAGTTTATCTTGACATGATGAACCTACGTTCCATTGTTATGACAACTTTTGTGTGGTTAGCACAGGCTGCAGTAGCAAACATGCTACTCACCCTCTGAAGAGCTTTCTGCAGCTCTGAGCACAGCGGAAACTGCACTTTAAAAGGGTCCATCCATCCATCCATCTTCTTCTGCTTAATCCTTTTCGGGTCGTGGGGGGCTGGAGCCTATCCCAGCATCTTTGGGTGAGAGGCAGGATACACCCCGGACAGATCGCCAGTCCATCACAGGGCCAACACAGAGAGACAGACAACCATTCACTCTCACAGTCATACCTAAGGACAATTTAGAATCCCCAGTTTGATGCCAGTTAACCTAACTTGCATGTTTTTGGCATGTGGGAGGAAACCGGAGAAATCCTGGAGTAAACCCACGCAGACACGGGGAGAACATGCAAACTCCAAACAGATCACTGTTGGTCGGGGGCTGGGATCGAACCCAGGATCCCCCAGCCAAGGGTGAGTTGCTGTGCTGCCGCAGTGCTAACCACTCCGCCACCACGCTGCCTTTTTTTAAAGGGGTCACCAGATTAAAAGCCTGATCGGAATAAAAATGCTTCATGTAATCACGCCAATCTGAATATTCTGACCCGATCACACTCATTTGGATCAAAATTTCCTTCCGATTGAGACGGGTGTCTTATGCTAATTGTTAATCCGAATGGTGTGCATATAAACACTTATTCCAAAGTTTGGGTAGAAAATATATGTTTACTGCACGTCTGTATGTCAGCCACACGTTAACGTGATGTATTTCCACCTTTACAGCAGCTAGTGGAAGACATGGCGGGAGTAAAACAAAACTGGTCTGTATTGTCCTGCTGTCTCCCTCTGTTGGTCATATGCAGAAGTTTGCACTGCTGGGCTTGTAGCTTCATTATGGAGACCAGCAGAAGCAAAAGTACAGTCTGAATAACACAATCCAGCTCCATTTCAAAAAGACAGACACAAAGCGGGGTCTGTTTACATCGGAAGTTGCTTCTTCTTCTACCATTTCCGGAATGTTGGATAATTGTGTGCATGTCAAAATGATTTAGTCCGTTCAAACGTGTGACACATGGAAACGCACATTCTAATCGGATCAGCTTTTTCAGGATCCTTGTAAACAGTAAAGTTCGGATCTGAATTGTAATCAGATTGAAGAAATTTTGCATATGTAACCATGGCTACTGACAGAAAACTTGCATTTTTGTAGGTTTAACCTTCTGAAATGCATCTATAGGTCATGTGATTATCAAAAAAATTATTAACACTCCTTTCTTAAAACAAAACAGCATTCATCTCATTTTTCTCTCAGAGAAACGGTTTACCTGCCTACTGCTCCGTTACCATGAGCTACCATGTAGTGTATGGGGCGGCGACTCGCTCCATTTCACTGACCCCAGGAAACACAGCTACTGTCAGCAGTGAAAGCTACAGTGGGAGGTCAGTCCTCTGGGGGTTCTGTGCATTAACTTTCCTTCCCACATTCTATTATACTGAGCACCAAGATAGAAGGTGGAAAGTACCTTTTTATATGGTCTTTGGTATGACCCGGCCGGTTATAGATAGGCAGGGAGCCAAAGGAGCCAACATGTGGTACTAGGAAGATAGCTTACTAAGCACAGGTCATTTACTTTAGATTTCAGTCACCCCAATAGAGATTCTGGTTTCCACCTGGTTCACTAATCCACAGTCAATAATAGAGCTCACGTCATTCTGTCTTACTGCATTATATTTTTGCCGTGACGTTTCATTGAACTGTTAGCATTAGCTTGGGTAATGTTGGCATCAATCAGCAACTGTATTAGGAGCTTGCCTCAGCAGGGAGGAGGTGACGGACAGGCCACCTCTTCATCCAGCCTGTTTTGATCACCATTTTCTATAAATTCTGTTCACCCCTACTGGAATCCTTGTTCATTTGCAGTACTTAACCATGTACGTTGTTCTTGGACAGTATTTAGCTTATTTTCTTGTAGTTTTATCTCTAACTGGCACCAAAGATGAGATGATCGCGTCGGGAGTATAAAGATAACTTTCAGACAGGCACTTTTTCCTGTTATTCTGAAATGTGTTGCTTCATGTGTGTATGACATTGAGTCATGTAGTGTAAAGAGTTGTAGTCTTGTAAGACAAGGTCCTAGTGAGGTTTCAGTGTCCGTTTCAAAGCAAGAGAAGTCTACCACTCCTTTATAACAGGTAGTTACATGTATAATATGCTTCACGCACGCTAAAAAAAAAAAGACAGCACACACAGACAACACACCCAGCTTGTTCCATTCACGTTGTGCAGTACACAGACATGAATGGGTTTTAATAGCAGAACGCAGCAGCCTCCACATCTTAACTGGCTAGGGCTCCAAGGAAACTTCAGAGCAAATAGCAGCAGGGGTTGGAATCACCGGAGGCCCCACAATACAATATTATCACGATACTTGTTCGACTCCCAGCCAGCTCTACTTCCTTTGCTGTGCTCACCTTCCATGTCCCTTGTGTACTTGTAAGGAACAAACACATGCATTCATATTCACCTGACACTTTCCTCAATTATTATGAAGTACAATATAACATTTATTATGAATGGATTGATAGAAAAAGTGTGTTTTTTCCGCTCTGGGCGACTATTTTCCATTCATTCTCCATGTAGTCCAGCGTTTACAGCACTGAGTGCCCTTGGCGCTGAAACGCTGTCAGTGGTGGCCGTTTTTTGTCGCAGCGCTCAGGGCGCTCAGAGCTGAAAAAAGTTCAACTTTTCAACTATGCCGCCATCAGTGTGTGAATGGGTGGATAGCAGGATCTGTAAAGCACTTTGGTCATCTAGAGATGAGAATAAAGGCGCTATATAAGTGAATGCCATTTACCATTTACCATTTTTCAAAGTGCAGCTGAGCTCGTCAATGTCAGACCTTAAGCAGCCAATCAGAACTGCTGCATGGGCAGGACATAGGATGCCGGTACTAGTTTGTACTCAGACTCCTGCTTTCCGTGCCATCTGGGCCGGATTATCCAGAGGGCTTACCGGGGCAGCATCTCGGGGCCCGCCTCTCTTGGGGCCCCAAAAGAAATGCTATTTTTTTGTTTTGGCATATCAACTTTTTATTTGTTGAGGTGTACGTGACAGCAGCAAGAGGGGTAAAGCTGGATTCATGCTGCACCTCTGCTGTCCACGTACGTTTAACTGGAAACCTCATGTGACGAAATCTACGTCATCGTCTCCACTCTGCTAGTGTCCGCAGTGCCTGACCGCGGACGACCGCGTGCAGCCAAAATTTTGTGACCACGCCGCCTGCCCACGACCTGAACGCGTTGAAAAGTGCATGCGCAAGACTGATTTTCCCATTCACGAGGTGGCGATATCGGCACAGCATACCAAGACAAACTAGACTAAGAAGACAACGAGGAAGTGGAAGACGAGAATAAACATACATGAATCATACATAAATACTTCAGCAGCAGCAGCATCTTCGTGGAAAAGGAGTGAAAACCGGGAAGTCAAGCAGCAGAAAGCAAGCAGTGTTTCTTCGTTGGTGAAAATCCTGGCGCATCGGCGCTACCTACCGGGCGGGAGTGAAACTACAAATGATGGTTGTGCACATGCGTCAACCGCTTGGCCTGGGTAGATGAAAAAAGTGAACATGAACAGCGCCGAGTGCATGCCGGGCTTATCCAAAATGCACGCGGACCAAGGCGGACTAGAGGGGAAATGCAGCGTGAATAAAGCTTAAAGGTATGCGCCTCAGGCAGGAGATGAAAATGTAGGCACTTCGGCACCCAGGGGGGAGAAACAAAGAGATGCAAGCGCCTTAGACGTCCAGGGGGATGAAATGTGTGACGATTTGTGCATTGAGATCTGGAGGACTGGGTGTGAATGTAGGCACTGTTGGCGCTAAGGAGGAGGAGAGAGATGGTATAAATGTATATGCTTTGGCACCTGGAGTTCAATCTTGTTGTTGGAGTGAATAAAGTCAGAATCGGCAGCTCTCAGAGGAAAAAGGTGAGTGATCCTTTTCTAAACTCAAACTGGTGAAGAACAGTCTCAGATCCACAATGAGACAGGAC
This sequence comes from Pholidichthys leucotaenia, assembly GCA_020510985.1. Taxonomy (NCBI): domain Eukaryota; kingdom Metazoa; phylum Chordata; class Actinopteri; order Cichliformes; family Pholidichthyidae; genus Pholidichthys; species Pholidichthys leucotaenia. The sequence goes on from CM035843.1 coordinate 418,863,568, forward strand.
AGACTGAATCATTTGACTCTGATGTCAGCTGAAAGCGATCTGGTGTGAAAATTGGACTTTGGTGATCTGATCGAGGACTTTGCTGCAAAAAATCTAGAAAAGTGGGCGCTTTGACTAACATTGGTTATTGATGGTGTTTTTTGGTCTGTAAGCACACAGCGCTGATGTAATGGCATTTAGATTAATGCTTTAAAAAGATTGTTGCTGTATTCTCTGGATGTGTTTTTTTCTATTATAGATTGACTCCCCAAATGCATAGTTAAACAAGAAATTCTTCTTTATGCAAGCCTTTTTAAAGGTTCAGCAGTTCACTTTAGACCAATAGTTGCATTTTGCAGCTGAAAGCTATCCAGCATATTTGCAATAATTTCAACTTGATCTTTTTTAAAATAGTTCTTTAGTCAGTACTGCAGGGGTGGTAATTTTTATTCTGTGTAATGTTCAGTAATAGATGTTAATGTGTGCATGGTGTCTTTCTGGTTTCATTCTGTAATTCCAGTTTAGTTCAGCTGTTACTATGCTCTTATATAGCATACATTTACATTTTTCCCCACTAAGGGCCCTGTGTTGTTTGGCCACAGTTTCCAGTCATTCCAGTATTGATGTTCCTTTTTGCTTTCATAAAGCTTTGACAGTACAGTTATTAAAGATTTCATGGTTCATTTGTGCTTGCGGTCAGTGCAGCAGCACCGAATTAAAGTTGTGGGTTGATAAAAGATACTGTATTTTGTCTGTTGTTAATCCTGATGGCACAATATTTTTCTGCTGTTTAAGATAAACCTAGAACTTTGTGGTCATTCTTTATTTAGTAATTTAGGACCTTGAAGGTCCAGCTGATCCATCAATGACCCCAGCTACATGGCCACAATAATCCAATAAATAGGAATAATGAGAAAATGTTAATAATTGGATTTGACATTTTTACATGCAATGAATAAACAGGTTATTGGACAATAAACTACGTGGTAATGTAATTTCTCATAAGACAATAATTACCTTTGATCTGATTATTGTTGGAAGACTACTTTAGTCTTCCGTGAAGTTGATGTTGCCAAGGTAAGATTTGCAGAGCCTTTCTCAGCTCTGTTGGCACTCCCTATGCTCTTACTATAGTAATGTGAAAAGCTCTCCGCGGCCACCAAACTTGCTACATAGGTTCAGCTCGGGATCCTGCCCTACAACTATGGGTTGTATACTTAGTCACTGCAACAGATACTGGAGTCAGCTTGTCTTGGCCTGTCCTTGCCACTGATAATACCTCTATCTGCCAAGAATGTGCTGCTAGTCCAGCAAAAGCTAGCGGTACTCAAATACTTTGCAAGCAGTTTCATGAAATAGTCAGTCAGAAAACAACTCATACCGGCTTGGACGTCGCCCGGGTTAACAAGGCCAGGAGTTCCTGGCAGTGGAGGGCCGATCAGACCTAAATGAAACAGTCATTGTCGCCCCCGACAGACTGCTATGATGATGATGATGATGGCACCAAAGGCAGCTAGCCGTTTAGCCACTTATTCATGAATGTTTCTGGTCTTATTGTACTCCAGGGACCGGTCATATTCTATCAATCACTGAAACCACACACTCCTGTCCACCACTGATTCTTTATTTCAGTCATTCTTTAAGACAAATTTACATTAATTGGCTCAGGCTAGATCTGAGCTAGAAGCTAGCCAGCTAAAGCTATGGTCACAAAGATTCTTACGAATGACAGGTTTGTAAGAATCTCCCAGTTCCTATGAATTCTGGAGTTTGCAGACATTTGTGAAGGGGGACATAGTTTCTTATGACTGTTGTTGCAAGAGTAACTTGAGACATTCTTGAGAAACGAGGTGTTCCATCATACAATGGCCCTAGACTTCCTACGGACTTCGTAAGGGTGCCTTAGGATCCTCCTACAGCATACTTATTGCCATCTTATGAAAATTTTTGTGCAACTCACGGCACTCTCAAGTTGTTGGTAGGAAGATCTTACAGCTTTTGGGACATTTTGTTGGCACAAATGTGCGAATGACATACTTCTGCCTTATGAGTGCCTCACTACTGCCTTATGCACGCTGTACGAATTTCCGTAAAAATGGGGATTTATACGGCATTTCCTACGACTGCTGTAAGAGGCTTTCAAGAACAACTTAAGGTGTTCTTGAGACATACTTATGGCCAACATCTTGTGTAGTTCTTAGACTGTTCCTATGACATTTGTATGGCCACCCTACAATGAAGGGTTTTTGTAGAAATCTTGGACAAGATCATCAACCTGGTCACGAACTTATGAATGGTCTACAGACCATGGATTCTCCTACAGCTGCATGAAATGGTCCAAAAATCGTTTGTACGATGTTCACAGCCATTCGTAAGGGTATTTGTGACTGCAGCTTAAGATTAGCTATAGTGACATAAGAGGGAGGGCGGAGTTAAATGCGGTCTTAAGAGATTTAAAGAGCCCAGCTGTTCCGAGAAAGGTTGCAAAAGATGACTCACAGTACTACTGCAATAATTAAATGAAGAAACTGACAAAAATGTGTCACATTTCATTAAGATCTGTGGGAGCTGTCAATATACAGGGGAAAAAAAACAACAGTCAATGACCCTTTTAAGTTGAAACGGTCAAAGACACAGCAAGAATGTGATTCATCGTCACACCTGGGCTGATGCAGTTCCATTGCTTCCTTTTGTGATATTATTTAAATAACCTTCTCATGTATTTAATGACTGCCCACGTTTTAATCATGACCGTGAAAGTGTTGGTTTTGGCAGGATTTATTTTCAGCAGCTCACTGAGCACATGAAGATGTACATACAGGTTCAATAGATGAGGTTTCAGTCACAAATGGAAACGATCCACCCTTACGTTACATCATCATCCACACCAACACAGGCACGTCAGCCAACATCTGTATGGCTTTGAAATTGTTTTCCAGGGAGACACAAACTCTGCAAAAAAATTACATTTAAAGTGAAAACATAGAAATACATCACTGTTTACAAGTGCATGCTTAAAGATGTTTGTTTATTGCAGTAGAACCTTGTCATGTTTAAGACGTTTTTCCATGCATCATCACAGGTATGTCAGGTTGTCACATTTTTACAAGTCAGCTTAAAATGACAAAGACAACGCCTTCAGTTAGTTTTACAAGATACAGCTTAGATTTAAAGGGAGAGATCACCTACACTCAATGTATGGATTTCAGTGAAACCTAAAGTGCTGTTTACTTATTCAGATACTAGTTCTGAAATGTAGGAGAGATCAGCTGGAATGTCTGCCTTTTCTTGGGTGCAATGGTACTACGCCCCAAAGCTCCAAAGCCAACAGAAAACTGAGCTGCAACATCAGGGCTAAGACACTCAAAAAACCCTAAAACACACAGTGGTTCATGTAGGAAACAAAACCAGCCAACTTACATCACTGTGCGTCTTTGAAGACGTTTTAAATGATAATAAAAATGCCAGGAATCTGTAGGAAAGACACGTTTTTGGAGCCAGAAGAATGCAGGTTTGTGTTTTGTCCACACACACAAAAACCCCAATAGCTGGTGGTTATTTGTTGACATAAACGTACGTTAGCTGCATTCATACTCAGAAATGGAGTGATGCCAAAAGTCTTCCTTTTCCTTTAGAGATGTGATGCCTGCTTGTGAAAACATGCTTGTTCTCTTCAGCCAGCCAACAACAAGAAACCCCAACAGCATGCATATGTTGGGAATGCATCTTATAGAGGCCGTCTGCACACTGGCAAGACATTGGCAACTGGGTACGCTGGGCCGATGTTGGGGCTCCGTGTCAGTCCTGTACTAGCACATGGACAGTCAGTCAGGACAGGCCACTGGAAGAACCCATGGAAGAGGAAAACAGGCTACTGGTTCAACACTAAAGTGAGTGGACTAACACAACTGTGGGGTGGCATTAAAATAGTAACCTGTCATCAGGAGATGTTCTTTTCCTGGAGTGTAGTCAACAGACAGGCTGATGCACAGCCACAACACCCTGTGGAAGCATGTGTGTGACAGCTAGATGGATCTGAACTAATGTCAGCAGGACACACTTATCCTTTGGTTGGGATGGACACTTGGAGCCAAAGTAGCATGTGAATAACCTCACCTGCTTATGTGCTCTTGAAGAACTCCCCACCCATGAACTGGTAATGTTGGCATGTCACAGCTGCAACAGTAGTCATACTAGTGTGGCGTGGTGAAAAAGGGGACAAAAACAGGGTCGTGTGAACACTCAAGAGGCAATATCCAGACCGACTACTGCTGTGGTCATTCACTTACTGACACGCCAATATGGCTGCTATGGTGAAGGAGAAGCTGACTCACAGGCCAGCAGTGCTGCTTTATCAAATAAACCTCCTCAGTCATTAGCAGACAGTCTTTGGCATGATAATGGTCAGCCTAGGAATACCAATAGCCAGGCACAGCAGTGGATTTGTCCATAAAATGCACATGGAGCCACAAAACTTATCTGAGATGTTCCTTGTCTAAAGACATACCCCAAATAACTCCATTATAACTCCACAAGTCTAAGGTCTACATGCATAATCAGGGTTTCTACACACAAGAAAGACCTCAGAATTTTCACCGATCATAATTAGCATTGCATATTATATGATGACTTAATTTTTCACCCAATTCTTTTTTATGTCAATGCTTTTAGCAGCATTACATCAATGAATCTATGTGCCAAGATGCCACTGAATCAGTTACGAGCTTCTTAGTTACAACAGGCCCAAATTATATAGAATTGACAATTTCTGCACAGTTTTAATGAAAAAAGACCAGGCAGACTCTATATATTTTTACTATTTAAAGAATAAAATAGTTTGTAAAAGATGTAGAACAATGTCAAATTGATGTTTAATTTGCAGTACCATGATAACCCACCAGATGGCTGCAAAAGTGCGTGAATGTACACTTTTATGAACCCTTTACGTGCTCTCTAGGCCAAAAAGAGCCAAATCAAACTGCACCATTGCTCTCTCAAACAGCTTTTTACTAGTGGGTTTTCTTAGTTAATTTGCACCGTTTTAAAAAAAAAAAGAATTTCCAGCTTTGTAAAGACAGAGTTGCTATGCAACTTATCTCATAACTGAGGTTTTTCCCCCTCTTCTGATTTTTTTCTCCCAAATATGAAATAAATATACGAGTCATTTCCTGAAAACTAACATTTTTTTCTATGTAAATTTGCAAGATTTTTCTTTTAAATTTGCAACTTTTCTTCTAAATTTCTGGCTTTTTTCCTGGTAAATTTGCTATTGATTTCTTAAAAATATACAACCTACTTCACAGAAATTTGCACATTTTTTTCTCATTAATTTGCTACTTTTTTTCTTGTAACTATGCATAATTTCTTTCAAATTTGTAATCTTTAATTTGCAGCTTTTCAGCTCCAAATTTGGCTACATTTTCCCACATAAATGACTTAAAAAAATGCAGCTTTTTCATAAATCTGGGGCTTTTTCTAGTAAATGTGTAGCTTTCTCATTTTTTTAAAATTTACAACTCCATGTATATTAGTAATTTTTCTCTCATATTTTAGAGTTTCTTTAATTTGCAGCTTTTTCTTGTCCATGAGTGAATAATTATGTCATAAACGGAGTTTTTCAGAGCTAGAGGTTGCAGAGCCCTGCTGCAGAGCAATGAGTGGCTGATCTCTCCTTGTAGCAACCAATAATGTAATATCTGCCAATAACGTAATTATTTTGGCCATTTTAAATGTAATAAAGCCAATAACACAACAATCTGCCAATAATGTAATAAAATTTTTGAGCCAATAATGTCATAAGTTATTACATTACTGGCTGCTTATTACGTTATTGGCCTAAATTATTACATTATTGGTAAAATATTATGTTACTGGCTCAAAAACTTAATTCCATTATTAGCAACTTATTACGCTATTGGCAGCTATTGCCTGATTGGTGGCTACACTCCTGCTCCACTGCCAAGTTGATCAGTCAGCTTGTCGTCCACGTCGGTGTGCGTCAGCAGCGAATAAATGAGCAGGTCAGTAGCTGGCTCAGGAGTGCATACAGTCTCCTGCCTGTAGCCAATAACCTCATTTTTATCCCTTTTACTGCAGCTTTTTCTTTTTATCCCCCCAGTACCATCTGATTTTGCTGAGCCACATGTTGAACTACGACAGCTGAGGGCACTTCTACCTTCTCGGTAACAACTGCAACCGTCACCTTCTGGTACATCACATGCTACCAATATGTAGTGTGCTGCATTAAAATATGAATTTAGGACAAGAACTAGCCAGGTAGACTCTTTAAGAACTACCAGACCTTTTTTTTTTTTTTTTTTAAACTTAATGACAACTCAAAAATGTTAAAAATGTTTATCTGAAATGCTTCTTGTCCGACAGTCCATCTCTGCAACAAGTTGTTCTTTTTTATTTCCAGATCATCAAAAATCATTAATGTTTTCTTGAATAAACCTTAACCTCATTAAAGCTCGTGACTCACTGGGCTGTGACAGCTCATGACTAGTTGGAGATTAAAAAACTTGCAACAAACACATGAATAAGTAACAATTTTCACTTGGAATCACACTGACTTGGCACGTTTGTGCATGTCCCACGAAAACTGCACGAATGTCACACAAACTCAAGTTCGCACATATGCCACGTGCATGCTGCAGGACACTGGTGTGACAAAACTCTGGGGTTTTTTAGCACTTATGACTGTGCTGCAGCGGCTGTGCTACACTCCCACAACAGCCATCCATGATGGTTACCAAATGGGGACCATATATCATCATTTTTTTTTTTCTTTTCTACTTCCGGCGCCACACGAGTAGGCTGCCTTTTTGCAACAGCAGATCAATTTCTTCCTATTTCTATTTACTATCTGGCTCTCTTGCTAATCTTTCTGAGCCGGCGACACCTTTATTCCATCACAGACACATAGATCGCTCAAATGTCTCCAGAGCCAGCGGACGGAGCCACTGTTTCTTGCAGGGGGCAGTACAATAGAGACCAGCTGTTAGCACTTAACCGGCCCATGATACTAATGCAAAAACTCGACATACCGGGAGAAATAAGACGGAAACGGCGTGGATGTTGAGTTGGAGTAAGATGCCGGGCGAGGAATATAAGGTACAGACCCGTCCTCCCATCCGTTATTATGGGGAATGTACAATCGCTACTCAATAAGACTGACGAGCTAGCGGCTATCTCCCGCTACAAGAGCGTGTTCAGAGAGATTAGCTTGATGCTGTTTACTGAGATGTGGCTAACAGAACTAGCAACAGATGCTAACATCGAGCTGGAGGGTTCCCACGCAATATGGGCAGACCGGACACCAGACAGTGGGAAGGCAAGGGGCGGAGGAGTGATAATGTATGTCAATAACAGCTGGTGCAGACCGGGACATAACACGGTTAAACAACAACACTGCAACAAAGACATGGAGTTGCTAGCTGTTAGTATGCGACCTACCTATCTTCCGAGGGAATACTCACACGTGATCTGCATTGTTATTTATGCAAATCCGACGGCGAACGCTGGGACAGCGCGTGACGTCATCCACTCAGTAACTGGCAGGCTGCAGACAGAACACCCAGATGCTCTTCTCCTCATCTCAGGCGATTTCAACCATATTCCACTGTCCCCCATTCTACCCACGTTCACCCAGTATGTCACATGCCACACTAGAGACAATAAAACACTGGACTTATTCTATGCAAACACTAAGGAGGCGTACACCTCATCACCACTCCCCCCACTTGGGAGATCGGATCACAACTTGGTTCATCTCCGGCCGGTGTACAAACCCCTAGTACACAGACAACCTCCGGTCATGCGCACGGTGAAGTTATGGTCTGAGGAGGCAATGGATGCTCTAAAGGACTGTTTTGAAACCACTGCCTGGGAGCAGCTCTGTGATCCACATGGTGAGGACATCGATGGCCTCACTCACACCTTCACGGACTACATCAGCTTCTGTGTGGACAACACCGTACCCACCAAGACCATACAGTGTTGCTCGAACAACAAACCCTGGATCAACCCTGAGATAAAAACACTTCTGAGAGAGAAGAAGAGGATCTTCAGGTCGGGGAACAGGGAGATGCTGAAGTCCGTACAGAGGGAGCTGAGGAGGAAGATCAGAGAAGTCAAGGACAGCTTCAGGAAGAAGATGGAGGACAAGCTGCAACAGAGTGACATCAGCAGGGTCTGGAGAAACCTTAAAACCATCTCTGGGCTCCAGAATACCTCCCCCCAGGCCACGGGGGGCAGGGAGTGGGCGAACAATCTGAACCTGTTTTTTAATAGGTTTGACCAACCGCCCCCCCCCTCCCCCGACTGCACAACAACCACTGCTGCCTCTGAAGACATCGAGTCCTGCTGTCCACACCCCACTCCACCAACCCCCCCCCCCCCCCTCCCAGCACACAGTCCCCCAACCTGACCATCACTAAGACCCAGGTGAGGACGGAGCTGAGGAAGATCAAGGCGAGGAAGGCGTCGGGACCGGACGGCATCAGCGCAAAGCTCCTCAAGTCCTGCGCAGACCAGCTGTGTGGGATTGTGGAGTACATCTTCAACCTGAGCCTGAAGCTGGGGAGGGTACCACAGTTGTGGAAAACATCTTGCGTGGTACCTGTACCAAAGACTTCCCACCCCAAAGACCTGAACAGCTACAGACCAGTGGCCCTGACATCTCACATGATGAAGACCCTGGAGAGACTGCTCCTTGCTCACCTCCGCCCCCTGGTGGGACCAGTGATGGATCCACTCCAGTTCGCCTACCAGCATGGCACTGGGGTGGAGGATGCAGTGATCTTCCTCCTTCACCGTTCTCTGTCCCACCTGGAGAAGCCCGGGAATGCAGTGAGGATCATGTTCTTTGATTTCTCCAGTGCTTTCAACACCATCCAACCGATGATCCTGAAGGACAAGCTGCTGTGCGCAGGGGTGGACCAGCACCTGTCATCATGGATCCTGGACTACCTCACTAACCGGCCACAGTTTGTGAGAACCCGGGATTGTGTGTCCGACATGATCATTGGTAGCACGGGGGCCCCCCAGGGAACAGTTTTGGCTCCCTTCCTGTTCACCCTTTATACTGTGGACTTCTCACACAACACAACACGCTGCCATCTACAGAAGTTCTCTGACGACTCTGCGATCGTTGGCCTCATCTCCAATGGAGATGAAGCTGAGTACAGAGGACTTATCCAGGACTTCGTGGACTGGTGCCATCGGAACTGCCTCCAGATCAACGCGAGGAAAACTAAGGAGCTGGTGGTGGACTGCTGCAGGAAAGGACAACCCCTCACAGCACCAGTAAACATCCAGGAACAGACATTGAGATGGTGACATCCTACAAGTACCTGGGTGTTCATCTGAACAATAAACTAGACTGGTCACACAATACCGACGCACTCTACAAGAAGGGACAGCGCAGGCTTTTCCTACTGAGGAGACTCAGGTCTTTCGGTGTACAAGGGGCGCTGCTGAAGACATTCTACAACATGGTGGTGGCATCAGCCATCACTTTTGGAGTGGTCTGCTGGGGCAGTGGCATTACAGCAGCCGACAGGAAGAGACTGAACAAACTAATCAAGAAAGCTAGCTCTGTCCTGGGGCAATGCCTTGACCCAGTGGAGGAGATAGGAGAGAGAAGGATGGTGGCTAAACTGTCATCTCTGCTGGAGTCCGAGTCCCACCCTATGCAGGACATACTGAACGCACTGAGGAGCTCATTTAGCAGTAGACTACATCATCCTAGGTGCGCAACCGAGAGGTTTCGCAGGTCCTTCCTACCTACGGCTGTCAGACTGTACAACCTAAGCAGGGCTGCTCGCAGAGATAGCAAAAAAACGTGACGACCTAATACTATTGAATGCAAAAGACGCAACAGACTTACACAAATGGCCCCTCCAGTATACAACTAGGACAATATCAGTCACTATGAAGGGTGACAATATATATGGGTACATATTCATACTATGTTGGATAACTAAGTAGACAGTTATGCTGTTTATTCCATCTAGCTACAATGCTCCGCACTGTGTATATATATTTATGTGTACATATGTATATTCACTAACCAGAGTGGTGGCTCAGTTGGTAGAGCATCCGCCCCACACCCGGGAGGCAGGGGTTCAAATCCGGGCCAGGTCATACCAAAGACCATATAAAAATGGTACTTTCTGCCTTCTAGCGTGGTGCTCAGCATAACAGAACGGGGAAAGGAAAGTTACGCACAGAGCTACCAGAGACTGACCCCCCACTGTAGCTTTCACTACTTACAGTAGCTGTGTGGCCTAGGGTCAGAGAAACAGAGACAGGCACCAGCCCATACACCAGAAACGGTGTTCCACATGCTGTGGAAGGGAATTAACTAACTAATGTATATTCACTGCTCTTATTTTTTCTTACCTTCTTAATTATTGCTCTAAGTGTTGCTATCCCTGTGCTGTTGCAATCCTGGAATTTAATGAAACCGATACTGACAGTTGTACTTTAGGGACAAAACTTGGCATTGAAATGGGATGGGGGATGTATGGTATCACGATGGACTGTAATAGTGATAGCATTGGATCATGACCCAAGTATCGCAGTCTGAATCGGATCATGAGGTCCCTTGTGATTCCCACCCCTAGTGACTATTTGGTGAGAAAATCTGTCGCCAAAATTTTTTGAACATGTTTAAAATTCCTGCAAAACAAGAGAAATTACAAACCCCGTAAATGTTTGGAGAGATTTTGGAAACTCCCTCATGAATGCTGTTCTTCCAGCTAGTTGTGAGCCGTCGCAGCCCAGTGATATACTGCCTTAACCCCTGCACCGATGTACCTAAAGGAGAGTCTTGTTGATACAGGAAAATATTCAACTCTGAAAAAGCCACACATCGGTGGTGGCTTTCTTCCGAGGGACCACCATCTTCTACGACATGTTTCAGCCACTTTTACCACCTGAAATGTCATATGTAACTGTTTCCTCCACTACCCATACATCACCTTCCTATCAAGCTTTTTGTTCCAGATCAGGTGTCAGCATCACAGTCGTTCTGATGTCCCCGTACACAATCACATTCTCCAGTGTGACACTGCTTAATTAGCTTAAGGGTTACGCAGACCACACCAAGTCCATCAGAATCCTTCCTGCTCAGTATTGCAATCAAACTGGTAACATAGTAAATTATTTCTTAACTATAGTGCAGAACAAAACACGGATATAACACAGAGAATCCCTGAAATCAGAAGACCAGCAGTCGTCCTTAGCACACTGAACTGAAGCTTCTTTGGCACTCGGTCAGCTGTGCTCTGCTACCTTTGGACTGTAGCGGCACCAGCTAGGTGTGGAGTGAGGGAATGGGGGTGATGTCTTTGGATAAAACTTGGACAGAGGTAAAAACAAAAATTCCCAGCAGGTGAAGGATGTTGTCAGTCCTGGATGGGGGGAAGTGAGGTCACAGGTACCCGGCGAAAAAAGAAGCTGGATCCTCTTAAGAGGTGACCCTGATGAGCAAATGAAATGTTAAAAAAAACACAGCTTCTGAAAACAGAGGGCCTGATTTACTAAGATGGGAAATGGCATGTACTAAATTGCATGCGCAGTTTAAAATTGCATATTTCCTTAGTGGGGAGTTTTGCATGTTATTTATGAAGAAAAATGGAGTTTGATGGTAGCTACAAACAGGTGGAAGTAGGTGCATCTCAATGTTGATTCAGTGTGTGCTTTTTTAAATTAATTAGAGACAATGGAAATACACAAGATGGAGAACAAAAGAAAGGTGGCTTTAAGAACACATGGGCAAATTAAATGTCTGCTTCTCCAGAGCACATTACCACAAATTAAACTATTTTCTGCTTGTACCAGTTCCTGTGAATATTTGCATATTTTAATCATGCAAAAACAGAGAGAATAACTGTTTGCAGTCTTGATAAATTTGCTTTGCATGTGTGCATTGAACATACAGTGGATATAAAAAAAGTCTACACAGCCCTGTTCAAATTCCAGGTTTTTGTGATGTAAAAAAATGAGACCAAAATAAATCATTTTAACCCCCCCCCCCCCCCACACACACACACACACACACTTGTGACCTGTACAACCCAATTGAAAAACAAACTGAAATCTTCTAAGGGGAAAAACAGCAAATAAAAACTTACAATAACCTGGATGCATAAATATACACACCCTCTTATAACTGGGGATGTGGCTGTGTTCAGAATTAACCAATCACATTCAAATTCATGTTAATGGGAGTCAGCACACACCTGCCACCATTTAAAGTGGCTCTGAGTAACCCCAAATAAAGTTCAGCTGTTCTAGTAGGCTTTTCCTGACAATTTTGTAGTCACATCTTACAGCACAAGCCATGGTCCACAGAGAGCTTTCAGAGCATCAGAGGGATCTCATTGTTCAAAGGTATCAGTCAGGAGAAGGGTACAAAAGAATTTCCAAGGCATTAAATATACCATGGAACACAGTGAAGACAGTCATCATCAAGTGGAGAAAATATGGCACAACAGTGACATTACCAAGAACTGGATGTCCCTCTAAAATTGATGAAAAGACAAGAAGAAAACTGGTCAGGGAGGCTGCCAAGAGGCCGACAGCAACATTGAAGGAGCTGCAGCAATTTCTGGCAAGTACTGGCTGTTTAGTACATGTGACAACAATCTCCCGTCTTCTTCATATGTCTGACTATGGGGTAGGGTGACAAGATGGAAGCCTTTATCAAGAAAAACATCCAAGCCCAGTTACATTTTGCAAAAAACACATTTGAAATCCCCCAAACGTGGGAAAATGTGTTATGGTCAGATGAAACTAAGGTTGAACTTTTTGGCCATAATTCCAAAAGGTATATTTGGCGCAAACACAACACTGCTCATCACCAAAAGAAAACCATACCTACAGTGAAGCATGGTGGTGGCAGCATCATGCTTTGGGGCTATTTTTCTTTAGCTGGAACTGGGGCCTTAGTCGAGGTGGAGGAAATTATGAACAGTTCCAAATACCAGTCAGTGTTGGCACAAAACCTTCAGGCTTCTGCTAGAAAGCTGAAGAGGAACTTCATCGTGCAGCACAACAATGACCCAAAGCACTCATCCAAATCAACAAAAGAATGGCTTCACCAGAAGAAGATTAAGGTTTTGGAATGACCCAGCCAGAGTCCAGACCTGAATCCGGCTGAACATTTGTGTGGTGATCTGAAGAGGGCTGTGCACAGGAGATGGCCTTACAATTTGACAGATTTGGGGCATTTTTGTAATGAAGAGTGGGCAAATATTGCCACATCAAGATGTGTCACGCTGATAGACTCCTACCCAAAAAGACTGAAGGGTTATTTATGCAACCAAGTTATTGTAAGTTTATTTTTTATTTTTCCCCTTAAAAGATTTAAGTTTGTTTTTCAGTTGGGTTGTACAGGTTATAGGTTGCATTAATGATGGAAATAGTTTTGAAATGATTTATCTTGGTCTCTTTTTTTTACATCACAAAAACCTGGCATTTGAACAGGGGTGTGTAGACTTTTTATATCCACTGTATCTGCACCATCACCGCCCAGCATTTTGTAGACGGCAGCACAAATTTTGACACTTTGCATATTCTTTACAGGGGTCATCGACTGAAAAATGGTGTTCTTGTAGGTTTTAACCTTTTGAAACACATCTATTGGTCACTAGATCATCAAAAAAATATAAAACAATCACTTGAACACACACAGCCTTTATGTTGTTTTTCTCTCTGAGGAGCTGAGATAACCCTATTCGAACAAGAGCGGCAGGCTGATTCTTACTGGGTTTGAGTGGATTGCCAGGGTAGCTTGAGAGGGGCTTTAGATGTTATTTTTGACAGACAGCTGATGCTAGCAGCTACCTAGCATCAGCTGGACATGTTCGGTTACCATTGACTCATTCAGGAATGCTTCTGCTCTTATTGTACTCCAGGGAGCAGTCATATCCTGTCGACCCCTGAGACCATACATCCCTGTCCACCAGTGATGATTTATTTCATTCATTCTTCAAAATGAATTGACGTTATTCAGCTCAAGCATCATTTCCACTGACTGCAGTTGTGTCCATTTGCGGCTGCAATGCAAATTGAGTCTTGCAGCATTCCCTACCGGCTGCGTTTGTGTTTTGATGCGACTCAGATCAGATCAGAACAAGGTTCACGTGACTTGATCAAGTGAGAATTATATAAAATAATGTGAGAGCTCGAGACAGACAAGAGATCACTCGTGATCACATGATAACAACAAGGAAGCAAGATGTACCAGGTGTCCATTCATCTGGATTCGTGTGCTTTAATGATGTGCAAGTAGACAATCAGTTTTAATTCTGTGGCATGTTTGTATGCTATCTCAAAGTTTTTAACTTCTTTGACGCAGTAGTGGAAGAGTAGATAAATAGTCTTTAATGAACAAACACTTACTAAATACAGTAGGTGCCACAACATTTTCTTCCAGACTGGATTGGGCATCTGCCAATACACATGTGGACAAAATTGTTGGTACCCCTCTGTGAATGAAAGAAAAACCCACAATGGTCACAGAAATAACTTGAATCTGACAAAAGTGGTAATACAGTGGGGTAAAAAAGTATTTAGTCAGCCACCAATTGTGCAAGTTCTCCCACTTAAAAGATGAGAGAGGTCTCCAATTTTCATCATAGGTATACCTCAACTATGAGAGACAAAATGAGAAAAAAAAAATCCAGAAAATCACATTGAAGGATTTTTTTTGTAACTTAGATTTTTATTCATTTTTCATCATATATAATGCATTCAGATCACATTCTACATTTAAAAAAAACAAAGGGGTTAGGGTAGGGAAAAATAAAAAAAAAATAAAAAAAATAAAATAAAATAAAAGGGGGGGGGGCAAATGTTGGAGCATCAAGTTTTTAGTTTCCATCTCTTAATTCTTCTGTTTTTTTCAGTGTCTTTGGTTATTCTTTCAATTTCTGCCTCGTTGTTGCACTTTGTAGTGTGTCCATTTCCGCCATTTTTTCTCCCATATTCCTTCTTGCATTCTTCGTCGATATGTTAGTTTTTCCATCATACGTATGTCCTCAACAATGTCAGTCCATTGTTCTTGGTCAGGAAGAACTTCTGATCGCCATTTTTTTGTGATAGTTTTTTTACATGCAATCAACAAGATTTTAACTAGATATCTGTCCTCAGCCTGTATAACATTGTCTTTTTTAAGATCACATAAGTACATCAGGTTACAGTTCATTGGTATATTATATCCTAATATCCTCTGTATTGTCACATGCATAGATTTCCAAAATGATGATATTTTGCAGCATTTCCAAAACATATGTGAGTGGTCTGCATTTTGAGCCCCACATCCCCTCCAGCATAAAGATAAGATAAGATAAGATAAGATAAGATAAGATAAGATAAGCCTTTATTAGTCCCACAACAGGGAAATTCCAGGATTGCAACAGCACAGGGATAGCAACACTCAGAGCAACAATCAGAAGGCAAGAAAAAAAAAACAAGCAAGCAAGAGCAGCTAATAAACATATGTACGTATTACTATAAAATATATATATATACACACACACACAGACACACAGTGCAGAGCATTGTAGCTGGATGGAATAAATATATGAATATATGAACACACAGTGCAGAGCATTGTAGCTAGATGGAATAAATATGTAAATATATAAACACCCACAGTACGGAGCATTGCAGCTAGGTGGAATAAATATGCAAGTATATAAACACACACAGTGCGGAGCAATGTAGCTAGATGGAATAATATGTAGATATATAAATATATAAACACCCACAGTACGGAGCATTGTAGCTAGATGGAATAAATATGCAAATATATAAACACACACAGTGCAGAGCATTGTTGCTAGATGGAATGAAACAGCATAACCGTCTACTTAGTTATCCTACATGGTATGATTATGTGCCCATACATATTCTCACCCTCCATAGCGACCGGTATGTTCCTAGTTGTATGCCGGAGAGGACCATTGTGTAAGTCTATTGCATCTTTTGCATTCAAAAAACTATTAGTTTGTTACGTCTTTTTGCTATCTCTGCGAGCAGCCCTGCTTAGGTTGTACAGTCTGACAGCCGTTGGTAGGAAGGACCTACGAAACCTCTCGGTTGTGCACCTGGGATGATGTAGTCTGCTGCTAAATGAGCTCCTCAGTGCATTCAGTATGTCCTGCATAGGGTGGAACTCGGACTCCAGCAGAGATGACAGTTTAGCCACCGTCCTTCTCTCTCCTATCTCCTCCATCGGATCAAGGCGCTGCCCCAGGACAGAGCTAGCTTTCTTAATCAGTTTGTTCAGTCTCTTCCTATCGGCTGCAGTAATGCCACTGCCCCAGCAGACCACTCCAAAAGTGATGGCTGATGCCACCACCGTGTCATAGAATGACTTCAGCAGCGCCCCTTGTACACCAAAAGACCTGAGTCTCCTCAGCAGGAACAGCCTGCGCTGTCCCTTCTTGTAGAGTGCATCAGTATTGTGTGACCAGTCTAGTTTATTGTTCAGATGAATACCCAGGTACTTATAGGATGTCACCATCTCGATGTCTGTTCCCTGTATATTTACTGGTACTGTGAGGGGCTGCCCATGCCTGCGGCAGTCCACCACCAGCTCCTTAGTTTTCCTCGCGTTGATCTGGAGGCAGTTCCGATGGCACCAGTCCACGAAGTCCTGGATAAGCCCTCTGTACTCAGCTTCATCTCCATTGGAGATGAGGCCAACGATCGCAGAGTCATCAGAGAACTTCTGTAGATGGCAGTGTGTTGTGTTGTGTGAGAAGTCCGCAGTATAAAGAGTGAACAGGAAGGGAGCCAGCACCGTTCCCTGGGGGGCCCCCGTGCTACTGATGATCGTGTCGGACACACAGTCCCGGGTTCTCACAAACTGAGGCCGGTTCGTGAGGTAGTCCAGGATCCATGATGACAGGTGCTGGTCCACCCCTGCGCGCAGCAGCTTGTCCTTCAGGATCATCGGTTGGATGGTGTTGAAAGCACTGGAGAAGTCAAAGAACATGATCCTCACCATATTCCCGGGCTTCTCCAGGTGGGACAGAGAACGGTGAAGGAGGAAGATCACCGCATCCTCCACCCCAATGCCATGCTGGTAGGCGAACTGGAGTGGATCCATCGCTGGTTCCACCAGGGGGCGGAGGTGAGCAAGGAGCAGTCTCTCCAGGGTCTTCATCAAGTGGGACGTCAAGGCCACCGGTCTGTAGCTGTTCAGGTCTTTGGGGTGGGAAGTTTTTGGTACAGGTACCACACAAGATGTTTTCCACAGCTGTGGTACCCTCCCCAGTTTCAGGCTCATGTTGAAGATATACGTCACAATCCCACACAGCTGGTCTGCACAGGACTTGAGGAGCTTTGCGCTGATGCCGTCCGGTCCCGGCGCCTTCCTCGCCTTGATCTTCCTCAGCTCCGTCCTCACCTGGGTCCTGGTCAGGGTCAGGATGGGGGGCTGTGTGTTGGGAGTGGGGGGGTGTTGGTAGAGTGGGGAGTGGGCAGCAGGACTTGATTTCTTTAGAGGCAGCAGTGGTTGTTGTGCAGTCAGGGGGGAGGGCGGTTGGTCAAATCTATTGAAAAACAGATTCAGGTTGTTCGCCCACTCCCTGCCCCCTGTGGCCTGGGGGGAGGTATTCTGGAGCCCCGAGATGGTTTTGAGGTTTCTCCAGACCCCGCTGATGTCGCTCTGTTGCAGCTTGTCCTCCATCTTCTTCCTGAAGCTGTCCTTGCCTTCTCTGATCTTTCTCCTCAGCTCCCTCTGTACGGACTTCAGCATCTCCCTGTTCCCCGACCTGAAGATCCTCTTCTTCTCTCTCAGAAGTGTTTTTATCTCAGGGTTGATCCAGGGTTTGTTGTTTGAGTGACGCCGTATGGTCTTGGTGGGAACGGATTTGTCCACACAGAAGCTGAGGTAGCCCGTGAAGGTGTGAATGAGGCCATCGATGTCCTCACCATGTGGATCGCAGAGCTGCTTCCAGGCGGTGGCTTCAAAACAGCCCTTTAGGGTGTCCATTGTCTCCTCAGACCATAACTCCACAGTGTGCATGGCCGGAGGTTGTCTGTGCACTAGGGGTTTGTACACCGGCCGGAGATGAACCAAGTTGTGATCCGATCTCCCGAGTGGGGGTAGTTGTGATGAGGTGTACGCCTCCTTAGTGTTTGCGTAGAATAAATCCAGTGTTTTATTGTCTCTAGTGTGGCATGTGACATACTGGGTGAACGTGGGTAGAATGGGAGACAGTGAAACATGGTTGAAATCGCCTGAGATGAGGAGAAGAGCATCTGGGTGTTCTGTCTGCAGCCTGCTGGTTACTGAATGGATGACGTCACGTGCTGTCCCAGCGTTCGCCGTCGGATTTGCATAAACAACAATGCAGATCACGTGTGAGTGTTCTCTCGGGAGATATGTAGGCCTCATGCTAACAGCTAGCAACTCAATGTCTTTGCTGCAGTGTCGTTGTTTAACAGTGATATGTCCCGGTCTGCACCAGTTGTTGTTAACATACATGATCACTCCACCGCCCCTAGCCTTGCCACTGTCTGGTGTTCGGTCAGCTCGTATCATGTGAAAACCCTCCAGCTCAATGTTAGCATCTGCTGCTAGTTCAGTTAGCCACGTCTCAGTAAACAAAAGGAGAGAGCACTCCCGGTATGTGCTATCATAACGGGAGATAGCCGCTAGCTCATCTAACTTTCCCAGTATCGACCGTACATTTCCCATGACAACAGATGGAAGGGAGGGTCTGTACCTTATATTTTTTGTCCTCCGCCTTACTCCAGCCCGGCAGCCGCGGCGTTTTCGCCTCAGTTCACTCGGTATGTCGAGTTTTTCCAATGGGACCGGGTGGCGGTTGAATGCTAGCAGCTGTTCTCTGCTGTATCGTATCCTGCTATAGACAGTGGCTCCGTCCACCGGCTCAGGAGACATTTAGGACGATCTGTGTGTCCGTGATATAAGTGGGGTGAAAAAAAAAGACGGATCAAAAGAGAGAGGAAGGGAAAAAGACTCGGAATCGAGCCGCTGTTGCAAAAGGCAGCCGACTCGTGTGGCGCCGAGAAAAAAAAAAAAAAAAAAAAAAAAAAAAAAGATTGGGTATTTGTATATTTTCCTTGAATCTGTGGTGTAATGAAAAAGCGAATCAGGTTTTTCCATCCAAATTCCCTCCATGCCCTTGAATTTGTTGATGTGTGTTGTGTTTTCCATATTTCCTGCCAGCTTTCTTCTGTTATGTTTAAATTGAGCTCTTTCTCCCATTTCTCCTTTATATAGTTACTTGTATGATTGTTTGTCATAAGTTTCTGATATAGTTTTGAAATAATTCTTATTTTATTTCCTGCATATGAGCTTAAAATAAGTTGTATAATCTCGTTCACATCTGTTTGGAGGTTATGCCTAATCTTCTTCATATAGTAATCTCTCATCTGCAGATATCTGAAAAATTCCGATCTTTCTAATTTAAATTTTCTCCTGATATTTACAAAGCTCCCGAGATCTTTTTTTCCGATATTGCCCCATGCTGTGATTCCCTTGTTCACCAGATTTTTGTATCCCCTATCTTGTTTTGCCGGTTCAAACTGACTGTCAAATGCTACCCATTTCAATAGTTTTATGTCTTCCCTTATATTATATTTTTGTACTATTTTATACCACAGTTCTAAAGTAAATTTAGTGATTGGGTCTATTTGTTTGATTTGTTTATATGCATCTTTATCCCCTATTATGCTTTGTACTGGGAGTCCCTCAATTTCCTTTTCCATTTCTTTCCATTTTGCCTCATATCCCTCGTCGCACCAACATATGATATATCTTATTTGTGCTGAGTAGTAATATTCCTTTAGACTCGGTAGGCCCATGCCTCCTTTCTCTTTTGGTAATTGGAGGGTTTTATATTTCACTCTTGGTTTTTTACCTCCCCAAACAAATCTCGACATCATCCTGTCCCACTTTGAGAATTGGGCATCTGGAATCTCTGTTGGTATAGCCTGGAAGAGGTAAAGTAATCTAGGTTGTATGCTGATTTTGACTGTCTCAATTTTTGAATTCAGGTCCATATTTAAGATTGACCATCTATCAATATCTTTTTTTATTTCTTGTTCCAACCTATCATAGTTTGCTTTATATATTTTGCTTAGGTCTTTAGGTATGTTCACTCCAAGGTATTTTATTTCTTTTTGGTTCCAGTTTAGTTTGATCTTATCAGTTATCTGGTTTAGAGGGTTATAGTGGAATGTCAGTATTTGTGTTTTTGTTATGTTTATCTTGTATCCTGATAATTTTCCAAAATTTTCTATCAAGTTCTTCATTTCCATTATTGATTTATCTGGTTGTTCAAGGTAAACTATAATATCGTCTGCAAATAGCCCAATCTTGTGTTCCGCCCCCTTTATTGTTACACCTTTTAATTTCTTATTTTGTCGTATCGCTTGAGCCAATGGTTCTATGAACAGAGCAAACAAGGTGGGCGATAAGCAGCATCCCTGCCTAGTTGATCTTTGTATATTTACTTTGTCTGTTAAGCTACCGTTTATCTTGATTCTTGCCACAGGTTCTTGATATAGCGTCCTTATGCATTGTACTGATTTTTCGTTAAATCCAAAGCGTTCCAGCACACTATATAGGAATTTCCAGTTAACCCTGTCAAATGCTTTTTCTGCGTCTAAACTCATTATTACTGCGCTTTTCTTTTCTTTATGTATTTGGTTAATTATATGTATTGTTCTCCTGATATTGTCATGTGTTTGGCGTCCCTCTATGAATCCAGTTTGATCATCTTCTATCAATTCCGTCAAGAATGTCTTTATTCGTTTACATATAATTGTTGTGTATATTTTATAATCTACATTTAATAAAGAGATTGGTCTATAGTTTCCGCATTGTTCTTTATCTTTCCCTGGTTTTAAAATAACTGAAATGATTGCTTCGTTCCATGATGGAGGTATTTTGTTGTTGTTCAGCGTCCAATTAAATGACTTTAGGAGTTGTGGCGTGAGTTCTTCTATAAACAGTTTATAAAACTCAGATGGGTATCCATCACTACCTGGTGATTTACCGTTTTTAAGTGACTTAATCACATCTCTGATCTCTTGTGTTGTTATTTCTGCTGTTAGTTTTTCATTTTGTTGATTTCCTATTGATGGCAAGTCCAATGTGTCTAGAAATTTTTTGATATCTTTAGTATTTGTTTCTTCAGGTTGCGAGTATAGTTCTTGGTAGAAATTATGGAAAATTTCTTCGATGTTTTCTGGGTTAACTGTGGTTTTATTTGTGGTGGGGTCTTTAATCTTGTATACATTATTCATTGTTTGTTGTTTTCTTAACCGTTTTGCCAGCAGTTTTGTGGCTTTTGGCCCCGTTTCATAATATTTTTGCTTTAGATATCTATTTTTCCTTTCAATTTCATCCATTTGTGTTTCTTTTATCTTTGTTTTTTCTTCTTTAATTTCTTGATATATTTTTGGATCATTTGTGCTTTGATGTTTACGTTCTAATTCCCTCAGTCTCTCACATCTTTGTTCATACGCTTCCAGTTTAGTCTTATTTGCTTTTCCTGTTTCAACAATTAATTTACCCCTTAACACGGCTTTTAGTGCGTCCCATAGTATTGTTGGGTCCACTTCTTCATTGTCATTCTCTTGGATATATTCGTTTATGTTTATTTTTATTCTTTCTTTCATTTTCTCATCATTTAACAGTCCTACGTTAAGTTTCCATGTTGTTTGTCGTTTTCTATTGTTTAAATATATTTCCATGTATATAGGATTATGATCTGATATTTCTGCCCCTCCAATCCAACAATTTCTCACTCTGTGTCTGTCACCTTCATTCATAAGGAAGTAATCTATTCTAGAGTGTACTTTATGGGCTGCTGAATAATGTGTATAGTCTTTTTCGAGTGGGTGTAGGTCCCTCCATATGTCTACCATACCCATTTCTGCCAGTGAGGTTCTTATGAACTTTGTTACATGTTTTTTTGTCTTCTTAACACTTGTTGTGTCAACTTCATGATCCATGACAGCATTTAAGTCTCCTCCACAAATTAGGACTCCTTCACTGTGTGTTGCTATGAGATCAAACAGATGTTGAAAAAAACCCTTGTCACTTTCTGGTGGGGCATAGATGTTCACTAATGTAATCTGCATACCATCTATTCTTCCCTTTATTATTACATACCTGCCTTCTTTATCCTGGATTTCCTGTTCACTTTCATATTGTATTTTGTTTGAGATTAGTATCATAACCCCCCTTTTTGCTCCTCCCTTAAATGAACTGTAGTAGGAGTTCTTATAGCCAAATCTCTTTAGTTTCACATGTTCTGTCTTGCTCAAATGTGTCTCTTGCATAAATATAATTTCAGCTTTTTCCTTCTTGAATTTTCTTATTATTCTTTCCCTTTTAACAGGTGAGTTCAGACCATTCACGTTTAATGTCATTATCTTAAGATTTTTACCCATATTCATGTTTTTCCATTTTTTTAACTTGTGCTCCTAACCCCTTTAACAACAAAAATAACACATATTTATATAAAAACACATTAAAAAAACTCGACCTCCGTACTTTGGGCCTTTCTTCTGCCCACTGGTCCCTGTTGGTGGGTGGGGGGTTTGTCTTCACAGAGTGAAGGGCCCTCCCTAGACCTCTAATTACTATCCAAGTAATAGTCATTAGTCTAGAAATGTCCAACAAATATCACTTAAACCTCTCCTAGCCGTCTGTTTCTCTTTTACCTTGTCTTCTTGGCCTTCATTTCTTCTGTGTCTTTCTTAATCTTTGTTATGATCTAGGCTTTCAGTCGAAAGCCTTGTAGCTTGTCCTGGGCCCGCTGCTCTACGTCTCTCCCCCTTCTTCTGCCGTTCACTCGCCTCCACTCCGTCTGTCGTGGTGCGTTCAGGGCCGCCGCTGCTCCAGCCGTCTCCTTCGGCACGCTCACCTCAAGGCCCCGCTCCATCATATCCCGCGCTGCCTCTTCGGCCGTGTTGTAGGTTCTTGTGCCTTCCTCCCAATGAATCCTCATTTTCGTTAGCGGCGTTTGGAATCTAATTTTTTTCTCTTTCAGCGTTTTTTTAATATTGGCATATTTCTTCCGCTGCTGCACGATTTCTGTCGGGTAGTCATGGTCAAAAAATACCTGTTTGTCGCCGATTCGTATCTTTTTTTTCCATGCTTGCGTCAGGATTCTTTCCTTTATGTCATATTTCACAAAGTTTACCACAACTGACCTGGGTGGAGAGTTTGTTTTCGGGTTCTGTGCCGGTGTTCTGTGCGCCCGTTGAATCTGCAGATCCGTTTCTCCGGGTATTTCCAGTTCTTTTTTTAAGAACTGATCCATGAATTTTGTCATCGAGTTGCCTTCAATGCCCTCCGGAATTCCAAAGATGCGCATATTGCTTCGTCGGGATCTGCTCTCCAAGTCGTTTATTTTCTCCTGCATCCTCTGCGTTTGCGTCGTCAGGGTCTGTAGTTGTTCGTTTGCCTCGCTTTTCCAATCTTCTAGTTCCGAAATTCGGGTCTGCGCTTCTGTCATACACGCCCGCTGGGAGCGCAGCTCCTCCATGTTTTCCGTTAATTTACGCTCCATTTCTCTTCGGAGGTCCATGATTTCCTCCTTAATTTCTTTTTTCAGTTCCTCCTTAAGAGCCGCTAAATCCTGTTGTAGCTGTCGCTTGAATTCTCTTAACTCTTCACCCAAACTGGCGATGCCAGCGTTCATGTTGTCGAGTCTGGTGTCTTCCATTTTCTCTGCTGTAGACTCCTCGTTTTTTTGGGCTTTGCGTACAGCGGTTTTTCCTGCGTTGTTGGAGAGGAATTCTTCAATTTTACCCTGTTTTTGTCCTTGTGCCCGGTTCCTTCGTGTTTTCATCCCTTAGTTTATTGATTCGTTTATGTCGAGTTGGCCATTTACCGATGATTTTTAATCCGGCTAGGGAGAGCTCTTTGTTTAAGTGTTATGTCTCTCCGCCATCTTCCCGGAAGTCCTGACATTGAAGGATTTTTAATGAATTAATTGGTAAATTCCTCGGTAAAATAAGTATTTGGTCAATAACAAAAGTTCATCTCAATACTTTGTTATATACCCTTTGTTGGCAATGACAGAGGTCAAACGTTTTCTGTAAGTCTTCACAAGGTTTTCACACACTGTTGCTGGCATTTTGGCCCATTCCTCCATGCAGATCTCCTCTAGAGCAGTGATGTTTTGGGGCTGTCACTGGGCAACACAGACGTTCAACTCCCTCCAAAGATTTTCTATGGGGTTGAGATCTGGAGACTGGCTAGGCCACTCCAGGACCTTGAAATGCTTCTTACGAGGCCACTCCTTCATTGCCCGGGTGGTGTGTTTGGGATCATTGTCATGCTGAAAGACCCAGCCATGTTTCATCTTCAATGCCCTTGCTGGTGGAAGGAGGTTTTCACTCAAAATCTCACGATACATGGCTCCATTCATTCTTTCCTTTACACGGATCAGTCGTCCTGGTCCCTTTGCAGAAAAACAGCCCCAAAGTATGATGTTTCCACCCCAATGCTTCACAGTAGGTATGGTGTTCTTTCTCCTCCAAACACGACAAGTTGAGTTTTTACCAAAAAGTTCTATTTCGGTTTCATCTGACCATATGACATTCTCTCAATCCTCTTCTGGATCATCCAAATGCTCTCTAGCAAACTTCAGACGGGCCTGGACATGTACTGGCTTAAGCAGGAGGACACGTCTGGCACTGCAGGATTTGAGTCCCTGGCGGCGTAGTGTGTTTCTGATGTAGCCTTTGTTACTTTGGTCCCAGCTCTCTGCAGGTCATTCACTAGGTCCCCCCATGTGGTTCTGGGATTTTTGCTCACCGTTCTCGTGATCATTTTGACCCCACGGGGTGAGATCTTGCATGGAGCCCCAGATCGAGGGTGTATGTCTTCCATTTTCTAATAATTGCTCCCACATTTGATTTCTTCACACCAAGCTGCTTACCTATTGCAGATTCAGTCTTCCCAGCCTGGTGCAGGTCTACAATTTTGTTTCTGGTGTCCTTTGACAGCTCTTTGGTCTTGGCCATAGTGGAGTTTGGAGTCTGACTGTTTGATGTTGTGGACAGGTGTCTTTTATACTTATAACGAGCTCAAACAGGTGCCATTAATACAGGTAACGAGTGGAGGACAGAGGAGCCTCTTAAAGAAGAAGTTACAGGTCTGTGAGAGCCAGAAATCTTGCTTGTTTGTAGGTGACCAAATACTTATTTTACCGAGGAATTTACCAATTAATTCATTAAAAATCCTTCAATGTGATTTTCTGGATTTTTTTTTTTCTCATTTTGTCTCTCATAGTTGAGGTATACCTATGATGAAAATTGGAGACCTCTCTCATCTTTTAAGTGGGAGAACTTGCACAATTGGTGGCTGACTAAATACTTTTTTGCCCCACTGTAAATAAAAATTCTATGAAAATTAACCAATGAAAATCAGACAATGCTTTTGAATTGTGGTTCAACAGAATTATTTTAAAAAACTAAATCACGAAACAGGCCTGGACAAAAATGATGGTACCCCTAGAAAAGACTGAAAATAATGTGACCATAGGGACATGTTCAACCAAGATGTGTCCTCTCATTAACATCACAGGTGTCTACAAACTTGTAATCAGTCAGTCGGCCTATTTAAAGGGTGACAAGTAGTCACTGTGCTGTTTGGTGACATGGTGTGTACCACACTAAACATGGACCAGAGGAAGCAAAGGAGAGAGTTGTCTCAGGAGATTAGAAAGAAAATTATAGACAAGCATGTTAAAGGTAAAGGCTATAAGACCATCTCCAAGCAACTTGATGTTCCTGTGACTACAGTTGCACATATTATTCGGAAATTTAAGATCCACGGGATTGTAGCCAACCTCCCTGGACATGGCCGCAGGAGGAAACTAGATGAAAAATGGAAGAGACGGATAATACGAATGGTAACAAAAGAGCCCAGAACAACCTCTAAACACATTCATGATGAACTCCAAGGTCAAGGTACATCAGTGTCAGATCGCACCATCTATCGTTGTTTGAGACAAAGTGGACTTCATGGGAGATGACCAAGGAGGACACCACTGTTGAAAACAAATCATAAAAAAGCAAGACTGGAATTTGCCAAACTGCATGTTGACAAGCCACAAAGCTTCTGGGAGAATGTCCTATGGACAGACGAGACAAAACTGCAACTTTTTGGCAAGGCACATCAGCTCTATGTTCACAGACGCAAAAATGAAGCATACCAAGAAAAGAACACTGTCCCTGCTGTGAAACATGGAGTTGGTTCTGTTATGTTCTGGGGCTGCTTTGCTGCATCTGGCACAGGGTGTCTTGAATCTGTGCAGGGTACAATGAAATCTCAAGACTATCAAGGTATTCTAGAGAGAAATGTGCTGCCCAGTGTCAGACAGCTTGGTCTCAGTCGCAGGTCATGGGTCTTGCAACAGGATAATGACCCAAAACACACAGCTAAAAACACCCAAGAATGGCTAAGAGCCAAACATTGGACTATTTTAAAGTGGCCTTCTATGAGCCCTGATCTAAATCCTATAGAATATCTGTGGAAGGAGCTGAAACATGCCGTCTAGAGAAGGCACCCTTCAAACCTGAGACAACTGGAGCAGTTTGCTCATGAGGAGTGGGCCAGAATACCTGCTGAGAGGTGCAGAAGTCTCACTGACAGTTACAGAAATCGTTTGATTGCAGTGATTGCCTCAAAAGGTTGTGCAACAAAATATTAAGTTAAGGGTACCATCATTTTTGTCCAGGCCTGTTTCATGAGTTTGTTTTTTAAAATAATTCTGTTGAACCACAATTCAAACGCATTGTCTGATTTTCATTGGTTAATTTTCATAGAATTTTTATTTATTACCACTTTTGTCAGATTCAAGTTATTTCTGTGACCATTGTGGGTTTTTCTTTCATTAACAGAGAGGTACCAACAATTTTGTCCACATGGACTCATTGCATATTTTTAGCAATCCGTTGCAGTGAGCTGGATCTGCTCCACAACATACCGTATCTGGTGGAGAGTAGAATATTGACTAGAATGGGAATTATTTGCTGCAGCGACCACATCGCAGCCATAACAGGCCGCAACTGGACTCAGTGGAAATTGGGGGTCAGGCTCCTATCACTATGAGTTAGCCAGCTAAGGTTAGCAACAGTGGTGTAAAAGGGAGGGCAGCGTTAACTGCAGCTCCTGGGAACGGAGTTGTTCTTAGGCAGGCTGCAAGAGATGATTCACAGTGATGCTGTAACTCAATAGCTGAAAAAAAATTGACCAAAATATGCCAAACATTTCATTATGGCCTGTGTGAGCTGAAAGAAAGTGCAGTCAATGACCCCTTTAAGGCAAAAGTGCAAAGTCCACACCACATTTGAAACACACAGTCCTCATTATGCAGCCTTCGTTAATCAGTTTGACCTGTCTTTTTCTTCCAGGCTTTGCAATTTGCATGCATTTTAGCATATGCGCACCTTTAGTAAATCAGGCTCCGACTGTATACTTAAACCAAAAACATAAATGCCTGGGAGCAGAAGGCAGTTCTGTCAGAGCTTATGAACACCAACTCCACTAAAACGAAACTCCCACAGTTGCATCTGTGCAGACGTACCTCGGCGCTGAGGTGGTTCCAGCAGTGCAACCAGGACTTGAAGATGGGTGTGCGAGGAGGGAGACCTGCAGCCAGACTGACAAAACCAAACACAACTGGTCACACTCCAGCCAGCATTTTACACACGGGCCACCATGACCATCACTGCTGTAAATGTTCTGACACAATATAAAGGTCTGACACAATGGGCTCTGCCTCAGATTAATGAGATAATTTACTTGAGAAAAGATGCTAATGTAGGAGGAAAAAAACTCACAAATTCAAAAGGAATAGTGAATTTACAGGGAATATAAAAAGTGTACAGTACGTGTGATGTGAAAAAAAAACAAACTAGACAACAATAAATAAACTCCAAACTTTTCCCACCACTAATGTTACCTAAACCTGTACAATTCAACTGAGAAAACAAACTGCCTCACTGCCAGGTTGTACTCAACAGTGAACAGGACCAACCGGACCGAACGGGACCCCAGTGACCCCAACCCCCTACAAAACATCCAAATAATAAATGAAATCATTTTTATGGGACACAAAAAGCCCACCAAATGCCCCCCCCAACAAAAAAAAATCTATTAAATTCCATCCATCCATCCATCTTCTACCGCTTTTCCGGAGGTCCGGGTCGCGGAGGCAGCCGTTCAAGCAGAGAAGCCCAGACTTCCCTCTCCCCAGCCACCTGCTCCAGCTCTTCAGAGAGGATACCAAGGCGTTCCCAGACCAGCTGAGAGACAGTCTCTCCAGCGAGTCCTGGGTCTGCCCCGGGGTCTCCTCCCAGTGGGATGTGCCCAAAATACCTCAAGTGGGAGGCGTCCAGGAGGCATCCTGATCAGATGCCCAAACCACCGCAACTGATTCCTTTCAATGTGGAGCAGCAGCGGTTCTACTCTGAGCCTCTCCCAGAAGACTGAGCTCCTCACCCTATCTCTGAGGGTGAGTCCAGCAATCCTACGGAGAAAGCTCATTTCAGCCACTTGTATCCGCGATCTCATTCTTTTGGTCATTACCCAAAGCTCGTGACCATAGGTGAGAGTAGGAACGTAGATTGACTGGTAAATTGACAGCTTTGCCTTAGAACTAAGCTCCCTCTTCACCACAACAGACCAGTACAACGTCCGCATCACTGCAGATGCTGCTCCGATCCGTCTGTCAATCTCTCCCTCCATTCTCCCCTCACTTGTGAACAAGACCCCAAGATACTTAAACTCCTCCACTTGGGGAAGGAGCCTGTCCCCAACCCAGAGAGGACAATCCAACTTTTTCCGGCTGAGGACCATGGACTCGGACTTGGAGGTGCTGATTCTCATCCCAGCCGCTTCACACTCAGCGGCAAACCGTCCCAGCAAGAACTGTAGGTCATTGCTGGATGAAGCCAACAGGACAACATCATCTGCAAATGACAGAGATGAGATCCTGTGGTCACCAAGCATAACACCCTCCATTCCCTGGCTGCGCCTAGAAATCCTGTCCATAAAAGTTATGAACAGGATCAGTGACAAAGGGCAGCCCTGGTGGAGTCCAACTCTCACTGGGAATGAGTCCGTCCGAGTGTTAGCAATACGAACCAAACTCTCACAATGGTCGTACAGAGACCGAATATCTCGTAACAACAAGCCCAATACCCCATACTCCCGAAGCACCCCCCACAAAAAAAACCACGAGGGACGCGGTCGAAAGCCTTCTCCAAGTCCACAAAACACGTGTAAACTGGTTGGGCAAACTCCCACGAACCCTCGAGAATTCTTGAGAGGGTAAAGAGCTGGTCTGATGTGCCACAGCCAGGACGTGCTTTCCACCCATGGGACCCGGCTGGGCTCAGCCCGAAGGAGTTACATGGGTCCGCCCTTCAGTGGACTCACCACCTGCAGGAGGGATCATGGGGGTCCGGTGCTATGTGGATTAGGTGGCGGTCAAAGGCGGAGACTTTGGTGGACTGATCTATTAAATTTATTTATTAAAAGTTATTCTAATATTTAATGACAAATGGCCATTCTTGTCGTAACTAGCATTACATAAAATGCCCAAATAGCACATAAAATTATATCTAATGGGACCAAGTGACACCAAGTCAACTAACAGACACATTTACAAATATTCCAGACCCATTGTAATATATTCCTTGAAATTTAACTTAATAATTTCGCCGTTTTGTGTCCCATTCGGACAGGTTCGTTGTTTAATCCAAATACTAACCGGTGTTGTTTGGCTGCAACCATCCTTCTCCACACTTGCACTGGGGAGACTTATAATTTCACATGGATGAGAGCTGGACTGTACTGGTACGGAAGCCAGGTGAAGGTAAACCTTTGAGCAGCAGTGTCTGCATTCTGCAGGTAAACTTTCTTCCTTCACAAGCAAGCTTTCAAAATAAGAGGTCTAATCCAGTGTCATTAACCTTCAAAATAAGAGTGAATGGATTGTCAAATAAATAACAGACTAGCTACCCGTGCATACCCGTCCATGTCCGTAGAAACCAAGTATAAGCAAGTATTTCTGCATGGCTGTTGCTGAAGGGTCTCCTCCTGTCTGAGACGGCTGTGTTGTTCACAGTCATGCCTGCAGCGTACTGCTCGAACCTGAGGTGTTTCATCTTCACGGCATCTTTTCTGATGTGCACCAGTTCTCCTCACTGTATTGCTCTCCATCTGGTGGGTCTTCTTGTTCTTCTTCTTCTTCATTCAGACCAGTGGTTGAGGGATAGGTGCTTTGTAATTCCAGTTCATGGATAGGATCATGAAAATAGATCTGAGCAAAAAGTGGCTTTCGACCCTGTTCAGGAAGACCTGTGCATGCTCGTGGAAACCCAGAAACCAGAGCACCTGGAGAAAATCAGCGCTTTGCTTGGCATTTTATACATTTGTAGTGTAGACTGCCATTCTTCATGGGTACTGCTTCGAATGGGTGTGGTTTAAAGTAGTGTGTCTTATTCTTAATCGGGTGACAGACTGACACACTGACAGAGATTTCTTGAATTTATAGAGTACCTTCTGCCTTACTGAGATTTCCAGATTTACTGCTTCGAATGGGTGTGGTTTAAAGTAGTGTGTCCTATTCAGTCTCAGCTTGTCTGTGCCTTGCCTGGCGTGCAGCGTTACTCGCTTTGCGGGCAATTCGGGCTTCAAGTGACTCAGCACGTGCATGGCGCACTGCCACACGTTTCCTGTCTGTCCGTGCATCCCTTGTCTGTCATACCCTATGCTGGTGAAAGGTCTCCTCCTGTCTCAGACAGGTGTGTTGTTCCCTCAGGTGTTCATCTTCACGGCATCTTTCCTGACGTGCAGCAGTTCTCCTCACTTTATTGCTCTCCATTTATGTAGCGTCTGGTTTAAATTAGTGTGTCCTATTCTTTTTTTTTTTGTAACTTAGATTTTTATTCATTTTTCATCATATATAATGCATTCAGATCACATTCTACATTTAAAACACAAAGGGGTTAGGGTAGGGAAAAAGAAAAAAAAAAAATAAATAAATAAATAAATAAAAGGGGGGGGGA
The DNA here is from genome assembly GCA_020510985.1 of Pholidichthys leucotaenia. Classification (NCBI taxonomy): domain Eukaryota; kingdom Metazoa; phylum Chordata; class Actinopteri; order Cichliformes; family Pholidichthyidae; genus Pholidichthys; species Pholidichthys leucotaenia. Next base: position 418,894,645 of record CM035843.1, read on the forward strand.
CAAATGTTGGAGCATCAAGTTTTTAGTTTCCATCTCTTAATTCTTCTGGTTTTTTCAGTGTCTTTGGTTATTCTTTCAATTTCTGCCTCGTTGTTGCACTTTGTAGTGTGTCCATTTCCGCCATTTTTTCTCCCATATTCCTTCTTGCATTCTTCGTCGATATGTTAGTTTTTCCATCATACGTATGTCCTCAACAATGTCAGTCCATTGTTCTTGGTCAGGAAGAACTTCTGATCGCCATTTTTTTGTGATAGTTTTTTTACATGCAATCAACAAGATTTTAACTAGATATCTGTCCTCAGCCTGTATAACATTGTCTTTTTTAAGATCACATAAGTACATCAGGTTACAGTTCATTGGTATATTATATCCTAATATCCTCTGTATTGTCACATGCATAGATTTCCAAAATGATGATATTTTGTAGCATTTCCAAAACATATGTGAGTGGTCTGCATTTTGAGCCCCACATCCCCTCCAGCATAAAGATTGGGTATTTGTATATTTTCCTTGAATCTGTGGTGTAATGAAAAAGCGAATCAGGTTTTTCCATCCAAATTCCCTCCATGCCCTTGAATTTGTTGATGTGTGTTGTGTTTTCCATATTTCCTGCCAGCTTTCTTCTGTTATGTTTAAATTGAGCTCTTTCTCCCATTTCTCCTTTATATAGTTACTTGTATGATTGTTTGTCATAAGTTTCTGATATAGTTTTCAGAATCAGAATCAGAATCAGAAAAAGATTTATTGCCAAGTACATTAACAGATCACTGATAACATACGAGAGAATTTGACTTGACACAGAAAATGAACCTGCATTTCCAGTGACACGGCTGCATCGGGGACGCGCCTGCCAATAGGATGGTACAGATAAGAAATCATACAATAGGAAGGAGCAAAAAAATCATTGAATTCAGAATATTGACCATAAGTAATCAATATTATGATTACAAAGACAAAAAAAAGCCCACGATGCACATTCAAGACCAGAGTCCACAGGACACAAGGAGAGCAGTGAATGTTATCTTGTTGTCAGTTTCTGGGTCAGTGTGGATGTAGTGTTGAAGCAATGTTGTATCAATATGAGCACAAGGACACTTTGGCAGAAGATGTTTTGTCTGGCTGCAGCAATTGTCCTTGGCAATTGTCCCAAGCAGCTACTGTCCAGAGGCCGTGTGCTCAGTGTTTTGAAAAACAAAGACTGGGGATTATCAGGAGGATTTTTGTAAGGGAAATTGAGCCAAATAGACTGAACACAGAGAAAGAACTTTATTTTCTTCTGCAGATTCAGTGTTTAATCCTTCATTGCGAGGGCTTTGAGTCCGTCGTGGATAGACTTAAGCGTAGATGTAATCCACCTTCCGAGACAGTTCTCCATTTGTCGCTATCAAAGTCTCCTCCATTTTTCCAATTTGATGGATGCACCTCGCGTGGCCAGCATTTTGATAGGTTGTATCCATCTTCAGCAATTTGCGGTACACCAGGACAATCCCAGTTCCAATCAGAACGATCCCAGTCACCATTATTACGAAGATATACAAATCTTCAATATCTTCGATAGAGAGATTACTCAGGCACAAGATCCTCCAAACACTTGTCACCCGTAAATAGCCCGCTGGAGCCGTCCCTGCGGGGCAAACAGCTTCCCCCGGAGCACTATTCCTTGTTGAAAAAATAGTGTCAATTGCGTTCAAAGCCCAGCTTATCAATTCCATAATTTCTTTTCGATAATCAGCAGTAGACGCAGACAGACAACAGCAAGCTGGGATCCAGTTAGTTAGGGAAGTGGGGAGCTAGAGCAGAGAGAAAAGAGAGAAGCGTCTACTCTCCTTGAAGAGCGGAAGTGATATAGTTTTGAAATAATTCTTATTTTATTTCCTGCATATGAGCTTAAAATAAGTTGTATAAGCTCGTTCACATCTGTTTGGAGGTTATGCCTAATCTTCTTCATATAGTAATCTCTCATCTGCAGATATCTGAAAAATTCCGATCTTTCTAATTTAAATTTTCTCCTGATATTTACAAAGCTCCCGAGATCTTTTTTTCCGATATTGCCCCATGCTGTGATTCCCTTGTTCACCAGATTTTTGTATCCCCTATCTTGTTTTGCCGGTTCAAACTGACTGTCAAATGCTACCCATTTCAATAGTTTTATGTCTTCCCTTATATTATATTTTTGTACTATTTTATACCACAGTTCTAAAGTAAATTTAGTGATTGGGTCTATTTGTTTGATTTGTTTATATGCATCTTTATCCCCTATTATGCTTTGTACTGGGAGTCCCTCAATTTCCTTTTCCATTTCTTTCCATTTTGCCTCATATCCCTCGTCGCACCAACATATGATATATCTTATTTGTGCTGAGTAGTAATATTCCTTTAGACTCGGTAGGCCCATGCCTCCTTTCTCTTTTGGTAATTGGAGGGTTTTATATTTCACTCTTGGTTTTTTACCTCCCCAAACAAATCTCGACATCATCCTGTCCCACTTTGAGAATTGGGCATCTGGAATCTCTGTTGGTATAGCCTGGAAGAGGTAAAGTAATCTAGGTTGTATGCTGATTTTGACTGTCTCAATTTTTGAATTCAGGTCCATATTTAAGATTGACCATCTATCAATATCTTTTTTTATTTCTTGTTCCAACCTATCATAGTTTGCTTTATATATTTTGCTTAGGTCTTTAGGTATGTTCACTCCAAGGTATTTTATTTCTTTTTGGTTCCAGTTTAGTTTGATCTTATCAGTTATCTGGTTTAGAGGGTTATAGTGGAATGTCAGTATTTGTGTTTTTGTTATGTTTATCTTGTATCCTGATAATTTTCCAAAATTTTCTATCAAGTTCATCATTTCCATTATTGATTTATCTGGTTGTTCAAGGTAAACTATAATATCGTCTGCAAATAGCCCAATCTTGTGTTCCGCCCCCTTTATTGTTACACCTTTTAATTTCTTATTTTGTCGTATCGCTTGAGCCAGTGGCTCTATGAACAGAGCAAACAAGGTGGGCGATAAGCAGCATCCCTGCCTAGTTGATCTTTGTATATTTACTTTGTCTGTTAAGCTACCGTTTATCTTGATTCTTGCCACAGGTTCTTGATATAGCGTCCTTATGCATTGTACTGATTTTTCGTTAAATCCAAAGCGCTCCAGTACACTATATAGGAATTTCCAGTTAACCCTGTCAAATGCTTTTTCTGCGTCTAAACTCATTATTACTGCGCTTTTCTTTTCTTTATGTATTTGGTTAATTATATGTATTGTTCTCCTGATATTGTCATGTGTTTGGCGTCCCTCTATGAATCCAGTTTGATCATCTTCTATCAATTCCGTCAAGAATGTCTTTATTCGTTTACATATAATTGTTGTGTATATTTTATAATCTACATTTAATAAAGAGATTGGTCTATAGTTTCCGCATTGTTCTTTATCTTTCCCTGGTTTTAAAATAACTGAAATGATTGCTTCGTTCCATGATGGAGGTATTTTGTTGTTGTTCAGCGTCCAATTAAATGACTTTAGGAGTTGTGGCGTGAGTTCTTCTATAAACAGTTTATAAAACTCAGAGGAGTATCCATCACTACCTGGTGATTTACCGTTTTTAAGTGACTTAATCACATCTCTGATCTCTTGTGTTGTTATTTCTGCTGTTAGTTTTTCATTTTGTTGATTTCCTATTGATGGCAAGTCCAATGTGTCTAGAAATTTTTTGATATCTTTAGTATTTGTTTCTTCAGGTTGCGAGTATAGTTCTTGGTAGAAATTATGGAAAATTTCTTCGATGTTTTCTGGGTTAACTGTGGTTTTATTTGTGGTGGGGTCTTTAATCTTGTATACATTATTCATTGTTTGTTGTTTTCTTAACCGTTTTGCCAGCAGTTTTGTGGCTTTTGGCCCCGTTTCATAATATTTTTGCTTTAGATATCTATTTTTCCTTTCAATTTCATCCATTTGTGTTTCTTTTATCTTTGTTTTTTCTTCTTTAATTTCTTGATATATTTTTGGATCATTTGTGCTTTGATGTTTACGTTCTAATTCCCTCAGTCTCTCACATCTTTGTTCATACGCTTCCAGTTTAGTCTTATTTGCTTTTCCTGTTTCAACAATTAATTTACCCCTTAACACGGCTTTTAGTGCGTCCCATAGTATTGTTGGGTCCACTTCTTCATTGTCATTCTCTTGGATATATTCGTTTATGTTTATTTTTATTCTTTCTTTCATTTTCTCATCATTTAACAGTCCTACATTAAGTTTCCATGTTGTTTGTCGTTTTCTATTGTTTAAATATATTTCCATGTATATAGGATTATGATCTGATATTTCTGCCCCTCCAATCCAACAATTTCTCACCCTGTGTCTGTCATCTTCATTCATAAGGAAGTAATCTATTCTAGAGTGTACTTTATGGGCTGCTGAATAATGTGTATAGTCTTTTTCGAGTGGGTGTAGGTCCCTCCATATGTCTACCATACCCATTTCTGCCAGTGAGGTTCTTATGAACTTTGTTACATGTTTTTTTGTCTTCTTAACACTTGTTGTGTCAACTTCATGATCCATGACAGCATTTAAGTCTCCTCCACAAATTAGGACTCCTTCACTGTGTGTTGCTATGAGATCAAACAGATGTTGAAAAAAACCCTTGTCACTTTCTGGTGGGGCATAGATGTTCACTAATGTAATCTGCATTCCATCTATTCTTCCCTTTATTATTACATATCTGCCTTCTTTATCCTGGATTTCCTGTTCACTTTCATATTGTATTTTGTTTGAGATTAGTATCATAACCCCCCTTTTTGCTCCTCCCTTAAATGAACTGTAGTAGGAGTTCTTATAGCCAAATCTCTTTAGTTTCACATGTTCTGTCTTGCTCAAATGTGTCTCTTGCATAAATATAATTTCAGCTTTTTCCTTCTTGAATTTTCTTATTATTCTTTCCCTTTTAACAGGTGAGTTCAGACCATTCACGTTTAGTGTCATTATCTTAAGATTTTTACCCATATTCATGTTTTTCCATTTTTTTAACTTGTGCTCCTAGCCCCTTTAACAACAAAAATAACACATATTTATATAAAAACACATTAAAAAATCTCGACCTCCGTACTTTGGGCCTTTCTTCTGCCCACTGGTCCCTGTTGGTGGGTGGGGGGTTTGTCTTCACAGAGTGTAGGGCCCTCCCTAGACTTCTAATTACTATCAAAGTAATAGTCATAAGTCTAGAAATGTCCAACAAATATCACTTAAACCTCTCCTAGCCGTCTGTTTCTCTTTTACCTTGTCTTCTTGGCCTTCATTTCTTCTGTGCCTTTCTTAATCTTTGTTATGATCTAGGCTTTCAGTTGAAAGCCTTGTAGCTTGTCCTGGGCCCGCTGCTCTACGTCTCTCCCCCTTCTTCCGCCGTTCACTCGTCTCCACTCCGTCTGTCGTGGTGCGTTCAGGGCCGCCGCTGCTCCAGCCGTCTCCTTCGGCACGCTCACCTCAAGGCCCCGCTCCATCATATCCCGCGCTGCCTCTTCGGCCGTGTTGTAGGTTCTTGTGCCTTCCTCCCAATGAATCCTCATTTTCGTTAGCGGCGTTTGGAATCTAATTTTTTTCTCTTTCAGCGTTTTTTTAATATTGGCATATTTCTTCCGCTGCTGCACGATTTCTGTCGGGTAGTCATGGTCAAAAAATACCTGTTTGTCGCCGATTCGTATCTTTTTTTTCCATGCTTGCGTCAGGATTCTTTCCTTTATGTCATATTTCACAAAGTTTACCACAACTGACCTGGGTGGAGAGTTTGTTTTCGGGTTCTGTGCCGGTGTTCTGTGCGCCCGTTGAATCTGCAGATCCGTTTCTCCGGGTATTTCCAGTTCTTTTTTTAAGAACTGATCCATGAATTTTGTCATCGAGTTGCCTTCAATGCCCTCCGGAATTCCAAAGATGCGCATATTGCTTCGTCGGGATCTGCTCTCCAAGTCGTTTATTTTCTCCTGCATCCTCTGCGTTTGCGTCGTCAGGGTCTGTAGTTGTTCGTTTGCCTCGCTTTTCCAATCTTCTAGTTCCGAAATTCGGGTCTGCGCTTCTGTCATACACGCCAGCTGGGAGCGCAGCTCCTCCATGTTTTCCGTTAATTTACGCTCCATTTCTCTTCGGAGGTCCATGATTTCCTCCTTAATTTCTTTTTTCAGTTCCTCCTTAAGAGCCGCTAAATCCTGTTGTAGCTGTCGCTTGAATTCTCTTAACTCTTCACCCAAACTGGCGATGCCAGCGTTCATGTTGTCGAGTCTGGTGTCCTCCATTTTCTCTGCTGTAGACATCTTGCTTTTTTGGGCTTTGCGTACAGCGGTTTTTCCTGCGTTGTTGGAGAGGAATTCTTCAATTTTACCCTGTTTTTGTCCTTGTGCCCGGTTCCTTCGTGTTTTCATCCCTTAGTTTATTGATTCGTTTATGTCGAGTTGGCCATTTACCGATGATTTTTAATCCGGCTAGGGAGAGCTCTTTGTTTAAGTGTTATGTCTCTCCGCCATCTTCCCGGAAGTCCTCAGTGTGTCCTATTCTTAATTGGGTGATGAGAATGTCTTCTTTCCCGTTTTTGGCAACTCCCATTCCACAATTTACGTGCTTTTGAATTGCGGGTGTGGTTTACAGTGCTGTGTCCTTTTCGTAATCGAGTTGAAGAAGAAGGAGAAGAAATTATTTATGTCTGTGTTCGACTGACAGTAGGATTGATTTGTTTGTGGTGGATAGCAAAAACAGTTTTTGCTATCCTGTCAGATGCCTGACGGGTACTTCTTTATCGTACCCATCAGGCATCTAGCTCTCACGGGTACGATAAAGAAGAGGTGGGCTGGACACTATTCAGGTCTGGGGGTGGAAAAGAGCAGCTGGGGGGCAACAAGACCTAGAAGCGGGTCAGATGAGAGTGATGTGGGAGAAAGTAACAATGTGAAGAAAACATGAACTAGCCAAAATGGATGGCAGTTTGAGGATGTAGGAAATGACTGGAACGTTGTCATTGAGTTCAGTCAGGGTGGGGGGCACTATCACCTGGTTAAGCTAACAAAAGCAATTGAGAAAGAAATTGGGAGAGTTAAGTCTGCAAAGTTCTTGAATAATAACCGGCTGTTAATTCATGCCACAAGTAAATAACAGCAACAGAAAATACTGGCAATGACATGTCTAAACAGAGAACAAATGAAGGCACATGTCCCTGGTGCGACAGCTAACTTGAGGGGAGTTATATCAGGTGTTCCTTTGTGTATGTCTATGGAAGAAGTGAAAAACGAGACCTAAGGGGGAAAGGTGAAGGATGTGAAAAGGCTAAAGAGTAAAAGAGAAGGTTCACTGAAGGACACACTGTCTGTCATGATTCAGTTTGAGGAAACACTCCCTAAATCAGTCCTAATAGGATACATGTATTAGTGTAAGAGAATACGTCCCAAAGCCACTCAGGTGCTACAAATGTCAAAGGATGGGTCACACTGCTCAGCAATGTAAGGGAAAGCTGAGATGTGCTAGATGTGGAGGGGAGCACGAATATGGTAAATGTGACAAGGACGCCAAAGTAAAGTGTTGCAACTGTGGGGGTGAGCACAGTGCTGTATATGGAGGATGTGTTGTGCAGAGGGAATCTAGACAAGCCCAGAAAATCAGAATAACTAAGAAAATCTCACATGCGGAAGCTCTAAAGACAGTTAAGAGAGGCAGGAATAGTCAGAAACACAGCAGGCCTTCCTCAAAGAAGTTCAGTTCAAATGGAAGCCCAGCCATCAACAGGTCCCACACAAGCACAGGATTGTGCTGCTGCAAGGAATGTTTGTGTTCACAAATGCAAAATGGATGATGACACATTGATAGTTAAGAGGACAACCTTGATAGCTTTTATCTGCCACACCATGAATGTTGCTGCACAGCTAAAGAAGAAAAGTGAAAGAATCAAAACCATTGCGGAAGCAGCAGGAAGCTTCCGAGATGTGAAAGATATTACAGCCGACCAGATTCATGCTTTATTGAAAGCTGAAACTGGGGAGACTGCACATGCTGAAACAAGACCTTAATTATGGTACTACACATACTACAGTGGAATGCGAGGAGTCTTATAGCAAACGGACAAGAACTCAAGAAGTACCTTTATGAACTAGAAGTTGTTCCACAGGTAGCGTGTGTACAGGAGACATGGCTTCAACCTCACTTAGATTTTGTTATTCCTGGATACAGTTCAATCAGACAGGATAGAATTAATACTGTAAATGGAGGAGGATTTGCCACTTTCATTAAAGATGGCCTGGTGTATAGGGTGATTCCCTCCCCTGATGATATAGAGTGAAATATTATTGAAACATGTAGGCCAAATGAACAAGGAAATATTAAGCTGATTAATTATTACAACCCATGTAGGAAGTTGACAGCAGATACAGTATTTTCAGTGTTATGGCAGGGGGAGGGCATATGAAAGAGGTATGGTGTGGAGACTTTAATGCCCATAATAGCTTGTGGGAAAGCACACATACAGATAACAATGGAAATGTTGTGGAAGAGATGTTAGATGAAAGACCGTTAATTTGTCTAAACAGTGGTGAAGGTACCAGGGTGGATGTGCATAGGGGCACATTATCATGTATTGACCTGACTCTGGTATCTGATTCTTTAGTGAGCACCTGTGAATGGATGGTTATGAACAGGACAACTATGGGAAGTGATCACTTCCCAACACTTAGAGTCATTAAAACTGAAGTATGTATACAAGAGGGAAGAAGTTTTACAAGATGGTGTTTTGACAAGGCAGATTGGGAAAAATTTAGGCAGTACTGTGTTCAATCGTGTCATTTGGTAGTGTCATTTGTCATCACTAGTTTTCCGTTTTTTTCCGGTTCCGGTTCCGCCGGACCGGCGGCACCACACAAGTTGGCTGCCTTTTGCAACTGCCTTTTTTTTTTTTTTTTTTTTAATCTTCCTTCTTCTTTCTACACCTCTCTCTCTCTCTCTCTCTCTCCCTCTCTCTCTCTATATCTATATCTATATATATATATATATATCTATATCTATCTATATATATATATATATATATATATATATATATATCTCACGGACACACAGATCGCCCCAAAGGTCTCCCGAGTCGGTGGACGGAGCCTCTGTTTACAGCAGGAGATGATACAGCAGGGAAGAGCTAGCTAGCACTCAACCGCCACCCGGTGCTAATGGAGAAACTCGACATACCAAGGAACTGTAGCGAAAACGACGCGGGTGCCAGGCTGGAGTTTAGGCGGCGTGCAAGAAATATAAGACAGAATAATAAAGAGCGATGGCAAGAACCAAGCAGACCGCTCGTAAATCTACTGAAGGAAAAAGCCCCCTAGGAAGCAGCTAGCCACCAAGGCTGCTCGGAAAAAGTGCTCCGGCCACCGGCGGAATGAAGAAGCCTCACCGTTACAGGCCCGGTACCGTGGCTCTGAGAGAGATCCGTCGCTACCAGAAATCCACGGAGCTGCTCATCCGTAAGCTGCCCTTCCAGCGCCTGGTGAGGGAGATCACTCAGGACTTCAAGACCGACCTGCGCTTCCAGAGCTCCGCTGTCATGGTTCTGCAGGAGGCCAGCGAGGCCTACCTGGTGGGTCTCTTCGTGGACACCAACCTGTGCGCCATCCACGCCAAGAGGGTCACCATCATGCCCAAAGACATCCAGCTGGCCCGCCGCATCCGCGGAGAGAGAGCTTAGACTTTCTGCTGCACATTCACCAACCACAATGCTCCGCACTGTGTGTCATATACAGTATATATATATACAGTAATATGTACAAATGTATACTAGCTGTTCTTGTTTTTTCTTGCCTTCTGATTGTTGCTCTGAGTGTTGCTATCCCTGTGCTGTTGCAATCCTGGAATTTCCCCATTGTGGGACTAATAAAGGCTTATCTTATCTTATCTCTTATCTTATTAGAAGGTGGCATAGAAGAGTTTTCAAGTCAGGTAACCAATCATATTCTGAATGCTGCAGTAGCAAGTTTACCTAAGAAAACAACACAGGGTAGGAAGAAGGTTGTACCCTGGTGGAATGACCAATGTAGTATTGCAGTAAAAGAGTGAAACAAGGCATTCAGAGAGCTGAGGAAGAATATTACTAGTGAAAACTTGATAAGAGTACAAAAAGAAAAGGGCAGTAGCTCAAAGGATTATTAAAAACAGGAAAAGGTCAACATGGAGAGAATTTTGTTCCACCCTTGGTAGGAAAACAGAACTAGGTGATGTCTGGGGTATGTTTAAAAAAATGAGTGGGAAAGGGGTATCAGTTAAAATTCCAGCTTTATGGATAGAGACAAGATGGCTGTATCAGACAAAGAAAAGACAGAAGTCCTAGGTAGAGCACTTGCAGCAGTGCATAGAGGAGACCATCTTGGTGAGAGTCATAGACAGCAAAGGCAGCATAAACTCAGAGAAAATGCAAACTTAAAAAATGAAGTGAAACAGAACATGACTGTGTTCGACCTCGAGCTCACAATGTCAGAGCTTAAGAGAGCTTTGCAAGATAGTGGGATATACAGCTCCAGGATATGATCAGTTAAGCTATGCTATGTTCCGGCAGTTGCCTATGCAATCAATGCAACTGGTGCTGAAATTGTTTAACAGGATATGGAAGGAGGGGGTTATCCCAAGTGGGTGGAAAAAGGCTGTAATTTTACCATTTAATAAGCCAGGGAAAGATCCAGCTCACCCAGGCAACTACAGGCCAATAGCATTAACGTCACATTTAGGGAAATGGATGGAGAAGGCGTTAGTTTACAGACTCTCATATGTACTAGAGCAAAAACAATTAATAAACAACTATCAGAATGGTTTTAGAAGAGGAGGATCCACAGTGGATGCTCTAGTTTGGGTAAGTAATGATATTGAAAATGTCATGAATCCAAACCCGATTCTGACTCATCGTTATGCCTTGACCTGATTTCCTCCTGATAGCTCGGGCATGCCCCCTCCTCCTGTCAAGCTCCGTCAGCTGCACTGTCATGGTGTTCACACATACACACACCCACAAGTACATGCTCCATTCACTCTCATTCACACACACCGGATGCCAATCAGTTCTGCCGACGCATTTTCACACCGGCAATCTCTTTCCTTGTTAGCTTCTGGAGTATATGTTTGCCGCGCCGGGGGAAAGAGATTATCGGGGCATTCACCTTCGTTCATGGCAGCAAGCTCTCCATGAATGACGTACCATTCCTTTCTCGTACTCAGCCTGACATCTTCAGACGGTCCATCCCTGGGTGTTCGCGGCTGCTTCAGCTTCTAATCCTTTTCCACCAGACTGCTCGGTTTCGCCCCGGATCTGCTCCAGCTCAGTAAGTGTCTTTCTTCGCTTTTTCTCCTGTGCTCTGCAGCCCTGCAGCACGAGGCCGTGCGCCTTTCCTTTTTGTGCTTTACGCAGCCCTGCAGCACTAGGCTCCATTTTAGACCAGGCTGTTGAGAATTCGGCTGGCACCCTGCATGTTTGGTGGCCAAACCTTGTCATTACATCTCTCCATATTTCTGTGGTTGGACTGAACTGAACTTGGTGATAACTGGACGTGTTTTCCTTTGTGTTGTTAATAAAAGTGCACCATCTACTCTCGCTCTTGGGTTTATTCATTCCTCTCTTCCGTGTGCTATGAAGAAGCGCAAGGAGAGTAAGACTCTCAAAATGAAAGAAGCAATGGTTATAGTTTATCTGGATATTGAAAAGGTTTATGATTCACTGTGGAGGGATGGACTTCTTATCAAATTGAATAAAATGGGCATTGGTGGTAGGATGTATAATTGGATAATGGATTTTTTTTTTAACACACAGGACAATTAGGGTTAAAGTAGGATCAGAAGTTTCTAATGACTTTGAAATAGAAAATGGTGTTCCTCGGGGGAGTGTGATAAGCCCTGTTTTATTCAATATAATAATTAATGACATGCTTGAAGATCAAGAGGGATCCATCAAAACAGCACTATATGCAGATAATGGAGCCATACGGACGAGGGGAAGAAATGAGAAATTTGTGTTCAGAAACATCAGGAAAGCAATGGAGAAAGTGGAAAAGTGGTCATATGACTGGGGATTTAAATTTTCAAACCGTAAAACCTGCTATATGATTTTCACAAAAAAACGCAGAACTGGTACAGAATCATTAACATTATATAATCAACCAATAGAGAAAGTCAGTGAGTTCAAATATCTAGGATTGTGGTTTGATAGTGCATACTGTACACATGGAAAGTTCAAGTTGAAAATCTGGAGACAAAGTGCAAAAAAGTCAATCTCATAATAGCTGTAGCTGGACACGAATGGGGAGCAGATAAACAGGCATTAGTTGACATTTAGAGATCACTAATGCGACCGACAATAGACTATGGATGCATGATTTATGGAGCAGCGGCAAAGACGACTCTGGAAAAAATAGACAGAATGCAGCATAGAGCGCTTCGCCTGTGCATTGGAGCCGTCAAAACAACACCAAACAATGCAGTTTTAATAGAAGCAGGAGAAATGCAAATGGATTTGAGAAGAGATAAACTCGCATCATCATACTGGGTCAAGCTGAAAGGAAGTGAGGAAGCGAATATTTCAAAAACAACACTACAAGACTGCTGGAAATACTGTAATTTCCAGGGACATGGGTTTGGGTGGACAATCGAAAGGCAGAATGTATGGACTACACACTACTGATATAGCTAACACCAGTCCAGTGAGTAATGTTCCCCCTTGGCTGTTTCCGGGAATAGAAGTAGACACTAGTCTGCTAATGAGGAAAAAGGATTGGCATATGAGTGAAGTTGGTGTTCAAACAAGCATTTACCTCAGGAATAATTACTATAACTTCTTACAGCTCTATACTGACGGTTCAAAGAATAAAGAGGGCTCTGTTGGAGTTGGAGTATACATTCCAGAGTTTAAAGTGACCATCGCAAAAAGACTCCCCAACAATACATCCGTGTTTACAGCAGAGATGGTGGCAATAATTGTTGCTTTGCAGTGGGTGGAGGAGGTCAGACCGGACCGGGTGGGGGTGTGCACGGACTCACTTGCAGCATTAAAAACCATACAGACACTAAAATCTACAAGGGAAGACTTGGAGACTGAGCTATATCACAGTTTATTTAGGGTACACAGGGGTGGTGGAGAAGTTCAGTTTTGCTGGGTTCCTGCACATGAAGGGTTGGATGGGAATGACTGTGCAGACAAATTGGCAAAAAGCGCTCTTCGAAAAGACATAACTATACCACTGTCTCTTGGAAAAGGTGAAGGGAAAGCAATAATCAAGAAAAAAGGAACTGAGCTATGGCAAAAAAAAGATGGGATGAGGATCATAAAGGTAGATTGTATTACTAAAAAAAATACAAAAATCTGTTGCAATAAAGAATTACATAACAACCAAAAGGAGGGAAGAAATCATTATGGCAAGACTAAGACTGGATCATACAGGTTTAAACGGCACTTTATTCACCATGGGGAAAAGCGAAAGTGACAAATGTAGAGAATGTGGAGTAAAAGAAAATGTGGAGTAAAAGAAAATATCGAGCACATCTTATTACAGTCACAAACATGGAAATGAAAGACGGATAATGGAAAATGAAGTTCGAGAGGCCGGTAGGGAATGGGATTTAACTGGGATTCTGGGAACAGATGGAGATGGAGAGGCAGTAAGAATCATGAGAAGGGCTCTTTTCTCTTTTTTTTAAATAACACAGGATTAAGCCATAGAATTTAGGGGTCGGGCTCAGATGACATAATGTTACACACTCTTGTACAGTAGGTGGCGGTATGCACCTTTCAGTTGTTTGCTATCCGCCAGTAACAGAGAAGAAGAAGAAGTAATCGGGTTATGAGCATCTGTTCTTTGGTGAGTGATGGTCTATATGACATCATAAAGACATCAAGGCAGGCATCATAGGACACTACATCATAGGTAGCCAGTCCTATTGCCTAGAATCTATCTGCCATCATCTAGGGCCTAGATGATGGCATCATCTAGGGCCTAGATTCTAGGCCCTAGATGATGGCATCACCTATATGAAGGCATCGCGAGTCCTATGTAGCCTGAGATCATAGGATCATCACAGGACATCATGCAGACATCATAGGCCATTCTATGATGTCCTATGATCATGACACACAGACAGACACACACACACAGATTTCTTGAATTTATAGTGATTGAACAGACATATAAAATAAAAACTAGAAAAGCACTCGGAGAGCGCAGACCTCCGCCAAGCGCCACAATTCCCCCCATACAGTGTTTGTGTGTACGTTTTCAGATTCCTTGAGCATGTAAACATATGACTAGCAATTGGATTCACAATGATTATTTGTTTATTTGACAGGGACAGTGCAATAAACACACAATTAATCAATGACAATCAATCTGATAGTGATAGGATTAGTGGCTCAGTAGTAAAAGCATTGCCTCCTTGGTGGAGGTAATAAACTGAAGTGTTGCTGTTGTGTCCATCTCCTCCACTGACAGATGCAAATTGGGTAGACAGGTTGCCGTGGGTTTTATATTATATTGTAACGTGCTGCTCGACATGGCGACGTCCCACCGGGAGGTTCGAACTCACGCTCCGGAATCCCGCACTGTACCTGTGTCGCCAATAGGGTCAAGCCACTTGGCAAGCCAAGTAGGGTGCTCATATTGAGTTCGCTACAATATTATTTTTTGGGGGGTTGCGCTCCGCGGCAAACGAGAATTTAGAGGCTTCGCCGGCAGAGAGCTCGTTTTTGCGCAGCGCCTATGGCTGGCCGGTGAATTTGTGCCAAATGCGCAGCTCCTATGGCTGGCCGGGGAATTTCTGCCAAACAATCCATCGGCGGACAGTTGCCCGTGTGAGGTTTTGCGGCGGGCCCAGGCCATTCATTCATTCAAGGTGGTAAATCCCTGATGCAGTCACTTTTAGCATTAGAGTGAGACATATCAGGCGCAGCATTACTGGCGCCGGGATTCCTCTCTGTTCCGGAGCCGCTGGACAAAAGAAGGTGCGATAATGGTTGCCGTGGGTTTTATTGGGTTTGCGGTCCGCGGAAAAAAGAGGATTTGGAAGCCTCCCCCGGCAGAGAGCTGGTTTTTGCGCAGCCCCTATGGCTGGCCGGGGAATTTCTGCCAACTAATCCGACGCCGGACAGCTGCCCGTGTCAGCTTTTGCAGCGTAGTGCAAACACAGGCACTCTGGCGAGCCCTGTTTTCTGTGTGCTTTTGTGCCTAAAACTTTGAAGAAGGCGGAGTTTGTGTTCATCAGACACGTCGACCAGCGCCCTCTATTGCGCCTGCGCACATGTTGAAAATGGCTGTATGTCACAGTGTTGAAAAATGCTTTAAAAAATTCCTGTATCCAGACGGTGAACCGGATCACCCCCAAAATTTAATCAGTTCTTCCTTGTACCATTTCCAACAACGCCTGAAAGTTTCATGGAAATCCGTCCAAGACTTTTTGAGTTATCTTGCTAACCAACAGACAGACAGACAGACAGACAGACAAACACACAAACTCCGGCAAAAACATAACCTCCTCCTGGCCTTTTCGGCCTGGCGGAGGTAATTAACGCCAAATTATACATCTGCCACTTATCACATCACCAAGTTTAAATACGTCTGTATATTGCATTCACTTGTGTAAAAACCTGCATCCATCTAGCTACAATGCGCCACACTGTGTGTCTATATATTTATATTTATATGTACATATGTATACTCGCTGGTTCCAAGGTTGTCATAGCCAGGAGCGGCACTGGGGTTAAGCTCCCAGTGCTCATAAAATGCTCCTTACGGCGTGCGTCTCGAAAAGCCTCTGACAACTAAGTCCAACTCCTAGCCTGCCCGTGTGGTTTAGTCTCTAAGCCCGGCGGAACTGCTTTTACTAATAGGAGAAGGGGCGAGGACGGATCTCTGGCACCTTAAAACCAGATGCCTCGGGTAGATGGTGGCTCGTCAACCTAGGAAGGTAGCCCATCTAGGGGAAGGTAAACCCCTGATTTCAAACCTCCGCTGCCTTGCGGCACACCCGGTCACGGGAAAGGCTTCGGGAGTCAACCCTGAGGAAAAATCCGGAGTCGGAGCCCCTAAGGCAGTTCTCTGTTGTGCTCAACATCGTTCTGGCAGCTCCTGCGACGGTGCTGGTGCCAAACTATAGCAGCCCTGCTGTTCCTTTGGATTCATCAGTGACGTGGAGAGGGGGGACATGCTGCATGGGTAACATCTTGTCCTCCATATTTTCCTGCCCAGGCTTGAATCCTACCAACGCCCAACGCTGGAAGGTAGAACACCGGTGCACATTGGCCTGTTCAGCCACAGGCGGTGCTGTTCCCGCAGAGTAGACGTTTAGGATTCTCTTCCATGGTCATCATAGACCGACGGGGGCCGACGAAATACTCGCTGCTTTTGTTTTTTTTTTTTCTTGCCTTCTGATTGTTGCTCGAGTGTTGCTATCCCTGCGCTGTTGCAATCCTGGAATTTCCCCATTGTGGGACTAATAAAGGCTTATCTTAACTTATCTCTTTTGTCAAATGCTGGATTATGGGTCATAATTGATTGGAGGTGCAGCAGACTTTCAGGACGGACGGACGGATGGACGGGCGCAGACAGACAGACAGACAAGTAGCAGCTGTTACAGTCTCTCATCCATGTGAAATTATAAGTGTCTTCAGTGCAAGTTTTTTTTTTTTTTTTTTTTTTTTCTTGCCTTCTGATTGTTGCTCTGAGTGTTGCTATCCCTGTGCTGTTGCAATCCTGGAATTTCCCCATTGTGGGACTAATAAAGGCTTATCTTATCTTAAGTGTGGAGAAGGAGGCCTGCAGCCAAACCGGTTTTGCTGGGTAATGTCAGGTATTACCCCCTGTAGCTTGTGCAGCCACAGGGACAAGCCAGTGTACTCCTAGTGCCGGTCCCAAGCCTGGGTAAATGGGGAGGGTTGTGTCAGGAAGGGCATCCAACGTAAAATCTTTGCCAAATCAAACATGCAGACCATGACGAATGAGAGTTTCATACTGGATCGGTTGAGGTCCGGGTTAACAACGACCGCCACTGGTGCTGCTAACCAACAGGGTGCCGTGGAAATTGGGCTACAGTTGGTCGAAGATCGAGGAGGAGGAGAGGGGGAAGGCGTGTTAGGAGGGAGAGAGAGAAAAGGAAAGGTAGAAGTGTGGAGGTGAGAGAAGGGACGTTAAATGCAGGGACTATGACTGGTAAAGGCAGAGAGTTGGCCGATATGATGGAGAAAAGAAAGGTAGATATACTGTGTGCTCAAGAAACCAGATGGAATGGAATCAAGGCTAGGAGCATCGGAGGGGGATATAAACTGTTCTACTATGGTGTAGATAGGAAGAGAAATGGAGTAGGAATAAACTTGAAGGAAGAGTATGTGAAGAGTGTTCAGGAGGTAAAGATGGAATCAGACAGAATCATGACTGTGAAGCTAGAAGTCAAAGGTGTGATGTTGAATGTTGTCAGTGCGTATGCCCCACAAGTTGGATGTCGGGTAGAAGAGAAAGAGGAATTCTGGAGTAAGTTGGATGAAGTGGTAGAGAGTGTTCCCGGGGGGAGAGAGTGGTGATTGGAGCAGACTTTAATGGACATGTAGGTGAAGTGAACAAAGGTGACGAGGAGGTTCTGGGTAGGTATGGTCTTAAGGAGAAAAATGTGGAAGGACAGATGGTTGTGGATTTTGCTAAAAGGATGGAAATGGCTGTGGTGAACACATATTTCAGGAAGAGAGATGAACACAGGGTGACTTACAAGAGTGGAGGAAGGTGCACACAGGTGGACTACATCTTATGCAGAAATCTGAAAGAGATAGGAGACTGCAAGTTGGTGACAGGGAAGAATGTAGCTAGACAGCATCGGATGGTAATCTGTAGAATGACTTTGGAAAGCAAGAAGAGGAAAACAGTAAAGGTAGAGTCAAAGATTAAGTGGGGGAAGTTACAGAAGGAAGAAGGTCGCACAGAGTTCAGGAAGGAATTGATACAGGCTCTGGGTGGTAGGGAAGAATTACCAGATGACTGGGAAAGTGCAGCAAAAGAATTGAGGGAAAAGGGTAGAAAGGTATGTGGTGTATCCAGTGGACAGAGGAAGGAAGACAAGGAGACTTGGTGATGGAATGAGGAGGTACAGGAAAGTATTCAAAGGAAGAGGTTAGCAAAGAAAAAGTGGGATAGTCAGGGAGATGAAAAAGTAGACAGTGTAGGGAGCTTGAAATAAGGAAGCGAAGTGATTTTATAAATCAGGTTTATTGTCGGCTTCCACTCTCCAACATGTCTCATCTCAATGCAGAAGCAGAAAAGAGGCTGAGCGCAGTCAGACCTTCGTACTTATACATCACATAACAAAAGACATCGCATAACAAAAGCCGACATCACACATCCGCGTTATCTCCTTCTATTGTCCTCTCTCTCCTCCACCTGACCCTGGGGGGTCAGGAAGTCCATTCAGGTCTCCACCGCTGAGTCTCCGTCTGCTCGTTGATCTTCGCCGGTGGTCGAGACCTATTGTCCTGCTCTGAGACGTGAGGTCATTCCACATATGCAATCTCTAAACATTCCTCTTGTGTCTATACATATGTAGGTATGGATATATGAATAATATAAGCCACAGACAGGAGTATTTGGAATCTAGGCACATGGCAAAGAGAGAGGTGGCAAAGGCAAAGGAAAAGGCATATAGTGAGTTGTATGAGAGGCTGGACACTAAGGAAGGAGAAAAGGACTTGTGCTGACTGGCTAGACAGAGAGATGGAGCTGGAAAGGATGTACAGCAGGTTAGGTAGATTAAGGACAGAAATGGTAATGTACTGACAGTTGACGAGAGTCTGTTGAGAAGGTGGAAGGAGCACTTTGAAGAGCTGATGAATAACAAAAATGAGAGCGAGAAGAGGATGGATGAAGGAAAGATGGTGAACAAGGAAGTACCGAGGATTAACCAGGCAGAAGTGAGGGCAGCTTTGAAGAGGATGATGAATGGAAAGGCGGTTGGTCCAGATGACATACCTGTGGAGGTATGGAGATGTTTAGGAGAGATGGCAGTGGACTTTTTAACCAGACTGTTTAACACAATCTTGGAGAGTGAGAAGATGCCTGAGGAGTGGAGAAGAAGTGTTTTGGTACCAATTTTCAAGAACAAAGGTGATGCTCAGAGCTGTAGTTACTACAGAGGCATAGAGTTGATCAGCCACATTATGAAGATATGGGAAAGAGTTGAAGCCAGGTTAAGAGGAGCGGTGACAATCAGTGAGCAGCAGTACGGTTTCATGCCAAGAAAGAGTATTACAGATGCAATATTTGCCCTAAGGGTGCTGATGGAGAAGTATAGAGAAAGAAGGTCAGGAGTTGCACTGTGTCTTTGTGGATCTAGAGAAAGCATATGATAGGGTGCCAAGAGAAGAAGTATGGTACTGTATGAGAAAGTCAGGAGTGGCAGAGAAGTATGTGAGGGTGGTGCAGGACATGTATGAGGACAGCGAGATGATGGTGCAGTGTGCTGTCGGAGTGACAGATGGATTCAAGGTGGGGGTGGGGTGACATCAGGGATTGGCTCTGAGCCCCTTCTTGTTTGCCATGGTGATGGACAGGCTGACAGAGGAGGTCAGGCAGGAGTCTCCATGGGCCATGATGTTTGCAGACGACACTGATCTGCAGTGAGAGTAGGGAGCAAGTGGAAGAGAACCTACAGAGGTGCAGGTATGCTCTGGAGTGAAGAGGAATGAAAGTCAGTAGAAGCAAGGCAGAATACATGAGTGTGAATGAGAGGAAGGCAGGTGTAATGGTGAAGATGGAAGGAGCAGAGGTAGCGAAAGTAGATGAGTTTACATACCTGGGGTCAACCATCCAAAGCAATGGAAAATGCACAAGAGAGGTGAAGAAGAGAGTGCAGGCAGGGTGGAGTGGGTGGAGACGAGTGTTAGGGGTGATTTGTGACAGAAGGGTAGCAGCAAGAGTGAAAGAGAAGATTTACAAGATGGTAGTGAGACCTGTTATGATGTATGGTTTGGAGACGGTGGAGCTGACAAAAAGACAGTAGGTGGAGCTGGAGTTGGCACAGTTGAAGATGCTAAGAATTTCATGGGAGTGACTAGGAGGGACAAGATTAGAAATGAGTATATCAGAGGGACAGCTCAGGTTGAGCAGTTTGGAGACAAAAGTAAGAGACGCAAGGCTGAGATGGTTTGGACATGTGCAGAGGAGGGATAGCGGAGATATTGGACAAAGGATGCTGAAGATGGAGCTGATAGGCAGGAGGAAAAGAAGAAGACCACAGAGAAGATTCAATGGATGTAGTGAAGGAGGACATGGAGAGGGTTGGTGTTACAGAGGAAGATGCAGGGAGAGGGTGAGCTGCTGTGGTGACCCCTAAAGGGAGCAGCTGAAAGAAGAAAAATTTCAGAAAGCATTTAATAAACAAATTGTGCTAAATTATAAAAGGAATAAGTTTTGAATGCTGTTTGGTACTACAGCTATGCCCATTTGTCATAAATATTTAAGTAATAACAATTTTATTCATTATTTAGGCTTTTTAGATGTCCGGTTAGTATTTGCATTAAGCAACAAACATGTCCGAACGGTACACAAAACGCCAAAATTATTAAATTAAATTTCAAAGACTATTACAATGGGTCTCAAGTATTTATGAATGTGTTCCGTTAGGTGACTTAATGTTGCTTGGTCCCATTAGATATATTTGGGCATTTTGTGTAACGTTAGTTACAACAAGAATGGCCATTTGTCGTTAAATATTAAATTAAAACTGATTTAATTGATTTTTGGGGCACTTGGTGTCCCATGAAAAAAAGATTTAATTTATTATTTGGATGTTTTCTGGGGGGTTGGGGTCCCGGGTGTCCCGTTCTGTCCCATTTGCTGTTTAGCACAACTGCCTCACTGCCCACTTCATTGATCACGATTGGAATTTGAAAAGCAAATGTCTTCAAACTTCCTTGAAGACTACGCAGGTGAAGGCACTGCTTTAGGACTGTCCGCCACACTTGTATCCTGCAGGCTGAGTGAAGACACGTCCGCATCATGACAGACAGTGGGACAAATACAGTGAAGGTCACAAGACTAAACAAGTACTCCACTCAGCTATCGGTAAGTTGGTGAGCAGAATATTGTAAAATATTTATACAGTGCTGTGAAAAAGTATTTGCCCCCTCCCTGATTTCTTATATTTTTGTATATTTGTCACACTTCAATGTTTTCAGATCAAATAAATTTTAATATCAGAAAAAGAACCTGAATAAATACAAAATGCAGTTTTCAAATGATGATTTCATTTATTAAAGGAAAAAAAAACAACTATCTAAACCTTCCTGGCCCTATATGAAAAAGTAATTGCACCCAGTGTTACATCATGGATTAACTGTGATTAACCACATTTTTTGGAAAGCTGAGTTCAGTTTCAGTAGCTACACCCAAGCCTGATTACTGCCAGATTTGTTGAGTCAAGAAATCACTGAAATAGAACCTGACAACCTGAAGTAGGCTAAAAGATCTCAAAAAGCAACACATTCCACTGTGATCTAAAGAAATCATGAACAGATGAGAAACAAAAGCCCAGAACAACATCTAATGAACTGCAGGCCTCACTTGCCTCAGTCTGGACACTGGTCCATGATGGAACAATAAGAAAGAGACGGGCAAAAATGGCATCCATGGGAGAGTTCAAAAGACAAAAACCACTGCTGGACAAAAAAGAACACAAAGACTCATCTCACATTTGCCAGAAAACATCTAGGTGATCCTCAAGACTTTTGGGAAAATATTCTGGGGACTGATTAGACAAAAGCTGAACTTTTTGGAAAACATGTGTCCCATCTTATCTGGCATAAAACTAACAGAATTTCATAAAAAGAACATCAAATCAACAGTTAAACATGGTGGTGGTAGTGTCATGGACTGGGGCTGCTTTGCTGCTTCAGGACCTGGACAACTTGCCCTAATTGACAGAACCATGAATTCTGCTCTCTACCAGAAAATCCTGAAAGAGAATGTCTGGCCATCAGTTCCTGAAGCCCTCCAATGTGACTGAATTTAAACAATTCTGCACAGAAGAGTGGGTCAGAATTCCTCAACAGCGATGGAAAAGACTCATTGCCAGTTGTTGGCACCGATGGTGGCACAACCAGCTATTAGGTTAAGGGAGCAATTAGTTTTTCACATAGGGCCAGGTAGGTTTGGATAGCTTTTTCCCTTCATCATCTAAAAACTGCATTTTGTATTTACTCAGGTTATCTTAGTCTAATATTAAAAATTTGTTTGATCTGAAACATTTAAGTGTAACAAATATGCAAAAATATAAGAAATCAGGAAGAGGGCAAATACTTTTTCACAGCACTGTATTTTATATTTTATAATTATTTAAAACACATTTGTCAAGTTCAACTTCTGACAGAAAATAAATATTTAAAATTAATCTTGTGACAGCGTCACATCTTGGGAGTAAAAAGGAACCTTTAAGCTTGACAGAAATAGTGATTTGATTCATTTTGCAATAAATCGACATTAATCAATATGAATTTTTTTTTATCGTGAGCGGAATTTTTTCATATCACCCAGTCCTAAATGTTGCTAACAGACAGACCAACCAACAAACCAATGATGGCAAAAACAGAACCTCCTCCTCTTGGTGGAGGTAATTAAAAGGTGTTGAAGGAACAAACTGGCTTTTAATGCAACTTGATTTCTAATAATATTTAATTAGTCAAGTACCAATAATGAATAAAGTTGAAGTGATGTCAAATGCACATTAAAGCAGTCATTGACTGCATTTTTTCCACATTTTAATAGCTCACAAGTCAATGAAATACGTGTGACATACTTTGTTCACATTTTCTGTAATTTTTTTTTTTAAATTATTGAAGCAAATTTGTTTTTGTTTTTTTTTTTTTTCCCTGGCATTCTATAAATACTCTGATTTAAGGCCTGTCACTTTAACCTGTTGAACTCTGTTCAACTTCCCTAAAAACGCCTAAAAATAACATGCCCAAAGTAAATCAAAAGCTGTTCTTCAACCCTTTGCAGCATCTTCATGGGGTTGGTCTCATTTAAAAGAAAACACTCTGAATTTTTTGGCAAAACAGTCATAATTTCTCTAAGTGCTCCAGCCACTAAGTAACAAGAAAGTTCGCCTGGGTGTTTTTTTTTTTTAGATACAAATGCTTGCAAATAACATACAGCTGTCAGATACTGGCTGGAAAACACAACAGAAATGTAGAACTAAGTGTTTTCAAGCACAGGTCAAAATTTTGTAAAAATACCACAAAAAATGAATATATTACACAGCTTTTTCCTCAGGTTGTAACAAGGCTGTGTCTGTACTGGAAGACCGGAAATACAGCTTTTTTTTCTCAGTGCGCACTGAGACGCACTAAGATGTAGAGACATGACAGCCCGCGGAATTCACAGAGTTCAAGGGGTTAAGAACCATCCTTCACCGTTTCAACTCCACCCTCCCTCTTACGTCAGTTAGCCATTATAGCTAACTAGCTTCTAGCTTGGATGAACAGCACTCTCGTTCACTGATCCAGAGTAGATGGTATATCTCGCGTCAGTCCTAGCTCCCAACAATTTTGCTGTGATTCCACAACAAAACACTAGCACTGGATGGCTCCCCCATTTGCCGCAACCAAGACCTGGCCTGTGATCCGAGGTGAGCTACCGAGCCAAGGGATCTCAAAGGGCAGTGTCTCGCTCTGTGGGATTCCACTCTGTTCCCATGGCCAGCTGGGAGCTGGAGTGACTACGCTGCCCACAAGAGCGGTGCGGAGCCCCAGAGGATGGTGGGGGAGCTGGGCATGAGAGTTAGCAGCTGGCTGTAAGCGCGGCTTATATTGTTATTTTCTTCAGATCTTAGTCACCCTAATAACCATCCCTGTTACCACCTGGCTCGGTGGTGTGTCTCGTGTCACTGCGGCCCATCTGTGTTTCGTCGTGATTCTGTGGTGGATCGCCCGTATTGCTGTTATGCCGAGAACTCCCCCACTGCTGAGAAATGCATCCGGGGGAGTTCTCAGCATAACACTGGCCAGTAGCCTCTGGTCCCGGGCCAGTGCAGCGACCGGTGTGCCGGTACAGGCAATCTGCTGTGAAATCACAACAAAGCCACTGGGAGATGGGCCAGAATGAACCAGGTGGTAACAGGGATGGCTGTTAGGGTGACTAAGATCTGAAGAAAATAATATAAGCTGCGCTTTCAGCCAGCATCCTGGTAACAGTGTTAGCTCCGGGGCTAATAGGCTACCTTTAGTCCCCCCGCCTTCCATCTACATGACGGACAGCTAGGCGGGCCAATAACAGAGCAGTGGGTGGGCTTTTTCAACACTTGACGTAGAAGAATTACCCAGAAGAGTCAAAAAACTTTTTTAGAGAGTTTCTTTGAGAGAAAAACGAGATAAAGGCAGTGTGCTTTTGTCAGATCGTTGACTGGAAAATTTTTGACTAATTATGTGACCAGCTGACACATTTGAGACAGTTAAAACCTACAAACACCATTTTCAGTCAATGACCCCTTTAATGACAGTACAAAAAAAAAAAAAATCAGCTGTACAAATTCATCTATCTATAAATTCATGAAATGTCTGTCTGTGTGTTTGTCCGTCTGTCTGTCTGTGTGTTCCACGCATATCTCTCAAACCATTTGTCAGACTGGCCACAGATTTTTAACGTGGTTTCCTGAGGTTACGAGGGTGTGCAACTCCGAATATGGAGTTGCTCATTCAAAATATGTAATTTTTTATCAATAAAAGTTTAGCCACCATTCTGTCTCATGCCCAGGCAGTGTGGGTGGGGTTTGGTTTCAGATTGACTCCACCACAGCGCTCCGTGTGCAAAACAAGGAAGCGAAACACGAAAAATTTGAATAGAAAAAGATAATACTAAAGATTTAATGCTTAAAAAATTATACCATTGTTGTGTTAGAGCAGGGGTCACCAACCTTTTTGAAACCAAGAGCTACTTCATGGGTATCGAGTCATGTGAAGGGCACCAGCTTGACACACTCCTCTAAAATAACAAATTGTGTATATATATATATATATATATATATATATACACACACACACACACACAAATAAATAATTATCAATAACTTAGAGTGGGTAACAGACAAGATCAATATTCAACACTTTATTTTTATTAATCTCAGCAATTGTTCAGATGATCACTTCTACATTTCATTAAAAAAATGTCCAGTTTTCACCAGTCCCTTTTAACCATAAAAAACTAAACCCTTTTAATTCATGAACTATGTTGAACCATGTTTGAAAAAGTTATGCAACATTTAAGAAAAATCAACTTTCATATTAAATAAAACTTATCACATTTTTAACTGAACAAATCTGCTGCAATTCTGCTCAAAATCTGTTACATTTAATAAACACACTTTTGTGTGTTCTTCTTCACTGGAATTATATCCATACAGTTCTTGCCAAGAATCATGCTGGAGTAATAACCAGCGCTGTCCTTTCATGAGAAGAAGCTAAACAAGCACTGAGTGCTTATATGCACGGTGGCGCAGTGGTTAGCACCGCGGCAACAGTTTACCCTCGGCCGGGGGATTGCGGGTTCGATCCCTGCCCCCGGCCAACAGTGATCTGTGTGGAGTTTGCATGTTCTCCCCGTGTTTGCGTGGGTTTACTCCCACATGCCAAAAACATGCAGGTTAGGGAGTTAAGGGGCGCTTGCGCACGCAGCGACCAGCAGCTGGTGGCTTGTCACCGGACTGCAGAACAAATCTACCTACGGGTACAAAATAAGTCCAAAAAAAAAAAAAAAGAGTGGGCAGCAGTTTCATGACGCGTATTGAAGTGTCGCTCCACATAGTGGCGCTTCGCCGTCGCCCCGCAAATGAAACACACGCAGCTTCCTTTCACAGTAGTAAAAAGAACTCTTCCTCCCGCTCACTTTGAAAATGATAAATTTTCTCTTTTTTTTGCCATGTTTTTGGGCTAGGAAACAGCACTCCGCTCACCATCTTCACTGCCCGCTAGCTTACTCTCCACAAGCGCGAAGGTTTTGTCATGCGCACAATACTGACCTTTGAACTAGGTCAGAGTTCACCTTAACTTTACATATAATAAACATATTTTCATTTTTTTGATTTTTAAGACATCGTCATTTTAAAATCTATATAAATGCAAGTGTGATTTTAAAAAATAGCGGCAGAAAAAATTACATCTTAGACGCAGCTCACTTGCGAGTTGTGCTATTTTTAGAACAGGCCTGCAGGCGACTCATGTGGTCCTTGCGGGCGACTTGGTGCCCACGGGCACCGCATTGGTGACCCCTGTGTTAGAGTTTAGACCTTTATTTGTGTGGTACGGGTGGCCGCTCCACCTTCCGGTTCCACCACCACCCACAACTATAAGAGGGCATTGAGCAGGAGGGCCAGTCTCTTTGCCACCACTTCTGCCTGTCGGCTGTGCTGGTGCTATATTGTGCCTCCCAAATAAACGTGTGTTCAGTTTGACACCTGGCCTCGTCCTTGGCTCCAAATACAGACATAACATTTGGCAATGAGGATAAGAGTGGATTAAAACAAGGTACGGAAGCGTGCAGGTTTGGAATTTGGACGTTTTTGGAGCTCTCCGGCGAGCCACCATTCCCCTGGCCGAGGTAGTGTGCCGTTTTCTGGATGTATGTGGTGGCACTGGACCTTGGGAAGCTGGAGGAGTTGTGGGCACATGAGCTGTCGGTGCACAATCCTAAGATGGAAGTACAGCATGGTCTGAGTGCACTGAGTGACTGTGATGGCTTGGCTGCAGTGGTTGAGCTAATGACACGCTATTTTCGCGCCCTGGAACACGTCATGGTTTGCGAGATTCAGTTTCGACAGTGCCGCCAACGGGTGGGCGAGTCTATTCAGCGGTTCATGCCAGACTTGGAGCTGGTGGTCAGCGACTGCAAGTTTGGATTATTGGGAGAGGAGGTGATTTGTGACCAGTTGGTGGAGTATACCAACGGCGCTGCGATGGGGTCGAGGCTGCTTGCATTTTCGGGTGAATGGACGCTGTCCACAGTCATCAGGTTAGCTCAACAGCTGGAAGCTGCAGATGAACTGTCACTGGAGCTGAGTGACTGCTTGTTGCACCGACATCTGGGATCACCGCCAACCACGCATGCAGTGGACCTGGTCAGCATGCAAAGTGTGAAGGACGACACCAGCACTGTGAATGTGAGGTCCGCCCTGGGACAGCCCAAAGGTGAGGGTTGTGGGTCCACGAAGCACCGTTTCAGAGACGAAAATTGTTTGGAAAGAGCGGAGTGCTGCGGCACGTGTGGCCGCTTGCTTCATGTCACCAGGGGATGCCACAGATCCAAGCAAGGAGGTCCGTGGCACAAGGAGGACTCTTGCGCCCTCACGGTTGTTCATGCTGTGTCCCCGAACACCAACAGTCACGCATACTGTATGATGGAGTTGGGCGGGATGGACGTGTTGTTGTGGACTGGTTTTTCCCGCATATCAGAACTGAGAGGATCCCGGCGCCGCTTTGTGGTTGTGGAGAAGGACGGCTGGCCACGGTGGGAATGTTGGAACTGACGGCTCAGCGCCAGTCACCTAACATGTTTTTGGCTTAGGAGCATTTTTAAGGGCTAAGATGTTTTCTAATTAACTTTTTTCACTGGGAGATTTTCCAAAATTTAGGGGGAAAAAAAAAAAATTTAGAAAACGTCACAATTTTGAGAATGTTCGAAGAATTACATCAGTAGGAGTAATTCTCAGCACTAGGACACTGAGCATACCGGCCCAGACTGACACCCAGATATAATAAAATACATGTCTTTGATGGAAGTGAGATCATAAAGGGGGATTCAGTGGCGCATTTTTTGTGCTTAAAGGGGACGACTCACCTATCACAGGGGCTGGGGTCGCCAAGGTGGTTAAAAATCTCCTTGGTGGCCGGGCGCCGGGGGTGGACAAGATTCGCCCTGAGCACCTCAAGGCCCTGGATGTTGTAGGGCTGTCATGGTTGACACGCCTCTGCAACATTGCGTGGAGGTCGGGGGCAGTGCCTTTGGCATGACACACTGGGGTGGTCATTCCTCTCATCAAAAAAGGGGACCGGAGGGTGTGCTCCAACTTTAGAGGGATCACACTCCTCAGCCTTCCTGGGAAGGTCTATGCCAAGGTACTGGAGAGGACAGTCCGGCCCATGGTCGAACCACAGATTCAGGAGGAGCAATGTGGTTTTCGTCCTGGCTGTGGCACATCAGACCAGCTCTTTACCCTCTCGAGAATCCTCGAGGGTTCGTGGGAGTTTGCCCAACCAGGTTACATGTGTTTTGTGGACTTGGAGAAGGCATTTGACCGTGTCCCTCGTGCTTTTTTGTGGGGGGTGCTTCGGGAGTATGGGGTATCGGGCTTGTTGTTACGAGCTATTCGGTCTCTGTATGACCACTGTGAGACTTTGGTTCGTATTGCCAACACTTGATTGGACTCATTCCCAGTGAGAGTTGGACTCTGCCAGGGCTGCCCTTTGTCACCGATCTTGTTCATAATTTTTATGGACAGGATTTCTAGGCGCAGCCAGGGAATGGAGGGTGTCATGCTTGGTGACCACAGGATCTCATCTCTGTTGTTTGAAGATGATGTTGTCCTGCTAGCTTCATCCAGCAATGACCTACAGGTCTTACTGGGATGATTTGCCACTGACTGTGAAGCGGCTGGGATGAGAATCAGCACCTCCAAGTCCGAGTCCATGGTCCTCCCATGAATCCCCAGGACTCTCCCCAACCTGGAGACAAGCTCCTGCCCCAAGTGGAGGAGTTTAAGTATCTTGGGGTCTTATTCACGAGTGAGGGGAAAATGGAGCAAGAGATTGACAGACGGATCAGAGCAGCATCTGCAGTGATGTGCACGTTGTACCGGTCTGTTGTGGTGAAGCGGGAACTACGCTCTAAGGCAAAACTGTCAATTTACCAGTCAATCTACGTTCCTACTCTCACCTATGGTCACGAGCTTTGGGTAATGACCAAAAGAACAAGATCGCGGCTACAAGCGGCTGAAATGAGCTTTCTTCGCAGGATCGCTGGACTCACCCTCAGAGATAGGGTGAGGAGTTCAGTCATCCGGGAGAGGCTCAGAGTAGAACCGCTGCTCCTCCACATTGAAAGGCGCCAGTTGAGGTGGTTTGGGCATCTGATCCGGATGCCTCCTGGACGCCTCCCACTTGAGGTGTTTTGGGTGTGTCCCTCTGGGAGGAGACCCCGGGGCAGACCCAGGACTCGCTGGAGAGACTATGTCTCCCAGCTGGTCTGGGAACGCCTTGGTATCCTCTCTGAAGAGCTGGAGCAGGTGGCTGGGGAGAGGGAAGTCTGGGCTTCTTTGCTTGAACTGCTGCCTCCGCGACCCGGACCTCCAGAAAAGCGGTAGAAAATGGATGGATGGAAAGCTACAGTCACAAATGCCCTTATGAACGGCTGTGAATGCCCTACGAATGATTTTCGTACCATTTCGTACAGCCTTCTTAAGGCGGCCGGAGGAGAATCCAGCGTTAATAGACTATTCCTAAGTTTGTAGACAGGCTGATGGTCTTGTCCAAGATTTCTACAAATGCCCCACGAAAACCCCTCATCATAGGTTAAGAATGCTATAGGAACAAAGTAAGAACTATGAGAGATGTTGGCCCCCTCCCTTACAGCGGTCGTAGGAAACACCATACGAATCCCCATACAGCGTGTGTAAGGCGGTAGTCAGGCGCTCATAAGGCAGAAGTACGTCATTCGTGTGACATTTGTGCCGACAAAATGCTGGAGTGCTGTGAGTTGCATAAAAATTTTCGTAAGATTGCAGTGAGTATGCCGTAGGAAGATCCCAAAGCACCCTTACGAAAAACATAAGAACTCTAGGGGCATCGTGCAACAGAAAAGCACCTCATTTCTCAAGAATGCCTCAAGATGCTGTTGCAAATTGAACGGCAGCCATAAGAAACTATGACCCCCGCCATGAATGTCTGCAAACTCCAGAATTCGCAGGAACTGCGAGGTTTTTATGACTCCATCGTTCGTAAGAATCTTTGTGACTGTAGCTTAACAGGATGAGTGTAAAAGTTTCTTATACACAGTATAATGTGTAATATTCTGTACTTTAGACTTACTGTAGAAGCTGCGTGGGAAATAATATGATCAAATAAAAATACACGATCTTGCCAAAATTCATGCCATATGCATGAACACAGCCAAAATGATCAAAAAGTAAAGAAGGAAAAGTGTGTGAAATCCATTCAAAGGTCCCTGAGGGTTAAACGAGGAACAGACATCTAAACTCCATTCCAGAAGCAGTGTTGATGTGGACTGGCTCACTGACTTACCCACAGTTGTTGACAGCCATGAGGTCAGCCACCAGTATGAATGGGTATGTCAGGACACTCACTGCAATCTAGAGAAACAAACAGAGCATTAGAGGGAACCACTTCATGTCAGTCAGATACAACATCTTCACCAGTCAACTTACGCCCATCACACACTTGGTGTAGCTTCTCACTGCCGACGCCTGACCGAACTGCAGCAAAACAAGAAGTCGTTATTACACAGACGGAAACACAGTAGAAAAGCAGTTAAGCTGCTTTCAGATCACAACTGATGAGATGACATCATGGGCTCCACTAGCATGAATTAACACCACAACAACCCTGGATGGCTTTTTGAAACTACCAGCAGACTTCCCAGACCAGCAGACCGTCTGCAGACTTCCCCTGCAGATAACAGTGCGTTCCTCCGGTGTATCACAATTCATGTCCTCATCTTGCTGATGTCACATGAACGCACTGGTCAGACTGTGGTCACTGACATCTTTAAGCTTGCAATTTTTTTCACTTCATACTCAGTGCACATCAGTGGCTGCACACTAGGGTTGGACTTAAAAGATCGATTCTCCCATTCAAATCGATTCACGCAAGAATGAGCCAATATCAACTCACAAAATCCGTGGATCGATCTTTTACGTGTGAAAGCTCTCACATGGTTTGGCTGTTTGGGTGGGACTGTACACTGTCATGGCTGCGACGGGCCTGGGGGCGGATGCCACCTCGGACTGAAGAGCTGTGGAGCAGAGGTGAAATACCTCACGTTTCAGACCGCAGTACGACGCTGCACTGGAGGGGGGCGTTTACAGGACTGGAATCCCTCTCAGCGTGCCCAGAAGGCAGTGGAGGCCATTAAGTGCCACAAGATGAGGCATGAGGATGGTGGCTTCTGAAGTCCCGTAAATCCAGGGCTTCTCTAATCAGCCAATCACAATCAGGCTGAAAGGATACCATGATCAATATCTAACAGCAAACACTTGTGATGCATGTTTTCTTACCCGTTTGAGGCGTTGTTTATTCAAATTGTAAATAGTGCCGACCGTCTGCTGAGTTTCAGATTTGGGTTTTGCCTGTGAGTCATTATCTTGCTGCATGGTGAAAGAGCTCCCAGTCAGTTTGGTTGCATCTTTCTTTAAACTGGCAGACAAAATGTCTGTGTAGACTTCTGAGTTCATTTTGATGCTGCCATCATGTGTTACATCAGTGAAAACCGACGAGCCCAGCGCAGGTGTAGTGTAACCGACTACTGATGGGAGGGTCATGGGTTCGATTCCCGCTCTGTCTGCAGTCTGCATGTCGAAGTGTCCTTGAGCAAGACACTGAACCCCCAGTTGCTCCTGGTGGCCAGGCTAGTGCCTGTGTGTGTATGGTAGCTCTGCCGCCATCAGTGTGTGAATGTGTGTGTGAATGGGTGGCTAGCAGGAGCTGTAAAGCGCTTTGGTCATCCAGAGATGAGAAAAAGCGCCATATAAGTGAACGCCATTTACCATTTACTGTGTTTCACAGATGAGCTTGTGTGTTTGGGATCATGAGCAGATGAGGGATAAGGACTTATACAGCGCTTTTTCTAGTCTTAAAGACCACTCAAAGTGTTTCACTAATACTAACCCTCTATTGTAAGGACCTATAGGAGATGGATACCAAGGGGCAATTTAGAATGACCAGTTAACCTAACATGCATATCTTTGGATTGTGGGAGGAAGCCGGAGCTCCCGGAGTAAACCCACACAGCACCGGGAGAACATGCAAACTCCACATAGAACGGTATCTACCCCTGCCAGCCTGGGGATTTGAACATGGAACCTTCTAGTGGTTAGGCAGCAGTGCTAATCACTGCACCACTGTGCTGCCCCTTCCTTCTCCAAACTTAAGCCTTTCCATCACTTTAGTTAACGTTCACCTTTGTCTCATCAATCCATAAACTTTGTCTCAGAATTTTTTCAGGCTCATCTGTACGTTTTGGTAAATTCCGGTCTGGCCTTCCTATTGTTCTTGCTAACGAGTGTTTTGCATCTTCTTGTGTTGCCTCTGTACTTTTATCCATGAGGTCTCCTGTGAACAGTAGATTGTGATACCTTCACTCCTGCCCTCTAGAGGTTGTTGCTGAAATCACCAACAGTTGTTTTGGGGTTTTTCTTTAAAGCTCTCAATGTTTCCGTTGTCAACTGCTGATGTGTTCCTGGATCTATCCATTTAATGTCCGTTACTTAGTCCAGCAGTGGTTTCTTTCTTGTTCAGGACATTCCAAATGATTGGCCTAGCTATGGCCAATTAGGACCGTGTGATATGACCAAAATTTCATATCACAATATAGGTAATCTTATTTGATGATTATATACACTACCGTTCAAAAGTTTGGGGTCACCCAGACAATTATTTTGTGTTTTCCATGAAAAGTCACACTTATTTACCACCATGAGTTGTAAAATGAATAGAAAATATAGTCAAGACATTGACAAGGTTAGAAATAATGATTTGTATTTGAAATAATTTTTTCCAGATACTCAACCTGCTCAAAGGAAGGTCAGTTTTATAGCTTCTCTAACCAGCTAAACTGTTTTCAGCTGTGCTAACATGATTGCACAAGGGTTTTCTAATCATCCATTAGCCTTCTGACGCAATGAGCAAACACATTGTACCATTAGAACACTGGAGTGATAGTTGCTGGAAATGGGCCTCTATACACCTATGTAGATATTGCACCAAAAACCAGACATTTGCAGCTAGATTAGTCATTTACCACATTAGCAATGTATATTAGATATTAGAGTGTATTTCTGATTAGTTTAAAGTTATCTTCACTGAAAAAAACAGTGCTTTTCTTTCAAAAATAAGGAAATTTCTAAGTGACCCCAAACTTTTGTGTATATCATGATAAACATTTTCTGTAAATGCTATAGTTTATACTGTATATGATAACCAGTAAAAAGGACCATCTCTTTTTCTACATTTTAAATTACATACCAAAGAAAAATCAATTGTACAAATTCATCTGTCATTATTTTTATGCACTTTTTCCCCTCTTAATTTTGCAGTGTTGTTATAAAGTTGTTTTTAATGTGCATGCCGGAGTGGTGGCTCACTTGTTTGTAACTCTTGGTGGCCTAGTTGGTACAGCATCCGCCCCACACCCGGGAAGCCTGGGTTCAGCTCCTGGCCGGGTCATGCCGAAGACCATATGAAAGTGGAACTTCCTATCGTCCAGCTTGGTGCTCAGCAATAATGGAACGGAGGGGGGAAATTTGTGGCGCCGCCTTGTATGGTAGCGACCCCTCTGATTCTAGATGTGATTAACATTGTAGATAAGAGAAACGTAATTTCGTTCTACTGTACATGATTCGCTATATGGATTGAATGACAAAGTTGGCTTTACCTTTACCTTATTTGAGATGACTTCAACTTTATTTATTATTACTGGACTAATTAAAAATTAATAGAAATCAAGTTACAGTTGGGCAAAAAAGTATTTAGTCAGCCACCAATTGTGCAAGTTCTCCCACTTAAAAGATGAGAGAGGTCTCCAATTTTCATCATAGGTATACCTCAACTATGAGAGACAAAATGAGAAAAAAAAATCCAGAAAATCAAATTGAAGGATTTTTAATGAATTAATTGGTAAATTCCTCAGTAAAATAAATATTTGGTCACCTACAAACAAGCAAGATTTCTGGCTCTCACAGACCTGTAACTTCTTCTTTAAGAGGCTCCTCTGTCCTCCACTCGTTACCTGTATTAATGGCACCTGTTTGAACTCGTTATCAGTATAAAAGACACCTGTCCACAACCTCAAACAGTCAGACTCCAAACTCCACTATGGCCAAGACCAAAGAGCTGTCAAAGGACACCAGAAACAAAATTGTAGGCGTGCACCAGGCTGGGAAGACTGAATCTGCAATAGGTAAGCAGCTTGGTGTGAAGAAATCAACTGTGGGAGCAATTATTAGAAAATGGAAGACATACAAGACCACTGATAATCTCCCTCGATCTGGGGCTCCACGCAAGATCTCACCCCGTGGGGTCAAAATTATCATGAAAACAGTGAGCAAAAATCCCAGAACCACATGGGGGGACCTAGTGAATGACCTGCAGAGAGCTGGGACCAAAGTAACAAAGGCTACATCAGAAACACACTACGCTGCCAGGGACTCAAATCCTGCAGTGCCAGACGTGTCCCCCTGCTTAAACCAGTACATGTCCAGGCCCGTCTGAAGTTTGCTAGAGAGCATTTGGATGATCCAGAAGAGGATTGGGAGAATGTCATATGGTCAGATGAAACCAAAATAGAACTTTTTGGTAAAAACTCAACTTGTCGTGTTTGGAGGAGAAAGAACACCATACCTACTGTGACGCATGGGAGTGGAAACATCATACTTTTGGGCTGTTTTTCTGCAAAGGGACCAGGACGACTGATCCGTGTAAAGGAAAGAATGAATGGGGCCATGTATCGTGAGATTTTGAGTGAAAACCTCCTTCCACCAGCAAGGGCATTGAAGATGAAACGTGGCTGGGTCTTTCACCATGACAATGATCCCAAACACACCGTCCGGGCAACGAAGGAGTGGCTTCGTAAGAAGCATTTCAAGGTCCTGGAGTGGCCTAGCCAGTCTCCAGATCTCAACCCCATAGAAAATCTTTGGAGGGAGTTGAAAGTCTGTGTTGCCCAGCGACAGCCCCAAAACATCACTGCTCTAGAGGAGATCTGCATGGAGGAATGGGCCAAAATACCAGCAACAGTGTGTGAAAACCTTGTGAAAACTTACAGAAAACGTTTGACCTCTGTCATTGCCAACAAAGGGTATATAACAAAGTATTGAGATGAACTTTTGTTATTGACCAAAAACGTATTTTACTGAGGAATTTACCAATTAATTCATTAAAAATCCTTCAATGTGATTTTCTGGATTTTTTTTTCTTATTTTGTCTCTCATAGTTGAGGTATACCTATGATGCAAATTGGAGACCTCTCTCATCTTTTAAGTGGGAGAACTTACACAATTGGTGGCTGACTAAATACTTTTTTACCCCACTGTATATTAAGAGCCAGTTTGTTCCTCCAACGCATTTTAATTTATTTATTTAGTGTGTATGTGGCCGTTGTCATGCACTTTTGCAGCTTTAGTAGCTTTTTCCAGACAAAATTAAGAAACTCAGCAGTGATTTAAACCAGAACGATGGTCTGATACACTATGTTTCCTGTTAGCAACAAGTTAGCATCGTTATTTAGTGTTTGCCATCTTATAATTACAGAGAGATGGTGTTAGCGTGACTTACCTCGAATTAAAACCAGGTTAGAGGACTATCGTCGCTGACACATCACGGTGGGAAAAAGTCCAACATCTCTGGCTGGCACAGAAGTAGCGTCAAAACATTAGCTTGCAGTTAGCTGCTGTGGTGCAACGCGGGGGAAGGGTAGGGCGATGACAAGTACAAATGGGTATGTCTCTTAAATCCTGATATAAATAATACAGTTTTATATGAAACGGTAGATGTTTTTTAGCGCGTCACCGATATATATCGTCATATTGCACAGCGCTGTGGCCAATGTATGTGTAGTGGCTCCGATTGATTTTCCAACTTCTCTCAGCTTCATAATTGCTTGTTTTTCAGCCCTCTCCGGTTTTCATGTTGGCAACTATAAATGCAGTCTGCACAGGCAAAACCCAAATCTTAAACAGTAACCATTCAGCACTATTTATTGTTGAATAATCAATGTAATAGGACGCAACTGGGCAACAAAAAACACCCGTCAGACACGAGTTTGATAATTTTACTCACATGGAAAAGGGGGAGGTCAAACAAAATGTGCTTTCTTCTAAGCTGTGTATCAGATCCAGATGTAAACAGCTGTAAATAAAAGCTGAAATGTTGATCTCTTGTCTCATATTCATTTTTTGATGTCAAACCCAAATGTTTTCAGTCTACTGCAAAAATAAAGAAAATGGCCTCACTGTCCCAGTACTTTTGGAGGGGAGTGCATGCTGCTGCCTCCACACTGAAACATGTTTTAGACCCACAACCCAGAAGTACATTTAAGATATTTTATTGGCAAGGTTTGATAACCGGAGGTTGTTGCTGCTCAAGTGTTGATATACTGCTACAATATGGGAAAACGTGTATCCTTTGCCATCCATGATTGTGTCGGTGACAGTTAGGGGAGGCATCTATTAAACTGTGGAAATTTCTCAATCCTTAGATGTACCACAATGCGGACCTTGGCATCAATGCAGAACATTAATGATCGAGAGCTCACCACCTGTTCAGAACCCTGAAGCACTAATTCTGATTACCTCTGCCTGTCAAGTTATGCTGCAACATTGAAAACTGCTGTTGCACAGGGTCGTGGGCTTAGTTACTTGGTAATTACATCATGATAGACACAGACAAAGAAGAGCAACAGGTGATTAAAAAAATGCACGTACCATTTTAAAACTGGACATTTTGGCACATTTTGGATTTTATGAACTTGATCGGAAGCGTAAGCTGGACAAGACACACTGCCAGCAACAGAGCCAACAACAGCCCTGAAGAGCACCAGGCCCGGCAAAGAAAACAAAACAGAGGAGGTGCTGCAAGCTCTGCTGACAAACTCAGACCATAAAGCTCCAACCACTCTCAAAGATCTCCAGCCCCACTCGGCGAAAGACCACGGCGGGTCCTGCCAACATCCAGAGACATCAGCCAGGGTATAAACTCCCCTCCATGAAGCTACTTTACTTACAACAGGCTGATGTTACTTGTAATGTTACAATTCAGAAGGGATTTGATCTGCTCTTTACTGTATGCTTAGTGTTGGTGGTATTGAGGTCACTGAAGCATTTTTTTTTTGTTTTTTTTGTTACTTATTTGTACCCGTAGGTAGACTTGGTTTGCAGTCTGGTGACAAGCCACCGGCTGCTGGTCGCTGCGTGCGCGAGCGCCCTAAACCTACATGTTTTTGGTATGCGGGAGGAAACCGGAGAAATCCCGGAGTAAACCCGCGCAACACGGGGAGAACATGCAAACTCCACACAGCTCATTGTTGGTCGGGGGCTGGGATCGAACTCATGATCCCCACGATCCCCCGGCCAAGGGTAAAACTGTGCTGCCACAGTGCTAAACCACTGCGCCACCGTGCAGCCCATTGCATTGCCAACAAAGATTGGCAGCATAGATTGGCAACATAGATTGCCAACAAAGCTACACAAAAGGTGCAAAGCCTAGTTTAACCAAACTGGCTGGAGTGGTAAAGAGAGAACCCATCGAACTTGTAACTGTAAAATCATAAAATAACCCGATTACTAGTTTGCCATTTTTGCTGAATGCAGCTGAGAGACTTACGCTTTCATCAATGGCGTAGGTGTTAATGAAGTGAGCCAGGAGGTTACAACACCACAGAAAGAGGACCTCTCCTAGCATGTGTGGTATGAGACCACTGCAAACACACACAGTAAATGTGACGGTCAGAGCAGCAGTTAAGGAGTGATAACAGAACAAGAGGAGATGAAATGAAAACTGTGACTCACATATAGAATCCAGCAATTCCTTCTTCCTTAAAAATCTTGATGATGCAGCTGAACATCCCTCTGCAAATGTGACAGAGTGATCAGTATCCACACTGGGCTGTTATCCACATTTTAAAGCTTCTGTAGAATATACTGTATACCTTCATTAACTTAAAATTTGCTTCATGGTGCTCAATCAGACCAGACTGGACTTTTAGGAGACAAGCTATACGACCTGTCCCCTTGCTTCAAATGCATGTTTTTCCAGTCAGGTGTAGCTCCACATTTAAACATTATTGTACTTGGTAAAGAGTCAGTCACGAAATGCGCACAGTGCAACCCCTTCTTGGGATGGAGGGGCAAAAAACATTAAAAGTAACACTATCGAGACACAATTTAAAGATCCAAACTAACAAATTAACCAGTCAGCTATGGAGTAGCTCATTTCAGCTTGATGAACACACCAAGGTCACCAACAGCCTTCGTTTCTCTCTCTATAAGTGTACATAGTAACAATCAAATCCAGAACCTCAATGACAGTAACTCATTCCGCCACAAGACAGCCTAGATCTCATGACTTTTGAGCTTGAGCACAACCTGGATGCAGGCCCACATGAGGATCATTCTGTGCAAGTTTGGTGAGGATCTGGCCAATTGCCTAGAAGTAGCAATTTTTGTGAAATGTGGACTGACAATGGACGCCATTGGATTGGCTCCTTTCAAGCTACAGTCACAAAGATTCTTAAGAACGATGGGTTCGTAAAAATCTCCCAGCTCCTATGAACTCCTGAGTTCACAGACATGTGTGGAGGGGGGGCATAGTTTCTTATGGCCACTGTTCAATTCGCAACAGCAACTTGAGGCATTCTTGAGAAATGAGGTGCTTTTGTGTCGTACGATGGCCTTAGAGTTCTTACGTTCTTCATAAGGGTGTTGGGATCTTCCTACAGCATACTTACTGCCATCTTTTTTTTTTTCTAATTTTTGTGCAACTCACAGCACTGTCATGTTGTTGATAGAAAGATCTTACAGCTTTCGGCACATTTTGTGAACACAGATGTTGCATGAATGACGTACTTCCACCTTACGGGTGCCTCATTACTGTCTTATGCAGGCAGTATGAATCTCCGTACAAACGTGGATTTGCACAGAGTTTCTTACGACCACTGTAACGAGCCCTCAAGAACAACTTAAGGTGTTCTTGAGGCATATTTATGGCCAACATCTTGCGTAGTTCTTATGTTGTTCCTATGGCATTCATACAGCCGCCCTATGACGAGGGGTTTTTGTGGGGAATTTGTGGAAATCTTGGACAAGATCATCGACCTGGCCACGAACTTACAGTCTGCAGACGCTGGATTCTTCTACAGCTGCCTTAAGAAGGCTGTATGAAATTGTCCAAAAATCATTCATACGATGTTCACAGCTGTTCATAAGGGTATTTGTGACTGTAGCTTAAGTTTCACCAGAATGATTTAATTATTAAACTGCCATGGCAAATTCTGTTTATTATTTACACATTAAAATGACCAGCAGCTTGATTTGTTGTGCTAAACACATTTATTTTGCTAAAAGAAGCTCTGCATTTGATGTACACACTACACTGTATATAAATGGTATTTGATAGGCTCTTCTTGCTCTGTCATTAAAACATTAACAACTTATTCAAGCTATTTTAGTCACGCTGGCTCTGACGGGGTGAATGGGGGATAGCATTAAGGGAATATGAAGTTTGGGGAAGGAGAGAAAAAGATAAAGAGAAAACAAAAAAATGTTTAAGTTTATTCTGAAAAATACAAAACTAAAAAGTGGTTAAAATGTATTCACCCCTTCACTAGGAAGCTACATCATTAACAATATAATTAGTCAAACAAGGTCCCCGGCTATGTCTGCTGAAAACCAGCTGGTTCTTACAAGGCACAACAGCTGAACTGGTTAAGCACCGGCACAGGCACCAGAACCAAGTTAGCACCGTTTTTTTTTTGTGTGTGTGTGTGTGAAAAGGGGGTTAAGGGTGTTTTCATATCTAAACTAAAAACTAGTAAACTAACCCATTTGGTAGACAAAAGTAAAATAGAAAGATGTCTTTACCTTCTTTACATGTTTCAACTGCACTGCAGCCTTCATCAGAAGAGTCAGCTGATTGCTGCCAGGTGACATTTATCAGCTGATTTTCGTAGGCGGGGCCAGCTCAGCAGATCTGTCAGATCCACCGAGCCGGCCCCGCCTCCCGCCGTCAGATGGTCTCTGGAGAATGTGGTCCCAGGTGTGAGAAAGCATAAAGGCCCCCTCATCTCGGTTCATGGTGTCTTTTCCCCGCTTCCTGATCTCTATGGCCTCCTTGATCCAACGTTTGTGTCTGTTGCTCTCCGATCCAATAATTTTTGTGTTGTCCCAGTCCATGATGTGATTATTTCTTTTGCAGTGGTCCGATATAGCTGATTTTAATGTTTCTTGTTCTGCTTTTTCTTTTTGTGATCTTGTGAGTCGTCCTTGCGTTTCCTTCTCACATTCCTTTTGGTGTTCTTTTTTTCTTGTGGTGAATAATCTTCCGGTTTCTCCAATGTAGGTTTTGTTACATGATCTGCATGATATTTCATATAATACATTGCATTTATTGTCTTGTTCTATTCTGTCCTTGGGGTGTACTAATAACTGTCTTAATTTTTTGTGTGGTTTGACTGCTGTGTTTATTTTGTATTTTTTCATGATCCTTTGAATTGGTTCCGTGATCCCTCGTATGTATGGTATAGTTAGGGTTTCCTTGTTTTTGATTTCAGCTTTTGTTCTGTGTCTTGTGTCCTGTTTATTTTCTTTGTTTTTGACTTGCTGTTTCCCTTTGTTTATGGCCCATACTGGATATTGGCAGCGTATAAGTGCATGTTTTATGTGGTTTTCCTCTTCCTGTCTGTCTTCTTGTTCCGTGATGATGGTGGCTCGTTCATATAATGTCCTGACGACTGATAGCTTGTGTGCTGTGGGGTGTTCCGATGTCCAAAGTAGGTATTGATCTGTGTGGGTTGGTTTCCTGTAGACTGTGATTTTTATGCTGCCGTCCTCGTTGTGGTGGATTTTCATGTCCAGAAAGGCTATGGTGCCATTTTCCTCCTCTTCGTGTGTGAATTTTATGTTCCCCGTACTGTCTGTACTGTTCAGATGGTCAGTGAGTTCTTGTGTATGTCCTTTCCTTATTTTTTCCAGAATGTCATCTACGTATCTCTTCCAAAGGGTGGGTTTGCATATTGTGGGTGCTGTGTTGATGGCTTTATTTTCCAGATCCTCCATAAAAAAACTGCTCATGATGGCTGATAGTGGGTCTCCCATTGCAAATCCTTCTTTTTGTTTGTAGATTTTTCCTCTGAATTGAAAATAAGTGGATTTTGCAACAAACTGTAGTAATTTGGATATGTCATGGACTGTGAGGTTGGTGCGTCTTTTTAGGGTACTGTCCTTGTTGAGGCGTTCTTGCACTATATGTAGTGTGACGTCAATAGGAGTCTTTGTGAATAAAGAGATGACGTCATGTGAGATGAGGATCTCGTCTGATTCTATTTTTATGTCTTTGAGTTCTTGTGCCAGCTCTTTTGAATTTTTACAGTGAAAGTCTGATAGTCCAAGGAGGGGTTTGATGATTTCAGCTAGGGCTTTTGATAAGTTGTATGTGACTGATCCAATGCTGTCTATTATTGGCCGCAGTGGGATATCCTTTTTATGTATTTTCGGTGTTCCATAAATCCGAGGGGTGATGCTGGCTGTGGGGATCAGGTGATCATATGCGTCCTTTGTGATTTTATTGCTTTCTAATAGAGGTTTTAGAAGGGCTTTGAGCATTTTTTTCTTTTCTTCTGTCGGGTTTGTTTTAATGATTTCGTATGTGTTACTGTCTGCCAACATGATTTCCATCTGTTTTTCGTATGTTTCCGTGTCCAAAATTACTGTTGTTCTGCCTTTATCTGCTGGGAGTATTGTGATCGTTTTATCTGTCTTGAGTGAGTTTAATGCTTTTTCTTCTTTTCTTGTAACGTTGCTTTGTGGTAATTTGGCCGTTTTGAGGATTCCTGCGACTGCGTTCCGGAGTGCTGCTTTTTCTACTTGGTCCTGGATTTTTTCACATGCCAGTTCTGTTGCGAGGATGTATTCTTCATGGGGGATTCTGGCTGGTGTGATGGCGAAGTTCAGTCCTCTGTTCAGCACTGTTTTCTCCGTGTCCGTGAGTGTGCGTTGTGATAGGTTTTTGACCCACTTATCGTTCTTTTCCGTGTGTGTTTGTCTTCGTCCGTTCTTTCTTTCTGTGAGTTTTTTTAATTTTTTCAATTGGCGGTTTTTCGTTGTGATGAATTCTTGTTCGTGTGCGTGTTTCAGTTGTGCTTTTATCTGCTCCTGCGTTATCTGGTCCGTCGGGTAGCGTTGCTTAAACATGTCCGTTTCCTCTTTGATTTGGTTGTTTATTTTGTCTACTTACCATCTGACGGCGGGAGGCGGGGCCGGCTCGGTGGATCTGACAGATCTGCTGAGCTGGCCCCGCCTACGAAAATCAGCTGATAAATGTCACCTGGCAGCAATCAGCTGACTCTTCTGATGAAGGCTGCAGTGCAGTTGAAACATGTAAAGAAGGTAAAGACATCTTTCTATTTTACTTTTGTCTTTCAAAGGAAAAAGAAAAGGAAAAATAATTGAAAGAAGACAAAATGAACCTGTTTGACGTAACCCATTTGGTCCAGATTTTCTGACATTTCAGTTTGATTCAGACCAAAATTTTAGATGTGAAAACTCCCCAAAACCAGAGTTTGGAACAAAGAATCAACATTTAGTTCAGCAAAAATCGGCAGTCTCAGTCCAGATCAAACTGAACCTTGGTCCAGTTTGTTTAGAGTGTGGAAGCAATTTTCCAAAAGGTTCAGACTTTCAAACCAAACACATGAAGTTAGGTTAAATGTTAAATGAAGACCTGGATAATATTCTAACACCACTAAACTAGTTCACTAACCAATATGATGGAGTCTGAACCAGTTCATACTTTAGTGCGGTTACGGATGCGTCTAGAGCTGCAGAAAGCACCTTGGAGGGTGAGTAGCATGTTTGTTAACTACCCGTCTGTGCAAGCAACACAAACAGGATGACAACAAGAAAGACGTGCATCATGTAAAGTTTAGTTCACCTGGAAAAGGAGAAGTGTGAAACCAAACCTAACCAGATCACATGTAGACAACAGAACACAAATAGTATGACTCTTGGTCCAGACCTTTGTGCAGATATTCAGGTGTCAAAATGCTCTAAATGTCAAATGATCTCAGCATATATACACCTGTTCCATTTGAATGATACGAAATTGATTAGAACAACCCTGTTTGATGTTTTTATACATGCCTTTTCTCGTGTGGAACTTGCAGGTGGTTTACAAGAGGTGTCTTGTGTGGCTGAACGCTCCCATTCATATGTTCATATATTAAATTCAAGTTAGAGTGTTTCTGGTAAAGTTTACAGCACTAGGTCTCTGCCCTAATCACAAACACTGAACAGATCTGGGCTTTATGGAAGGTGGTCAGGAAAAAATCCATTGCTTAAAGAAAAACAAAGCCGATGACTCCTGACAAGCTGGAAGTTTTTAGCCAAAGACTTTATCTCTCCATTGGTGAGTTGAGTGTAGTACTGAATTAATTTATTTGAAATAAGAAAATACCAATGCATAATGCTCAGTATAAACTTAGTTTACAGTACAAATGACTTAGCGAGCTAATATCCTAATATATCAAGATATCAAGTATTGAAATACTGAATAATGATTTTGAGATATGACTTTGGGCCCATATCACTCAGCCCTAATTGCAAGTGTGTATGTGTATAGCGTAGGTCTACTCAAAGTTGAAGTGACATGTACTGAGAACACTATTGAGGCAGAACCCCCGATGATCATTGTGTGAGATACTGTAGGAGCATCCAGACAGTTGCCTTAGAGGAGATCACAGCCACCTGTACCACCTGGATACAGACCCATCTTAGCATCATGAGCTCAAGCTCAAGGTCAGAATGAGCTTGAGCTGAAAATAAACATGCTTTTATACTTCAACCTTGATACTTGCTGATGGAGTTTCAGGATATGTGGTAGAGCAAACGATTGTCAAAGTTCAGCAGCACCGTACAAAGCCTTACCCATATTTGTCCTCTCTGCCAACAAACTGTGCCATACAACGGATTGACATGACTGTCAACAGAAAACAGAAGAGGAGATGAGAGACAGGAAGTTCAGTAGAACAGGGTCATTCATTCTGATTACAT
Source organism: Pholidichthys leucotaenia (assembly GCA_020510985.1). Taxonomy (NCBI): domain Eukaryota; kingdom Metazoa; phylum Chordata; class Actinopteri; order Cichliformes; family Pholidichthyidae; genus Pholidichthys; species Pholidichthys leucotaenia. The sequence continues at coordinate 418,938,686 of CM035843.1, forward strand.
GAAAAAGGATGATTACCATGAAAAGGATGCGTGGCCACTCTGGACAGGCACTGAATGACCATCTCGTGTGAGGTCTGAGAGAAACCATTTGAAGAGACAGCCAAGTAAAGTATTGTATTTAAATGTGCACAAAACAATATATTCACTGACTTTTAATGCTACATAATGCCTGGCAAAAACACCGCAAAACTGTTAGTGAGCCCATCCAGTTATTTCTACAACAGAACTCCATCTATTCAATTCAATTTATTTATATTGCACCAAATCACAACACAGGTTATCTCAAGGCACTTTACAAAAGGGTGGGTTTAGGCCACACTCTCAAATTTATAGAAACCAGCAGAGACACCTAAGAGCAAGTACTGCGGCAACACAGGCAAGGAAGAACTTTCCTTTAACGGGCAGAAACCTTGACAGGATCCATAGCTCATAGGGGACGGCCATCTGCCTCGATCGGCTGAGTTGAAAAGAAGAGGTCGAAAAGTAGGAGGCCTGGCAGTAGCGACATTCAAGACAAACATAATAAATACAACATTAACATTCACAGCCAGACCTGCAATTATGAAGCCGGGTTAGACGCCACATGAGGGTGAAGGCCTGGCAGTGGCAACATTTAGAGCAGATGAAGCAGTTTTAACTAGAGGCTTTATCAAAGAGAAAGGATTTCAGCCTACTCTTAAATAAAGAGTGTCTCCCTCCTGAACTGAATTGGGGAAATGGTTCCACAGGAGGGGAGCTTGATAACTGAAAGCTCTACCTCCCAATCTACTTCTGGAGACCTTGGGGACCACAAGTAGTTTGGAGTTTTGGTAGTGCAAAGGTCTGGTTGGATGACAGGGAACTATGAGCTCTTGCAGGTAGGGAGCCAGACCATTAAGGGCTTTATAAGTTAGGAGTAAAATCTTGAATTCAGTTCTCTATTTTATTGGGAGCCAATGTAAAGAAGCTAAAACTGGAGTAATGTGATCTCTTCTTCCTGTTCTCGTCAGGATACATGCAGCTGCATTTTTAATGAGTTGGAAAATCTTTATGGACTTATTAGGACAACCTGATAAAAGTGAATTACAATAGTCTAGCCTAGAGGTGATAAAGGCATGGACAAGGTTCTCTGCCTTTATGAGACAGGATGGGCCTAATTTTAGAAATGTTACACAGATGGAAGAAGGCAGTCTTAATAGTTTGCTGTATATGAGAGTTAAAAGACATTTCTTGGTCAAAGACAACTCCGAGATTACCAACAGTAGAATTAGAAGCCAGAGCATTGCCATCTAGTGTTATATCTTATTAGAAAGAGTACTAGCTTGTTTAGGGCCAAGAACAAAAACATCAGTTTAATCTGTATTTAGCAATAAAAAGTTGTAGTTCATCCGGATTTTAATAGCCTTAAGACACTCCTGGAGCGATCCCAAATGGTTGGGATCGTCTGGATTGATAGATAAATATAACTGAGTGTCATCAGCATGATAATGAAAACGAACAGAATGTTTCCTCATAATATCTCCTAAAGGCAGCATGTATAATGTAAACAGTATTGGTCCAAGTACCAATCCCTGTGGAATTCCATAGCTAACCATAGTCTGGATAGAGGACTTGTTAAGCTAAGATAAGCCTTTATTAGTCCCACAATGGGGAAATACCAGGATTGCAGCAGCACAGGGATAGCAGCACTCAGAGCAATAATTAATAAGAATATGAATATGTACCCATACAGCATATTTCGTATTTGAATCAACTGCGTTGTCACCCTCAGTAATGACTGATATTGTCCTACTTGTATAATGGAGGGAACCATTTATTGTGCAAGGTTTTCACATTTTGTACATTCAATACAACCTCTACGAGCAGCCCTAGTTAGGTTATAAAGTCTGACAGCCGCAGGTAGGAAGGACCTGCGGAACCTCTCAGTCGCGCACCTAGGATGGCATAGCCTACTGCTAAATGAGCTCCTCAGTGCATTCAGCGTGTCCTGCATGGGGTGGGACTTGGACTCCACCATCCTTCTCTCTCCTATCTCTTCCACTGGGTCGAGGCGCCACCCCAGAACAGAATTAGCTTTTTTTGATCAACCTGTTCAGCATCTACTCATTGACACTATCTTCAAGTGAAAATTCACTGAAAAGATTAAACTACTGGAAAGAAGATCTGCAAACTGAAATTTCAGAGGAACAATGGGAATTGGCTTGTACAGAAGCTCAAACCAAATCAATAAATGCACGCCTTAAATTGATACATTTCAAATGGTTAATGCGGATGTATGTTACACCGGAGGAGTTAAATAAATATAACAAAAATATACCAGATACATGCACAAAATGCATGGAAAGTAAAGGAACTCTATTTCATTGTGTATGGGAATGTAGATTAATAAGAATGTTTTGGGAAGAGGTGAGGGTAACAATTAAAAAAATAATCTCAAAACAAATCATATTGAATCCTAAATTGTTTTTGTTGGGTCTGTACCCAGAAAAGCATAATTTTAATAAAAGTGAAAGAACATTCATAGACCTCAGTTTGCTTAATGCCAAAAAATGTATTGCACTATTTTGGAAAAAGACTCATAGACCAGATGTGACTCAGTGGTTAAGACAGATGTTAACAAACCTTCCATTAGAAAGAATAACATATATACTGAAATCAAAGGAAATTGTGTTTGAGAATATATGGAGACCTTTTATTGATTATGTAAAAAATTTAAACATAACTTTTGAAGAAGAAGGTGAATGATGTGTGTGGACCTTGTAAATTCCAAACTGGTGAACATAATATGTATACTTATGTATTGGATTGTCTAGACTAAACAGAGGAGCATTGTTGAAGATTTGATTTTGCTGGTGGTTGTTGGTGTTTTTAGTGCATCTTTTTTTTTTTTTTTTTTTTTTGTAGTACTTTAGTGTTAGTGTTTGATTGTTTGTATCATGTTTGTTAAAAAAAAAAAAAAGGTTCAATAAAGATATTGTGGAGAAAAAAAAAAAAAAACCTGTTCAGCATCTTCCTGTCAGCAGCCGTGATGCTATTGCCCCAGCAGACCACTCCAAATGTGATGGCTGATGCCACCACCGAATCGTAGGAGGTCTTCAGGAGTGCCCCTTGCTCTCCAAGACCTAAGCCTCCTCAGGAGGAACAGCCTGCGCTGTCCCTTCTTGTAGAGCACATTGGTGTTGTGTGACCAGTCCAGTTTATTGTTCAGGTGAACACCCAGGTACTTGTAGGATTGTCACCATCTCAACGATGACTCAATGGTGACACTATGGACATAAACTGGGAACGATCTGATAAATAAGACTGGAACCATTTTAGCGTTGTTCCTTTCAAACCAATTTGCTGCTCAAGTCTCTCTAACATAATATGGTGGTTGATGGTGTCAAAGGCAACACTAAGGTCCAATAAGACAAGGACAGAGACAAGTCCTTTGTCAAATGTCATAAAGAGGTCATCTTGGAAAGGTAGGAGAGGTTAGATATTGGTCTATAATTGGCAAAAATCCCTGAATCACGTGAAGGTTTTTTAAGCAGAAGTTTAATTACTGCCATTTTAAAGGACTGTGGTACATGTCCTGTCGACAGAGACATTAATTATGTTCAAAAACGGTAAATTAATCAGAGGTAGCGACTCCTTTAGAAGTCTAGCAGGGATTGGATCTATGAGACAGGTAGTTGGTTTAGAGGCTGAAACTATTAAGGCTAGATCAGAATAATTAAGAGAAAATTCAAAAATGCAGACTTCTGAGCCTGTGGACACAGCAGTGTTAGGCAGAGGCTTGGTATTTTAAAGGGGCTATTTTTTGGAATTTTTTCCTGATATTGATAATTTTATCATTAAAGAAATTCAAAAAGTCACCAGCACTAAGAGTAAGCAGAATGCAGGGGTCTATGGCATTGTGGCTCTTGGTTAACTGAGCCACAGTGTTAAAAGAAATCTATGGTTATTTTTATTTTTCTTCTATTAAGGATGAATAGTACTGTCGCCTAGCACTACAGAGATTTATGAACATGACTCTTCTGTCTTATTCGCACACCATAGCCTTTCACAGGATCTGACTTTCTGTTTTAACTCACGAGTGTGGGAGTTGTACCATGGAGCTAATCTCCTATTATTAATAGTTTTCTTTTTAAGAAGGGCTATGGAGTCAAGTGTTGTCCGCAGTGAGGCTGCAGTACTATCAACTAACAGGTATAAATCTGATGGACTACAACAGTCAGTGCTGTCCTCCAATAAAACATGGTAATATAGTAAGTGCTGAAGGGATTAATTCTTTAAAGCGAGCCACAGCACTATCAGGTAAGTATCTGGTAACCATGTTTCTGCTTGATGCTGTAAAGTCAGATAACACAAGTTTGAAAGTTATCAAATAATGGTCAGTCAGTGTAGGATTTTGAGGAATGACAAGCAGCTCATCAATTTCTACACCATAGGCCAAGACCAGGTCAAGGGTGTGATTATGATGATTATTATGATTATTTTTTTTAATTTTTTTTTTTTGTTACTTATTTGTACCCGTAGGTAGATTTGGTTTGCAGTCTGGTGACAAGCCACCGGCTGCCGGTCGCTGCGTGCGCGAGCGCGCTAAACCTACATGTTTTGGTATGCGGGAGGAAACTGGAGAAATCCCGGAGTAAACCCACGCAACACGGGGAGAACATGCAAACTCCACACAGCTCACTGTTGGTCGGGGGCTGGGATCGAACCCACAATCCCCACGATCCCCCGCCCGAGGGTAAACTGTGCTGTCACAGTGCTAAACCACTGCGCCACCGTGCAGTGGTTTATGATGATTGGTTTACTAACACACTGAGAAAAATCAGTTTAATTTATCATCTAACTGTTTATTGGTGCAGTCTGAATGGCTCCCATTATTTTACAAAACAAAACAATGTTTCTGAAAGTTTTACATACCTTTTTTCCATTCATAAAGTACAATTGCTCTCAATAGAGATGCAGACCCACGCCTTACTGCCCTGTCACTGTTGGAATGTCATATAGCAGGGAAAATTCCTGGTTAACTTTCTGCTTTAATTCTAAAGGGACGCTGAGACCTATTTTCAGACCTTACCGATCTTCAAAGTCATTGGACATTCAAGAGGTGTCCCAGACCCCATTCTAGGTTGTGTTAAACTGAATTTGACCTTTTATAACCTTGACCTTTTCATCCCAAAAGCATAGCTAAACATGATACTCCTGTGGTCAACCTGTGTGCCTAGTTTGGTAACCCCAGCATCTTTTCCTTTTGAGTTAGTGCACAGATACACAGACGGACAGCTACACAGACTCGGTTGGTGTGGCTAACCAGGAACCAGGTAAAATTGCAAAAAAAAAAAAAAAAAAAAAAGGCCATCACTTATTTTGTTGCCATCATCTCTTACCTCTTTGACCACTTTCCTGAGTGAAGTCTGTGGTTCATCTGTTTTAGACCGGACTTCCACCTGCTGAACAGAAAACTTCAGTTTATCCGACAACCCTTCACAGGACATTTCAGTGCAATTCAGAATTTACAGAACCAAAACCTATATTCATCAAACTGATCCAGCACTGCTTGCTTTACATGATTACATGAGACCTCTAAATACGTAAATGTTCCATCTTTAAACTGAAGAAATCTCCGGCTCGTTCTCGGATCTTTCAGTCAAAGAATCGGGTATTTTCCTAACAATTCACCAGTGACTCATTTTCCTTTAAGGCTGTTTCAGACTGCTGCCATGTTGAAAAATACTGGTGGCTGCCAGTGGTACCCCTCAGCCTGCTGGCATTAAGAGCACTGGCTGGCTGAATTTTTCTACAAAGTCACCAATCGAAATTGTTCCAGACTTTTCACAGATGAAACTAGGGGATTAATATAAAAAGCGTATGTCATTTTACTCACAAGTTATCACATTTACAAGGTTTTTTGAGTCAACCTCTGACCTTGACCTGAGATCAGACGTCGCCAAAATTCAAACTCATCATACATTCTTCAAGGATAGAACTATGGTATCAATGTGAAACATGTACATCATTTCCTTTCTGAGTTACGTTTACAAGGTTTTTGGAAAAAATTACATGTGACCTTGGCCTTGAGTTCAAGGTGACCCAAATTTGAACTCAGCCCAGATTTTTCATAGCGATATCTATGGTGCAAGTATGAAAAGCCTAAATCCTTTCCTTCTGAAGTTATCACATTTACAAGATTTACGAAAAAACTGACTTCTGTTGAAATTTGACCAATTTTTTTTTTCTTGTGAATGTGAATTTTTTTAAGATAAGATAAGCCTTTATTAGTCCCACAATGGGGAAATTCCAGGATTGCAACAGCACAGGGATAGCAACACTCAGAGCAACAATCAGAAGGCAAGAAAAAACAAGAGCAGCTAGTATACATATGTACACATAAATATACTGCTCAAAAAAATAAAGGGAACACTGTGAAAACACATCAGATTTTAATGGGAAAAAATAAGCTGGATATCAAAATTGTGGCAGGCTAGACCAGCTTACTCAGATTAAAAAGTGTTCCTTTAATCTGAGTAAACTGGACTAGCCTGCCACAATTTCGATATCCAGTTTATTTTTTCCCATTAAAATCTGATGTGTTGTCAAAGTGTTTCCTTTATTTTTTTGAGCAGTATATATAAATATATACTGTATACACAGTGCGGAGCATTGTAGCTAGATGGACTAAACAGCATAACCGTCTATTTAGTTACCCTTCATGGTATGAATATGTACCCATACATATTGTACCCTCCATAGCGACTGATATTGTCCTAGTTGTATACTGGAGGGGACCATTTGTGTAAGTCTATTTCATCTTTTGCATCCAATACTATTAGGTCGTCAAGTTTTTTTTTTTTTTTTTTTTTTTGGCCTATCTCTGCGAGCAGCCCTGCTTAGGTTATACAGTCTGACAGCCATAGGTAGGAGGGACCTGCGAAACCTCTCGGTCACGCATCTAGGATGATGTACAGTAGTCTACTGCTAAATGAGCTCCTCAGTGCATCCAGTATGTCCTGCATAGGGTGGGACTCGGACTCCAGCAGAGATGACAGTTCAGCCACCATCCTTCTCTCTCCTATCTCCTCCACTGGGTCAAGGCATTTCCCCAGGACAGAGCTAGCTTTCTTGATCAGTTTGTTCAGTCTCTTCCTATCGGCTGCTGTAATGCCGTTGCCCCAGCAGACCACTCCAAAAGTGATGGCTGATGCCACCACCGTGTCGCAGAATGTCTTCAAGAGCACCCCTTGTACACCAAAAGACCTGAGCCTCCTCAGTAGGAACAGCCTGCGCTGTCCCTTCTTGTAGAGTGTGTCGGTATTGTGTGACCAGTCTAGTTTATTGTTCAGATGAACACCCAGGTACTTGTAGGATGTCACCATCTCAATGTCTGTTCCCTGGATGTTTACTGGTGCTGTGAGGGGTTGTCCTTGCCTGCGGCAGTCCACCACCAGCTCCTTAGTTTTCCTCACGTTGATCTGGAGGCAGTTCTGATGGCACCAGTCCACGAAGTCCTGGATAAGTCCTCTGTACTCAGCTTCATCTCCGTTGGAGATGAGGCCAACGATCGCAGAGTCGTCAGACAACTTCTGTAGATGGCAGTGTGTTGTGTTAGAAGTCCGCAGTATAAAGGGTGAACAGGAAGGGAGCCAAAACCATTCCCTGGGGGGCCCCCGTGCTGCTGATGATCGTGTCGGACACACAATCCCGGGTTCTCACAAACTGTGGCCGGTTAGTGAGGTAGTCCAGGATCCATGATGACAGGTGCTGGTCCACCCCTGCACACAGCAGCTTGTCCTTCAGGATCATCGGTTGGATGGTGTTGAAAGCACTGGAGAAGTCAAAGAACATGATCCTCACCGCATTCCCGGGCTTCTCCAGGTGGGACAGGGAACGGTGAAGGAGGAAGATCACTGCGTCCTCCACCCCAGTGCCATGCTGGTAGGCAAACTGGAGTGGATCCATTGCTGGTCCCACCAGGGGGCGGAGGCGAGCAAGGAGCAATCTCTCCAGGGTCTTCATCATGTGAGACATCAGGGCCACTGGCCCGTAGCTGTTCAGGTCTTTGGGGTAGGAAGTCTTTGGTACAGGTACCACACAAGATGTTTTCCACAACTGTGGTACCCTCCCGAGCTTCAGGCTCAGGTTGAAGATGTGCTCTACAATCCCACACAGCTGGTCTGCGCAGGACCTGAGGAGCTTTGTGCTGATGCCGTCCGGTCTCGAGGCCTTCCTCGCCTTGATCTTCCTCAGCTCCGTCCTCACCTGGGTCTTAGTGAGGGTCTACAGGGATGCAATATTTTTTCTGCAAATCTAATGCTTTCTTTCCAGTAAACTTCTGACTTTTTTCACTTATATATCAGACTGGTTTCATGTACATTTCAGACTTTTTCCTGATAAATTTGACACCTTTTCCTCAACAATTTTTTTTTCCTCCTTTCTTTAAGTACTTCTACTGATGTAGCGCACATTTGGAAGAGAAACAGCCCATCTGTCCAGGCTTCTAGCAACAGAGTGTGGGCAACTACTCAATTGGAAAATATTCTCAATTTTATGTACAAACTATTTCTATACAAATTTTACTACAAACTAAATGGAGAAGGGTTCAAGACAAGGTTGAGATGGGTTCTAGAATGCCATTCTCCAACAACTAGTTTCAAGCTGTCACAGCCCAGTGAGCTACTACCCTTACATGTCCAACTGTCGTAGTTCTGGAATCGGAGCCAGCTTTCATAACTCGGGTTTTCACCGTAGAAATTGTAAATGTTGCAAAATACATTTAAAACATTTTTATAGCACATCACTTGTTAAGCTAAAATGACAGTTTTAGTCTATAGTTACTTGCAGGGTTTCCTCTGGTAACATTTCTGGGTGGCGGCCCACCTCGCCAGAAAATTTATGGCCACGCCAAGGAGATATGAAGTTAAGAAAAATATATGAAGCAATGACTTTCCGCAAGCGCGCGCACAAACAATGCGCGTGGCTGTCATCCGTGTGGAGTTTAGAAGTGCCCCGCCCATGTGAGCTTTCCAGTCAGTCAGCGTCTCACTAGTGGCAGCAGCACCTTCGTGGAAAAGGAGTGAAAACCGGGAAGTCAAACAGCAGAAATGGACTTTATTTGAAAAGAAAATTTGTGAAGAAGTCCGTCGTTTCTTCATGGGTGAAAATCTTGGCGCATCAGCACCTTGGTGCTACCTATCAGGCGGGAGTGAAGCTACAAATGATGGTTGTGTGCATGCGTCAACCGCTTGGCCTGGGTAGATGAAAAAAGTAAGCATGTACAGTGGCATGTGCGTGCCGGGCTCGTCCAAAGCGCACGTGGACCAAGGCGGACTAGAGAGGTAATGCAGCATGCATAAGGCTTGACTGTCTGACAGAAACGTGAGTTTATTAAAGTACTTTAAACATGAAAAAAAGAAAAAAAATCAGAAGAGGTATGTAAGCACTGGAGGCATTTATTATGGTTTTAACCTGCTGGAAACGGGAGCAATAACAGAAGAGTCGCTTAGCTAAGAGATGTGGTTAGAATTCAAATGCAGCCGGCTTCATATGAAGGGAAAGGCAAGGAGGACTGATGAATTGCTGAGGATATATTTCATCAGCCACTACAATATTAGGTTATGTTCCCTATTATGTACCTGGCAAGTTAAGATGACCGAAATTCACCAAGTCAATGACTTTAATCCGTCAGCAGCCTTCAGACAAACTAAATGTGCCAGCATTTGGATTTCAAAATAAGGGGAGGTTTTTCCTGGCGGTGAGGAGATTTCTAAAAAAAAAAAAAAAAACAACCTATAAATATATAGAAATATTATAACAGAAATAATGGCATCCTTGGTCATTTAAGTTAATTTAAATCATTAAATACAATTTTATTACAGTAATTTTTTTTCTTTGTAATCACAGTTAAATTATTGTTCTGTTCTGACTGCGAAGTTATGGTCAAAAATATAAATTGTTAAAAGGAAAAAGTTAAAAAAAAAATTGTAAAATTATAAACTGTTTCAAATTTATTAAAAAAGAAAAACAGTAATTTTATTTTAAAAAAAAGCAGACAAAAATAAGCCTTAAAATAATCCACAAATTTAGATAAATTTACAGAGAAAAGTACAAAACTATAAGAAAATTGTTAGAAATTTTGGAGAAAAACCTCAAACCTAAATCAAAGACTGAAGTGTCTTTGATTTAGAGCAGTTTTAGATTTTAGAGCTTTGATTTAGAGCAGTTTTAAGTGGCTGCTCTTTGTACCCGTAACTACAAATTTTTGGTTGTCTCCTTTAATTTATATGGCACTTGATATTTTCTAACCTGTTTGTATACCACCATAGACAGAGAGAGAAGCTGAATTAGACCGAGCTCAGACAGGGAAAGATGAGACAGAAGAGAGGAGCCAAGGAGATGAAAGTGCTCAGGCAGAGGGTCCAGGAGGGGTTCAATTCAATTCAACTTTATTTATATATAGCGTCATTTCACAACAACAGTCATCTCATAGCACTTTCAACTGTAGGGAAAACCCCCACAATTGTAGAAAGACCCCAGCAAGGTGACAGCAGAGGAAGGAGAGAAGGATGAAACCAGTAAAAAGTCCAAATACAGGACATCTGGGTGGGACCCCAAATGGCCCAATAGTCCAACATTCAAGCCTTGGTTGTACAATACTTCAAATTGTAAGTTCCATATGCACAGCAGTGGCTCAGGAGGTAGAACGGGTCGTCCAATAACCGGATGGTTAGCGGATTGAATCCCGCTCTCCCCAGATATCCTGCCGTTGTGTCCCTGGGCAAGATACTTTTCACCTTGCCTCCAGTGTCCATAACACTGGGTACTGTGGGTGTTTATATATTTACATATTTATTCCATCTAGCTACAATGCTCTGCACTGTGTGTTCATATATTCATATATTTATTCCATCCAGCTACAATGCTCTGCACTGTGTGTCTGTGTGTGTGTGTATATATATATATTTTATAGTAATACGTACATATGTTTATTAGCTGCTCTTGCTTGCTTGTTTTTTTTCTTGCCTTCTGATTGTTGCTCTGAGTGTTGCTATCCCTGTGCTGTTGCAATCCTGGAATTTCCCCGTTGTGGGACTAATAAAGGCTTATCTTATCTTATCTTATCTTATCTTATGAATATGTATAAATGTTCGGTGGTGGCCGGAGAGGCCGTTGGCACGGATTGGCAGCCACGTTTCCGTCAGCCTGCCCCAGGGCAGCTGTGGCTACCGTAGTAGCTTGCCACTACCACTGTCTGTCTGGAGTGAATGAATAATGTATCTGTAAAAAGCGTCTTTGAGTGTCTATGATAAAGCGCTATATAAATCTGATGCATTATTATTATTGTTATATGCAAAGTTACTGTGCAAAATTAAAAAAAAAAAAAAAAAAGGAATAGTGTAAAATTAACATATTTATACATATGCATTTTCTGCCCCCCCGAAAAATATGTTGCCACCGCGCCAAGGTCTTTAAGCCAGAGGAAACACTGACCTGTCTAACTTTGCTCCTGACTACGGTGGAGATGGTACTCGACATGATGCGAGGCGACAGGCCACGGAACAGTCCCCGCTTTCCATCCACTTTCACAATATGATGTGCTGCAAACAAATTTGTGGCCCGTCAAGAGTGTTTTAACTTTTGTGTTTAGACAACAAGACATACCTTGCTTCACTCACCATAGGAGAAGAAGCCAGGCAGGTACAGGACTTTCCGCCCAAACAGGGTAGTGCCCACAGTTGGAGGAAGAGGCTCATGTCCCACCTGGAAACAACAGTGACTGAGATTAGCAAGGTTTTAAATCATGACTGATATTAAACCTTTTGTTCACAAAGTGAACTGCAGTTCATTCTCTCCATTCATCTCTGAGAAGGACTGAGGGTTAGTTCACGCTCCCCCACCAAATGTTCTACACACAACCTTTTATTTGATTAACATTTTAAATGTACGTATATTAAAACTGTAACCAGTTTAACCTGTTGAACTCTGTTCAACTTCCTTAAAAACGCCTAAAAATAACATGCCCAAAGTAAATCAAAAGCTGTTCTTCAACCCTTTGCAGCATCTTCATGGGGTTGGTCTCATTTAAAAGAAAACACTCTGATTTTTTTGGCAAAACAGTCATAATCTCTCTAAGTGCTCCTGCCACTGAGTAACAAGAAAGTTCGACTGGGTGTCTTTTTTAGATACAAATGCTTGCAAATAACATACAGCTGTCAGATACTGGCTGGAAAACACAACAGAAATGTAGAACTAAGTGTTTTCAAGCTCAGGTCAAAATTTTGTAAAAATACCACAAAAAATGAATATATTACACAGCTTTTTTCTCAGGTTGTAACAAGGCTGTGTCTGTACTGGAAGACCGGAAATACAGCTTTTTTTTTCAGTGCGCACTGAGACGCACTAAGATGCAGAGACATCAGAGACATGCCACCATCAGTGTGTGAATGGGTGGATTGCAGGATCTGTAAAGCGCTTTGGTCATCAAGAGATGAGAATAAAAGCGCTATATAAGTGAATGCCATTTACCATTTACCATGACCGCCCGCGGAATTCACAGAGTTCAAGGGGTTAATCCACATAAGTGCCCAGACTTCCTGACCATTGACCTTGAGCACAACCTGAGGGATCACTGTGGGTGAAGCTACAGTCACAAAGATTCTTACGAAGGATGGGTTCGTAAGAATCTCCCAGTTCCTACGAATTCTGGAGTTCATAGACATTTGTGGAGGTGGGCACAGTTTCTTACGGCTGCCATTCAATTCACAAGAGCAACTTGAGGCATACTTGAAAAATGAGTTGCTTTTCTGTCTCCCTAGAGTTCTTATGTTCTTCAGTAAACGGTTTCAGAAAAACAGACTTTGATAGACAATACAGAGCAACAGAATAAATTATTTACTCGTTTTCTGCGCTCAGTACCAAGTGGTTGGAGACCGCTGCAGTTAGGGAGTTTTCCAAAGGAAGGTGCTGCCATCATTTCCAAATCTATACTCTAACATGCATTCAATGCAATTTAGCTGTTGTAAAGGATAATTATTTTATTTGTCCTTTTTAATTCAAGTTCTCAGCAAGAGTAGCCCACAGTGTGGGTCATTTTTATGACAAATTTATGAGTAGCTACTTCATTGCTGTTGCACAAGAGTTCTTCTGTGTAGCACAAGTTTCTGCTTAATTTACAAATCCCTGTTTAACAGGAAATTTTTGACCATCCTATGCTTTTCTTGTGGTGTTATATAGAATATCACTGCAGTAAACTGGAAAAAAGCATCTACTTTAAAATTTATAATTCTTCCCACAACTTTTAGAGCAAAAAAACTTCTCAAAACATTACAACTTTTATCGCTGCTTTTTAAAAAGGCAGTAGCTATGGATACGCATGACGTAGCCATAGAATGTTTTCTAGAGACACGGCTCGAATCCGAATGGCCAGTTTGTGCCACGTCATTCGGCATGCCGTACCTCATTCACAAAAATCTATGAATACCTTCTATTAATGCTGTGTCTTCTGCGGGAGCGTCTGTGGATACTGAACAGCTTGCTCCAGATATGACTCAAATCTGACTGTGTCACATGACACGCTATACCGCATTCACAGAAATCTACAAATACATTATATTAATGGCGTTGCCCTACATTCATTGTCTATTGCTCAGGAAGAGTTGACTAATCTGACAAAACTTTCAAATCAGATCACAGCCGCTGTAGTGCAGGGAAACACGTGATCTACCTGGGATCCAAAAGTGAGGGGGTCGTCTCCCGCTGTCGCCGCTCGCTGTCTTTGCAATGAGTGTGTGTGTGAATATGTGATTTGTACAAAGGGATAATCTAATCTGTTAAACATTTTAGTCATCCGGCATTTTTTTTTTTTCTTTAAGACCTAAAAGAACGCCATTTTATTTTACATGAGATGGAATTTAGCATCCTAAATGAACATTAAGAGGTTAGCCTTTAGGATTTACCAGCAGGTAAGGATAAAAAGGTAATAAATAGATATTATTCACATAAATATCCATGTCTGTTTTTAAACTGGACCTATGAGTCTGTTTGGGGAAACTTCTGTATCTGCAGACCACAGAGGCTGGAGTTACAGAAATCAAAGGCTTTTATCAACAGTTGAAGAAAGGCATTTCTCATGTTAATGTTGGACCTCATGTGTGCAGTGAGGTTTATCAGAACGAGCCGGTATGATCCTGCAGGATTTTATTACACAACGGCCCCTGAAGAAACACGACAATAACACAGAAGTGTTACATTAACCAATTTTTGCTTGGATTTTTAAAATTAATATCTACTAGCTTTTTAACTTTACCCTTTCCTAAATCCTAACTTCTTAATGTTTATTTAAGATTCTAAATTCCATCTCATGTAAAAGTAAAACAGTATTTCTTTACACAGGTACATCTCAAAAAATTAGAATATTGTGGAAAAAGTTTAATATTGGAAAGTCATGGTGTCACACCCTGATCAGCTAATTAACTCAAAACACCTGCAAATGTTTCTTGAGCCTTTAAATGGTCTCTCAGTCTGGGTCAGTAGGCTACACAATCATGGGGAAAACTGCTGACTTGACAGATGTCCAGAAGACAGTCACTGACCCTCCACAAGGAGGGTAAGCCACAAAAGGTCATTGCTAAAGAAGCTGCTTATTCACTTATTCAGTGCTGTATCCAAGCATATTCGTAGAAAGTTGAGTGGAAGGAAAAACTGGTAGGAAAAGGTGCATCAGCAAAAGGGATAGCAGCAGCCTTGAGAGGATTGTCAAGCAAAATCCATTCAAGAATTTGGGGGAGCTTCACAAGGAGAGGACTGAGGCTGGAGTCAGTGCATCAGTGATGCACTACACACAGACGAATCCTAGACATGGGCTAAAAATGTTTCATTCCTCATGTCAAGCCACTCCTGAACCAGAGACAACTTCAGAAGCATCTTACCTGGGCTGTGGAGAAAAAGAACTGGACTGTTGCTCGGTGGTCCAAAGTCCTCTTTTCAGATGAAAGTAAATTTTGCATGTCATTTGGAAATCAAGGTCCTAGGGTCTGCAGGAAGAGTGGAGAGGCACAAAATCCACGTTGCTTGAAGTCCAGTGTGAAGTTTCCACAGTCAGTGATGATTTGGGCTGCCATGTCATCTGCTGGTGTTGGTCCACTGACTTTTCTGAAGTCCACAGTCAACGCAGCCATCTACCAGGAAATTTTAGATTCCTTCATGCTTCCTTCTGCTGACAAGCTTTATGGAGATGCTGATTTCATTTTCCAGCAGGACTTGACACCTGCCCACACTGCCAAAGGTACCAAAAGCTGGTTCAATGACCATGGTGTTACTGTGCTTGATTGGCCAGCAAACTCGCCTGACCTGAACCCCATAGAAAATCCATGGGGTATTGTCAAGAGGAAGATGAGAGACACCAGACCCAACAATGCAGACGAGCTGAAGACCGCTATCAAAGCAACCTGGGCTTGCATTACACCTGAGCAGTGCCACAGGCTGATCGCCTCCATGCCACACCGCATTGATGCAGTAATTCATGCAAAAGGAGGCCCAACCAAGTACTGAGTGCATAGAAATGAACATACTTTTCAGAAGTCTGACATTTCTGTTTAAAATATCTTTTTATTGGTCCTATATAATATTCTAATTTTTTGAGCCACTGAATTTTGGGTTTTCATTATCTGTAAGCCATAATCATCAAAATTTGAAGAAATAAAGGCTTGAAATATTTCACTGTATGTAATGAATCTATATAATACATGGGTTTCACTTTCTGAAATGAGTGACAAAAAATATTGAACTTTTTCATGATATAATTTTTTGAGATGCACCTGTATAGCTCTTTTTTAATCTCTGGATGATCAAAGCACTTAACAGATCCAGTTATCTACCCATTCTCTCGCTCTCTCTCACACACATTATTTACACACACACACACACACACACACACACACATATGTACAGTATATATATATACAGACATGGACAAAATTGTTGGTACCCCTCTGTTAATGAAAGAAAAACCCACAATGGTCACAGAAACAACTTGAATCTGACAAAAGTGGTAATAAATAAAAATTCTATGAAAATTATCCAATGAAAATCAGACAATGCTTTTGGAATTGTGGTTCAACAGAATTACTTTAAAAAACAAACTCATGAAACAGGCCTGGACAAAAATGATGGTACCCTTAACTTAATATTTTGTTGCACAACCTTTTGAGGCAATCACTGCAATCAAACGATCTCTGTAACTGTCAGTGAGACTTCTGCACCTCTCAGCAGGTATTTTGGCCCACTCCTCATGAGCAAACTGCTCCAGTTGTCTCAGGTTTGAAGAGTGCCTTCTCCAGACGGCATGTTTCAGCTCCTTCCACAGATGTTCTATAGGATTTAGATCAGGGCTCATAGAAGGCCACTTTAGAATAGTCCAATGTTTGGCTCTTAGCCATTCTTGGGTGTTTTTAGCTGTGTGTTTTGGGTCATTATCCTGTTGCAAGACCCATGACCTGCGACTGAGACCAAGCTGTCTGACACTGGGCAGCACATTTCTCTCTAGAATACCTTGATAGTCTTGAGATTTCATTGTACCCTGCACAGATTCAAGACACCCTGTGCCAGATGCAGCAAAGCAGCCCCAGAACATAACAGAACCTCCTCCATGTTTCACAGTAGGGACAGTGTTCTTTTCTTGGTATGCTTCATTTTTGCGTCTGTGAACATAGAGCTGATGTGCCTTGCCAAAAAATTCCAGTTTTGTCTCGTCTGTCATAGGACATTCTCCCAGAAGCTTTGTGGCTTGTCAACATGCAGTTTGGCAAATTCCAGTCTTGCTTTTTTATGATTTGTTTTCAACAGTGGTGTCCTCCTTGGTCGTCTCCCATGAAGTCCACTTTGGCTCAAACAACAGATGGTGCGATCTGACACTCATGTACCTTGACCTTGGAGTTCACCATGAATGTGTTTAGAGGTTGTTCTGGGCTCTTTTGTTACCATTCATATTATCCGTCTCTTCCATTTTTCATCAAGTTTCCTCCTGCGGCCACGTCCAGGGAGGTTGGCTACAGTCCTGTGGATCTTAAATTTCTGAATAATATGTGCAACTGTAGTCACAGGAACATCAAGCTGCTTGGAAATGGTCTTATAGCCTTTACCTTTAACATGCTTGTCTATAATTTTCTTTCTAATCTCCTGAGACAACTCTCTCCTTTGCTTCCTCTGGTTCATGTTTAGTGTGGTACACACCATGTCACCAAACAGCACAGTGACTACTCGTCAGCCTTTAAATAGGCCGACTGACTGATTACAAGTTTGTAGACACCTGTGATGTTAATTAGAGGACACATCTTGGTTGAACATGTCCCATAGGGACATAGTCAAATATATCACTTATTGACAGACATTACAAAGACAGCGGGAGATGAACCCCTCACCTTTTGATCACAGGTACACTACAGTCTTCCCCTACACTACAGCGGTGGTGGTGATGGCGAGCTGATCTGAAAAGGTTTTGTCGGATTGATCAACTCTTCTGAGCCTATAGACAATGTGTATCCACCTTGGTGCCTTGCGTAAGTTATGTGCACAATTTCGGGTACTATTTTTTTATTTAACCTTTATTTAACCAGACAAGACAGATTAAGAACACATTCTTATTTGCAACTGTGGCCTGGGAGGAAGGGGCAAGGGATAACTCACATTCATACCATCCCAGTTGATGCCAGTGAACCCAACCTGCAAGTTAGGTTCATTTTTTATTCAAGATTCAAAGGCTTTATTATCATGTGCACAGTTAAGAAATGCTACATTTTCTGAGCAATGAAATTCTTACTTTGCTCTCCAAACGAATGCCAAGTTAAAGGTACAGAAACGACAATTCTAATAGGTCATGACATACTAACACAGTAACTCAATCCTAGTACTGATGGATGCTAAGACACATACACCAACACACAGTTAGGCAGTAGAGGAATGAAAATGAAAGTCACTGGATGACTAAAGTGATAGTGGTATATTGATATCAGAGACGATGTGAACCTGAGATGGCATGAACCTATGTACAGTGTGCAAATGAGCAGTGTGCAATCTGATATAACCTGAAATGGTATAGACTTATGTACAGTGTACAAATGAGCATTGTGCAACAAGCAGTGTATAATTACAAATTATTGACAAGTAGCAGCAGAGATGAGATGGACATCAGACGGCTGAGACTATATCTACTGTACAGGTGAGCAGTGTGCAAATTTAGCAGCTGGTGTGTTAGTTCCTATATGCAAAGCTGTGTTACGGAGTTTTGGGAACTGTTATCTGTTCAGGAGTCTGATGGCAGTGGGAAAGAAGGAGTTCTTCAGTCTGGTTCTCCTGCATTTCACACTTCTGTACCTCTGGTCTGAGGGTAGAAGTGTGAACAGTCTGTGTTGGGGGTGGGTGGGGTCCCAGAGGATGGCGTCAGCTCTCTTTTGGACTCTGCGGTGGTAGATGCTCTGCAGAGAGGGGAGTGGAGTCCTGATGATCTTCTCCACTGTCTTCACCACTCTCTGCAGTGGTTTGCACTCCAGGGCAGTGGTGCTGCCGTACCACGCAGTGATGCAGTTGGTCAGGATGCTCTTGATGATGCAGCTGTAGAAATTATTGAGGATCCTGGAAGACATGCCGAACTTCTTCAGCCTCCTCAGAAAGTACAGTCACTGTTGAGCTCTTCTTGACCAGCTCTGTCATGTTGTGTGTCCACTTAAGGTCCTCGCTGATGTGGATGCCCAGGTATTTAAAGCTGCTCACCCTCTCCACCTACAAACTTCCGGATGAACAGTGGCCGATGAGGTCTCCTCCTCCCTTTCCTCATGTCCATTATCATCTCCTTTGTCTTGTCCGTGTTGAGGGTGAGATTGTTGTCCTCACACCATGACACCAGGTTGTCCACCTCCCTCCTGTAGGATGCTTCATCATCACCAGTGATGCGTCCTATCACTGCTGTGTCATCCGCAAACTTTAGGATGATGTTGTCTTTGTGGGAGGCAACACAGTCATGGGTTTTATTTTAGAATATGGATTTGTCATTGAAATGGGACGCTTTTCCTTGTTAAAAAACAAGGACTTCGGCATCAGTAATGTGGGAACATGATCTTTTGCACCTCAAAAACAGTAATATAATCATACCACTTCCCACGACTATGGAGGGATGAGAAGATGAGCTTAAAAAGTGGCCTGGCAGACAGTAGCTCCGTTAGTTAGCGCTGCTGCTAAGATGCTAACACTGTAAACAAATAAAAGCTCTGAGATATATCAATGTCTCCACTGCAATAAAGTTGGTCACATTTTGTTAAAATATGTTGGACATAATCAAATTTCCCTTACAGCAAATGTAGAATCTAGTCAGAGCCACAACCAACCACAACACTGTGCTTGGATGTGGTGGTAGCTGTCCATTTTACCCCAACATTAAAATGCACATGCTGCTGTCATGCCATGAATGCTTGTTATTTAACTTAACATGTACAGGCCAATTGTTGAACATTTTATTGATCTATCCACCTTATTCTTGAGGGCGCTGCTGTAGAAACGATTATGGGTGCAACTTCTGGTTTCAACTGAAGTAGTGTTAAACCAGTCAGCAAGAGTGGAGTAGTGGGGCATAGTGTCTTTAATAGTGCTTCAAATTCATTTTAATGTATAGTCCACATACGTGTTTTGCACTCAAGTGGCAGCTAATTTCAGCACTTGTATTTTTTGTATGTTTTGGCGTAGTTCTGGTACTTGTTGCTGGTGTTCGTGGTTGTGCCACAGACTGTATGAATGGAGGCTTCTCACTAGCGATGCCTAGATGATGCACTGAAAACGAAAAAGGCCTGTTGGTGTGATCGGTGGTACAGACGCAAGAGCACCAGGTTATGTTTTCACTTGTATGTCACACATCTGGCATTTATGCGTCATATATGTCACCAGATGCAAGGCTGCATGAAGTAAAATAATAAATAGGAACAGTTTGCTTCCTAAGGCTTAACGATTTAAGAAAGATATCAATAGTTTTTGGGGGGGTTTACCCCAACATTAAAACACCCAAGTCCAGTGTTGTGGTTCTTTGGGGCTCTGACTAGAGTCTACATCTGCTCTGAGGTAAATTTAATTATGTCCAACATATTTTAACAAAATGTGATCAACTTTATTGCAGTGGAGACATTGATATATCTCAGAGCTTTTATTTGTTTACAGAGTTAGCATCTTAGCAGTGGAGCTAACTAGTGGGGCTACTGTCTGCCAGGCCATTTTATAAGCTCATCTTCTCATCCCTCCATAGTCGTGGGAAGTGGTATGATTATATTACTGTTTTTGAGGTGCAAAAGGCCGTGTTCCCGCATTTCTGATGCTGAAGTCATTGTTTTTTAGCAAGGAAAAGTGTCCCATTTCAGTCACAGCTCTACATTCTAAATTAGTACCTGAAGTTGTGCCCATAATTCACGCAAAGCATCATGGGGGCTAGGAATAAGGTGGATATTTTGTGATAATTTAAAAATTAATTAATGCATGCTGAAGCAGCTAATATCAAGTCCACATCACGGTGCTGCAAAATTGAGCAGTGCAATGAGGGCAACAGAAAACTATTTGATATCTTTCCTTAATCATTAAGCCTTAGGAACCAAACTGATAACTATTTTTTAAATTTATTTACTCATTTATTTATTGCGTGAAGTAAAATATCTGTACAATCTGTGACATTCATACAAGTGAAAACAGCTGGTGCTCTTGTCTGTACCACCCAAGCAACAGTCCTTTGTAATTTTCGGTGCATGATCTACGCATTGCTGTTGAAGCCACAGATTCAGCCGTGCTGGTTTGTCAGGAGCCTCCATTTATCCAGTCTATGGCACAACCACGAGCAGCAGCAACTACGCAAAAACATTCAAAAATACAAAAACAACAAGCATGGAAATTAGCTGCCACTTCACTGCAATGTCAAGTCAATGTATGTTTAATGCATACATTAAAATGAATTTGAATTAAAAACCAAAAAAACACCATTTTAAATGCACCACTACTCCACTATTGCTGACTGACTTAACACCACTTCTGGCTGAAAGTGGAGGTTGGACACATAAGGTGCGTTCCCATCGCCCAGTAGTGGACTCCCAAGTGGACTGCACAGGGTATCCGCCATATCAAATGAGATTCCAAACCAAAGGCAGCGAACGGTCTTCAGTTCAAAGGGAACTGAGAACTGAGCAGAGAAGAAGGGAACAACAGTACGTCACTTCACCCGAAGTTAAGTTAAGTTAAGATAAGATAAGCCTTTATTAGTCCCACAACGGGGAAATTCCAGGATTGCAACAGCACAGGGATAGCAACACTCAGAGTAACAATCAGAAGGCAAGAAAAAAAACAAGCAAGCAAGAGCAGCTAATATACACTCACCGGCCACTTTATTAGGTACACCATGCTAGTAACGGGTTGGACCCCCTTTTGCCTTCAGAACTGCCTCAATTCTTCGTGGCATAGATTCAACAAGGTGCTGGAAGCATTCCTCAGAGAGTTTGGTCCATATTGACATGATGGCATCACACAGTTGGCGCAGATTTGTCGGCTGCACATCCATGATGCCAATCTCCCGTTCCACCACATCCCAAAGATGCTCTATTGGATTGAGATCTGGTGACTGTGGAGGCCATTTGAGTACAGTGAACTCATTGTCATGTTCAAGAAACCAGTCTGAGATGATTCCAGCTTTATGACATGGCGCATTATCCTGCTGAAAGTAGCCATCAGAAGTTGGGTACATTGTGGTCATAAAGGGATGGACATGGTCAGCAACAATACTCAGGTAGGCTGTAGCGTTGCAACGATGCTCAATTGGTACCAAGGGGCCCAAAGAGTGGCAAGAAAATATTCCCCACACCATTACACCACCACCACCAGCCTGAACCATTGATACAAGGCAGGATGGATCCATGCTTTCATGTTGTTGACGCCAAATTCTGACCCTACCATCCGAATGTCGCAGCAGAAATCGAGACTCATCAGACCAGGCAACGTTTTTCCAATCTTCTATTGTCCAATTTCGATGAGCTTGTGCAAATTGTAGCCTCAGTTTCCTGTTCTTAGCTGAAAGGAGTGGCACCCGGCGTGGTCTTCTGCTGCTGTAGCCCATCTGCCTCAAAGTTCGACGTACTGTGCGTTCAGAGATGCTCTTCTGCCTACCTTGGTTGTAACGGGTGGTTATTTGAGTCACTGTTGCCTTTCTATCAGCTCGAACCAGTCTGGCTATTCTCCTCTGACCTCTGGCATCAACAAGGCATTTCCGCCCACAGAACTGCCGCTCACTGGATATTTTTTCTTTTTCGGACCATTCTCTGTAAACCCTAGAGATGGTTGTGCGTGAAAATCCCAGTAGATCAGCAGTTTCTGAAATACTCAGACCAGCCCTTCTGGCACCAACAACCATGCCACGTTCAAAGTCACTCAAATCACCTTTCTTCCCCATACTGATGCTCGGTTTGAACTGCAGGAGATTGTCTTGACCATGTCTACATGCCTAAATGCACTGAGTTGCCGCCATGTGATTGGCTGATTAGAAATTAAGTGTTAACGAGCAGTTGGACAGGTGTACCTAATAAAGTGGCCGGTGAGTATATATATATATATATATATATATATATACAGTACATATGTACATATTACTATAACATATCCCCCAAGACCCCCCCAGTATCTTGGGGTCTTGTTCACGAGTGAGGGGAAAATGGAGCGAGAGATCGACAGACGGATTGGAGCAGCATCTGCAGTGATGCGGACGTTGTACCGGTCTGTTGTGGTGAAGAGGGAGCTTAGTTCTAAGGCAAAGCTGTCGATTTACCAGTCAATCTACGTTCCTACTCTCACCTATGGTCACGAGCTTTGGGTAATGACCGAAAGAACGAGATCGCGGATACAAGCGGCTGAAATGAGCTTTCTCCGTAGGATTGCTGGACTCACCCTCAGAGATAGGGTGAGGAGCTCAGTCATCCGGGAGAGGCTCAGAGTAGAACCGCTGCTCCTCCACATTGAAAGGAGTCAGTTGAGGTGGTATGGGCATCTGATTAGGATGCCTCCTGGACGCCTCCCACTTGAGGTGTTTCAGGCACGTCCCACTGGGAGGAGACCCCGGGGCAGACCCAGGACTCGGTGGAGAGACTATGTCTCCCAGCTAGTCTGGGAACGCCTTGGTATCCCCTCTGAAGAGCTGGAGCAGGTGGCTGGGGAGAGGGAAGCCTGGGCTTCTCTGCTTGAACTGCTGCCTCCGCGACCCGGACCTCCGGAAAAGCGGTAGAAGATGGATGGATGGATGGATACTATAACATACTGTATATACTGTATATACACACACAAGTTGACAAGAAGATTACCCATAAGCCAATGTGCCTCAAATATGAGTAAAACAAACTGTTGGTAACATTATTAAAGAGCTAAATTGATGTTGACTATTGTTTATATCAAGTGATAGCAATAAAAACATATTTGTATTAATATTTTAAGAAATATAAATTATCCACCATAGAATCAGTACATGTCTATGGTTACTGTGGTAACGCATGGAGGAGGGAGCCGACGGTTACAGGGGGTTTCAAATGGAGAAATTTTGTGAAGGGCAGTTGACTGATATTCCCTGAGAACGGAGTAGGGGATACGGTTGAAGTAGAGCTCCTCCCTCCAGGATTTTGCGGGATGTTTTTTTTTTTTTTTAAATGTATTGTTGCAGCCCAAAAAGCCTGAATTTGCAGGAGCATTTTTTAAAACGCACCATCCATGGGTACGTAAGCTGGAGCCTAATCCACCTTATTCCTGAGGGCGCTGCTGTAAAAATGATTATAGCTACATTCCGATCCACAGTGGGGATCTGGTCAAGTGGACACCTGACCAAGTGAGCACCCCAAGTGGACCCCGGAGTCCAATCCGTACATTTTCAATCCAGTGATTTACAAACTGATTCAGAGCTTTGTAAAGCCTCATTCAGAACATTCTAGTCCCACAAGCTCTTCTGTGGATTTTCATCTGGGGGCAGCCAGTGGCGACAAGCAGCAGCAGTGGAGAAGTCTTCTGAAAGCAGAAATGGAGCCAGAACCTTCTCCTGGTCAGCTTAGTTGTCTTTTTCCATCTTCCACTGGTGTTGCAGCGCTTCGGTCCCTGTGGTTGAAAAATAAACCACATTTGGGCAAATTTGACCACTAGGAACTTTTCAGCCCCCCTAGTATGCATTTTTTACACTTCTTGGTGACTGAGAAGTCTTAAATTAAATCACCCTTTATTGTCAACCAATCAAGTACAGTAGAACGAAATTGTGCTTCTATCTACTCTGTTAATCACACACACCCCATGTGTAGAATCAGACGGCCGCTGCCATGCAAGGCGTCGCCACAGATTTCCTTCCTCCATTCCATCATTGCTGAGCACCAAGCTGGACGGCAGGAAGCTCCGCTTTTAATAGTCTTCGGCATGACCCGGCCGGGATTTGAACCCCTGCCTCCCGGGTGTGGGGCGGATGCTCTACCAGCTGAGCCACCACTCCGGTTGTCTTGCCAACAGTCTTACACAAATTCTTGTCCTTGTTCTCCTTCTTTGTGTTTACAGATCGCTGGACTGAGAACGTTCTCGTACATGTACGGACTGGATCCCGGGGCCCACTTGGGGCGCTCATTTGGTCAGGAGTCCACTTGACCTGGGTCCGGAGGGTTACAGGAGGAAAAAAGTTGCAGACTTACTAGGCAAAGCTGATTTCTAAGACAATAACGTCATCAACAAAAGGAAAACGTATTCTGCGGCTCAGAGCAGATTTTTCTGATCACTTCAGCAAAGACAATGAAGTAAATAACTGTAACGAGAACTGTGGTCACAGCGCATGCCGCTGCTGGTGGCGGGCAGCTGTCAGCAGAAATAAACCACTTCCGTGGCAGCTGTGGGTTTGAACCCGACACCAGTGTGAACGGCTGCCCCCACAACACCGGGAAAACAGCACGCTTGTACCGGCAAAAAGCGGAAGGAACCGATGTGATCCGGTTTGCTTTAATCTAACCTGAAAAACCCATAACTAATACACTCCACACACACATAAACACTCTCACACCGGTCCGGTTAACCGTGTACCGTAAGCTAACCGGCTACCTGTATTAGCAGCTTGACGTAAAGCAGCGGGTGTGTGATGACGGTGACGCCCGCTCCCACCAGCAGCACGGCCGTGTTCGCATCCATAGCGGCCCGTGAAACATGGGCGTCGGCGTCGGCGTCCGCTGGGGTACCAGGCAGGTTCTCCGGTGGTTCCATACTTAATTACCGACGAGATGGGAGCCGGTTCATCCCCGGTCAGTCAAGCTAAAGGTGTTGAAGTCCACTTCCGCTTTGAACCTTCAGTCTAAACAGTGCGTTATTCGGTGAAATACAGCCGGGTGGCAGAGCAGCTGATCTCAGGGATTCTAGGGAAGACATCAGCCGCGTGATCTGACGGTAAAGCCAAACAAGTGGGCGGAGTTACACGGATTTACGTCACGGAGAGTTTATCTGCGTGGGACAGACCTGTGACGTGCAGCACGGCAGAAAATTCGAGAAGCCCCAGAGGTGGGTGGAGCCTATGGAGTCAGGACTGTATGGAGTCAGGATCGTGCCCGCAGTGTTTGAATAACTCAAGTTTGAACCTGAATTAATCAGTTTGAATACATTCATTCATTCAAATTGCTTTTAAAATCTGAACGGCCTAATTTGAAATTGAATCTATTGGTTTGAATGTGTATTGCAATAAAATGGAAACTGTATTTCATTTACATGAAAAATTCGGCTCCCTAATTCATTAACCATGTTTCCATGGTCACGAGTAAACTGATTTCTGGAGTAAACCGATAAAAGTAATAAACAGCTTATGTTGTTTACATGCACTGAGTAAATGGTTTACTGGGCAAATAAACTAGGTGTGTTAATCTGTTTTCTTATAAACCGTTAATGATCCTTTGACCCTGTTTACATGGTCACAAGTAAACCGATTACTGGAGTAAACCGATAAAGGTAATTGGATTATGCTGTTTACATGACAGGTTGAATAATCAGGTAACTCCAGAAAGCTGATTGTAGTCGGTTTACTCGTAACCATGTAAACAGGGTCAATATTGCACCTCTACATTATTACGCCTCTGTTCTCAGAAGACACTGGCACAACAGTGTTATGTCCATAACCCATACTTCAATAACAAGGCCGGAGGTGCAGTAGAACGCAGGTTTATTAAAGGACTCACGGTATACAGGTGCTCTCGTATAGGCAGAGGTCTGGTCGTAAAGACACCATGTCTCTTCCCCATCCGCCTTTTATACTCAGGGTGGCGGCGGAACCGGAAAGGTGGAGCCGCCACCCATGGTAAAATGGTAAATGGTAAATGGCATTCACTTATATAGCGCTTTTATTCTCATCTCTTGATGACCAAAGCGCTTTACAGATCCTGCTATCCACCCATTCACACACTGTAGTATAGTATAGTACTGTGGAGATGTGTGGAAGGACGAGGCTGAGTTTATTTCTCAAGACCAGTTTTATTCACAATCACATTCTCCAACATTCAAAAGTGGAAAAGAGGGTGGAATCCCCCACATTCTCTCCCTTAAATACCCCAGGACATCAAAGCACACATTCACATTGTCTTTCATTCCCAAATCACAATGCATCCCCCACCAGGTCTCCTCGTCTCCATCTAAAGTCCTGGTGGTCAGGAAATCCCTCACGGCCGTCTCTTCGCCTACAAAAGGCCAGACTTCACATCCTCCTGTTACCCCTAGGAGGTTCAGTCCCTTTTGTTCCTCTGAGACGTGAAGCATACAACCAGCATACAGTAATTCACATGTGAAGCATATGGAACCCACATATATGCACCACATGACCCCCCCCCCCAAACGTCTAAGATGGAACAACATAACCACAGATTGCATGTCATAATAAAATCACTACATATCAGTCCACATGCCGCTTGGGTTGCAGTCTTCTCCCGTATTTGCTGTAAGCAGGCTGTACCACTTCCGCGGCTTCTTCCTGCTGTGGAGCTGCTGCCTGGGGATTAGAACTGTTAGTCAACCCCTGTGGGTGTTCTGGGGAATGCTCTCTAGGGGGCCTGCCGCGCCGAGGAGCCTTAGCCAACTGCACAATTTCGTCAGCTACCACAAAAGCGGGTTTGAGCCTATTAATGCCAATCATTTCTTTTCTGCCCCCCAAATCTAGCAAAAAATGCTTATCCCCTGTTTCCAGCACTCTATATGGTCCGTCATAAGGTGGGCGTAAAGGCAGACGATGGGCATCATGTCTGACAAAAAAAACCTCCGCATTTTTTAAAGCCTTAGGCACAAAAACACGCGGAAAACTGTGGTGAACGGGGCCAGGTAGCGTGCTCGGGCCCGTGCTATTCTGTAACCGCTGAGCCGGGGAGCACTCTGGCGCTGGATTATCTGGGAGAAATTCCCCGGGCAGCCGAAGTGGCTGTGCGAAAACTAGTTCAGCTGGGGAGGCTTCTAAATCCTCTTTAGGTGCAGAACGCAACCCCAATAAAACCCATGGTAGTTTGTCCACCCAATTTGCATCCGTAAGCGACGCTCTGAGAGCCGCCTTCAGTGACCTGTGAAAACGTTCGCATAACCCGTTAGCCTGCGGGTTGTATGCGGTCGTGCGGTGGATCGTTGCCCCCAGGCTGCGGGCCATCGCTGACCAAAGTTCGGAAACAAATTGAGGGCCTCTGTTGGACGTAATGTCCGACGGGACTCCAAAACGCGCTACCCATGCCGTTAAAAACGCGCATGCAACCTCCTCGGCTGTGGTTGACAACAGTGGAACCACTTCCGGCCAGCGCATGGTGCGGTCAACCATTGTCAGAAGATGTGTGCACCCCTGTGAGGGCGGGAGGGGGCCTATGAGGTCCACGTGGACATGATCAAACCTTTTAGCTGGGATGTGAAACGGCTCCAAGGGAGCTCTCGTGTGTCTATGAACCTTGGCCCGCTGACAAGCCACGCAGGCTGCCGCCCACTCTGTAACTTGTTTGTGCAGGCTCGGCCATACAAATTTCTCTCCTACCATCTTGACCGACGCACGCACTCCCGGGTGCGCCAGAGCATGAATCGAGTCAAAAACGCGGCGGCGCCACGCGGCTGGAACCACCGGACGCGGCCGCCCGGTGGAGACATCGCAGATTAGGGTGGGCATGCCGTCTTGCAGCACCCTGTTCTTCAGCCTTAACCCTGTTGGTCCAGACTGGAGCGCGCGCACATCCGCGTCGCTAACCTGCTCTGCGGCCATGGCTGCATAATCTATTCCCACGCGGACCGGGGCCGCGCGCACTTCCGCGTCGCTAACCTGCTCCGCGGCCATGGTTACAGAATCTACCTCCACGTGGGCTGGCGCCTCTACAGCGCACGAGAGGCAGTCCGCCACTACATTAAGTTTACCCGCCACATGCTGGATATCGGTAGTAAACTCCGATATCGCGGCCAGCTGTCTCTGCTGCCGGCCCGACCAAGGTTCTGAAATCTTGGCCATCGCGAAAGTCAGCGGCTTGTGGTCAACGAACGCGGTGAAACGGCGTCCTTCCAGCCAGAACTGGAAGTGGCGAATGGCCAAGTGGAGAGCTAACAACTCCCTGTCGAATGCGCTGTATTTTCGTTCGCTGTCGCGCAGAGTCTTACTGAAAAAGGCGAGCGGTTGCCAGGCTCCGGCTACAAACTGTTCCACGACTGCCCCTATGGCCACATCTGACGCGTCAGTAGTGAGCGCCATGCGGGCCGCTGGGACCGGATGTGCCAACAACGCAGCGTTTGCCAGGGCTGTTTTGACTTCAGAGAATGCGCGCTGTCGCTCTGGAGACCATTCGACTTTATTTGTGGTTTTTTGTTTTTTTAGTGCAGCATACAATGGTTGCATGAGCTGCGCTGCGCGGGGGAGGAAACAGTTATAAAAATTCACCATTCCCAAAAACTCCTGTAACGCTTTGACCGTTTGTGGTTGGGGAAAATTTGTTATTGCGCGCACTTTGTCAGGCAGAGGGACCGCTCCTTCTGGGGAGATGTGATGCCCCAAAAAATCAATCTGCGTCACCCCGAACTGACACTTCGCTGGGTTAATTATTAACCCGTGCTCTGCCAACCTCCGGAAAACTGCCGTGAGGTGGTTTTCGTGTTCGTCTTCGGACGCGCTGGCTACCAATATGTTGTCCAGGTAGACAAACACAAAAAGGAGATTGCGCAAAACCGCGTCCATCATGCGTTGGAACATCTGCGCCGCGCCTTTAAGCCCAAACGGCATGCGCAAAAACTCGAAAAGCCCAAAAGGAGTTATTACCGCTGTTTTGGGTATGTCCTCAGCGCGCACTGGGACCTGGTGGTAACCGCGTACCAAGTCTATTTTAGAAAAAACGCGCGCCCCCGCCAAATGAACTGAAAAATCTTGGATGTGCGGGATCGGGTAGCGGTCGTGCGCTGTAGCATTGTTCAGCCTGCGGAAATCACCGCAAGGCTGCCACGAGCCGTCAGCTTTAGGGACCATGTGAAGCGGTGAAGCCCAGGGGCTTTTCGAACACCTGATGATGCCCAACTTTTCCAGGTTGGCAAACTCCTCCCGCGCTATGGTCAGTTTAGCTGAATCCAAGCGCCGAGCTTTTGCAAAAAAGGGCGGTCCGGTGGTAGTGATAAAATGTTCCACCCCGTGTTTAGCCACGGCCGCCGAAAATGTTGGGACCATGAGTGCTGGGAACTGAGTGAGCAGTGTGTGAAACTTACCACCTGCGGCTGTGACGTTGGCTTGTGCTGTTGGCGGGGCCACTCGAGCTGTACAGGGAATAGAATAAAAAGAGAGTGTTTACTGCCCTCCCATCGAGTTTCCCAGTTATCGACTGGTAGACAGCAAGCTAACACTTGTGGTGCAGGCCTCAATGATGACAAGATGTTTCCTTTTATCTCGTTTATTGAAGCTACCCCACAAGGAACTCAACGTGATGTACACTCGTCTTTTTGGTTTTACATCCGTTTACATTCGTTCCTACATCCGTGCAAAACTGCAACAAAGTAAACATATACACGCCATCAATGATATAGTCACCGTGTTTAGCTTAGCACATGTTAGCATTAGCTCTAGCTTAGCTGGTAACAATGTTGGCAACGGACTAGACAGTCGCTTAAAATACACCAATGCAACCATGCAGTTCTCATTGTAGCTGTTAACACTGTCAAACAATGCAGATACTCACGGACTAATGATGTCCAAGGCGCCGATAATTAAACAACATTCACAGCGTTCATACATTGAGTGACGGTCTGACCGGTCTCCCGTTATATCATTACTGCGCATGTGCAACACTTTGTGTATCAGTTCAAAACGATGCTTTCACTACACCACTACAGGGAACCAGACTCACTTACATGAAATGCTGTAATGTGAGCTTCAACTTAATTCAAGGCGACAAAATAAGATAAGATAAGATAAGATAAGCCTTTATTAGTCCCACAACGGGGAAATTCCAGGATTGCAACAGCACAGGGATAGCAACACTCAGAGCAACAATCAGAAGGCAAGAAAAAAAAAACAAAAAAAAAAACAAGCAAGCAAGAGCAGCTAATAAACATATGTACGTATTACTATAAAATATATATATATACACACACACACAGACACACAGTGCAGAGCATTGTAGCTGGATGGAATAAATATATGAATATATGAACACACAGTGCAGAGCATTGTAGCTAGATGGAATAAATATGTAAATATATAAACACCCACAGTACGGAGCATTGCAGCTAGGTGGAATAAATATGCAAGTATATAAACACACACAGTGCGGAGCAATGTAGCTAGATGGAATAATATGTAGATATATAAATATATAAACACCCACAGTACGGAGCATTGTAGCTAGATGGAATAAATATGCAAATATATAAACACACACAGTGCAGAGCATTGTTGCTAGATGGAATGAAACAGCATAACCGTCTACTTAGTTATCCTACATGGTATGATTATGTGCCCATACATATTCTCACCCTCCATAGCGACCGGTATGTTCCTAGTTGTATGCCGGAGAGGACCATTGTGTAAGTCTATTGCATCTTTTGCATTCAAAAAACTATTAGTTTGTTACGTCTTTTTGCTATCTCTGCGAGCAGCCCTGCTTAGGTTGTACAGTCTGACAGCCGTTGGTAGGAAGGACCTACGAAACCTCTCGGTTGTGCACCTGGGATGATGTAGTCTGCTGCTAAATGAGCTCAGTGCATTCAGTATGTCCTGCATAGGGTGGAACTCGGACTCCAGCAGAGATGACAGTTTAGCCACCGTCCTTCTCTCTCCTATCTCCTCCATCGGATCAAGGCGCTGCCCCAGGACAGAGCTAGCTTTCTTAATCAGTTTGTTCAGTCTCTTCCTATCGGCTGCAGTAATGCCACTGCCCCAGCAGACCACTCCAAAAGTGATGGCTGATGCCACCACCGTGTCATAGAATGACTTCAGCAGCGCCCCTTGTACACCAAAAGACCTGAGTCTCCTCAGCAGGAACAGCCTGCGCTGTCCCTTCTTGTAGAGTGCATCAGTATTGTGTGACCAGTCTAGTTTATTGTTCAGATGAATACCCAGGTACTTATAGGATGTCACCATCTCGATGTCTGTTCCCTGTATATTTACTGGTACTGTGAGGGGCTGCCCATGCCTGCGGCAGTCCACCACCAGCTCCTTAGTTTTCCTCGCGTTGATCTGGAGGCAGTTCCGATGGCACCAGTCCACGAAGTCCTGGATAAGCCCTCTGTACTCAGCTTCATCTCCATTGGAGATGAGGCCAACGATCGCAGAGTCATCAGAGAACTTCTGTAGATGGCAGTGTGTTGTGTTGTGTGAGAAGTCCGCAGTATAAAGAGTGAACAGGAAGGGAGCCAGCACCGTTCCCTGGGGGGCCCCCGTGCTACTGATGATCGTGTCGGACACACAGTCCCGGGTTCTCACAAACTGAGGCCGGTTCGTGAGGTAGTCCAGGATCCATGATGACAGGTGCTGGTCCACCCCTGCGCGCAGCAGCTTGTCCTTCAGGATCATCGGTTGGATGGTGTTGAAAGCACTGGAGAAGTCAAAGAACATGATCCTCACCATATTCCCGGGCTTCTCCAGGTGGGACAGAGAACGGTGAAGGAGGAAGATCACCGCATCCTCCACCCCAATGCCATGCTGGTAGGCGAACTGGAGTGGATCCATCGCTGGTTCCACCAGGGGGCGGAGGTGAGCAAGGAGCAGTCTCTCCAGGGTCTTCATCAAGTGGGACGTCAAGGCCACCGGTCTGTAGCTGTTCAGGTCTTTGGGGTGGGAAGTTTTTGGTACAGGTACCACACAAGATGTTTTCCACAGCTGTGGTACCCTCCCCAGTTTCAGGCTCATGTTGAAGATATACGTCACAATCCCACACAGCTGGTCTGCACAGGACTTGAGGAGCTTTGCGCTGATGCCGTCCGGTCCCGGCGCCTTCCTCGCCTTGATCTTCCTCAGCTCCGTCCTCACCTGGGTCCTGGTCAGGGTCAGGATGGGGGGCTGTGTGTTGGGAGTGGGGGGGTGTTGGTAGAGTGGGGAGTGGGCAGCAGGACTTGATTTCTTTAGAGGCAGCAGTGGTTGTTGTGCAGTCAGGGGGGAGGGCGGTTGGTCAAATCTATTGAAAAACAGATTCAGGTTGTTCGCCCACTCCCTGCCCCCTGTGGCCTGGGGGGAGGTATTCTGGAGCCCCGAGATGGTTTTGAGGTTTCTCCAGACCCCGCTGATGTCGCTCTGTTGCAGCTTGTCCTCCATCTTCTTCCTGAAGCTGTCCTTGCCTTCTCTGATCTTTCTCCTCAGCTCCCTCTGTACGGACTTCAGCATCTCCCTGTTCCCCGACCTGAAGATCCTCTTCTTCTCTCTCAGAAGTGTTTTTATCTCAGGGTTGATCCAGGGTTTGTTGTTTGAGTGACGCCGTATGGTCTTGGTGGGAACGGATTTGTCCACACAGAAGCTGAGGTAGCCCGTGAAGGTGTGAATGAGGCCATCGATGTCCTCACCATGTGGATCGCAGAGCTGCTTCCAGGCGGTGGCTTCAAAACAGCCCTTTAGGGTGTCCATTGTCTCCTCAGACCATAACTCCACAGTGTGCATGGCCGGAGGTTGTCTGTGCACTAGGGGTTTGTACACCGGCCGGAGATGAACCAAGTTGTGATCCGATCTCCCGAGTGGGGGTAGTTGTGATGAGGTGTACGCCTCCTTAGTGTTTGCGTAGAATAAATCCAGTGTTTTATTGTCTCTAGTGTGGCATGTGACATACTGGGTGAACGTGGGTAGAATGGGAGACAGTGAAACATGGTTGAAATCGCCTGAGATGAGGAGAAGAGCATCTGGGTGTTCTGTCTGCAGCCTGCTGGTTACTGAATGGATGACGTCACGTGCTGTCCCAGCGTTCGCCGTCGGATTTGCATAAACAACAATGCAGATCACGTGTGAGTGTTCTCTCGGGAGATATGTAGGCCTCATGCTAACAGCTAGCAACTCAATGTCTTTGCTGCAGTGTCGTTGTTTAACAGTGATATGTCCCGGTCTGCACCAGTTGTTGTTAACATACATGATCACTCCACCGCCCCTAGCCTTGCCACTGTCTGGTGTTCGGTCAGCTCGTATCATGTGAAAACCCTCCAGCTCAATGTTAGCATCTGCTGCTAGTTCAGTTAGCCACGTCTCAGTAAACAAAAGGAGAGAGCACTCCCGGTATGTGCTATCATAACGGGAGATAGCCGCTAGCTCATCTAACTTTCCCAGTATCGACCGTACATTTCCCATGACAACAGATGGAAGGGAGGGTCTGTACCTTATATTTTTTGTCCTCCGCCTTACTCCAGCCCGGCAGCCGCGGCGTTTTCGCCTCAGTTCACTCGGTATGTCGAGTTTTTCCAATGGGACCGGGTGGCGGTTGAATGCTAGCAGCTGTTCTCTGCTGTATCGTATCCTGCTATAGACAGTGGCTCCGTCCACCGGCTCAGGAGACATTTAGGACGATCTGTGTGTCCGTGATATAAGTGGGGTGAAAAAAAAAGACGGATCAAAAGAGAGAGGAAGGGAAAAAGACTCGGAATCGAGCCGCTGTTGCAAAAGGCAGCCGACTCGTGTGGCGCCGAGAGAAAAAAAGTGCATTAACCAGGCGTCTATTAGCAAGATCGACCAACAAACCATGTGAGCACAAAAAATCAGCCCCTAACATGTTGAAATTGACTGCCGTTATGACGAAAGTCCACTCAAATGTACGGCCGTGTAAAGACAGAAGCAGAGCCCTCTCACCGAAGGTCTTAATCGCCGAGCCGTTCGCTGCTGACACCCCGGGACCACTGGAGGGCGCCAGCCGGTCAGCGTAGAAAGGTGTGATGAAACTCAAATGGGAGCCGGAGTCCACGAGGAAATGCCTCCCCGAGTGCGCATCCCTCAAGTAGAGCAGCTTTTTCTCCTCTCCGAGGGCCGCAGCTGCTAAAGACCCCCGGTCTTGGCGTTTCCCGAGCGCTTGAAATGGCACGGTGGAATGCACTTGTGTGCCCTCTCCGCGAAGCGGCGATGATAGAAGCAAAGGACGTCGTCTGTTCCGTGTTTCCTGGCCCCTGCCGCCGCCATCATCGGTGCGTCTGGTGCTGCAGCCTCTGGCCCCCTACCATTTCCGGACGTTGCGCCTAGCTCCGCTGCCGCAGCCGTAGCCGCGCGCCGTTTATTGGCATCGACGAGTCGTTGCGCCTCCTGGCCTAGCTCGTGGTAGTCTCATCGGGCCAACAGTGGTAAACTGGCCAGGGTCACTCTCACCGCTGGCGGTAGGGTCCTGAGGAAAAGGTGGGTGAAGATGAAGCTCTCATCTTCGGAGTCTCTCAAACTCAACATCTTCCCCATCAAGTCTGCAGGTCTGTCGCTCTCAAATTCAGTCAGAGCCAGGAGCCTCTCTGCTCGCTCCCCCACCGAGGGGGTGAAGTAACGGATGAGTGCAGCCTTCAACGTGCTGTACTTGTCGCTGTCAGGCGGGTGGTTGATCAGGCTCTCCACTAGCTGGGCTGTGTGGTTGTCCAGCTTTGCAACCACATGGTAGAACTTTGTGTCGTCTACCGAAATCCTCCGGAGGTGGAACTGTGCCTCAACTGCGTTAAACCAGGAGCGCGGATTGTTCGGCCAAAAGTCCGGTAGCTGAACCTTGGCCGCATTCGTTTGGCCGGCTCCTGACGAGCCTGGCTCGGGATATTTGTCTCCGCTCATGATACATCGTAGGGTCACCAGTGTGGAGATGTGTGGAAGGACGGGGCTGAGTTTATTTCTCAAGACCAGTTTTATTCACAATCACATTCACCAACATTCAAAAGCAGAAAAGAGGGTGGAATCCCCCACTTTCTGTCCATTAAATACCCCAGGACATCAAAGCACACATTCACATTGTCTTTCATTCCCAAATCACAATGCATCCCCCACCAGGTCTTCTCGTCTCCATCTAAAGTCCTGGTGGTCAGGAAATCCCTCACGGCCGTCTCTTCGCCTACAAAAGGCCAGACTTCACATCCTCCTGTTACCCCTAGGAGGTTCAGTCCCTTTTGTTTCTCTGAGACGTGAAGCATACAACCAGCATACAGTAATTCACATGTGAAGCATATGGAACCCACATATGTGCACCACAGTACACACAATATGAAATGTATCATATTTGATACATCACCCCCCCCCCCGTAGAAAAGTCTAAAACACAGTAATTAGGCCCAACCAAATTTATAACCAGAATCACACACTAACAATGAGTAGAATATATGTATATATAGGCCTATCCATGCACACAAAACAACTAAAACTAGAGGGGGACAGGTGGACTACTGTCCCACCTCCACACTGCTAGACGGATTATTCTGCCATCTTTGTATATATACTGTATATATATATACAGTATATAGTCCATAAAAATAAAAGCTATCTTTGTCAATATATATACGTATATACTGTATATAGTCCATAAAATAAAAGCTGCTACGTTTCTAATATATAAGAAAATAATCCCACTAACTTTAATACAAGCAGATAACTTCACATTTCTCAAACAAACAGTCAATATTTAAGTCCACACAGCGCTATTCACACACCCAACAAAACCACCCCATAATCCGGGCAAACCACACAGTAATATAAACATCTTAAACATCACTTGAGTTTTTTTTTTTCATACATAGGCAACTTATATAGCACTCAGTATAATGAACATATGGACTACGTAGCTCAGGCAATACACAACACTATGTACAGTTTGACACATCGCCCCCTTAGCTACCATACAGGCTCAATGGAGAAGCCACCCCCCGGAGACCCGTCTGGCAGGTCCCGCCCAGAGCGTCTTCGTCTTTTTGCCTCTGGAGATGAGCCACGTTGGAGTCTCGACACCTCCTTCCCATCGTTGATGCGCCGCAGCTTGTTGGGAGGTCTCCATGAGTCATCAGACAACTGGAGATAGCCGTCCTCCCGAACGGCTACCACTCGCATTCGCCCCTGTTCATCACATTGTTTACTCTTGTCATGGGCCCCCCTCAACCGAGCCTCCCCCCTGGGCCAAACCACATCAGTGACACGCAGATGAGCTTGACTCAGCTTCAAATGTCCACAATGCTTAGACCGGGCTTCCTCTCTGGGTCGAACTGCTCCGCCAACCCTATACGATGCCCGACTCGGCCTCCAGTGTTGCTGTGTGGCACATCCGTCCACTGTGCCAGCCGGTCCTGACCCGCTCTCTTTCATTTTGAATGCCGGCGAAGCCGTTGTAGCTCCTTGCTTCTCAGTATTTCCAGACCGAACTCCGGAAGCAGTGGGAGCTATCCTTTCAGCTCCATCCGCTGTCACGGGCGTTCCACCGTGCCACCCAGTTCCCACATCCAGGGCAACATGGACTCTGGCACCGGAACCCTCCCGCAATGGCTCTGGATGGTATTGGTCCTGGTCATCTCCCAGAATACTAGGCCAGTCTTTGTTCCATACCACATTGTCCACCACGCACGGAACCGGTCGGTCCCACAAACCACAGCCCGACCACTCCTCTCCGATGCCGCTGGTGATTGTGAAGCCCAGGCTGTAGAACATGTCGCAGCCCATCATGTTTGACCCACTGACGGTCACCATGAATTGGACATTGGACATCACCGCCGACTTATATCTCGCTGTCAACTCCAGCGAACCCACGATGGCCAACTTATTACCTCCATAGCCCAAATATGACATTAACAGTCATCTCACACGGTAATATGGGAACAAACTCCTCACAGTAGGCCATTTCAACACAGAAGCCACTGCTTCCATGTCCACCAACAACGGCACTTCCATGCCGTCCAGCATCACATTGCAATAAATTCGCCCATCTGTGCTTGGGGAGACGGTGTGAACAACCGTAGCAGTTGTGGTGAGGGAACCCACTTCACGTCATTGCTCCCCTTGCTCAAAATTTTTACAGGCCCTGGTGAAATGGTGTAGGAGTCCACACTTGCCACAGTTTACCCCTCGCCGGACACTCTCTTGCCTTATATCGGTGCTTGGTGGACCTGCAGCCAGAACACTTTGTCAATCCCAGGGCGGACCTAATTTTTATAGCTGTGGCGTATTCTTCTCCTTCATCCACCCTGTCATCGCTATCCGGGTCCACAGCCTGCACTGCCAATTGTGGTTCTGTATGCCTCAACGTAGTTCTCTCACCGAGGTCCTTGGACAGTTTTTCTGCTGCTTTGAACTGTTGAGCTATCTCGACTGCCGTGGCTAATGTCAGTTCACCAGAGTGCGTGGGGAGCCTTGACCGTGCCGCAGAACATAGCGTGTGCTCCGCCAACTGATCGCAGACCACTTCTTCCTTCAAAGCTCCAAATTGGCATTCCCCAGCCAACTGACGCAGGTCTGCGAAGTATTGCTGCACCGACTCTCCAGTCCGCTGGTGGCGCTGCTGAAACAGAATCCTCCGGACTATGATGTTTTCCGGAGCATGAAAGTTACGTGCCATTAGCCCGACCACGTCGTCAAAACTAGCACTCTCACCCAATGTGCTGAGAATTCGTTGTCCCTCCATGCTGAGATTATGGACCAAAATCGCTCGTGCACACAGTTTCTCCAATTCGCCAAGGTTCAAGGCCACCAAATAGTTCTGGAATGCCGCATATCACCTCACCCAGGGAACCGACGGTTCACCCGGGAGCTCCAAAAATGGCCAAATACTAGAAACTCCCTTATCCATACTTTTATCCTCGTCGCCGAATGTTATGTCCATAACCCGTACTTCAATAACAAGGCCGGAGGTGCAGTAGAATGTAGGTTTATGAAAGAACTCACAGTACAATACAGGCGCTCTCGTATAGGCAGAGGTCCAGTCGTAAAGAGACCGTGCCTCTTCCACATCTGCCTTTTATACTCAGGGTGGCGGCGGAACCGGAAAGGTGGAGCCGCCACCCATAGTACACATAATATGAAATGTATCATATTTGCTACATCACAAGCAGCCTCTACAAGAACTCTTTTTAAAGACTGTTGTTTTTATTGTTTCCCTGATGCCCCTACCCCTTCTTATTTTATATGGACCCACTTGCGTGTCTGAAATAAAGATTAATTAATTATTAGAGTTCAGTTTCACTTGTCATACAGATTCAGATTTTTATATCAGGTTTTTGTGCCACATATCTGGGACCTAGCCTCAGTCAAAACTAGTCGAACGTAGAGATAGAAAGAGCTCTGTTTTATGTCTGCAGCTCTCGCTTTAGGTGCTGTTTACCTGTTAAACGCCTGCATGGACAAAGTGATGTCCAGCAGCCACACGCCAGGTTTGTACAAATAATAATAATGACGACATGTATGAGAAGAGGTGTCATGTATGCATACAAAACATTATTAGCCAGGGCAACAGATTAGCAGAGATTAATCAGGTGTTGGAGGTGTAGCAGCCCAGGAGGAGGTGATTCTGCTGTCAGGACACTGCTCTTTCAAAAACCAGATGCTTTCTGTGAGAGACCTTTCTTCTACACAAAGTTCAGTGGAGTCAAAAAGTGGACAAAGGTCAGTAACTTGTGCTAATATTGGCTATTTAGTATCATAGAAGACATAATTATGAAACTGGAGAAAAAAGGAATAGGCGAAGGCAACGAGCTAGACGACACAAGGCTTTATTATTTCTCCAACATAACAGCAAGCACGCTTCTGAGCTCTGCTGAGCTACTGCACTATCTGGGTCTCTGTACATTCCTCTTTTATACTTTTATTTCCATATGTAGAGACCCAGAGCTTCCGACCCTCATACATTGTTGTGTGAACAAAGAGAAATGCAGCACATTAACATAATATTTGTGGGTTCTTCTCAAACACACCTCTTCTCTCCGGCATTTACTCCTCTCCCCGGGGGGATGCATAGTTTTTGCTGGCCCGCTTGATACCCCCCAGTGACACCTCTTCATTCAGTCCATTGTCCTCTCTTCCCCTTGACTCTCTGGGCGTGAGGAAGCCCCCAAACTGTGTCCCCACACAGCCTTTCCCGAACACCCAGAAGGGGCTCTAACCCTCCGGTCCTCTGGGCTCAAGCCGGCACTTGGGCCATTTCCATTAGTATCGCCTTGGCCTTACTTAGTTCTACTCGTTTCACTTTCTCGCTATTTCCACTATACCCAGCACGCTTTAACCAACACTATTTTCGTGCCGGTTAAGAGGCAGGGTATAACCGTGCGAAACCGAGCCGAGATGTGACGTCAATAGACTGCTAGCCACTGATTGGTCAGGGCGTAACGTCACGAAAGCGCCCGTCTTCGTTGAAATCTTTACGACCGCCATTTGCAATCACGGACTAACTCAGTCACGGAGTAAATACGATATTAATACAGACAGCGTTGTAGGTTTTGTGGAACTCTACACTGTGGTCCAACGAAGAGGTGCGGAGTTTTCTCTGCTTAGTGGCAGTTACACAGTGAGGAGTGACCCGGACCTGATGGCTGGCCAGCATACAACCGGACTATAGACAAGCTGAAGACGAACGTGAGAGAACCATCGATGGTGAGTGATTTGTAATAATGTGCATCTGTTCGCTTATTTATCCTGTTGGTGGTAAGCTCACTTTTTTTGAGCCATACAGCGCCGTTTTTTGCTGGCTAACTCGTTTTAGCTAACGAGTTTTGGCTAGTAGCTAGCTAGTACCAACTGTTGATTCGCGCTTGTTTTCTCCTAAATATTCGCTTGTGAGAGCAAAATGATGAAATATGTTAATCCTGGTTAAAGTCCTGGTTTTTGTTTTGTATTGCACTTTGGTGCTGCGCATTAAATTGTGTGCAATTTAATGCTAGAATGTGTTTCCACATGCCAGGGTTAGCCTCCCTGTTTATAGTGGATACTGGTGAAATGAACCACAGGAGCCGAAATCTCAACAATATAAAAGTGCTTTTTCAAACCAGTGATTTATAAAGTCATTCATATAATTTTCTAAAGTGTCAGAAAGAGAAATCCATATATTATATCGATTCATTACACAGACAGTGATATATTTCAAGCATTTATTTATTTTAATTTGGATGATTATGGCTTACAGCCCCTGAAAACCCCAAATTCAATTTGGCAAAAAATTAGAATACAGTGATCCCTCGCTACTTCACGCTTCACCTTTCGTGCCCTCAGTGCATCGCAGATTTTTCAAAAATTCAAAATTGAGAAAAAATGGGCGGGCGCTAGCAGAAGGCAGGGAGACTACATTAGAACATCAGGTATCAACACAGAGAGCCCGCACAACTCAAAATCCACCTCTCTGTTCGCTGTTCTCGTGTTGGCTCGGCTCGGGAATCTCGCAAGCTGATTGGCCGAGACATTTTACCCAGCTTCTCTCCCTGCCGAGCGCCCATACCCAGCGAAGGAAGACCGCATTCATTGTTCTTTATCGCTCGTGTTGCTTAGTCTCGCCGCGTGGAACTTTTTGCTGTTCTCTTGTGCCTTTTTGTGCGAAATAGTCTTCCCGTCGAGCCACTACGCCGCCTCCTGCAGCTTCTCCAGCTCTATCGGAAGCTGCCCTCGACGATGCTGCGCCTCTAGCACCTGACGATGAGGCGTCACCTGAGGAGCAGTAAAGCTCTCATTAACCTGTGCAGTAAATCATCTTCATCTTGAGTTACGTATCTTGTTATAAGAATAAAAGAGTTCTAAAAACATATTTATGTACACTTTATTTACATCTACGTATGTATGTACACTTACACACACACACACACACGTATCATATGAGAGAGAGAGTGAGAGAATGAACGTACGTATTATTTATGGGTGACGTCATTAGGGGTGACGCTACTCGCGGTTTTTCACTTTTCGCGGTCGGTTCTGGAACCCATTAACCGTGATAAGTGAGGGATCACTGTATTACATAAACTTTAAAAAATAGTTTTTAAATAGAAATGTTGGCCGCTGAGGTGTTGGTTAATATGGGCTGTAGCCATAATCATCAATATTAAAATAAACACTTTCAATATATCACTGTCCCTGTAATGAATCTATATATGGGTTTCACTTTCTGAAATGAGTGACAAAAATATTGAACTTTTTCATGATATTCTAATTTTTGAGATGTGCCTGTATAAGTGTTGAACTTGCTTGAAACTACCATCCATTTCTGTCGTTCGTCTAGGGAGGAGGGAATCAGCCGCTCAACAACGGACGTCACCACTGTGGAAAGTACTGAAATCCTTTGCTTTTATAGGTAAAAGTGTCAGAACCAAAGTAGCACAATTTCCACTTAATATAAAAGGGACTGAACTGAGATTTATTTGATTGTGTGAGTATTAATTACAGAATAATTGAAAAAGACTGGCGCATCAACTGTAAAATAAACCACTTGTTAATGTATTTATTTTTTTTGTCAGATCACTTGTGTGATCCTTTGTGAGTTATGTTCATAACTGTATCTTTTGGGGAATGGCAGTTGTTCAGTCATCAGTATAATTTAGTTTATATGTGTAGTTTATACTCTATCATCAATAAACTCATGCAGTAACAGGACACATTACAAATATTTGAGACCCATTGTAGTGCATCCTTTTATATTTTAGCAATAAAAGTACAAAACACCACCCACACTTGAAGCCAGGGCAAGAAGAGACACTTTTACATTCCAGATAAACTTTTATTGATAAAAACTCCATATTTTGACTGAGCGACTCCATACTCTGTGATGCACACCTTCAGTTAAAGTACTATATTCCATTCAAGTGAATGTATTAATTCATTCTGATTGCTGAGGCCACAGTAAAAGCAGATGATTTTAAATGTAACCCAGCCCTTGTAAAATCGACTTTACATCAGTGCAGCTACATGAAAATTGTGGTTAAATACAACAACGAAGTACTTTATTGTCACATTGGAATTGGAATCGCTGCTGTTTTTTTTTTCTTTTGAATTCTTGGATGGAATATGGTGGGCAATATAAGCTGCAGCTTCAGCCATCACCCATTTCAGATAACCTATGTTGAACTGTGTAATCAGAGGAGTTATTGTTTAATTCGACCTTATTAGATTTTTTTTCCCCTTTGTTGTATTATTCTATTTTCTTTTAATCTATCCGAAATAAAGATTCATTCATTCACATTCCACCACTGGCTTTTAGCAACAAGTGTATTTCCCAAATATGTTTTAAACTTTCTTTATTTAACCACCACCCATTTCTGTCTTTTGTCTAGGCAAGAGGTAAACGATCGATCCACCCCAAACTGGACCTTGCGTCACTATTTACAGAGATGCAGGCCTAAGATCTGCTGATCTGAGACCAGTGTGAGCTGCACATCCCAGCTGCTGAGTGACCCAGTCTGACAGTTTGAGTTTTGCACATTCTGAATAATCTGGAATTTGCTGCTGATTGTAATAAACAATTTAGTGACTTATGTGTTTGCATCATGATTTCTATTT
The DNA here is from genome assembly GCA_020510985.1 of Pholidichthys leucotaenia. Lineage (NCBI taxonomy): Eukaryota > Metazoa > Chordata > Actinopteri > Cichliformes > Pholidichthyidae > Pholidichthys > Pholidichthys leucotaenia. The sequence continues at coordinate 418,981,560 of CM035843.1, forward strand.
TTGTCTGTTAATACACTGGTTGGAAAAGAGTCAATAGTACAAACCATTAATGGGTGACCTTGAAAATAATGGTTCATTTTTAAGAAATTTATGTCACATGGTGGTAACCTTCACATAAAAAAAAGAGACATCTGCAAAAACTTCAGAGGTTTGTCAGTGCAATACTACATGAATGCATGTATAGTACATTGTTGATGCAGAGAATATACTGTATATTTCTACAGTATATGTATCGAGTAAATCAAGCATTTTCCATGTAACCTTGTGACTGCATTATTTTAATTGCTTTTAATCCTAGATCAAGTTTGTTTTGGCCTAAAATGCATCATAACTGTCAAATACATCTTATTATACCGAACTCAGTACTGTTTACTTTTGAATATACATTTTGTGGCTAATATAGTTATTAACCTGGCGATCAAGTTGTGTCAGCTGATCATTTTTTGCTATGACAACATCGCAGACTCAGTGCAGCTGGAGCAGGTACGTCCATGATGTCTCAACAGTCCATGATTTTCACGCAGATCAGAGCAATTTTTTTTCCCACAATATTTTTATTGAACCTTTTTTTTTTTTTTTTTTACAAACAGCACACACAGTCAGACACTAACACAAAAGTAATTTAAAAACTAAAAAGAACAATAACAAAATAACAAAAAAAAGGTAATAAAAACAACAACCATTAACAAAAACAAGTCAACAACAATGCTCCTCTGTTTAGTCTAGGTAATCTATTACATAAGAATACATAATATACATTCACCAGCTTGGAATTTGCAAGGTCCACACATATCATTCACCTTCTTCTTCAGAAGTTATGTTTACTTTCTTTACATAATCAATGAAAGGTCTCCATATATTCTCAAACACATTTTCCTTTGATTTCAGTATGTATGTTATTCTTTCTAGTGGAAGGTTGGTAACATCTGTCTTAACCACTGAGTCACATCTGGTCTATGAGTCTTTTTCCACAGTAGTGCAATACATTTTTTGGCATTAAGCAAACCGAGGTCTATGAATGTTCTTTCACTCTTATTAAAGTTATGTTTTTCTGGATACAGACCCAACAAAAACAGTTTAGGGTTCAATGTGATTTGTTTTGAAATTATTTTTTCAATTGTTACCCTCACCTCTTCCCAAAACATTCTGATTTTTCTACATTCCCATAAACAGTGAAATAGGGTTCCTTTACTTAGATCAGAGCAATTTTTTGCACAGGAAATAAACCAGACATTCTTAAGCTCTACAACCACTGATCGTTTGTGAAGCTGTGCTGACATCAGTTGACAGACTGTGCTGAACGCCAGACGTTTGAAGTGGTAATTTTCCCACAACAGAGCCATCTGAAACACACACAGCGTACATATTTTAGTACCTAACAGCGATAACTTGCAGAGATTACAGTGTAGTACGACGTACTTATAGCAAACTAGCATTAGCAACATTAGCTTACCGTCACATATGACCTAGTTTGTATCCTCACGTCTTCGGCTCTCTCCAGAAGCTGCAGAACTATTCCAGAGTGTTTCGTCTCACTGCCTGTACCCTTGTCTGACGGTCCTTTTTGGCATTTACGGTGAAAAAAGCCACAGACCGAGGAGTCGCCTTGTAAAGCTGCCATGTTGTGTTTGGCTTGGGTCGCGTGTTTTACGTCACGGGAGTGTGGCGCCGCCTTGCTGTAAAAAAAATCCCGCCCATCCCAGCTATACACGGTTGTAATGGAGGCACAACCGCGGCCGAAACGAGTAGTAACGAAATGAAACGAGGCGAGTCGAACTGGGCTAGTGGAAATGAGGCAGCTGTAGCGGGGGGTTGCCAATCCAGTAGAGAAGTCCTGCTGGTGACGTGTATTGGAGGGCATGTCAGTCTGTGGAGGGAAAGAGAGAGAGGGGGGGAAACACCTTATGTTTTGCCCCAGGTTCCGACACGTTGAATGGTCCGTTGTATGATGGCCGCAGCGGGGTCCGGTGTGCATCGTGCCTGACGGAAACAAAACCAGTATCTGCAGGCTTTTTGGGATGAAGGTGTGGGGAAAGCAATGGTGAGCTGGCCCAGTACGTTAAAAGCCTCCAGGCCACGCAAAAATCGTGTGGGCGGATCAGCCTTGGGTGTGGGATTTTGCAGTAAAAACTTTCCTGTGATCTGCAGTGGCTGAGAAAAACAAGTTCTGCCAAATCCTCCTTAGGGTGGAGCGCAGCCCTAAAAGAAACTTTGGACAGGTGGTCGACCCAATTTGTGTCTGTGAGCGAAATGTCCTGATGGTGGATCTGTTGGCGGCTGTCAAATCCTCCATAGGTGCGGAGCGCAGCCCGAAAAGGACCCAGGAAGGCAGTCGGCCCAATTTCCTGAACAAATGTCCTGATGGTGGATCGGTTGGTGGCCATCAGATCCTCCTTAGGCGCTGAGCGCAGCTCTAAAAGGATCTCTGGACAGGCGGTCGACCCAATTTGTGTAAAAATTGCACAGGTAGATCAGCCTCGGCACGGGGTTACCTGGTAGATCTCTCCGTGGATCAGCAGCGGCTGAGAAAAAATGAGTTCAGCTGGGAAGGCGGCCAAATCCTCCTAGGTGCAGAGCCCAGTCCTAAGCTGGGGAGGATGCGGGTGGGCCGGGGTTCCTGGAGCAGGCTTGTGGCCTGTTGCGTGGTGCGCGTGTCCGGTGCAGCCATGTTGTAGCATTTTGTGTCATCCACAGTTATTCAATTCAATTCAATTCAATTCAATTCAACTTTATTTATATAGCGCCATTTCACAACAACAGTCATCTCATAGCACTATCAACTGTAGGGGGGAACCCCCACAGTTGCAGAAAGACCCCAGCAATCAGGTGATCCCCTGTGAGCAAGCACTTGGCGACGGTGGAGAGGAAAAACTCCCTTTTAACAGGAAGAAACCTCCAGCAGAACCAGGCTGAGGGAGGGGCAGTCATCTGCTGCGACTGGCTGGGGGGTGAGGGGACAGAGAAGATGAAAAGAACAGACATGTAGAGAGCAAACAGCACAATGGGGACTCAATCTATGGGAGAGAACAAACAAATGTTAATGACCAGCAAAAAAAAATATTTCATAGAGAGTGAGGAAAGGAGTGAGGCCCAGTGCATTACTGGAGGTCCCCCGGCTGACTAAACCTATTAGCAGCATAACTAAGGGAGGGTTCAGAAACACATGATCCCTCCCTAATTGTAGGCTATATCAAAAAGGTAGGTTTTAACCCTAATCTTAAAAACAGAGATCGAGTCTGACTCCCGAATCCAGATTGGCAGCTGATTCCACAGGAGAGGAGCTTGATAACTGAAGGCTCTGCCTCCCATTGTACTTTTGGAGATTCTAGGTATTACAAGTAGTCCTGCATTTTGGGAGCGTAGTGCTCTGTTAGGATAATACGGTAGTATCAGATCTTTTAAATAAAAAGGAGCCTGATTGTTTAGAGCTTTGTAAGTAAGAAGAAGGATTTTAAACTTAATTCTAAACTCTATGGGAAGCCAATGAAGGGAGGCCAGAACCGGAGAGATATGATCTCTCTTTCTAGTACCTGTTAAAACTCTTGCTGCAGCATTTTGGATCAGCTGAAGACTTTTTAAAGATGTTTTAGGACAACCTGATAATAAAGAATTACAATAATCTAATCTCGAGCTAACAAAAGCGTGGATCAGTTTCTCAGCATCACTTTGAGACAAGATGCTCCTAATCTTGGCAATATTACGCAAATGATAGAAGGCAGTCTTAGAAACAAATTTAATATGTGAATTGAAGGACAAATCCTGATCAAAAATAACTCCAAGGTTCCTCACAGAGCTATTAAGAGAAAGAGTAACTGCATCCAAACTGAAAGTTTGATTTGGAAAGGAATTTCTAAGGTTTTTTGGACCAACAAGAATGACTTCAGTCTTATCTGAATTTAATAGCAGGAAATTACAAGTCATCCAAGCTTTGATTTCCTTAAGACAGGCTTCTAACTTGGCTAATTGATTACTATCATCTGGCTTCATTGACAGGTATAATTGTGTGTCATCTGCATAACAATGAAAATGTATACAGTGCTTTCTAATAATGTTGCCTAACGGAAGCATATATAAACTAAAAAGAGTAGGGCCTAGCACAGATCCCTGTGGAACTCCATGACTAAGCTTTGAGTTGAAAGAAAACTCATTATTTACATGAACAAACTGGAACCTATCAGATAAATAAGATCTAAACCACTGCAACGAAGTTCCATTAAGTCCAACATAGTGTTCTAATCTATCAAGTAGAATATTATGATCGATAGTATCAAAAGCTGCACTAAGGTCTAAAAGGACAAGTACAGAAACTAGTCCATTATCAGATGCAATGAGGAGGTCGTTAGTGACCTTCGCTAAGGCTGTTTCAGTACTATGATGGATTCTAAACCCAGATTGAAACTCTTCAAGTAAACCATTTCCCTGCAGGTGGTCGAATAATTGCGTAGCAACAACTCTTTCTAAGATTTTTGAAATGAAAGGGAGATTAGAGATTGGTCTATAGTTAGCTAAAGCTCCTGGATCTAGCGTTGGCTTTTTGAGTAAGGGTTTAATTACAGCTGTTTTAAAAGCCTGCGGTACATGGCCTAAAGTTAATGAAGAATTGATTATATGAAGAATAAAGCTACCAATAAGTGGGAAGACTTCTTTAAATAACCTAGTAGGAATAGGGTCTAAAAGACAAGTTGAAGGTTTGGATGAGGAAACTATTTTGTCTAACTCACAAAGGTCGATTGGAGTAAACTCATCAAGACAGACATCAAAAGAAGGAGTTGTAGTAGTTACAGTATTTAAGTTAACTGTGGGAAGAATCTGATTGATTTTATCTCTGATGGATGAAATTTTATTATTGAAAAAGTTCATAAAGTCCTGACTAGTAAGCTCTAAGGGAATGCTAGGATTGACAGAGTCCTGACTCTTTGTCAACCTGGCTACAGTACTGAAAAGAAACCTGGGATTATTCTTGTTCTCTTCTATTAATGCAGAGTAATAACTCGTTCTAGCTTTTCTAAGAGATTTTTTATAAATTAAAAGATGATTTCTCCAAGCTAAATAGATTTCATCTAAATTAGTAGAGCGCCATTTTCTTTCTAATTGACGAGTCTTCTGTTTTAAGCTACGAGTTTCTGTGTTGAACCAAGGAGTTAGAAATCTCTGATTAGACTTTTTCTTTTTTAAGGGGGCCACCAAGTCTAGAGTCTGATGCAGAGAAGCTGAAACACTATCCACCATGTTATCAATTACAGAAGGAGCAAGCTGTCTATAGCTTATTTCCGTTGTGTTGACACATGGCATAGAGGAAACAATCTGCATAAATTTGGAAACAGCATCATCTGAGAGGCATCTACTGTAATAATATTTTTCTTTATCCCACGGAGTGCGCTGGGCTTCCATCTGTGAAGACCACGCTGCCAGGTCGTGCAGTCAGAAGTTCGGGAGCTTGACTGAAACAACACATGCGGCGCTGGTGTTCTCCCTCCAGGAGTCTCCGGAGCGGTGCTCGGCTCGCTATCCATGGCGTGTCTTGGGTCCCAGTGTGGCTCACTCTCCCTGGCCTGTCAGGTCGCCAGTGTGGAGAAAAGAATGGGCAAGCAATCTCCATGGTACCTTGGGTTCACCAGTGTGGAGGAAGGGGTAGGTGCTCCATGGGACGTCAGGTTACCAATGTAGAGAAAAAAGGAATAGGCGAAGGCAACGATCTGGGCAGCACACAAGGCTTTATTGTTTCTCCAACATAGTAACAGCAAACACGCTTCTGAGCTCTGCTGAGCTACTGTGCTATCTGGGTCTCTGTACATTCCTCTTTTATACTTTTATTTCCATGTGTAGAGACCCAGAGCTTCCGACCATCATATATTGTTGTGCGAATAAAGAGAAAGCAGCACATTAACATAATATTTGCGGGCTCTGCTCAAACACACTTCTTCTCTCCGGCATTTACTCTTCTCCCTGGGGGGGGGGGGGCGCATAGTCTTTGCTGTCCCGCCTGATACCCTCCGTTGACACCTCTTCATTCAGTCTATTGTCCTCTCTTTTCCTTGTCTCTCTGGGTGTGAGGAAATCCCCAAACTGTGCCCCCACAAATCGATAATAAGAATGAAGCATTCTGCCTTCTCTGAGTTACTAAGAGGATGGAGGCTGTAGCTACAGTGGTTGCCTGTCCTTTAAAATTAGGTTTCAAACTAATAAAGCTGTTAGTAGGTTGGCAAGTAAATTAGTGGTGTCGTTAGCTTGATAACTAGCCACAGTCATCTGGTAAGATGCTAACCTCAGAAATCACTACTTAAAAATGACTTTAGATATAATCTATAGATCATCCATCAAAACTGCCACACTTTAGATTTGTTACAGCCTAATATTACATTTAATGTATTGATTAAAAACACTGTCATAAAACTTAGTCATATTTGCCATGTGACAACAGATGATCAATAACTGTCCAGTTTTGTCTGTTTCATTATTAACCACACAGAGCTCATCCACAATATTAGTGCAGTATTGATTGCACAATAATTTATAATCTGTAACATATCACATGATGTACAGAAACACGATTATATTAACATGAGCATATTCAGAGCATACTTGGAGCTTAATCAGAATAAATTATTCAATATTTTCATGTCAGGTGAGTAAATCTCACTAAACATAAGCAAAAATCTGTGACATGTATGCTGTCTTTTATTTTTTAAACAAATGTGGAGTACATGTGAAGAGTAGACTGTGTTATGTTGGAACTACCTTTGTAATGACGAGGCCGGGTGCACAGTTGAACATCACTTTATTAAAGGGGTGGTCGCACACAACACAGCCACCAGGCAGGGGCATCGGCAAAGAGACCATAACATGGATGCCCTCTAGTATTTATGGGGCAGTGCAGTGGCGGAAGAAGAGGTAGCTGCCACTACACCACACTTCACAATAAAACATCACATTTCCCCCCCCTGTAGAAAGTCCAAAAACACACACACAACCGAGACCCTCCCCAATTTAGGACCCGAAACACGCCCTAAGAAAACGAAAACTGAAATCATTAAATGGCCTGTCACATTCACACAACGAAACCTAAAACTAGGGTGGACGGGTGGACTACCGTTCTACACCACACAGAAAGGTGGATTATTTTGCCACCTGTAAAATAAATAAAGTCCATTAATAACTTAAAACATTGCCGTGTTCCTAAAATATAAATACACCCAGAACTGTAACATTTTAGTTTTGTTTTTTGTTTTTTTAACACACACAAACACATGAACATTAGAACTTATATTATTTTTTCAAAACCACACTACTGTCCTTCCGGCAGAAAGGGGTAGAACTGACTTGTGGGGGGGCCCAGGGCAGCCCCTCAGTAGACCTGCCCCTGGAAGCAGCAAGCCACCAGGATTGCAGCTGAAAGCACCTCTTCTCTTTGCCATTGACCACCTCTCTCATCCAGATCCGCTATCAGAAGCCTCCTCCTGGGCATGCCACAGCTCATTGGTGTGCCTCCACGAGCTGTCTGACAGCTGGAAGTAGGCTGCACCATGCTCAGCCATGATGCGCAGCCACTCTTGGTGTTCCTGTGGCTGTCGTTTGGCCCACATCCGCCATGGACATCCCTCCCCTTGAGCCCAGACCAGGTCCCCAACTCTCAGAGGAGCTCTGCTCGGCCTGCAGTGTTGCTGATCGGCATGTGGTCCCTCCGTGCCTGTCGGTCTGGCCCTGACTTGGGCTCCGCAGCCAGCATGATGGTTATCACAGTCTGGGAACCCCCTGGCACTGAAGTTCACGCCGAAGGCCCGCACAGCGTGGTGGCAGGGGATCCGTGACCTGCTGGGGCCGACTGCTCTTCCACGGAGACCCGGGGATGCTTAATCGTCGGCTCAGGCTCCAAACAGCAGTCAGGCCTCCTCCTCTGCCCGTGATGCGGCTGCGGAACTGGAACCAGGCTCTCCAGGGCCGCAGGCTCCTCCTTCATCCGACGGTCTACTCCTGGCGCGGGGGACGCTCAGAGAGAAGGGAAGGAGACACAGAGGTAGCAGGTTCAATGTTAATGGCTGCAGCAGGTGGTGGGAGCTCAGAGGACTGTGAACCCTAAGCTCCACCCCCAGGAGTCAGACAAGGCAATTCATTGTACTGAGAGTGAGAATGAAACAACACTTGCCTGTTCTCCTAGGGAACGATGGTGGCTGCTGCAGCAGGCTTGGTTCTCCCCTTTCCCCTAAGGATGGTGACTGAGGGTCCCCCGGGAAGACGAGGAGGAGCTGCTCCCACAGGATCAGTGACGGCTAGAGCCAGAACAGCTGGAGAGAGCGCCGAGGAGGAGGGCGGAGCAGCCGAGGCAGTCCGGGAACGAAAAGCTGACGGAACAGCAAGGGGAGGTGACCCAGAGGCTGGGGCTGCTGTCTCAACCCTCTGATGTGGCACGGGGAAAACAGCTGGCTGGGAGGCAGAGTTCTTGCGGCGGCCCGGGACAGGATCTGGACGGGGATCTCGCAGAGGTTGATTGCAGGCAGGGCGGTGACATCTTCCAGCAGAGGGTGAGGCTAGAGTCAAGTCTGGAAAGCACCACTGCTGCGCAGAAATGGAGGCCAGCAGCTCGGCATGCTCAGGATAGTTATTAAGTTCGGGATTAAGTTCCGCCACCATGTTCTTCAGGATCCTGCTGGGATGAGGGGAAGAGCGTGCTTCAGCCACGCGACCCCTGATGAGCTCAGCTGCCCACTGTGTCTCTTCACAGGGGGCCCTGGCTCTCCTCTTCCTCTGCAGCATATGGAGACGGCCCTTTGGTGACGCAGAACTTAGGGCTGGATGGGTGGCAGGAATCTGATCCCGAGGCGAGGACCGGAGATGCCTCACTGTTGGCTCCAAATTCGGCTTCCTGCTGGGACTTCTCACCGGCCCACGGATCCTCCGCCAAAGTGCTGTAATTTTGGCCATCCTCTCCCTGCCCTCAACGTGATCCGCAAGGCGAGGATTGCGCTTAATTGCCGCTTCTGCGAGGTCCAGGTACCAGCCTGCGTTTTTGGGAGTGGCGAGCATGCGAGCGTTGGAGAGGAGGCCATCAACCTCCATAAGAGCCATGACCAGCTCGTAGCCCAGGTCCAAAGAATAACCAGTCCTTGATGACGCCATCTCCCAAAGTACACTGGCACTCGGAAAAAAGGGGAAAAACTTAGGCCCAAAACAAACTTACTGAGGCTGGCGTCTCGTTTGGCTGCAACCTACTGTCATGAATGCCCCTTGCAGGGCATTAGTGAGACACCAGGAGCCGGAAATAAGTTTGCTAGTTTATTTACAAAAGGACAAAAGGATAAAGAAAACAGCCACGTGGAGCAAAAACACTAAAGCACAGAATAATAAACACTGATGACAAATGAGAAGGTGCAGCGAGCACGGAACCTGCGCTGTGCAAAAACACTTACAAAAGACAAGCAGCGATGAATCCAAACACAGGAGGAAGACTGGAGTCGGGGGTAGGAACTCCAGTCCATCAACACGGAGGTGTTTGTGTGTGTAGGTCGCAGCGAGGAGTGAGCCTCAGCTGCTCTCTTAAATACCGGTCATAGACCAACCAGGGAAAGGAAATGTAATTCACGAAAATGACAAACAGCTGTCATGACACCGGCTCGCCTTTGACAGCCAGAAGTACGGCCATGATGCTGTCACAATAAGAGCCCTCAAGAGGTCCTAATAACAAACCCCGAAATAATATGGTAGAAAAGGGGAAATACTGAGTAACCTGAGCGCGGATGGAATCAGCGCTCAGATCACCACATGCACGGGTTTCTACGGGCATGCACGGGTATGCACTAGTTATTAATGATTTGAACACTGTAAGAAAAATCCTGAGGATGACCTTCAGTCAAAAAAACAGGCAGGATCAGAGTTTCAGCAAATTTAATCACACTGTCCAGTGGAGAACAAATACAAAAATAGTCTCAGAGCCTATTCGCACATGATTCTGATTCAAACACACATCACTCAGTCTTTTAAGCTTTCTGTTGTCCAAGAGGTGTCGAAGAAAATGTCCATGGCGATTGGCTCAGTACATCTGGTCAAAACATAGTGTACGGATTATCTCTCTCTCAGGAACCATGACGCCCACTCAGCAGCAGTCACATAGGAAATTCACAAGGTGAACTAAAACAAGTGATAACAAGGACAGCTGCATCAGGATTTTTTATCCCAGTCACACAGACCCTGAGACAAACAGAGGCCAATGTAATACAAATATGAACAATATAAGACAAATATGAATTTCCATAAATATAGAAGACAAAATATAGAATTATTCTTTCATTTCCCCCTTTGATGCTATGGAAGGCATCAGAAAAGAACTGTTTATTGCTTCTAAAACCCCATCTGGCAGCTGTGCTAAGCTCCAATGCATTTTTATGCAACAGACCCTAACTAGCTAGCGATGGGGAAAGTCCGCCATCGGCCCTGCTGCCCCAGGGACCAGTTAAATGTTTCGTTTCTGTGAAAGGAGAATGAAACAATAAAGTCATTGATCAATAAAGAAAATCAATAATAACAAACAGTGAAAGCAAAATGATAATGATGAATAATGATAATAAAAGGTATTAAGCGGATATAGTAAGGATATATGTGTGTTTGCAACTTATAAAAACAATTTTAAAAGGTAATTTAAGAAATGAAACAAAACAAAGGAAAACAAAACAATAACCATAATAACAAAGTGTATAAAACAAAATAATAAAAAGTAAAACAATAATAAGTGTAATGATGTAATTTAAAAACAAATTGAGTAATATAAAAACAAAACAAAGGCAAAACAAAAGTAAGTAATAAACACAATGTTTCAAACTTCATAAATGTATTTGCAATGTGGAGTTTGCATGTTCTCCCCGTGTCTGCGTGGGTTTACTCCGGGATTTCTCCGGTTTCCTCCCACATGCCAAAAACATGCAAGTTTGGTTAATTGGCATCAAACTGGGGATTCTAAATTGTCCTTAGGTCTGACTGTGAGAGTGAATGGTTGTCTGTCTCTCTGTGTTGGCCCTGCAATGGACTGGCGATCCGTCCAGGGTGGACCCTGCCTCTCGCCCAAAGATGCTGGGATAGGCTCCAGCCCCCCCGCGACCCAAAAAGGATTAAGCGGAAGAAGATGACTGACTGACTGAATGAATGAATGAATGAATGAATGAAAGTAGTACATTTCAACTTCACATCGTGATATGCAACTCCTTTCAGTTTTCTGCATGTCAGTCATACTTTTACTCTGTATTTGAGTCATGGAGAGACACCTTAAGCTGGCGCTGTTTTCTCATCATCCTCATCATCCCCGGTAATTGCATCATGGTACATCACTAAGTTGACTTGAACAAGTCTCATCATCATACTACGGATACAGGGAATGACACAGGAAAGAGCCAAAAATATCTCTACAAAAATCACTAACAAATTCATGATAAAACCTCTCCATGAAGAGAATAACCAACTTAACCAGTTCTGTTCATCAGTAACATTGTCCTTGGCCACAGCAGCCTGTAAGGCAGTGAGGTTGCGTATGGCCGAGGCAATCACATGACCATCTGCATCATTTTCAGGGATAAAAGTACAACAATAATCACCTACAATAGCACACACACCCCCACGGGCGGCAGTTAGTTGATCAAGAACCATTGTATTTTGTGTTAGCATAAGTCTAAGAGCCGTTAGTTCCTCATTTACACCAGAAAAGCAGATACAGAAAAATTCACAAATGATTGTAATCTGTAATTAGTTGTTTCAATCTGCAAGGTGTTCTTAGCCACTCCCACCCAAGGAAACAGTGAATGAAGGACCTTCTGCCCTGCAGTTTCTAACTTGAATTCCTCCGGTACATCTGTGCTCCAGATGGCGTCATGTGGTGCAAAGGAAGCATCTCTCTTCACCCTACCCACCTGGCCTGCTGACATTATGATGGTATGGTCAGTCACAACCACGGGGGCACACACTCATCCCCACTTCTTGGGCAGGTGTGAGCACGCCCGATGGCCACATAACCACCATCCTCCTGTCACCATGTGGGTGCCATATTTGTAGGAACTGCAAATGGCAGCATTACAGAGCTCTTGCAGAGTGACAGTTCCAGACTGACAAGGATAATCTTCAGGACAACATTTGCCCACTTTGTTGGTCCAGCAGGTAGCAGTACAGGTGCGAGATGCACTATGCACTGTTGTACACTTAGAAAGTGGTAAGCTGCCCAGAGAGACATTACCACTGCCCTTTAGACAAAAGGAGAAATTCCCTGGTGAGATTAACCTTGCCTTCACTGAGTAAGGGGTGTCCTGTTTCCGATCAGTGGAGTGATAAGTAATGTGACAGGTGTAATTCAAAGTGATGCTTGCTGTGCTATTTCTGTACATAGCCTCTTGCAAGGAGGAAACAGCTTGTGATAGTTCCATTAGTTTAGCAGTAACAGATATTCGACCAGCTGATGTTGGGAGTAAGGAGCATACATAACAATTTGAACGATTACCTGATCTGGCTGTGTAATTAGCATACTTCCACCACACATTACCAGCATAAACATGATCCTGATGACCTGGACCTTCCAGCCAGTCATGGTGTGCGTGTGTAATGTATCTTGCTCTACGATAAATGGGTCGTGGTACGCTTAAAAATAACCAAAGTAAAAGTGTTACGACAAGAATGATGATGATGAAAAAATAAGTGTACCATTCGCATCCTTCAGTTGCCAACCTTCTCTCTCTGGCATTGTGTCTCTCCATGATAAACAAACAGAGGTTAAACACAAACAAAAAGTTAAACAGTTAAGCAGTCACTTGTTGAGGATCCCCTTGGGGTTTTTTTGTTTTTTTTTAGAGTTCATTCTTGTCCCACTTCTTCAATCAACTCGCCAGGTGATCAGCAAAAGAGTTCATTGATGGGCATTGCTGATGAGTCAAAGTTTGCAAAGGGGATTGAAATAGAACCAGTGTCACTGCGGGAATGGGAATAAACAGTCTCGCTGATGGAATAAGGATTAATTACTTTGTTGTTGGGGGGTTTTGCAGAGGGTTAAGTTTGCAATGTGTTAAATGCACCCAAGAGTCACGTCCTTCGACTTTCATGGCTGTTGGTGTTGCCAAGATGACTTTGTGTGGTCCTTGCCAGAGAGAATTGGCCCAGTTTTTTCCTTTTGACGACTTTGATAAGGACCAGATCCCCCGGCTTGGTCAAGATGGGTGCTTCCCCATGGTCCCTCACGGGAAGAGTAGCATGGATAACATCTCTGTCAGTCAACATTCTTCGCATGTAATCAGCTAAGAACACCTCCTCATCACTTGGATTAAATGGCCTTAATGGTGGGAGTAGATAGGGTTTGCCATTCATCATTTCAATTGGGGATAACCTCCCTTTGGTGGGAACTATCCTCATGTAAAACAAAACTAGAGGAAGGCAATATATCCAATTTTGTCTTGTTTCTGAGCAGTCAAGGCATGTGTCACAGAAGAGCTAGACTTCAAGAATTTGCAACAAGCATTTTTCCATTTATTTCAACCACTGTGCAGACAAACAACTTACATCTAAAACAGCCGACACCCAGCCCCAACCAAATGAAAATCACCTGCTAATATACCCAGTGAGATAATTAGTCTGATTAGAACATACCAATGTCCACAGGTAAGACAATAAATATGCACATTTTACATATACTTAACAAACCCTTAAAATAATCATTAAACATATAAATAGTTTTCACACAATATTTACAAAATCACACATAATAAATAAACACCCATAAATAGTACAATAAATTGTATAAACCATTATTTACAGCCGTGGACAAAATTGTTGGTACCCCTCTGTTAATGAAAGAAAAACCCACAATGATCACAGAAATAACTTGAATCTTACAAAAGTGGTAATAAATAAAAATTCTATGAAAATTAACCAATGAAAATCAGACAACGCTTTTGAATTGTGGTTCAACAGAGTTATTTTAAAAAACAAACTCATGAAACAGGCCTGGACAAAAATGAGGGTGACAAGTAGTCACTGTGCTGTTTGGTGACATGGTGTGTACCACATTAAACATGGACCAGAGGAAGCAAAGGAGAGAGTTGTCTCAGGAGATTAGAAAGAAAATTATAGACAAGCATGTTAAAGGTAAAGGCTATAAGACCATCTCCAAGCAGCTTGATGTTCCTGTGACTACAGTTGCACATATTATTCAGAAATTTAAGATCCACGGGACTGTAGCCAACCTCCCTGGACGTGGCCGCAGGAGGAAACTTGATGAAAAATGGAAGAGACGGATAATACGAATGGTAACAAAAGAGCCCAGAACAACCTCTAAACACATTCATGGTGAACTCCAAGGTCAAGGTACATCAGTGTCAGATCGCACCATCCGTCGTTGTTTGAGCCAAAGTGGACTTCATGGGAGACGACCAAGGATGACACCGCTGTTGAAAACAAATCATAAAAAAGCCAGACTGGAATTTGCCAAACTGCATGTTGACAAGCCACAAAGCTTCTGGAAGAATGTCCTATGGACAGATGAGACAAAACTGGAACTTTTTGGCAAGGCACATCAGCTCTATGTTCACAGACGCAAAAATGAAGCATACCAAGAAAAGAACACTGTCTCTACTGTGAAACATGGAGGAGGTTCTGTTATGTTCTGGGGCTGCTTTGCTGCATCTGGCACAGGGTCTCTTGAATCTGTGCAGGGCTCAATGAAATCTCAAGACTATCAAGGTATTCTAGAGAGAAATGTGCTGCCCAGTGTCAGACAGCTTGGTCTCAGTCACAGGTCATGGGTCTTGCAACAGGATAATGACCCAAAACACACTGCTAAAAACACCCAAGAATGGCTAAGAGCGAAACATTGGACTATTCTAAAGTGGCCTTCTATGAGCCCTGATCAAAATCCTATTGAACATCTGTGGAAGGAACTGAAACATGCTGTCTGGAAAAGGCACCCTTCAAACCTGAGACAACTGGAGCAGTTTGCTCATGAGGAGTGGGCCAAAATACCTGCTGAGAGGTGCAGAAGTCTCATTGACAGTTACAGAGATCGTTTGATTGCAGTGATTGCCTCAAAATGTTGTGCAACAAAATATTAAGTTAAGGGTCCCATCGTTTTTGTCCAGGCCTGTTTCATGAGTTTGTTTTTTCAAATAATTCTGTTGAACCACAATTCAAAAGCATTATCTGATTTTCATTGGTAAATTTTCATAGAATTTTTATTTATTACCACTTTTGTCAGATTCAAGTTATTTCTGTGACCATTGTGGGTTTTTCTTTCATTAACAGAGGGGTACCAACAATTTTGTCCATGTGTGTACATTTAAATCCACCACCAACTTCCCCCTCTACTCATCTGTTGCATACTTTCTCCACCTGGCACCCTTTGTAAGGTACTTGAGCCCCCTGAGAATCTTTTGCCCGAGACACCACCAGGAAGTATGCTAGCAAAGGTAAGTGGTTCTTTATTTGTCTCACCCAATTGACTTAATTATTAACATTAGATCTTTATCTCACAAGTGGACTTCAACTCACCCAGAAAAAACAGATCTCCAGCCCACAAATAAATACCATTTACAACTTCCAGTTCTGTGTGTATTTTTATACATTAGAATACATTTTAACATTTGAAAGTTATAAATTTCCTTACACATATAATATACCACTTAATTAAAGAGGTCCATACCAGTGGCGACACTCTGGCATCACATTTCCTTCCTCCCCTCCCAAGAGTGCAGTACTCTAAAACTCATGTACTCTGGAAAGGCTGTCTGCCACAAGGTTGGCTTTCCCTGCCATGTACTGAACTGTAAAATCATAAGGCTGCAGGGACAAATACCACCCTGTGAGATGACTATTGGAGTCTTTAATCCTGTATAGCCACTTTAGGGCCCGATGATCTGTCTCTAAAGTGAAATGACGACCAAGCAGATAATACCTCAACGATTCAATGGCCCACTTCATGGCGAGACACTCCTTCTCCACTGTAGAGTATCTTGTCTCCCGGTCCAACAGCTTCTGGCTCAGGAACAGTACTGGATGCCTTTCACCCTTCACCTCCTGGAGAAGTACTGCTCCAATGCCCACTCCTGAAGCATCAGTCTGGGGAATAAATGGCAGGGCAAAATCTGGACTGTAGAGAACCCATCACTGGAAATAGCACCCTTCAGATCCTCAAAGGCTCTGCCACATTCCGTTCCTCTGTCCATTTCACCTTGTTTGGTGCTAAAGCTTTGGTGAGGTCAGTAAGAACTGCTGCTCTCACAGCAAAATGGGGAATGAATTTACTGTACCATCCTACCAAACCCATAAATGAATGCACCTTCTTCTTTGTAGTGGGCACAGGATAGGCCTGAATGGCATCCCCCTTTCCCACTCGTGGCTTAATGACCCCCTGCCCAACAACATAACCCAGGTACTCCACCTGCTGCTGTCCAAAGGCACACTTGCCATTAATGGTCTAATGGTCAGTCCTGCTGTCTTAATCAGATGAAGGACCTACCAAAGGTGCAACACATGTTCCTTCCAGGTCTGACTGTAGATGACCACGTCATCCAAGTAGGCAGCTGCAAAGTATGATGCACCTCTCAATACCTGGTCCATGAGTCATTGGAATGTTGCAGGCGCCCCCTGGAGGCCAAATGGCATAACCCTAAATTGAAAGTTGCCATAAGGTGTCTTAAAGGCTGTCAATTCTTTAGTTTCAGGTGCCAAAGCCAACTGCCAGTACCCCTTGCTCAGGTCTAGTGTGGTAATATACTTAGCCCTGCCCACTCTCTCCAACAGCTCATCAATTCGGGGCATGGGGTAAGACTCAAACTTTGAAACTGCATTTAGATATATAAAATCAATGCAGAACCTCAAGGAGCCATCCTTCTTTGGGACCAGCACAATGGGACTACACCATTCACTTGCTGATTCTTCAATCAGCAAGTGAATGGGGGCAGCAGTGGCTCAGGAGGTAGAGCAGGTCGTCTAATAACCTGATGGTTGGCGGTTCGAATCCCGCTCTACCCAGATATCCTGCCGTTGTGTCCCTGGGCAAGACACTTCACCCGCATTGCCTCCAGTGCCTATAACACTGGGTATGACTGTGTATAAATGTTCGGTGGTGGCCGGAGAGGCCGTTGGCGCGGATTGGCAGCCACGTTTCCGTCAGCCTGCCCCAGGGCAGCTGTGGCTACAGTAGTAGCTTGCCACTGGCATTGTCTGTCTGGAGTGAATGAATAATGTATATACTTGTAAAGCGTCTTTGAGTGTCTATGGTAAAGCACTATATAAATCTGATGCATTATTTATTATTATTATTAATCACCCCCAGCTGCAACATCAAGTCAATCTCCTGCTTAAGCTTTGGGACCAAATGTTCAGGGATTCTATAACACTTTCTATGGGGAATATCCTCTTCCTTCAAATGAACCTTATGCTGAACCAACGTGTTGAAACCAGACTTCTCCTGAAAAAGTTCTGGATCCAACAGTACCTCTGTCTCTCTTTGCTGATAAGACTGCAGATGAGACACATCCACTAAACAAGGCTCTGCCATGTTTGTGAGAAAAGACTGTTCTCTTTCCTCATCCACTTCAGTCGCACAAATGAGGAACTGATGCTGTGGCTGCTGATGAACAGGCTGCTGAAACTCCTTCAACAAGTTAACATGAAAACATTGATGTTTCTTCCTTCTGTCAGGCCTATACAGTTCATAGGTCACTGCACTTAATGTCTTAGAGATCTGAAAAGGACCCTGCCATCGAGCCAACAGCTTACTGTCACTAGTAGGAAGAAACAGCAACACCTGCTGACCTGGGTGAAAAACTCTCTTTCTGGCCTTCTTATCATACCAAGTCTTCTGATTAGTCTGTGCTCCTGAGCCAAAGCAGTCATCTGGTCCAGCCTCTCTCTCATTTTTATAACATAAGCCACCACATTGTCCTGATCACTAGGTAGACTCTCCCAGTGCTCCTTTAACAAGTCCAGTGGACCCATCACCTGACGACCATAAAGTAACTCAAAGGGTGAGAATCCTGTTGAAGCCTGGGGAACCTCCCGATAAGCAAACGACAAATATGGCACCCACTGATCCCAATCAGAGCCTGTACTGGAAACAAACTTCCGCAGCATGTTCTTCAGAGTTTGGTTAAATCTCTCAACCAGTCCGTTTGTCTGAGGGTGATATGGGGTGGTACTAATGCCCTTTATACCCAACAGCTTATATACTTGCTGCAACGGCTTAGACAGGAAATTTGTTCCACAGTCTGTAAGGACCTCTCTAGGTATGCCTACCCTTGAAAATAATTGTATGAGACAGTTGGCAACCTGCCTAGCCTTAATAGATCTCAATGGGAAGGCTTCTGGGTAACGAGTGGCATAGTCACAAATGACTAAAATGTACCTACTACCAGAGGAGCTTCTCTCTAGGGGGCCAACTATATTCATCCCTATTCTGTCAAAAGGAGTTCCAATGACCGGTAATGGCTGAAGTTGGGCACGGGCTACTCCCCTAGGTGATGTAAATTGATATGTTTCACATGAAGCACAGAAGTCCTTAACCTGAGTGTACATTCCAGGCCACACAAACCTTCTGGCATTTCTTTGAAGTGTTTTTTGGAATGCTAGATGAGCTGCCCAAGGGATAGCATGTCCTCACTCCATAACCTTCTGTGTGAGGCCTTGTGGCAAAGCTATAGCCATAACTTCCCCCTGATGCTGATGCAAAATGCCATTTTTGATCACATAAGAGGCCTCAGCCAAGCAGTCTACTCTGCCCTGTTTCACACCCTCAATTTCAGAGACTTTATCAAACCAGGGTTTTAGCAATGGGTCAGCTTTCTGCAATGCAGCTATGTCAGAAGGAATGTCAAAATCTACTGACTGGCTTAGCTGTGTTACTTCTTCACCCAGGTTCTCAGCTGTAACTAAAACCTTGTCCTTTCTTCTCTGGGCCTTAGATTTTGGCTGCTTAATTGGGCCCACCTCTAACCCAGAATCTAAAAAGGTAGCTCTTGGAGAACATTTCCAGCCCTCTGGGCTCTAGTTGTGACCATATTACATTCCCTCTCAACAAATACTTTAGCCTCTGTTCATTAGCGCCATCTACCTGTCCCTCCTCAGTTTGCTGTTTGTCCCTCACTTGTTGTATGATATCCAACAAAGTTGGAACGTCATTGCCAAGAATAACTGAATATGGCAAATCAGGTACAAGAGCTACAGAAAGGAGATAAGTTTGACCACCCACTGTTAAATAGACCTCAGCGGTCAGGTACAGCTTCTTATCCCCATGTACACAACTAATATTCACTGTAGTCTCACTCCATAGATCTCTAGGGACCAAACTTTTCTTTTCTACTTCCGGCGCCACACGAGTCGGCTGCCTTTTGCAACAGCGGCTCAATTCTGAGTCTTTTTTTTCCCCTTCCTCTCTCTTTTTGATCCGGTTTTCACTCCAGTTAATATCACGGACACACAGATCGTCCCAAATTTTTTCCCCTTCCTCTCTCTTTTTGATCCGGTTTTCACTCCAGTTAATATCACGGACACACAGATCGTCCCAAATGTCTCCTGAGCCGGTGGACGGAGCCACTGTTTATAGCAGGAGACGGTACAGCAGGGAAGAGCTACTAGCACTCAACCGCCACCCGGTGCTAACGGAAAAACTCGACATACCAGGAGAACTGAGGCAAAAACGCCGTGGTTGCCGGGCTGGAGTAAGGTGGAAGGCAAAGAATATAAGGTACAGACCCTCTCTGCCATCCATTGTCATGGGGAATGTATGGTCGTTACTGGGAAAGGTAGATGAGCTAGCGGCTATCTCCCGCTACGATAGTATATACCGGGAATGCTCTCTCCTTTTGTTTACCGAGACGTGGCTATCCGAACTAGCAGCGAATGCTAACATTGAACTGGAGGGTTTCCACGCAATACGGGCTGACCAAACACCAGACAGTGGCAAAGCAAGGGGCGGTGGAGTGATAATGTATGTTAACAACAACTGGTGCAGACCGGGACATATCACTGTTAAACAGCGACACTGCAGCAAAGACATTGAGTTGCTAGCTGTTAGCATGCGGCCTACATATCTCCCGAGGGAATACTCACACGTGATCTGCATTGTTGTTTATGCAAATCCGACGGCGAATGCTGGGACAGCGCATGACGTCATCCATTCAGTAACCGGCAGGCTGCAGACAGAACACCTAGATGCTCTTCTCCTCATCTCAGGCGATTTCAACCATGTTTCACTGTCTCCCATTCTACCCACGTTTACCCAGTATGTCACATGCCACACTAGAGACAATAAAACACTTGTGGTCTATATTAATCATATATTCCATAACCTACATATGTTGAAGCATGTGGAAATGTTTAGTAATTACATATGAAAAGCAACTTCACACCTCTGAAAGGACAAAGGCTCTCAACTGCCGAGTGAAGAACAAAGACGTTCCCAGACACTGTGGAGGAGACCGGAGGAGCCACCCTCACCCCCTAAGGCGAGGAGAGGAAATACCAAGACAATGGGGGGATTAAGATAATGAGGGATGTCAGCCTTTGTTATGCATGTCTTTTGTTATGTGCAAGTATAAAGCCAGTGAGCCGGAGACATTCGGTCTCTTTTTTCCTTCTGCCACTCTGCACTAGATGAGACTTGTTAGGAGAGCTGATTATTAAACTTTGGTTTATAAATCAAATCGCCTCATCATTTCAAGCTCTTCTACACTGGTGACCCCTGACGCGAGTATGGTCCTGAGGCATACCCCCGCAATCGACTCATCCGTGGCGACCCAGGCAGACGCCAGCGACCACACAGACGGGGGAACAGATGGACAACTGTCCCCCCCGGCAGAAGAGATTGAGAGGGCTCAACCGAGCACCAGCACCGCCGTGAGAGCCGAAGCAAGGCACTCTCACCCGGCGGACACAGCAGTGATGGTATACACGAATGCCGTCGCTGTCAAGCTGCCAGACTTCTGGCAAGAAGACCCCGCCTCGTGGTTTCAGCAAGCTGAAGCCCAGTTTACACTGGCGGGCATCACGGCTGACGATACCAAATTCTACCATATCGTCTCCAAACTCGACGCCGCCACTTTGAAGTGTGTGCGGAGCATGATGCGGCGGCCACCGGCCCGAGACAAATATGAGACGCTCAAAGCAACCATCGTGGCGAATTACGTCCCATCAGCGGAAGAGAGAGCCGAGAAGATCCTGGCGGTCTACGGCCACAGAGGGTGCAAACCTAAGGCCCTCATGGAGGATTTGCTACAGCTTAAAGAAGAGGACAATGACAACTTCCTCTTCCAATTTATATTCCTCAGCACACTGCCGCCACACATGAGAGGGACACTCGCCAACATGAAATGCAACAACCACCAAGACTTCCGCGCACTGGCCAATGAAGCTCATCGGCTCGTCAACGCCTGCAAGGAGCTGACACCCACAGTAGCATCCGCAGACCTCAACGCTGATGCCCGGAACCACGAGGAGCCACAACCCACTGAGCAGACCCAGCCCGCGGTGACAGCGACACGGCCAAAACGTAACAGACAGAGCGACGTCTGTTATTATCACCACCGCTTCGCCGAGAAAGCCCGCAAATGCGTTCCCCTCTGCAAATTTGCGATTTCGGGAAACGCCAAAGCCGAGAGCCGTTAACGGCAGCGGTTCTCGGCGAGAAGAATAAGCTGTTGTACGTGACGGATGGACACACAGGCAAGCAGTTCCTCATTGACACAGGAGCTCAGCTGAGTTTCGTCACGCCCTCCCACGCAGATCGAGCCACGGGCACCCGGGGCAACGGAGCCGTGGCAGCCAACGGCTCTAACATCGACACGTTCGGCGAAAAGAGCCTGCACCTCCTCATCCACGGCCACAACTACAGATGGACATTTGTTGTAGCGGCGGTGAGTTTTAACTTGTTAGGCGCAGATTTTTTGTGTGCGCATGGGTTATTAGTGGATCTAGCAAATAGGCGCTTGGTTAATGCACTATCCTTTGCTTCTATTCCATGCTCAGCTCGAGTTTCTCCACCACCTGTGCAGGCTAACGTCACCACGGCAGGAGGTAAGTTTGAGCAACTCCTCACCCAATTTCCAGCACTCACAATTCCCAAATTCTCAGCCACTGTGGCTAAACGCGGGGTTGAACACTTTATTCCCACAACGGGCCCACCCGTATTTGCCAAAGCTCGCTGCTTAGACGCGGCCAAGCTCAACATAGCACGGGACGAGTTTACGACCCTTGAAAAATTGGGCATTGTTAGACGCTTGAAGAGCCCTTGGGCCTCACCACTTCACATGGTTCCGAAATCCGACGGTTCTTGGAGACCGTGCGGAGATTACCGCAGATTAAACAACGCTACAGCGCATGACCGCTACCCAATTCCTCACATTCAAGATTTTTCACTACATCTGGCGGGTGCGCGCATTTTTTCAAAAATAGACTTAGTCCGCAGTTATCACCAAGTCCCAGTCTGAGCAGAGGACATTCCTAAAACAGCAGTAATAACCCCTTTCGGCCTTTTTGAATTTCTGCGAATGCCTTTTGGCCTCAAAGGCGCTGTTCAAACTTTTCAACGAATGATGGACGCGGTCTTACGCGACCTTCCTTTTGTCTTCGTCTACCTCGACGACATGCTGGTAGCCAGCTCCTCTGAGGAAGAACACGAGCAGCACCTCACTACGGTTTTTCAGAGGCTAGAAGAGCACGGGCTAATAATCAATCCAGCCAAATGCAAATTCGGCGTGTCACAAATTGATTTTTTAGGACACAAAGTCCCTCCGAAGGGGGCAGTTCCACTTCCAGACAAAGTTCACGCGATAGAAAGTTTCCCACGGCCACAGACGGTCAAATCGCTACAGGAATTTTTAGGGATGGTTAATTTTTACAACCGCTTCCTCCCCCACGCAGCTCAGCTCATGCAGCCCCTATATGACGCGCTCAGAAAAAAGAAAGCTTCCAACGCGGTCGAATGGACCCCGGAGCGCGAACGCGCCTTCGCGGAAGTAAAAAGCGCCCTAGCTAACGCCACATTGTTAGTTCACCCAGATCCCTTGGCCCACATCGCGCTAACCACAGACGCTTCGGACCTGGCTATAGGGGCAGTTGTAGAACAACTTGTCAGCGGGGTCTGGCAACCTTTAGCATTCTTTAGCAAATCGCTAAACCAAACTGAGCGTAAATACAGCACTTTTGACAGGGAGCTGCTAGCGCTTCATTTATCCATCCGCCACTTCCAGTTCTGGTTAGAAGGGTGGAGTTTCACGGCTTTTGTAGACCATAAACCGCTCACCTTTGCTATGGCTACAATTTCAGAACCATGGTCAGGCAGGCAACAAAGACAGCCAGCTGCGATTTCAGAGTTCACCACAGACATTCGACACGTGGCAGGCAAACTTAACGTGGTAGCAGACTGTCTCTCTCACGCTGTGACACCACCAGAGCGCGAGGAGACAGATTATACTGCCTCAGCAGCAGAACTCTTCACTAACGCAGACACATACGCAGCACCTATCCATGCAGGGATAGATTATGCAGCCATGGCGGAGGAACAAAGCGGTGACGCGGACGTGCGTGCACTCCAGTCTGGACCAACAGGGTTAAGGCTGGAGAAAAAGGGTTTACGCGACGGCGTGCCCCCCCTAATATGTGATGTTTCAACTGGCCGACCTCGCCTGTTAGTACCAGCTACATGGCGCCGCCGTATTTTCGACGCAATTCACTCCCTCGCGCACCCAGGTGTGCGTGCCTCGGTTAAAATGGTCGCCGAAAAGTTTGTGTGGCCAGGCCTGCGCAAAAACGTAAAAGAATGGGCAAAAACTTGCATTTCTTGTCAACGCGCCAAAATACACAGACACACAAAAGCCCGTCTGGAGCCTTTTCCAATCCCTGCTAGAAGGTTCGACCACGTTCATGTCGACCTCGTGGGGCCACTACCTTCCTCCCAAGGTTTCACACACCTGTTAACAATGATAGACCGCACCACGCGCTGGCCAGAGGCAGTCCCTCTAGCGGCAACCACAGCGGAGGAAGTCGCTCGCGTTTTTTTGACAAACTGGGTAGCACGTTTCGGCGTCCCATCGGACATCACGTCCGATAGGGGGCCTCAATTTGTCTCAGAGCTTTGGTCAGCCATGTCCAACAGCTTAGGGGCAACAATTCATCGCACCACCGCTTATCACCCTCAGGCTAATGGGTTATGCGAGCGTTTTCACAGGTCTTTAAAGGCTGCCCTCAGAGCCTCACTAACGGATACAAATTGGGTAAATAAACTCCCCTGGGTTTTATTGGGGTTGCGTGCTGCGCCTAAAGAGGATCTAGACACCTCTCCTGCAGAATTAGTTTTTGCACAACCTCTCAGGCTTCCAGGTGAATTTTTACCAGAGAACCCAGAGCCAGGGCACCTTCCAGTCCCAAGGTTTTTAGGCAGCAATGGACCGGACTCTCTCCCCGGTCCAGCTCATCACTCCTTCCCACGGGTTTTTGTCCCTCAAGCTTTAAAAAACGCTGAGTTCGTTTTTGTTAGGCATGAAGCTTTAAAACCAACTTTCTGCCCAGCATACGATGGGCCATTCAGAGTGCTGGAACATGGTGATAAACACTTTGTGCTTGATTTTGGGGATAGAAAAGAAACAGTCAGCATTGACAGACTTAAGCCTGCCTTCTTGTTGAAAGACGAGCCTGCACAGTTGGCGAGAGCACCTCGGCGGGGTAGACCCCCCAAGAGAAAAGACTCAGCCCCCCGGCAGGGAACAATTAACCACTCTCCTTCCCACACTGCAGATTCCTCACAAGAAGGTCCCAGCAGGGCGCCTAAACCAACCTACAGCAGTTTTGGGAGAAGATTAAAACCCAGACAGCACAGGGACTGATGCAAACCACTCCACAATTGTCACTAATTGTGCTGCAACAGTTTAGGACTGACTTATGATTTTACTATGCTGTTATGATTACCACTGAACTCTCTTAGGAGCATGGCTGCTGGAAAGTTTCTTCTGTGGCAAGAGATGTAACACTTAGTATGTCATAGTAATTATCTTAGACTGTGAACCTTTCTATTGTCCTTTCTTAGTTGTTTGGGGGGCCTGTGGTCTATATTAATCATATATTCCATAACCTACATATGTTGAAGCATGTGGAAATGTTTAGTAATTACATATGTAAAGCAACTTCACACCTCTGAAAGGACAAAGGCTCTCAACCGCCGAGTGAAGAACAAAGACGTTCCCAGACACTGCGGAGGAGACCGGAGGAGCCACCCTCACCCCCTAAGGCGAGGAGAGGAAATACCAAGACAATGGGGGGATTAAGATAATGAGGGATGTCAGCCTTTGTTATGCATGTCTTTTGTTATGTGCAAGTATAAAGCCAGTGAGCCGGAGACATTCGGTCTCTTTTTTCCTTCTGCCACTCTGCACTAGATGAGACTTGTTAGGAGAGCTGATTATTAAACTTTGGTTTATAAATCAAATCGCCTCATCATTTCAAGCTCTTCTACACACTGGACTTATTCTACGCAAACACTAAGGAGGCGTACACCTCATTACAACTCCCCCCACTCGGGAGATCGGATCACAACTTGGTTCATCTCCGGCCGGTGTACAAACCCCTAGTGCACAGACAACCTCCGGCCATGCGCACAGTGAAGTTATGGTCTGAGGAGGCAATGGACACTCTAAAGGGCTGTTTTGAAACCATCACCTGGGAGCAGCTCTGCGAGCCACATGGTGAGGACATCGATGGCCTCACTCACACCATCATGGACTACATCAACTTCTGTGTGGACGACACCGTTCCCACCAAGACCATACGGTGTTGCTCAAACAACAAACCCTGGATCAACCCTGAGATAAAAACACTTCTGAGAGAGAAGAAGAGGATCTTCAGGTCGGGGAACAGGGAGATGCTGAAGTCCGTACAGAGGGAGCTGAGGAGAAAGATCAGAGAAGGCAAGGACAGCTTCAGGAGGAAGATGGAGGACAAGCTGCAACAGAGCGGCATCAGCGGGGTCTGGAGAAACCTCAAAACCATCTCTGGGCTCCAGAATACCTCCCCCCAGGCCACGGGGGGCAGGGAGCAATCTGAATCTGTTTTTCAATAGGTTTAACCAACCGCCCTCCCCACTGACTGCACAACAACCACTGCTGCCTCTAAAGACATCAAGTCCTGCTGCCCACTCCCCACTCCACCAACACCCCCCCACTCCTAACACACAGCCCCCCAACCTGACCCTGACTAAGACCCAGGTGAGGACGGAGCTGAGAAAGATCAAGGCGAGGAAGGCCTCGGGACCGGACGGCATCAGTGCAAAGCTCCTCAAGTCCTGTGCAGACCAGCTGTGTGGGATTGTGGAGTACATCTTCAACCTGAGCCTGAAGATGGGGAGGGTACCACAGCTGTGGAAAACATCTTGTGTGGTACCTGTACCAAAGACTTCCCACCCCAAAGACCTGAACAGCTACAGACTAGTGGCCTTGACGTCCCACGCGATGAAGACCCTGGAGAGACTGCTTCTTGCTCACCTCCGCCCCCTGGTGGGACCAGCGATGGATCCACTCCAGTTCGCCTACCAGCATGGCATTGGGGTGGAAGATGCGGTGATCCTCCTCCTTCACCGTTCTCTGTCCCACCTGGAGAAGCCCGGGAATGCGGTGAGGATCATGTTCTTTGACTTCTCCAGTGCTTTCAACACCATCCAACCGATGATCCTGAAGGACAAGCTGCTGTGCGCAGGGGTGGACCAGCACCTGTCATCATGGATCCTGGACTACCTCACTAACCGGCCTCAGTTTGTGAGAACCCGGGACTGTGTCCAACATGATCATCGGTAGCACGGGGGCCCCCCAGGGAATGGTTTTGGCTCCCTTCCTGTTCACCCTTTATACTGCGGACTTCTCACACAACACGACGCACTGCCATCTACACATGTTCTCTGATGACTCTGCGATCGTTGGCCTCATCTCCAATGGAGATG
Source organism: Pholidichthys leucotaenia (assembly GCA_020510985.1). Lineage (NCBI taxonomy): Eukaryota > Metazoa > Chordata > Actinopteri > Cichliformes > Pholidichthyidae > Pholidichthys > Pholidichthys leucotaenia. Next base: position 419,008,492 of record CM035843.1, read on the forward strand.
AAGCTGAGTACAGAGGGCTTATCCAGGACTTCGTGGACTGGTGCCATCGGAACTGCCTCCAGATCAATGTGAGGAAAACTAAGGAGCTGGTGGTGGACTGCCGCAGGCAAGGACAACCCCTCACAGCACCAGTAAATATACAGGGAACAGACATCGAGATGGTGACATCCTATAAGTACCTGGGTGTTCATATGAACAATAAACTAGACTGGTCACACAATACTGACGCACTCTACAAGAAGGGACAGCGCAGGCTGTTCCTACTGAGGAGACTCAGGTCTTTTGGTGTACAAGGGGCACTGCTGAAGACATTCTATGACACGGTGGTGGCATCAGCCATCACTTTTGGAGTGGTCTGCTGGGGCAGTGGCATTACAGCAGCCGATAGGAAGAAACTGAACAAACTGATCAAGAAAGCTAGCTCTGTCCTGGGGCAGCGCCTTGACCCAGTGGAGGAGATAGGAGAGAGAAGGACGGTGGCTAAACTGTCATCTCTGCTGGAGTCCGAGTTCTACCCTATGCAGGACATACTGAATGCACTGAGGAGCTCATTTAGCAGCAGACTACATCATCCTAGGTGCACAACCGAGAGGTTTTGCAGGTCCTTTCTACCAACGGCTGTCAGACTGTACAACCTAAGCAGGGCTGCTCGCAGAGATAGCAAAAAGACGTGACAACCTAATAGTTTTGAATGCAAAAGATGCAATAGACTTACACAATGGTCCCCTCCGGCATACAACTAGGAAAATACCGGTCGCTATGGAGGGTGAGAATATGTATGGGTACATAGTCATACCATGTAGGATAACTAAGTAGACGGTTGTGCTGTTTCATCCCATCTAGCAACAATGCTCTGCACTGGGTGTGTTTATATACCTACATATTTATTCCATCTAGCTACAATGCTCAGCACTGTGTGTGTTTATATATCTACATATTTATTCCATCTAGCTACAATGCTCCGTACTGTGTGTGTTTATATATCTACATATTTATTCCATCTAGCTACAATGCTCCGTACTGTGTGTCTATATATATATATATATATATATATGCAGTGGGGCAAAAAAGTATTTAGTCAGCCACCAATTGTGCAAGTTCTCCCACTTAAAAGATGAGAGAGGTCTCCAATTTTCATCATAGGTATACCTCAACTATGAGAGACAAAATGAGAAAAAAAAAATCCAGAAAATCACATTGAAGGATTTTTAATGAATTAATTGGTAAATTCCTCGGTAAAATAAGTATTTGGTCACCTACAAACAAGTAAGATTTCTGGCTCTCACAGACCTGTAACTTCTTCTTTAAGAGGCTCCTCTGTCCTCCACTCGTTACCTGTACTAATGGCACCTGTTTGAACTCGTTATCAGTATAAAAGACACCTGTCCACAACCTCAAACAGTCAGACTCCAAACTCCACTATGGCCAAGACCAAAGAGCTGTCAAAGGATGCCAGAAACAAAATTGCAGACCTGCACCAGGCTGGGAAGACTGAATCTGCAATAGGTAAGCAGCTTGGTGTGAAGAAATCAACTGTGGGAGCAATTATTAGAAAATGGAAGACATACAAGACCACTGATAATCTCCCTCAATCTGGGGCTCCACGCAAGATCTCACCCCGTGGGGTCAAAATGAACACGAGAACAGTGAGCAAAAATCCCAGAACCACACGGGGGGACCTAGTGAATGACCTGCAGAGAGCTGGGATCAAAGTAACAAAGGCTACATCAGTAACACACTACGCCACCAGGGACTCAAATCCTGCAGTGCCGCACGTGTCCCCCTGCTTAAGCCAGTACATGTCCAGGCCCGTCTGAAGTTTGCTAGAGAGCATTTGGATGATCCAGAAGAGGATTGGGAGAATGTCATATGGTCAGATGAAACCAAAATAGAACTTTTTGGTAAAAACTCAACTTGTCGTGTTTGGAGGAGAAAGAACACCATACCTACTGTGAAGCATGGGGGTGAAAACATCATACTTTGGGGCTGTTTTTCTGCAAAGGGACCAGGACGACTGATCCATGTAAAGAAAAGAATGAATGGGGCCATGTATCGTGAGATTTTGAGTGAAAACCTCCTTCCATCAGCAAGGGCATTGAAGATGAAACGTGGCTGGGTCTTTCAGCATGACAATGATCCCAAACACACTGCCCGGGCAATGAAGGAGTGGCTTCGTAAGAAGCATTTCAAGGTCCTGGAGTGGCCTAGCCAGTCTCCAGATCTCAACCCCATAGAAAATCTTTGGAGGGAGTTGAAAGTCCGTGTTGCCCAGCGATAGCCCCAAAACATCACTGCTCTAGAGGAGATGTGCATGGAGGAATGGGCCAAAATACCAGCAACAGTGTGTGAAAACCTTGGGAAGACTTACAGAAAACGTTTGACCTCTGTCATTGCCAACAAGGGGTATATAACAAAGTATTGAGATGAACTTTTGTTATTGACCAAATACTTATTTTACCGAGGAATTTACCAATTAATTCATTAAAAATCCTTCAATGTGATTTTCTGGATTTTTTTTTCCTCATTTTGTCTCTCATAGTTGAGGTATACCTATGATGAAAACTGGAGACCTCTCTCATCTTTTAAGTGGAAGAACTTGCACAATTGGTGGCTGACTAAATACTTTTTTTCCCCACTGTATTTATGTTTATATGTAGGATTGAGTGGCAGCTGCTTCCGGCAGACTCCTGTGCGTCTGAGCAGCCCTATTTAGGGGCCGCACTTCTCACCCCAACTGGGGAAAGGCCTAGAAAAGGTGGCCTAAACATTGCCCACTCAGCACAGCACCCGGATAGGAAACCGCACCTGTCGGGACATTCCACTATGCGGTCGAAAAATAAAAACAATACCATTTAGAATTGCAGCATGGAACATAAGGACACTCCTGGATGCCAGTCCGGACAGACCACAGCGCAGAACAGCACTCGTTGCCAGCGAGCTGAAGCGTTACAATGTGGATGTGGCAGCACTCAGTGAGACACGACTCCTCGAGGAAGGCTCACTCAATGAAGTAGGAGAGGGTTATACATTCTTTTGGAAAGGATACCCCATTGGCGGTCAACTCCTTCATGGAGTTGGTTTTGCAATCAAGAACAGCCTCCTGCACAAGCTCACAGAATCACCAGTGGGTGTCAGTGAAAGGCTCATGACTCTTCGCATCCCCCTTGCAAAATGCAGGTATGTCACTTTGGTAAGTGCCTATGCACCAACTCTGTCATCGAACACTGAAGAGAAGGACCGCTTCTACCAGGCACTCGATGACATCCTCAGTCACATCCCGAAGGGTGACAAAATCATGCTGCTTGGTGATTTCAACGCAAGAGTCTGAAAGAACTTGCAAAACTGGAATGGTGTGATCGGTGCCCATGGCATTGGAAAAGTCAACCCCAATGGCATGAGACTTCTTAGTCTCTGTGCGGAACATGATCTTACCATCACTAACACAATCTTCCAACAAAAGAACAAATATAAGGCATCCTGGATGCATCCCAGGTCCAAACATTGGCACCTGATCGACTATGTGATCGTAAGGAGGGCTGACCTCAAGGACGTGCTCATCACAAGAGCTATGCGAGGGGCAGACTGCTGGACCGACCACTGCATGATTCTGTCAAAGGTCAGAATGCATGTTCGGCCCCTAGCTCGCCATGGTGGCCCAAAGAGGAAAACACTCCACTGTGCCAGACTCTCCAGCAGCGACATCTGTGACAACTTCCGTCGCTCCCTAGCTGAGAGGCTGGCAGGTATTGAACAACTGATCATCTCAGAGTCTGGGATGGATGAGAAGTGGACCGCTCTATCTACCATTCTCTTTGACACTGCAGCCCAAGCCAACGGTTTCAAAACCAAGAAACATCAGGACTGGTTTGACCAGAATGCTGGAGAGATCTTCACCCTCCTGGACAGAATGCACAGGGCACACAGAGCCACCTTGAACAACCCACAATCCCAATTCCATAAGAAGCAATGGCAAGCCCTTCGTTCTGAGGTCCAAACAACTCTCAGGAAACTGCAAGATGAGTGGTGGATCTCAAAGGCCAACGAAATCCAGACTCATGCTGATAGAAACGATATGCACAGTTTCTATGATGCAGTCAAAACCATCTACGGCCCCAGAAACTGCTCCCTGGCACCTGTGAGATCTGTTGATGGTTTTTCTTTAATCAAGGATCAGGCCATGATAGTGGAGCGGTGGGCTGAGCATTTTAACACTGTGCTTAACCAGCCCACCTCAGTGGACCCAACTGTCATTGCAGAGCTCCCTGAACATCCTACCTTGCCAGATCTCGACCTCCCCCCAACCTTTAAAGAAATCCTGCAAGCAGTAAAAATCCTGAAAAACAATAAATCCCCTGGACCTGATGGCATCCCAGCTGAACTTCTCAAGGAAGGAGGCTACCTCTGTACTTGGACACTGTATCTCTATATCTCAGAGGTGTGGAGATGAGAGTGTGTCCCACAACAGTGGAAAGACAGCAACATTGTGACCATCTACAAGAACAAAGGAGACAAAGCCATCTGCTCCAATAGTAGGGGTATCTCTCTGTTGGCTACTGCTGGAAAGGTCCTTGCCAAGGTCATGCTCCGCAGACTCATCTCTGCAATATCAGAGCGGGTCACCCCAGAGTCACAGTGTGGTTTTCGGAAGGACAGGGGAACAGTTGACATGATCTTTGTGACGCGTCAGCTCCAAGAGAAATGTTGGGAGCAGCATAAGGACCTGTTCATTGCCTTTGTCGACCTGTCAAAGGCATTTGACACAGTGAACAGGGAACTACTGTGGCAAGTCCTAAAGAGATTTGGGTGTCCACCCAAGTTTCTCACCATCCTTGCGCAGTTCCATTCTGGGATGATGGCCCAAGTGGTAGTGGGAAGGCACAGCTCAGAACCTTTTGGAGTGCAAACCGGAGTGAGGCAAGGCTGTGTGCTGGCCCCAGTTCTCTTCAACATCTTCCTTGTCTGTGTAACAACTCTGCTACGTAGGAGGGTGGAGAAACAAGCTGGAGTTACCATTGACTTCAGGCTTGATGGTAACCTGTTTAACATCAGGAGGCTACAGGCAACTTCCAAACTGACATCAGAGACCATCATTGAGCTACAGTACGCCGATGACTGTGCCCTGGTTGCTCATACACCAGACGCTCTACAAAACATCCTCTCGGCAGCTGTAACTGCATACACCAGAATGGGACTGACAATCAACACCCAGAAGACAGAGGTACTCTGTCAGTCCAGTACCGACCCCCCACAAAACCCAATAACCCTCACAGCAGCAGGGCAACAGCTGCTCACAGTGCCCACATTCAAATACCTGGGGAGCATAATATCTGACACCTGCTCAATGGATGACGAGATCCAGAACCGCCTCAAGCAAGCATCAGCATCTTTTGGTCGTCCAAGGAGAAGGGTTCTTCAGAACAGCAATCTCAAACTCCACACCAAAGTGCTGGTCTACAGAGCTGTATGTATCACCACCTTACTATATGGATGTGAGGCATGGACTATTTACAGCCGCCATCTGAGAAGTTTGGAGACCTTCCATGTAAGATGTCTCCAGAAGATCCTTGGCATCACTTGGAAGGACAGAGTGCCGCACACAGAAGTGCTGGAGAGAGCTGGCAGCTGTAGCGTGGAATCCATCATGGCCCAGCATCAACTCAGGTGGTTGAGGCATGTCATCTGGATACCCAGCCACAGACTCCCACGCAGAATCCTGTATGGTCAGTTACACCGTGGCCAACGCAGTGCTGGTGGGCAGAAGAAGCGCTTCAAAGATCAAATGAAGTCCATCCTGAAGAGATGTCAGATCAACCCCTCTTCACTGGAGGAACTCGCTTCCTGCCGAGACATCTGGCGCTTCCACTCCTCACAGGGAGTGGATTATATGGAGGAACAGCGCACACAACACCGGACAGCAAAGCGTGCAAAGAGGCATGCTCGCCAAGTCCCCCCTGCTCCCCCCAGCACCTCCTTCACATGCCCGGTCTGTAACCGAATCTGCAGATCCAGGATCGGACTATTCAAACACCAGCAGACTCACAAATAAAGAAGATGGTCATTATCGAATCGATGGACTACCAGAGAGACATATGTATACTTGCCGCTCTTGCTTCTTTTTTTTTTTTCTTGCCTTCTGATTGTTGCTCTGAGTGTTGCTATCCCTGTGCTGTTGCAATCCTGGAATTTCCCCATTGTGGGACTAATAAAGGCTTATCTTATCTTATCTTATCTTAAACTGGGCAGAGCAACAGTCTGAAAACAACCCAAATCCAAAAGGCTGGCCATTAAGCAAAACTGATGTTTTATATACCTCTCTCTGAACTGGGGCTGAGAGGGTACTGTAAGTCTTGGGACTGAACATAACAGAGAAGGCTTACTTTGCTTTGTAGCTGGACATGTGCACTGAGTGTGACCGATTTCATTGCACTGGTAGCAGCGTATATCTCGCCTAGAGAAAAAACGTGACTTTTTACTAATATTGTGTTTGCTATTTGTGAACTGATGAGAACTGGAATAAGGTCTAATTTGAGCTTGACCACCCCTTTCACCCCCGTTAGACTTACTTCGTGTGGTGAAGTAGCCGTCACGGCTGAAAGTAGGTCTTCTGCTCCCAGACCAGGCTGACAGGAAAACTTCTGCAAGCCGAGCAGCGCCCTCTGCAGTCTTTGGGTTCCGCTCTTGTATCCAGACTTCCAGTTTCGGGTCCACCACCTGCAGAAACTGCTCCAGAATCATCAGTTCAGAAATGTCTCTTATCGTTGAGGTCTCTGGTTTAACCCATTTATTAAACAGGTCTTTCAAACAAACATAAAGTTCATGAGGGGTTTCGTCCTGATGAACGTCCAGGGAACGAAACCTTCTTCTATAGGTGTCGACTGTTATTTCATATTTCATTAAAACTGCTTCTTTCACTTTTTCATAATCTTCTGTGTCTGCCATGTCCATAAGCACATAAGCACTACGTGCTTTACCTGTGAGCAGAGGAACCAGTTGAATAGCCCACTCTTCTTTTTGCCGGCGGCAGACGTAGCAATTCTTTCAAATGTTGCCAGATAATGTTCAATATCATCCTCGGGAGAGAGCGGGTTCAGCCTGGGCTTGCGGTGCGTGTGTGTTGTCCTCGGTTGCACCTGCAGCAGTAGCTCCTCCTGCGAACCGACCCGACTAGCCATCACCCTGGAGTCTTCACCCGAAGCGTCATTCTCACCACTGAGTTCAGCCCGGCTCTCACACCCCTCTCTCAACTCCATCACCTGTGCTTGTATCTGGCGAAACTGGTGCTGCATACTCCGCCATCTTTGCTCCTGAAGAGAGGCTTCTTCCTCTAATTGACGATCTCTGGATGTCTGTGAACAAACTAATGACTTCACCAAGCTTGTTAATTCTTCCAGCTTGTCCAGTCCGCTGGCCCCCTGCTCCTCAGTTGCCATACCTGATTCACAGTCCTCCAACTGCTCCTGTTTCTTCTTTGTGTTTCTTTTAGCCATTGCTTCTCCTGTACAGTGTTGTTACTCCTCAGCTTTTAACAACACTTTCCGCTTGTTCTTCTGACACTATTTATCATACTTTCCGCTTTTCTGGGGTCTCCCAGGCAAACTGGTCCTGGGTGAATGGCCCCAACAAGAACAGTCGAGTGGATCTCGATGAAAGAAGTTACATCAAGGACCCAGTGTACCCAAAGGAGGCACATGGGTCCCCCCTTCAGTGGGCTCACCCCCTGCAGGAGGGATCATGGTGCTATAACCTGGGCGGCAGCTCTGCTAGGACCACTGCCCTGAACCCCTGGATAAGTGGTAGAGGATGGATGGATGGATGGATGATACGTCAACTGAATGAAAAGTAACCAGCATTGACATTTCTCTCATAGTTAGCAGGTACTTCTTTAGATATTACAGGTCCTTAGAAGCTCCCAGAGACACTTGTTATAATCCTGGCAAAAAAGAAAAGAAATGTATGCTCACAGAATAAGATTCAGGTCAGCTCACCAAGGTAACAAGCAGACGAATACACTGCATGCTTGCTGTCAGGTAAAGAATGTTTAGTGTTTTAGATCATTTTATAAATTACTCCATTACTTATTAAAAATAACCAAGTAACATGTTACTTCATCTTAATTTGCATTACATTAATAAATTAAAAAAAATGGTAGCCCAATGTAAGCTCTAGTAACTTGACGCAGCAGCTGCCATAAACAATTTGCTGCAGTATTTGTCTTCGATCGGCCAGCATTCTTTCATCAGTGTGTTTCCAGGTCAGACAGCCCCAGCGAGTCACCTAATTGGAGTGGAGGGGCCCAACCTGTGTCAGTATGTGGATGGTCCTGTCACTGCAGGCAGAGCGTCTATGAGGCTCCACACGTTGGTGGTTCATCAGCTGCCATAAGGCTTACAGTGGGATTTATGAGGCATCAAAATCTAAGGTGAATGAATAATCTGGTGTAGTTGTTATTTTTTGCTGTCATGAATACAGATTCTTCTATTCTTCTTACTTCTGTTGTTGAACCTATGCAGTAATTAAAAGAAGCTTGATATAATAGACAGTGGGGTATTTTTCACATTAAGTCATATACCACAAAGAACTTAACTGTGATTATGTCTGTAAATAAAGATGCTAGGCATGTCCAAGCAAACACTGGAACCCTAGCTTCTACCAATACACATGAAGAGAACAATAAAAGCAAGTCACCACTCACATCAAAGGACAGTCCAACACTGCCCTCTAGTGGGAAAGAGGCACCATCAACGGACTGACAAGTGGTTCCCAACCTCCGGTCCAGGACCCTAGTGGGGGCTTTGCCAGAGATCGCAGGGGGTCACAAGGCTTTTTCTGCTCTGAGGTTGTGAAGCTGTGAAAATTATATTTGTGTCTATTAAAGAAAATACACTCATTTGGTTAAATTAGTCTGCATTAACCCATTTCTGTTCACATTACCGGAGTGGTGGTTCAGCTGGTAGAGCATCCGCCCCACACCCGGGAGGCAGGGGTTCAAATCCCGGCCGGGTTATGCCGAAGACCATATAAAAGTGGAACTTCCTGCCGTCCAGCTTGGTGCTCAGCAATAATGGAATAGAGGAGGGAAATTTGTGGCGGCAGCTTGCATGGCAGCGGCCCTCTGATTCTACACTTGGGGTGTGTGTGATTAACACAGTAGATAGGTAAAACACAATCTCGTTCTACTGTACATGATTGGTTGTACAGTTGAATGACAATAAGGGAGATTTAATTTAATCCCTAACTGTTTTAGTTGGGGAGTGACTTCCTCACCATCCTATAGAATTTCATGTGCAACAGCAGCTGTGAGGGTGGCATGAGCAGGTGAGCCATCCTCATCATCACTTTGGAAACCAGGGAGGAAGTCCACTATTCATGATTCATTTGCAGTGATATTTGCATTTTGTAAACAATATGTATCAGCAGTTGCTTACATGCATAATTAATATTTCTTCTCACTATTGTGAAACATCTCTGCAGCGGTCAAGTGTTGGGCAGGAGGTCGTTTGAAGGTCAGATATGTGCATACTCCAGCCAGGACCGCAAATCTGATGAGGACTATGGAAAGCCAAATGAGTCAAAAATCGTCAAGTTTAAATGCAAATTTTAATTAGTAGAACGCATTATATAAAATAAAAACGGCGTTCGATTACGCCACCTGGCATAATAATACCTGGTGCAAAAATGCAGCACGATATCTTTTACACCATGTGACGTGTTTTACGGCAGGTGACGCATTCTTACACCAGGTGGTGTAATTTACGTCACCTGGCATAAAACACGCCACCCAGTGTTTTTTTTTTAATTTTTTTTTTTATTTAAGTTTTTGTAAAGGGTATACATGTCATTACAGCATTGCATTGTTTACATTTTCATCACATGTTCCCTTTTTTTGTTTTTTGACAACATTGGAAAAATAATTATTACAACACCCTTTTTTAAGTGAAAGAAAAAGAGAAATTAAAGAAAGAACAAAAAAACAAAAAAACAAAAACAAAACAAGAAAAAAAAAACAAAAACAAAAGAGCAGAAAAAAAAATAAGAGTATCTGAGTAGCGTTGGAACAAAGAGCGGTGCCATTATTGAAATGGTATTTGTCAAAGATTAGATCTAATGGAAGACACATATGCGTTCCAGGGTTGCCAAAAGTTCAAGAACCCATCCATGTCCTGTCTCAGTGCGAATGTCAACTTTTCCATCGAATAAATGTCCTGAATCACGTTAATCCAATCTTCAGGTGTAGGACAGTCCTTCAACATCCATTTTTTTTGTTAGAGCTTTTTTACTTGCCAATATTAAAACAGTGAATAGGTATTTTTCTCCTCGTCTTTCCAGTGAGTCCGGTAGTAAACCCAAATACAAAGTTACAAAAGAAAAGGGAACTGTTATTTTGAATATTTTCCCCAATATTGTCTGTACCTTGGTCCAATATTGGTGGATAACTGGGCATGACCAAAACACATGAAAATGATTTGCAGTCTTTTCACCACACAAGTGCCAACAATTCAACCCCTTACGAGTAAATTTGTTTTGTGCAGGTGTTCTGAAAAATCTTACCAAATTTTTCCATCCAAATTCTCTCCACTGCAGGGATGAAGTACTTTTCCATTGCTGTTTATTTAGCTTTTCCCATATTTCCAGTTGTAAAGTGAAATTCCCCTCTTTTTCCCATCTCTCTTTTTTATATGATGTGTTGTCTCCTTTTAAGCCTTGAAGACCTTGATATATTTTAGAAATGTATCTGATCCCTGGGATCCCTTTATATGCCATTAAGAAGACCTTCAGAACACCTGACTGGGCCCTTTCCAAATCCTCCTTTTTAAGTATATTGTTTATGTGGTGTCTAAGCTGAAAGAACCTGTAAAGGTCTTGATTTATTAGACCTTGTTTTTTCAAATCTTCAAAACTTCATAAAGTTTGCCCTTTAAAAAAATCGTAATATTTTATCAGTCCGTTCTCTTTCCACTTTTTAAATCTAGTGTCTGTTTTATTAGGAGTAAAGTCTTGATCATAGGCAATCCATTGCAGTAATCGATAGGGTTCTTTAGTTTGATTCTCTCTGACTATCTTAAACCAAATTTTTAGCGGGGTCTCTATCCACGGGTTAGTGTTATTCAAAAGTTTAGGTAAGACATTGTTCCCTATTATCGCCTGTAGGGGGATGTCACTTGTTATTTGGCATTCCATCTCCTTCCATTGCACAGTGTAGACTGGGTTACATATCTCTACTAAAGTTTTAATTTGTGTGGCTTTAAAATAGTCCCTGATATTTGGCAGTGTGAGCCCACCTTTCACTTTGTTTAGCTGTAGGGTTCTATATCTGATTCTAGGTCTCTTGCCCTGCCATATGAATATTGAGATCCTTCTGTCCAGCTCCTGCCATGTTTTTTTTGGGAGGTTCTACCGGTATTGTTTGGAAAAGGTATAGAAGACGTGGAAGTATATTCATTTTGACTGCTTCAATTCTTTGTGCGGTACCCAAGAATGGTATCATATTCCATCTTGCTAGATCAGATTTTATTTTTGCCATCAGTGGATCATAGTTTAGTGTTATAATTTTGTTGAGTTGTTTTAGGATATTGACTCCCAGATATTTCATAGATTCCATCTCCCAGTTAGTTTTGAGTTTGCTTAGTAAATATTGATTTGGGTCACAGTTGAATGTTAAAATTTGGGTTTTATGCATGTTTAATTCGTACCCCGATAAATCTCCATACTCTGAAAAAACTGAGATTAGTTCTGGTAAAGAGGTGTCCGGCTGCCCCAGGTATATTAAGATGTCATCAGCAAAGAGTGCTATTTTATGTTCCTTCTGACCAAGTGTAATACCTTGAATTTTTTGATTCTGTCTTATCCATTGGCTCAGAGGTTCTATGAAGATTGCAAAGAGCAGTGGAGACAAGGGGCAGCCCTGACGACATCCTCTTTCCAGTTCAAAAGATGATGATAAATTACCGTTAATCCTTATTTTAGCTGTTGGTTTTTTATATAATGCCTGGATAGTTCTAATGAAGTTGTTATGAAAATTGAAACTGGATAAGATTCTATATAGGAAAGACCAGTCAACCGAATCAAATGCTTTTTCAGCATCTAATCCCAATATGGCTGCATTTAAATTATATTTTTTTATATGATGAATTATGTGTAAAGTGCGTCTAATGTTATCTTGTGTCTGTCTTTGTCTTATAAAACCTGTTTGGTCTAAATTAATTAAGTCTGTCAGTATATTTTCTAATCTTTTGGCAAAGATAGTGGTAAAAAGCTTATAGTCCTGATTTAACACACTGATTGGTCTGTAGTTGGAGCAGTCTAGTTTATCCTTTTCAGGTTTAGGTATGACTGCAATGACCCCTTCTCTCCAGGAAGCGGGGATTTCCCCTGTGTGGAGGACATAGTTAAATGTTTTCAGGAGGAGAGGAGATAGTTGCTGTTTAAAGGTTTTGTACCACTCTGCTGTAAAGCCATCTGCTCCTGGGGATTTGTTAGCTTTAAGTTTCATAATTGCTTTTTCTAATTCTTTAGGTTGTATTTCTGACAGTAGGGTTTTATTTTGTGACTCAGTAAGTTGGGGAAGATTTAAAGTGTACCTGTGGTGGTCGTGAAGGTGCATTTATCTTGAAAACATTATGAAAAAGTATTTCTTATTTTTGTAAGTAATTCTTGCCAGCCATATACCACCAGACATATATTCAGATAGGACCTTGGCCATGGGCAGCCAATGAAAACTGTGGGCGCAGCCATGACACATGCGGAAGTGACGTTACTTCGTTGACACACAAAAAACTACACTCAGCGTGTCACCCCCTTTCCCCGCGACTACGGTGCTGTTGTCCGTTGATTTTTTTTTATATTATGGCAGAATTTTTTGACTCTGAGGAAGAATTCAGGCGATATGGCTACATGTTTGAGCCAGAAAGGTCCTCTGATGGTGAAAGTGACACTGATTCGTCGGAGTCTTCTGATTCCTCGGCGGAAAATGCTGTGATAAACTGGCGGGCCGGCCGAGCCACTCGGGACAATGCAGACTGGTGCAAATGTGGCCATTGTGTTCGGCAAAAAACGGATGTTGAATGTTTCTGTTGCAAGGAATACCAACTGACAGTGACTTTATTGGAAGAAAACTCCGTGGAATGCGTGACACTGATCGACCATTTGCCAAGCTATGTCACTCACAGGCCGTCACTAGAGATGATGTTCATCTACAGCATGATACGCCGATTTGTGCGTGGACCCGCACCTGCTCATCTGTCAACTCGGTAAGCAAACCGTGCATGTATCTAATATACAATGCAACCTGTATTTACATATAAATATATGATATATAAATATATTTTACCTGTATTTAGGACCCACACTATAGTATCCACAGTGTTTGTCAAGGTGCTGGGTTTTTTGGGGGGGGCTACGGCGATACTTTCTCAGCGGCCTTCACGTCATGCAGGGGTTGGGTGCAAAGCAGGGTATTTTGTTGCAAATAAAATATTATCATATATATCTGGTTGTATATTATAAGAAGACTTCCTTAATATAAATGTACTTTATAATAGTTTTCACTATGGATAGCAGTGGCACAGTGTGCAAGAGGACTTTGTGATTAAATGGCCTTAAATGAGAAATATTTATGCATTCAATATGCATTGAATCAGATGATATGTGATATATTCAATCGATATATTGTTATTTTTGCAGGCAATACAGGCTAATGGCGTATCGAGCTTTCACGTTGTACTTGCACCGTGGACAGACACTGGGGCGACATGTCAGAAAGCCATTGCCTTCATGTTGTGTGGAGTACATCCATCAGCAGTTTCCTGATCCTTGGGGAAGATACGTTGGCTTCCAGGAATACAGACGCTCTCCCGAGGCTCAACACTGAAGATGCGTGTTCAACTAACTTGGTGGACGAACGTATGTTAACAATTACTGTATTGTCAATTTGTTAATTGGTCCGCTGTCAATATAACATTGATACAGTACAATGATAATTTGGTTCAATATATACAGGAAGACAGTGAATAAGGTTTTTTCATTATACTTCTACATTACTGTTCATTGTATCATCGTTCATTATTCTCCTCTAATAATATCTTACAATTTCATATTCAAAATGATTAGTCATCATCGGTTCATATTAAACCTGGAGTGCATGAATTCATTTTAATCATTTTATTTTTCTTTTAGCAAAATTCATATTGATTCACCAACATGGTCATATCCATCCATCCATCCTCTACCGCTTCATCGTGTTCGGGTCACGGTGGGTCCGGAGCCTATCCCAGCGTCTTTGGGCGAGAGGAACGGTCCACCATGAACAGATCGCCAGTCCATCGCAGGGCCAACACAGAGAGACAGTCAACCATTCACTGGCACAGTCATACCTAAGGACAATTTAGAATCCCCAGTTGATGCCAATTTACCTAACTTGCATTTTTTTGGTATAGTATTGTTCATATTCATCATATTGTTCATTTAGTAGTGTTTACACATTGTGATATGCCATCATCACTTTATACAACAGTTACTGAAACTGGTCATTTGATTGCTACACACGGACAGAATAAATGTGCATACTGATCTGAATTTTACAATGACATGTACAGTATGTGCTGCATAATGAATTTCACAGTAAAAATACCTAGCATCTAATAATAAAAATTCTTATATCAATATGATTGAAGTTGCATTTTAAGACAGGCTACGTGTAAGGGACTGGATATACTTTTTCATACTGTCGATATATCGTAACATATATTTGGCCCAAAAATGTCTATTTTTTAAACCTCATGAAAATGATTAGTTCCCCTATCTGATTCATATTAAAATTGAGACAATGTAACATGCCTTTTTCTTGAAAAAGAAAAAAATTCTATTTGGCCCAACACGTTTATAATACAAAATATGATACAGTTTTAAAATGACAATTCTATGTTACAATAATGAATTGCTGGAAATTGTTTGTCATAATCAAAAAAGCTTTATTGTGTTTATCTTTGCTCTAATGAACTGCATTCAAAACTCACATTATTATTGTGTACATTATATATATATATATATATATATATATATATATATATATATACACAATTCACAAATGGTCACAATTGTCAAATGTCAGTGAATGTTACTCATGAATGATGAATGTCTTTAAAGAAAATAAATCGGTCATATGGCATACAGTCTACTTGAATCTGTCAGTATGTTTTTGGATCAGTTCACATTTTTTAGGTGCTGGCACCTTAGCAATATTTTTTGCCTTGGGCCGCTCCACCTGTGGCAACTTTGTCCCTTTGGCCCTGGCACACAGCACTGCTTCTACCATTTCCTGTATATGTGTGTTTGCTGGCGACTCATAGACAGGCCTGGTCCTCCATGCACCAGACTGCTTTTTCCATTCAGGTTTGAACCTTGCTTCACCAGCTGACGCTGAACCTTGGCGTTGATTCATCACAATGGCTTGCTTCCGCCCCACATTACTGTTGTGTTGCAGCACTGCAAGCTGGGTTCTTGCAAGCATGCAAGGATAGTCAAACTCTTGTCTCTTGGGGCAGAACACCAAGAGAGATGAATGGTACGACTCTGACATAACGTTCGGCTCAGGAGACGCACACACACAGGCTCAGAGTAGTTCAAACTGTTTATTAACAACAGGGATGTTTGGGTGCGTGTCTGCGGAATGTTAATGTGTTGGTGGTGGCGTCTGCTTCGGACCCAGAGGCAGGAGACCGTTCAGCCGGCAACCCTATGGGAGAAATTGGACACAGGGTGATGAGCACACACCAACACAGGAGGAGAATAGGCGAGGGAGAGAAGCTTACTTGTTTGGGCAGATGACTGGCGCTTCAAGGATGGAAGCCCGGGAGACAGCCACCTGCAGGGCTCGGTGCAGCAGCGAGGAGAGACGAGGGACGGGGTTGTCCGCCGCCGAGGAATCCACCTGTGCACAGGGGAGCAGACTGGAGAGATGAGGTAAGTGAACTTCTTACCGGTAAAGAGGATGCTGAAGAGAGTGTGGTAGAAGTCCATGCAAGGAAAATGAAGTCTACGGCTTCAGGCCGAAGCTCAGGGCGAGGCGGCTTTTATCCTTCGCCGCTGACGAGTAGCAGGTGCGTGAGCAGGTGGCGCCGCTGATGAATGGCGCGGCGTGACAGTACTCCCCCCTCTAGCAGCGCCTCCTGGCGATGGCTTATCCGGGTGCGCTCGGTGGAAGTCCGCGATGAGCGATGGGTCCAACACAAACGACGGGGGCACCCACTGTCGATGCTCGGGCCCATAGCCCTCCCAGTCCACCAAGTATTGCAACCCACGACCCCGGCGCCGGGAGTCCAGGATGGAGGAGGCGGACCAGGCCGGATGGCCACCAATCATCCGGGGCGCGGGTTGCGCTGCAGGAGGAGGGCAAAGGGGGTCAGTAACCGCCAGTTTCACCTTCGACACGTGGAAAGTAGGATGAATGCGGAGGGAGGGGGGAATAGCCACGCGCACAGCCACCGGGTTGATGATCCGGGTGATGGGGTAGGGACCCATGAAGCGCTGTGCCAGCTTTCTCCTCTCGCCTTTTAGAGTGACGTCCTGGGTGGAAATGTAAACAAGCTGCCCAACTCTGTACGCCGGGGCAGGTCTCCTACGCCGGTCCGCCACAGTCCTGTTGCGCTCCGCTGTGCGCAATAGCGCATGGCGCGCGGCAGCCCAGGTGGAGCGGAACTGCCTGAGATGGGCCCTAACTGACGGGACAGTCACCTCACTCTCCTGCTCCGGAAACAGCGGGGGGTCGTAACCCAGGGACGCTTTGAAGGGGGACATCCCTGTAGCAGAAGAGCGAGCGGTGTTGTGGGCATATTCAACCCAGGCAAGATGGTTGCTCCAGGACGCGGGTTTGGATCTGGACACACAGCGGAGCGCAGCCTCCAGCTCCTGGTTGGTCCTCTCACACTGCCCGTTGGATTGGGGGTGATGGCCAGAGGAGAGGCTCACCTTGGCTCCGATGGCGTTGCAGAAAGACCTCCAAACCTCAGATGAAAACTGGGGGCCCCGGTCCGAGACCACGTCCACCGGAATCCCATGCAGCCTGACCACGTGTTGGACGAGGAGGTCCGCCGTCTCCAGGGCAGTAGGGAGGCCTCGCAGGGGGACGAAGTGCACGGCCTTGGAGAAGCGGTCCACGATGGTCAGGATGGTGTCATAGGAGTTGGAGATGGGGAGTCCGGTGACGAAATCCAGAGCGATGTGCGACCAGGGCCTGCCAGGGACGGGCAGGGGCTGGAGCAGACCCGCTGGAGGGGCATTTCCCGACTTGCAGGTGGCACAGATTGGGCAAGCCCGGGCGTAGCGGGCTGCATCCCTCCGCAGGCCTGGCCACCAAAAGGACCGTTGGAGGAGATCTATCATCCGGGAGGTGCCAGGGTGACAGGTGAGCTTGGAGGTGTGGAGCCAGTGGATGACCTCTCCTCGGACCGCGGATGGCACGAACAGCCTCCCCTCCGGTCCGCCGCCAGGGTCAGGTTCCACCTCCTGTGCCTTCCGGATCTTGCTCTCAATGTCCCACGAGATGGCTCCCACGACGCACGACCTGGGCAGGATGGAGTGGGGCGCCTCCTCCGACTCCACGGGGGCGAACTGCCTGGAGAGGGCGTCAGGCAGGACGTTCTTAGAGCCAGGCCTGAAGGTGATGGAAAATTGGAACCTGGCGAAGAACAGGGACCAGCGCGCCTGGCGGGCGTTCAGGCGCTTGGCAGACCGTAAGTATTCCAGGTTCTTGTGGTCCGTGAGGACCACAAACGGCAGGCTTGCCCCCTCCAACCAGTGGCGCCACTCCTGCAGGGCGAGCTTGATGGCCAAGAGCTCTCTGTCCCCCACATCGTAGTTTCTCTCCGCCGGGGACAAGCGCCGGGAGAAGAAAGCGCACGGTCGCTTGGCGCCATCGTCCGGTGACCGCTGGGACAGCACTGCTCCCACTCCCGTGTCCGAGGCGTCTACCTCTACAATGCACTGCAGCGCGGGGTCGACCTGGCGAAGGACCCGGGAGGAGGAGAATTCCGCCTTCAGCGCCTCAAAGGCGGCAGCGACCTCTTCGGTCCACCGGAACGGGACCTTCGGGGACGTGAGGCGGGTCAGTGGTCCCACGATGGCACTGAAGTTGGGGACAAAGCGGCGGTAGAAATTGGCGAAGCCAACAAATTGCTGCACCTGCTTCCGGGATGCAGGTGTAGGCCATTCCACCACCGCCTTTACCTTCTCTGGGTCGGGGAGCACCTTATCGTGGGCGATGATGAACCCCAGGAAGGACGTACTCCTGGCGTAAAATTCACACTTTTCTGCCTTAACGTACAGACGGTTCTCCAGCAGCCTCTGGAGGACCCGCCTCACGTGGACCTGGTGCTCATCCCTGGACTTGGAGAAGATGAGGATATCGTCCAGGTAGACGAACACGAAAAGGCCAATGAAGTCCCGGAGGACGTCATTAATGAGGCGCTGGAAGACTGCAGGAGCGTTGGTCAACCCGAACGGCATCACCAGATATTCAAAGTGGCCGTTCGGGGTACGGAAGGCCGTTTTCCACTCATCTCCCTCCCGGATCCGGACGAGGTGGTAAGCGCTGCGTAGGTCCAGTTTGGTGAACCAGGTCGCCCCCTGGAGGGAGTGGAAAGCAGTGTCCATGAGAGGCAGGGTGTAACGGTCCCTCTCCGTGATATTATTGAGGGCCCGGTAGTCGATACAAGGGCGGAGGGACCCATCCTTTTTCCCCACGAAGAAGAACCCTGCCCCCACGGGTGACGATGATGGGCGGATAATCCCAGCACTTAATGATTCCTTCAGGTAGGCGTTCATCGTCTCCTTCTCCGGCGCAGACAGGCTGTAAAGGCGACCAGAAGGTAAGGGAGCCCCCTGGCGGAGGTTGATGGCGCAGTCATAGGGCCGATGAGGGGGAAGAGACATAGCTTTCGCTTTGCTGAACACCATACCCAGGTCGTGAAATTCTGGGGGCACCAGAGACAGGTCCGGGGGTGCAGCGTCCGTCGCAGGGGGAGGAGCGGACGGAGAGCAGGCAGCGGACTGAAGGCAGGTGCCCATACAGAACGTACTCCATGCCGAGATCCCAGCTGATTTCCAATCCAGGACCGGATTGTGAAGGCGGAGCCAGGGATACCCCAGGATGACGGGCGACACAGAGTTGGGAAGGACGTAAAAGGTCATCTCCTCCCGGTGGTTTCCCGAGATGATGACCGGTAGGGGAACAGTTTGATGTGTCACTCTCCCGAGGGTGGCACGGGAGAGGTGGATCAGGGAGATGGGAGTGTTGAGTGCCTGGCAGCGGATGCCCAATCGGGTTGCCAGGCTTTGTGAAATGAAGCTGCCTTCTGCGCCCGAATCCACCAGTGCGTGGGTGAGGTGCCCAGTAGGGTTATGGCAGAAACGGATGGGCAGCTTCAATTGAGTAAGTGATCCTAACCGATTGACATCCGCGAGGCTTCCAACAGTGACTCGCGGACCCCACCGACTGGCTTTCCGTGGACAACGCTCCACGGTGTGTTGGTCGCCTCCGCAATACATGCAGAGGCCCAACTCACGGCGGCGTTGTTTCTCCACAGGGGAAAGTTTAGTCCAGCCCGTCACCATCGGCTCCGACTCCTCGGGGCGCGATGCTGGCGGCGCCGCCAGGGGGCGAGCTTGGAACAGGTGCGGCGAGGCTCCACGAGGGCGAGAAGAAGAAGACCTCCGCCCCGAGGAGCGCTCGCGCAGCCTGTTATCCAAACTTATCGCTAAGGATGTCAGCTCCGCTAGCGTCCCAGGGATATCCCGACCAGCCAGTTCATCCCTCAGATCACTATTGAGGCTGCGGAGGAACAGGCCACAGAGGGAGCGTTCCTCCCAGCCCAATTCCTCCGCCGCTACCCGGAAGTCGACCGAGTGGTCCGCTGCCGACCGGCTTCCCTGCTGGAGAGCGAGAAGCCGATCGACCTGGACCGTTTCGGTTTGTGAGTGGTCAAAGACCTCCAGAAAGCGCCTCACGAATTGGTCATAGGTGAGGGTGGCATAACTGGGCCTCGCCATTACGGCGTAGGTCCAGGTTAACGCACGCCCCTCCAGAAGATTCCCTATGTAACCAATTCGACTGTGATCCGAGGGAAAATCTCCGGGCACACGGTGGAACACGGACTCACACTGCATAATAAACCCCCGCGCTCCGCCGAGCTTACCGCTAAAGCGGGCGGGGGTCGGAATCGGCGTGAGCCGAACCGGTGCCACTGGAGCCGGCTGGACGGCCGCTGGAACAGCAGGAGCCGCGCCACCCTGGCGAGTCGGGAGGAACGGCTGTTGGGGATCCAAGCGGTTCAATCGGTTAGTCAGTTCTAATAATTGATTAAGAACCACCTGTTGCTGATAAACAATCTGATCCACCCGAGCCTCGAGGATGGTAAACCGGTGTGCGAGCCCGCCGTCCGCCGAGCCGCTCTGCTGAAGCCGTACTGACATAACGTTCGGCTCAGGAGACGCACACACACAGGCTCAGAGTAGTTCAAACTGTTTATTAACAACAGGGATGTTTGGGTGCGTGTCTGCGGAATGTTAATGTGTTGGTGGTGGCGTCTGCTTCGGACCCAGAGGCAGGAGACCGTTCAGCCGGCAACCCTATGGGAGAAATTGGACACAGGGTGATGAGCACACACCAACACAGGAGGAGAATAGGCGAGGGAGAGAAGCTTACTTGTTTGGGCAGATGACTGGCGCTTCAAGGATGGAAGCCCGGGAGACAGCCACCTGCAGGGCTCGGTGCAGCAGCGAGGAGAGACGAGGGACGGGGTTGTCCGCCGCCGAGGAATCCACCTGTGCACAGGGGAGCAGACTGGAGAGATGAGGTAAGTGAACTTCTTACCGGTAAAGAGGATGCTGAAGAGAGTGTGGTAGAAGTCCATGCAAGGAAAATGAAGTCTACGGCTTCAGGCCGAAGCTCAGGGCGAGGCGGCTTTTATCCTTCGCCGCTGACGAGTAGCAGGTGCGTGAGCAGGTGGCGCCGCTGATGAATGGCGCGGCGTGACAGACTCCAGCCTGCCTGTGTGACAAAACAAATGTAGCTGCCTGATATCCCGCAAAAACTTGGGTTCAAAAACAATGTCCTTCAATGCCTGAAGTGTGGCTCCCTTTAGCCACTTTTTCTTTTTCTGTTCCTGAGCTGAATATGGCTTATGTAGGCACTTGTGACATGACAAAAGCCACTCCATTCATGCTTGCCAGATACATGAAAGCAGATGCTGGTGAACAGCTCAACCAATTTGTCTGGGTTCTTGTCACAGTTTCTGCTGCTGAACCACACATGATTCACGAGACTTTTTACCCAAGGTGCCAGGTCTGCATGGCGCTTCTTTTTGCTCAAATCCAGCAACCTCTTGCGGAAGCCGTTGGCCATATGATACACATCAAATTGATGAGCAATTCCCTTCTCTGCATATTCCTTTTTTACAATAGATCTAATACCAATGTGCCTGTCTGTGGTAACGGTACTGACATTTATTTTATTTTCAAGGAGGCGATCAAGTGTTGCACAAAAGCCGAACTTTTCCATGGCCTGGGAGGAAGTTGTTTGTGTCACTTGCACAAGTTCAAAATCCAAAATGCGATTATCTGCTTGATTTATAAATGAATAAGTGCAATATTTTGCAGAAAATCCTGGGCTGTCACAACGACCGTCACCCCCTATCGTCAAACCTTCTTTCTTTTCTTTCAGTTCATTATGGATTAGTGCACGCTGGTGCAACCATGACTGGTTAACCACTGGTAGAAGCCAATGTTGCTGGACATCATAAAATGTTTTTTTCCGATTTAACCTCCAAGTTCATTACTTGTGCTAGACTAGCAAGTCTAGCATATGTCAATCCAGAAAACAATGTCGATGCACAGAGAAGCATATTTCCAGCAGGCACTTTACATCGCCCTTCCCCAATATATGTCTGACCTGACCAGGGTTGTTCTGCATGATTGCACAGGTATTGAATATGGTAGACTATGTTGCTGCCTGTCAATACTTTTCTCACACTACTAACAGGGCTTCGACAGGTACTGCATGATGTAAGGTTAACTAAAGTGTCTAGGCACGTATCAAACACTATGTATTTCTTGATTTTTATGATATCAGCATAATGATTAACATTACAATTATCTTGAGCACTACGTTCAGATTCAGTACTCGTATAAAGTGGGTCTGCACAACTTTCCTCCCGCCATGAAGTGTCCTTATCTTGTGGCTCATATGACTCAGAAACTTCCTCAACATATGTGATATCCATTTCAGAGGACAACACATCCACCATAGCTTTGGACTTGCCTTTTGAAGGCGTTGATGTGCATACTGGTACAAGGACATCATTTGTGGTCACTACCGTTACTTCCTTGGATGTACAAGGGTCTACTAAGGGGACCACAGCTGGAGGTTTTTCTATTCAATTCAATTCAATTCAACTTTATTTATATAGCGCCATTTCACAACAACAGTCATCTCATAGCACTATCAACTGTAGGGGGGAACCCCCACAGTTGCAGAAAGACCCCAGCAATCAGGCGATCCCCTGTGAGCAACCACTTGGCGACGGTGGAGAGGAAAAACTCCCTTTTAACAGGAAGAAACCTCCAGCAGAACCAGGCTCAGGGAGGGGCAGTCATCTGCTGCGACTGGCTGGGGGGGTGAGGGGATAGAGAAGAAGAAAAGAACAGACATGTAGAGAGCAAACAGCACAATGGGGACTCAATCTATGGGAGAGAACAAACAGATGTTAATGACCAGCAAAAAAAAAAAAATTTCATAGAGAGTGAGGAAAGGAGTGAGGCCCAGTGCATTACTGGAGGTCCCCCGGCTGACTAAACCTATTAGCAGCATAACTAAGGGAGGGTTCAGAAACACATGATCCCTCCCTAATTGTAGGCTATATCAAAAAGGTAGGTTTTAGCCCTATTCTTAAAAACAGAGATCGAGTCTGACTCCCGAATCCAGATTGGCAGCTGATTCCACAGGAGAGGAGCTTGATAGCTGAAGGCTCTGCCTCCCATTGTACTTTTGGAGATTCTAGGTATTACAAGTAATCCTGCATTTTGGGAGCATAGTGCTCTGTTAGGATAATACGGTAGTATCAGATCTTTTAAATAAAAAGGAGCCTGATTGTTTAGAGCTTTGTAAGTAAGAAGAAGGATTTTAAACTTAATTCTAAACTCTATGGGAAGCCAATGAAGGGAGGCCAGAACCGGAGAGATATGATCTCTCTTTCTAGTACCTGTTAAAACTCTTGCTGCAGCATTTTGGATCAGCTGAAGACTTTTTAAAGATGTTTTAGGACAGCCTGATAATAAAGAATTACAATAATCTAATCTCGAGCTAACAAAAGCGTGGATCAGTTTCTCAGCATCACTCTGAGACAAGATGCTCCTAATCTTGGCAATATTACGCAAATGATAGAAGGCAGTCTTAGAAACAAATTTAATATGTGAATTGAAGGACAAATCCTGATCAAAAATAACTCCAAGGTTCCTCACAGAGCTATTAAGAGAAAGAGTAACCGCATCCAAACTGAAAGCTTGATTTGGAAAGGAATTTCTAAGGTTTTTTGGACCAACAAGAATGACTTCAGTCTTATCTGAATTTAATAGCAGGAAATTACAAGTCATCCAAGCTTTGATTTCCTTAAGACAGGCTTCTAACTTGGCTAATTGATTACTATCATCTGGCTTCATTGACAGGTATAATTGTGTGTCATCTGCATAACAATGAAAATGTATACAGTGCTTTCTAATAATGTTGCCTAACGGAAGCATATATAAACTAAAAAGAGTAGGGCCTAGCACAGATCCCTGTGGAACTCCATGACTAAGCTTTGAGTTGAAAGAAAACTCATTATTTACATGAACAAACTGGAACCTATCAGATAAATAAGATCTAAACCATTGCAACGAAGTTCCATTAAGTCCGACATAGTGTTCTAATCTATCAAGTAGAATATTATGATCGATAGTATCAAAAGCTGCATTAAGGTCTAAAAGGACAAGTACAGAAACTAGTCCATTATCAGATGCAATGAGGAGGTCGTTAGTGACCTTCGCTAAGGCTGTTTCAGTACTATGATGGATTCTAAACCCAGATTGAAACTCTTCAAGTAAACCATTTCCCTGCAGGTGGTCAAATAATTGCGCAGCAACAACTCTTTGTAAGATTTTTGAAATGAAAGGGAGATTAGAGATTGGTCTATAATTAGCTAAAGCTCCTGGATCTAGCGTTGGCTTTTTGAGTAAGGGTTTAATTACAGCCGTTTTAAAAGCCTGCGGTACATGGCCTAAAGTTAATGAAGAATTGATTATATGAAGAATAAAGCTACCAATAAGTGGGAAGACTTCTTTAAATAACCTGGTAGGAATAGGGTCTAAAAGACAAGTTGAAGGTTTGGATGAGGAAACTATTTTGTTTAACTCACAAAGGTCGATTGGAGTAAACTCATCAAGACAGACATCAATAGAAGGAGTTGTAGTAGTTACAGTATTTAAGTTAACTGTGGGAAGAATCTACAGAACAATCTTCAGTAGACATGCCATGCGCAGACTGTTCTGGAGACTTTTCTGAAGGACAAAGTTCCATACATATGCATGATTCTTCTTCCCCACTTGCTGGCGTTGCAGCACAATATGAATGGTCGAGTTTCATGGCACGTTCATTAGCTAGCTGGTACATATGCACCCTAACTAATGGCGGCACAACAATAACATTTTGTCCTTCATCAAATACTTGCACAGGGTCTGTCTGCACCTCAGCATGGCATACCTGAAAGCACATATTTTGTATTAGAATTACAAAAAGTATTCAAATTTTCATGCAGAATCTACACACTGAACACCAACTTGATAATAGAAAGAACACTGACAGTAACACGTTTCAGCATCAGAAAAATTAGAATTGGTCAACTCAGTGAAAGAACCAAGCTAAAAATAAAATTATTACATGTATGGCTGTAGTTTATTTTCAAAATGCATGAACAATATTTGGTAATAATACAATGGAATATTTCACTATGAGCAGGGAATAACTCAGTTTCGACTGTAGAACTACATGTATATATAATAATTATGGCAGGGAATTATATCTGTATATATTTATGTGGATATACTTTCTTTATTTATTTTCTACTCATTTTGCTTTTGCATTTAATATGAACCATGATTTTGAAATAAACGTTTGAATTTGAACATGGAACCTACATTTTCTTGATACACTGGATCAGTTGAAGATGTGTTCTGATCTGTGCAATCCATCAGCTCTGTTGGGGGGGGAGGTGAAGATTGGGTTGCTGTAGCGTTCAGCTTGTCCTGTAGTACACTCTTTACCCACTGTAAAATAAAATAGCACATGTGTAGAAGAGCTTGGAATAACGAGGCGATGACATGCACTGTTACTCTAATGCATATATGAGGTGCAACATAACTATGCATTTTGGCCAATTTGGTGACAATAACATGCACACACACACACACAGGCGATCACAATACACCCTTATACTGTATGTCTCCCATGTAGAAGAGCTGGAAATAACGAGGCGGTTTTGTATCATAAAAGCAGGGTCTTTAATGAATAACTCTTCTATCTTGTCTCATCTGGTGCAGAGCTTGGCAGAAGGCAAAGAGGAAGAATTCTGCCCAGCTCGCTGGTTAAATACAGGCACACATCCAAGACATGCAAAACACAAGCTGAAATCCCCCGTTATCTAAATCCCCCATTAGTCCTGTTAACTCCTCCCTTCGTCTTGGGAGGTGATGGGAAAACCTCTCCTCGCCTTAGGGGGTGAAGGTGTGAAGTCTGTTACCGCTGCGTCCTGTGACGTCGTTGGTCTTCACACGGCGGTGAGATTCCTTTGTCCCTTTCAGAGGTGTGAAGTTCCTTTGTATATTCTGTCCCAAACATTTCCACATGCTCTAACAAATGTAGGTATGGAATATATGAGTAATATATACCACAGGCCCCCCAAACAACTATGAAAAGACACAGAAAGATTCACAGTCTAGGGTAATTACTAAGACATACTACGTGTTACAGCTGTTGCCACAGAAGAACTTTTAAGCAGCCATGCTCCTAAGAGAGTTCAGTGAAAACATAACAGCATAGTATAATCACAAGTCAGTCCTAAACTGTTGCGGCACAATTAGCGAAAAAAAAAAAATTGCAGAGTGGTGTAATCAGTCCTTGCGCAGTCTGGGTTTCAATCTTCTCCCAAAGCTGCTGTAGTTTGGTTTAGGCGTCCTGCTGGGACCTTCTTGTGAGGAATCTGCAGTGTGGGAAGGAGAGAGATTATCTGTTCCCTGCCTGGGGGCTGAGACTTTTTCCTTGGGGGGTCTACCTCGCCGAGGTGCTCGAGCCAGCTGTGCAGGTTCGTCTCTCAACAAGAAGGCAGGTTTGAGTCTGTCAATGCTGACCGTTTCATTTCTATCCCCATAATCAAGCACAAAGTGTTTGTCACCATTTTCCAGCACTCTGAACGGGCCATCGTATACTGGGCGTAACGTTGGTTTAAGGGCTTCATGCTTAACAAAAACAAACTCGGTATTTTTTAAAGTTTGAGGAACAAAAACTCGTGGAAAGGAGTGATGAACTGGACCGTAGAGAGAGTCCTGTCTGTTACTGCCTAAAAACCTTGGGACTGGGAGATGCCCTGGTTCCGGGTTTTCTGGTAAAAATTCACCTGGTAGTCTAATAGGCTGGGCAAAGACTAATTCTGCAGGGGAAGCGTCTAAATCCTCTTTAGGTGCCGCACGCAACCCCAATAAAACCCAGGGAAGTTTATTTACCCAATTTGTGTCCGTTAATGAGGCTCTGAGGGCGGCCTTTAGGGACCTGTGAAAACGCTCGCATAACCCATTAGCCTGAGGGTGATAAGCGGTGGTACGGTGAATTGTTGCCCCTAAACTGTTGGACATGGCTGACCAGAGCTCTGAGACAAATTGAGGTCCCCTATCTGACGTGATGTCTGATGGGACGCTGAAACGTGCCACCCAATTAGTTAGAAAAACGCGAGCGACTTCCTCCGCTGTAGTTGCCGCTAGAGGGACTGCCTCTGGCCAGCGCATGGTGCAGTCTATCATTGTTAGCAGGTGTGTGAAACCCTGGGAGGAAGGCAGCGGCCCCACGAGGTCGACATGAATGTGATCAAACCTTCTAGCAGGGATGGGAAAAGGCTCCAGAGGGGCTTTTGTGTGTTTGTGTACTTTGGCGCGCTGACAAGGAATGCAAGTTTTTGTCCATTCTTTTACGTTTTTGCGCAGGCCTGGCCACACAAACTTTTCGGCAACCATTTTGACCGAGGCGCGCACACCTGGATGCGCGAGGGAGTGAATTGCGTCGAAAATACGGCGGCGCCAAGCAGCCGGTACTAACGGGCGAGGTTGGCCGGTTGAAACATCGCATATTAGGGGGGGCACGCCGTCGCGCAACCCTTTTTTCTCCAGCCTTAACCCTGTTGGTCCAGACAGGAGCGCGCGCACGTCCGCATCACTACCTTGTTCTTCCGCCATGGCTGCATAATCTATCCCTTCATGGATAGGTGCTGCATATGTGTTTGCGTTAGAGAAAAGCTCAGCTGCTGAAGCAGTGTAATCTGTCTCCTCGTGCTCTGGCGGTGCCACAGCGCGAGAGAGACAGTCCGCAACTACGTTAAGTTTGCCCGCTACATGTCGAATGTCTGTGGTGAACTCTGAAATCGCAGCTAGCTGTCTTTGTTGTCTGCCCGACCAAGGTTCTGAAATTTTAGCCATAGCGAAAGTGAGCGGTTTATGGTCCACAAAAGCCGTGAAACTCCGCCCTTCTAACCAAAACTGGAAGTGGCGGATGGACAAATGGAGCGCCAGCAGCTCCCTGTCAAAAGTGCTGTATTTGCGTTCCATCGGGTTTAGCGATTTGCTAAAGAATGCTAAAGGTTGCCAGACCCCCTTGACAAGTTGCTCTACAACTGCCCCTATGGCCAAGTCTGAAGCATCTGTGGTTAGAGCAATGCGGGCCGAGGGATCTGGATGGACTAACATTGTGGCGTTAGCTAGGGCGTTTTTAACTTCCGCAAAAGCGCATTCGCGTTCTGGGGTCCATTCAACCGCGTTGGAAGCTTTCTTTTTTTTTGAGCGCGTCATACAGGGGTTGCATGAGCTGAGCTGCATGAGGGAGGAAACGGTTGTGAAAATTAACCATCCCCCAAAATTCCTGTAGCGATTTGACCGTTTGGGGCCGTGGAAAACCTTCTATCGCATGAATTTTGTCTGGAAGCGGAACTGCCCCTTTCGGGGAGACTCTATGTCCCAAAAAATCAATTTGCGATACGCCGAATTTGCATTTGGCTGGATTAATTATTAATCTGTGTTCTTCTAGCCTCTGAAAAACGGTAGTGAGATGCTGCTCGTGCTCTTCCTCAGAGGAGCTGGCTACCAGCATGTCATCGAGGTAGACGAAAACAAAGGGGAGGTCGCGTAAGACTGCGTCCATCATATGTTGAAAAGTCTGAGCAGCACCTTTGAGGCCGAAAGGCATTTGCAGGAATTCAAAAAGGCCGAAAGGGGTTATAACCGCTGTTTTAGGAATGTCTTCAGCTCGGACTGGGACTTGGTGATAACCGCGGACTAAGTCTATTTTTGAAAAAATGCGCGCACCCGCTAAATGTAGTGAAAAGTCCTGTATGTGAGGTATGGGGTAGCAGTCATGCGCTGTAGCGTTGTTTAATCTGCGGTAATCTCCGCACGGTCTCCAAGAACCATCGGATTTCGGAACCATGTGAAGCGGCGAAGCCCAAGGGCTCTTCGAGCGTCTAACAATGCCCAATTTTTCGAGAGCTGCAAACTCGTCCCTTGCTATGTTGAGCTTGGCTGCGTCTAAGCGGCGAGCTTTGGCAAAAACGGGAGGTCCCGTTGTTGGAATGAAGTGTTTAACCCCGTGTTTGGCTACAGTGGCTGAAAATTGGGGGATGTGAGTGCTGGAAATTGGGTGAGGAGTTGCTCAAACTTACCTCCTGCCGTGGTGACGTTGGCGCTGGCGTAAGTCAGATTCGCCACGGATGAGTCGCTTGAAGAACGCCTCATGTCCATACACGCGTCAAGGTCACCAGTGTAGAAGAGCTGGAAATAACGAGGCGGTTTTGTATCATAAAAGCAGGGTCTTTAATGAATAACTCTTCTATCTTGTCTCATCTGGTGCAGAGCTTGGCAGAAGGCAAAGAGGAAGAATTCTGCCCAGCTCGCTGGTTAAATACAGGCACACATCCAAGACATGCAAAACACAAGCTGAAATCCCCCGTTATCTAAATCCCCCATTAGTCCTGTTAACTCCTCCCTTCGTCTTGAGAGGTGATGGGAAAACCTCTCCTCGCCTTAGGGGGTGAAGGTGTGAAGTCTGTTACCGCCGCGTCCTGTGAGGTCGTTGGTCTTCACACGGCGGTGAGATTCCTTTGTCCCTTTCAGAGGTGTGAAGTTCCTTTGTATATTCTGTCCCAAACATTTCCACATGCTCTAACAAATGTAGGTATGGAATATATGAGTAATATATACCACACCCACTTATATCGACAGTTGAAATATTAATATATTAATTAATTATTAGATGAAATATTAATTAATATTAATTAATATACAGGTTAAATCCAAAAAATATTGTATTTTCATCTATTATCGTTTAGATCACAGCTTACCTTGTGATTGTTGCGCTTTTCCAGCCGGTATTGCCGTCCACTAGCAGGCTTGCCTGGTCTGTGAGCAAATAACGAGGGAACGGCATCACTTTTCAGACGAAGTCGACCTTTGTAACCAAGGAGCTTAGCCTGTAAATCTCCCTCGTAACACGAGGCTTCGAAGTGGTCCTCACACACAACGGAATTACGTCCGAAAGGAAACGTCTTCAGTGTGTGCCCTGTTCCGAGATTGTGCAACCACTTTTCCGCGACGATCTTACGAAACGGTGTGCTGGGTTTGGGTACAATAAAGAAGTGTTTATCTTTGTTTTTTCGCTTATTATTGAGACATCCGAAGGCCTTACATTCAGCCATTTTTTCGATATCGATATCCCAACTGCCAGTGCACAGCAGGCACTCCAGGGTCAGCCAATAGTGATCCAGATCGCGGTGTCAACGAAATTACGTCATAGGAAGCGTCCTTGCAGCCCATGTAGAGGCAAATATGGCTGCGAACATGTTTTGCTGGCATACCTGAACAAGCACATCAGCAATGGATTTATATCAAAGTGCCTTAAACTTGAATTTTACCTTGAAATTGAACTAGAAAGTGAGCCAGGGGCTCAATATAATATCTTTTTTTGCACGACCACCACAGGTGCACTTTAATGTATTTAGGAAGGCTTCGGATGCGTTTTTAGGTTTTTTGAGGGAGTACAAGTTCTTGTAGTAGTCTTGTGGTCTTTGTGACTAGAAAAGCGCTATATAAGTGCAGGTTAGTTAGTTAGTTAGTTAGTTAGTAGTTCTCGAAGCTTTTAAGAATTTCCTGAATTCTAAATTTTATTTCCTTTGATACTGGGTCTCTGATTTTGTAGATTGCTCTCTCCGTTTGTTGTTTCCTCAATTTATAGGCTAGTAATTTTGCCGATATGCTACCTGTTTCATAGTATTTTTGTTTCAGAAATGTAAGTTTCTTCTGGATTTCTATTGTGTAGATCTCATTTATTTGTTTTTTAATTTCCTTAATTTTGAGCGAGTCATTAGAATGAGTGTTGTCTTTGTGCTCTTTTTCTAGTTTCTTAAGTTCTGACTCTAATGTGGTTAGTTTTTCTTGTCTCGGTTTCTTTTGGATTGCCAGTTTTGCAATAATCTTTCCCCTTATTACAGCTTTGCATGCGTCCCACAGTATTAAAGGGGATACTTCTCCATTATCATTTTCTTCCAAATATCTGAGAATATCTGATTCCAATTCACCTTTCAGTGGACCTTTCAGCACATTTGAATTTAACCTCCAAGAAAATGTATTATTTGTGTATTTTTGGACACTTAAGTCCATGTAGATCGGACTGTGGTCAGAGAGATCCATCAGTCCTATTTTACATGTTTTTACTCTTCCAATGTCTCTATTAAACATAAAAAAATAGTCAGTCCTTGAGTAAGATGAATGTGGTGCTGAGTAAAATGTATAATCTTTTACACTGGGGTTGAATTCCCTCCACACGTCACAGATTCCCATTTCTTTTAGTAGCATCCGAGTTTTTCTACTTTGAGTGTTATTTTGATGTGGAGAATTACCTGATGCATCCCAGTATGGATTCAGTCTTAGATTGAAGTCTCCACCACATATCACCAAACCTTGGGCTTTAGTTATCATTAGGTCAAATACATTTTTATAAAATTTCCAGTTAGCCCCTGGGGGTGCATATACATTCAGCAGGGTGATATCTTCTCCCTCCAGCCGACCAAGTACCATGCTGAATCTTCCTTCTTTATCTTTGTGTTCTGATTTTTTTTCAAATATAATTTTGGCTGAGATCAATGTTGCAACCCCCCTCCTCCTCCCTGACTTATATGAGGATGAAGAGATCATTTTAAACCCTTGTCTATTAAGTTTAGTGTGCTCCACGTCTGTTAGGTGGGTTTCCTGTAAAAATATTATTCCTGCTTTGTCTTTTTTCATTTTGCCTAGAATCTTGGATCTTTTAACTGGATTCACGATCCCTTTTACATTATATGAGATTATTTTGGTTACACCCTGTTTCTCCATTGTGTTGTCTTATTTAGTATAACAGTGTGGTGATCCTCTTTTATGCTACTCAGAAACTGAAAGAACATTAAGAACATAAAAAACATTAAGAACATAGTATATAAAACTTTAAAACAAAAAACTGACGAAAGATCTTCCTGAGCTGAGGTCTTTTTAGTGACCTTAGAAGAGCCTTGATGGTGTGTTGGCTCTGAGGGAAATTCCTCAAACTCTGTTACGTGCTGAGGGCCCTCTCTTACTCCTGTAAGTTGTCCTATGTTTTTAACGTGAATTTCAGATCCCAGTCCGAACTTGTAATGATTTTCTTTTCTTTTCTTTTTTTTATGCCTATACCCTATGAAATTGTGTGCAACCTCCTACCACCATCATAGCAAACAGTCACGTTAATACAGTATTTGTTAGTGTGGAGAGATCATGTGGTTCATTGTCACATTTCTATTTTAAGAATTTTTTTTTTTAAATACTTATTTGTTTCTAATATTATGTCTATTCCATGAAATGTTTTACCACTTGATACTTGCTGATTCTGCATCTCCTTTAATGTTTATTACCTTGTAGGAGGGGGGTTGGATGCGCAGATTGACTAAAAATATCATTATTCCCTCCTGTAAACGCTTAGTTTTTCCTTATAGCTCTGGTGCTGGGTTTCCCGCTGCTGGCTCGTGGATTTTGAGGGTCTCTGTGTGGACCACGTTTGAGCCTTGATTCTTTCGATTGGGTCTGCTGTGGGTTTATACACCGTTACCGGGAGCCCTCTTCTCGCCATATCTGTGGTTGCTTCTTCCGCCGAGTTGTAGAGACACGTCTCATCTCCGTAAAACACCCGCAGCTTCGCCGGAAATGGAGTCTGAAAGCGCAGTTTCTTCTCTCGTAGTACCTTTTTAGCGTCGTTGTATTCCCGACGCTTTTTAAGGACCTCCGGGGAGTAGTCGTGCTCCATAAAAACTTTTCTCTCTTGGTGCATAAATCCTTTTTTCTGTCAAGCCAGTCTCACAACCTCTTCTTTTATTCTGGAGCTGGAGAACTTCACCACCACCGATCTTGGTGGCGTTTCCGCCGACGGCCTTGGGGCTAATGTACGGTGAGCCCTTTCTATCTTCAAGTCGGTGGATTGGGGAATTTCCAACTTCTCTCTCAGCATGGATTCCACGCATGCAGCCATTGTGGTGAAACCGTCCTCGACTCCTTCTTTCAGGCTATGAATTCTTATGTTGTCTCTCCTTAGTCTTCCTTCTTGGTCGGTTAGCTTAGCCTCCAGTCTTGACTGTCGTTTAAGTAAATCCAGCACGGTGTCTTCCAGCCCTTTTATTCTTTCTTCTGCTTCCATGATTCGGTCCTCAGCCTGGTCCACTCTGCTGTTTGTCCTTTTTATTTCGTCTTTAATTTCACGAAATTCGGCCCAACACTCTCGGCAAAATTGTCTTAGTTCTTGAAGTACCATTTTTAAGCTAACCTTGTTGCTAGCTTCATTCAGCTCCTCCGTTTCAGAGGATATGTCCTCCGGGTCAGATTCTTCGGCCGATGCGTGTCTTGGCCTGGTAAATGTCGATCTCTTCTGTTTTCCTTTAGGCATAATGACTTTGTCTTTTGATTTTCACTCTTCCAAAAATCCGTTAAATCTGATTTTAAAGTATTTTCATGGATCGGGTCTGGGAGCTTCAGCGTTAAGCTGCTATCACCATGGTGTCCAGACCGGAAGTCCACCCAGTGTTTTTTACATATTTTATGGTAAGTGTGGCTTATATTAATCATATATTCCATACCTACATATGTATAGACATATTAGAATGTTTAGTGATTACATATGTGGAATGACCTCACGCCTCAGAACAGGACAAGAGGTCTCAACCACCGGCGAGGATCAAAGAACAGACTGAGTCGCAGCGGTGGAGACCGGATCGAACTTCCTGACCACCCAGGGTCAGGTGGAGGAGATGGAGGACAATGGAGGGGGATTATGTTAATGCGGGATGTCAGCTTTGATATGCAATGTCTTTTGTTGAGTGTGGGTATAAGTATGAAGGTCTGACTGCGCTCGACCTCTTGATTCTGCTTCTGCATCGAGATGAGACATGTTTGGGAGGTGAAGCTGATAATAAATCTTGATTTATAAAATCACATCGCTTCTTCATTTCAAGCTCCCTACACTGGTGACCAGACGTGAGGATGGAACAGAGACGTTCTCCCACGACGAACTCATCGGAGGCGACCCAGGCAAGCGCCGTCACCCATGCAGACAGGGGAACGGATGGAAGACGTTCCCCCACGGCAGAATCCACAGAGAGAGCTCGACCGAGCACCATCCCCAGCTCCGCCGTGAGGACAGAAGAAAGGCGTCCTCACCCGGTGGACACATCAGAGACGGCCCACACAAGCGCTGTCACCATCAAGCTGCCAGAGTTCTGGCAAAACGACCCGAGCTCGTGGTTCCAGCAAGCTGAGGCTCAGTTTGCACTGGCGGGCATAACGGCGGACGAGACGAAATTTTACCACATCGTCGCCAAACTTGACGCCGCCACGTCAAGATGCGCGTGGAGCATAATTCAACAACCGCCCGCCCACGACAAATACAGAGAATTAAAGGCGACCATCATAGAGAACTTCGTCCCCTCAGCCGAGGAGAGAGCGGAGAAGATTCTGGCGATCTACGGCCACAGAGGATGCAGACCAAAGGCCCTCATGGAGGACATGCTGCAGCTTAAGGAAGCAGACAACAACAACTTCCTTTTCCAGCATATCTTCCTCAGCACTCTGCCGCCACACATGAGAGGGACACTGGCCAACATGCGGTGCAACACCCAGCAGGACTTCCGCGCACTGGCCCGAGAAGTGCAGCGGCTCATCAATGCCTGCGGCAAACAGATGACCACAGCAGCATCTGCAGATCTCAGCGCGGAAGCCCAGAGCAGCGGAGAACCGCAGACAACGGAGCAGAGCCCGCCCACCATGGCAGCGACACGACCAAGGCGCAGCAGGCGGAACGACCTCTGCTATTATCATCAGTGTTTCGCTGAGAGGGCGTACAAATGTGTGCCCCCCTGCAATTTCAAAAACTCGGGTAACGCCAAAGCCAGGAAAACGTTAGCAGCTACGGCTCTCGGCGAGACGAATAAGCTGCTTTATGTGACTGACGGACACACCGGGAGACAGTTCCTTATCGACACCGGAGCTCAGGTGAGCTTCATCACCCCTTCCAACGCAGACCGGGCCATGGGACCCCGGGGAAACGGAGCGATGGCAGCCAACGGCTCGACCATCGACACCTTCGGTGAAAGGAACCTGCCTCTTTGCATTCACGGCCGCAACTATAGATGGACGTTTATTATAGCGGCGGTGAGTTTTAACTTGTTGGGTGCTGATTTTTTGTGTGCACATGGGTTGTTAGTCGATCTTGCAAATAGACGCTTGGTTAATGCACTATCATTTTCTTCTATCCCCTGCTCAGCTCGTGTTTCTCCACCACCCATGCAGGCCAGCGTCACCACAGCAGGAGGTAAGTTTGACCAACTCCTCACCCAATTTCCAGCACTCACAGTTCCCAAATTTTCAGCAACAGTAGCGAAACACAGGGTTGAACACTTCATCCCCACAACAGGCCCACCCGTGTTTGCCAAAGCTCGGCGCTTAGACGCGACCAAGCTTGCCATAGCACGTGACGAGTTTGCCAGCCTAGAAAAATTAGGCATTATTAGGCGCTCAAAAAGCCCCTGGGCATCGCCACTCCACATGGTCCCGAAAACCGACAGTTCTTGGAGACCTTGCGGCGATTACTGCATATTAAACAATGCGACAGCGCATGACCGCTACCCAATTCCTCACATCCAAGATTTTTCACTACATCTGGCGGGTGCGCGCATTTTTTCTAAAATAGACCTGGTCCGCGGCTATCACCAAGTCCCCGTTCGAGCGGAAGACATTCCTAAAACGGCTGTAATAACCCCTTTTGGTCTTTTTGAATTTTTGCGAATGCCGTTTGGCCTCAAAGGCGCTGCTCAAACTTTTCAGCGTATGATGGACGCTGTATTACGCGACCTCCCCTTCGTGTTCGTCTACCTCGACGATAGGCTGGTAGTCAGCCTGTCAGAGGAAGAACACGAACAACACCTTACTACAGCAGATTCGGGAGAAGATTAAAACCCAGACGGCACAGGGACTGATGCAAAATTGACAAAGAGTTGTTAACTATGTTATCAGATTGTGCCGTGACAGTTTTAAGGCTGATTTGTGATATTACTATACTGTTGTTGTTACCACTGAATCTTCTACAGGATCATGACTGCTGGAAAGATTTTTTCCTTGTTTTCCCTGTAAGATGTTTAACAGTATAATATGTCATAGAGATTATCTTAAACTGTAAACTTAATTTGATTGTCCTTTTCTTAGTCGTTTGGGGGGGGGCTGTGGCTTATATTAATCATATATTCCATACCTACATATGTATAGACATATTAGAATGTTTAGTGATTACATATGTGGAATGACCTCACGCCTCAGAACAGGACAAGAGGTCTCAACCACCGGCGAGGATCAAAGAACAGACTGAGTCACAGCGGTGGAGACCGGATCGAACTTCCTGACCACCCAGGGTCAGGTGGAGGAGATGGAGGACAATGGAGGGGGATTTTGTTAATGCGGGATGTCAGCTTTGATATGCAATGTCTTTTGTTGAGTGTGGGTATAAGTATGAAGGTCTGACTGCGCTCGACCTCTTGATTCTGCTTCTGCATCGAGATGAGACATGTTTGGGAGGTGAAGCTGATAATAAATCTTGATTTATAAAATCACATTGTTTCTTCATTTCAAGCTCCCTACAGTAAGTAGGCATGCCTGATTTCTCCGGAGCCAACAGATTCAAAGGTGTTTCATTCAATCAGCTCTCTGTAGAGGCAGACAAGTCTAAAAAGATCCCTGATTGTGTGACTAAATAGCGTGTATTCTACTTGCATTCAGTCATAGGTTCATACTGTCGGTTTAAGCTCACCTGACATTTTGAAAGCATGTCACCAGGTGTTAGTGAATAAAATATAAACTTGTCTGCAGTTTCATGTGTTGACAAATAGTGTAGTGGGTTTAACGTTTCTTTTGGTACATTAAGCACTGTCAAGAGCTGAATTCCCACCTTGGCCTTTTCCTTACAATTTTTGTAATTATCAAGCACATTCTAAAAATCATATTTTAAGTAAATAGTTTTAACAAAATCTTGTCATTTGAACCTATACTTTAATTAATTATGTGCAGCCATAAATTGACATAACCCCCCAAATACAATTACCTGATCTATTGCTGTGATTTTTTTTGCTTTGTAATGATAATAATAATAATAATAATAATAATAATAATAATAATAATAATAATAATAATAATAATAAGTTTATTTATAGAGCACCTTTCACAGACAGAGTCACAAAGTGCTTAACATGGTAAAAAACAAAATAAAAACACAAGCAAATAAAACATAAAAAAAAGTAGACAGTAAAAGCACATAAAAATACAATCGGCACATAGTTAAAAAGCCAGGCTAAAAAGGTGGGTCTTTAGTTGCTTCTTAAAAACACCAATGGAAGGTGCAAATCTAAGCTCAAAAGGCAAGGAGTTCCACAGTCTGGGAGCAACAGCAGCAAAGCCTCTATCGCCTTTGGTTCTGAGCGTAGTACTAGGGACTACCAATAGATTCTGATGAGAAGACCTGAGAGACCTGCTGGGCTGGTATAGAGAGAGCAGGTCACTAATATAAAAAGGTGCCTCTTCATGAATGGCTTTGTAAGTAAGAACAAGAACTTTAAAATCAATTCTATAATTTACAGGAAGCCAATGCAAGGAGGCCAAAACAGGAGTGATATGTCAGAATCTACTGGACCTAGTTAGTAATCTTGCAGCAGCGTTCTGGACTAACTGTAGGCGGTGTAAAGAGGATTTACTAAGACATGTAAAAAGAGCATTACAGTAGTCCAAACGTGAAGAAACAAAGGCATGAATAATGATTTCTAACTGAGTGTAGGAAACCAATGACCTAATTTTGGATATATTCCTAAGGTGGAAAAAACAACTCCGGGTCAGAGATTTGACATGCTGATCAAAACTCATCGATTGATCGAAAATGACACCAAGATTTTTTAGATTAGACCGTATGTTAGAGCTTAATGAACCAATGCTATTAACCAACTTAGGAATTAGATTATCAGGTGCTACAATAAGGACTTCAGTTTTATCAGCATTAAGTTGCAAAAAGTTACTAGACATCCAGTCCTCAATTGCAGACAGACAATCATGAATAATTTTTAAATTGTCAACATGATCAGGCTTAAAAGAGAAAAGTAGCTGTAAATCATCAGCGTAGCAGTGATAAGACACACCTTTAAATTTGCTGATAATAGAACCAAGTGGCAGCATATAAGATAAGATAAGATAAGATAAGATAAGATAAGATAAGCCTTTATTAGTCCCACATATATAGGGCAAATAAAAGTGGACCCAGAATAGAACCCTGAGGCACCCAACAGGTTAAAGGAGCAGAGTCAGATGAATAAGAGCCAACAGCCACAGAAAAACTCCTACCAGAAAGGTAGGAGAAAAACCAATCCAGAGCTTTTCCAGAAATACCTACCCAATCTCTAAGCCTTTGTAACAAAAATAAAATGATCAATAGTATCAAATGCTGCAGTAAGATCTAATAACACTAAAACAGAGCATTTGCCAGAGTCTGATGACATTAAAATATCATTTGACACCCTGAGAAGAGCGGTCTCTGTCGAGTGTTTCTGACGAAAGCCTGACTGAAATTTGTTGAAAATATTGTGTTCAATCAGAAAGTCAGTGAGCTGCTTGGCAACAACTTTTTCTAAAAGCTTAGAAATAAAAGGAAGCTTAGAAATAGCTTGTAAATAGTCAATTTTGTGAGTATTTATTAAAAATGTTTAATTTTATTTAAAATGAACAAATATGTAGCTTAGTTTGCATGCTGTGGTTTGATAATTTCAGTAAATGGGATAGACATTCTGACCTTTTGTTTTACCAACAAAAAGTTGGTAAAACTCAAATTAAACATGAAGCCTCTAAACTGAACGATTTGGCCTCTGTTCCTCCTCATAATTTAAAAATTAAATGTGGTTTGTTAAATATTAGGTCTCAAACTCCCAAGTCTCTGCTAGTCAATGATCTGTTAATTGATCATCAGATTGATTTAATATCCCTTACAGAGACTTGATTAGGGCAAGAGGATTATGTTGGTTTAAAAGAATCAATTTCCTCTGGTTATTTAAACTGTCAAAATCTCAGAAGTTCTGGTCGTGGAGGAGGAGTAGCAACAATTTACCATCCCAAATTACTAGTTAATCCATCCATCCATCCATCCATCCATCCATCTTCTACCGCTTTTCTGGAGGTCCGGGTTGCGGAGGCAGAAGTTCAAGCAGAGAAGCCCAGACTTCCCTTTCCCCAGCCACCTGCTCCAGCTCTTCAGAGAGGATACCAAGGCGTTCCAAGACCAGCTGGGAGACACAGTCTTTCCACCGAGTCCTGGGTCTGCCCCGGGGTCTCCTCCCAGTGAGACGTGTCCGAAACACCTCAAGTGGGAGGCGTCCAGGAGGCATCCTAATCAGATGCCCATACCACCTCAACTGACTCCTTTCAATGTGGAGAAGCAGCGGTTCTACTCTGAGCCTCTCCCGGATGACTGAGCTCCTCACCCTATCTCTGAGGGTGAGTCCAGCAATCCTATGGAGAAAGCTCATTTCAGCCGCTTGTATCCGCAATCTTGTTCTTTCAGTCATTAACCAAAGCTCGTGACCATAGGTGAGAGTAGGGACGTAGATTGAGTGGTAAATTGACAGCTTTGCCTTAGAACTAAGCTCCCTCTTCACCACAACAGACTGGTACAATGTCCGCATCACTGCAGATGCTGCTCCAATCCGTCTGTCAATCTCTCGCTCCATTTTCCCCTCACTCGTGAACAAGACCCCAAGATACTTAAACTCCTCCACTTGGGGCAGGAGCCTATCCCCAACCCAGAGAGGACAATCCACCTTTTTCTGGCTGAGGACCATGGACTCGGACTTGGAGGTGCTGATTCTCATCCCAGCCGCTTCACACTCAGCGGCAAACCGTCCCAGCAAGAGCTGTAGGTCATTGCTGGATGAAGCCAACAGGACAACATCATCTGCAAACAACGGAGATGAGATCCTGTGGTCACCAAGCATGACACCCTCCATTCCCTGGCTGCGCCTAGAAATCCTGTCCATAAACATTATGAACAGGATCGGTGACAAAGGGCAGCCCTGGCAATGTCCAACTCTCACTGGGAATGTCTCCGACCGAGTGTTGGCAATACGAACCAAACTCTCACAACAGTCGTACAGAGACCGAATAGCTCATAGCAACAAGCCCGATACCCCATACTCCCGAAGCACCCCCCACAAAAAACCACGAGGGACGCGGTCAAATGCCTTCTCCAAGTCCACAAAACACATGTAAACTGGTTGGGCAAACTCCCACGAACCCTCGAGAATTCTCGAGAGAGTAAAGAGCTGGTCCGATGTGCCACGGCCAGGACGAAAACCACATTGCTCCTCCTGAATCCGAGGTTCGACCAACGGCCGGACTCTCCTCTCCAGTACCTTGGCATAGACCTTCCCAGGGAGGCTGAGGAGTGTGATTCCTCTAAAGTTGGAGCACACCCTCCGGTCCCCTTTTTTGAAGAGAGGAACCACCACCCCGGTTTGCCATACCAAAGGCACTGCCCCTTACTAGTTAATGTAAAGCAAAAAAGAAGTTATAATTCCTTTGAGGGCCTGGTCCTCAGTATCGGGCATTTTAGCAATTTTAGGCTAAACCCAATTTTATTTGCCATAGTTTATCGTCCTCCATCAACCTTATCAGAGTTTTTATCTGAATTTGCCGAATTCTTAGCTGGTTTAGTGCTGAAATCAGATAGAATAATTATAGTAGAGGACTTTAATATACCGTATTTTTTTGGACTATAAGGCGCACTTAAAATCCTTTAATTTTCTCAAAAATCGACAGTGCGCTTTATAATCCGGTGCGCCTTATGTATTAATTCTGGTTGTGCTTACTGACCTCGAACCGATTTTATGTGGTACACGGCGCTCAAAAATCTGTCAAAAATGTTTTAGTACGACTTTGGTAAGCTACGAAGCCGAACTGCTTGAGGGATTTTCGGAGCATTACGTTAGTCAGGAGCCTCACGGAGTAATATGTGCTTCAACATAATGGCTGGATGGCTTTTTCCACAAATCTCCATCCCTATTGATCTGCCACTCCATGCGCGTCCATCTCACCGATACCTTCAAAACCCAAGTGAAGCAAACTAATTCGGAGCTTGCCATCATTCCGGGTGGATTAACCAAAGAACTCCAACCGCTATATTGGTGTCAACAGGTCGTTCAAAGTTAAATTGCTAGTGAGTTACGCCACTATTTGCCAATGGATCGTGGATCGAAACTGCTCCTGATTAGCTGTAATTAATATTCAAAAATGATATTTTCGGGACGAAAGAATTCAAGCGTCCCGGCATTTGTTTGCATTGTTTACTTCTCGGGGCTGCCGCTGGACAGCGAGCCGTATCGATTACTGAGCGAGTATCCTGGCGATGTAAACAGCCAAGGACCAAAAACGTACTGTAACATCGGGGCCATGTTAAGGGGGGCAGGGATTTCCCAGCATGCTTTGCCAGTTTGAAACGTTACTGTGTGTGTGTATTAAATGTGTTATTACTGAGTTATACTGCTTTGTCATT
Source organism: Pholidichthys leucotaenia (assembly GCA_020510985.1). NCBI lineage: Eukaryota > Metazoa > Chordata > Actinopteri > Cichliformes > Pholidichthyidae > Pholidichthys > Pholidichthys leucotaenia. The sequence continues at coordinate 419,049,944 of CM035843.1, forward strand.
ATAACTGCGTTATAATGACCCAGCAGTGTCTAGCAGGATTAGGGCAAGATGTATCATGTGTGTGTAACCATGATTGAAACGGAGGTCTGGGAGAATGACCTCCCCTCCTCTCTGTGCTCAGAAGTAAGTTGGGGTCGGGGGTGTGTAAATAAAGCCTGTTCGTCACAACCATCTTGCTCCTCTTTCTTTGTGTGAATCCCGCAAAAGTCACACTGGTGTCAGGAGTGGGGATGGAGCAAGACGAGGATCCAGGCGGAGGTCCAACGGCTAGAGCGGTTCATCGCTCGGCTGGGAACGGAGCGTAGAGCTGAGACGCCGGCCCCTGGAGTGGATCGCAGCGATGGACGGAGCAGCGGACTCGATGGGACTGCTCTGCCTTTTTCAAGGCAGAACGGGCCGAGCAAAGCAAACCAGCCCTGTTTCCCGCCCTTTTCAAGGCAGGACGGGTTGGCGATTCCAGAGCAATTAGGAGCGGCGATCGACCCGGAGATGACCGTCCCATCCGTCCAGCAGCGGGCCAAGATTCTCCGCTACAACGGCGAGAACCTGTTGGATGACCACCTGGCCCAGGTCGAGTTGGCTGCCGCGCTGAACGACTGGTCATCGGAGGAAACCACCGTGCTGAGAGCGAGTGGGAGGAGGAGCTACGGCAGACCGCGGAAGAGACAGCCGCGGCAACGCGAGGAAGGGGGGCTTCCGCTGCACAGAGCCAGGGTACTTCACACGGTTACTGCCCCGCACACAGCGCACGACAAACTGGCCCCTCGCCGACGTTAAATTAGTGCGAGGTGGCATGGACAGAGAAAAAGCCGCCTCCTGCAGATGCTCCCCCCGGCAGTGACGTCACAGAGGCCTTTGGAGCGCAGCAGCAGCGGAGCGAGCAGGACAGAGCTGGTCTTTTCCCAGGCTCGGCAGGGGCTGGACGCCTGGACGCGGGCCAGCGGCCGCCTGAGAGGTCCTGGCAGCGGTGGGAGTCGTGACTCCCGCTGCCAGAGGAGGAACTGCGTAGTTCTACCGCCACCCGCAGATGCTTTCCCTTTCGGTGACGTCACGGAGGCCCTCGGCGCAGCAGACGCGCAGCAGCGGAGCGAGCAGGACGAAGATCCGGCCATTTTCCAGGCGCGACAAGGGCTGGATACATGGATGCGGGCCAGCGGCTGCCTGGGAGACCTGGCAGCGGTGGGAGTCGGCCAGGGTGGGCATGGGACTCCCGCTGCCAGGGAAGGGACTGTGCGTGGTCCTACAGAGGCTGTCAGATATGTCCATCCGCCTGCTGGTGGCCAAACCGGAACCCTACCCCAACCAGATACTCCGACCGAGACTCAGATGGACACTGGATGGCCCGTGCGTGCCGCCCTGGCACCGGGCTGACTTGTGTTGGATTTCTGAAAGTGGACTTTGAATTTTCTGGGGACAGAAACCAGTCCAGGGGAGGGCAGTGTAACGTCGGGGCCATGTTAAGGGGGGCAGGGATTTCCCAGCATGCTTTGCCAGTTTGAAACGTTACTGTGTGTGTGTATTAAATGTGTTATTACTGAGTTATACTGCTGTGTCATTATAACTGCGTTATAATGACCCAGCAGTGTCTAGCAGGATTAGGGCAAGATGTATCATGTGTGTGTAACCATGATTGAAACGGAGGTCTGGGAGAATGACCTCCCCTCCTCTCTGTGCTCAGAAGTAAATTGGGGTCGGGGGTGTGTAAATAAAGCCTGTTCGTCACAACCATCTTGCTCCTCTTTCTTTGTGTGAATCCCGCAAACGTCACAGTACATTTGCTCATGGAGCAGGTCATTCACACTGGCAGACAATCGCTCTATATGTGTCTATAATGACTATAGATAGGATTTTCTTTCCATGCACGCAAAAAAAAAAAAAAAAAAAAAATTCCCAGATCCGGTATCGGTATCGTACTCGGTATCGAGTACCGAGCGATATTCTGGCCAATATGGCGATGTAAACAGCCAGGGACTAAAAACGTTCTGCCTGCTCATGGAGCAGGTCATTCACACTGGCAGACAATCGCGCTATATGTGCCTATAATGACTATAGATAGGATTTTCTTTCCATGCACGCAAAAAAAAAAAATTCCCAGATCCGACTACCTCACGAGGTAGTCGATACTACCTCGCGAGGTAGTCGATACCCAAAAGCCGGTGGTGTATAGAACACGTATATTAGGATTTGGATGTGAAATTTCGGCATCGAAACTGCTCTCGTTTAGCTGTAAACGGGACCAGTAAATACGGCTGTAAATACCTATTTACGGCTGTAATTACGGCTCGCTCTCTCTCTCCGGAGAGTGAGCCGTATCGAGTACAAAGCGATATTCTGGCCAATATGGCGATGTAAACAGCCACTGGACTAAAAACGTTCCGCCTGCTCATGGAGCAGGTCATTCAATGATCAACAATCGCGCTATATGTGTCTATAATGACTATAGAGAGGATTTTCTTTCCATGCACGCAAATTTTTTTTTTCCCCGGCTCCGACTACCTCGCTTTAATGCGCCTTATAATCCGGTGCGCCTTATGTATGAAATTAGACCATCAAATAGACCGTTCATTGATAGTGCGCCTTATAATCCGGTGCGCCTTATAGTCCCAAAAATACGGTACATGTAGATGTAGATAGTGATTGCCTAAATATGGCATTTAATTCAATGTTAGACTCGATTGGGTTTTCTTAGAAAGTAGGAAATTCTACTCATTATCTCCACCACACGTTGGACCTTGTTCTGACATATTACATAGAAATAGAAAATCTGGTAGTGTCTCCTCATAACCCTGTACTGTCAGACCATTGTCTGTTCACCTTTGATTTTACTATTTCTGACTATTTGGCTCCTAAAGAAAAATATTTCTACAGTAGATGCCTCTCAGATGATGTTGTAACCAAATTTATGCAGATTGTTTCCTCTATGCCATGTGTCAACACAACGGAAATAAGCTATAGACAGCTTGCTCCTTCTGTAATTGATAGCATGGTCGATAGTGTTACAGCTTCTGTGCATCAGACTCTAGACATGGTGGCCCCTTTAAAAAAGAAAAAGTCTAATCAGAGATTTCTAACTCCTTGGTTCAACACAGAAACTCACAACTTAAAACAGAAGACTCATCAGTTAGAAAGAAAATGGCGCTCCACTAATTTAGATGAAATCTATTTAGCTTGGAGAAATCATCTTTTAATTTATAAAAAATCTCAGAAAAGCGAGAACAAGTTATGATTCTGCATTAATAAAAGAGAACAAGAATAATCCCAGGTTTCTTTTCAGCACTGTAGCCAGGCTGACAAAGAGGATTCTGTCAATCCTAGCATTCCCTTAGAGCATACTAGTCAGGACTTTATGAACTTTTTCAGTAATAAAATTTCATCTATCAGAGATCAAATCAGTCAGATTCTTCCCACCGTTAACTTAAATACAGTAACTACTACAACTTCTTCAATTGATATCTGTTTGGATGATTTATTCCAATTGACCTTTTAGAGTTAGACAAAATAATTTCCTCATCCAAGCCTTTAACTTGTCTTTTAGACCCTATTCCTACCAGGTTATTTAAAGAAGTCTTCCCATTTATTGGTAGCTTTATTCTTCAAATAATCAATTCTTCATTAACTTTAGGCCATGTACCGCAGGCTTTTAAAACTGCTGTAATTAAACCCTTACTCAAAAAGCCAATGCTGGATCCAGGAGTTTTAGCTAACTATAGAACAATCTCTAATCTGCCTTTCATTTCAAAAATATTAGAGTTGTTGCTATGCAATTATTTGACTACTTGCAATGGTTTTGGACCACTTGGAAATGGTTTATTTGAAGAGTTTCAATCTGGGTTTAGAATCCATCATAGTACTGAAACAGCCTTAGTGAAGATCACTAATGACCTCCTTATCACATTTGATAATGGACTTGTTTCTGTACTTGTCCTTTTAGGCCTTAGTGCAGCTTTTGATACTATCGATCATAATATTCTACTCGATAGAGTAGAACACTATGTTGGACTTAATGGAACTTCGTTGCAGTGGTTTAGATCTTATTTATCTGATAGGTTCCAGTTTGTTCATGTCAGTAATGAGTTTTCTTTCAACTCAAAGCTCAGTCATGGAGTCCCACAGGGATCTGTGCTAGGCCCTACTCTTTTTAGTTTATATATGTTTCCGTTAGGCAACATTCAGTTCCAAGGTTGTCATAGCCAGGAGCGGCACTGGGGTTAAGCTCCCAGTGCTCATAAAATGCTCCTTATGGCGTGCGTCTCAAAAAGCCTCTGACAACTAAGTTCAACTCCTAGCCTGCCTGTGTGGTTTAGTCTCTAAGCCCGGCGGAACTGCTTTTACTAATAGGAGAAGGGGCGAGGGCGGATCTCTGGCACCTTAAAACCAGATGCTTCGGGTAGATGGTGGCTCATCAACCTGGGAAGGTAGCCCATCTAGGGGAAGGTAAACCCTGATTTCAAACCTCCGCTGCCTTGCGGCACACCTGGTCACGGGAAAGGCTTTGGGAGTCAACCCTGAGGAAAAATCCGGAGTCGGAGTCCCTAAGGCAGCTCTCTGTTGTGCTCAACATCGTTCTGGCAGCTCCTGCGACGGCGCTGGTGCCAAACTGTGGCAGCCCTGCTGTTCCTTTGGATTCATCAGTGACGTGGAGAGGGGGGACATGCTGCATGGGTAACATCTTGTCCTCCATATCTTCCTGCCCAGGCTTGAATCCTACCAACGCCCAACGCTGGAAGGTAGCACACCGGATCACTGGAGAGGACACTCCAGCTTCGCCTTTGGCGTAGACAAAACACGGGGAATGACAGTTACCGGTTATAAGCCACCGCTCAATTGGCGTAGAGCGCGGTGCCAGGGGTTGTTCCCAACGGTGGGAGGGATCATCGTATCTCACTGGACAGCTACCACCCACCTCAAGCTGGGCAGCCCCCAGCCAATAAGGTGTGTCCCGCCACAGCTTGCTTTCCTCATTAGGTGCATGGGGATGAGTAGAAGTCCGAACAGCAGACTGAGAACCTTCGCACCAGGCAAGACAAAAAAACAAAAGAGACCAACTCTAAAAATGGGAACTTGGAACGTCCGCACTATGATGACAGGACTCGCTGCTAACCTCAAGGACATCAACGACACCAGGAAGACTGCCATCATCAATAATGAGCTGAAGAGACTGGAAGTGGATATCGCCACTCTCCAGGAAACACGGTTGGCTGACGCAGGCACACTGAGAGAGAAGGACTACACGTTCTACTGGTAGGGAAAGGGCAGTGACGAACACAGGGAACACGGAGTGGGCTTCGCAGTGAAGAACACCTTGCTGAAGATGGTGGAACCGGGCAGCAATGGCTCTGCATGACTCCTCACCCTCCGCCTGAACACCACTCAAGGCCCAGTCACCCTCGTCAGTGTGTATGCCCCAACACTGACAGCCACACCAGAGGCAACAGACGAGTTCTACGAGAATCTCGCAACAACTGTCAGGATCATCCCCAACTCTGAACAACTCATTCTCCTTGGAGACTTCAATGCCAGAGTGGGTGCTGACCACGACTCCTGGCCCTCCTGTCTTGGACCTTTTGGCGTGGGCAGAAAGAACGACAACGGACAGCGGCTGCTCGAGTTCTGCACATGTCACGATCTGTGCATCATAAACTCGTTCATCAAGACCAAGTCCCAACACAAGGTTTCCTGGTGACATCCACGCTCAAAGCACTGGCACCAGCTGGACTTGATCCTGACCAGGTGCACCTCACTGAAGAACGTGCTAATCACCTGTTCGTTCCAGAGTGCAGATTGCGACACAGACCATTCATTGGTGTGTTGCAAGGTCAAGCTGCAGCTGAAGAAATTCCATCATGCTAGACAGCCTGGAAAGGCATGGATTGACACCAGCAAGATGGCCCAACCAGAACTTGTTGAGCAGTTTGCCTCCACCTTTGAGAAGGAACTTGGTGTACCACAAGAAGGAGAATCTGCAAAGCAGAAGTGGGAAGAGCTGCGAAACACCATCCACCGCACAGCCTTGGCTACCTTTGGGAGGAAGACCTCGAAGTCACAGGACTGGTTTGATGCCAAGTTGACTGAGATGACCCCCGTCATTGAAGCCAAGCGCTCAGCACTTGCTGAGTATAAGAAGTATCCAAACGAGAAGAATCTCCAAATTCTCAGGGCTGTGAGAAGCAAAGTTCAGCAGACTGCTCGGCGCTGTGCCAACGAGTACTGGACTCAGCTCAGCCAAGACATTCAAACCGCTGCCATAACAGGGAGCATCCGTGGTATGTACGACGGCATCAAGAAAGCACTTGGTCCGGCTCAGAGCAAGACGGCCCCCCTCAAATCCTCCACTGGGGAGATGATCACAGAGAAGAACAAGCAGATGGAGAGATGGATGGAACACTACTCCGACCTCTACTCCAGACAGAACACCGTGACACTGTCAGCCCTTGATGCCATTGACTGCCTGCCATCCATGGACGAACTTGACGCCGAGCCAACCATCGACGAACTCAGCAAGGCCACTGATAGCTTGGCCGCTGGCAAGGCACCCGGCAACGACGGCATACCCCCCGACCTGATCAAGCACTGCAAGACCGTCCTACTGCTGCCATTGCATGACGTCCTCTGCCAGTGCTGGAAGGAAGGTGCCGTACGACAGGACATGAGGGACGCCAAGATCATCACCCTCTACAAAAACAAAGGGGAGAGAAGCGACTGCATCAACTACAGGGGCATCTCCCTCCTCAGCATTGTTGGCAAAGTCTACACACGAGTTGTTCTTGTTCGTCTACAGAAGCTTGCCAAACGTGTCTACCCCGAGTCTCAGTGTGGCTTCTGTGCTGAGCGATCGACGGTAGACATGATATTCTCCATCTGCCAACTCCAGGAGAAATGCAGAGAACAGAACATGCCCCTGTACGTCGCCTTCATCGACCTCACCAAAGCATTCGATCTGGTCAGCAGAGAGGGCCTTTTCAAGATCCTGCCAAAGATAGGATGCCCACCAAAGTTGCAAAGCCTCATCGAATCGTTTCACACCAACATGCAGGGGATAGTGCAGCACGATAACAATGTCTCAGAGCCATTCAACATACGCAGCGGAGTGAAACAGGGCTGTGTACTTGTGCCAACCCTCTTTGGGATTTTCTTTGCTATGCTCCTGAGGCATGCCTTCAGCACAGCAACAGAGGGAATCTACCTGCACACAAGATCTGACGGCAGGCTTTTCAACCTCGCCCGCCTGAAAGCCAGAACCAAAGTACGCGAGGTTCTAATCAGAGACATGCTGCTCGCAGACGATGCTGCAGTTGCAACCCACACACAGCAGGAGCTTCAGACCCTGATGGACCGCTTCTTCCAGGCATGCAAGGACTTCGGGCTTACCATCAGCCTGAAGAAGACTAACGTCTTGGCGCAAGGCACGGAAGCACCACCAACCATCACCATCGACGACTACGAGCTGGAGGTCGTGAATCAGTTCACGTACCTGGGGTCCACGATCAGCAACAACCTCTCCCTTGATACAGAGATCGACAAGAGGATTGGAAAATCAGCCTTCACACTCGCTCGCCTCACCACACGAGTGTGGGAGAATCCCAACCTCTCTGTCAAGACGAAGATGGCAGTGTACAATGCCTGCGTCATCAGCACACTGCTCTATGGGAGTGAGACGTGGACAACATATGCCCGGCAGGAAAAGAGACTGAACTCCTTCCACTTGCGCTGCATTCGCCACATCCTAGACATATCCTGGCAGGACAAAGTGCCCAACACAGAAGTTCTGTCCCGCGCCGGCCTTCCCTCCATGTTCACTCTACTCAGGCAGCGCAGGCTGCGCTGGCTAGGCCACGTTCACCGTATGGAGGATGGCAGAATCCCCAAAGACGTCCTCTACGGAGAACTGGCGATTGGCAGGAGAGACGTTGGCCGCCCACAGCTACGCTTTAGAGACGTCTGCAAGAGAGACATGAAGGCCCTGGAGATCAACACAGAGCGCTGGGAGGACCTTGCAACGGACCGCTCCAAATGGAGAGGCACCCTGACCAGACAGCTCAAGGCGGGTGAAGAGAGACTGACTGCTGCAGCAGATGAAAAAAGGACCCGCAGGAAGAACCGCCACAGACCCAGCAGCACGGAGACCACCCACAAGTGCGACCTGTGTGACAGGGACTGCCATTCGCGCATCGGCCTGTTCAGCCACAGGCGGTGCTGTTCCAGCAGAGTAGACGTTTAGGATTCTCTTCCATGGTCATCATAGACCAACGGAGGCCGACGACGACGTTAGGCAACATTATTAGAAAGCACTGTATACATTTTCATTGTTATGCAGGTGACACACAATTATACCTGTCAGTGAAGCCAGATGATAGTAATCAATTAGCCAAGTTAGAAGCCTGTCTTAAGGAAATCAAAGCTTGGATGACTTGTAATTTCCTGCTATTAAATTCAGATAAGACTTAAGTCATTCTTGTTGGTCCAAAAAGCCTTAGAAATATCTTCCCAAATCAAACTTTTAGTTTGGATGCAGTTACTCTTTCTCTTAATAGCTCTGTGAGGAAACATGGAGTTATTTTTGATCAAGATCTGTTTTTCAGTTCACATATTAAATTAGTTTCTAAGACTGTCTTCTATCATTTGCATAATATTGCCAAGATTAGGAGCATCTTGTCTCAGAGTGATGCTGAGAAACTGATCCACGCTTTTGCTAGCTCTAGGTTAGATTATTGTAACTCTTTATTATCAGGATCTCCTAAAACATTTTTAAAAGTCTTCAGTTGATCCAAAATGCTGCAGGAAGAGTTTTAACAGGTACTAGAGAGATCATATCTCTCCGGTTCTGGCTTCCCTTCATTGGCTTCCCATAGAGTTTAGAATTAAGTTTAAAATCCTTCTTCTCACTTTCAGAGCTCTAAACAATCAGGCCCCTTTTTATTTAAAAGATCTGATACTACCCTATTATCCTAACAGAGCACGACGCTCCCAAAATGCTGGATTACTTGTAATACCTAGAATCTCCAAAAGTACAATGGGAGGTAGAGCCTTCAGTTATCAAGCTCCTCTCCTGTGGAACCAGCTGCCAATCTGGATTCGGGAGTGAGACTCGATCTCTGTTTTTAAGAATAGGGTTAAAACCTTCCTTTTTGATATAGCCTACAATTAGGGAGGGATCATGTGTCTCTGAACCCTCCCTTAGTTATGCTGCTAATAGGTTTAGACAGCCGGGGGACCTCCGATAATGCACTGGGCTTCACTCCTTTCTTCACTCTCAATGAAATATTTCTTTTTGCTGGTCATTACTGGCGCCTAGCGGCTGCCCCGGCCTTGGATGCGCTCTGCAGAGCGTGCCCAAATGCCAAGTCCCGTTTCGTTACCTTGTATTCATACATGTGTAATGACAATAAAGTTGAATCTCAATCTCAATCTCAATTAACATCTGTTTGTTCTCTCACATAGATTGAGTCCCCATCGTGCTGTTTGCTCTCTCCATGTCTGTTCTTCTCATCTTCTCTATCCCCTCACCCCCCAGCCAGTTGCAGCAGATGACTGCCCCTCCCTCAGCCTGGTTCTCCTGGAGGTTTCTTCCTGTTAAAAGGGAGTTTTTCCTCACCACCATCACCAAGTGCTGCTCACAGGGGATCCCCTGATTGCTGGGGTCCTTCTGCAATTGTGGGGGTTCCCCCTACAGTTGAAAGTGCTATGAGATGACTGTTGTTGTGAAATGGTGCTATATAAATAAAGTTGAATTGAATTGAATTGAATTCTGGAATTTCCCCACCATGGGACTAATAAAGGAATATGTCTTACGTATAAAAGCATTTGCTTTAGTCTAAACCTTTCCTTTTGTAAACTGACCATTTTCTTTTTGGACTGGGGGGAGGGGGTCTGTTTTTCATGGCAGATAGAAATTAAAGAATTAAACAAATTAATTAATTTATTAAATATTTAAGGATGGTTTCTTGAAGATATGTGATTTTAACATCAACTCATTGATTTGTAAGCAATTCAATGCAAAAAAAAAATCCTGTAATCATAAAATGTAAACATTAAAAATAATAGCTATACTATGCTCTGTATTAAATATAATTGCATTTTTATTTTGCTCTCATAACTTTGTGTGTTTGACTGTAGTGTCTGCTGCTAGTGGAATGTTGATTAAAGACTTCTGAACAAGCCACATTATCTTGAGTTTGTCAGCATGTTGTTCCCCGTTAACAACAGTAGATGGCATGCATGTCTTAAAGAATATGCCATATATCCAAAGAATATAAAAGATTTTTGTGGACTGACAAGTCAGCTATTTCCATCCATCCATCCATCCATCTTCTTCTGCTTAATCCTTTTCGGGTTGCGGGGGGGCTGGAGCCTATCCCAGCATCTTTGGGCAAGAGGCGGGGTCCACCCTGGACAGATCACCAGTCCATCGCAGGGCCAACACAGATTGACAGCCAACAATTTACTCTCACAGTCATACCTAAGGACAATTTAGAATCCCCAGTTTGATGCCAATCAACCTAACATGCACGTTTTTGGCATGTGGGAGGAAACCAGAGAAATCCCGGAGTAAACCCAAGCAGACACGGGGAGAACATGCAAACTCCACACAGATCACTCATGAAAACTCACAACTCAATACATACTTACTGTATCTACACCCCACATTCTTCCATCCTCCAACCATAAAGTGATTGTTGTGGTGGACCACTAAGAGGCCCCACTCACACCCAGGGACTTGGGGAGAAGGGGGTGGAGACGGTGAACATATATATCTGTGCCTTGGTGCCAAGTATTCAGTATATTCATGTTGGAGTTGAATAAAGTTCTGAACTGGCAGCTCTCGTGTCTCGTCACTTCATTCCTCCACACTGGTGACCTACAATGTCAATAATGCTCAAAAGCCCCTTTTCCACTAGCGTCACTTCAGCCCATTTCGATACGGTACAGTATGGTACAGTTCGGCCCACTTGTGTTTCCATTGCACATGGAGTACTACTTGATGTGGGTGGGAATAGCTACAGGGAGGCGGCACAATCCTCACGTTACGTAAAAGAAGCGTAATGAGTGTAAAACAACCGTAACATTACGTAAAACAAGTGGCCAGGCAAAACACAAGATGGCAGGATACGAGGCGACTGCGTTCTCTGGCTTTTTTTTTGCAAGAGTAAAGCCAAAAAAGGAGAACATAAGGCAAAAGGCGGCGAGACGACACACTCTGGAAAAGTACTGGAGCATTTAGGAAACCATATAGAGCAGTATAAAGCGGAAGACGAGGATATGAACTACATCACGTATGACGGTAAGCTAATGATTGCTAATGCTACTTTGCTTTAAGTCCACCGTACGACATTGTAATGTCGACAAGTTATTGCTATTAGGTACTAAAATATGTATTCTCTGTGTGTGTGTTTCAGATGGCTCTCTTGTGGCAAAGTTATCACTTCAAACCATCAGTCTGGGTGTTCAACACAGGCTCCCAGTGATGTCACCCCAGCTTCACGAACGCGTAGTGGTTACAGAACTTCAGAATGTCTGTAGAAACGTTTAGCTTTCTGTGTAACAAATTGCTCTGATCTGTGTGAAAATCATGGAGAGACTGTTGAGACATTATGGGATTGTGGCAAAACATGAACAGCTGCCAAACATGATCGCCAGGTGCCATGTTGTAGCATATGAGCCATAAAATATATATTTCAACAGATAAACAGGACTGAGTTAGGCATAATAAGATATATTTAACAATTATGATGCATTTTAAGCCAAAACAAATGGATCTAGGATTAAAAGCAATTAAAATAACGCAGTCACAAGGTTACATGGAGAAATACATGGATTAACTGGATATATATCATACTGAGTATTGCTGACTACATGTAGATACTGTATAAATATATATTCTCTGCATCAACAGTGAACTATACATTATTCATGTAGTATTGCACTGGGAATTTTGACAATAAACCGTTGTACTTTTTGCAGATGTGTCTCCAGTTTTGTTTTATCTGTGAAGGTTACCACCAAGTGACGTAAATGAAATACTAAAAGATTGGAAAAGCTGTCTAAGAACAATACAGCAGTTTGAGAAATCACTTTTGGTTTGGTGTAAGTCTGCCAACAGAATAATGAACCATAAAGCAGTTTGTGTTAAAATGTTAAATCCCATTAAACCCTAACCCAGGGGTGTCCAGTCATGTGCCATGGAGGGCCAAGACCCTGCAGGTTCTCTCTTCTACCCAGTCTCTTCAGCAGGTGTTTTCATTGATCAGCAGTCAGTGGAAGAAATTCAGTGGAATCTGCTGTTGAAGACACTGGCTGCAGGTAAAGCCTGCAGGGTCTTGGCCCTCCATGGCACATGATTGGACACCCCTGCCCTAACCCATTATTAGAAAGTACAGATGCTAATATGGCCCAGAATTCCTTTACATACTGGTACTATCATGAAAGTGTGTAGTGCCTTCTGCACTGGCACATCCAACAATACAGTCTTCAGTAAATAAAATAATTGTTTTGGTTACTTTTTCTTAAAAATGAGCCATTATTTTCAAAGTCACTGATAAATGGTTTGTACTGTTGACTCTTTTCCCACTGGTGTCTTAACAGACAAAATAGAAAATCATGATGTAAGCACATAAGTTATTAAATTTTTATTACAATCAGCAGCAAATTCCAGATTATTTAGAATGTGCAAAATTCAAACTGTAAAAAAAAAAAAAAAAGAAATTAGTATGGGTCACACATGCCGGCCACGCTGCCTTACTGAGAAGCAACTGGATGTGCTGCTCAAGCTGGACCCGGTTCAGCAGATATTCAGCCTGCATCTCTGTAAATAGTGAGGCAAGGTCCGATTTGAGTGGATTGTTTTCCTCTTGCCTAGATGAAAGACAGAAATGGGTGGTGGATAATTAAAGCAAGTTTAAAACATATTTGAGAAATAAAGTTGTTTTCAATAAAAGTTTAGCCACCGCTGTGTCACCCTGGGTTCAAGTGTGGGTGGTGTTTTGTGCTTGTGTTGCTAAAATATAAAAGGAAGCACTACAATGGGTCTCAAATATTTGTAATGTGTCCTGTTATAGTACTGCATGAGTTTAAAGACGAAAGCCTATTAACTACACATATAAACTAAATTATAATGGTGACTGAACAACTCCTATTCCCCAAAGTGCAAGATACACTATTATGACTATAACTCATAAAGGATCACAGAAGTGATCTGATTAAAAAAAAAAAATAAGCGGTTTATTTTACAGTGGCTACTATTGGATGTGCCATTCATTTTCAATTATTCTGTAATTAATATTCACACAATCAAATGAATCTCAGTTCTGTCACTTTCATTTTAAGTGGAAATTGTGCTACTTTAAATTTGACACTTTGCCTACACTTTAACTTAAAAAGCAAAAAATTTGACTATAAATAACAAGATGTGCAACTTACCAATCATAACACATCGCTGTGTCGTGCCAAATGTAGCCATTGTCAGAACAGATCCTGGTCGGACTCTACAATGAAAATACACACAACTTAAGTACGTGCACAGCACGAAAGTGCAACATGTAAAAAAAACACCTTTTTAACCAGGATTACAACTAGCCTATTTCATCAGATATTGTCAACACAAAGGCAACATACAAGGACGGGCTTAGCATTGACGGCTAACTAGCTAGCTCACCGTTTGAACACTAGCAAGTTGTCATCTGTCCAAAGTGAACTTTCCACTGCTGCAATAAATAATGTAAAAGATGCATAATATCACATCATATCACATCACTCACCATCCTCTATATCCTAATATCCCTGCTTCAACTGCTGAAGTTGGGTGCTTCCGCGGCCATACATTCAGCTCGGGTGGCGCCATTTACTTCCCAGGGTGGCTCTGTCTACTTCCCTCTGGATTCTCTCATCAGTCGAAACACACAGAAAACTCTGCTGGACCGCGGTGTTGATTTCTGTGGGTCTGATTTCTGTGAAGCCATTCTATCGTTGTTGTTTATATTATATTGCTTGCTGGATGGCTCAAGGACGAATCTTTGCAAATGGCCGCTTGCAATTCTGGAAACTCAGCCTCAAACACCTCTCTCATGACATTATGCCCGGCTCAATCAGTGGCCTGCAGTGTTTTTACATCACATTTTGGTGTCGGAACAGTACGCATGGAACCATTCTTCTGCGGGTCCGAAAAATCAGGACCATTACCATTACAGTCCCTAATGGAAAAGCCAACAAACCATACCATACTGTACTGTACCTTACCGAACTGACACTAGTGGAAAAGGGGCTAAAATGGAAGACGAAGCGAGGTCATCTTCGGGAACACCCACACTAGGGTTTTCCCCCAGGACCCTGGCCTCATTTGCCATGGCGGCCAAGCTCCCGGACTTCGGGTTCCATGATCCCGCTGCCTGGTTCATCCACATTGAGGCTCAATTCGCCCTCTGTGGGATTTCTGCAGATGACACGAGATATCATTATGTGGTGGCTTTACTCAACCCGCGCTCCACTCGCCATGAGCCTGCTCCGAGACCCCCCATCCGGGGGAAATATGGTGCTCTCAAACAGCTGCTGTTTACGGCGTTACACCCTCTCAGACGGGGAGAGAGTGGAGTAGCTCCTCTCCCACTCTGAGTTAGGCGACGGCTCGGCTGTGAAGTTAATGGAAAGTATGCTGGTTTTGCTGTCATATGCGCTCCTTCGGAGTGGGAGGACAAATCCAAATGCTGGATTGTGTGTAGACATTTAATAACAAAACCAACATAAATGTCCAGGAGTGCCCACAATACAAAAATGCAACAAGAATGACTTACAAATAGAGCCTCTGAGCAGCGAGCGCTCAGGAGAAGGAAACCTTCAGAGGCTGGAACCAGTAGGGTGATGAAAAGGCAATCCAATTTAACTGTACAGAAACAGTGAATCAGCAGTGCTTAAATATCATACAGTTTAATGAGGCGCAGGTGCGGGCAGGCTGAGCGAGCCAGCAACCTAATCAAACCAACTGCCCACAGCTGAGATGGCAGCAGGCAGTGGGCAGCTGGTGGGGAGCGTCTGGAGAAAAAGGGGAAAGACTTTGTCACAAAACCAGAAAATAAGCAAAGCAGACCACATAATAATACTGATGACAAACAAACAGAACTTAGAATTAACGTGAGTGTCTGAGCTCAGTAAACACGCGCTCAGACATTTGACATTTGCTGGGCATGGATGACGGATGTTTTCTCTTCACCCATCTCTTCCTGAGGAAACTGCCGGTTTTGGCGTGGACAATTTTGACCAACTCACTGCTGCTGGCTGCCAGGGACTACCGCGCGCTGGCGGAAGAAGCGGATCGCATTATCCTGGTGGATAGGAGTTTCGGTGTCCAGGCAGTGACACCAGGATCTTTGGAGGAATCCACGGAGGCTGCGGAGCTGAAGGTTGTGGCCGGGACAGTCACATGGAGATGCTGGAACAGGACGATGTGCTTATGTCATCAGTGTTTTGGCGCCGACGCGCAGCGTTGTCTCCCGCCGTGCCATTTCAAGATGCTGGGGAAACGGACTAGCCAACTGTCAGTAGCAGCTGCGACCGCTGGGAACAGGGAGCAGCTGCCTTTACTCAAGAACACCCATTCCGGGAGACGGTTTTTGGTTGACTCTGGTTCCTAGAAGAGTCTTATTTTGCCTACTGGTGCTGATAGACTGGCTGAAGGCTGTGGCCTGTCATTAACTGCCTCTATTGGCTCCCCTATCAAGACGTTCGGAAAAAAGGTCAGTGACTGTGTGTTTTCATGGATGCAACTACAAGTGGGACTTTGTGGTAGCTGCCTGCTCGGTTCCTATCATAGGTGCTGATTTTCTGTGTGCTTATGGTCTCCTTGTACATAGATGTTGCTAATAGATGTTTGGTTGATGCTATTTCTTTTTCTTCACTGCCTTGTATGACTGGGGGATCTGGGCCACTAGCACATGCTATTTTTTTTAGCCTCAGGAAATGTGTACCAACACTTGCTTTCTTATTTTCCCATGCTCACAGTGCCTACCTTTTCCGCTACCACGACCAAACATGGGGTTGAGCATTTTATCACCACAAAGGGTCCACCGGTTTTCGCGCACCCGTGCCGCCTAGACACAGCTAAGCTAGTCATCATGCGGGAAGAGTTTGCTAACTTGGAATGTTTGGGGATTGTTAGGCACTCCAATAGCCCTTGGGCGTCCCCGCTGCACATGGTGCCCAAGCCCGATGGTTTGTGGCAGCCGTGCAGTGATTTCCGTCACTTGAACAACATCACTGAGCATGACTGTTACCCCATCCACGACCGTTACCCACACATTCAAGATTTTTCGGTGCACCTGGCCAGAATGCGCATTTTTTCTCAAGTGGATCTGGTCACTGGCTACCACCAGGTCCCGGTTTGCGCTGAAGTCGTCTCAAAAACGGCAGTAATTACACCTTTCGGCCTTTTTGAGTTTCTTCACATGCCGTTCGGGCTTAAGGGCGCAGCGCCGACTTTTCAGAGGATGATGGACATGGTGCTCCGTGATTTGCAGTTTGTGTTTGTCTACCTAGATGACAATTCAATTCAATTCAATTCAACTTTATTTATATAGCGCCATTTCACAACAACAGTCATCTCATAGCACTATCAACTGTAGGGAGGACCCCCACAGTTGCAGAAAGACCCCAGCAATCAGGCGATCCCCTGTGAGCAAGCACTTGGCGACGGTGGAGAGGAAAAACTCCCTTTTAACAGGAAGAAACCTCCAGCAGAACCAGGCTCAGGGAGGGGCAGTCATCTGCTGCGACTGGCTGGGGGGTGAGGGGACAGAGAAGAAGAAAAGAACAGACATGTAGAGAGCAAACAGCACGATGGGGACTCAATCTATGGGAGAGAACAAACAAATGTTAATGACCAGCAAAAAAAAAAAAAAAAAAAAAAAAAAAAAAAATTCATAGAGAGTGAGGAAAGGAGTGAGGCCCAGTGCATTACTGGAGGTCCCCCGGCTGACTAAACCTATTAGCAGCATAACTAAGGGAGGGTTCAGAAACACATGATCCCTCCCTAATTGTAGGCTATATCAAAAAGGTAGGTTTTAGCCCTATTCTTAAAAACAGAGATCGAGTCTGACTCCCGAATCCAGATTGGCAGCTGGTTCCACAGGAGAGGAGCTTGATAACTGAAGGCTCTGCCTCCCATTGTACTTTTGGAGATTCTAGGTATTACAAGTAAACCTGCATTTTGGGAGCGTAGTGCTCTGTTAGGATGATACGGTAGTATCAGATCTTTTAAATAAAAAGGAGCCTGATTGTTTAGAGCTTTGTAAGTAAGAAGAAGGATTTTAAACTTAATTCTAAACTCTATGGGAAGCCAATGAAGGGAGGCCAGAACCGGAGAGATATGATCTCTCTTTGTAGTACCTGTTAAAACTCTTGCTGCAGCATTTTGGATCAGCTGAAGACTTTTTAAAGATGTTTTAGGACAGCCTGATAATAAAGAATTACAATAATCTAATCTCGAGCTAACAAAAGCGTGGATCAGTTTCTCAGCATCACTCTGAGACAAGATGCTCCTAATCTTGGCAATATTACGCAAATGATAGAAGGCAGTCTTAGAAACAAATTTAATATGTGAATTGAAGGACAAATCCTGATCAAAAATAACTCCAAGGTTCCTCACAGAGCTATTAAGAGAAAGAGTAACTGCATCCAAACTGAAAGTTTGATTTGGAAAGGAATTTCTAAGGTTTTTTGGATCAACAAGAATGACTTCAGTCTTATCTGAATTTAATAGCAGGAAATTACAAGTCATCCAAGCTTTGATTTCCTTAAGACAGGCTTCTAACTTGGCTAATTGATTAGTATCATCTGGCTTCATTGACAGGTATAATTGTGTGTCATCTGCATAACAGTGAAAATGTATACAGTGCTTTCTAATAATGTTGCCTAACGGAAGCATATATAAACTAAAAAGAGTAGGGCCAAGCACAGATCCCTGTGGAACTCCATGACTAAGCTTTGAGCTGAGAGAAAACTCATCATTTACATGAACAAACTGGAATCTATCAGATAAATAAGATCTAAACCACTGCAACGAAGTTCCATTAAGTCCAACATAGTGTTCTAATCTATCAAGTAGAATATTATGATCAATAGTATCAAAAGCTGCACTAAGATCTAAAAGGACAAGTACAGAAACTAGTCCATTATCAGATGCAATGAGGAGGTCGTTAGTGACCTTCGCTAAGGCTGTTTCAGTACTATGATGGATTCTAGACCCAGATTGAAACTCCTCAAGTAAACCATTTCCCTGCAGGTGGTCAAATAATTGCGTAGCAACAACTCTTTCTAAGATTTTTGAAATGAAAGGGAGATTAGAGATTGGTCTATAGTTAGCTAAAGCTCCTGGATCTAGCGTTGGCTTTTTGAGTAAGGGTTTAATTACAGCCGTTTTAAAAGCCTGCGGTACATGGCCTAAAGTTAATGAAGAATTGATTATATGAAGAATAAAGCTACCAATAAGTGGGAAGACTTCTTTAAATAACCTGGTAGGAATAGGGTCTAAAAGACAAGTTGAAGGTTTGGATGAGGAAACTATTTTGTCTAACTCACAAAGGTCGATTGGAGTAAACTCATCAAGACAGACATCAATAGAAGGAGTTGTAGTAGTTACAGTATTTAAGTTAACTGTGGGAAGAATCTGATCGATTTTATCTCTGATGGATGAAATTTTATTATTGAAAAAGTTCATAAAGTCCTGACTAGTAAGCTCTAAAGGGATACTAGGATTGACAGAGTCCTGACTCTTTGTCAACCTGGCTACAGTACTGAAAAGAAACCTGGGATTATTCTTGTTCTCTTCTATTAATGCAGAGTAATAACTCGTTCTAGCTTTTCTAAGAGATTTTTTATAAATTAAAAGATGATTTCTCCAAGCTAAATAGATTTCATCTAAATTAGTAGAGCGCCATTTTCTTTCTAATTGACGAGTCTTCTGTTTTAAGCTACGAGTTTCTGTGTTGAACCAAGGAGTTAAAAATCTCTGATTAGACTTTTTCTTTTTTAAGGGGGCCACCAAGTCTAGAGCCTGATGCAGAGAAGCTGAAACACTATCCACCATGTTATCAATTACAGAAGGAGCAAGCTGTCTATAGCTTATTTCCATTGTGTTGACACATGGCATAGAGGAAACAATCTGCATAAATTTGGAAACAGCATCATCTGAGAGGCATCTACTGTGATAATATTTTTCTTTAGGAGCCAAATAGTCAGAAATAGTAAAATCAAAGGTTAACAGACAATGGTCTGACAGTACAGGGTTATGAGGAGACACTACAAGATTTTCTATTTCTATGCCATATGTCAGAACAAGGTCCAATGTATGGTGGAGGTAATGAGTAGAATTTCCTACTTTCTGAGAAAACCCAACCGTCTAATATTGAATTAAAAGCCACATTAAGGCAGTCACTATCTACATCCACATGTATATTAAAGTCCCCTACTATAATTATTCTATCAGATTTCAGCACTAAATCAGCTAAGAAATCAGCAAATTCGGATAAAAATTCTGAATAGGTTGATGGGGGACGATAAACTATGGCAAATAAAATTGGGTTTAACCTGGAATTGCTAAAGTGCCCAACACTGAGGACCAGGCCCTCAAAGGAATTATAACATGTTTTTTGCTTTACATTAACTAGTAATTTGGAATGGTAAATTGATGCTACTCCTCCTCCACGACCAGAACTTCTGGGATTTTGACAGTTTAAATAACCAGAGGGAGTTGATTCATTTAAACCAACATAATCCTCTTGCCCTAACCAAGTCTCTGTAAGGGAAATTAAATCAATCTGATGATCAATTAACAGATCATGGACTAACAGAGACTTGGGAGTTAGAGACCTAATATTTAA
This sequence comes from Pholidichthys leucotaenia, assembly GCA_020510985.1. NCBI lineage: Eukaryota > Metazoa > Chordata > Actinopteri > Cichliformes > Pholidichthyidae > Pholidichthys > Pholidichthys leucotaenia. The sequence goes on from CM035843.1 coordinate 419,069,803, forward strand.
TAAACCACATTTAATTTTTAAATTATGAGGAGGAACAGAGGCCAAATCATTCAATTTAGAGGCTTTATGTTTAATTTGAGTTTTACCAATATTTTGCTTTATCACTTTGGGATGCTTATACATTATATTTTTATTTACTTTGGAGGGAGCAGACAACGATTCTCTGATGGGGAAGACAGGGGCTAAGCTGAGGGGTGGCGGATGAAGAGGAGCTGCAGAGAGGCGTGTAAGACTGCGACTCTGCTTCCTGGTCCCAACTCTGAGTAGTCATGGTTTTGGAAATTTGGATAAAAAAGATGCCAGATTGTTAGATAAATGAGAAGCACCATCCAAAGTGGGATGAATGCTGTCTCGTCTCATAAGACCAATCTGGTGGCTAGCGCGTCTGAGGAGGAGCACCTCTCCCATTTGAAACAAGTTTTCCGTCATCTGGAAGCACACGGACTGATAGTTAATCCAGCAAAGTGTCAGTTCGGGTTGCCGGAAATTGATTTCTTGGGCCATTGCATCTCATGAGCCCACAAGAAAATTATGCTCAATACTAGTGGGGCGGCTGTGGCGCAGGTGTAGTGTGACCGACTACTGATCGGAGGGTCATGGGTTCGATTCCCGCTCTGTCTGCAGTCTGCACGTCGAAGTGTCCTTGAGCAAGACACTGAACCCCCAGTTGCTCCTGGTGGCCAGGCTAGCGCCTGTGTGTGTATGGCAGCTCTGCCGCCATCAGTGTGTGAATGTGCGCATGAATGGGTGGATAGCAGGATCTGTAAAGCGCTTTGGTCATAAAAGTGAACGCCATTTACCATTTAGTATGCTCAATATTACACTGAGGGACAGAAAGACTGCAAAGTGGATGAGTTGAGAATCTGTTTCTGAGTCACAGCAGTCAAGTTCATTGCAGAGATTTTACACTCAAAAATAGTTATAGTTTATTGGTTTATTTGTCAGCGACCATGTACAGAAAAAAAACCCATTAAACACAGGGTAAAGATGCTCTGTACCAGATTATACCATTCTCACTAATTTCCATCTGTAGTCCCTGAGGCAGGTAAGAAGATTTTAAAATAAAAACAGCACACACAGAAAGCAAACAAAAGCAAACAAAAAGTAGTACATAAAAACTCCCTCCTGTCTTGGTGACGTACGTATGTGCAGGTTTGCAGATTATTGCATTTCATCGTTTATCTTCAACTGCTTAATGCTTTTCAGGTTGCAGGTGGTTCTTGAGCCTATCCCATTATCTTTGGGTGAGAGGCAGGGTACACACTGGACAGATCGCCAATCTATCACAGGGCCAAGACAGAGAGACAGACAACCATTCACTCCCACTTTCATACCAAAGGACAATTTATCCCCAGTTGATGCCAGTTAACCTAGCATGCATGTCTTTGGACTGTGAGAGGAAACCGGAGTAAGCGTACTATGATCCAGAGACTAAAGCCCAGTAGAAGCAATAGAAGCATTGTGACTCACCACCTCTGAAGAAGACACATGTTCAACCCTTGGCAGGCAAGGTCATGCTCCGCCAGGGAGCAGGGAGTGTTGATGATGGATTTCCTGGCAAAGAGTACCACAATTACTGGGACTTACAATGCTTCACTGCTGCAGAAATTGCAGAAAGTCATCAAAACTGAGAGGCAAGGCATGCTGAACAAAGATGTCCGCCTCTACAATGCCCCAGTTCACAACTCGCATGTTACTCAAATGGAAGCACAGTCCTGTAGCTATGAAATCTTTCCTCACCCCCTAACTCTCCAGACCTCGCACCATCTGACGTCCACCACTTTAGAAATATGAACTCATTTTTGAAGGCCAACAACTTCCAAGATGATGAAACGCTGATTTCTGAGGTCAAATCGTGGCTTCTGATGAAACCTTCAGACTTTTACAGGTGAGGTCTCCACAACTGCGCAAAGTGATGGGAGAAGTGTGTGACACTTCGTGGTACCTATGTAGAGAAAAACTAATAATTGTGCCAAGTTTGGTTCCGCTCAGTCCATGGTAAATGAGTCAGGGGAAGTCTTTAATGAGCAGCCCTTTTAGACCTGATTTGTCTGAACCCAAGGTCTGGCACATACTTAAAACTCGCAAACAAGACAATCAGCTGAGTGCATCAGTTGATTTACTGTCATCATTGTGCTGCTGGTTTCAGCCCACTGAGCGCTTCCATCCACACTGACAGACACAGGCTCTGAGACAACAAATGGGTTCATCAATTATGTTATCATACTGCTGTCTGAGATGGTGACAGTAAAACTTAAGATGAAATCCTTTGTTCCATTACAGCATACTGCCCCATATATCATTCCTCAGTATAACTCAATGGACTGTACTGTAACAGAGGTTCTGAGGCTCTACAGAAGCTAAATTTAAGACTTTTAAAGATCTTTTTTAAGGCTGCTTGATCAAATATAAGAGCATGGTTGTGAAACAGCGAAACGTGTGTGACCACAATACTGTTAGCCATGGGAAAAATCACAAATTTACGAGAAAGAAAGGCAGCAAATTTACTAACAAAAATTTGAAATTTACCAGAAATAAGATGCAAATTTCCCTCTATTTCTTTAGTACTTGGTAGCATTGCCTTTAAACTGTATGACTTGGGTCAAATGTTTTAGGTATCATTCCACAAGTTTCACAATAGTTTTCTGGAATTTTGGCCCATTCCTCCCGATAGAACTGTTGGAACTGAGTCAGGTTTGTAGGCCACCTTGCTCTCACACATCTTTTCAGCTCTGCCCACAAAGGTCCTATGGGAGTGAGATCAGGGCTTTGTGATGGCCGCTCCAAAACTTTGACTTTGGTGTCCTTCAGCCACTTTGTAACTAATTTGGTGATATACTTAGGGTCAGTGTCCATTTGGAAGACCCATTTGTGACCAAGCTTTAACTTCCTGGCTGATGTTTTGAGATGTTTTTTTTAATATTTCCACAACATGATGCTGCCACCCCCATACTTCACAGTTGGGATGATGTTCTCTGTCTTCTTGCAAGCTTTCCCGGTTTTCCTTCAAATGGAACAATGGTCATTATGGCCAGACAGATCAATTTTAGTTTCATCAGACCACAGGACATGTTTCCAGAAATCAAGGTCTTTGTCCCTGTGTGCATTTGCAAACTGTAATCTGGCTTTTTATGTTGCTTTTGGAGTAACTGGAGTGGTGGCCTAGTTGGTAGAGCATCCGCCCCACAACCGGGAGGTCGTGGGTTCAAATCCCAGCCGGGTCATACCAAAGACCATATAAAAATGGTACTTTCTAGCTTGGTGCTCAGCATAATAGAATGGGGAAAAGAAAGTTAATGCACAGAGCTACCAGAGGACTGCCCCCCCCCCCCCCACACACACACTGTAGCTTTCACTACTCACAATAGCTGTGTGGCCTAGGGTCAGTGAAGCAGAGATAGGCACTGCCACATACACCACATGGTGTCCCACGTGCTCTGGAAGGGATTAACTTTGGAGTAATTGCTTCTTCCTCGCTGAGTGGCCTTTCAGCCCATGTTGGTATAGGACTGGTTTCACTGTGAATAATGACACTCTTACCAGCTTCATCCAGCATCTTCACAAGGTCTTTTGCTTTTCTTCTGGGGTTGATGGAAATGTGATGGAAATTTCCATCTGAATGTTTCAGATGGAAATGTGTATATCAGATGAACATGTTTCATGTTCATCTCTGGGACACAGAACTCTCCTTTCTGAGCAGTATAATGGCTGGACATTCCCATGGTGTTTATACTTGTATATAATTGTTTGAACAGATGAATGTGGCACATTTACAGTCATTCAAGGCAACTAAAGTCCTGCGACAATGTGGCTCTTGAGCTTCCAGCATGTGGAGGACAAGGTTTTAGGAGCTCACAGCAGGCTGGTGGGCTGGCATCTCATTCTCTCATGGTGACAACAGAAGACATGTAGTTCTATAAAAAATATTTATAGGACAGTTTGTTCCATATGATCAATTTGATTGGACAATAGGGATTCCAGGAGATGCTATATCACCAATAATCAAACTTAGACACATCACTAAATATGTTACAGCGAATACATGTTAAAGGGCATGTGCTTAGGGGGTATCCCGTGGGCTAGCAGTCTGCAACACAGTGCATACCATTACTAGGGAATGCTGTTCAGAAATTCATTGGCTACACGATACATCAGTCATTAGCAGACTCCGGTGCAAATGGCTCATTTTCTACACATGAGAAGTGAGACTGTTACTTCATGGTAAGTCGGCATTCAGGAAGGATACGAACATACTGTACATGGGAAATGCAGTTTTTATAGTGCCTAAGCAATACAATGATTTTATGGCTATTTAAACATCTAATCATGTAGATGGATGATAAATGTTGCTTGAATGGATCTAATGGACCATTTGCAATGAAACAGGACTGGATTTGTTCAGTGATTGTTAATTGTGGAATTCATGGAAGCTTGACTGGTGAGTTACTGCATTATTGCTTTGTTGTACTAGCTCGTTTGATGAGTTATTTACTTCTGCTGTTGGAAATGTATTTCAAATCTGTTTTAATAAGCAAACAGATGAAATTCTCAGTTTTCAAACAATGCATGGCATGACTATTAGCCCCAAATAGGTTCACTACACTTCACTGAGTGGCAGCAGAAACATTCAGACAGCCCGGGGGCAGGCCGCTGGATCACCATGAACTGTCTCTGACTTAAATACGTGAAGAGTAGCAACAATACCTGGTGAATTAAGAATGAGTGCGTGATGTTACCTGACGGAAAAACCGCAAGGAATTGTCAGAAAAGTGTTCTGCCTGTCAGTGCTTAGGCAGTCCCTCCGGGATTTCACGGGATGTTTTTATGATTGTTGTGGCCCAAAAAGCCTGAATTTGCGGGAGCTTTTTTAAAAAGTTGTGATAAAAGTTGCGATGTTTTGAGAGTTTTTTTTTACACTAAAAGTTGTGGGAAGAATTACAATTTTTAAAGCAGGTGGTTTTTTCCATAGCTTACTGCAATTATATTCTATATAACACCACAAGAAAAGCACAGGATTGTCAAAAGTTTCCCATTAAACAAGTGACTTGTAAATTAAGCAGAAACTTCTGCTATACAAAAAAAAATTTGACACATTACAATGGCTAAATTGCACTGAATGCATGTTAAAGAGTATAGATTTGGAAATCATTGGCAGCACCTTCATTTGAAAACTGCAGCGGTCCCCAACCACTCGGTACCGAGTGCAGAGGAAAAAAGAAATAATTTATTCTGTTGCTCTGTATTGGCTATTGGGGTCTATGTTTTTCTGAAAAAAAAAAATACAGACAATATTGTCTCTCTTTCTATGCCTGTCTGTCTGTCTGCTGCACGTCTTGACACACACCGGTCTCATCAGATACTGATTTTTCATTTACCGGGAGTCCTACAGAGGGGAAGAGACTCACGTTGGTCTGTGTCCAGACTGGAGATTCACATCTTTAAAGCTCATTGACAAGATGTAGTAATGGTTTTACCTCTAAAGTAAGTAAGTAAGTAAGTAAGTAAGTAAGTAAAATGTATTTATATAGCACTTCTCACAGAAAGAATCACAAAGTGCTTCACAATAAAATAAAACACACAATCACAAATACAACAATAAAGGCATTGAAAAACAAGTATAAAGACATTAAAAACATAAAAAACATAATCCGTGATCAAACTTAAAAGCCTGTTTAAACAGTAGTGCCTTCAGCTGCTTTTTAAAAGCGTCAGCAGAGTCTACTGAGTGCAAAGACGGTGGTAGAGCATTCCACAATTTTGGTGCCACTGCCTGAAAGGCTCTATCACCTTGAGTTTTAAAATGGGTTCGAGGGACAGCCAGTAAAAGTTAATCCGAGGACCTCAAAGACCGTGAGAGGTTATACACTTTAAGCAGCTTGGGGATGCATTTAGGGACCTGGTCATGAATAGCTCTAAAAACAAGAACTAAAATTTTAAACTGAATCCTAAAACCAACTGGGAGCCAGTGAAGTGCTGCTAAAACCGGTGTAATGTGAGCCCTTTTCTTAGTGTGAGTTAAAAGTCTAGCAGATGAATTTTGAACAACCTGAAGGCGTTGAAGATGCTTCTGGCTCAGACAGGTAAAAAGACTATTACAGTAGTCTAAGTGAGAAGAAATAAAAGCATGAATAATCATCTCAAGTTCTGCCTTCGACACCAGGGTTCTCAACTTAGAAATATTCTTCAGATGGAAGAAACAATTTCTAATTAATTGATTAATGTCGTGCTCAAGGGACATAGCCAAGTCAAAAACTAACACCAAGATTCCGAAGACTCGCCTGGACAGAGGAACCTAGTGTACCCATTTAGTGCTTAATAAGTGGAATTAATGTCTCTGTCTTGTCTGAGTTAAGCTGTAAAAAGTTTGCACTTAACCACTGTTTGATGTTAGACAAGCAGTTAGTTAAAGATGACAGCATGTGAAACTCAGACTCTTTAAAAGAGCAATACAACTGAATATCGTCAGTGCAAAGATGATAAGAAATATCTTTGAACTGGCTAATTATCTGTCCCAGTGGCAGAATGTATATTAGAAATAAAATGGGTCCTAAAACTGAGCCTTGTGGTACCCCACATGAATACTGTGCTATTTCAGAAAAGATCTGATTCACAGACAATTAAAGGTTCTTCCAGTGAGGTATGATGAGAACCATTTTAAAACAGAACCAGACAGCCCTAGCTCTTTGAGTCTGTTGATCATTATACAGTGATCAACAGTATCAAAGGCAGAAGAAAGATCCAATAAAACCATAGATATATAAAGATGTATAAAAATGTTCAAATACTGGCTGTAGTGTTAGACTTGCTTGTTTGTTTGTGGTTTTACAGCATCTTTCCTTACGTGCACTCCTGCAACAAGGTGCTTTTCAGGCAGGCAGATGTTTATTCAACACAACCCCAGCACTTTGTACTAGGGATGAGCCGATACCACTTTTTCAAGACCGATACCAAAAATGATACTTTGAGTATCGGCCAATACTGATCCAAACCCGATACCGTCTCTCTTATTTAAAACAACAGTACAGAACATACTTTGGTACTGACTGGTTGAATTTTGCATACATATACAAATATAAATTTAAAAGTCAAAGAATATATTACAAATTTGACTCAGTTCAGCAATGCTGCTGCTTTTTTCAATTTTAAAATTTGCAGCTTTGGCAGCATTTCACTGGTTAGCACTATGTAAACATGCATTCTGAAGTTTTAAGTGCAAGTTTATTGCAAAACTTTAAAGCTGAGTATTTAAGTAAACATTCAGAGCAAATTCAAAGTGCCACTTTATGCATGAGGTAAAAAATGCTGTAGATCTGAAAATAAAGGAACTAACCCTTTAAGTTGTATTATTATTATTATTATGATAAATATTCTCCTGTTCCTCAGTTTATTTAGTAGTTCTGTCCATAGTTTGCTCTTATTTTGAATTAATCCCTGTTTCATTTCATGCAGCCTTATAAGTCCTTATATAGTCCTGCTTCCAATTCACGGTTATAATTTGCTATTTATGTTTCTGTCACCTCCCTCTCATCAGTTGTAACTGTCCATCTAAAGGTAAGCCGAAGTTATGTTATATATTCCTGCTCCTCTGGTTTTTACTTTGTTTCCTTCTTTTAGAGTTACTTTTAGTGTATTCCAGCAGTAAAACAGTGGCTGCTGCACGACACACTTGCTTCTGCTCGGTTCTTGACAGAATTCAGCATACTTCTTTGCTGTGATACTTTTGCAAGTGTTTTATCAAGTTGGTGGTGTAAAATTGTTAATGCTGGTACCACACAGCAACATACTGAGGCGAGTCCCACAGACAGGCTCCAGTGATGTGACACTCGTGCCTCTGTTTACAGAAGCCGTGCGCAGTGCGGCTGAGAACAGGATTGCCCTTTCATTTTATTGTTATTAACGTATCGGATTGGTAAATTACTTTTATTCCTTACCAATACCGATCCAGCCATTTTTCCTGGATCAAACCCAATACTGATATGGCAGATTGGTTCGGCTCATCCCTACTTTGTACACCTGGTCAGGATGGAGGCATGGCGAGACATCCACCAGAAGGCCAGGGGAGATGGAGAAAGGGACAGTGTGGACTGCCCCACCCCTGCCACCCAATGAAGTTCTCCTACCCATACACACATCCTCCACCCGCCAGACATCCACTCACAGGTAGCCACACCCATACACACACACACCCGCCTACCCTCATGTGCACACATACACACACACTCACCATCACATATGCCCACCTACACCAACACAGCCCCACATGCCCATACACAACACACACATCCACTTCCGCACCCGCTCACACACACGCCCCCACTCACACCCACTCTCACACAGGTACATACACACACACACACACACACACACACACACACACACACACACACACACACATGCATCCCCACACCTGCAGGCCCCAGAGGATGGGGAGGGCGATCCAGGATGCAAGCACCTGCCCCAGGGTGCTGCCAGGGCCCCAGGGAGGACATGACCCTGTCGTGCAAGGACGCACTGGGGCCAGCCCGCATCACTGGCGCACACCCAATCCCGGACCGGGGGGGAACGCTCCCCTAGCACCAAGGGTCCAGGGCCAGACCCAGCCCCTCCCGGGAGGTGAGGCCAACCACCCAGGGGCCACAGCCCACCCCACAGCCCCCCCAACCAACCCCCCCCCCCTTCCCGGGCCAGACACACTGCCAACTAGGAACAGGCCTCCCGGACACCCGCCCCTTGTGGTGGGGGTGCAGCTAGCTGCCAGAGGCGCCAAGGAGAGCAAGCCACCGCCCGCCACCCCTCAGGTTATAAAATTAATAAGCGGGGACCAGAGAGAATTAAATTCAGCCAATTGATTATTTGAGGACGCAGACATTCTCTCCAGGCTAATATAATCTAATAGTAAGTTATTACAGTGAGTCATGCATGAGTTATTTCTTGATTTCCAATTCATGAGGATAGTTTTCTTTGCGATGCATAAGGCGATGAGAACCATGTGTGACATCCTTGCCTCTATATTTAATTCCCTTTAATCATCTAATATGCAAAGTGTGGGTGAGGATGGGACACGATACCCAAAGCATGCCAGCAAGTCCTCACATGTCTTCCGCCAGAACTTTTGAAATGGTGCACAGGACCACATAGCATGCATATAGCTATCCGGGATGTTGCTGGTGCAGTGAGAGCAGATATAGCCGTGGACAAAATTGTTGGTACCCCTCTGTTAATGAAAGAAAAACCCACAATGGTCACAGAAATAACTTGAATCTGACAAAAGTGGTAATAAATAAAAATTCTATGAAAATTAACCAATGAAAATCAGACAATGCTTTTGAATTGTGGTTCAACAGAATTATTTTAAAAAACAAACTCATGAGTTTAAAATTGAGCTCTCACCTCAATTTTAATTGCATTTTAGACACTGAGGGCTTGGGGGGATGGGGGCCCCACTGCCTATCACAGTGGCTAGTGGTGCTCCAACCACCATCCCCCCAATTTTAACTGCACTATGGTAGTCCACACATTTACACACAATCACATCATACAACCGACATACACCTACCAAGTTTTAGGCAAGGTGGGGGGGTCTTCCCCCACCCCTGTTATCCTCCTCCTGCTTGGGGCCTGGGGGCCCGGCGGGGGGCCTGGGACCTGTCATGTTGTCAAATTCCCTGGGTGCTGCTGAATGTATAGATACAACTAAGGGAATGAGAAAGGGACTGAATAAGAGAGTAAGCGAGAGTGAGGGAGTGATGAATGGAGGTGGTGATGGTGGGTTGGTTTTGTGTGGCGCTTTGTGTGTCAGGTGGCATCTCGGGGTGCCTGCAGTGTTCTGCTGATCAGTTGCTCGGGTGGGCGCTGAGGGTGGGGGTCTGCTTCTATGGCTGCGGCCACCCTGGGGTGGGTTGGTGGGGGGGTGGCCACTGGCCTGCGCTGGCGGTCTCCCTGCCTGCTGCCGGGTGCTGGTGTGTGTTCAGGCTTGCTGCATATGCATCGCAGTCACCCTAAGAAATAAGGGTGAATGAGGGTGGGTGAGTGTGAGGGGGGAGCACGAATGGATGTGAGTAGGTCGGTGTGTGAGTGAGAGTGCTTGTGTGGGTGAATGTGAGTGGGTGTGGGAGACCCTGAGGGTGAGTAGGAGTGAAACTGAACGGGTACAGGAGTGAGAGAGAATGGGTGGGTCCGGGTGATTGAGTGTGTGAGTGCATGTGGGTGCACATGGAAGCATGAGGGTGTGAAGATGTGGGGATGGGTGTGTCTGCGAGTCGGGAGGTGCTGGATTGATGGGGTAGTGCCTCTCGGCTATGTGGGTTCCCCTGGGTGGGGGGGACTTCTTTGGGCATGGGGGTCCCCGGGGTGTGCGGCGGTGGCACTGGGGGGGGGGGCCCACTGTGGGGGTGCCTGGGGGGGGGGGGCTCGCGCCGGGGGGCGTGGGCTGGTCTCTGGCCCAGGGGGTGGGGTCGCTGGCCTCCTGATGCCTGGGGACTGCCGTTGGCCCTGCTGGGGGGGTGGGGGGTTGACGGGCCTGGAGGTGCCGCTGCGTCGGCCGCCTGGCGGCCTGGCCTCTCTCAATCGTCCCTCTGGGGGTGGATGCCTGGCTTTCCAGGGGCTTGCTGACCTCGGGCATTTGTGCCCTGTGGGGGCTTGTGGCGCTGCCTTGCCTGCTCAGGGTTCCAGGGGGGAGAACTGTTGCGACCGGCCCCCCTCTTCGTATGTTTCCTGACAAACCACTCACATGCACACACTTATTTTGTCCGTGCGCTCATATATACCGTATGCACACAGATGCACACACACAAATGTCTCGTGGATACCAGACTCATGTTGAGACATCTTCGGTGGAAGAAGCAGTTTGTCTTCTGTTTGTTTTAGTTGTTGGCTTGTTTATCTTTTTGTCTGTTCCCCTCCTTTTTCTTTCCCCCTCCACACACTTCCTTTCCCTATTCCTCTTCCTGTCGGGTCCTCCATGGGTAAAATAATTTAAATAAAGTATTAAAAGTTATTACAGGAGGAGTTTACAACAATATACAGTACATAGTTAGGTACTGTATAAAGCTCCTTTTGGCAAAGTGAATCTGTTTTTGGCACAATAAGGGTGACAGATCTCTGTTCTGCTTACCTAGCTGCCTGACAGGACAAGGGGGGAAAAAAAAAAGAAAGGGACAGTGTGGCAAACCTCGCCGGTGAGTGGTGTTTTTTTAAATCACACACTCTGTTATTGCTGTTATTGGCGTTTAGTGTCCCGTTCGGACACGTTGTTTGTTTAATCCAAATTCTAACCGAATATTTAAAAAGCCATCATTGTGGGGATGGTGAAGATGACGCTGTGAGGTGAGGATTACACTGTGATCGCAAGACGTTCCAAAACTGTTGTGCAATAATCCAAAATGGTGACTCCCGTCGACCAAGCATAAACTTTTCCACAGGTAGCATTTTTTTTTTTGTAATTTCTCCACTAACTGACTGTCTGTCCCTATCTTTCTTTTTTAATTTATCATTTCGCCATCTTCTCGACGGAGCTGGAGGAACTTGAGAATTATATTGACAAGTTTTTTTTACCGCTGCTGTGAGATGGAGGGAACGAACATATCCCCTGTTCCTTCTTTTTCCTCGTCTAAAAGAGCCAGACCTGCAGATTCTCCGAAAATAACACCCAAGAAATCATGAGATGGCCCAGACGTTCGTGACATTCTTTCCTCTATGGAAAACAAAACTTTCCAGCATGGGTGCTAGACTTGTGTCGGCCGAGCTGGTCCATAAAGAATTCCAGAGTGTACGAGAGAGTTTGGAATTCAGCCAGGCACAGCTCATCTCTCTCTTAGAAAATAATTGCTTGAAAAAGTCAGTAAACATGCTATCCATGCAACTTGACATCGTTGTACAAGAAAACCAGAAAATGAAGGAAACAATTCTTGACTTGCAATCACGCAGCATGAGAGACAACCTAGTCTTCTCTGGGAATGCTGAAAAAAACAATGAAAATCCGGAATTCATGTCTACACACCTTTCACCGAGTCCACCGCACTGGACAGAAAAATCCTCAAAATAAATGTCCCAGACCCACTGTTGCTAAATTTGAACATTTCAAGCAAAAAATTACGGTACAGAGGCAGGGAAGGCAGCTTAAAAACACAAATTATGGTCTAAGTGATCAATTTCCACAGGAAATTATGGAAAGAAGAAAGAACCTTTTTCCCATTAGGAAACAAAAAATCCAAGAAGGTAAACAAGGTGTTATTTCTGTGGATAGATTATTTATAGATGGCAAGCTGTTTATGGATGAAACCACAACCCCCTGGCTATTCTAGATTCTAGTTTGTTTCCTTAGCTACATGTGAAAAAAGAGAGCGATTGTGCGCAGGTCTGTTATTTGATCCCTGTTTAATCTGTTAACGTTTGTCTAATGTTTTTTCTTTTTTGTTGAGATTGTTTGTTTGTTTGTCTGTTGTAGCCAATTTTGTTGTTGTTAGGTTGTTGTTGTATGTTATCTGTATTTTCTCACAAGTTACTAACCTTTATGTCTGTTCTCTCTTATGCATTTGGTTTATAGGAAATAACTTTAAGTACAAACACAAGTACTTACGTGATAGAAGTGATTACAAGTGATTACAAGTGTTACAAGTGATTGCCCCCTAAAACTAATAACTGGTTGGGCCATCCTTAGCAGCAACAACTGCAATCAAGTGTTTGTAATAATTGGCAATGAGTCTTTTACAGCGCTGTGGAGGAATTTGGGCCCACTCATTTTTGTAGAATTGTTGGAATTCAGCCACATTGGAGGGTTTTCGAGCATGAACCGCCTTTTTAAGGCCATGCCACAGCATTTCACTTGGATTCAGGTCAAGACTTTGACTAGGCCTCTCCAAAGTCTTCATTTTGCTTTTCTTAAGCCATTCAGAGGTGGACATGCCGGTGTGTTTTGGATCATTGTCCTGCTGCAGACCCCAAGTGCGCTTCAGCTTGAGGTTATGAACAGATGGCTAGACATTCTCCTTCAGGATTTTTTGGAAGACAGCAGAATTCATGGTTCCATTTACCACAGCAAATTTTCCAGGTCCTGAAGCAGCAAAAAAACCCCCAGACCATCACACTACCAACACCATATTTTGCTGTTGGTATGATGTTCCTTTTCTGAAATGCTGCATTACTTTTACGCTGGATGTACTGCGACACACACCTTCCAAAAAGTTAAACTTTTGTCTCATCAGTCCACAGAGTATTTTCCCAAAAGTCTTGGGGATCATCAAGATGTTTTCTGGCAAAACTGAGATGATCCTTTATGTCCTTTTTGCTCAGCAGCGGTTTTTGTCTTGGAACCCTGCCATGCAGGCCATTTTTGTCCAGTCTCTTTCTTATGGTGGAGTCATGAACACTGGCCTTAGCTGAGGCAAGTTATTTATTTATTTAGCGAATGCAAAGTCCTCAAGCCAAGCAGTTGCCTCCTGGTTTGCTATATGGAGGGTGTGTAATCCTCCTTCCAGTCTTTGGAGCGGGCAAGCCGCTATGATGTGTTCCATTGTTTGCTCCTCTCCACATGCGCACAGTGGGCTAGGGCTACTGCCCCATCTGTGAAGGCTGGCCAAGCAGGGGCCATGTCCAGTCCTGAAGCGATTGAGTGTAGACCACTGTCTCCTTGGGAGGTTGGTGCCCAGGACCTGTTGGCTGGGGTTTGTCACCAGGTGTTTGTTTGGGACCTCCTTGGTCTCCCATTCCTCTTGCCAAGCTGTCTGGATGGTGAAGTCAGCTGGGGGAGGGTTTTTCCAAGCTGGGGGAGGGTTTTTCCAAATCGGCCATCTGGATGGAAGTTGGGCAGTGGGTGGGGTGTAGATATCTGCATGGATTGGTAAGTGAGGAGAATCTTTGGCTTTTTGAAGCATCCTTTGAGTTAGTGCTGCTCGCCGGATGTGTGTGGGGGCTATGTTTGACAGTACAGGGAGCCAGGGGAGTGGTGGTAAGCAGATTGTCCCAGTTATGGTTCTCATGGTTGTGTTGAGCTGGGTGTCTACGTGGTGTGTGTAGGATGACCTGGACCAGACAGGGGCACAATATTCTGCTACAGAGTATGAAAGGGCCAGTGCTGAGGTGCGCAGGGTGGAAGCTGCCGCCCCCCATTTTGCACCAGCGAGCTTGCAGAGCAGGTTGTTTCGTGCCTTCACCTTAGCAGCCGTCCCCTTTAAGTGTTCCTTGAAGGATAGGGTCCTGTCAAGGATCACTCCAAGGTAGGTTGGATTCTGGATGCTTAAGCTTAAGTCCGCTCAGGTGGATGTTTAGTTCTCTGGCAGCTTTTACATTGTGGAGATGGAATACACTGGAGACAGTTTTTGCTGGGCTTGGTTTTAGGTGCCAGGTTTTGCAGAACTGGTCCAGTTTGGCAAGATCTTCCGTGAGCACTCGTTCCAGTGGCTCAAAGTCTGGTGCTTGGAGTGCCAAATAGATGTCGTCTGCATAGATGAATTTGCGGGATTCTGTAGTGGGCAGGTCGTTTATGTAGAGGTTGAACAGGGTTGGAGCTAGAACTGAGCCTTGTGGGAGTCCGTTTTTCTGCGCTCTCCATGTGCTTGTGTTCTGACCGAGGTGAACTCTGAACCTTCGGTTGGTCAGCAGGGTTTTTATAATTGCTGATGCCCAGGCAGGGATCGCCTTTGTAAGTTTCAGGAGGAGGCCTTTGTGCCAGACCGTATCATAGGCGGCTGTAAGATTGAGAAACACAGCCCCTGTCTTCAGTCTGCTCTCGAAACCATTTTCGATGAAGGTGGTTAGGGCCAGTACTTGTTCTCCTGTGCTGTGGTCCTTGTGGAAACCTGCTTGATCCACACTTAGAATTTCCTCTATTCCTGGGGAAATACGTTGCAGTATTAGGCGCTCCATGATTTTATAAGGAACGCTGAGTAGGGAGATTGGGCGGTAGCTTGCTGGTAGTTTGTGGTCTTTGCCAGGTTTTGGTATGGCAATGACCTTTGCTGTCCGCCATTTCTTTGGGATCGAGTTTGTTTGTATGATCCTTGTGTAGAGTTGTGTCAACCAGGTTAGGGCTCGGGGGCCAAGATTTTTCATGAATTCTGGGAAGATGTTGTCGTATCCTGCTGCCTTTCCACATTTCAGGCCCTGTAGGACTTTCTCCAGTTCAGCAGCCTCAAAGAGTTCAGGGTTCGTTTCCTCTACGGGCATTTTTTTGGTGTTTTTTTTAGCGCAGTTGTAACTGCTCTTCTGGTGTCTTCGTCTTGGGGTGCTTTAGCGATGGTCAGTAGGTGGGATGCAACTTGGTTGGGTGTGACAGATGCTCGGCTTTGGCTAGGAGGCTTCTGTGCAGCTCCTAGGCGACGGATGAGGCTCCAACATTTCCTGCTAGAGTGGGTAAAGCTCCGGTCAGCAACTGTCTCCTCCCATTTCTTTTGCCGGGCTGTACTTAGCGATTCATTGAGATGGTCTGCTATCTGTGGGTCCCCTGATATTTGATAGGATTGTAGGAGGGCAGCGCTTTCTCCGTCCAGGCATGGGACATAGAGGGGTCGGTAGCCTCGTGGGATTGCAGTGTGAGCAGCCTTGAAGATTGCGCTGCAGAAGGCAAGTGAGGCCTTCAGTTCTTGGGATGTTGTTGTGGGGTCTTTTGTGACTTCTTGGATGAGTCGTTGTTGAGCTCTTGGGGTAATTTTGGTTGTCCGGACACTCCTGGGAAGGGTCACCACTGTTCCATGTTTTCACAATTTGAGATAATGGCTCTCACTGTGGTTCACTTGAGTCCCAAAGCTTTAGAAATGGCTTTATAACATTTTCCAGACTGATAGATCTCAATTACTTTCTTTCTCATTTGTTCCTGAATTTCTTTGGATCACAGCAACGATGTCTAGCTTTTGAGAACCTTTTGGTCTACTTCACTTTGTCAGGCAGGTCCTATTTAAGTGATTTCTTGATTGAAAACAGGTGTGGCAGTAATTACGCCTGGGTGTAGCTAGAGAAATTGAACTCAGCTTTCCAAAGATGTGATAAACCACAGTTATTTTATGTTTTAACGGGGGGCGGGGGATCACTTTTTCACACAGGGCCATGCAGGTTTGGATTTTTTTTTATCCTTTATAATAAACACCTTCATTTAAAAAACTGCATTTTGTGTTTACTTGTGTAATCTTTATCTAATATTTAAATTTGTTAGATGATCTGAAACATTTAAGTGTGACAAACAGAAAAAAAAGAGAAATCAGGAAGTGGGCAAACACTTTTTCACACCACTGTATATTTTACACACAACACATACAGTATGCCTACACACGTGTACATGGAGCCACACAGCATACACAAGACATTCATGTACACACACACACACACACACATACACTATGGACATATAAACACATAGGCACACTTAGCTAGCCTTTAGCACAAAACCAGTTTGTGAAAACATGTCCACATTAAAGTTTGTCACGTGGAACATATGTGGAATTGGTACCAGGGAGAAGAGACTAAAAGTTTTTAATCGACTGAAGGATCTACAGGCAGACTTTGTCTTGTTACAGGAAACACACGTTTCTAAGTTGTCTGTAGATGCAATCACCTCCCCTGAATTTCCCCACATGTACCCAGCCTGCTTTAATTCCAAGCAAAGGGGGGTAGTTATATCGGTAAACAGAAGAATATGCTTTGCTGTGAATAACACCATAGCAGATCCAGAAGGTAGAGTTATAATATTAAAAATCTCAATTCAAAATCTGGATCTGTGTATTGCAAGAGTTTATGGCCCAAATGTTGATGACTCATCCATCTTCACACTTTCTTCACTTCTCTTTCTGAGCACTTGGACAGCACACTTATAATAGGAGGAGACTTCAACCTGTTATTAAACCCCACAACCAACAGGCTCAGTACATTGGGGAATTATCGAAAATGGCAGGCTACTGGCACTTTCAAACAATACATGAATGATTTTAGTCTTTGCGATGAATGGCGTTTTCTTCACCCAACTTTTAGGGAATGTACTTTTTTCTCACCAGTGCATAGTTCATATTCCCATTTAGACTTTTTTAGCCAGTAAATCCATTGTGAGGGATATCACAAGCACTGAAATTTGTGTGTAGAAGGCTGTGGAAGATCATGGCGTAGTTCGGCTGCCCAGACAAGTTCATCAGCATGGTGCGCCAGTTCCATGATGCCATGCTTGCTTGAGTACTGGACGATGGAGACTCCTCCGAAGCTTTCCCAGTCACCAACAGGGTCAAGCAGGGCTGTCTACTCACGCCCACACTTTTCAGCATGATGTTCACAGCCATGCTGTCTGACGCCTTCTGCAACAATGAAGAAAGGGCCATCAGGATCAGGTACAGGATGGACGGCAGGCTCTTCAACCTGGGATGCCTCCAAACCAAAACCAAGGTGGAAGGGGACTCAGTGCGTGACTTCCTGTTCACAGATTACTGCACACTCAATGCCACTACAGAGACCCAGATGCAGCAGTGCATGAACTGCTTCACCACTGCTTGGGATGACTTTGGGCTCATAATCAGTACGAAGAAAACCGAGGTCCTGCACCAACCCCCACCACAGAAGACTTATGTGGAACAAGCCATCACTCTCAACGCGTAGACCCTCAAGGCGGTTGACAAGTTCACGTACCTTGGCAGCACACTCTCCAGGTCTGTCAACATTGATGACGAGGTCGATTCACGCATTGCCAAGGCAAACTCAGCATTCGGATGGCTGCATGCAACAGTGTGGGAAAGGACAGGCATCAGGCTGGCCACAAAACTGAAGGTATACAAGGCAGTTGTCCTGCCTTCCCTACTGTACACCTGCGAGACCTGGACAATCACTGAGCACCATGCCAGAAAGCTAAGCCGCTTCCACCTGAACTGCCTCAGAAAGCTCCTGAAGATCACCTGGCAGGACAAAATCCCTGACACAGAGGTCCTCTCTCGAACTGAGCTGCCTAGCATCCACACCCTGCTCAAGAGAGTCCAGATTAGGTGGGCTGGTCACCTTGTTCATATGCCTGACTCACACCTACCAGAGACTTTTCTATGGTGAACTAGCAGAGAGCAAACGAGGTGGTCAGAAGAAGCACTACAAAGACACTCTTAAGGCCTCCTTGAAGAGCTTTGACATCAGTCCTGACACCTGGGAGACCCTAGCGCTAGACTGACCAGACTGTTCGTGTAAGAGTAAAAAAGAAAAAGCACTGGTACTGGAGTTAGAAGTTTAAACACAGTAATAAATCGGGGAGATATCTTTCTAACCAGCTTAGATTGAATAAAGAAAAAACAACTATCCACTCTGTTAAGGATACTACTGGAAATATCACCCATGAGCCTGAAGACATAAATAACTCCTTCAGAAAGTTTTATGAAAACCTCTACTCATCTCAGATTAATCCATCTGACTCTGAGATAAATGAATTTCTGGACTAATTTACCACAATTAAATAATAAACAGATTACAGCTCTGGATGCACCTCTTCTAATGTCCGAACTCCATGAACTCCATGAAGCACTTAACCACATCCCAAACAACAAAGCTCCGGGACCAAATGGTTTTCCAGTAGAATTCTATAAAGAATTTTGGCCTGTGATGGCACCAACCTTCTTTAAAATGGTGAACCAAATTAAAGAAGATAATGTAATCCCTCCAAATATGAATTTGTCCAGTATTATCCTGCTCCTTATACCCGAAAAAGAACCTATGCTTCCATCCAGCTACCGTCCCATCTCACTTATGAATGTCAATCTTAAAAAAATTTGCAAAGCTCTCACCAAAAGACTGGAAAGGATAATTCCGTTCATTATACACCCAGATCAAATAGGTTTCATCAAGGGTAGGCATTCGGCTAATAATACACACTATTTAATTTAATAGACTACTGTAAGATTAATAACTAGAAACTACAATTTTATCTCTGGATGTAGAGAAAGCCTTTGTCCTTGTTAATTGGAAATTTCTTTTTTTGGTGTTAAACAAGTTTGGGTTTGGTTCTTTTATAAACTGGATTAAAACACTATATAGCTGTCCAACTGCATCCGTCTGAACAAATGATCAAACTTCTTGAAGCTTTAATCTCCAGAGAGGCACCAGGCAGGGTTGTCAACTTTTTCCCTCATGTTTTATCATCTTTATTGAGCCATTAGCAGTAGCTATACGACAAAATGTTGATATTAGCAGTATCCAAACTAGAGAAAAAGAACACAAGATAAGTCTTTATGCTGATGATGTATTGATTTTCCTTGAAAACTCACAAAGATCTCTTCTTCAGACAGTGGTGCTCACTGATAAATTTTCATCATTTTCAGATTACTCTATTAACTGGGGTAAATCAACAGTCTTACCTATAAATTGTAATTTTTCAAATATATCCACAATGAATGAATGATGAATGAGGATCCACTATTCCCAAAACAATCAGGTACTATTAAATATTTAGGAATAGATAGTTCCCCGAGGCTTTCAGAGTTACTGCGACTAAATCACATTCCCCTTCTTAAAACAACACAAGATGACCTTACGCACTGGAGGACACTACCTATATCATTAATGGGAAGAGTCGCAACCGTTAAAATGGTGGCCTTCCTAAAATCAACTATTTATCTTCAGTGATTCCTACCCAACCATCTATGGCCTGGTTTAAGTCTCTAGATTCAAATATAAGTAAATTTTTATGGAAGGATAAACCATCACGGATTAGTTTAAAGGCCTCGGACAGTGACATTTTTTTAATTGAACCAATTAACTGATTGTATGAAAATATTCCATTCTGCCCATTCCCGTGATTTAATATGTGTCACCATCCTCCATAAATGACCTTATTTGGTCATAGCCCAGCCTTTACTTAGTGAGGCTGCAGTACCGCCATCTCTCGATAGGTGCGGGCATTAGTGACGTCAGCTCAGGAATACAAAGAAAATGGCAGAACGAGAGCAAAGTGATTCGGACAGCGATTATTTTCTCGAGTTTGACGACCTCAATATAAATGATGACATTGAAAATGAAGAATCGGATGATGAAGTAGTTTTGGGTGGTGCTGAGGGGGGTATTCCGCCTTATTTGTTCGAGCCAGAGGGAGAGGAGGAAGATGAAACAGAGACGGGAACAGACCAAGTTTACGACGATCGGCTTGAAGATTTATCTTGGTAAAAGATGCTTAGAAATATTTTTTTTTGGCGACATGCATGGTCACACACTTAATTTTCAAACTAAAACTACCAATTGGTCACTCGCTGCCTTATTTGGCGACTTAGAAACATTTTCATTTGAAATGGATAATCTATGTGAGCAATAATATGTGTACTTTACGAGTTTGTCATGACATGTTGTTAATCATCATCATGTTAATACTTGTCTCAAAAGCTACATAATTCTCTAAGAGATTGATGGATCATGTTTAAGAATTATTGTGATTCATTATTGTTTTACTATAAGTTTTCTTTCCGGTCAAAATTTTTTACATGTTTTTAATTTTTTCTAATCAAACTTCATAGACAAATTTATATAGCACTCCCACGAGCCATTAGTTTATTATAAGCATCTGATTATACCATTTTTTTGCACAGGTGCACTTGTGAGAAATGTAACATTATGCCAACATCAAGTGAATGTTGCTGCTGCCAGGAGATATTGAAGGTGAAGGAGAAAATAGAAGAACCGAAGGGCTGTGGATACACCGATGATAATCTACCAAAGTGTATCACTGATCACCCAGGTTTTTGTTCTGTCTGTCTTGACATCTGGGTTTTACAGACAGCTTATCTGGCCTACAGACAGCAATATGGTGATCATGACGCAAGTCAACACGAGTGAGTTTATAAACAATATTTATTCATGTGATTTAATTTTCCAGATGAATTATGAACAAATCATTCAATACATTCAATAATCAATGCAAATGGAATAATCAATGCAAACACCATATTTTTCAGGCGATACAGATTCATAGCCTACAGGCAACTGGTACGGTGGTGTTGGGGATTTCTTGGGAAAGAAGTGAGGGTTATGTTGCCTGCCTGCGCAGTGAGCCTCATCAGAGAAACATTCCCATCTGATCACTACAAGGGATTTTGCCTACCAAGATTAGATTTGTGAAAAATGATATTTCAATAAAGTTTTTGAAAATCATATATTGAGTTTATTAATGTTCATGTCAATGTTATAATTCTCATAGTTCAGCATTCATCAAAGTCGCATGTCATATACATTTGAATAATTTGAACACACTAAATTCTTCTCAATTTGAAATGAAATATTACATACTATACCACCTTTGTATGAATGTTTGGAAACAGCAGAAATATACAAAAAAAATACAAAAATCAATGGAGTATCACTACAGATTAAGAAAATAACTAGTTTCCAGATATAGCAATTATTATATTCCAATAAATAACATTTCACAGTTATAATGGGCACCATTTTATGGTAGAAAATTGGGGTTCCATTTTTAAAAGCACATTTCTCTTACAATCTTAGGCTTATATTTGTTTTTCTTAGCAAATATGTTGCTTCCCTAAAAATTGAAAGCTGAACTGTCATTGGTAATTGGTAATTTCTTCTACTTTTACATGTTTGATTTTGAAAATCTAGATACATGTTGCTCAGCAGCATCAGCTTTGATGGGACGCTGAAATTTGGCACTCACACAGTGTGGCGGGAACTCTGGCTTGTACATAGTGCCACTGCTCCCATAAGTGGGTTGGATCAACCAAGGTTTTGTTGAACAGAGTATTCATCAGATCATCCACATATTCTGAAAAAAAATATATTCAATAAAAATTAGACATCCATTTGGCTAGAGTATGAAATAAAAATTTGACCCAAATTAACAAAATTTGATAAAAGCTATGAAATGTGAAACTTGAATGAAGACCAACCTTCCACCCACTGTAAATATCATATACAAGCCTAGAAAATGATACTAATATTTGTTATACTCACCGAAAGTTGGATCAACTTTCTTTGCTTGCAGTGTATATCCGCCTTTTTTGAATTTTGGGTACCTGATGATGAAGACCGGCTCACCATCACGATTCTGTGCCTGCTTGTGGCCTGCATTTTCATTAAAGTGCATTGCAGCTAAACAAAGTCTGTAATTAGAATATTATCACAATGATTTATTTTTGGCCATATAAGTGATCTGTCTATCAGCAGAAAGTCTATGTAAATGGCACTGTTATTATAATTGCATTGCATATAATTGGTCACATATTGCATCGCCTCACCTTGCCAACATTCCAAGGAAGGAGAAGTGTACACTCTTTGGTGCAAACTGAATAATCAGACTGTAGAAAGCCTCCACATTTGAAGTTTGCTGCCCTGGACTCAGCTTTCGCACATCCCTGAGGACCCGTGTTTTGTTGATCATATCAATAACTTTTTCACAGCCCTTTGTGCCTGAAATATAAAAATTTTATGTGTGAGATATGCCACCAAAAATGAAGAAAATCAATGGGATAATAATTTATATATATATATATAATACATGCACTACAGATCGATACATGGTTATTGGAAATAAGACATAGCTACACTCACTGGGTTTGAGCAACTTCTTGGGTTTTGTTTGCGTTCCAGGGTCGGCATGGAGGCAAGCAGGGAATAGAGGGCCATGATTGCTGTGCTTGTTCTGGATGTGGTTTCCAAGTGATTGCCACTTGGCAACAATCACATCTGGAGATTGACCATGGCTTGAGGCCGCACACCAATACATGTGGTTGGAAATTGATTTCAACCATGGCTTGAGTTCAGGACATTCCTTTGCCAGTTTTTCAATACTTCTGATGAAGCCTATGTAAAATGCAAAGATTAATAAAATTAATCATTTAGAAGCAATAATTATTATTCATTCGATATATTTTTATGTTAATATAATATTTGTGCAGTGATTGAAATGCACAATTTAATTATACAGATTGAAATACACAATATAATTATACAGATTGAAATGCACAATATAATTATACAGACCCTTTGCAACATGCCACACATCACAGTAGTGTCTGACATCCGGCATCTTTTCCCTCATATATTTCTGTATCTGGGGATGCCGATCAGTGATGATAGTATCAACAGCCAAACCATGCTCCTCTAATAGATCCATGCTGTGGATGAAGCCCTCTTTCTCCATAGCGTTACTGCTTCCTACCTCGTTGCTCTGTATAATGAAATAAGAACATTGTAATATGTGGCAGATCAGTTTAATATTCACTCCATATAAAATATTATGAAGTTGCGTTGGTCATTAATTTTGGGATTGCACCATATTTCATTTTCTAATATTGTTGTATTTATCTAATTATCTTACATAAGACAAAATATTTCAAACAAATACTTGAGTAACCACAAATGAATAAGCAACTACCTGAACCAGTTGGATGTCAATCACTTTCTTGAAACGCAATTCCATAGTGGTATAGGAACCATATTTGGCGCTATGCCCAGGACTATCTGCACGTCCGTCTCCTCCCAAAATGAGGCCACCTGGCATGGAACAGCAGCTGTCTAAATAGGTCCATCCTGCGGTCTGACCATACACCCCAGATTGTTGACTCCAGATACAGCTGTTTGTGCTCCTTGTAAGTGCTCGGAGAAATTCCAACGATACCGGCTGCATTTAGAACTCTGAGGACCTTGATATATGATGCCCCAGTGAAGATAATGGCGGATGAAAGCTGTATGTTACCAGCTGGCATGTCCCTGATCATCGGCTGGCTGTGCCAGGATCGATCCTCAACACAATGTGGACAATGTTGTTTGATCACCAACAGAGAGCCTTTAGTGTGACTTGTTGCCTCACATGGATGACTGCAATGAGGACAATTGTTGAATAATTTCCAGAGGCAACTTTTGTAAACTATGTATTTGTCCTCCTTGTGGTGGTTATGGGACTCTATTTGGTTGAAACTGAAATGTTTGAAAAAATCAGTGGATATAGATTTTAACTTGAATAGAATTCTATGCCATGATTATATGATTCACTTCAATTTTAGTATTATAAAATATTACAAAATTCCAATTTCATTTTATTTCATGAAATGTTTCATTAATTTGAATCATACCTTTGGTCTGATACATCCATAAAACTTGGATGGTATGTAACATCATGTGGGTCATTTCTAGAGGCGTAAGATGAAAGAGATTCAATATCATCCGTGTCAACCTCCTCAAACTTCCTCTTTGCTTTCCTTGGTGTCGATGTGCGAGGCCCTGTTGTTGCCAGTGATCTACGGCACATATCACATCTGCTCGGTTGACTTGGGTCCCATTCTGTGATCTTCCGATCGGTCTGAGAGTGTGAGCCTGGAGATCAATAAGTGAAGAAATGTATTAGGGTTAACAAGTTATTTTGATAGTTACCAGGAATAATAATTGTCAAAAAATTGTTAATTTAAAATCGATGATACTCACGTTTTACCGTTTTTTTTTTCTGGTCGGACAATAAACTTCCTGGTTTGTGTCAAACTGTTTTTTGTGGTAGGTTGCAGTCTCTCAGGAGCTGGGGGATCGTATGTAGTGCTCGCATCTTTGTACTTGGGTTGCTGTGATGGTTCGGCTTTGAGATCTGGATTGGGTGTTGGCAGAAGAGGATCTGGTATTGGCTGGGCTGGATTTAGTGTAGGTGGGACATGTTGGTCTAGTGGATCTGAAATTGGATTTACATCAAAGTCCTGTTCATCAGCTTCCTCTGCTTGGTCAGAAACATCAACACTATTTGAAGGTTGAGTGACAGTTGATAAAATCCGCAAAAAAAGTAGAACATCATAATTTTATCCCAGAGGTCTCAAATTTGATTACATACATAGAAATATAAATTGATCAAACAGGCACAACCACCTCCCTATACAGCACTGAATATTCCATATTTGATTAGTATGAATACCCTAATATGCTAATATTTGATAAGTTGGTAAGGCAATGCAAACCATTGCTTGGAATTCATTTAAGATGTTTAGTAAACATTTGCAGTGAATATTAAAAATACAAAACTTACCCTGTTTACTTCTCGTTTTCTGACAGCTGATCGCATCGGTAGATCACCCTTGCTTTTCACGCCACTGTCACTGACACTTGTCTCAGAGTCAGACTTGGGAATCGAGGGATATATAGTTGGAATAGCCGTTTTCTTTATCACCAGTCTTTTTGCAAATTTCATTTCAAATTGCATCTTATTCTCGAAATCGCTGTCAACGAAATGTCTACTGCACATGTAGGGTGTTTTACCGACATCATTCCAATGTTTTCGCGTTTTCTGAACGAATTTCACCCATGCCGTTCGGAATTTCCCAGGGACGGGAAATTCGAAAACACTCACTGCATGCTCCTCTGGTATACCATCGCACCCGTAGACAACACAACGCCAAACCATATTAATTTGATTCCTGAAATCCTAATCTTAATAAATAATCTATTTGTAATCCACAAGTATTCCGAAAAATATCCGTAATCGCCGATTTTAAAATGTAAACAAGTGTTGCATGAAGCAAAACACAGCAATGGCCGCCGACCGTGTGTGTGTGTTTGCCTGAGCTGACATCACACAGTCAGTGGCCATCTTAGCCGCTGATCGCTTGGCTGGGTCCGCCAGCTCTCCACGACAGCATACTTCAAGAGCGCATTGTCACCTTATGTGACATTCGTTGACACCAAAACATGTGCGGTTCGACTTAGCTCGTCTCAGACAACAATTTGAGATATGAATTAGCGATATTGAATTTTCTTCTGTCCGACGCCTTTAAAAACTCTTCAAAAAGCAAAAGAGTGCGGAGGTTTAGATTTACCAAATTTTTTTAAAATTACTTCTTAGCCAATAGAATACAGTTTGTTCCTGAATGGACAAAATCAACCCCACGAGGAAACCCATGGTTAGATGCTGGATAGGTTCTCTGTGGGTTGCTAAAAATCTCTGGCTTACTTTTCATGAGACCCTGTATTAAATGCCATGACTGTTTTAAAAGCATCAACATTAGCTCCTCTCTGACAGCCTGGCAGAAATTTTTAAAAATAACAGGGTCTTCACTTGTCCCTTGCAAACTCATGCCCATTTGGAATAATCCTGATATCTTGCAAAAAAAGAGGATGTTAAATGTTCCACTATGGTATGAGAAAGGAATAAAAAACTTAGAACATCTTATTCGAGGTGGAAATTGTGTCCAATTTAAGGAACTAGCGTCACAGTATGACATCAGTGATAAAAAGTTTCTTGAACACCAACAGCTTAAATCCATAATAAAAGCAAGATTCAATCTCAATCAGACAAATTTAGAGGTACCAGTAAAGGTGACAGAGTTTCTAAATCTTTGTTCCCTTAAATTGATATCGAAAATACATGGATTATTATCAAAACTGGATGAGTCAGTATCTTTTCCAAAATCAAAATGGGAGACAGACCTATCAATCAATAAAGATGAAAGCTTCTGGACACAAATATGTTTAAACACTTCTAAGATGACTAAAAACTCTAATTTACAACTCATACAGTACAAAGTTCTACATTGAATTCATTACATGAGACAAACGATGTTCAAAATGGGCCCGAGTCACACAAATATCTGCTCCCATTGCACCAGCAACGTCCTGGTTAGTTATATGCATGCTATGTGGTCCTGTGCACCAGTCCAAAAGTTCTGGCAGAAGACATGTGAAGACTTATCGGCATGGCTTGGGTATCATATCCCATCCTCACCCACACTTTGCATATTAGGTGATTCTAGCAACAGATGCTAACATTGAACTGGAGGATTTCCACGCAATATGGGCAGACTGAACACCAGACAGTGGGAAGGCAAGGGTCGGAGGAGTGATGATGTATGTCAATAACAACTGGTGCAGACTGGGACATATCACGGTTAAACAACAACACTGCAACAAAGACATGGAGTTGCTAGCTGTTAGCATGCGGCCTACATATCTCCCGAGGGAATACTCACACGTGATCTACATTGTTATTTATGTAAATCCGATGGTGAACGCTGGGACAGCGCGTGACGTCATCCACTCAGTAACTGGCAGGCTGCAGACAGAACACCCAGATGCTCTTCTCCTCATCTCAGGCGATTTCAACCATATTTCACTGTCTCCCATTCTACCCACGTTCACCTAGTATGTCACATGCCACACTAGAGACAATAAAACACTGGACTTATTCTACGCAAACACTAAGGAGGCGTACACCTCATCACCACTCCCCCCACTCGGGAGATCGGATCACAACTTGGTTCATCTCCTGCCGTTGTACAAACCTCTAGTGCGCAGACAACCTCTGGTCATGCGCACAGTGAAGTTATGGTCTGAGGAGGCAATGGACGCTCTAAAGGACTGTTTTGAAATCACTGCCTGGGAGCAGCTCTGCGATCCACATGGTGAGGACATCGATGGCCTCACTCACACCATCACGGACTACATCAGCTTCTGTGTGGACAACACCATACCCACCAAGACCATACGGTGTTGCTCGAACAACAAACCCTGGATCAACCCTGAAATAAAAACACTTCTAAGAGAGAAGAAGAGGATCTTCAGGTCGGGGAACAGGGAGATGCTGAAGTCCGTACAGAGGGAACTGAGGAGGAAGATCAGAGAAGGCAAGGACAGCTTCAGGAAGAAGATGGAGGACAAATTGCAACAGAGCGACATCGGTGGGGTCTGGAGAAACCTTAAAACCATCTCTGGGCTCCAGAATACCTCCCCCCAGGCCACGGGGGGCAGGGAGTGGGCGAACAATCTGAACCTGTTTTTTAATAGGTTTGACCAACCGCCCTTCCCCCCGACTGCACAACAACCACTGCTGCCTCTGAAGACATCAAGTCCTGCTGCCCACACCCCACTCCACCAACACCCCTTCACTCCCAACACACAGCCCCCCAACGTGACCCTCACTAAGACCCAGGTGAGGACAGAGCTGAGGAAGATCAAGGTGAGGAAGGCGTCGGGACCGGACGGCATCAGCGCAAAGCTCCTCAAGTCCTGTGCAGACCAGCTGTGTGGGATTGTGGAGCTCATCTTCAACCTGAGCCTGAAGCTGGGGAGAGTACCACAGTTGTGGAAAACATCTTGTGTGGTACCTGTACCAAAGACTTCCCACCCCAAAGACCTGAACAGCTACAGACCAGTGGCCCTGACGTCCCACATGATGAAGACCCTGGAGAGACTGCTCCTTGCTCACCTCCGCCCCCTGGTGGGACCAGCGATGGATCCACTCCAGTTCGCCTACCAGCAGAACAAAAGTTGAAATCAAAAACAAGGACACCTTAACTATACTATACATCCGAGGGATAACGGAACCAATTCAAAGGATCATGAAAAAATGCAAAATAAGCACAGCAGTAAAACCACACAAAAAATTAAGACAGTTATTAGTGCACCCCAAGGACAAAATAGAACAAGACAAAAAATGCAATGTAATATATGAAATATCATGCAGATCATGCAACGAAACCTACATTGGAGAAACCGGAAGATCATTCACCACAAGGAAAAAAGAACACCAGAAGGAATGTGAGAAAGAAACACAAGGGCGACTCACAAGATCACTCAAAGAAGACAGAAAAAGAAACATTAAAATCAGCAATATCAGATCACTGCAAAAAACACATCATGGACTGGGACAATGCAAAAATTATTGGATTGGAGAGCAACAGACACAAACGCTGGATCAAGGAGGCCATAGAAATCAGGAAGCGGGGAAAAGATACCTTGAACCGGGATGAGGGGCCATTTATGCTTTCCCACACTTGGGACCACATTCTTCAGAGACCATCGGACGGCGGAAAGCGGGGCCGGCTGGGTGGATCTGACAGGTCTGCTGGACTGGCCCCGCCTACGAAAGTCAGCTGATAAAATGACACCTGGCAGCAATCAGTTGACTCTTCTGACGAAGGCTGCAGTGAACAGTCAAAACATGTAAAGAAGGTATAAACATCTCCTTTTTATTTTGACAAAATGAACTTACTTGAGCTATGAGGTCAAGGTCATTGTCAAAAGTCAGGAGATCTGAGCTTTTATGATTTCATGACAACCGTTACTCAGCCACTGACCTTGACTTTATGCACATCCTACATGGGACTACATCTAGGCTGTGCTTAAGGTCAAGATCAGTGGTCAGGAGATTTGAGAACTCCTGGGACCAGAATGAGCCACTTTGTCATCGACGGTCTGGTTTGTTTCCAACATGTGCCTCTCAGAGACATCACAGTAGAGAACTACATAGTAAACATTTCAACTTCACGGACCTTACTGTCTCCTTTAAGTTGTTTTATTTTTTCCAGTAGCACTGTCTAATACAGCCAGTAATGATGGCAAGAACAGTCCCACCGACCATATGAATGTAGCGTAAAGATGGGTGTTACATGAGGAACCAAGTCAGAGTTGAAGCTGACCTCTTCAGTCAGGCAAAAACTGAGGGTTTCCTGTGTGAAGCAATCACACGGTTAAAAACGAGCAGACATTTTAGGCTCAGTCGAGAAAA
Organism: Pholidichthys leucotaenia; assembly: GCA_020510985.1. Taxonomy (NCBI): domain Eukaryota; kingdom Metazoa; phylum Chordata; class Actinopteri; order Cichliformes; family Pholidichthyidae; genus Pholidichthys; species Pholidichthys leucotaenia. The sequence continues at coordinate 419,099,228 of CM035843.1, forward strand.
AGCTTGCCGGTTCACTTGTTCCAGCTGTCCCCGAGGTGTGAGCATGAGCTCCACCTCCCACAGGCAGAGTGCAGAGCAACAGAAGGAGTGTGACTGATCAAATGTTGGTGGATAAGGTAAAGAAACACACTCATGTAAACACCAACTTATCGTGGCCAGAAAACTTATCGCATGATTAATCGTTTTTACTGTTACTGTTACAGGCCTGTAAACAACTCATTTCTTCTTAAAGTCAGAAAACACTTGAGGAACAGTCAAAGATAAAGACAACTATCAAACTTGTTTATGTCAGTCTACTGTGCTGATGGATCTTGCCATGCACTCGGCACCAAAGCTCATTTTTAACTTGTGTGCTTGTGTCCTCTGTGAGGACACCTCAGTGTGTTCAATTAGAGCCAGTCTGATAGATATAGAACAGGGGGGGTCCAGTCATGTGCCATGGGGGGCCAAGACCCTGCAGGTTTTCTCTTCAGCAGGTGCTTTCACTGATCAGCAGTCAGTGGGAAGAAGTTCAGTGAAATTTGCTGCTGAAGACACTGGTTGGAGGTGAAGCCTGCAGGGACCTGGCCCTCCACGGCACATGACTGGACACCCCTGCTTTAGCAGAAGAAGAAGAGGAAAATCAGAAGACAACATGAGAAGAGCTGTCCCAGCCAGCATGTCCATGTGGGCCCCCGCAAAGTTTAAAGCTGGGCTCTAATGGCTCCCATGTGGGTTCCATGTTGGCCCCATCTGTGTTTGCCCACATGGACTTTGCCTGTTTACCAATTTTCAACTCATTTTCTCATAAATTTGCGACTTTTTTCTAATAAATTTGTGACTTTTTTCCTCACAAATTTGCTCTTACTTTTTTTGTAAAATTCTCACTTTTTTAATAAATGTTCACAGTTTTTCCTCATAATTTTACAACTTTTTTTCTTGTAAATTTGTGTCTTTTTTTCTCGTAAATTTGCTATTCCTTTTTGTAAAAATTTCACTTTTGTCATAAATTTTTACATTTTTCCTCATAAATTTGTAACTTTTTTCTTGTAAATTTACCAATTTTTTCTTGTAAGTTTGTAACTCTTTCAAGTAATTTTAATTTTTTTTTTGAAATTAGGAGCTTTTTTCTTCTAAATTTTCCACTTTTTTCATAAATTTGCAACTTTTTTGTAGTAAATTTGTGACTTTTTTCTCATAAATTTGCTATTATCTTTTGTAAATTTTTCACTTTTTTTCTCATAAATTTTCTCATTTTTCCTCCTAAATTTGTAACTTTTTTTGGAGTAAATTGTGTCCTTTATCTCATAAATTTTTTGTATTTTGTTTCTGCTTTTTCTTGTAGTTTTTCATATTTTTTTTTCTCATAAATTTGTGACTTTTTTCCACATAAAGTCCACGTGGGCAAACACTGATGGGGCCCACATGGAACCCAGCGACAGCCCAGGTAAAAACCTGTGATGGGGCCCACATGGACATGCTGGCTGGGGAGTCTCATATTCCCTGCTGCACAAGTTTAAAGCCACATGGGAGAATTACCAGAGAAGAGTCTTGTGAGGAACAAAACGTCCACATTTCATCAATTAGGCTTACAAAGCTCACTGCGGGGGGGGGGGGGGGAGCTTAAAACATCATGTTGTGGGTTGGAAGAGTCATTGACTTGGTCAGCAGAAAGTGTGTCTGTCACACAAGTCCAGATAAATGTGAAGCATAAATCACCGGTGGCACCTGAGCGGCGGCTGTGAAATGAAACGCTCTGCTGCTGAATTGATACAGAGTAGCTGAAGCAACCACCCTCACTTTTATGTGAGCAGACATTTTACAAAAATGAAGGGTACACGAAAACAAAAGCAGTGACTGCTACATATCAGAGCATATCAGAGTCACCCTCTGTGTTTCTTATTAAAAAAAATAGGACCTTTTGCACCAAAAGTTTGAATGAAAAGAAAGAAATAATCGTAAACATCTGCACTGTAAGCAGCCAGCATGTCTGAGCTGTGTCCTGGGCCCCATGAGAGTTTGTCTATGGGTTCCATGGGGCCCATCTGTGTTTGCCCACATGCACTTTACATGTGGCACAGGTAAGAAGGTGATCTGTTTATCCACATCTGGGCCCCACATGGCTTTAATGTGGGCGAGCAGCTTTCAGTAACAGTGGTACCAGAGGCAAAATTATGTGGAAAAAAAGTCACAAATTTATGAGAAGAAAATATAAAAAATTATTTTAAAAAAGGGACAAATTTACAAAACACTGTAGCAAATTTATGAGAAAAAAGTCACAAATTTATGAGAATTGTAAGATTGTAAAATTACTTGAAGGAGTTACAAGGAAAAAGTTACAAATTTCTGAGGAAAAAATTTGAAAATTTAAAAGAAAAAAAAGTGAAAATTTTACAAAAAAAAAGGCAAATTTAGGAAGAAAAGTCACAAATTTGCACGAAAAAAACTTCCAAATTTATAAGGAAAAGTTTCAAGTTTACAGTAAAAAAAGTTGAAAATCTTTGAGAAAGTTCAAAATTTAGAAGAAAAATGTCACAAATTTATGAGAAAATGAGCCAAAAATAGGTCAATGGGCAACATTCGTGTTGGCAAACACAGATGGGGCCAACATGGAACCCAGGGACAAACCCACTTTGACCCATAAGACAGCCCAGCTTTACTGCTGGTGGGCCCCACACGGACATGCTGGCTGGGTTGTGGCAGCCAAAGCAGGGAGCAACACCTGTGCTGCTGCTCAGTTGAAGAAGTGTTTAGCTAGAACTGTGTAAAACCAAGTGAGTCGACCCTCTAATAAGTCTCCTCCACCTGCAAGTTCTCCATCAGGGGTCACCAACTAAAAGTGCAAGAGCTAAGCCAGTCCTCCTCCCCGAGGTCCGAATTAAGTTTGGGGATCTTTAGGCACCTCACAATACAATTATAATTCAGCTCTCTGACTTGACGATTCTTGATGCATTTTTTTTTCAGGATTTTTTCCCTCTCACTGTGTCACAGCTTGGTACTTTTAAAGCCAAGTGTTTGCAGTGACCCATGAGTTTCCTTGAAACATCTTTGAATAAAACATGTTACTTTGAACTTACCACCTACAATAAAGCAACAAAAGAAGCAAGACAGGCACATTTTTCCAGACTCATCAACAATAATCACAATAATCCAAGGTTCAGGTTCAGGTTCAGGTTACTTTATTTGTACCCGTAGGTAGATTTGTTTTGCAGTCAGGTGACATCCATATTTACAAGCCACAGTTACATTCAACATGAACACAAACACAGGCACACATGAAGCTGACTATAAACATGATAAAAATACTCAAGGCTCCATCAATCAGGGTATAAAGACAAAGAGATGAGAGAAAAACCAGAGATAAGAGAGAAGGGTCATATTAAAAAGTTAAAGACTAGTCAAAGAGGTTGAAAACTCAGAGGTCTAAAACCCAATAAAAGATTTAGAACCCAAATAAAATCCTACAAAAATAAGTAAATATAAGATGGGGTTAATAAATAGGTACCTAAATTATGTGCAATATATTGTTACAACTTGCTCAACTCTTTGACAGCAGCAGGAACAAAGCTGTTTTTGTAGCGCTGGGTTTTGCTTTTTGGGACAGCAAACCTCCGTCTTGAGGGAAGAAGCTGAAAGTTGCAGTGCAAAGGGTGGGAGTCATCATTTAAAATGGAGGTAGGGTGTACAGGGATGTCAGGCTCAGCTGTGACTCACCAAGCAAACGACTGGACCATCTAACTACCTGATCCAAGGATTTCCTCTGTTTCAGTTTTATCTGACCAAACCATGACACTAAAGAAAAGGATAAAACAGATTCAATAAAAGCCCGATAAAACATTGTCATTATGGTTCGGTCAATTTGGAAGCGTGCAAGTTTCCTCAAGCAATGCAAATGTTGCTGACCCTTTTTGCACACCCTTTCACAGTTCTCTTCAAAGTTTAAATTACTATCAATAATCGTCCCAAGATATTTGTAGGATTGTACACATTCAGTGGTCTGACCTTTTAGTACGGTGACTTTGTGCCTGGGAGTTTTCCTCCTAAAGTCAATAATCATATCTTTAGTTTTTGTTGTATTCAGCTGCAGGTAGGAATCCTCACACCAGTGAACAAAATCATCAACTACTGGGCTGTGGCCACTCTCACCATCCTGGAGGAGACTGACAATAACTGAATCATCAGCATACTTTATAGTGTGTCTGTTGTCATGTCTGCTCCGACACATGTTTGTGTACAGGATGAAGAGTAGTGGTGACAACACACACCCCTGAGGAGAGCCAGTAGAAGAACACTTTAGGTCAGACAATGTACCATTGACCTTTACTCTCTGTGTCCTGTTGGTTAAGAAATCCAGAATCCAACCCACCAGATTATTGCTCAAATCAAATTGTTGCAGGAGCCTTTCAACTAAAATATGAGGTTGGATTGTATTAAAGGTGGAGGAAAAGTCCACAAATAAAAGCCTGGCGTGTGTCCCATTAAAATCCAGATGTTTAAAAAGCATGTTAAGCAGAGTGACAGTGGCATCCTCCACTCCTCTGTGAGGCCTATAGGCAAACTGCAGAGGATCCAATGCATGTTCAGTCTGCTTTAGGACCTCACATCTGACCAGTTTTTCAAAAATTTTCATTAAAATTGAAGTCAAAGCAACTGGTCTAAAGTCGTTTACCGTTTTAGGACAGCTGGATTTCGGAATGGGAACAACCACGGCATCTTTCCAGATCTTGGGCACATGTTGTGTCTGTAAGGACTTATTGAAAATGTAATGAAATACAGGACTCAGTTCATGTGCACAGGACTTTACCAAGCGCCCACATATATTATCAGGGCCCTGATTTTTGTTCACTTTTACAGTGCAGAACTCCCTTTTAATATCCTGCACCTCAATATTAAAGTGCTGATTGTCTTTGAGTTTCTGTTTCAAATCTTGGGTTTCTGTGCTAAAATCAAAGGAGTCAAAACGACCATAAAAACAATTAAGAGCATTAGCCAGCTCTGTGTCTGAATTAAAACCATCTAAAAACACACGATTACTGCGCTCTGTGCTCTGAAGGCCTGCAATAGTTTTCATACTGGCCCAGGCTGAACCAAGTTTCTTTGTTGCCATCTTACTTTCCAATTCTGATTTATAATTCTGTTTTGCTCTTAAAATTTCGGACTTCAGCTCTTTTGTGGCAACCTGTTGCTCAGAAACAGACCCCTGTTAAAAGGCAAGTGCTTTCCTCTGTAAGCAGGATTTAACTGATTTTGTAACCCCTGACTTGTTATTGGGATATATTTTGACACGTTTACGTGGAACGATCATATTTTTACAGAAAGTCGTGTATGAGCATGTGACGTCTACCAAAGAGTCCAAATCATCCCCGCAGGCCAGTGTGAACACCTTCCAGTCCGTACAGTTTAAGCATTCCTGGAGGCTGTGCACTGAATCCTCTGTCCACACATCAATGACTCTCGTCTCCACCTTGCCTCTTCTGAGAGCAGTTTTATATGTGGGCAGCAAATGTACACAGTTGTGATCTGAGGATCCTAAAGGAGGAAGGGGGAGTGATTTACAGGCCCTCTCTATGGATCCATAGCACAGGTCCAATGTCTTTTTTCGCCTGGTTGGGCAGGAGACATACTGATAAAAGTTTTTAAGTGTCTTCTTTAAAGAAACATGGTTAAAATCCCCAAGAATAAAGTTTGGAGCCTCTGGAGAAATTGACTGCAGCCGCTGTACCACATCAAAGACGGTGCTGGAGGCGGAGTCAGCGTCTGCCCTCAGGTGAATGTACACAGTGGTGATGAAAAGTTGGGGGAACTCGCAGGGCAGATAAAAGGGGTGTAGCGATACGGACAGAAGCTCCACATCGGGTGTACAGATGCGCTCTCTGACTGTGACAGATGTGCAGTACTGCTTATTAATATATAAACATACGCCGCCCCCCTGACGTTTTCCCATTACCTCTTCCAGCAGATCCGAGCGGAGTGGGGCTCCAAAGCCATCAATCCACAGATCCGCGTCCTGGTCATGCGCAGTAAGCCAAGTCTCGGAGTAAGCCATGACACAGCAGTTCTTGAAGTCCTTCTGGTAGCGTACATTCCCTTGAATTTCATCCACCTTGTTCCTCAGAGATTGTATGTTCCCCAAGATCATGGAAGGGAGAGGAATGCTTTTAAACTGACGTCTCCTCAGGCTTAATTTCACGCCTCCACGCTTTCCGCGTTTCCTCCTTTTGTCTCTCTTTTCATCGCTGTGAATTTCATTGTGTTAATAAACCCTGTTTTTAACATGTCTACCAGGATGGCTACAGATATGGAGCTATTATTGTTGCAAAGCTATTTGTAAGCATACGCACAGCGCCACAAATGCGTGCACGGTTCCACAAATGTGTAAAAAATGTTTTCAAATGTGTGCACAGATCTACAAATGCGTGCAAAATTCCACAAATGCATGCACAGTTGCACAAATACGTGCACAGATTCACAAATATGTAAAAAGATGGAGAAATGTGTTAAAAGATTTTGTATTTGTGTACATAGTTAAAGGTGTAATAGATAACATTTTCATGAAAATAAAGATTTTTTTCAAAAAAAATTATACATCAGCAAAATGTTCAGAAACGTACACAATGTAAGTGTTAATGTTCTTCTAAAAATTAGTATATTGATGAAAAAAAATTGTAATTTTTGGCGGGTAGACAATAATATAAATATTTATATCCAGCAGCTGGAGGAAGACAAACAGGGAAGTCCAGTGAGGAAGTCACAGCCAATAGCATCGCTAGCTTCATGTTACATGCCATCATCTGTTTTTGGGTTGCTGGGTTGCCAGGTAGTGAATTATTCAGCTAAATACCCAAGTCTCAAGGCAGACGTGAGTTTCCCAGTCGTCCTCAAGTATGGCATGACAAAGAGGCAGGATAAATATTGGTTCTGTTTTTGATGGCTGATGTCTGCTGAAGAGTGTCAAAGGGTTGAAAAGTCACGCAGAGGTGACCTTTTTTCTTCTGACAGGTAAGCTAACCAGTGCTAGCTAACTAGCTCATTCATCTTCTGCTGCTAATCTGGTGGTTAGGGGCGCGGGGGATTGGGGGGGCAGTCTAAAGTCTATGTGACCAATAAAATTTTATTTCTGACATGTTCACATTATAATTATGAGTGTATGATAATATCAGCCAATATATGATGTGGAACACATCCCACTAACTGCTCCTTACCAAGCTGACATGTATGGCAGCTTCATGATATGATCAACATTTGCATCTATGAATGTAACAGTGCATACTAACTGTGCAGCTGTCATGTTTTACGTGAACATTTTTAAAAAAATTATCAGCTTTGATGTGCAGCTGCTCAGTCTTATAATTTGGTGTACAGTGAAAAAAGTTACTTGTTTATTGTTGTTACAGATTAAAACTAGAAAAGCACTCGGAGAGCGCAGACCTCCGCCAAGCGCCACAGTTCCCCCGGTGATCCGGATCACCACCAAAATCTAATCATCTGTAGGATACGTCATTTCTGACAATCTCTGAAAATTTCATGAAAATCTGTCCATAACTTTTAGAGTTATCTTGCTAACAAACAAACAAACAGACAGACAGACAGACAAACCAACGCTGATGAAAACATAACCTCCTTGGCGGAGGTAATAATAATAATGTAAAACTTTATTGATCACCATGGTGGAAATTGAGGTTAAAATAGTTCACGCTCTAATAGTAGAATAAACAGGTCTTAATAGATAACTAGAAAAGCACTCGGAGAGCGCAGACCTCCGCCAAGCGCCACAGTTCCCCCCCATACAGTGTTTGTGTGTATGTTTTCAGATTCCTTGACCATGAAAACATATGACTAGCAACTGGATTCACAATGATAGGATTAGTGGTTCAGTAGTTATTGACGAAAATGGCATTTTCCGTAATGGCGGTTTTCTTCTGGACGGTGATCCGGATCACCACCAAAATGTAATTATCTGTAGGATACCCCATTTCTGACAATCTGTGAAAATTTCATGAAAATCCTTCCATAACTTTTTGAGTTATCTTACTAACAAACAAACAAACAGAGAGACAAACAAACAGAGAGACAAACCAACGCCGATGATCACATAACCTCCTTGGCGGAGGTAATAATATAAATAATTTAATATAAACTGTAATTTCCCAGTTCGGGATCAATAAAGTCTATCTATCTATCTATCTATCTATCTATCTATCTATCTATCTATCTATCTATCTATCTATCTATCTATCTATCTATCTATCTATCTATCTATCTATCTATCTAAACAGGTCTTAATTTATTTTCTTACTAATGTTACTGCACAGCATTAGCCACAGGATTTCTTGAGTACTTGAAGTAGTGTTATTATGTATGTAGAAATTTATGTCTGATTTTTGACTATCAAGTAATAAACCGTAACATTTTTTCACCCTCTGTAAGGACTTTCTCCATCATGAGGTGACTAAGCACAGATGGGTGTTTGGACAATGTCATCATGATGCAGCAGAGAAGAGCTCCACCAAACAGTGAAGGAAAGAGGGTCAACAGCTTCTGAAGCCCTCACTGATGTGATGGACCAGTGTGGGTTAAGGACAGAACATCAATATCTGTCATGTATCTGAACTCAGGTTTCTCTGAGCTCAGATCCTCACTTTATTCCTAGTATTGTTTGTCTGATTAGGTTGATCCTGTTAGTTTCCTGTATGTATTTTTTGGGTTTGTTTTCACTTGAGCCTCCCTTTTTCCCAGACACTGCCCCTATCTGCTCTCAGTCAGTTCTGCTGGGAGCAGTTAATCAATCAGGCCCTGCTCACTCATTGATTCACACCTGCAGCACATCTTCTGTGTGTCTTTAAGCTCTGCCTCTACACTATGCCTTTTCTGGATTGTTGAATGTGTCTCCTGAGGTTTAGTCATCTATTATTCTCTAGTTCAACTCCCGCGTCCGCTGGGCGATTTCGGCCCAGGGACGCCAGCTGTAAGTTTTTTCCTTGTTTGCATTTTTGTCTGTTTGCACAGGCTTTTGGGACTTTATGTTTCCATCCATCCATCCATCCATCCATCCATCTTTTTCCGCTTAATCCTTTTTGGGTCGCAGGGGGGGCTGGAGCCTATCCCAGCATCTTTGGGCGACAGGAAGGGTACACCCTGGACAGATCGCCAGTCCATCGCAGAGCCAACACAGAGCGACAGACAACCATTCACTCTCACAGTCATACCTAAGGACAATTTGAATCCCCAGTTGATGCCAGTTAACCTAACTTGCATGTTTTTTTTTTGGCATGTGGGAGGAAATCGGAGAAATCCCGGAGTAAACCCACGCAGACATGGGGAGAACATGCAAACTCCACACAGATCACTGTTGGTTGGGGGCTGGGATCGAACCCAGGATCCCCCGGCCAAGGGTGAGTTGCTGTGCTGCTGCAGTGCTAACCACTCCACCACCGCGCTGCCCGACACAATCCAGCATGTGGGTCTGTCTCTCCTGCCCTGCAGGGGCATAAATGACAGAATAATCCAGCCAGTGACAGTAGACCCAGCTGTTGTGTGGGTGCATTTTTCCTTTTTTGCTTTTTTTCACTAACCTGTGTTGGAGCTTGCCATGTCCACTCTTAACGAGGTGGAGTGGCGGGCGGTGCGCTTCCTGGAGGGAATTTGGTTGCAGACGCAGGCCTCCTGTTCCCCCGAGACGATCTAAGGGAGTTGAGATAGAGCAGTGCGAGTGATGAAGGCATTCTCCTGCCTGTGGAATCACCTGGAGGCGACAGACATACTCCGCTCCATATTCTCCCTTCCAGGCACGAGTGAGGAGCCAGGGGAAGCAACCACATCATCCCACAGTTAATCGTCGGATGAAGCCTTCCTCCTCTTCAGCAGCCATATACTCAACGTCCAGCCCAACAATTCCCACAGCAGAGCCTCTCTCTTGTCTTTCCTCACAGGCTGTTTCGCCAGCCTGTACTTTCTCCGCTGCTGCCGCAACTCCGGTCGCCTCGACATTCCCTCCAGCTGCCAAGAGGTCCTCCAGGGTTTCCCCGGTAATGCCCACTTCCATGTCATCTGAGCCGACTCCTCCACAATCCATTGAGGGGGCCAGGACAGCCAATGACACGGAGGGGAATGACTGCCCATCACCTGCAGCAGAGAATACTAAGATCTGGGATGTCAAGCAAGTGCTTTTTCATTCTATTCCATCTTGTAATGATAGGCCTGGTCTGTCTTCCAGGAGAGAGACTCAGGTAAAGCAGTCACCTGAGTTCTCTCCTCCTGCTGCAATTGTTAAATCTTCTCCTATCCTTTCCGTGTCTCCCCCATCAACCCTTGAGTGTCCGTCGGTTCCACAACCAAACCGTCGAATGGTGGAGGAGCTAGTGGCCCTGGACGATCCTACTCCAGAGCCAACACGGAGCCAATCCCCAGCTTCCATGGCGGAGGGGTCACCAGCATGGGTCACGACGGCTGGGGTGAATAAGACTGCTATGACCATCATGCCTGCTGCAGAGGCCGTCGCAGAAGAGTGGGAGCCCGAACTGGACCTCCTGAGGGCCAAGCCCGAAAATTCATTGCCACCTGGATCATTGGAGTCCTGGATGGCAGTGGCACTCGAGCTCAGGCAAGTGCTCTCTTTTGTTTTTCTCCTTTCAGTCCTTGAGCAATCTTGCCTGGCTCTTGGTGAGGAGAGCCAGGTGCAGCCGCTCGCTGCACCTGAGCTTGCCTCACCGGGTTCCGCTACTGCCGGCGACCCTGTCCTCCCTTGTTTTTGTGCTGTGTCTGAGCTCTCTTCCAGTGTCGCCGGAGAGGATCCAACACTGCCAGATGTCTCCGAGGGTCTAGGTTCACCACTAGAGGTCACCCTGGGTCCAGCTTCTCCTGCCAAGGTTGTCTGGGTGTCCCATCCCAGCCCAGGACCTCCATGGGTGCAGCTACGGCCCAGGCCAGGTCCTTTGTGGGTGCAGCTTGTCCCCTGCTGGAGGCCATCGTCTGGGTTCCCCCGCCGCAATCCAAATCTCCGTGGGTGCTGCGGTCCATGCGGGGACCGTTGTGGGTGCTGCGCTCTAGCTTGGAGCCAACATGGGTGCTGTGTTCCGCTATGGGCCTGCCTTGGATGCTACCTTCCAGCCCGGGGTCCACTGTGGGTGCAGTGTTGGCCCAGTCCGGGTCCACCGTGGGTGCAACGTTGGCCCAGCTGGGGCCCACCGTGGGTAACGTTGGTTCAGCCGGGGCCCACCGTGGGTGCTACATTGGTCTAGCAGGGGCCCGCCGAGGGTGCTGCAGTGCTCCAGCCCGGAGCTACCGAGGGTGCTGCAGTGTTCCAGTCCGGAGCCACCGAGGGTGCAGCAGTGCTCCAACTTGGAGCCACCGAGGGTGTGGCAGTGCTCCAGCCCGGAGCCACTGAGGGTGCTGCAATGCTCCAGCCCAGAGCCACTGAGGGTGCTGCAATGCTCCAGCCCGGAGCCACCAAGGGTGCAACAAAGCTCCAGCCCGGAGCCCCCATGGGTGCAACGTTACTTCAACTTGAGACCACCAAGGGTGTCGTGGTCCTCTCTACTTCCCTGCCAGATGGCATCGTGGTCCCTCTCCCTCCTCAGCCTGATGCCGTTGTGGTACCCCTTCTTTCTCCGCCAGACACCATCGGGGTGCCCCTTCTTCCTCTACCTGATGACATCGTGGTTTCCCCTCTTTGGCTCTCCTCTTTTCCAGTGGGTCTCCCAGTGGGGAAGCCGCCTCCCGGGCTGTCCCTTCTGTTTAGGTGGCTTAAACACTCGGGCTGGCCACCAAAGAGACTGAGCCGCCGGGTTGGGTCGTCCATGTTCTCCGGCAGGCCACCCGACTCATTCCACCTAGCTGTCCGGCTGGCCTGGGACTTCGGTCGGTCACCTGAACTGTTTGGTTCTTTCTGGTTTGGGGGGCCCAGGGCCCTGGTATAGTGCAGGTGCGGATCATGGGCACCTGCGCTATACCTCCCCACCTCCCTCCTGGGGTGTTTTTTTTCCCTTTGATATAGCTCCTTCTCTTGTGGGGGGGAGGGGGTTCTTTTGGGTGTTACCTGGGGGGGGGTGTCCACCCCTTAAAGGGGGGGCTGTGTCATGTATCTGAGCTCAGGTTTTCTCTGAGCTCAGATCCTCACTTTATTCCTAGTATTGTTTGTCTGATTAGGTTGGTCCTGTTAGTTTCCTGTATGTATTTTTTGGGCTTGTTTTCACTTGAGCCTCCCCTTTTCCCAGACACTGCCTCTATATGCGCTCAGTCAGTTCTGCTGGGAGCAGTTTATCAATCAGGCCCTGCTCACTCAATGATTCACACCTGCAGCGCATCTTCTGTGTGTATTTAAGCTCTGCCTCTACACTATGTCTTTGCTGGATTATTGAATGTGTCTCCTGAGGTTTAGTCATCTATTACGCAACATAACAAAAATAATTTTTTTGTAAGTTGTCTGTGTTTTTCAACTGATTTAAGACAATTTTGCACCGCTGAATCCAAAATTGACATCCATTTCTCTCGATCAGGTCAGGTTTTTATGTTAAGTTATAAGCAGTTGTACAGCAGTTGTACAGTTGTACTGTAAATTGAATAGCAGACAGTGATAAAGGTAAGTACATGTAAATTGAATGTTGCATCATCACTGTTCAAAATTCAGAGAATTTCAAGAAATAAAAAAGAATTTTGCATCATATAAAGCGAAAATACCCGTACATGTAAACAAAAATGTAAGAAAACATATGGCCATAGTTCAAAAAGTTGACCTGATTGAGCAAAACCAATGTGATTTTTGGATACAGCACATGTCCTAAATCAGCTAAAAAAAACTTTGACAATAAATTTGGTGTTGACCAGTGTTATCCTCTAGTTCAGGGGTCACCAACCTTTTTGAAACCAAGAGCTACTTCAGAACTCAGAACTCAGAAAAGATTTATTGCCAAGTACATTCACAGTAAACAACTGATAAACATATGAGGGATTTGATTTGACACTGAAAACGACATAGTTGACATTTCCGGTGACACGGCAGCGTCAGTGACGCGCCTGTCAGCAGACTGGGAACAGGAAGCATGAGGGAGGAAAAGGATAAACACAATAGGAGAGAGAAAAAAAGCATTGTTTGTCAGAATACCGGTCATAAATGCTCAATATTATGATTACAAGAAAAAAAGCTCTCAATGCACAAGTAGCAGACAATAGAACTTCATGGGTATCGAGTCATGTGAAGGGCACCAGCTTGACACACTCCTCTAAAATAACAAATTGTGTGTGTGTGTGTGTGTGTGTATATATATATATATATATATATATATATATATATATATATATATATATATATATATATATATATATATATATATATATACAGTATATATATATAAATAAATAATTATCAATAACTTAGAGTGGGTAACAGACAAGATCAATATTCAACACTTTATTTTTATTAATCTCAGCAATTGTTCAGATGATCACTTCTACATTTCATAAAAAAAATGTCCAGTTTTCACCAGTCCCTTTTAACCATGAAAAACTAAACCCTTTTAATTCATGAACTATGTTGAACCATGTTTGAAAAAGTTATGCAACATTTAAGAAAAATCAACTTTCATATTAAATAAATCTTATCACATTTTTAACTGAACAAATCTGCTGCAATTCTGCTCAAAATCTGTCACATTTAATAAACACACTTTTGTGTGTTCTTCTTCACTGGAATTACAGTATATCTATACAGTTCTTGCCAAGAATCATGCTTGAGCAACCAGCACTGTCCTTTCATGAGAAGCTAAACAGCGCTAAAAGTGCTTATATGCACGGTGGTGCAGTGGTTAGCACCGCAGCAGCAGTTTACCCTCGGCCGGGGGAACACGGGGATCGTGGGTTCGATCCCTGCCCCCGGCCAACAGTGATCTGTGTGGAGTTTGCATGTTCTGGTGGTGCATGTTCTCGTTTTTCATGCAAAAACATGCAGGTTAGGGAGTTAAGGGGCGCTTGCGCACGCAGCGGCTGATGGCTTGTCACCGGACTGCAGAACAAATCTACCTACGGGTACAAGATAAGTCCAAAAAAAAAGAGTGGGTAGTGAAGTGGCGCTCCACATAGTGGCGCTTCGCCGTTGCCCCACAAATGAAACACACGCAGCTTCCTTTCACGGTAGTAAAAAAGAACTCTTCCTCCCGCTCACTTTGAAAATGATAAATTTTCTGTCTTTTTTTTGCCATGTTTTTGGGCTTGGAAACTGCACTCCACTCACATCTTAACTGCCCGCTAGCTAAGCTTACGCTCCACAAGCGCAAAGGTTTTGTCATGCGCACAATACTGACCTTTGAACTAGGTCAGAGTTCACCTTAACTTTACGTATAATAAACATATTTTCATTTTTTTATTTTTAAGACATTGTCATTTTAAAATCTATATAAATGCAAGTGTGATTTTAAAAAATATAAAAAATATAAAATAAAAAATAGCGGCAGAAAAAATTACATCTTAGACGCAGCTCACTTGCGAGTTGTGCTATTTTTAGAACAGGCCTGCGGGCGACTCATGTGGTCCCTGCGGGCGACATGGTGCCCGTGGGCACCGCGTTGGTGACCCCTGCTCTAGTTCAACTCTTTATTATTATAAAGAGTTGAATTATCCCATATAAATGTAGCCCATATAAATGTAGAATTATCCCTATTTATTATCCCATATAAATGTAGCCATTTTAAGATATTTTTTGTTTGAAATGTGGATGAATATGTCTGAGCCGTTTGATATAGATCTGAATGGTGATGTGCTCATTTTTGGAGATGCAGTTCTGTTTTTACACAATATTACTTGAAAAAAGATTATTATTCCACCATAAATTATTTCCAACTTCACTAAGGATTATTGATTAAAACATTATGTATATATCTAATATGTACAGTGTATTTTAGGTTCTTGTTTATCACTACATTTTGAAAAGGTTGAGAATACTTCAGTTTTGCAGAAGTGAGGTGAACCGTTACTTTGTGAATCTGCCAGACTGAATCAACAATAGATTTAATCTTTTACAGTAACTGAAAGGGAACAAATGAATTCAGGCATCCAATAAAAACAAAAGACATTTGCAACCTGAAAGGAACTGGAACTGACATAAATAACTGCTGGAGCTTAATAGCAACAGCCGCTTTTTTAAGCATGAGTAGCTAAAACGGATGAACTGAAACAGACCATAAAAGTGTGATTCAGAATATTTACAAAAACCACAGAACAACTAACAGCAAAGTCCTGACATTCTGATTTAAAGTACTGTCATAATTATGTTGTCAAAACTAGAGAGCTATCCGTTATGTCTGTATATGAAGCCAAGGACGAGGCCAGGTGTCAAACCGAACACAGGTTTATTAAAGGGGCACTACACAGCACACACGCAGCCGCCAGGCAGAAGAGGTGGCAAAGAGACTGCCCGTCCTGCCCACTGCCCTCTTATAGCCACGAGTGGTGGCAGAACTGAAAGGTGGAGCCGCCACCAGTGCTTCACAAATAAAAGCTTGAACTCCAAAATAATAGCTACACAACATTCTGCCCCCCTTCACAAAAGCCAAAAACACACACACAGTTCAGACCCACCCCAATTTAGGACCCGAGTCACACACTAAAATTAATTAAACAATACAACACAAATGGCCTAACACAGTCACTCCAAAATAACTAAAACTAGGGGAGATGGGTAGACTGCCATCTCCACCACATGGCGGAGTGGGTTATTCTTCTGCTTAAATTGAATGAATCCATGTAAAACTAAAACACTGCCGTGTCTCCTAAACTCAAATAAAACACATAAATTAGTCCCCAAAACTGTATATATAGAAACAACAAAACAATCAGAGCACCAGCATGACCATTAACTTATAATATACACGCAATAAAACATTCCAACTACACGCACATTATTCATTCATTCATTCATTCATCTTCTTCTGCTTAATCCTTTTCGGGTCGTGGGGGGGCCGGAGCCCATCCCAGTATCTCTGGGCGAGAGGCAGGGTACACCCTGGACAGATCGCCAGTCCATCGCAGGGCCAACACAGAGAGACAGACAACCATTCAACCTATATACATTCAGCCAGAGAAAACAAGTCCGTGTGCCCCCCTGGACCCCCCTGCCATCATCTGCCGCTGGAGGCAGCCAGCCTCCCAGGCCGCAGCAGGTCGCTTCAGCACCGGTGCGTCTCCTCTTCATCACCAACGGCCTCTCCACTCTTCCAGGCCCATGTCCCTCAGTTCCCTCCTGGAAACGCCGCAGCTCGTTTAGGTGCCCCCCCCCCCCACGAACCGTCTGGCAGCCGGAGATGAGCATCCTCCCATCTGGCCACGACGCGTGACCATCCCTGCTTCTCCTACAACCGCCGACTGGCCCATACCTGCCGTGGTAGCCTCTCCTCCCAAATCCAGTCTTTGACCCGCAGAGGGGTCCCGCTCGGTTTGCAGGGTCTCTGCTTGGCACGTTGTTCTACTGTGCCTGACGGTCCGGCCCGACCTCTTTTAACTTCACTGCCACCATCAACTTTGTGGCCCCTTATTCACCAGCCCACTTCAGCTGTGATCCAGGAACAGGTGGAACCAGCCCCTTGACGTTGCCCGTTGTTACAGGCGTCCCGCTGTGCCGCCCAGTACCCTCGTCCAGGGTGACTTGAGCTCTGGCACAGGGATCCTCCTGTGATGACCCTGAGCGATATTGGTCTTGCTCACTCTCCAGGGTGCTAGGTAGTTCCTCATCCCACACTGGGCTGTCTACCACTCTCGGGATCAGATGGTCCCACATCTCGGCTGATTTGCATCAGCTGTCAGTCTCAACGTTCCCACCATGGCCAGCCATCCTCCTCCACAACCACAAAGTGGCACCAGGTCACCCCCAATCCTGTAGTGCAGGGAAAAACATCTTATAGTCATTCAATCTAGCCCGGAGCCCACCGCCCCCATGTAGATCCATAAAAGCACCTCCACCCTGTCAAACTCCACCATACAGTATGTGTGTCCATTGATGCTTGGGGACACAGCACGGACAACCGTGGGGGCGTGAGAGTCCTCTTTGTGCCACGGACTTCCTTGCTTGGATCTGTGGCATACCCTGGTGAAATGAAGCAAGTGGTCACACTTGCCGCAGTGCTTCACTTCTACCAAACAGTCTCTGGCCTTGGAACGGTGCTTCGTGGACCCACAACCCACACATTTGGGCTTTTCCAGGGCAGACCTCACATTCACAGCATTGGTGTTGTCCACCTCGTCCTCCACGCCTCCAACACTGACCGGCTCCATTGCATGCGCGGTTGGCAGTGATCCCAGATGTCGGTGTGACAAGCTCTCACTCAGCTCCTGTGACAGTTTATCCACAGCTTCCAGCAGTTGAGCTAACTTGATGGCTGTGGCCAGTGTCAGTTCGCCCGAAAGCGTAAGCAGCTTTGACCTGATCGCAGTGCAGTTGGTATGCTCTGCCAACTGGTCGCAACTCATCTCCTCCTTCAATGGTCTGAACCGGCACCCGCTGACCAACAGCCCCATGTCTGCCATGAACCGCTGAATAGACTCGCCTACTCATTGGCGGCACTGTCGAAACTGAATCTTGTGAACTATGATGTTTTCCAGGGTGCGAAAATGGCACGCCATTAGCTCAACCACTTTGTCAAAACTATCACAGCACTCAGCGTGCTCAGAACTTGCTGTTCTTCCACTCCAAGATTGTACATCAGCAACTCACGTGCCCTCAACTTCTCCATCTTCCCAAGGTTCAGTGGCACCATGCACGTCCATAAAGTGGTGCACCACCTCAGCCAGGGAACCGGTGGCTCGCCGGGGGGCTCCAAAAACGACCGAATTTTAAACACACACGCTTCCATACCTTGTTTTAAGCTAATTTTATCCTTGTTGCCAAATGTTATGTCTTTATATGGAGCCAAGGACGAGGCCAGGTGTCAAACCGAACACACGTTTATTAAAGGGGCACTACACAGCACACACGCAGCCGTCAGGCAGAAGAGGTGGCAAAGAGACTGCCCCGCCTGCCCACTGCCCTCTTATAGCCATGGGTGGTGGTGGAACTGGAAGGTGGAGCCGCCACCCGTGCTTCACAAATAAAAGCCTGAACTCGAACATAATAGCTACACAACACTATCCAGTTTGATCACAGCTGTGCTACATTGGCATAACTGTCAATAGCACTATACTATATAGTTATTTTAAAAAATGTTTACCGGAGATGCACATCAGAGAGGATTATGTTAAATTCACCATTCTATACCACAACAGTCCTCGCTTGGCATGCTGTCTGGCTCATAATAACCAAAGGTCTGAGATGTTAGCAGTCTGCAGTATATTGATGTTAGCCTCCAGGAAGTGCTGTTTATCTCTCGACCTGGCAACCGGTAAGAGATTGTAGTGAGTCAACAGTGCTTGCAACACCTAGGCCAGGAGGTCAGAAGCTTATCTCGTGCACCTTTAAAAATGGCTTGAAAAGACCACAGCTGTGTCTCAGTTGGCTGTCAAAGTACATGTGACTTTTGCAACACTTCTGGCATGTGTCGATGGCCTGGATCCGCAAATGTGTAGACAGATCTACAAATGCCAGTAAGCTGGGTTTTTGCTACCCTGAACTCAGGCTGACAGGCTGCCTGCAGGGATTTGTTCTTTTCTACCAGTTTGGCTGCAGCTCTCCTTCTCCACACTTACACTGCAGACACTGAACATCTCATGGACGGAGGTGGACTGTAATGGCTACTACTGACCTATTTCTTTTTCTTTCTGTGTGTCTCTGAGTTTGCCTTGAGTGAATGACTGCTGCACCCGCAATTAATTATGACCCATAATCCAGCATCAGACAGCAGAAAAGATGTGGGTCTCAGAGGTCTGGAGGCAGAGATGGTACCTGTTGGTGATGGATTTTGGCTGTTTTTGTGATTAATACACTAACTGAGGAATGGACTGTTAAAACTAAAGTGGTGCAGAGAGATATTGCCTTGCAGTTTTTATCGATGTTCAGGCCTTTTTATTTGTGTTCAGGTTGAACTTGTTTGTCAGCCTGCCTTTTTAGTTATTTTAGTACCTAGTAAAACTAATTTGTGTTTTGTTTTATGTTGTGTTTTGTTTTTTTAGGAGCAAATGCTCCCTAAAACTGGCCTCATTGTTTGGCTGATGCACTTCAGCAAAGAGCAACACAGAGAATAACTTTTTAAAAAGTTTAACCCAAATCACAGTCAGTGAGCTGGACAGGAGTGGAGTTATATTAACAGTTGCTGGATTAGAAAATTGTCCTTTAATAAAACACCACAATAAAACAGGCAACAACAAAGTCATGCTGCAAACCAGCAATTAAAAAGCAAAATGATAAGAATCAGCAAAGTCAATTAAAAAACTGGTAAAATGAATAAAACTCCAGAGTAGAGCCAAATAAAAGGAAAAAAGGATACATTTTCATTAAATTAATCCAGCATTCAACATCTCCAACTCTACATAACTCTAATGCTCCTGACTGGATAAAACATTGAATGGCTTCCTGACCCAGTCACGTGGTCCGACATCAACACATATGTCACAATGCACACCTCGAAACGCGCTTTGCCAAATATTTCCTGGATAAGCTAGGAGCTCTGGATCCTGCCTTCCCATCACTACTTTTTACACATTTCTCCATCTTTTTACATATTTGTGGATCAGTGCATGCATTTGTGGAACTCCGTACAAATTTTTGGAACTTTGCACGCATTTGCAAATGTTTTTGACACATTTGTGGGACTGTGTGTATGCTTACAAATAGTTTTGCAACAATAATAGCTCCATATTACAGACTCCAAATGTGAGGAATTTTAAGCTCACTTCAACAGTAAAATAGAAACTATAAGGTCAGCTATTAATCTATTACAACCTACTGCTTTTAATACAGGTGAACCTTTGTTTTTATGTAGGGAAACACTGGACAGTTTTGACCTGGTTGATACTCCACCCTGGAGTGAGGCCTAGGAGAAGGGCTCGATGGCTAGCGCCTGGTGGCCAGGTTTCTGCCCATGGGACCTGGCTGGGCTCAGCCATAAGGAGTTACATGGGTCTGCTCTCCAGTGTCCAGTGGGCTCACCACCTGCAGGAGGGACCATGGGGGTCTGGTGCTATGTGGCTCAGGTGGCGGTCAAAGGTGGAGACCTTGGCGGTCTGATCCCAAGCTTCCTAAACTGGCTTTTGGGACATGAAATGTCACCTCTCTGGTGGGGAGGTAGTCTGAGCTGGTGCATGAGGTTGAGAGATACTGGCTAGATATAGTTGGCCTCACCTCAACACACAGCTCCGGTTCCGGAATCAGTCTCCTGGAGAGGGGCTGGAGCTTGGCCTTCTCTGGAGTTGCCCTGGGCGAGAGGCGATGAGCAGGGGTGAGTATTCTTCCATCCCCCCACTTTGCTGCCTCTAAAGTGCATCCAGAAAGTATTCAAAGCGCTTCATTTTTTCCTCAAAATTCTACACACAATACCCCATAATGACAATGTGAAAAAAGTTATTTTTGAGATTTTTGCAAATTTATTAAAAACTAGAAAAGCACTCGGAGAGCGCAGACCTCCGCCAAGCGCCACAGTTCCCCCCATACAGTGTTTGTGTGTACGTTTTCAGATTCCTTGACCATGAAAACATATGACTAGCAATTGTATTCACAATGATAGGATTAGTGGTTCAGTAGTTATTCACGAAAATGGCATTTCTGTAATGGCGGTTTTCTTCTGGACGGTGATCCGGATCACCACCAAAATCTAATCATCTGTAGGATACCCCATTTCTGGCAATCTGTGAAAATTTCATGAAAATCCGTCCATAACTTTTTGAGTTATCTTGCTAACAAACAAACAAACAAACAAACAAACAGACAAACAGACAGACAGACAAACCAACGCCGATGAAAACATAACCTCCTTGGCGGAGGTAACAAAAAAACTAAGAAATCACATGTACATAAATATTCACAGCCTTTCCCATGAAGCTCAAAATTGAGCTCAGGTTCATCCTGTTTCCACTGATCATCCTTGAGATGTTTCTCCAGCTTAATTGGAGTCCACCTGTGGTAAATTCAGTTGATATGACATGATTTTGGAAATGCACACGCCTGTCTGTATAAGGTCCCACAGTTGACAGTGCATGTCAGAGCACAAACCAAGCATGAAGTCAAAGGAATTGTCTGTAGACCTCCGAGACAGGATTGTCTCGAGGCACAAATCTGGGGAAGGGTACAGAAACATTTTTTGCTGCTTTGAAGGTGCCAATGAGCCCAGTGGCCTCCATCATCAGCAAATGGATGAAGTTCGGAACCACTAGGACTCTTCCTAGAGCTGGCCGGCTGTCTAAACTGAGCCATCTGGGGAGAAGGGCCTTAGTCAGGGAGGTGACCAAGAACCCCGATGGTCACTCTTTCAGAGCTCCAGCATTGCTCTGTGGAAAGAGGAGAACCTTCTAGAAGGACAACCATCTCTGCAGCAATCCACCAATCAGGCTTGTATGGTAGAGTGGCCAGACGGAAGCCACTCCTTAGTAAAAGGTACATGGCATTCCACCTGGAATTTGTCAAAAGGCACCTGAAGGACTCTTAGACCATAAGAAACAAAATTCTCTTGTCTGATGAGACAAAGATTGAACTCTTTAGCGTGAATACCAGGCGTCATGTTTAGAGGAAACAAGGCACCGTTCATAACCACACCAGTCTTGGTAGCAGCATCATGCTGTGGGGATGTTTTTCAGCAGCAGGAGCTGGGAGACTAGTCAGGATAGAGGGAAAGATGAATGCAGCAATGTACAGAGACATCCTGGATGAAAACTTGCTCCAGATTACTCTTGACCTCAGACTGGGGCAATGGTTCATCTTTCAGCAGGACAATGACCCTAAGCACACAGCCAAGATATCAAAGGAGTGGCTTCAGGACAACTCTGTGAATGTCCTTGAGTTGCTCAGCCAGAGCCCAGACTTGAATCCAATTGAACATCTCTGGAGAAATCTGAAAATGGCTGTGGACCGACGCTTCCCATCCAACCTGATGGAGCTTGAGAGGTGCTGCAAAGAGGAATGGGCCAACCTGCCCAAAGATAGGTGTGCCAAGCTTGTGGCATCATATTCAAAAAGACTTGAGGCTGTAATTGCTGCCAAAGGTGCATCAACAAAGTACTGAGCAAAGTCTGTGACTACTTATGTACACTATTGTTCAAAAGTTTGGGGTCACCCAGACAATTATTTTGTGTTTTCCATGAAAAGTCACACTTATTTACCACCATGAGTTATAAAATGAATAGAAAATATAGTCAAGACATTGACAAGGTTAGAAATAATGATTTGTATTTGAAATAATCATTTTTTTCCTTCAAACTTTGCTTTAGTCAAAGAATCCTCCATTTGCAGCAATTACAGTGTTGCAGACCTAACATGATTGCACAAGGGTTTTCTAATCATCCATTAGCCTTTTGATGTACCATTAGAACACTGGAGTGATAGTTGCTGGAAATGGGCCTCTATACACCTATCTAGATATTGCACCAAAAACCAGACATTTGCAGCTAGAATAGTCATTTACCACATTAGCAATGTAAAGCTTGTATTTCTGATTAGTTTAAAGTTATCGTCATTGAAAAAAAGTGCTTTTCTTTCAAAAATAAGGAAGTTTCTAACTGACCCCAAACTTTTGAACGGTAGTGTACATGTGATGTCTTAGTGTTTATTTTTAATAAATTTGCAAAAATTTCAAAAATTTTTCACATTGTCATTATAGGATATTGTGTGTAGAATTTTGAGGAAAAAATTAATTTAATCTCTTTTGGAATAAGGCTGTAACATAAAATGTGGAAAAAGTGAAGTGCTGTGAATACTTGCCAGATGCACTGTATATTGATGTTTTCCCCGGTGGACGAAAGGGTTGTTTCCCTGTCCCTTCGGGTTGGGAAACGGGTCCGGACCGTCATTTGTGCCGATGCACCAAATGATGATTGAGAGTACCCACCTTTTTTGGAGTCTCTGACTAGGGTGCTGGAGAGTGCTCCTCTTGGAGACTCCATTGTCCTACTGGGGGACTTCAATGCACGTGTGGGCAACAACAGTGAAACTTAGAAAGGGGTGATTGGGATTGCCTGATCTCAACCCGAGTGGTGTTCAGTTATTAGACTTCTGCGCTAACTATGATGATGAGCAAACAGGCTGGCATACTACATCACTCCTGCTGCAACCAGTTGAGTCCTCAGCTAGGACCCCCCCCCCCCAGTGGTTTTGGCCCATTATTCCTAGTACCACTATAAAAGGGGGTGGACCCACATCACCCACATCTGGGGACATACTCAACTGGTTGGCTACACTGCAAGCACTGCTTCTTACTTCTTTCACCAATTCCAGGTGGATCCTGCTTCAGCTGCTTCCTCCAGATTCTTACACACAGCTTTCTTCTTCTGGCCTTCTATCCCTAGGCATCATAGAAATACCATCATAGTATGAGCCACAAACCCTCAACAACTAACCTCAAAGGGATAGCAATGTAGCTTCCACCCTCTTTCTGAGCACTGTAACACCAGCTCTTCATATTTCTCCTTCTTCCTTTCATAGGCCTCTTCAATATTATATTCCCATGGAACTGTTAGCTCTCCAATGATCACTGTCCTTGTCATTCTAGATGTTATCACCACATCAGGCCTCAGCCTTGTGGGAGCAATTTCTCCTGGGAACTGAAGTGCCTTGTCCAGATGTACTTGACACTGCCAATCACTTGCTCCTTGTAGGAGGCCCCTTGCCAGACCCTGACGAGGAGCCTGGTATCTTAGCCCAGCCCCAGCTGGAAGGAAGTGGATCTTTTGTATGACAGTGGTCCTCTTTTCCTTATTCACCTTTTCCACAGCAACTTCAATGGCCTCCTTGATTACTCTTAACGCCTGGTTACGCCTCCACTTGTACATTGAGAGCTTGCTTGGGCAGGCACTCAGTATGTGCTGGAGATTCCCACGCTAGGACCATGCTGAACACAGGTCAGACTCCTCATCGTACCATCGAGCCAGGTTGGCCGAAGTTGGTAGGAGATCATAGACTACCCTTAGCATAAAGCTGACTCTGGCTGGTTCTGCTCTCCACAGATCGCTCCATGACATCCTGTTCTCCTGAAGCTGCTTCCATCTTGTCCATGCTCCTTGTTGCACTTGAGATACTGCTCTAGTCATCCCAGTCTATTCCACTGACCGCCGAACCTCAGCCGCAACAAGGTCCCGCTTTTGTCTATCCCTTGCCTGTGACCACCAGACCATTCTGCCATGCTGCCCCGTGCAGCTCTGGGTTTTTCTGACCACTGCCTGCTCCATCTTATTCCAACATACAGACAGAAACTAAAAACTTCCAAGCCTGTTGTAAGGACTGTGAAGAAATGGACTGAGGAATCAAAGCTGAAGTTACAAGCCTGCTTTGACTGCACAGATTGGAGTGTTTTTGAAGCTGCAGCCATTAACTTAAATGAACTCACTGACACTGTGACATCATACACCTGTTTCTGCGAGGACATGTGTGTGCAGACCAAGACCTTCTGCATATACAACAACAATAAACCCTGGTTCATTCCTAAACTGAAGCAGCTACGTCAGACCAAGGAGGAGGCCTACAGGACTGGTGACTGGACTCTGTACAAGCGGGCCAGAAACATGCTGACGAAGGAGACCAGGCTTGCTAAGAGGAGCTACAGTGTGAAGTTACAAAAAAACTTCTCAGCTAACAACTCTGCTTCTGTCTGGAGAGGCCTACGGAATATCACCAACTACAGGAGACCATCCCCCCACCCTGCGGAAAACCTCCAGCTGGCTAATGGCCTAAACAGCTTTTACTGCAGGTTTGAAAAGAACCTACAGTTCTCACCTCCCACCCACACAAAAGGATTATCTGCAGCCCCAGGAACTCCATCCCTCCTCCACTCTGACCTCCCACCAGCACTAATGATCTGTGAAGAGGAGGTGCGCCGGGTCTTTCAGAGACAAAAGATCAAGAAGGCTGCAGGACCTGATGGTGTGTCTCCGTCCTGCCTGAGAGTCTGCTCCAACGAGTTGGCTCCCATCTTCACCCGGATCTTTAACAGATCACTGGAGCTGTGTGAAGTGCCTTCCTGCTTCAAACGCTCCATCATCATTCCAGTTCCCAAGAAACCCTCTATTACAGGATTAAACGACTACAGACCTGTTGCCCTGACCTCTGTGGTCATGAAATCCTTGGAGAGATTGGTGCTGAACCACCTGAAGGTCATCACAGGCCCCCTGATGGACCCACTGCAGTTTGCCTACTGGTCAAACAGGTCAGTGGATGATGCAGTGAATATGGGACTACATTACATCCTGCAACACCTCGACTCCCCAGGGACGTACGCCAGGATCCTGTTTGTCGACTTCAGCTCAGCGTTCAACACCATCATCCCAGGCATTCTTCATCAGAAACTCCTCCAGCTCAAGGTGCCCCCCTCCACCTGCCAGTGGATCTCCAGCTTTCTGACTGACAGGTGGCAACAGGTGAAGCTAGGGAGATTTACATCCAGCTCCCGAAAAATTAGTACTGGCGCCCCCCAAGGATGTGTCCTTTCCCCACTGCTCTTCTCCCTCTACTCCAACGACTGCACCTCAGAGGACCCTTCGGTGAAGCTCCTGAAGTTTGCGGACGACACCACAGTCATCGGTTTGATCCGGGATGATGATGAGTCTGCATACAGGCGGGAAGTGGAGCAGCTGATCCTCTGGTGCAGCCAGAACCATCTTGAACTTAACCCAGCCAAAACGGTGGAGATGACTGTGGATTTCAGGCGACACCCCCCTTCATTCCCCCCACTCACCATCCTCAACAGCACAGTGTCCACTGCGGACTCCTTCAAGTTTCTGGGTACCACAATCTCCCGGAACCTGAAGTGGTCCTCCCATATTGACACTGTCCGGAAAAAGGCCCAGCAGAGGTTGTTTTTTCTGCATCAGCTCAAGAAGTTTGATTTGCCTCAGGAGCTGCTGGTTGTCTTCTACACCGCCATCATCCAATCTGTCCTCTGCTTTTCCATCACTGTCTGGTTTGGATCTGCCACTAAACAGGACAAGACCAGACTGCAGCGGATCATTAAGTCTGCGGAGAGGATCATTGGTACCGACCTACCCTCCATTGAGAACTTATATCGGTCCATAACCAGGAAACGGGCGGGAAACATCTGTGCTGACCCATCACACCCCGGCCACAAACTGTTTGAACTTCTATCTTCTGGTCGTCGTTACAGATCACTGAAGGTCAAAACCACCCGTCACAGGAACAGTTTCTTTCCTCAAGCCATCACTCTGATGAACTCCTAACATTCACCTAGTCCTACCTGTTGCTGTACTCATGACTTTTCATCCATTATTACATTGCACATAACTCTCACACTGCTTTTTACTTCATTCACATTATATCACTGAATCTGAGTCCACATTGAAATACTGTGTGATTGTATATTTTTTCATATATTTCTGCAAAGTGTGGTTAGTCCGAGTAAATAACTGCATATATTCCTGTATATATTTGCATCCTTTTATAGAAACGTGGACAGACTGTAATTTACTGTACATACTGTGGTTGTCATTGAATCCTTATTTAAATCCTTCACCTGAACAACGAGAGCAAGTTTTTAGCCAAAGTCAAATTCCTTGTATGTGTTGTGCATACTTGGCCAATAAAGCTGATTCTGATTCTGATTCTGATGTCCCAAGCCCCTCCTGTCAAGCTGGGTTGCCCCAACTATCTCCTGGATCCTTAGACTGGACTCAGCCTCCGCAACCTCAACACTTACCTGCCACTTCCTACCTGTTCTGACGTTTGGGAGCGCATCTCTAACAGCTTGATCCTTCGAATCTCTGAGCATCATGTGACGCTTTGACTTCGTCACCTTAAACTCTTCTGACAGGGACTTTATTGGTAGTTGGACCTTCATTCCTCTGCCATACAGTGCCACAGATGTAAGGTTTCAGGACGCTCCAGGCCATCTACGGATGTAAACACAGATGCGTTTCTCCATGCCTTCCACGAGTCAAAGCTGTCTCATAGACGGTCAACCACAGTTTGTCCATAACAAACACCATGTTCAAGCATAAGGTTGTCCATATGTGCACCTGGCACCAGGACACCCTAGGTCGCAGGTCGATGATAGATTTTGGTTATCATGTCATCAGACTTGCGACCGTATGTCTTGGACACTCGGGTAAAGAGAAATGCAGAGCTGTCAACTGATCACCACCCGGTGGTGATCCGAAGGCAGGAGAGGAAGCCATTCAGACCTGGTTGACCCAAACATATAGTGAGGGTGTGCTGGGAACTTAGGGCTGAGGCCCTTGTCCGGGAGGTCTTCAACTCCCACCTCTGGAAGAACTTCAACCACATTCCGGGAGAGTCTGGAGACATGGAGTCTGAATGGGCCATGTTCTCCACCTCCATTGTTGAAGCGGCTGCCCAGAGCTATGGCTGCAAGGTCATCGAGGCATCTCATGGTGGCAACCCCCGAACCAATTGGTGGACACCAGTGGTGAGGGGGGCCATTAAGCTTAAGAAGGAGTCCTATTAAGCTTGGTTGGCTTGTGGGACTCCTGAAGCAGCTGAGGTGCGCCGGCAGGCCAAGCGGAGTGCAGCTCGGGTGGTTGCTGAAGCAAAAACTCGGGTATGGTAGGAATTCAGTGAGGCCATGGAACAAGACTTTTGGTTGGCCTCGAAGAGATTCTGGCAAACTGCCCTGCAGCTCAGGAGGGGGAAGCAGCTCCCTGTCCACACTGTGTATGGTGCGGATGGGGCACTGCTGACTTTGACTGGGGATATCGGTGGTGGAAGGAATACTTCAAGAATCTCCTCAATCCCACTGATACGCCTTTCACAGAGGTAGCAGGGCTTGTGGACGAGGGGGACGACTTGCCTATCACAGGGGCTGAGGTCGCTAAGGTGGTTAAAAATCTCTTTGGTGGTCGGGCCCTGGGGGTGGACGAAATTCGCTCTGAGTACCTCAAGGCCCTGGATGCTGTAGGGCTGTCATGGTTGACACGCCTCTGTAACATTGCGTGGAGGTTGGGGGCAGTGCCTTTGGCATGGCAAACTGGGGTGGTGGTTCCTCTCTTCAAAAAAGGGGACCAGAGGGTGTGCTCCAACTTTAGAGGGATCACACTCCTCAGCCTCCCTGGGAAGGTCTATGCCAAGGTACTGGAGAGGAGAGTCCGGCCGTTGGTTGAACCTTGGATTCAGGAGGAGCAACGTGGTTTTTGTCCTGGCCGTGGCACATCAGACCAGCTCTTTACCCTCTCAAGAATCCTCAAGGGTTCGTGTGAGTTTGCCCAACCAGTTTACATGTGTTTTGTGGACTTGGAGAAGGCATTCAACCACATCCCTTGTGTTTTTTTGTGGGGGTTCTTCGGAAGTATGGGGTATCGGGTTTGTTGTTACAAGCAATTCGGTCTCTGTACGACCGTTGTGAGAGTTTGGTTCGTATTGCCAACACTTGGTTGGACTCATTCCCAGTGAGAGTTGGATTTCACCAGGGCTACCCTTTGTCACCGAACCTGTTCATAATTTTTATGGACAGGATTTCTAGGCACAGCCAGGGAACAGAGGGTGTCATGCTTGGTGACCACAGGATCTCATCTCTGTCATTTGCAGATGATGTTGTCCTGCTAGCTTCATCTAGCAATGACCTACAGGTCTTACTGGGACGGTTTACCGCTGAGTGTGAAGTGGCTGGGACTAGAATCAGCACCTCCAAGTCCAAATCCATAGTCCTCAGCCGGAAAAAGGTAGATTGTCCTCTCCGGGTTGGGGACAGGCTCCTGCCCCAAGTGCAGGAGTTAAAATATCTTGGGGCCTTATTCACAAGTGAGGGGAGAATGGAGCTAGAGATTGACAGACGGATCAGAGCAGCATCTGCAGTGATGCGGACGTTGTACCAGTCTGTTGTGGTGAAGAGAGAGCTATGCTCTAAGGCAAAACTGTCGATTTTGGCTGCACGGTGGCGCAGTGGTTAGCACTGCGGCAGCACAGTTTTACCCTCGGCCGGGGGATCGCGGGGATCATGAGATCGTGGGTTTGATCCCTGCCCCCGGCCAACAGTGATCTGTGTGCAGTTTGCATGTTCTCCCCGTGTTGCGTGGGTTTACTCCGGGATTTCTCCGGTTTCCTCCCACATGCTAAAAACATGCAGGTTAGGGATACGGGGCCCTTGCGCACGCAGCGACTGGCAGCTGGTGGCTTGTCACCAGACTGCAAAACAAATCTACCTACGGGTACAAAATAAATACAAAAAAAAAAAAAAAATTAAAAAAAATTGCCAGTCAATCTACGTTCCTACTCTCACCTATGGTCACAAGCTTTGGGTAATGACCGAAAGAATGAGATCGCGGATACAAGGGGCTTACAGTAAATGAGCTTTCTCTGTAGGATTGCTGGACTCACCCTCAGAGATAGGGTGAGGAGCTCAGTCATCCGGGAGAGGCTCAGAGTAGAACCGCTGCTCCTCCACATTGAAAGGAGCCAGTTCAGAATCAGAATCAGAATCAGGTTTATTGCCATTGTTCATGTGATACACAAACTAGGAATTTGTCTCGGTGCCATGCTGCAACATTAAAAACATAATGAGAAAAAGGGATAAACTAAAAAACTAAAGGACTAGAAACGTGCAATAAGTGTAGAAAAATGAGTAATAATAAGTAATAATAATAATAATACTAGTAATAATGAGTAGTACTAGTCAAGGCAGTTTTAAAAAATTAGCATGTAGCAGATAATGTGAAGTACCACATAGTGCAGTCAATAATGCAACAGAAAAACAGTGATGATTGACATGAGTCTGGTTGAGCTGCTGTACATAGTGCACGAGAGTCAAAAGTCACTTAGTGTTCAGCAGTCTGATGGCAGAGGGGAAAAAGCTGTTCATGTGCCGGGAGGTTTTAGTCCGAATGGACCGAAGCCTTCTACCTGAGGGGAGGGGGGCAAACAGCACGTGACCAGGATGTGAAGGATCGGCTATGATCCGGCCAGCACGCCTCCGGGTCCTGGAGATGTACAGGTCCTGGAGAGATGGGAGCTTGCAGCCTATCACCTTCTCAGCAGTGCACACGACGCGCTGCAGCCTTAGTCTGTCCCTGGCAGTGGCTCCTGCGTACCACACAGTTATGGAGGAGGTGAGGATGGACTCGATGATGGCCGTGTAGAACTGCACTAACATCTTGGTGGGTAGCTTGAGCTTCCTCAGCTGCTGCAGAAAGAACATCCTCTGCTGGGCCTTTTTTAATGAGGGAGCTGATGGTTGGCTCCCATTTGAGGTCTCGGGTGATGGTGGTGCCCAAGAAGCGGAAGGAATCTGCAAAGGTGATGGGAGAGCCTGTGATGGTGAGGGGGGGCAGGGGGGATGTGACTTTCCTGAAGTCCACAATCATCTCCGCTGTCTTCAGAGCATTCAGCTGCAGGTTGTTGTGGCTGCACCAGGACACCAGCTGGGCCACCTCTTCCCTGTAGGCGGACTCGTCACCGTTGGAGATGAGCCCGATGAGGGTGGTGTCGTCCGCAAACTTAATCAGCTTAACAGACTGGTGGGAGGAGGTGCAGGAGTTGGTATAAAGGGAGAAGAGTAGGGGGGAAAGTACACAGCCCTGGGGTGATCCAATGCTGATGCTAACAGAGTCTGAGACAGACTTCCCCAGCCGCACATGCTGTCTCCGGTCCGTCAGGGAGTCGGTGATCCACCTGCAGAGGGAGTCAGGCACGTTGAGCAGGGACAGCTTGTCCTGGAGCAGATCGGGGCGGATGGTGTTGAATGCGGAGCTGAAGTCCACAAACAGAATCCTGGCGTAGGTTCCCGGGGAGTCCAGGTGCTGCAGGATGGAGTGGAGGGCCAGGTTGACTGCGTCGTCCACAGACCTGTTAGCACGGTAGGCAAACTGCAGCGGGTCTAGGAGGGGTGTGGTGATGGACTTGAGGTGAGACAGGACCAGGCGCTCAAAGGACTTCATGACTACAGAGGTGAGCGCTACAGGTCTGTAGTCGTTAAGTCCAGTAATCCGTGGCTTCTTGGGGACAGGGATGATGGTGGAGGATTTGAGGCAGGTCGGCACGTGACATTGCTTAAGGGAGGTGTTAAAAATGTCTGTGAAGACAGGAGCCAGCCAGTTGAGGTGGTATGGGCATGTGATTAGGATGCCTCCTGGACGCCTCCCACTTGAGGTGTTTTGGGCACATCCCACTGGGAGGAGACCCCGGGGCAGACCCAGGACTCGCTGGAGAGACTATGTCTCCCAGCTGGTCTGGGAATGCCCTGGTATCCTCTCTGAAGAGCTGGAGCAGGTGGCCGGTGAGAGGGAAGTCTGGGCTTCGCTACTTGAACTGCTGCCTCCACGACCCGGACCTCCGGAAAAGTGGTAGACGATGGATGGATGGATTTTATCACCTGAAGAATATAGCCAGAGTTGACCTATTTCTCTCTCGAGAAAACACAGAGACGCTAATGCATGCTTTTATTTCCAGTCATATTGATTATTTCAATGCTCTCCTTTCTGGTCCTCCGAAAAAGATGATCAGTAACTTACAGCTATTACAGAATTCGGCAGCCCGTGTGCTGATGAAGACCAGAAAGACAGAGCATATTTCAGTAGTTTTAGAATCGCTGCATTGGCTCCCTGTGAGTTAAAGAATTGATTTTAAAGTTCTTTTATTAGTTTATAAAACTCTTAATCTTATGAATTGTTTGTTTTCTTAGTTGTGTCCTTATGGCCTTGTCTATTTATTGGGTGTCATTTTGTATTTATGGTTTTATTTGTATCTTTTGAGGTTGTGTTATTTTATTCTTGTATTATTATTTGGTTGCCGGTCTGTGCTTTTATTTTGACAGCACTGTGCAGCTTCCAGCTGTCAAACCTTGTTTTGCAGGCAGCACAGCTGTCATTGACTATGTTACTTCTTCACTCATGTATCAACACCTGTCACTCATTTATCATTTGTCTATTCACCTATTTAAGGACAGGACAACGTTTCCCCCGTTGCCGTGCCCTACTGTAAGCTTCCTCAGAAGGTTCTGTTTCTCTGAGTAAACTTGGTTTTCGCAGAGGTGGACAGGAGCGCTCCGATCAGGTATATTTTTCCCTTTCCTATTTTTCTCAGCCGTGACCCTCGTTTCCTTTCTGGTGTTACTCCGACTGTTTATATCTTTTCTCTGGCATCCCCGTACGCCTCAGCCTATTTTTTCCTCCAGGCTGTTTTTCATCCTGAAGTTGTGAGCCCCGTCCTCCTCCAGCGCACCTCCAACCATTATATGTAAATGTAGTGTTGTGGCCGACACACATTGTGGGCTCACGCTGCCACAGAGACAGGACTGAATGTGTATTGTGGGGTGTCACATCTGCAAGGACTGAGGACTCGAATCTACAGGAGGTAACAAGGAAGTGTGAGATTTGTCTTTTTGTCCCACAGAAGACGCCCCGGAGGGTATTCCGGTTCATCAGGAAATGAGAGACAATGGTGAAGCTTCAAAGGGATGCTTTGTAACTGTGTGTTGACTGAAGACACCATGTGACTTGAATTCTGATGCTGGAAATGTATAAAAGGGTGTTGAAGTATGATTCTTTCTCTTTCCTGCTTTGAGAATGCTAGAAGCTGCGTTCTGTCAAATAAAGCTGGTTTTATGACTGAAACTCAGCCTCGTTATTTGAGCATGCTTCTACATTGGTGACCTACGACGGAAAATGAGCAGACAGAATTCTCCCGAGCGGGGCTCGGTGGAAGCCAGCCTGATGGCCGCCTCCACGATCCGGCTGCTCGATTTCTGGCAGCACAGCCCACGCTCATGGTTTAGCGCAATCGAGGCGCAGTTCAACCTCCGGAGAATCTCCAACGATGACACAAGATTCTACCACGTGGTAGCGAAGCTGGACAGCGACACGGTCCAGAGAGTGGAGGTTCTGGTTAACCATCCACCAGACAGCGACAAGTACAGCGCATTGAAGGACGCGCTGATCAGCCATTTCACCCCCTCAGTCCAACAACGAGCAGAGGGGCTCCTGGCGCTGACGGAGGCCGAAAACGATAGACCTGCGGACCTGATGGTGAAGATGCTGCAGCTCAAAGCCTCTGAGGATGGCAAATTCATTTTCGCCCACCTTTTCCTTCGAACCCTACCACCAGCAGTGAGAGTGGCCCTGGCAGAGTCACCCCGATTGGCCAGGCGAGACTACCATGGGTTGAGCAAGGAGGCGCAGAGGTTGGTCGACGCCCACAAGCGGAACGCGGTCTCGGCCGCGGCGGCCAGTCCGGGAACGGCGTCCGGAGACAGTGCGGGTCCAATGGCCGCGGCGCCAGACGCACCAACAACGGCGGCGACAGGAGCCAGACGACGCGGAGCGGAGAACGGCTCGTGCTTCTACCACCGCCGTTTTGCAGAGAGAGCGCACAGGTGCGTCCCACCGTGCAATTTTAAGCGCCAGGGAAACGCCAAGACCGAGGGCCGGTAGCAGCTGCGACCCTCGGCAAAGAGAACAGGCTGCTTTACCTGACGGATGCACGCTCGGGGAAACAGTTCCTCGTGGACACGGGCTCTCAGCTGAGCTTCGTCACACCCACCTACGCGGAACGGCTGTCGCCTTCTAAAGCCCCCTAAGTGTCAGTGTCAGCAGCGAACGGCTCCACGATTAAAACGTTTGGTGAGAGGACCATGCTTCTGTCCTTACAGGGCCGTTCATTTGAGTGGACATTTATTGTAGCAGCAGTCAGTTTCAACATGTTAGGGGCTGATTTTTTGTGCTCACATGGTTTATTGGTTGACCTTGCTAATAAACGTCTGATTAATGCACTGTCCTTTCATTCTATTCCCTGCACAGCTCGGGTGGCCCCGCCAACTGCACATGCCAGCGTCTCAGCTGCGGGTGGTAAGTTTCACACTCTGCTTGCTCAGTTTCCAGCACTCACAGTCCCCACGTTTTCAGCAACGGTGGCCAAACATGGGGCAGAACATTTCATAACAACCACAGGCCTTCCCGTTTTTGCAAAGGCTCGGCGCTTGGACCCAGCTAAACTGGCCATTGCGCGCGAGGAGTTCACTAATCTGGAAAAACTGGGCATTGTTAGATGTTCCAAGAGCTCTTGGGCTTCGCCGTTACACATGGTCCCAAAAGCTGACGGCTCGTGGCGACCTTGCGGCGATTTCCGCAGGTTGAACAACGTTTCAGCTCATGACCGCTACCCGATTCCGCACATTCAGGATTTTTCTGTTCATTTGGCGGGGGCACGCATTTTTTCCAAAATAGACTTGGTGCGCGGCTATCACCAGGTGCCAGTGCGCGCGCAGGATGTACCCAAAACAGCGGTCATAACGCCTTTTGGCCTTTTTGAGTTCTTGCGCATGCCTTTTGGCCTCAAGGGGGCCGCGCAGACTTTCCAACGCATGATGGATGCAGTTTTACGCGACCTGCCTTTCGTGTTCGTTTATTTGGACGATATTTTGGTAGCCAGCGCGTCCGAAGGCGAACATGAAAAACACCTCACAGCAGTTTTCCAGAGGTTGGCAGAGCACGGGTTAATAGTTAACCCAGCGAAGTGCCAGTTTGGGGTGGCGCAGATTGATTTTTTGGGACATCGCGTTTCGGCAGAGGGAGCAGTTCCCCTTCCAAATAAAATGCGTGCCATAACGGATTTTCCGCAACCTCAAACGGTCAAGGCGCTTCAGGAGTTTCTAGGGATGGTTAATTTTTACAACCGTTTCCTCCCAAGCGCAGCACGACTCATGCAGCCATTGTACACCGCGTTAAATGGATGTAATCTTGATGTAATCTGCCTCCAAGAGACTCATATTGGCACAGAGGAAGCTGGCTGCTTCACCATCAAAGGCTTTGACCTCCTGTGCTATGTTCTACATGCTAAACATGGACGTGCCACCTATGTGCGTTCTGACATAGTTGAAGCAAATCACCTGATAACAACACATTTCTCAGACACCATAATCATTGGTGGCTTCCATATTGTCAATGTGTACAAGCCCCCTAATGCCAACTGGGATCTGCAGGTCTTACCCACCCTACCCCACCCTGCCATCTATGTGGGGGACTTTAACAGCCATCACCCTGACTGGGGGTACCCAGCAGTGGACAGTGATGGGAAGGCACTTTCAGACTGGGCATCCAGAAATGACCTCGCTTTGATATACGACCCCAAACAAAGAGGAACCTTCCACTCTGCTAGGTGGAAGAAGGACTATTCTCCTGACCTGTGTTGGGTCAGCTCTTTGAATGGGGAGCCATATCCTACACAGATCCTCATTCTTGATGATTTTCCACACAGCCAACACCGGCCCCTGCTTGTACACATTGGCCTACAACTTCCAGTCATATACAGCCCAAGGAAGATGCGCTGGAACTTCCGCAAAGCCAACTGGAAGAAATTCAGTGAAACTCTGGACCGGAGCGTTGTTACCATCCCACTCCACACCATCACTGTAGATGAAGCATACAACCGCTTCTGCAGCGCAATCTTCAAGGCTGCCCATACTGCAATCCCACGAGGCTACCGACCCCTCTATGTCCCATGTTTGGACGGAGAAAGTGCTGCCCTCCTACAATCCTATCAAACATCAGGGGACCCAGAGATAGCAGACCATCTCATTGAATCGCTAAATACAGCTCGGCGAAAGAAATGGGAGGAGACAGTTGCTGACCGGAGCTTTACCCACTCTAGCAGGAAATGTTGGAGCCTCATCCGTCGCCTAGGAGCTGCACAGAAGCCCCCTAGCCAAAGCCGAGCATCCGTCACACCCAACCAAGTTGCATCCCACCTACTGACTATCGCCAAAGCACCCCAAGACAAAGACACCAAAAGAGCAGTTACAACTGAGCTAAAAAAACACCAAAAAATGCCTGTAGAGGAAACGAACCCTGAACCCTTCGAGGCTGCTGAACTGGAGAAAGTCCTACAGAGCCTGAAATGTGGAAAGGCAGCAGGATACAATAACATCTTCCCAGAATTCATGAAAAATCTCGGCCCCCGAGCCCTAACCTGGTTGACACAATTCTACACAAGGATCACACAAACAAACTCGATCCCAAAGAAATGGCGGACAGCAAAGGTCATTGCCATCCCAAAACCTGGCAAAGACCACAAATTACCAGCAAGCTACCGCCCAATCTCCCTACTCAGCGTTCCTTACAAAATCATGGAGCGCCTAATTCTGCAACGCATTTCCCCAGAGGTAGAGGATATTCTAAGTGTGGATCAAGCAGGTTTCCGCAAGGACCGCAGTACAGGAGAACAAGTACTGGCCCTAACCACCTTCATCAAAAATGGCTTCGAGAGCAGACTGAAGACAGGGGCTGTGTTTCTCGACCTTACAGCCGCCTATGATACGGTCTGGCACAAAGGCCTCCTCCTGAAACTTATAAAGGCGATCCCTGCTTGGGCAACAGAAATTATAAAAACCCTGCTGACCAACCGAAGGTTCAGAGTCCACCTCAGTCAGAAGACAAGTGCATGGAGAATGCAGAAAAACGGACTCCCACAAGGCTCAGTTCTAGCTCCAACTCTGTTCAACCTCTACATAAACGACCTGCCTACTACAAAATCCCGCAAATTCACCTATGCAGACGACATCTGTTTGGCATTCCAAGCACCAGACTTTGAACCACTGGAACGGGTGCTCACGGAAGATCTTGCCAAACTGGACCAGTTCTGCAAAATCTGGCGCCTAAAACCAAGCCCAGCAAAAACCGTCTCCAGTGTATTCCATCTCCACAATGCAAAAGCTGCCAGAGAACTAAACATCCACCTGAGCGGACTCAAGCTTAAGCATGCCCCAAATCCAACTTATCTTGGAGTGACCCTTGATAGGACCTTATCCTTCAAGGAACATCTAAAGGGGACGGCTGCTAAGGTGAAGGTACGAAACAACCTGCTCTGCAAGCTCGCTGGTGCAAAATGGGGGGCGGCAGTCTCCACCCTGCGCACCTCAGCACTGGCCCTTTCATACTCTGTAGCAGAATATTGTGCCCCTGTCTGGTCCAGGTCATCTTACACACACCATGTAGACACCCAGCTCAACACAACCATGAGAACTATAACTGGAACAATCCGCTCAACACCACTCCCCTGGCTCTCTGTACTGTCAAACATAGCCCCTCCACACATCCGGCGAGCAGCATTAACTCAAAGGATGCTCCAAAAAGTTAAAGATTCTCCTCACTTACCAATCCATGCAGATATCTACACTCCACCCACTGCCCGACTTTCATCCAGACGGCCGATTTGGAAAAACCCTCCCCCAGCTGACTTTACCATCCAGACAGCTTGGCAAGAGGAATGGGAGACCAAGGAGGTCCCAAACAAACAGCTGGTGATAAACCCCAACCAACAGGTCCCGGGCACCAACCTCCCAAGGAGACAGTGGTCTACACTCAATCGCTTCAGGACTGGACATGGCCCCTGCTTGGCCAGCCTTTACAGATGGGGCAGTAGCCCTAGCCCACTGTGCGCATGTGGAGAGGAGCAAACAATGGAACACATCATAGAGGCTTGCCCGCTCCAAAGACTGGAAGGAGGATTACACACCCTCCATACAGCAAACCAGGAGGCAACTGCTTGGCTTAAGGACTTTGCATTCGCTAAATAAATAAACCGCGTTAAAAAAACAAAAGCCCGCAAATAAAGTTGAATGGTCTCCGGAGCGGGAGCGCGCTTTTGCCCAGGTCAAAACAGCCCTGGCTAACGCAGTTTTGTTAGCGCACCCAGTGCCAACGGCCCGCATGGTGCTCACCACTGACGCTTCCGATGTAGCGGTGGGGGCGGTAGTTGAACAGTTTGTGGCAGGTACTTGGCAACTCCTCGCGTTTTTCAGCAGGACCTTGCGCGATAGTGAACGGAAATACAGCGCGTTTGACAGGGAGCTTTTGGCCCTACACTTGGCCATCCGTCATTTTCAGTTCTGGTTAGAGGGGTGACGTTTCACCGCTTTTGTGGATCATAAACCGCTAACGTTTGCGATGGCCAAAATTTCAGAACCCTGGTCAGGCCGGCAACAAAGGCAACTAGCCGCAATATCGGAGTTTACTACTGATATTCAGCATGTCGCGGGTAAACACAATGTTGTAGCAGACTGCCTCTCGCGTGCAGTAGTACCGCCAAGCCCCATAGGGGCAGACTCTGTAGCCATGGCCGCGGGCCCGGGCAGCGACGCGGGAGCGCGCGCAGCCCCGGTCTGTGTTGGGTTAGATTATGCAGCCATGGCTGCGGAGCAGGTTAACGACGCGGACGTGCGCGCGCTCCAGTCTGGACCAACAGGGTTAAGGCTGGAGTACAGGGTGCAACAAAACGGTATGCCCCCGCTAATCTGCGATGTCTCCACGGGATGGCCCCGCCCTGTGGTGCCAACCGCGTGGCGTCGCCGTGTTTTTGACTTGGTCCATTCTCTCGCGCACCCGGGGGTGCGCGCATCGATCAAATTGGTGGGGGAGAAATTTGTTTGGCCCGGGTTGCGCAAACAGGTCGAGGAATGGGCGGCAGCCTGCGTAGCGTGCCAGCGAGCTAAAATACACAGACACACTAAGGCCCCGTTAGAACCTTTCCACATCCCCGCTAAGCGTTTTGATCACGTGCATATTGACCTGGTCGGCCCGCTTCCGTTATCACACGGGCACACACATCTTTTGACGATGGTAGACCGCACCACGCGCTGGCCAGAGGCGATTCCTCTGACATCAACCACAGCGGAAGAAGTTGCGCGAGCATTTTTAGCAGCATGGGTTGCGCGTTTTGGTGTACCGTCGGACATAACGTCC
This sequence comes from Pholidichthys leucotaenia, assembly GCA_020510985.1. Classification (NCBI taxonomy): domain Eukaryota; kingdom Metazoa; phylum Chordata; class Actinopteri; order Cichliformes; family Pholidichthyidae; genus Pholidichthys; species Pholidichthys leucotaenia. The sequence continues at coordinate 419,137,952 of CM035843.1, forward strand.
GACAGGGGTCCCCAATTTATTTCCGAGCTATGGTCATCGATGGCCCGCAGCTTGGGGGTGAAGATTCATCGCACCACCGCGTATAACCCCCAGGCTAATGGTTTATGCGAACGCTTTCACAGGTCATTGAAAGCAGCCCTCAGAGCGTCGCTAACGGATACAAATTGGGTAGACAAACTTCCATGGGTTTTATTAGGGTTGCGTTCTGCACCTAAGGAAGATTTGCACGCTTCCCCGGCTGAATTAGTTTTCGCTCAACCGCTCCGTTTGCCCGGGGAATTTCTTCCTGATAATCCCGCACCTAATGGCCCCCCCGCTCAGCCGTGGCAGAGCGGCTCGGGAGCAAACACGCTTCCTGGCCCAGTCCATCACAGTTTCCCACGCGTTTTTGTGCCCAAGGCTTTAAAAAATGCAGAGTTTGTTTTTGTTAAACATGACGCCCAGCGTCCAAGTTTGCGGCCATTTTACGACGGACCGTTTCGAGTGCTGGAGACCGGGCAGAAGCATTTTCTGCTAGATTTAGGGGGCAGAAGGGAGCTGATTTGCATTAACAGACTCAAACCCGCTTTTGTTCTGGCTGACGAGGAGGTGCAGCTCGTGAGGCCCCCCCCCGCCGGGGCAGGCCGCCGAGGAGACATTCTCCAAAGTCTTCACAGAGAGGTGCTAACAGCTTTAATCCACAGGTGCAGAGAGATGTTGCAGGTGCAGCCAAGCCAGGTTGCAGCAGATTCGGCAGAAGATTAAAACCTAGGCAGTTGGTGGATTGATTAGCGATGTATGGAGTGCTTTGTGTTTCTCTTTTTGTTATGCCATTTAGATTTTGCCTTACTAGACGTTTGGGGGGGGGGTAGTGTGGCTGACACACATTGTGGGCTCACGCTGCCACAGAGACAGGACTGAATGTGTATTGTGGGGTGTCACGTCTGCAAGGACTGAGGACTTGAATCTACAGGAGGTAACAAGGAAGTGTGAGATTTGTCTTTTTGTCCCACAGAAGACGCCCCGGAGGGTATTCCGGTTCATCAGGAAATGAGAGACAATGGTGAAGCTTCAAAGGGATGCTTTGTAACTGTGTGTTGACTGAAGACACCATGTGACTTGAATTCTGATGCTGGAAATGTATAAAAGGGTGTTGAAGTATGATTCTTTCTCTTTCCTGCTTTGAGAATGCTAGAAGCTGCGTTCTGTCAAATAAAGCTGGTTTTATGACTGAAACTCAGCCTCGTTATTTGAGCATGCTTCTACAGTGTTTTTTTTGTGTCGTGTTTCTCTTTCTGTTAATAAATGTGCAAACTGACAGCGTGCATTTGGTGTCCTTCAATAGCCCTTAAAAGGGAGATTCATGACAATATATATGGGTATATTTATTATTCCTTTAACCATTTTATTCTCTTTTTTATTTTTATTCATGATATTACTCTGCTTCTTATTGTATTCTACTGTATTTTATTTTATCTTATGTTAATTGTAGCTCTAGTGTTTCCTCACTGGGGGGCTGTCGGTGCTCGGAGCTGTAATTGACTCTGGCAGTGGGGATGCTGCTGTGGTGGTGGCCCTGGCTTAGTGGAATGGGGGAGTCCAGTCACAGCCTGTTGACTGTGCTGTGTACTCCTCTGTCTGCCTGGGCCGGAGTGGGCCCTGTGGCAGTGTCTCTGCAGCTGTGGGATGAGACCGGCTCCTGGTGCTGAAGATCCCCCCATGATGGCGTGGACTCAGTCCTCAGCCATGTTTTAACTATGCCTATTATTACTTGTTAGGGGGGGGGGGCAGGGTGGGAGAAGGTGAGGTCTGAGGTGGGTTGGGGGTCAGGTGGATGGATGCCTTGGATGGTACTGGGGGCGGGGGGAGGGCTTGTGGAGGACTCTTTTTGTCTTTTTATTGTTTTGTTTGTATTTTATCTGGAACTGTTTTTAACCCTTTGTTCGGCAAGATTTCATGGACAGATCTCGCACCCCTAGTGAAACAGTGCAGCACTATGCCTGTCAAGTGATATGACGTGCAGAAAGTACCAAACTGGTACTGATTATGCCTATTCACAAGGTGGCAGAAACGTGTTGGAGGAATCATGTCTGACACGGAATACACCACAGCGGAAGAAATTCTTCTTATTCTTCTTCTTTGAGAAACCGAGATAGGAAGAAGACAATCCAATATGTACGCTACCCATCGCTGTCGATGGACTTAAATAAAGCATTTTCTCCCGAATTTGCCAACAATGATTCAAAAAAAGAGGTTATTTAGCTTATAAATTGAAATATTTACCTTTTGTGGCAGGAGAACGGTCTGGTCTGTGTCCAATTTTGTCTGCCATCAACGGAGCTGCATGTGATGACGGAGAACAATCGCCACTGGATTGCTGGATCAATCGTGGAGGTTCGGTGGCGTTTTGTAACCAAAATTGAGCTAGTATAATTCACAAGATTCATAAGAATCTTTCTGGATGTGAGAGAGAAAGAAAAATTGCCTGGCAGAAGACGAAATAAGGACCGTGGATGACGAAAATGAAGGAATAAAAAGATGCGACAAGCGGTAGGTCTGATTGTTTTTTTATTGGCTGTGTACATTCTCCTGATTTTCTGGTTCATATACTTTAAAGATAAAATAAGAAAAAAAACCAAAACAAGAAACTGTGGAGCGCTTTACAGTGAAAATCCAGTATTCGAGACGCGGGCAGTGAAGATGGCTGCTTAGGTGAGGAGCTCCGCAGTGCAGACAGCCTTTTTACTTCTACAAGGGCGCTTTTCACTTGTTTCTTCAGTCGAAACTACTCTACACTATTGCATTGAGACTGCATTTGTGGAGAACAGGATTAAAATGCCAACCCAGCAACAGAAACTTAACATTCGTTCCAAAGCCGGTGCTAGCAAGGAAAGTCTGGCTAAAGCTAGCGATACCGCAATGAGCCCTCCTTCCTCTCCGCCACCTTCAACAGATGCAGGTGTTCCCAAAGACCAAATGGCAGAGGACTTTTCTAAGATTTATGCACTGCTGAACGAAATATCGGAGAGGCAAGATGCTAAGCTCAATTCTATAGAGGCGTCAACGAGGGCGGTGAATACCAAGCTAACGGAGTTAGCCACCCGGCTGGGAGACGTGGATTCTCGCATTGCCTTTCTCGAAGATGCTAATGTAGCTCTTTTTTTTTTTTTTTTTTTTTGTTACTTCTTTGTACCCGTAGGTAGATTTGGTTTGCAGTCTGGTGACAAGCCACCGGCTTCCGGTTGCTGCGTGCGCAAGCGCCCTAAACCTACATGTTTTTGGTATGCGGGAGGAAACTGGAGAAATCCCGGAGTAAACCCACGCAACACGGGGAGAACATGCAAACTCCACACAGCTCACTGTTGGTCGGGGGCTGGGATCGAACCCACGATCTCATGATCCCCGCGATCCCCCGGCCGAGGGTAAACTGTGCTGCCGCAGTGCTAAACCACTGCGCCACCATGCAGCCCACGGTGGCGCAGTGGATTAGCAGATTAGCAGATTAGCAGTTCTGGATGCTAATCCTCCCGCAACCCAGACGCAGGTGGAAGATTTGCTTCTGAAGCTGGATGACTTGGAAAATAGATCACGCCAAAACAATTTACGTTTTGTCGGCTTTCCAGAAAACTGAAAAGTCAGATTCCCTCACCTTCATGCGCAAAGCTATCCCAGATCTGCTGAAAATTGAGTTCCCTAGAGGGCTGGAAATTGACTGTGCGCACCGGAGCCTCGCCAGACGCAAACCAGACAGCCAGCCACCCAGGGCTATCCTGATTCAACTTCTGCGCTTCCAGGATAGGGAGCTTATTGTGGAGGAAGCGCGCGGGATGGGAAAGCTGGATTGGAATGGTCATCACGTCATGATTTTTCCGGATTGTTCCAGACGCGTATCCGAGATGAGGGCGGCATTCAAGCAATGTAAACACCTGCTGCACCAGAAGAAAATTGCATTCTCTCTCAGGTATCCTGCAGTTCTTTTTGTGAAGTTGGCAAGTGGTAAACAGGAGTTCACTGATCCTAAGAAAGCATTGAACCTGATTCTTTCACTACCGTGAGACATTGATGAACAATGGTATGAATACATGCTATATGTTTATATGGTATATATTTTTGACGGAGGATTTGATGCAGTATTAATGTAAGGCTTCATTTTTGTTTTTTGTTAACAACTGAACATAAAAATTTATAAAAGTTACTGCCTGCGCTTTATTATCTGTATGCATGAGGCTGCTGCGATGTTGCGGCTCTCCCTAAGTGTGTTGCACTGTTCACAGTCACGGTCTTAGAGTTTTTAATTTTATTTTTTTGGTTGGTGCTGTTCTTGTGCACCGATGGGTGACATTGGTTCTGGGTCACTGTTTATGTTGCTCTATGATTAAGTGGTTTTCGTTTCTTTTTTTTGTATTTTCAATTTTTATTGTGTTTATCTTTTGCCCAGTGAGGAGGTTTTTGGTGGAGAATTGCTGGATATTTTGGATGGTAATATGTACTGTTTATGATGTCGGCTAATTGCCAGAACTTTCTTAACCTTATTACTTGGAATGTTAAAGGTCTTAACCACCCAATTAAGAGGAAAAAAATTTTGGCGTTTATTAAATAAAAAAAAGTGGATGTAGCATTGCTTCAGGAGACCCACCTCACTAATACAGAATCTAAAAAACTCTGTCGGGACTGGGTGGGCCATGGGTTTGTGTCTTGCGGTAATAGCCAGAGCAGGGGGGTGGCAATCCTTATTCATAAACATTTGCAGTTCAAGTGTCTAAAAGAGGTTAGTGATGATGATGGACGACTCCTTATAATTCTTATAGAAATTCAGGGCCATAGGATGATACTCGCTAATGTTTATGCACCAAATATAGTTGATTGTGCATTTTTTGCACAACTGGAACATAAACTAAGCGAAATGGGTAATTATCCCATTTTAGTAGGTGGGGATTTTAACCAGGTCATGGACAACATTTTAGATCGGAGCACCTCCTCACAGCGTTCATCTAAATCTGGCTCTATATTGAAAGACATGTGCAATGCAATTGGTTTGGTAGACGTGTGGCGGCTTTTCAATCTGTCCACAAGGGAATTACACTTTTTATTCCACTGCTCATAATGTATTTTCCAGGATTGATTACTTTCTAATGTCAAAATCCTCTGTCTTCTCTGTAAATTCGAGCTCCATTGGTAGCATACTATTATCAGACCATGCCCCTGTTTTTTTTTTTACATATGATTCCGCCTTGTCAGTTAAAAAAAAAAATTCTAGATGGAGGCTTAATTCAAGCTTTCTTCTTAATCCAGATTTTGTGTCCTCTTTGAAAGCAGAGATCTCCATAAATCTTGAGACAAACTGGGATTCTGCTCCCTCTGCCAGTGTTGCCTGGGAGGCCTTTAAGGCATTTATCAGGGGACATATTATTCAATATGCATCTTTTAAAAAGAAAGCCAACATTGCTAAACAGATTGATTTGGAGAGGAGAATAGCTATATCAGAGACTGCATTCAGACAGGACACAAACTTAGTAAATCTGCCACCCCTTGTGAAGCTTAAGTATGAGCTGAATTCAATCCTAACACAAAAAGCTGAATTTTCCTTATTTCGCCTTAGGCACAAACAATTCGAGGAGGGGATAAAGCTGGCAAAATGCTGGCTAGATATATTAAAATGAAAGAAGCTCAGTGCACTATATCTGCTATTAGGGCGCAGGATGGTACTCTGGTGTCAGACTCGAATGAAATTAATGGTGCTTTCAGAGAATTTTACACTTCGCTTTATTCTTCTGAAATGGAGGCTGGATCTCAAGAGATTTATGCATTTTTGTCTTCCCTGTTTTTGCCCTCCCTAATGAAGGAACAAATAGACCTGCTTGACGCTCCAATTACTAAAGATGAAATTGTGAAAGTTGTTAAGAGCCTTCCGACTGGAAAGGCACCGGGCCCTGATGGATTCACTGTAGAATTTTACAGGGCCTGTGTTGATGAGCTTTCCCCTTTACTTTTAGAAATGTTTGCGGAATCTTTTGAACAAGGTCGTCTGCCTCCTTCTTTAACAGAGGCTTTGATTTAGCTTATTTTAAAAAGCAATAAAGACCCGTTAGATTGCAAGAATTATAGACCAATTAGTCTTATAAACTGTGACTGTAAAATTCTCTCCAAAATTTTGGCATTAAGATTAGATAAAGTAATGATATCTCTTATAAATCCTGATCAGGTGGGTTTTATTCGTTCCAGGGGTGCAGCAGACAATATTAGGCGATTTATTGATATCATATGGTCAGTTCAAAACGATCCCTCACGTGCACACCTCTCTCCAGTAGCAGCCCTCTCCCTGGATGCTGAAAAAGCATTTGACAGGGTTGAGTGGCAGTATCTTTTTGCTACTCTAGAGACTTTTGGTTTTGGTTCAAAGTTTCTTTCCTGGATTAAATTACTATATAATGAACCTAGGGCTTCAGTGACATCAAATCGAGTTACATCACAGCCTTTTAGACTCCATAGGGGCACGTGCCAGGGCTGCCCTTTAAGTCCCCTGCTTTTCGCTTTGGCATTAGAACCATTAGCTGTAGCTATCCGCAAAGACGGCAATTTTCCAGGTATTCAGGTCCATGGCAGTACCCATAAGATAATGTTGGATGCTGATGATGCATTGGTACTGATTACACAACCTCAAAAATCAATTCCAGCTCTCCTTAAAATTATTAACCAATTTTCACGTCTGTCTGGTTATAGAGTTAACTGGGTAAAATCAGAAGCTCTCCCTCTAACATCTTATTGCCCTAAAACACTGTTTACATTTGGTCAAAATATAGGCTTCTCTTGGCCAAAATTAGGAATTAAATATCTTGGCATCCTGTTTCCTCATACTTTACTGGATCTGATTCAGATTAATTTTGAGCCTTTGCTTGAAAAATTTAAAATAGATATAGAGAGGTGGTCGCCCCTTTTTTTGTCTCTTTGGGGCAAGGTCAATGTTATCAAGAGGATTTGTGCACCCCGATTTAATTACCTTCTACAATCCCTTCCTCTTAGGATCCCAGTTGGTTATTTTCGGCAACTTGATAGGCTGTGCAATAAGTTTTTATGGAATGATAAGCGCCCTAGATTAAAGTTGAAAAGACTACAAAAGGCTACAGATTCAGGAGGTTTGGAGGTCCCAAATCTAGTTTTATATCTGTAGAACGGCACCGAAGGCGTTATTTCACAAATGTTTTTATTCAGCAATGCAGGAAGAAAGCAGGTGTACATATCAGTAGTCCTGGCTGAGTGTGTGTGCCACGTACGTGACGTGACGACGTGATGACATCATTCTACATCCCCCTTCTTTAGTATAGAACTTTGGTACAAAGAGAACACTATTGACTCTTGGATTGGTATGAGAAAACATGTCACATTCCTGTAAGAGTGAGTATACTGTGACGAATAAACAACTAATAAAATAACTTTCAATGGCACCACATAACATACCTATCTTGAAAATAAACTAATGCCTGGCTTGCAAATAAAATAAATTCCCGTGACACAACATAACTGATCTAATTTGAAAATGAACTTATGTCTGGCTTGTAAATATGTCTATATTTCAACACGAAACTACAAAACATCAGCTTCAGTAAATGTCACAATCAGTCTGTATTGTACTTGGGATTAGGCTTCAGGAGTCTACCAAACCTGGAACGGGCCAGGGGGGTCTCGGTGACTTGTGGGAGCGATGGCTCTCCGAGGAGGCCAGGCGTGTGGTCAGTGTGCGCAGCAGGAAGCCTGGGAGGAGCGTGCACAGCGGCCTGCCTGGGGGAAGTGTGCACGGCATCATGCCTGGGAGGAGATGCGGGTAGACTGGGCACAGTCTCACTGCTGGTCTTCTGTGTTGGTGAGTCTGCCGGTGAGGCTGGATCTGGTTCTGGTTCTGTTGGTGGTGGTTCTGTGACTGGCAGCAGGTGTCGCCGGTTCCGGCGGTATTCTTTTCCTCCTGATTCCACCACGTAAGACCGTGGCTCTGCTGCGATTCTTTTGATGATGCCAATTTTGTCATGTCCTTTCTCTGTTTGCAGGCGTACTACTTGGGAGCTTTGGAGCGGGGGAAGTGGCCGGCTGCCACGATTGTAGAATCCTTTTTGTGCTTGCCTCTTCTTTGACAGGTGGGTGTGGATCGACTCTGGATTCTTGGACATTGGCTTAAGCAGGTGCCTGCTGATGGGAATATTTGTGCTTGTCTCTCTGGACATCAGTCTTTGTGCAGGTGAGCCCAGCGTGCCGTCTCGTGGGACATTTCTGATGCTCAGAAGATTGAGGAACAGGTCAGTACCGTCTCTTTTGGATGTTTCCAACAGTCGTTTTGCACTCCGTACGGCTCTCTCTGCCAGCCCGTTTGCTTGATGATACTCAGGGCTGCTGGTGACATGAGTGAAATCCCAGCTTTTCGCAAAGTCTTGGAACATCTGACTAGTGAATTGTGTTCCACAGTCTGACAGCAGCTTGTGGGGGACTCCGTGGACTGAGAAGTGACGTTTCAGCTTGTTAATTACACATTGTGATGTGATTTTCTTGACTGGATCCAGTTCATACCATCCTGAATAGGAGTCTACCAGGACCAGGTAGTGCTGGCTGTTCCATTCGAACAGATCTGTTGCCACTATTGACCACGGGAGCTCTGGGACTGTGTGTGGTTGCATTGGCTCCTTTTGCTGATGTGGTTTAAGGGCATTGCAAGTGCTGCATGACTGTACATAATTGTCAATGTCTCTCGTCATTGTGGTCCAATAGACTATGTTGCGTGCTCGCCGCTTGGTGGCTTCAGCACCGGGGTGTCCTTTATGGAGCAGCAGGAGATATTCTTTGTGCAGCGTTTGTGGAATTGTTGCTCTTGTACCTTTCATGATTATTCCATCTTCCACACAGAGCTCATCACGGAACGGGAAGAATTCTTTCACTGTGTCGGGTACTTTGCTCAACCTATCTGGCCATCCATGCTTGATGATGTTGCTCAGGGCCTGGAGTGCGGTGTCTTTCGCTGTATGTGTGCGGAGTTCTTCCTGACGACTGGATGAGATGTGCTGCACCGTCATTACCTCGAAGTCCTCACGTTCAGTGGCATGTGAGGCTATGGCGTTGCTCGGTGCACGGGACAGCATGTCTGCCAAGTGCAATTCCTTTCCTTTCTTGTAAACTAGCGTGAGGTTGAACTTGTGCAGCTTCAGCATCATGCGTTGTAAACGCGCAGGCGCTGTGTGGAGAGGTTTCTTCAGGATGGAGACCAGGGGCTGATGGTCTGTCTCCACGATCACTGGTTTTCCGTATATGTAGTCATAGAATTTGAAACAGGTGAAAACGACAGCAAGCAGCTCTTTTTCAATTTGTGCATATTTTCTTTCTGTTTCAGTAAGAGTGCGAGAGGCATATGCGACAGGACTGCCATTCTGGAGACATGCACCACCAAGGCCATACTGCGAGGCGTCACATGTCAGAGTGACTGGTGTTTGTACGTCATAGTACCGGAGTACTGGAGGTGACGTCACACACTGTTTCAGAGTGTCAAATGCATTTTGTTGTTGTTCAGTCCAAGTCCATGCTGTGTCTTTATGCAAGAGCTGGTGGAGAGGTGCTGCAATGTTGCTGTGGTTTGGAATGAACTTGCCCAGGTAATTTATCGTACCCAGGAAGCGTTGTAGAGCAGCTTTGTCCTGGGGGGCCGGGATGTCAGTGATCGCTTGGATCTTTGCTGGATCGGGTTTCAACCCTTGTTCAGTGAAGACATGGCCCACGTAGCTGACTTCCTTTAGCTGGAATCTGCATTTTTGGGGGTTCAGCCTCAATTTCACGTTCCTTGCCCTGTTGAGCACTTTTTGAAGGTTCTCGTCGTGTTCTTTAAGATTTCTTCCACCGATTATGATGTCATCAACAATTATTGCGCAAGGGAGGCCGGCAAATATTTGCTCCATGGATCTCTGGAAGATCTCAGACGCTGCATTGATACCATATGGCATTCTCAGGTATCGATATCGCCCAAATGGAGTGGCGAAAGTGGTGAGGAATGATGACGTTTGGTCCAGTTTGACCTGCCAAAAGGAGCTCTTGGCATCAAGCACAGAAAACACGGTTGCGCCTGCCATTTGTGCAGCAACTTCCTCGACTGTGCGCATGGGATGATGGGGGCGCATAATTGCTTCATTTAGGTCTCTTGGGTCGATGCACACACGGATCTTGTCAGTGTCCTTTTTGTGTGTCGCTACCATTGAGGATACCCATTCAGTGGGTTCTGAAATGGGTGTGATGACTCCTTGCTGCACCATGTTTTCCAGTTCTGCTTTCACTTTGTCCATCATGGCAACTGGAATGCGGCGAGGGGGCCGGATGACGGGTGTCACATTCTGGTCCAGTTTCATGTGATAGGTTACTGGGAGTGAACCTAGTTCGCCATTGAAAAGCTCAGCATAGTTATTAAACCACTTTTGAGAGGAGCTCGGTTCGGTCACGTTCACCTGGAAAACCTGGTCTTTCAGAGTCATCAGGTCCATCTTCATGCAGTCCGGGAGCCCTAGCAGTGGTTGCACTTTGCCGTTTACTACATGGAAACGCAGGTTGTAGGATCTTTGGTCACTGGTCTGGCACTTGAACAACACAGTCCCCTCAGTGTTTATCACCGTGCCTCCATAAGCGATGAGCCTGGCCTTGTTGTCTTTGTTTATTTTTTCTGCGTTTCTCACATACCTGAATGCATCCAGGGAGATTACGTTACACTTTGCGCCAGTGTCTACTTTCAGTTTGAGTGTCTTGCCATTGAGTTTTACATTGCAGTGTAGTTCTTCTTTCACATCATCAGTAGACAGTGTGTTTATCTTATTTGCGGCTGGTGACAGCCCGTTGATGTCGAATGATTCAGAGTCCTCGCCGTCACTGTCGGAGTCTGCTTGGGCTATTTGGTTGACAGGTTTGTACTGTTTGTTTCTTGCTGCCGATCTGCAGTAGTTTTTGAAATGGTTGGGCTTTTTGCAGTAATTGCATTGCTTCCCATATGCTAGACAGAGTTCCTTCTTCGCTGGATGTTCATGTCCACAGTTGGTACAGCTTATGTTGTCTGATTTGGGACTGTAATGTTCTTTGTACTGCTTGTGGCGAACTGTTTTTTGCATTCTGCGGTCTTGGCGTATTGCATCCACATTTGTTGAACTACGTGGTGTTGTTGCTAGAGTTTTAGTATGTTGTTCTGTTTGTTCATTGATTTGGCATATTTTGATGGCTTTTAGTAGTGTTAAATCGCTCTCTCTCAGTAGTATCTTCCTCACGCTATCGGAGCTGATACCAACAACCAGCCGGTCACGAATTAAGTCGTCATGCAATGCTCCAAAGTCACACGTTTTAGCCTTATTTCGGAGTGCGCTTACATAAGCCTCTATGGTCTCACCGGGTTTTTGGTTCCTTGTGTTGAATGCATGTCTCTCCATTGTGATGTTTGTCTGTGGACTGCAGAGGTATCTGAACTTTCTTTTTAGGCATTCTGGATCCTCCCGTGACTCTGCCGGACGGATCTCCTCCCCCTCGTTATTCCGTTGAGCTGGTGCATAGGTGAACGTGCGTTCCCTTTCAATAGCCTCGCTACCTGCCAAATTGAGGAGTATGTAGGCTTTGGTTCGGTCGGGCTTGTCGTTGTGGGCAGCCGCGATGAAAATGTCGTATTCTTGTTCGAACACTCGCCAGTTTTCTGCAATTTTGTCGTTGAACACAAGCGGGTCCGGACGGTGGAATCCATCAGCCATGCTAGCGTTAGCTGGGGGAGGCACACGTGTACCACCGAATACGCTTCTAACGTCTAACTAAATAATTAGTTGACTTACTGGGTCTATGTAGAGTTCGGCAGGAAAATTAGTTTCCGCTGCTTTACTTCTGACACCATGTAGAACGGCACCGAAGGCGTTATTTCACAAATGTTTTTATTCAGCAATGCAGGAAGAAAGCAGGTGTACATATCAGTAGTCCTGGCTGAGTGTGTGTGCCACGTACGTGACGTGACGACGTGATGACATCATTCTACAATATCATTATGCTTTTAGTTTTAGACATTTGATTCATTGGGCTCTCCCCTCTGAGAGAGCTCCCCCTTGGTTTCATTTGGAGAGTTATCTGAGCAGCCCTCTTCCCTTAGTGCATCTAATCACAATTAAACTTTCTTCTGAATTTCAGTCCCATCCTATAGTATCCTTTTTACAATACGTTTGGAAGAGGGTTGCTTCTATATTAGGGTTTAGCTCTCATCTTCATTCTATGGCTTCTATTTGGCTTAACCCAAGTCTCCACATTGGAAAATCTCCTTTTATTTGGAAAATCTGGGTGAAAAAGGACATCTTGATGCTAAAAGATCTATATGAAGGGGGAGCTCTCAAATCATTTGATGATCTACCGGCACAGTATGGACTACCACAGAATCAGTTCTGGAAATATTTACAACTTCGACATTTGCTGTGTCAAGTCTTTGGATCTACAACTACCCCTCCTCCTGAGGCAGATTGGCTCACCCAGGCATTGAGTTCCTGTGGTAAAAGATGTAAGGCCTCAAATTTTTATTCAATGCTCCTTAAGAGCTCAAATAAAGATTCTTCATCCCTCAAACAGGCATGGGAAAAAGATCTGAATTCACAATTTACTGATGCTGAATGGGCAAATATTTTAAGAAATGGGAAGAAAGTGTCTAGGGAATTGAAAACCAGACTTGTTCAATTTAAATGAATGAATGAATGAATGAATGAATGAATTTATTTATTTCGGATAGTACATTACAGGTTAAAAGAAACTGTGTAATATAACAACAAGGTCAAATTAGACAAAGACTCCTTCTACTATACAATTCCACGTGAGTTATCCGAAATGGGTGATGGCTGAAGCCGCAGCTTATATTGCCCACCCACATTCCATCCAAGAATTCAAAGGAGAAAAAAGAGAAAACAAGACAAGAGCGATTACAATTTAAAACAAGGCTAAGACAAAATGTGACTGAGAGAAAAAGAAAACTGAGCTAGTCTAAGTTAAGCGGTTACTATTCAAAAACAAATCTAAGACATAGTGTCACAGAGAAAAAAGAAAAAAAGAAAAACTAAGCTACAACACAACACAGGCTGGAAATGTCAATCCTTATGTGAGTTTACATGTCGTCTTGTAAATATGTTTGGAGTATTTCTTCCTTTAGTTTTTGTTTAAATTGTCCAAGCTTTGTACATGATTTTAATTCAGGTCCAAAATCGTTCCATAATCTGACTCCTTGCACTGAAATACAGTGTTGCTTGGTGGTTGTTCTCACTGTAGGCTTTTGAAATAGACATGTTCCTCTGAAGTGATATCGTTTCTCCCTTGTTTGGAACAACTTTTGGATATTTGCGGGCAGTGATAGATTCTTCACTTTGAACATTATTATTGCGGTTTTAAAGTCAATCAGATCTTTCAACTTGAGAGTTTTTTGTTTAAGAAAAAGTGGGTTTGTTGGTTCCCTGTAAGCTGCTTTGTTGATTATTCTAATAGCTCTCTTTTGAAGCATAAAGAGTAGATATATGTTTGTTTTATATGTATTTCCCCATACTTCATTACAATATGTCATGTATGGGAGTATTAATGAATGGTACAAGGTGTATAGTGTGGGTTGATTCAGCAAATTTTTCACTCTGTGTAATATTGCAATTGATTTGGATACTTTACCTTTTATAGCATTGTACTTTACCTTTTATAGCATTGTAGCATTGTAGCTACAATGCTCTGCACTGTGTGTTCATATATTCATAGATTTATTCCATCCAGCTACAATGCTCTGCACTGTGTGTCTGTGTGTGTGTGTATATATATATATTTTATAGTAATACGTACATATGTTTATTAGCTGCTCTTGCTTGCTTGTTTTTTTTTTTTTTCTTGCCTTCTGATTGTTGCTCTGAGTGTTGCTATCCCTGTGCTGTTGCAATCCTGGAATTTCCCCGTTGTGGGACTAATAAAGGCTTATCTTATCTTATCTTATCTTATCTTATATAATTAATATGTGGCTTCCAACACAGTTTGTTATCAATTATTACTCCAAGGAATTTAGTTTCGGATACCCTTTCAATCTCTACACCATTTACACTGAGTTTGGGTACTGGGTAGTTGTGATGGTTGTTAAAGACTATAAATTTTGTCTTGCTTAAATTGAGCGTTAATTTGTTTGAATCAAACCACAGTTTCAGCTTTCCTAATTCCTTTCCGAGTGTATCCAGAAGTTGTTCCAAATTGTTTCCACTGCATAGCAGATTAGTGTCATCAGCAAACAATATTAAGTCCATTTTTTCTGAAACTTTACATATATTATTTATATACATATTGAATAATAATGGTCCCAAAACTGAACCCTGTGGGACTCCACAGGTGACCTTCAGTAACTCTGAGTTTTTGCTGTTAACACATGCAAACTGATATCTATTCTTTAAGTAACTTCTTAACCAGGACAGTGCTACCCCTCTAATACCACAATTTTGTAGTTTCTTTAATAATAGATTGTGATCTACTGTATCAAATGCTTTTTTAAGATCCAGGAATACTCCAACTGAATACTTTTTATTTTCAATGGCTGTTGATATTTTTTCTGTAAATTCCATTAAGGCATATGCTGTTGTCCTTTTGTGTCTGAACCCATATTGCTGCTCACACAATAAATCATTCTTCAGTATGAAGTTGTCAATTCTCTCATAGAATATTTTTTCAAGTATCTTGGAAAATTGCGGTAATAGTGAAATTGGTCTGTAGTTGGAGAGTTCCCCTCTGTCGCCTGTCTTGTAAATCGGAATTACTTTAGCTATTTTCATTGCATTGGGAAATATACCTGATTGGAGAGACAGGTTACAGATATACGTCAGTGGTTTCACTACGCATTCGATAACAGTTTTGACTAGTAGCATGTCAATACCATCGCAGTCAGTAGATGTTTTACTTTTGAACGATTTAACAATTTCAATGACCTCTCTTTTGTCTGTGTTCTTTATGAAGATGGTGTCTTTTACAGCAGTGTTATTGCATATTGTATCACCTGTAGGCGCCGTAGTGGGTATTTCTCGGGCCAGTTTAGGTCCAATGTTAACAAAAAAATTATTAAATTTATCTGCAGGTGAAGCTATATTCACATTCGGAGTCGATTTATTATTTTTTGGAATATTAGTTGGGTAGCTAGTATTTCTGCTTTTATTTCCAAGGATACTGTTGATTATTGTCCATGTATTTTTAATATTGTCTTTGTTTTTTTCCAGTTCTTTACTGTAATAGTCTCTTGTACTGCATCTTATTATATATGTTAACTTATTTTTGTATGTTTTATATAATAAATTTTTCTTTTTACACACCTTTTGTAGTCCTTTGGTTAACCATGGTTTGTCAGCAAATTTGTGTTTAAGCTTTTTTTTAACTAATGGGCAGTTTTTTTCATAAAGAGTGGTTACAATGTTTATAAATGTGTCATAGGCTTCATTTACATCTGATACATAGACTTCTGTCCAGTCTTGCTTCAGCAAGTCCTCTTTAAAAGAACTGATTGCGTTTGGTGATTTGTGTCTGAACGATTTTGAGATTTTTTCTGGGTTGGGCCCCGTGTGGCCATGGATAAGTGCAAAGATTGGCAAGTGGTCGCTTATATCATTTATCAATAATCCACTTTCTATTTTCTTATCGAGAACATTGACAAACAGGTTGTCAGTAAGTGTAGCAGAGTGAACTGTGATTCTACTGGGATGTGTTATTGTGGGATATAGACTCATGCTGTACATAGAGTTCATGAACTCTGTAACTACATTTTGTTGATGTGGATTAAGTAGGTCAATATTGAAATCTCCACAAATTGCTACAATTTTTTTACTAGTAATATTATTGTACAGCTCGACTAATTTATCTCTGAATGTCTCAATGCAAGTTCCCGGCATTCTGTATATGCAGCTTATGATTAGATTTTTTGTTTTGTCTAGGTCAATCTCAACAGTAACACATTCCAAAATCCCTGGTAGTGCTGAGGACATTTCATTTACAAGCTTACATCTATATAGGTCATCAATATACAGTGCAACACCACCACCCTTTTTTTTGAGATCTGTTAATGTTAAACATCTGATATCCCTCTATTGCCATCAGGGGAGCCTGGTCTTCATTAAGCCAGGTTTCCGAGACTGCAATAGCTGTGAATTTTCTGTTTAGCTGTTTTAAATAGTCCTGAATCTGTGAGAAGTTTTTGTTAAGACTTCTGCTATTGAAGTGTATTATTGACAGTTTACCATCTAATTGCACTTGACTTTTGAATTGCTTTTCAGTGTAATATTCACAGTGGTTATGAATATTATTAAAAAAGTGGTTATCAGGATCAATATCATTCTCCATCTCTTGTGGTTTATGTTCAGCATAGTGGCATATTTTTAGAGTTTGAGTTTCCTCACTCTGTGTTTCATAGTCAGTGTTCATTTGTATTTATCTAAGTCAGTAGCATCTCTGATCATTATACTTTTTGCTTGCTCAGGTGTTCCATTTAGTTTAATCCAAATTCTACAATTTCTTGTCCAGGTTGACTGTATCTTATTTTGTTTTTTTAGCATCCGTGCCTGCCGTGCTAATTCAGCATTTTTTTTTGTCAGGTGTTCATTTAGGTAAACTTGAGTTTCCTTTAGTTTTCTGGCCTGCCTCAGTATGTCATTTTTCACCCTCCTGTTCACAAAGCGCATCACAATTGATTTCTTTGTTTTGTTATCTTTCTTCGGTAAAGCATAACAGGCTGAGATCGCATTGGCTTCTACCTTAATGTCTTTATCATTAAGGAACTGAAGCACTTGGTTTTCTAAGGACATTGATTCACGTATGGAAGCATGTTCACCACTCAGTCCTGCTGCGGCATGGGCGTAGGACTGATATCTGATGTCTAGTCCACTTATAACTAGGTCATCAATGTGAGAACCTTGTTCAAGATCCTCGACGCGTTGCTCCAAAAGACGCCCGTGTTGCTCCAGGTCCATAATTTTTTTGTCTTTTTCTTTTATTATTGAATGTAGGGCTTGTACCTCTTCTATTAGGTTTATTATTTTGGCCTGTTGGTTAGTCATTTTGGCCAGTTCTTCTAACACAAAGTTCAGAGATTTTTTAATTTCTTCCATTTCCTCTTTTTTGGATGGCATTTTACTGACCTGTGGATAGAAATAAACAGAGAATCCGGCTAGGCTATCGCCGGCGCCTGCCTCCGTCTACCTGGCCAGTTATGTCGCACACCGCCGGCGCGGCCGGAATCCACCGATCACAGCCACTCGTCGCCGTCTGGCTGGGTGGCTCCTCCGCTGGGCCCCGTCACCGCCAGTTATGTCGCACTCCGCCGGCGTAGCTCTAATCCACCGATCACCTCCGCCGATCGGTGGCCGATCACCGTCGCTCGCTGTCGTCTGGCTGGGTGGCTCTTTCGCTAGGCCCCGTCACCGACCGCCGTCAGTCTGGTAGTTCCTCGGCTGGGCCTCGCAAATTGGGCTCCGATTCAGGCCACTGTCCTGCTGAATCCAGGTGGCCCCCGTCTCTCACCAACGCCGCGCCCGAGCTCCCAATCGCCGCCTCGGTTGGTTCGTCCGGTAAGCCCTCACCGGGGACTGAGCTGCCTCGGTTGGTTCCTCCGGTAAGCCCTCACCGGGGACTGAGCCGCTTCGTGTCGGAGTTAGGTGACGCACAGGGGCTAGTGTTAAGCTAGCCAGCATTAGCTTGGCAAAAGCTTCAGATAGAGCGCAGCGGTTCTACCCGATTAAAGGGGCATTCCGACGGGATTCTGACGGGGGTGGAAATTCAGCCCGTGGGGGTCCGTCACGAGCGCCGATCGCTGTTGATTAGGTACTTTTAATGGGAAGAAATCAGCGACTTTGTCTCAGCGTTGAAAAAGTGTGACCATCCCGGTCGCCATCTTGAGTCTGAATTTAAAATTTTGAATCGATTCTACTGGACACCCCATAAAATGTTTAGAGCAAATCTTATTCATTCATCAAGCTGCTGGAGATGTCTACAGGGGGAGGGTACACTTATCCATATGATCTAGAGTTGTCCGGAAATACAGGACTTTTGGTTGGAGATCCATAGACATATTATGACAATTGTCAAGCAAGAAGTGCCATTCACTCAGAGACTTTTTGTCCTTGGGGATCCATCAACTATTCAGGACCCAATCTCTGACGCCGAGTGGATTCAGACTGCTTTGATGGTGGGCCGAAAGTTGATCACTTCTTATTGGAAATCTTCCTCTGCCCCACCCGTCGCTCAGTGGCTTAGGGAGCTGGGCAAGCTTGCTCCACTAGAACGCCTTTCATATAAACTTTTGGACAGGATGGACAGCTTTTACAATAAGTGGGGATCCTATCTCACCTTTATAGGTGTTGTAGATTAAGCCAATCATCTTAGGAGTACTAGGGTGGAACTGGAATGTTTTATCCTCTCACTGGGTATATTCGTTCTTGATGGGTTTTTTTTTGGCTTGTTTGTTTGTTTTTTGTTTTATTTTCTAAATTGAAAACCCAATAAAATTCAAATCATACAAAACAAGAAACTGTGACAAAAAGCAGAACCATTCTTTGTGTAAATATGTCAAAAGTCCACTTTTGACTGACAGTTATGTAATTCGATATTGCTGCCGCAGCATTATGCAAATTAGGTGAGTAAATTTACTCCTGTCTGAAACTTTGGATCATATTCTACATCTTTCTAGCTGACAGTAAATCATTATCTCTTCCCACTTTCAGGTTATAGCCTTGGAAATCTCTGATATGGCTGCTGTGGCATTATGTGTGGCATTATGCAAATTAGATGTGTAAATTTACTCTTATGTCAAACTTTGGATCATATTCTACATCTTTCTAATTGACAGTAAGCCATAATTTCTTACCACTTTCAAGTTATAGCCTTGGAAATCTCTGACATCTGATCTGAATATTTTCTTGACAAAAATCTTTATCACTCTTGACCACTAGGGGGTTAGGCGCCATTTGGCCCCTGTGACAGCTAAAAGGTTTAACCGTAAAGCACTTTGAGCTGGACTTTGTTGTATGAAAGGTGCTATATAAATAAATAAAGTTTAAAGTTTAAAATACATGGAAGAGAAATGTGACAAGTCACATGCACAAATTTATCTGAAAAAATGCTTTTAAGAACTGTCACCTTTTCATGGACATTCTTTGAGAAGACCATGTTGTGTATGGGATTTGGGTGTCTGAGATGCCGTGCCCACCCATAGGATGACATCAGGCGGGCATGGCCCACTCTGTATATAGTTGAGTGTTCTGTATAATAAAGCTGAGTTGGATGTCCCTCAAGAAGCTCTCCGTCTTGTGTAATTTTCCCAACATAACATTTGGCGACGAGGACACCAATGGGAGCATGCTGGTTTAATCAGCAGCTGTTGCCGTTTCTGGAGAGCCTGGGTGAGTCGTTAATTTCATGGCCACAGTGGAGACGGGAATTCGAAGAGTATATCGACTCGCTGGGTTTCTCTCGGCTTGACGGGAGACAGTGGCCCTCCTGGCCTGTAACCTCGGCACGGAGGGCCGAAGGATTCCCGACTCACTGGGCACGAGTGAGGGCTACATGGAGGCTGTTGGGCTCTCGGAGGCGCACTTCGCGGAGCGGACAAGGGCCAGAGAGTTGTGGGCGAAGAGGCTGGTGGCGCTGGACACGCCGGAGCTAGTTAGCTTGGGAGAGCTAACGGCTCAGTCGGAGCCTATGGACAGGCTAGCTGACAGGCTAGTTTTGCGCCAAAACAGGGCTAAGGGCGTGAAACTGGACCTCAAGGTAGAACCGGGACCACGTGTGGAGGAGCCCCTGGCCACTGACGACAGCGGACAAGGTGTCAACATCACACTACCTGAAGGATGGTCTGGATGAGACCATGGCGTGCTGAGGAGTGGGCTTCGGCGGCCCCTGGAGCACGACCATGGGGGGTTGAAGTGTTTGAGAACAAGAGAGAAGAGATCAGAGCGGGACAATTTGGCGCCGTTCGGGACACGGGCTGGTCTGGCGAACTGGTTGTAAATGGTGACTGGAGTGATGATAACCCAGCGAGGGTTGATCCCGGTGCCGGTGGCCGCGGTACCCTTGGTGTGGGTACCGGAAGGCACTGCAGGGTCCCCGTGAAGAGGGCTGCCAAAACTGGAGCACATGTAAGGGGAGCGGAAAAAACTGGCACGGTCCTACAGAGCACCAAACGCCGTCGTCAGGATGAGGGTTTGGACCGGGTCGGCGGGACAGCATGACGCAGGAAGGAGGTCCTGAGACAACGTGTCGGGCACGGGAGACTGGGTCGGGTTTTCCTGCGGGTCGACGGTGGGGTTTGGCCCAGAAAGAAAAAAAACAGTTTGGAAAGTTGGAGAAAGGTTGGCCAGAGTGGGGTGTGTCGACCCTGGGGGGCGGCAGTGGCCGAAGTTGAGAATGCCGTGGGGATGCCCAGGCCCCCCGTGGCTGTGTAGAAGATGGTGGCTACCCAGAGACGTTGGGGTTACCTAAAATTAAATTTTTTCTGATGTGAATGTCTATATGTATATGTGAATGAATATATGCTGTTTCACTGTTTGGTGTCCTGGTAAATTTCTTTAAAAAAAGAAAAAAAAAGGAGAAAAGAGAGTGAGTGAGGTAGGCATGATATGGTGTGTAGTTGCAAGCCTGTGTTGAGTGTTTGCATGACAATTTTACTGTGTGGTGACATGCCTGTTGTAGCACTGAATTTCAGCGTGTTTTTGTTTAATTGGTATTTGTTAAATTTTGTAGTCAGAACGGTGGTGGCTCAGTAATTACGTTCAGGGTGAATTTGAGCCCACCTGGTTTGTTTGATCTGTCTAATAGAATGACTCAACATAATTGTGCTTTAAACGCCCATTGTGGGGTGGGAGTTGGGGTGCGGGGCCGCCAGTAGTGTATGTTTTGTGATTTTATGTGATGTGTATATGGTATTATAATGGGGATTATTTTAGAGTTAGAGACAAGGCTTTATTTTGTTCTGTTAAATTGACTTTTTCTTTTGGCGGCAGAATGTCCCGTTTAGCCGTGTAGGGGGTGCTGGCAGTCTGCCCGGCCCCCCAGCCTTAGTTGTGTGAATAGATATTTTATTTATTTTTGTACATATGTTCTTCCCTTTTAGTGTGTGAGCCGGGTGACAAATTAGGGTGGGTTGTTTGTGTGCCTGACATTTTTTTTAAAGGGGGGCGGGAATGTTGTGTATGGGATTTGGGTGTCTGAGATGCTGTGCCCACCCACAGGGTGTCGTCAGGCGGGCACAGCCCACTCTGTATACAGTTGAGTGTTCTGTATAATAAAGCTGAGTTGGCTGTCCCTCAAGAAGCTCTCCGTCTCGTGTCATTTTCCCAACATAACAGACCACAGCTGTCTCCAGCAGGCCACTATCATTTGCTTTTACACATTTCATTAAGCTTGTGGGACACATATGCACATGGTTATATCACTTTAGACTTCACATCTCAGATTGAACAAAGGACTGAGTCTCCTTGGAGATAACAGGAGGATGTGGAAGTTCAGTCTTTGGTATGCAAAGAGACGGCCTTGGGGGATTTCCTGGCTGCCAGAGACTTTAGGTGGAGGTGATAAGATCTAAGAGAGGATGCATTGTTACTTGGGATTAAATGCATTGTGACTGTGAGCTTTGAAGGTCCTGGGTATTTAAAGGACGAAGGTCTGGGTTTTTTCCTCTTTTCTGTTTTGCTGATGTTGGAAGATGTGAATAAACCTGACTCGTGAGATAAACTCTGCCTCGTCATTTTCACACTTCCACACTGGTGACCCTAAGATGTATCATGAGTGAAAGAAATTCTCCCGGGCCAGCCGGGTCAGGAGCTCCCAGCCAAGCGTATGCCGCCACCGTCCAGCTACCGGACTTTTGGCGAGACAACCCGCGCTCCTGGTTCCACTTGGTCGAAGCACAGTTCGCCCTCTGGGGGATAACGGTAGATGACACGAAGTTCTACCATGCGATTGCCAAGCTCGACAACCGCATGGCTCGGCATATGCAGAGCCTTTTGCCTTCACTCTCTCAGTCTAGGAGAGAGCGGAGAGGCTTCTGGCTCTGAACAACTTGGGAGATGGCACGCCCATTGACCTGATGGAGGACATGCTGAGGTTGAGGGGCTCAGATGACGACTTCTTCATCTTCACCCACATTTTCCTCAGGACCCTGCCGTCGGCCACGAGAGTGACCCTGGCCAGTTCGCCGTTGTTGGCCCAGCGGGACTTCCGCGCGCTGGCCCAGGAGGCGCACCGGATTCTCAATGCCAGCAAACAGCGGGCGGCCACCGCGGCAGCGACGGAGTTCGGCGCAATGGCCGAAGATGGCAGGGGGCCAGAGACGGCGGAAACAGACCCACCGACGACGGTGGCAGCGGGGGCCAAGGATCGCGGAGGAGACACCCTCTGTTTCTACCATCGCCGCTTCGCAGAGAAGGCACGCAAATGTATACCACTGTGCCAGTTGAAGCGCTCGGGAAACGCCAAGACCGGGGGTCGGTAGCAGCTGCGGCCCTCGGTGAAGAGAACAAGCTGCTCTACTTGACGGATGCGTGCTCGGGGAGGCAATTCCTCGTGGACACAGGCTCCCAAGTGAGTTTCATCACGCCTTCCTCCGCTGACCGGCTGGCGGGTCCCGGAGGTCACGGGGCGTCAGCAGCGAACGGCTCGGAGTTTAAGACCTTTGGTGAGAGGACTCTGCTTCTGTCCCTACACGGCCGTACATTTGAGTAGACTTTTGTCATAGCTGCAGTGAATTTCAATATGTTGGGGGCTGATTTTCTGTGCTCACATGGTTTGTTGGTTGATCTTGCTAACAGGCGCCTGGTTAATGCACTTTCTTTTTATTCTATTCCCTGTGCAGCCCGAGTGACCCCGCCCACAGCACAAGCCAACGTCACAACGGCAAGCGGTAAGTTCCACACACTGCTCACTCAGTTCCCAGCACTCACAGTTCCTACATTTTCAGCAGCCGTTGCTAAACACGGATTGGAACATTTTATTACTACCACCGGACCGCCCGTTTTTGCAAAAGCTTGGTACTTGGATTCAGCTAAACTGACCATAGCGCGTGAGGAGTTCGCCAACCTGGAAAAGTTGGGCATCATCAGGTGTCCGAACAGCCCATGGGCTTCCCCGCTTCACATGGTCCCGAAAGCTGATGGCTCGTGGCGACCTTGCGGAGATTTCCGCAGGTTGAACAATGCCACAGCGCACGACCGCTACCCAGTCCCGCATATCCAAGATTTTTCAGTTCATTTGGCGGGGGTGCGCGTTTTTTCTAAGATAGACTTGGTCCGCGGTTACCACCAAGTCCCAGTGCACGCTGAGGACATACCCAAAACAGCGGTAATAACTCCGTTTGGCCTATTCGAGTTTTTGCGCATGCCATTTGGGCTTAAAGGCGCTGCGCAGACGTTCCAGCGCATGATGGACACGGTGTTGCGCGACCTCCCCTTCGTATTCGTCTACCTGGATGACATCTTGGTAGCCAGCGCGTCCGAAGACAAACACGAAAACCACCTCACGGCAGTTTTCCAGAGGTTGGGAGAGCACGGGTTAATGATCAACCCAGCGAAGTGTCAGTTCGGGGTGACGCAGATTGAATTTTTGGGGCATCGCGTCTCTCCAGAAGGAGCGGTTCCTCTGCCTGACAAAGTGCGCGCGGTAACAAATTTTCCCCAGCCACAAACGGTCAAGGCGTTACAGGAGTTTTTGGGAATGGTGAATTTTTATAACCGTTTCCTCCCCCGCGCAGCGCAGCTCATGCAACCATTGTTTGCTGCACTAAAAAAACAAAAACCCACAAATAAAATCGAATGGTCTCCGGAGCGAGAGCGAGCATTCTTGGAGGTCAAAACAGCCCTGGCAAACGCTGCGTTGTTAGCACATCCAGACCCAACGGCCCGCATAGTGCTCACTACTGACGCGTCAGATGTGGCCATAGGGGCGGTTGTGGAGCAGCATGTAGCCGGGGCTTGGCAACCGCTCGCCTTTTTCAGCAGGACTTTGCGCGATAGTGAACGAAAATACAACGCATTCGACAGGGAGTTGTTAGCTCTCCACTTGGCCATTCGCCACTTCCAGTTCTGGCTGGAGGGATGCCGTTTCACCACGTTTGTTGACCACAAGCCGCTGACATTCGCGATGGCCAAGGTTTCAGAACCGTGGTCAGGCCGGCAACAGAGGCAGCTGGCCGCCATCTCAGAGTTTACTACCGATATTCAGCATGTGGCGGGTAAACTTAATGTAGTGGCAGACTGTCTCTCGCGCGCCATGGTGGCCCCAGTCCGCGTAGGGATAGATTATGCAGCCATGGCCGCGGATCAGGTTAGCGATGCGGACGTGCGCGCGCTCCAGTCTGGACCAACAGGGTTAAGGCTTGAGAACAGGGTGCTGCAAGACGGTAGGCCCCCCCTAATCTGCGATGTCTCCACTGGGCGACTGCGTCCTGTGGTACCGGCTGCGTGGCGCCGCCGCATTTTTGACTTGATTCATTCTCTGGCGCACCCGGGAGTGCGCGCGTCGATCAAAATGGTGGGAGAGAAATTTGTATGGCCGAGCCTGTGCAAACAAGTTAACGAGTGGGCGGCAGCCTGCATGGCTTGTCAACGAGCCAAGGTACACAAACACACGAGAGCTCCCTTGGAGCCGTTTCACATCCCGGCTAAGAGGTTCGATCATGTTAACGTGGACCTCGTAGGCCCCCTTCCGCCATCACAGGGGTGCACACACCTTCTGACAATGGTGGACCGCACCACGCGCTGGCCGGAAGTGGTCCCACTGGCGTCAACTACAGCCGAGGAGGTGGCGCGCGCGTTTTTAACAGCATGGGTAACGCGCTTTGGAGTCCCGTCGGACATTACGTTCGACAGAGGCCCTCAATTTGTTTCTGAACTTTGGTCAGCAATGGCCCGCAGCCTGGGGGTAATGATCCACCGCACAACCGCGTACAATCTGCAGGCTAATGGGTTATGCAAATGTTTTCATAGGTCATTGAAAGCGGCTCTCAGAGCGTCGCTTATGGATGCAAATTGGGTAGACAGGCTACCGTGGGCTTTATTGGGGTTGCGTTCTGCACCTAAAGAGGATTTAGAAGCCTCCCCGGCTGAGCTAGTTTTTGTGCAGCCACTTCGGCTGCCCGGGGAATTTCTCCCAGATAATCCTGCGCCAGATAGCTCCCCGGCTCAGCAGTTGCAGCGTGGCACGGAATCAGGCACACTGCCTGGCCCCGTTCACCACAGTTTTCCGCTCGTTTTTGGACCTAAGGCTTTAAAAAATGCGGAGTTTGTCTTTGTCAGACACGATTCCCATCTCCCGCCGCTACGACCACCTTATGATGGACCATTTACAGTGCTGGAAACAAGGGATAAGCATTTTTTGCTAGATTTGGGGGGCAGGAAAGAAAAGATTGGCATAAACAGGCTCAAACCCGCCTTTGTGGTGGCGGACAAGGATGTGCTGTTGGCCAGGGCTCCTCGGCGCGGCAGACCCCCTAGGGGACATTCCCCAGAACACCCACAGGGATTGACTAACAGTTCTCACCCTCAGACAGCAGCCCCCCAGCAGGATGGCGCCACGGAAGTGGTAAAGCCCGCTTACAGCAGATACGGGAGGAGACTGAGGCCCAAGCAGCACGTGGACTGATGTGTAATGATTTTATCATGACATGCAGACTGTTATTCCGTTGTTCCATCTTAGACGTTTGGGGGGGGTGTCATGTGGGACACATATGCACATGGTTATATCACTTTAGACTTCACATCTCAGATTGAACAAAGGACTGAGTCTCCTTGGAGATAACAGGAGGATGTGGAAGTTTAGTCTTTGGCATGCAAAGAGACGGCCTTGGGGGATTTCCTGGCTGCCAGAGACTTTAGGTGGAGGTGATAAGATCTAAGAGAGGATGCATTGTTACTTGGGATTAAATGCATTGTGACTGTGAGCTTTGAAGGCTTTGGAAATTTAAAGTACGAAGGTCTGGGTTTTTTCCTCTTTTCTGTTTTGCTGATGTTGGAAGATGTGAATAAACCTGACTCGTGAGATAAACTCTGCCTCGTCATTTTCACACTTCCACAAGCTGATGTTTTAGCTGATTTTAGTTCTTTATTGTTTTTTAAACAAAAAACCCCAAAAAATTCTTTGCTCAATTTCAAACAAAACATGTAGTAATTTTGAGATGTTTACCAGACCCAGAGACCAGACACAGGCTCAAGTGGATTCAATTATCTTTATTGATAACGTGTAAATGTGTGAGTGCGTGTATGGTGATGTATGAGGAGATGGCTGGGATCGTCAGCAGTGACGTTGTAGCTGGGGGTGAGCAGAGCGCCGTTCAGCTTGGCAACCCTATAATAAAACAGAGGCACAGATGTTAGCGCTGTCCACCAGAAAGTGTGTGAAGAACTGACTGGGGCTTACTTCACAGATGGGAGAGGAATGCTCAGGTCGGCCCGGAGGCTACAGCCAGGAAGACAGCGTCTGCTGTCACGTCGTTGACAGACAGGTGGACCGCTGGAGCGAGAAAGGCTCGTTCTGCCGCCGAGGAGGAATAACTCTGCTGCCAGAGGAGTCCGCCTGTGCACAGGGGAAAAAGCTGGAGAGGGTGAGTAGCAATAGCGCTTACTTGGTTTGGTGAGGCTGAATCCTTCCAGAGGATGAAGCCAGGGTAAGGAAGTCTTTGACAGGAATGAAGAAACCAGGACGTAGGCTTTGAAGACGAGAGTCGGGATCTGCAGCCAGGGAGACAGAGGGCTCCGTGCCGGTCTACAGGCAGAGCAGGTTATATAGCCCGTGAGTGATGGGGAGCAGGTGTGCACGCAGCTGTAGAAGATAATGGCACAGAGCGAGTCATCACAAATTTAATCATAGTAATACAGGGGAACACTAGATGTGTTTTTGACTCCAAACAAATAGCTCTAAAATTCTAAAATCTACAACTTAAATCATAAAAGCAAGTCGCAAATGTCATCAGCTCATTGAATAGCTCAAAAGCAACAGATGAACATGGTCTCAACGCCAAATTTTTAAAAGAAAGTAAAGAATCTCTCGTTTGTCCAATTACTCATTTAATCAATCTGTCAGTCAAACATGTTGTCGTCCCAGCAGCCTTGAAGGTAGGAGTGGCCAGATCAATTTTCAGAACAGGGAGTAAAACTGATATAAACACCTACAGACCAATCAGCATCTTACCTGTCATCTCCAAAATAATTGAAAAATGGGTGGCTACATTATTATGTTAACATCTGAATTATGGAAACCCCCCCCCCCCTGCATCACGTACAGTTTGGGTTCCATTCCAACCATACCATTCAACAGAGTCTGCAATAAGCTTGTTCCTAGAGAAAAGTAAATCTTTCTTATATAAGTGCAATTGTGTAGATGCTGTGTTTTTAGATCTGAAGAAGGCGTTTGACACCGTTGACCACAACATCCAACCAAACTCAGTTTAACTTTTCAGGACATGCTATCAAATGGATGAAATCCTGTTTAACCAACAGACAGTGATGTGTAATGGTCAACAGTGTCAAATCACCATATTTGAAATGTCAAATGGGTGTCCCACAAAGCTCCATACTTGGACCAATACTATTCTCCCTATGCATAAATGATTTACCAAATGCATGCAGAAACATTCATATACAAATGTATGCAGATGACACAGTAATATTCACACCTGCAAAAAACACACAAGAAGCCATCTGTATTCTTACAACAGTGATGACTCAAATCCATGACTGGCTGAATAATTCATGTCTCCTACTAAACACTAAAAAACTGATAGCATGATGTTCACCAAACAACAATCAAATATTACAAACTCAAGAATTTTCTTAAAAGGGGAGGAGCTGCAACTAGTCAAGGAATTTAAGTACTTCAGCATGATTTTAGACTCCTCACTAACCTTTAAAAAAACAGATAAAAAAAAAATCTCAAACATAATCAAATTCAATCTAAGAAATTTTAAACAAATTAGACCATCGCTGACAGTTATTGCAGCCAAAATGTCTCTGCATGCAATAATCTTCTCACACATCGATTACTGTTTTACCAACTGGTCACTCACTGGTGTAACCGTAATCAAACCCATTGAATCGTTACACAAAAAAGCCATAAAAATCCTTGACAAGAAATATCCCACATATCATTGCTGTAACATTTACAGGAAATACAATCTGTTTTTTGAAAATTATAAAACTGTCAAATTTGCCTGTTCAATCTATAAAAAATTAAATGGCTATGCACCCCCCTCCCCCCCGGGAGAATATGTTGAACTGAGAACTGTCACCGGTACAACCACCAGAGCAATCACTAGAGGAGACTGTGAGGTCCCCCACAGAAGAACCACATTTGCTCAATCTGTGCTGTCAGTGAGGTGCACCAAGATCTGGAATAACGTACCACCTGCAATGAGAGAACGTACCACACTTAACACTTTTAAGACTCATTGTAAAAATTGGCTTTTAAACAACCAAAACTGTACCCATAACTAGTGGTTGCTCTGTGGCATACACACACAAACATATATATATATATATATATATACTGTATATATAAACCGAAAAACCGGCCCATGCATCACACACATATGCCCCGCCTCTTGTTTGTTTGCTGTCTGTTGTTGCTGTGAGGTGCTTGGGTGCATGTGTGTGTGTGCATACACAGCACTTCACACGTGTGACATTTGGATATTTTGTTTTGTAACACCTTAACTCTGCACTTTGTACAGTCTCATTGCAGTTGTTGTGCTCATGTATGATTGTTTGTGTTTTATTGTGACCTGCCGGGGGACTACAGATGCAAATTAGCAGTATTGCTAAATCTGGCATATTTATATTCATATAAATAATATAATATATTATATAAAATAATATAATATATTCATATTTGTATTAATGTTCATTAGTATGTATTGCCCTTTTCAAATAAACATTAAACTAAACTAAACTAAAAATGGAATGTTTTACAGGAGAACACAAATTAAATTACATACATCTAAAAAGATTAATATTTAAAAAACAAAATCTCACACAAGTCCGCATCTATACTATATTTTCAGTACAAAAAAAAACGTTTCAAACTGTAAGCCTAAAAAAGGGACAGAAAATATTATTAATTCCACACTACTATTACTACTGCACTGGCCTTTTATCATTTGCGTAATATTTAGATTAGGAGCATCTTGTCTCAGAGTGATGCTGAGAAACTGATCCACGCTTTTGTTAGCTCTAGACTAGATTATTGTAATTCTTTATTATCAGGTTGTCCTCAAACATCTTTAAAAAGTCTTCAGTTGATCCAAAATGCTGCAGCAAGAGTTTTAACAGGTACTAGAAAGAGAGATCATATCTCTCTGGCTCTGGCCTCCCTTCAATGGCTTCCCATAGAGTTTAGAATTAAGTTTAAAATCCTTCTTCTCACTTTCAAAGCTCTAAACAATCAGGCCCGTTTTTATTTAAAAGATCTGATATTACCGTATTATCCTAACAGAGCACTATGCTTCCAAAATGCAGGATTACTTGTAATACCTAGAATCTCCAAAAGTACAATGGGAGGCAGAGCCTTCAGTTATCAAGCTCCTCTCCTGTGGAACCAGCTGCTAATCTGGATTCGGGAGTCAGACTCAATCTCTGTTTTTAAGAATAGGGTTAAAACCTTCCTTTTTGATATAGCCTACAATTAGGGAGGGATCATGTGTTTCTGAACCCTCCCTTAGTTATGCTGCTAATAGGTTTAGTCAGCCGGGGGACCTCCAATAATGCACTGGCCTTCACTCCTTTCTTCACTCTCAATGAAATATTTTTTTTTTTGCTGCTCATTAACATCTGTTTGTTCTCTCCCATAGATTGAGTCCCCATCGTGCAGTTTGCTCTCTACATGTCTGTTCTTTTCATCTTCTCTATCCCCTCACCCCCCAGCCAGTCGCAGCAGATGACTGCCCCTTCCTGAGCCTGGTTCTGCTGGAGGTTTCTTCCTGTTAAAAGGGAGTTTTTCCTCTCCACCGTCGCCAAGTGCTGCTCACAGGGGATCACCTGATTGCTGGGGTCTTTCTGCAATTGTGAGGGTTTCCTCTACAGTTGATAGTGCTATAAGATGACTGTTGTTGTGAAATGGCGCTATATAAATGAAGATGAATTGAATTGAACTACAGAAATTTTTTATGTCAGCAAAGTTTTTATCGCTTTAACCTCATCTGGTTCTGTCTGGGTAACACTGTCACAGGGAGAGAGGAGGTGGATGTGTGTGGAACTTTTGTCATGAACCGGGCCGGTTTGTCCTCGGGCCGGTTTGTTCTCTTCTCTGTGTGTCTATTTGTCTAGGTATTGTGTTATTTTGTATCTGTTCAAGTTCTGAGTTTACTGTGTTTTAGTTCTCTGACTGACAGGCTGTCAGGCAGCTCATTTAGCCTACATTCGGTGTGGGCGGGCCTGCCAGTCTGCCAGCCAGACCACACCTCCCTCTCTTGACAATCAGCTGGTTCCACTCCCGGTAATTACTCTTCCCGCTCCTTGCTCGGGTGCACCCAATTATTCAGTCATTAGTGTTTGTACTTAAGCAGCTCATTGTCAGTCAAGCATTGCTGGATTATTGTTTCTGTCACGGCCGCGTTACGTCGTGGTTTGCTCAAGTGCATTGCCTCAGCCATGTCATGCCATGGTTTGCTAAAGTTCTAGTTTCGCCACGTTACGCCGTGGAACTCTGTAAGTCTATGTGTCTTTGGATTTTTGTACATCTGCACTATTTTTTAGAACTGTCAGTCTTTACTTTAATAAATGTGTTTGTGGTGTAACCCTGCACATAAATTCGTCTCTCTCCTCCGTGCGCTGCATAGAAGCGCATGGGGAATTCATGACAACTTTTCATGTTCAGTAACACACAGAGCAAATTATTGTTTTTACATGATGTCAGAGAGTCACGGAAATTACCTCCATAAACAAAGTCCTGCTGGCCAATGGGGATGCTGTCCCAGGAAGGTGTGGAGGAGCCACAGGGACCCTCCTGTTATGTCGGTAATCAGAGTCTGGAGTCAGTCTTATGCTATGCAGCGAACTGACCTTTATTAAGGAACACAGAACTATATACAGGAGTGCCATAGCCTGCCTGATGTCACACTCAGGGCGGGTACGGCAAGCCCCATGGGCCACACACACACACACACACACACACACACACACACACACACACACCACACAACACCTCCATCAACAAACCACAGGTGGACCCGTACCATTGCAGGCAGCCAGAGTGGCGCTGGACACAACTTCATAGCAGCGTTTCATTCCACGGGTTACACCGGGAAGGAAGTGTGGCTGTCCGTTCACAGGAAACAATGATTTTACCTACCACTATATCCCATGGAGAACATGTGATATGTCATGAACCTGGGTTTTATGGTCCTAAACCTAGTTTATTAGCAAACCCCCCAACCATGTCCAGCAAACAGTCCCACAAAGAACGGGTAATGAAAATGATGAGTTTGGCCACCAGACATACAGGGACGCCACCTGGATGCTCTACAGCCCAAGGAGAGGAATGCCTAGTGCCGCAGGACTGCTGTTGGCACAGGGAGAAAGGCAACAAAGGCTTACCGAGCTGGAGCGATCCGGAGCGGTCCGTGCAGTCTGATGGATGAGGAAAAAAAGGCAGGAACAGCCGCTTACACCAACAAACTGAAACAGTCATGAAGCACAAGGCAAGACTATATAGTCAGGCTGAAAGTAATGAAGGGAATGACAACTTACATTCATTGAGGAACACGCTACCATAAATGAAGCACATTGAATGCTCCGGCGATCTCTCTCAGCTCTCTGGGCGTTAAAATAATCGTAACACTAATGAGGAAAGAGACCGCCGGTGTGAAGATGAGTGGGCTGGACATAATAGACAACATGTGTGCTTGAGTGAGTGTAAGAGCGTGTGAGTGAGAATGAATGAAGTGTGTGCGTGTATGTGTGCGAACACCCATAATGCGGATCAGCTGGTGATACTGACAGGAGGAGGAGGTGTGGCCGAGCTGTCAGGGAGCAAGGACCCCAAGGGCTTCCTGAAGAGCCAGATGGAAAATAAATAAGAAAGTGGGCCAAAACCCATGGTACAGGACTGGGTTTGGAACTGCCAAACCCAGGCTCATGACACATACACACACACACTTCATTCACTCCCATTCATGCGCCCAGACAGTCACTCATACACACATGGTGTCAATCAGGTTCAGCCCACGCACTCTCACACCGGCGGTCTCTTCCCTCGTTAGTATTATTATTAAACACTGCGTTAGTAGGAAGAGACCGTCGAAGCATTGAGATTCATACACGGCAGCGTGTCCCTCCTTGTATGCTTGTATCCACTCCCTACGGATGATCTACAGCCTGTTTTTCCCTCATCCACCAGACTGCACAGACAGCCCCGGATTGCTCCTGCACTGTAAGTAAATGTCAGTCTTTCTCCCCGTGCCGACAGCAGCCCTCCGGCACTAGGCTTTCCCTCTCCCGGGCAGTCGAGCATCCAGGAGGCGTCCCTGTATGTCTGGTGGCCTCTATTGTCATTACTGCATCTGCTCAGCTCACTGTTCTGCGTGTTTATTTGCTGGACTTGTTATTTTTGGGGTCTATGTTTAATAAAGTGCACGTTCTACTCCCGCAATTGGGTTTTTCATTTCTTCTTTTGTACGACGCGTAATGGTGCACGGGGAATCATAACAGTGATATATGGGAAACAGCACAGCGCACCATGCTGCGCTCGCACGTACGCATGCATGACACTATCACGCCGCAGGGTAATTAATAGTCGGCTGCCCAGGGTTAGCCGGTTTCTCTCTTGTCTTGCACTCCACCTTTGGTGCCATCCAGTTCAACTCACTGTGTGCTGCCTCCTAGCATGTCCTGCTAACGTTCAATAAAGTTAATCTCAACACGTGGACCAGTCTGCAGCCCATTATTTCCAAACGCAACAGAACGTCCAAGGTCCCACACCATAAAATGTCCCGGTGGCCGCTAATATAGCTCTTAATTTCCGCTTTTTCGTTCAGTTAAAACAAAACTGTATAATTTTTCCCAAAATTATATTAAAAAGCTCTGGAGTCTGGACGGAGGACTGTTGAGGTCTGGATCCAGACCAGAGTCCACTAGTTGGTGACCCCTGTTCTAGATCAATTCCAATCCCTGCATCACCTGTGCCACATACCTAAAATTTTGTTCTCCTCCCTTCCACGCTTGCTGATCCATCCTCACACTGCCAGGCCACCAGTGAGATTAACTGCAGAAATAGAAAAATGAACATACCTGTTGCAGTCCTAAACTGTGTACCTGTGTCATTCTTGCTCCTTGGGTCCCCAGTCACTCAATCATAACAGTGACAAGCCAGGAACCGTTTCAGGTGTTAGTTTGTCCAGTT
Source organism: Pholidichthys leucotaenia (assembly GCA_020510985.1). NCBI lineage: Eukaryota > Metazoa > Chordata > Actinopteri > Cichliformes > Pholidichthyidae > Pholidichthys > Pholidichthys leucotaenia. The sequence continues at coordinate 419,171,315 of CM035843.1, forward strand.
CTACCCACAAATAGTTCTTAAGGTGAGCAACAACAGAGGTGTTGTTGCCTGCTTTAGCTGCCAGAACCCAGCCAGAATGTCCATGTGGGCCTCACCAAAGGTTAAATCTTTCTCCCACACCGATCAGAGCAGGTGTGGGAGAAAAGTGTCCCGCCTGTAGAGGGCACCCATTTGCCACAAATGAGCTAAGCACAATAAATATAAATCTTTCTTTCCCCCCAACCTTGGTTCCAAGGTTGTCATAGCCAGGAGCGGCACTGCGGTTAAGCTCCCAGTGCTCATAAAATGCTCCTTATGGCGTGCATCTCAAAAAGCCTCTGACAACTAAGTCCAACTCATAGCCTGCCCGTGTGGTTTAGTCTCTAAGCCCGGCGGAACTGCTTTTACTAATAGGAGAAGGGGCGAGGGTGGATCTCTGGCGCCTTAAAACCAGATGCTTCGGGTAGATGGTGGCTCATCAACCTGGGAAGGTAGCCCATCTAGGGGAAGGTAAACCCTGATTTCAAACCTCCGCTGCTTTGCGGCACACCCGGTCACGGGAAAGGCTTCGGGAGTCAACCCTGAGGAAAAATCCGGAGTCGGAGTCCCTAAGGCAGTTCTCTGTTGTGCTCAACATCGTTCTGGCAGCTCCTGCGATGACGCTGGTGCCAAACTGTGGCAGCCCTGCTGTTCCTTTGGATTATCAGTGACGTAGAGAGGGGGGACATGCTGCATGGGTAACATCTTGTCCTCCATATCTTCCTGCCCAGGCTTGAATCCTACCAACGCCCAACGCTGGAAGGTAGAACACCGGACCACTGGAGAGGACACTCCAGCTTCGCCTTTGGCATAGACAAAACACGGGGAATGACAGTTACCGGTTATAAGCCACCGCTCAATTGGCGTAGAGCGTGGCGCCAGGGGTTGTTCCCGACGGTGGGAGGGATCATCGTATCTCACTGGACAGCTACCGCCCGCCTCAAGCTGGGCAGCCCCCAGCCAATAAAGTGTTGTCCCGCCACAGCCTGCTTTCCTCATTGGGTGCATGGGGATGAGGAGAAGTCCGAACAGCAGGCTGGGAACCTTCGCACCAGGCAAGACAGAAAAACAAAAGAGACCAACTCTAAAACTGGGAACTTGGAACGTCTGCACTATGATGACAGGACTCGCTGCTAACCTCAAGAACATCAACGACACCAGGAAGACTGCCATCATCAATAATGAGCTGAAGAGACTGGAAGTGGATATCACCACTCTCCAGGAAACACGGTTGGCTGACGCAGGCACACTGAGAGAGAAGGACTATACGTTCTACTGGCAGGGAAAGGGCAGTGACGAACACAGGGAACACGGAGTGGGCTTCGCAGTGAAGAACACTTTGCTGAAGATGGTGGAACCGGGCAGCAATGGCTCTGCACGACTCCTCACCCTCCGCCTGAACACCACTCAAGGCCCAGTCACCCTCGTCAGTGTGTATGCTCCAACACTGACAGCCACACCAGAGGCAAAAGACGAGTTCTACGAGAATCTCGCAACAACTGTCAGGATGAGTACACGGACACTGTGAACTCATATATCCACTTTTGTGAGGAGAGCATTCTTCCATCGCACACCAGGGTGAGGTACTCAAATGACAAGCCCTGGTTCACTGCTAAGCTCTGACAGATCAGGAAGGAGAAGGAAGCAGCGTTGAAAAGTGGAGACAGGGACTGCTACAGGGAGGTCAAATATCGGTTTAACAGAGAGCTGAGGAGAGCTAAATCTGTGTATTCTGAGAGACTCCAGCAGCAGTTCACTGCTAACGACTCTGCTTCTGTGTGGAGAGGACTGAGGCAAATCACCAACTATCGGCCTCAGGCTTCTAAAGGTCAGGATGACAAAGCCCTTTGTCAAAGACTGTCCCAACATTATGCCCGTTTTGACACCTCATCAGCTGTGTCCATCTCCCCCCTCCCACCAGCGCCACTGCCTCCACGGTCCCTACTTCATCAAAGGCAGCCCCCCCTCCTCCCCCCCTGCCCTTGTCATCAGTGAGCAGGACGTGCACAGACAGTTCTCCAGAATGAACCCGCGCAAGGCCCCCGGTCCGGACGGCGTGTCTCCCTCCACCCTGAGACACTGTGCGAAAGAGCTGACTCCTGTCTTCACAGACATTTTTAACACCTCCCTGAAGTTATGCCATGTGCCGACCTGCCTCAAAACCTCCACCATCATCCCTGTCCCCAAGAAGCCACGGATCACTGGACTTAACGACTACAGATTTGTAGCGCTCACCTCTGTAGTCATGAGGTCCTTTGAACGCCTGGTCCTGCCCCACCTCAAGTCCATCACCACTCCCCTCCTGGACCCGCTGCAGTTTGCCTACCGAGCCAACAGGTCTGTGGACGACGCAGTCAACCTGGCCCTCCACTCCATCCTGCAGCACCTGGACTCCCCGGGAACCTATGCCAGGATCCTGTTTGTGGACTTCAGCTCTGCATTCAACACCATCTGCCAAGCTCTGCTCCGGGACAAGCTGTCCCTGCTCAACGTGCCTGACTCCCTCTGCAGGTGGATCACCGACTTCGTGACAGACCGGAGGCAGCATGTGCGGCTGGGAAAGACTGTCTAAGACTCTGTTAGCATCAGCACCGGATCACCCCAGGGCTGTGTACTTTCCCCCCTACTCTTCTCCCTTTATACCAACTCCTGCACCTCCAGCCACCAGTCTGTCAAGCTGATCAAGTTTGCGGATGACACCACCCTCATCGGGCTCATCTCCAACGGCGACGAGTCCATCTACAGGAGAGAGGTGGCCCAGCTGGCGTCCTGGTGCAGCCACAACAACCTGCAGCTGAACGTTCTGAAGACAGCGGAGATGATTGTGGACTTCAGGAAAGTCACAACTCCTCTGCCCCCCCTCACCCTCACAGGCTCTCCCATCACCACTGCAGATTCCTTCCGCTTCCTGGGCACCACCATCACCCGGGACCTCAAGTGGGAGCCGACCATCAGCTCCCTCATCAAAAAGGCCCAGCAGAGGATGTTCTTCCTGTGGCAGCTGAGGAAGCTCAAGTTACCCACCAAGATGTTGGTACAGTTCTACACAGCCATCATCGAGTCCATCCTCACCACCTCCATAACCGTGTGGTACGCAGGAGACACTGCCAGGGACAGACTAAGGCTGCAGCGCGTCGTGCGCGCTGCTGAGAAGGTAATCGGCTGCAAGCTCCCATCCCTCCAGGACCTGTACATCTCCAGGACCTGGAGGCGTGCAGGCCGGATCATAGCCGATCCTTCACACCCTGGTCACGTACTGTTTGCCCCCCTCCCCTCAGGTAGAAGACTTCGGTCCATTCAGACTAAAACCTCCCGTGACATGAACAGCTTCTTCCCCTCTGCCATCAGACTGCTGAACACTAAGTGACTTATTGACTCTCATGCACTATGTACAGCAGCTCAACCAGACTCATGTCAATCATCACTGCTTTCTTTTTGCATTACCGACTGCACTATGTGGTACTCCACAATATCTGCTGCTCGCTCATATATTTAAAAATTGCTTTGACTAGTATTACTCATTCTTATTCTACATTTTATTGCATGTATAGTTTTTTATTTCTATCTTTTATTTTTATCATGTTTAATGTTGCAGCATTGCACCGAGACAAATACCTAGTTTGTGTACTACATGAACAATGGCAATAAATCTGATTCTGATTCTGATTCTGATCATCCCCAACTCTGAACAACTCATTCTCCTTGGAGACTTCAATGCCAGAGTGGGTGCTGACCATGACTCCTGGCCCTCCTGTCTTGGACCATTTGGCGTGGGCAGAATGAACGACAACGGACAGCGGCTGCTCAAGTTCTGCACATATCACGATCTGTGCATCACAAACTCGTTCTTCAAGACCAAGCCCCAACACAAGGTTTCCTGGCGACATCTGCGCTCAAAGCACTGGCACCAGCTGGACTTGATCCTGACCAAGCGCACCTCACTGAAGAACATGCTAATCACCCGCTCGTTCCAGAGTGCAGATTGCGACACAGACCATTCATTGGTGTGTTGCAAGGTCAAGCTGCAGCTGAAGAAATTCCATCGTGCTAGACAGCCTGGAAAGGCACGGCTTGACACCAGCAAGATGGCCTAACCAGAACTTGTTGAGCAGTTTGCCTCCACCTTTGAGAAGGAACTTGGTGTACCACAAGAAGGAGAATCTGCAAAGCAGAAGTGGGAAGAGCTGCGAAACACCATCCACCGCACAACCTTGGCTACCTTTGGGAGGAAGACCTCGAAATCACAGGACTGGTTTGATGCCAAGTTGACCGAGATGACCCCCGTCATTGAAGCCAAGCGCTCAGCACTTGCTGAGTACAAGAAGTACCCAAACAAGAAGAATCTCCAGATTCTCAGGGCTGCGAGAAGCAAAGTTCAGCAGACTGCTCGGCGCTGTGCCAATGAGTACTGGACTCAGCTAAGCCAAGACATTCAAACCGCTGCCATAACAGGAAACATCCGTGGTATGTACGATGGCATCAAGAAAGCACTTGGTCCGGCTCAGAGCAAGACGGCCCCCCTCAAATCCTCCACTGGGGAGATGATCACAGAAAAGAACAAGCAGATGGAGAGATGGGTGGAACACTACTCCGACCTCTACTCCAGACAGAACACCGTGGCACCGTCAGCCCTTGATGCCATCGACTGCCTGCCATCCATGGACGAACTTGACGCCGAGCCAACCATCGACGAACTCAGCAAGGCCATTGATAGCTTGGCCGCTGGCAAGGCACCTGGCAACGACGGCATACCCCCCGACCTGATCAAGCACTGCAAGACTGCCCTACTGCTGCCATTGCATGACGTCCTCTGCTAGTGCTGGAAGGAAGGTGCCGTACCACAGGACATGAGGGACGCCAAGATCATCACCCTCTACAAAAACAAAGGGGAGAGAAGTGACTGCAACAGCTACAGGGGCATCTCCCTCCTCAGCGTTGTTGGCAAAGTCTACGCACGAGTTGTTCTCGTTCGTCTACAGAAGCTTGCCGAACGTGTCTACCCCGAGTCTCAGTGTGGCTTCTGCGCTGAGTGATCGACGGTAGACATGATATTCTCCAGCCGCCAACTCCAGGAGAAATGCAGGGAACAGAACATGCCCCTGTACGTTGCCTTCATCGACCTCATCAAAGCGTTCGATCTGGTCAGCAGAGAGGGCCTTTTCAAGATCCTGCCAAAGATAGGATGCCCACCAAAGTTGCAAATCCTCATCGAATCGTTTCACACCAACATGAAGGGGATAGTGCAGCACAACGGCAACGTCTCAGAGCCATTCAACATATGCAGCGGAGTGAAACAGGGCTGTGTACTTGCGGCAACCCTCTTTAGGATTTTCTTTGCTATGCTCCTGAGGCATGCCTTCAGCACAGCAACAGAGGGAATCTACCTGCACACAAGATCTGACGGCAGGCTTTTCAACCTCGCCCGCCTGAAAGCCAGAACCAAAGTACGCAAGACTCTAATCAGAGACATGCTGTTTGCAGACGACGCTGCAGTCGCAACTCACACACAGCAGGAGCTTCAGACCCTGATGGACCGCTTCTCCCAGGCATGCAAGGACTTCGGGCTTACCATCAGCCTGAAGAAGACTAACGTCTTGGCGCAAGGCATGGAAGCACCACCAACCATCACCATCGACGACTACGAGCTGGAGGTCGTGAATCAGTTCACGTACCTGGGGTCCACGATCAGCAACAACCTCTCCCTTGATACAGAGATCGACAAGAGGATTGGAAAATCAGCCTTCACACTCGCTCGCCTCACCACACGAGTGTGGGAGAATCCCAACCTCTCTGTCAAGACGAAGATGGCAGTGTACAACGCCTGCGTCATCAGCACACTGCTCTATGGGAGTGAGACGTGGACAACATACACCCGGCAGGAAAAGAGACTGAACTCCTTCCACTTGCGCTGCATTTGCCGCATCCTGGACATATCCTGGCAGGACAAAGTGCCCAACACAGAAGTTCTGTCCCGCGCTGGCCTTCCCTCCATGTTCACTCTACTCAGGCAGCGCAGGCTTCGCTGGCTAGGCCACGTTCACCGTATGGAGGATGGCAGAATCCCCAAAGACATCCTCTACGGAGAACTGGCGACTGGCAGGAGAGACATTGGCCGCCCACAGCTGCGCTTTAGAGACGTCTGCAAGAGAGACATGAAGGCCCTGGAGATCAACACAGAGCGCTGGGAGGACCTTGCAATGGACCGCTCCAAATGGAGAGGCACCCTGACCAGACAGCTCAAGGCGGGTGAAGAGAGACTGACTGCTGCAGCAGATGAAAAAAGGACCCACAGGAAGAACTGCCACAGCTCCAGCAGCACGGAGACCACCCACAAGTGCGACCTGTGTGACAGGGACTGCCATTTGCGCATCGGCCTGTTCAGCCACAGGCGGTGCTGTTCCAGCAGAGTAGACGTTTAGGATTCTCTTCCATGGTCATCATAGACCGACGGAGGCCGACAATCTTTCCACCCTCATTCTTGTGGTGTTCCCTACAGAATGCCACACTGGACAACCGCTCATGTGGCCCATATTAAAAACCACCACTAATAATGGGGTTGCAACTGCACTCTTTGCTCCATTTCTGTCACCTGTGCCCTTTGGTTTGAAAATGACAAGCTGCCTGGAAAGATGTTGGGGTAATGATTACTCCAAAACTTCAACTCAGATAAAATTAAACTCAAATAAAATTAAAACATCATTACTCAATCAGAAAACACATTTCATTAAAGTTTGGTTGACTAACTGGTTTTTGTAAGTGCACAAGTAATATTTATAACTTAATAGTACTTTCTGTTTTACAGTGTAGATTTCCTTAGTGACAAAGCTAGGGTTAGACCAGGTGACCCTGAAGCATTTCCTTAAGCTACGGTCACAAAGATTCTTACGAATGATGGGTTTGTAAGAATCTCCTAGTTCCTACAAATTCTGGAGTTCACAAACGTTCGTGGAGGGGGGCATAGTTTCTTACAGCTGCCGTTCAATTCGCAAGAGCAACTTGAGGCATTCTTGAGAAATGAGGTGCTTTTCTATTGTACGATGACCTTAGAGTTCTTACATTCTTCGTAAGGGTGCCTTGGGATCTGTCTACTGCATACTTACTGCCATCTTATGAAAATTTTTGTGCAACTCATTGCACTCTCAGGCTTTTGGCACATTTTGTCGGCACAAATGTTGTACTTCCTCCTTATGAGCGCTTCATTACTGCCTTACGCACGCTGTATGAATCTCCGTACGAACAGCATTTCCTACGACTACTGTAAGGGGCCCTCAAGAACAACTTCAGATGTTCTTGCTCTTTCTGTCAGGGTCAAACATGAGCGCTAAGAAAGTGTACGAGTATGAGTCTTCATAATTTTTGAAGTATCTGGGTCTTCTCCTTTGGCAGCGTGTTCTCCACTGCATTTATGTAGAGACCCTGAAGGCTGACCTGTTTCGTGAGTCAGAGGTAGAAATGTGTGTGACCATCCACCACCAAGGTATCCTCCACCCTCATGTCTCAGTAACACCATGCTTCTTCCTGCTTTGCCTGACAGTCTAAGAGACCATGTACAATAGCCCAGAGGGAGACTACACACCGACAACAGCCTCGCTCCATTGTCATTTGAGACCTGAGCTTCCATGGGGCTGTTCTGGTTTATGACTGATTCACCAGTCCCACCCCTCAGCACAAATTGGTTGAAAAATTGTTGAAAAGACAAGTTTGCCAAGTGTCTGAAAATGTCTGGATTTGGTTGAAAAGTCAATGACTAAAGCAAGTCTTTTTCAGGTTGTTGAAAAGACATCTTCATACAGACATCTGTCCCAGATTCTGTTACCCCAGCATCATTCATCTTAACCCTTTTCAGATCATGGGAGGCTGAAAAGGGTACAAAGTAAGAGTGTCTAGTAAATTAAAGTCGTTAATGTTGTAATGATGATGTACAAAGATGTTCTGAAAGTGAGGTCTCACTGCATGAACTTAATTTGAATCCAACTGAGTTTATGTCCATTGCTGCTTTTTGGGTAATAGCGCTGTTCACCGAAAAGTTAATTTAGTTCAGTAATTCACTTCAAAATGTGAAACTCATATTGCATAGTTTCATTACACACACATTGATATATTTCAAGTGTTTATTTCTTTTAATTTTGATGATTATGGATTACAGCTCATGAAAACCCAAAATTCAGTTCCTAAAAAAATTTGAAGATTACATAAGATCAAATAAAAAAAAGTGGATTTTTAATAGAAATGTTGACTGCCTGACAAGTATGTCCATGTACCACTTAGTACTTGGTCGGGGCTCCTTTTGCATGAATGCTGCATCAGTGCAGCATGTTCTGAAGGTGATCAGTCTGTGGCACTGCTGAGGTGTTATGCAAGCCCAGGTTGCTTTGATAGTGGCCTTCGGCTCATTTGCATTGTGGGTCTGGTGTCTGTCATCTTTCTCTTAACAATGCTCGATAGATTCTCTGTGGGGTTTAGGTCAGGAGAGTTTGTGGGCCAATCATGCTCAGTGATACCATGGCCATTAAACCAGGTTTTGGTACTTTTGGCAGTGTGGGCAGGTGCCAAGTCCTGCTGGAAAATAAAATCAGCTTCTCCATAAAGCTTGTCAGCAGAGGGAAGCATGAAGTGCTCTAAAATTTCCTGATGGACAGCTGTGCTGACTTTGGACTTGATAAAACACAGTGGACAAACACTAGCAGATGGCGTGGCTCCCCAAATCAGGTGCCAGGTCCTGTCATGTGGAACTCAAGGTCCCAGAGTCTGGAGGAAGAGTGGAGAGGCACAGAATCAAAGTTGCTAAAGGTCCAGTGTGAAGTTGCCACAGTCAGTGGTGATTTGATATTCTAATTTACTGAGATGCAGCTGTACACTGACTATTTATGTTGATGCAAATTGTTTTAGTTACTGTCCAGCTGTACAGTGAATGTACTTTATTTTCACATGATCCCTGTGTACAGGTTGCATTTATTTACACATTTCCTCTTGCCCTGATTGTGGCTGTTGTAATGAAAGTCACAGTAACACTATCGCTCCAAAGGAGGAAGTTTACAGTTATGTTCAACATGATGCTAAAAATAAATAATGTGCATTTATGTTCATATTAAGTTGAAGTAGTCGTCTTATTTTCCTTGGGGGAAATACATCTTTATATGTCAGTTACTCATCACTGTAAGACCAATGAGATGCAAATAGGTGGGAAAAAACGTGTGCAGAGTACATCAGTATGGGCAACCGGCAAAAACTACTTTCAAACTATCGGCATCCCTACACCTGCGCTGTCTAGGGGCCTATCCGTGGAACCTGCGGCCACTGGCATGCGTTCCACCTGCTGCTGCTGCTCTGGACCTGGTACCCATCAGGATGGGTTTGGTGAATGCCAGATCTATAACAAATAAAATGTTTATCCTAAAGTATATCTTCTCTCTGGGATTGGATTCCCTTTGCCTGACTGAAATATGAATCTCTCCAAGTGAGTCCAGCGCCTTTTCTAAATCATCGCTTTGTGACCAAGGTCTTTGGGTCATCATGGAGATTTAATGACTGTTTATTGCTTTGTTTTTTTTTTGTATTTTTACAGCCATATTTCTCAAAATGACAAACAACAATAAATTCTAGTGCAATCTCTGGCTTTGGCATAGCAGGAGAAACATCTACATTAAAAAGAAGCTACATCCAACTGTGCACTATTACACAGTGCACAGCCAATACATAATTTTTTTAATGGGGTCATTGACTGAAAATGGTGTGTTTGTAGGTTTTAATTGTCTGAAATGTGTCTATTGGTCACGTAATTATCCAAAAGATATCAAAACAATCACTTCTCTTAAAAAACCCCCACACAGCCTTTGTCTTGTGTTTCTCTCCCAGAAACGCTCTTCCGTGTAAATCCAGGTAAATTGTATCTATCTATAAATGCACAAAATCAATGTGTGTGTGTCTGTCTATCTGTCTGACTGTTCCACGCATATCTTTTGAACCATTCCTCAAACTGACCTAAGATTTTATATGTGGTTTGCTGAGGTTATGACGGTGTGCATCCCCGAGTATGGAGTCACTCAGTTAAAATATGTAATTTTAACAATAAAAGTTTATCCACCGCTCTGTCACCTTTCTGTGTCTTCATGCCCTGACTTCAGGAAGTGTGGGTGGAGTTTTGGATTGACTCTGTGCTGGTTGGATAATACACAGCATCACGGCTATGCTGACTGTGTAGTGATCCGCTCTGCTTGCCTGTTGCCCTAATTTTCTCCACAGCTGCACGCACACCTGCTCTCCTCATCAACCTGCCTATTTAAGCTGTGCTGCCCTCAGGTCTGCACAGAGACGTCAAGCTCCCTGGTCTGGAAGTCCTCTTCGCCTCTTCGTCACCTGTATGTTCCGGAGTTCCATCTCCTTTGATTCCTTCCTGCCTCGTCGTCCTTCTAGGAGTCCTAGCTCCCCAACGACAAGTAAGCCTTATCCTAAAATCATCTCCACGCTTCGCTCAGCTTCCCTGTGCACAGGTGGAGATCCGTGGCGGCGGACCTCCTCCTCCTGGCGGTGGACCGAGCTCAACCTGCACTGTACAAAGCTCACCACTCACCTCTTCACCTCTCACCTCCTCTGCAACCGGGGCCGAAGACACTGTCCCTCTGGCCGGAGTCTCCGGGATCTCGCCTGTGCAACACACCAACTCGCCTACAGTAAGACTGGACATTTACTGAATCATCTCTCCCGATTTCTGTCACTAATTGCCCTGTCTCTGCTTCTCCCTAGGGTTGCCAGTCTGTACGGTGCTCTGCTCACCCCGGCTGTTACATTCATGCACACACGCACACATTCACTCTCACACTTCATAATAAAGATAATTGAGTTTATTCTTGAGTATGTGTCTGCCTTCTGGGTCATAAGCCATGTCAGACTGTATAATGCGTGGTATCACAGCCATGCTGATTGGATTATACGCGGCATCATGCCAATGCTGACTGGATAATACGCAGCATCACGGCCGTGCTGAATGGATAATACATGGCATCACGGCCATGCTGATTGGATAACACACGGCATCACGGCCATTCAGTCACCACAGCGCTTCACAAACAAAGATTTTGTAAGTGCTTTGCTGAAGTTACAAGGGTGTGCATCCCCAAGTATGGAGTTGCTCAGTCAAAATATGTAATTCTTATCAATAAAAGTTTAGCCACCAATCTGTCAATCTTTCTCCAAAACAAGATGGCGCCCACAGCGGCCGCCGTGGTGTATCGCTGCCCTTTAATTTTTATAATTTGTCTGTTTTTGTTCACTGATTGTGCATCTGCCGGTTCATACACCCGTGAAGAACTACTAAATATCAGGACTCTCACCCCCCATGGACCTTCTTCCAGTTTTTTTAGCTCCTGCCGCCGATCTGATCCATTGTTTGGCCAAAAAAGCAAGACGGCGGAAAAGAGGGAAGAGAGGAGGGATTCTTACTCGACTACGAAAAAGAGGCTCGCGAACAGCCTTGCCTGGCATATTTCTATCCAATGCCAATTCTCTCCTGAACAAGGTAGAAGAATTAAGACTGCTGATGCGTTTCAAGGACCTCGCTTCCTCGTCTGTCATCTGCTTCTCTGAGACCTGGCTTAATGAGAACATTCCAGATAGCGCGATCAGCCTCGAGGGTTTCCAGCTGATTCGTGCTGACCGCGTCACAGAGCTGTCCGGTAAGTCTATCGGAGGAGGAGTGTGCTTCTATATTAACAACAGCTGGTGCTCTGATGTAACGGTGATTTCCAAACACTGTTCTCCCGCCCTGGAATTTCTTTTCATTAACTGCAAGCCATTTTATTCCCCGCGGGAGTTTGCCTCATTCATTCTCGTCGCTGTGTACGCCCCTCCTGACGCGGACACGCACGAAGCTCAGCGCGTGCTCGCAGATCACATCCAACTTACGGAGCGGAACTTTCCAGACTCCCTGGTTATCGTGGTGGGCGATTTTAACCAGAGCAATCTGAGTCTCGAGCTCCCCCGCTACAAACAGTGTATTAAATGTCCAACCAGAGGAAATAACACGCTAGATCACTGTTATACTTCAGTAAAGGACGCATATCGCGCTGTTCCCCGCGCTGCGCTGGGACTATCTGATCACGTGATGGTTCACCTCATCCCCACATACAAACAAAGACTGAAACTCACTAAACCTGTTGTGACCACCACAAAGAAATTGACCAGTGAAGCTGGAGAGAAACTGAACACATGCATGGAAATAACTGACTGGGGCATGTTTAAAAGAGCCACACATGATCTTAATGAGTACACAGACACTGTGAACTCATATATCAACTTCTGTGAGGAGGACATTCTCCCATCGCGCACCAGGGTGAGATATTCTAAAGACAAGCCTTGGTTCACAGCTAAGCTCAGACGGATCAGGAAGGAGAAGGAAGCAGCGTTGAAAAGTGGAGACAGGGACTGCTACAGGGAGGTCAAATATCAGTTTAACAGAGAGCTGAGGAGAGCTAAATCTGTGTATTCTGAGAGACTCCAGCAGCAGTTCACTGCTAATGACTCGGCTTCTGTGTGGAGAGAACTGAGGCAAATCACCAACTATCGGCCTCAGGCTTCTAAAGGTCAGGATGACAAAGCCCTTTGTCAAAGACTGTCCCAACATTATGCCCGTTTTGACACCTCGTCAGCTGTGTCCATCTCCCCCCTCCCCCCAGCGCCACTGCCTCCACGGTCCCTACTTCATCAAAGGCAGCCCCCCCTCCTCCCCCCCTGCCCTTGTCATCAGTGAGCAGGACGTGCACAGACAGTTCTCCAGACTGAACCCGCGCAAGGCCCCCGGGCCGGACGGTGTGTCTCCCTCCACCCTGAGACACTGTGCGAAAGAGCTGGCTCCTGTCTTCACAGACATTTTTAACACCTCCCTTAAGCAATGTCACGTGCCGACCTGCCTCAAATCCTCCACCATCATCCCTGTCCCCAAGAAGCCACGGATTACTGGACTTAACGACTACAGACCTGTAGCGCTCACCTCTGTAGTCATGAAGTCCTTTGAGCGCCTGGTCCTGTCTCACCTCAAGTCCATCACCACACCCCTCCTAGACCCGCTGCAGTTTGCCTACCGTGCTAACAGGTCTGTGGACGACGCAGTCAACCTGGCCCTCCACTCCATCCTGCAGCACCTGGACTCCCCGGGAACCTACGCCAGGATTCTGTTTGTGGACTTCAGCTCCGCATTCAACACCATCCGCCCCGATCTGCTCCAGGACAAGCTGTCCTTGCTCAACGTGCCTGACTCCCTCTGCAGGTGGATCACCGACTTCCTGACAGACCGGAGACAGCATGTGCGGCTGGGGAAGTCTGTCTCAGACTCTGTTAGCATCAGCATTGGATCACCCCAGGGCTGTGTACTTTCCCCCCCTACTCTTCTCCCTTTATACCAACTCCTGCACCTCCTCCCACCAGTCTGTTAAGCTGATTAAGTTTGCGGACGACACCACCCTCATCGGGCTCATCTCCAACGGCGACGAGTCCGCCTACAGGGAAGAGGTGGCCCAGCTGGTGTCCTGGTGCAGCCACAACAACCTGCAGCTGAATGCTCTGAAGACAGCGGAGATGATTGTGGACTTCAGGAAAGTCACATCCCCCCTGCCCCCCCTCACCATCACAGGCTCTCCCATCACCTTTGCAGATTCCTTCCGCTTCTTGGGCACCACCATCACCCGTGACCTCAAATGGGAGCCAACCATCAGCTCCCTCATCAAAAAGGCCCAGCAGAGGATGTTCTTTCTGCGGCAGCTGAGGAAGCTCAAGCTACCCACCAAGATGTTAGTGCAGTTCTACACGGCCATCATCGAGTCCATCCTCACCTCCTCCATAACTGTGTGGTACGCAGGAGCCACTGCCAGGGACAGACTAAGGCTGCAGCGCGTCGTGCGCACTGCTGAGAAGGTGATAGGCTGCAAGCTCCCATCTCTCCAGGACCTGTACATCTCCAGGACCCGGAGGCGTGCTGGCCGGATCATAGCCGATCCTTCACATCCTGGTCACGTGCTTTTTGCCCCCCTCCCCTCAGGTAGAAGACTTCGGTCCATCCAGACTAAAACCTCCCGGCACATGAACAGCTTTTTCCCCTCTGCCATCAGACTGCTGAACACTAAGTGACTTTTGACTCTCGTGCACTATGTACAGCAGCTCAACCAGACTCATGTCAATCATCACTGTTTTTCTGTTGCATTATTGACTGCACTATGTGGTACTTCACATTATCTGCTACATGCTAATTTTTTAAAACTGCCTTTTTTTTTTTTTTTTTTTGTTACTTATTTGTACCCGTAGGTAGATTTGGTTTGCAGTCTGGTGACAAGCCACCGGCTGCCAGTCGCTGCGTGCGCGAGCGCCCTAAACCTACATGTTTCTGGTATGCGGGAGGAAACCGGAGAAATCCCGGAGTAAACCCACGCAACACGGGGAGAACATGCAAACTCCACACAGCTCACTGTTGGTCGGGGGCTGGGATCGAACCCACGATTTCATGATCCCCGCGATCCCCCGGCCGAGGGTAAACTGTGCTGCCACAGTGCTAAACCACTGCGCCACCGTGCAGTACTAGCCTTGACTAGTACTACTCATTATTACTAGTATTATTATTATTATTACTTATTATTACTTATTTTTCTACACTTATTGCACGTTTCTAGTCCTTTAGTTTTTTAGTTTATCCCTTTTTCTCATTATGTTTTTAATGTTGCAGCATGGCACCGAGACAAATTCCTAGTTTGTGTATCACATGAACAATGGCAATAAATCTGATTCTGATTCTGATTCTGATTCTGTCTCATGCCTAGGTTTCTAGAAGTGTGGGCGGGATTTCGGACTGATTCCGTACTAATTGGATAATACGTGGCATTACGGCATCAATAACCACACCACTCTGTGAGCAAAACAAGGAAGCAAAAAATGACAAATTTTACTAGATAAAGACAATACTTAAGATTTAATGCTTAAAAAATTATACCATAAAGTTGTTGTGATTGCGTAGGTCTAATGGATAATTCAGCATGGAGAACACGAGGTACACGGGAGAACTGGGAAGCTTGGGGGGGGGGGGTGCTGGTGGGGACCCATGATGCCACAAAGGACATCAGCAGCCGAGACTCCTGTTAACCGGGCAGGCTGGGTTTGGATCCCTGCTAAGGACTGCGATCCACCAGTTCAGCTGCTGCTTCTCCAACACTGGTGTCCGACCGGGTACTCCACGATTGTTCGCGGGGAGGTATGCCCAGCCTGCCCAGTTAGTGGTAGACGGCAGTCCGGACTGCTGCTTCATTGTGGAGCAGAATGGCCAGATCAACTGCATATCATGTGCGGCCACATATGCAACAACAAGACAACAAGATGCAAAAATGCTCAAATAAGGAAAAAAATAATTTTTATCTAAATATTTACGGACCAATGGGCAACATTGATGCAATAGTTGCAGCCAAACGGGCCATTCTGTTGTGTATAAAAACATGCAAGTTAGGTTAATTGGAGACTCTAAAGTGGCCCTAGGTGTGAATGGTGAAGGGATTGGCGCCATACTGTGGCTACCTCATCCATCCAGGTGGATGCCCTGAATTTCCCTCTGGGGGTCAATAAAGTATACAAGATACAAATACAAAAAATAATAATAATGTTCAGTGTTTTGTACTTAAAATATTGCTAAAATATAAAAGGATGCACTACAATGGGTCTCAAATATTTGTAAATGTGTCCTGTTATAGTACTGCATGAGTTTATTGCCTACCTGTTTCAGATAGGAATACTTGCTTTCTACGGGCATGCACTAGTCTATCTATAAATGCAAAGAATCTGTCTGTGTGTGTCTGTCTGTTCCTATATATCTCTTGAACCGTTAATACATGTTTTGCTGAGGTTACTAGGGTGTGTGTTCCAGAGAATGGAGTCGCTCAGTCAAAATATGCAATTTTTATCAATAAAAGTTTAGCCACCACTCTGTCACTACTCTGTCTCTTCATGCCCTTCAGTGTGTGCGGGGTGTCAGATTGACTCCGTGCTGATTGGATATTACACGGCATCACAGCCATGATGATTGGATAATACACAACGTCTTGACCAGTCAGTCACAACAGCGTTTCACAAACAAAAAAGTAAGTGAAAAGCGACAAATTTGACAAGAAAGAGAGAATAGTGAAGATGTAATGCTTAAAAAATTATACTGTAATGTTGCCCTGATTGCGTACGTTTAAAGGGTAATTTGGGGAATGCCAGTGGGGACCCGGGGTCTGCCTTCTCCAACACCGGTGCTGGAGAAGCAGCAGGTGGAACATGGTCCTTCGCATTGAAGCAAGCCCACCCCACTCGGTCAGCGGTAGATGGGAGTCCCTTTGCAGGACCACGACTCGCCGTCACTGATCGCGCTTCTCTCGGTGTGCTCGCATGGCTATCTAAAAATTAAAAGTTAATTATTGTGGAACAGAATGCCCGGATCAACTACATATCATGTGCTGCCACATGAATGGTTTGACTAAACGACGACCATCACCAAACTGGACACAAAGTTGCTCAAATTACAAAATAAATAATTTTTATTTAAATATTTACTGACAAATGCACAACTCTGATGCAACAGTTGCAACTAAACAGGCCATTCTACTGTGTATAATATCGGTGTTTTGTACTTATAATATTCCTAAAATCTAAAAGGCTGTACTAGAATGGGTCTCAAATATTTATAAACATGCCTGGTTAGTGGTATACGGCAGTCCAAACTGCTGCTTCACTGAGGAGTGGAATGGCCAGATCAACTGCATATTATATGCGGACACATATGCAACAACAAGACGCAAAAATGTCTAAATAACAAAATAAATCATTTTTACTTAAATATTTACAGACAAATGGCCAACACTGATACAGCAGTTGCAGCCAAACGGGTCATTCTACTGTGTATAAAAAACATGCAAGTTAGGTTAATTGGAGACTCTAAAGTGGCCCTAGGTGTGAATGGTGAAGGGATTGGCGTCGTACCATGGCTGCCTCATCCATCCAGGTGGATGCCCTGAATTTTCCTCTGGGAATCAATAAACTATACAAAATACAAATACAAAAAAATGTTCAGTGTTTTGTACTTATAATATTGCTAAAATATAAAAGGATGCACTACAGTGGGTCTCAAATATTTGTAAATGTGTCCTGCTGTAGTACTGCATGAGTTTATTGATGATAGACTATAAACTACACATATAAAATAAAACAGTTATAATGGTGACTGAACAACTGTCATAAATTGTCCTTCAGGCAGGAAGGGAGACCCAAACACTGGCTGTGAGTTATCAGGGAGTTTAATAGTAAAAACACAAAAGCACAATGACAAAACTTACGAGGCTTGGGTAAAGCAGGTAGGATACCATAGCAGCCAAAACAGCACACAGCTAAGGTGAGTGGAAATGCCGGCTGAGGAAAAGACGTGGATTCATGTCTGGAGAAGAGGAGAGATAAGTGTGGGGCTCACACCAGGATACAGAATAAACTGGACATGAACTCAAGTCAGAACACAGAGTTAAGGATGCTGCAACAAACTGAGATACAGCAGTCCTTAAACTGTACACAGGGGACATAATTACAAATAATGACAGGTGTGGGTGACATGAGTGAGAGCAATCGGACAACCACAGACAGCTGTGACAGCCCGCGAACTTGAGCTCAGAAAGTAAACAACACACGCACAAGGGCTGCACGGTGGCGCAGTGGTTAGCACTGCGGCAGCACAGCAACTCATCCTTGGCCGGGGGATCATGGGGATCGTGGGATCGTGGGTTCGATCCCAGCCCCCGACCAACAGTGATCTGTGTGGAGTTTGCATGTTCTCCCCGTGTTTGTGTGGGTTTACTCCGGGATTTCTCCGGTTTCCTCCCACATGCCAAAAACATGCAGGTTAGGTTAATTGGAGACTCTAAAGTGGCCCTGGGTGTGAATGTGTGTGTGAATGGTTAAGGGATAGCGCCGTATCGTGGCTGCTTCATCCATCCAGGTGGTGGATGACCCTCAATTTTCCCCTCTGGGGATTAATAAAGTATACTAAATCTAAAAAAAACCCCAAAAACATGCTGTCAAAGTAAAAGCACAGTAGAATATAAATACAAAATGAGATAAGACACCAGGAACAAATAAGAGTAATTCATCGAGGCCCAGACAAGATAAAATACTAACAAGAAATGCTGAAGGTGCTGGAGATAATAATAAATACCACTGCTTGAATGGGAAACCACAGGCGGAGGCGAGAATAGGCTCAAGACCAAATACCAAAATATATAATAATAATAAACAAGATTATAATGACCAAACTAAGAATCAAAAACAGAAACAAAGAGCAAACTCAGATAACATCATACTTAAATACAAAATAGAAGGGGGAAATACAGACAATAACAAGAATAACAAAGGAGCCCAACCGTGTCATGACTGATTAGATGATTCAGCCCATGTGCAAGGTGCAGCAATAAAGAGACAATCAAACTGTACACACGTTTGAATATCTTTATTAAATAGTACACTCCACACTGCTACAGAACAGTCACTCACCAGAGGAAAGAGCCTGTGGGGAGAGAACAAGAGCTGTGAGCAGAGGAATGGCATAAGGGAAAATGGGCGAGCCAAATTACCACTTAAGTGGGCTCTGAGGGAGCACCGGCAGGATTCCAGCAGGAAATAGACGAACCAGCAGGGCAGGGGATAGCTGGTGGAGCCTGACCGGGTGGAGGTTACCGTCGTGAAGGATGAAGTGGCAGGAGAGCGTGCGCAACCCCTAGTGACACACCTGCACGATGGCAGCAACCTGCATGAGGAAATAAAGCACACAGGTTAATAATTTCTTTTACCAATGTAACGTTGACTTGCTGTCTTTAGTGGCAGTATACCCAGACAAGCCAGCGTTGAATCACTGAAGGATGCTTCCTTAAGTACGCTGGCTGATGAGAGGGCGCAGGTGTGTCCTCTCCCTCAGGTGTGATAATGAGTTGAGGAGAGATAAACGGGAAGGAGGGGGCGCGCTCTCGCCGCCCATGAAAGGCCCCCCCTTCTAGGAGCGCCTCCTGGCAGTCCAAAAGGTTTGTTGGGATGGCTTGATGGTAGGACCGGAGCATCTCTTTGTCCAGGATTTGGGACAAGGGAACCCAGGACCATTCCTCCGGGCCGTAGCCCTCCCAATCAACCAAATACTGGAGACCCCGGCCCCGAGACGAACATCCAGGATTTGGTGGACCATGTGGGCAGGGTGGCTGTCGATGATCCGGGGAGGAGGAGGCAGCTTCAGGGGAGGGGCAGAGAGGACTGACCAAGAGGGGCTTGATGTGAGAGACATGAAAGGTCAGGTTCACCCGCAGTGCTGATGGGAGTCTGAGCCGAACCGAGGCATCATTGACAATCCTGGAGATCGGAAAAGGCCCGATGAAGCGAGGAGACAGCTTCTTAGAAGTAGTCTTCAGTGGAAACTGACTGGCCGCCAACTAGACCTGCTGCCCCACGGTGTACTTGGGAGCAGGTACCCGTCGTTTATCTGCCACGGCCCAGTTGCGCTCAACAGAGCGGGTGAGGGTGGCATGCGTGGACCTCAGATCTGCCTACAGCGGCGAGCATGAGCCCCCATGGAGGGAACCGCGACCTCCCTCTCGGTCATGGGTAGAAGTGGAGGCGTGTAACCTAATGAAGCTTCAAAAGGAGTAAGCCCCGTTGCTGTGGAAATAGCCGAGTTCATAGAGTATTCCACCCAGGCCAGGTGTGAGCTCCACAAGGAAGGGTGCTCAGCTGCCACGGATCGAAGAGTGGCCTCCAAGGACTGATTGGCACGCTCTGCCTGCCCGTTGCTCTGGGGGTGGCTCCCAGAGGAGAGGCTCACCATCATTCCCAGGGTGCGGCAGAAGGCCCTCCAGACCTGTGATGTGAACTGCGGGCCCGGTCAGACACGATGTCCACAGGGATTCCATGGAGTCGGATCACATGGTCAGTCAGTCAATGGGGCAGCACGGTGGTGCAGTGGTTTGCACTGTTGCCTTATAGCCAGAAGGTTCCTGGTTCGAATCCCCAGGCTGGCAGGGGTTGGAACCTTTCTGTGTGGAGTTTGAATGTTCTCCCTGTGCTGCGTGGGTTTACTCCGGGGGCTCCGGTTTCCTCCCACAATCCAAAGACATGCATGTTAGGTTAATTGGCTGTTCTAAATTGTCCCTAGATATCTGTTTCCTATAGGCCCTTAGAATAGAGGGTTAGTACTAGTGAAAGCGCTTTGAGTGGTCTTTGAGACTAGAAAAGCGCTATATAAGTGCAGGTTAGTTAGTTAGTTAGTTAGTCAGAAGGATAGCCGTCTCAAAGGCTGAGGGGAGTTTAGGAAGTGCCACCAGGTGGACAGCCTTGGAGAAGCGGTCCACGATGGTCAGAATCACTGATTTACCATGGGAGTGGGGAAGTCCAGTGACAAAGTCCACGGCGATATGTGACCATGGCCAACCGGGGATGGGAAGGGGATGGAGAAGTTCAGACGGGGGGGAGGAGTCAGACTTGCCCCGGACACGGGTCTGGCAGGCCCGCACATACTCTCACACGTCCCGCTGCAACATGGGCCACCAGAACACCTGCCAAACCAGATCTGTAGTGCGGGTGATCCCAGGATGACAGGTGAAGTGGCTGGTGTGACCCCACCACTGGATGACGTCACTGCAGAGGGCAGCGGGGACATACAGGCGGTTCCAGGGGCACCCTGCTGGCACAGGCTCATGAGACTGGGTCTGACGAACCCTCTGCTCGATATCCCACGTAAGGGCACTGAGGACGCATGAAGAGGGAAGAATGGATTGGGGGTGGGAAGGGGGCTCTACCTTCTTGGAATCAAACTGGCGCGATAGCATGTCTGGTTTGGTGTTCTGAGAATCAGGCCGGTAGGTGATGGTGAAATTAAATCGCTGGAAAAACAAAGCCCAGCGAGCCTGCCTGGCATTAAGTCGGTGGGCCGACAGCAAGTACTCGAGGTTCTTGTGGTTGGTCCACACGACAATGGGGTGAATAGCTCCTTCTAACCAATGTCTCCATTCTTTGAGTGCCAATTTAATGGCGAGCAGCTCTCTGTTCCCCACATCTTAATTCCTCTCGGCCGGCATAAGCTGACGAGAGAAATATGCGCATGGGTGGAGCTTCTGATCAGAGGATGCGCGCTGTGAGAGGACAGCACCCACCCCCAAATCAGGTGCATTCACCTCAAGCACAAACTGGAGCTGCGTGTCAACCTGAGCCAATATAGGTGTTTCAGTGAACAGGCCTTTTAATTTGGAAAAGGCCTGTTCCACTGACTCAGTTCACCGAAAGGGGACCTTAACAGAGGTCAGCTGCGTTAAGGGCAGTGCTGCCCAACTATAGTTCCTGATGAACCAGCGATAAAAATTCATGAACCTGAGGAAGCGTTGAAGCTCCCTGCGGGAGTGGGGTGTTGGCCAATCGAGCACTGCCCTCACCACGGCCAGGTCGGCAATCAGTTTCCCTTCAGCCACTATGAAGCCCAAGAAGGAAGTAGATGTTGTGGAGAACTCACACTTCTCGGCCTTAACATAGAGCTGGTTCTCCAAGACCCATTGTAAAACGACCCTCACATGGACTTCATGTTCCTCTGGCGAGCGGGAGAAAATTAAAATGCCATCCAAATAGACGAACACAAATTGGTAGAGCATGTCGCGGAGGACGTTGTTAATCAACCATTGATTGGAAGACAGCGGGGGCATTGGTGAGCCCAAACGGCATCAGCAGATACTCAAATTGCCCCAGGTGTGTTTTAAACTCTGTCTTCCACTCGTCCCCCTCATGAATGCGAATGAGATGGTACGCATTGCGTAGGTCTAATTTGGTAAACACCCATGAACGCTGAAGGAGCTCAAATGCGGAATTCATCAAGGGCAGAGGATAATTGTCCTTAACTGTTATAGCGTTGAGCTCGCGGTAATCGATACACGGATGCAGCGAACCATCCTTCTTGCCGACAAAGAAGAACCCGGCCCCGAGAGGGGCCAAAGATGGCCGAATAAGGCCGGCATTCAGCGACTCTTTAATGTTCTTCTCCATTGCCTCTCTCTCCGGCCTAGAAATACTGTAGAGCCGGCTGGACGGCAGCTTCACCCCCGGGATGAGGTCCACAGCACAGTCATGAGAGCGATGAGGTGGAAGCGACAGTGCTCTCGAATTGCTGAAGACCTTCCCCAAATCATGATAAACTTGGGGGACGAGGCTGAGGTCTGGCAGCTCGACCGGAGGAAGAAAGACTGGAAGAGATGGAGCACATTCGGCTGAACTTGAACAATTGGCCAAACAGAACGGACTCCAGGAGGAGATGGGATTACGCCCCCAGTTGATTATGGGGCTGTGCCTCCGGAGCCACGGATACTCTAGAATCATCAGGGATGTTGAATTTGGGAGAACTAGGAACATGAGTTCCTCCCGATGATTCTCGGATAAGAGGATGGCAACTGGCCTCGTGCATTCGGCGATAACTGTAACCTCATGGCCGGATATGGTGGTAACACGTTAATGACGGGGCAGTTTAAGAGTGGGAACTGTCAGGTCCCGGACGAGCCGGGCCGACACGAAATTGCCCTCTGCCCCCCAATCAACTAACGCCAAGACCCTCCTCTTGACCCCTGGCAATTGCACAAGGGCTGGAAAAGAGAAATTGCCAGGGGGAGTTAAATTGGTCCCGCCTGCCAGACCCCCCATGGTTACTGACGGGCCGCGTCTTTTGGCCGCTGGGGGCACTTATCCCGACTGTGCTTTGGTGAATCACAGTACATGCACGCGCCAGTCCTCCTCCTTTGCCGACGCTCATTGTCGGTTAATTGAAACCTACTGAGGTCCATCGGCTCGGGAGGAGGATCGGCCCCCCCAGTGCCAGTCCTTGCAACGGGCGCCCACTCGGCGGACGAGCGAGAGGAGGCCTGTCACTCCTTCGCGCGCTCATGATAGCGGTTGTCCAACCCCGCAGCCTGATCAATGAGACCATCGAGTGTATCGGGAACGGGATAAACTACCAGGTCGTCGCGGAGATGGGCGTTTAACCGGTGGAGGAACACGCTGCATAACGCAACCTCATTCCATCCTGAGTCTGCCGCTTCGACCCGAAACTCCACAGAGAAGTCGGCCACAGACCAAGCCCCCTGGTGGAGAGTCATAAGGCGGCTCATTATGTTCCCCTGACTCTTGGTGTGGTCGAACGTGTGACAAAAAGCAGCCACAAATTGATCAAACGTGTAACTATGGCCCTCCGGGCTGTCTGATGTGGCCCGAGCCCAACTAAGGGCTCGGTCCTGCAGCAGTAGAGTGAACAATTGAATCTTAGCGACATGTGTCGGGTACTCCCCCCCAACCTACTCCAAATACATCCATACCTGGTGTAAAAACTCCTTACATTTCCCCACCTCCCCCGTGAACGGGGCAGGTGTGGGAACGGAGATGATATGGCGAACCGGAGGTTGAACAATAGGAGCAGGCTGAGGAGGAGGAGCCGGAGGAGCCGTCCCGGCCAAATGATGCGTGATGGTGTCCAATTGCTGCATCATAGTTTGCAGCTGCTAGTTCATCACGGAGACCTGTTGCTCGGTTGCCTCTAAGCGATCCAGAGCAGATTGTCCCCCTGTTACACCTGCTGAGCCGAGGTTAAGGTTGGCTCGTTCTGTCATGACTGATTAGATGATTCAGCCCATGTGCAAAGTGCAGCAATAAAGAGACAATCAAACTGTACACACGTTTGAATATCTTTATTAAATAGCAAAATTCGCACTGCTGTAGAACAGTCACTCGCCAGAGGAAAGAGCCTGTGGGGAGAGAACGAGAGCTGTGAGCAGAGGAATGGAGTAAGGGAAAATGGGCGAGCCAAATTACCACTTACGTGGGCTCTGAGCGAGCGCCGGCAGGACTCCAGTGGGAAATAGACGAACCAGCAGGGTAGGGGATAGCTGGTGGAGCCTGAACGGGTGGAGGTTACCGTCGTGAAGGATGAAGTGGCGCAGCCCCCAGTGACACACCTGCATGATGGCAGCAACCTGCACGAGGAAATAAAGCACACAGGTTAATAATTTCTTTTACCAGTGTAACGTTGACTTGCTGTCTTTAGTGGCAGTATACCCAGACGAGCCAGCATTGAATCACTGAAGGATGCTTTCTTAAGTACGCTGGCTGATGAGAGGGTCCAGGTGTGTCCTCTCCCTCAGGTGTGATGATGAGCTGAGCAGAGATGAACGGGAAGGAGGGGCGCGCTCTCACCACCCTTGACAAACCGTGCTCCACATCATGACAACAGTTCCCATTCCCCAAAGTGCAAGATACACTATTATGACTATAACTCCTAAAAGATCACACAAATAAGTGATCTGACAAAAAAAAAATAAAATAAGCGGTTCTTAAATATTGGCTAATATTGGATGTCCCATTCATTGTCAATTATTTTGTAATTAAGATTCACACAATCAAATAAATCTGAGTTCAGTCCCTTTCATATTTGTCTAACTAACAAGTCTAACTTGTGTGACGCTAACATGTGACCTCTCTATTCCACTTTCAAACACAGCTGACATTTGGGCCTGTAAAGCCTGATTGGGCTACCTGTTTCAGACAGGAATACTTGCTTTCTATGGGCAATGCACTAGTCATCATATTATAAAGCAAGGATTCTCAGTCTGTGTGTATGTGTTATTCTGTCTTTTCTCTTGAACCGTTTGTCAGACTGACCTCAGATTTGATATGGGCTTTGTTCAGGTTATGATAGTGTGCATCTGTGAATTTCAGCCTACCCAGATATAGGGAGGTTTAGTAGAGGAAAACTTCAATGAACATCCATAGGGGAGCTATTAAATGAACACAGAGGTGCAAAAGGTGTAACTGCTGGGATGTCGGGGTCAAAAATTTGGATTTACAGCTATAATATTAAGCCCAATAACCCCTGTAAATTTCAGCTTTCCTAGGTATTTGGAAGTTTAGGAGGGGAAATCTTTACTGAATGTCCATAGGGGAGCTATTAAATGAACACAGAGGTGGAAAAGGTATAACCGCAGGGAGTTGGGGGCTGAAATTCACAGGGCAGGCTCTGGAGGCCGATGGAATAAAATGATAAAAATTTGGGTCTGATCTGAGCTATGGAACCGGGTCTTCCTTAGAAGACCTATAAGGAGTTGTTCAGAACTCTTTATAGATAGATAGATAGATAGATAGATAGATAGATAGATACAGTGGTGTGAAAAAGTGTTTGCCCCTTCCTGATTTATCATTTTTTTGTATGTTTGTCACACTTAAATATTTCAGATTACCAAACAAATTTATGTATTAGACAAAGATAACACAAGTAAACACAACATTCAGTTTTTAAATGAAGGTGTTTATTATTAAGGGGAAAAAAATCCAAATCTACATGTCCCTGTGTAAAAAAGTGATTGCCCCCACCCCCCACCCAAACCTAATAACTGGATGGGCCACCCTTAGCAGCAACAACTGCAATCAAGGGTTTGCAATAACTGGCAATGAGTTTTTTACAGTGCTGTGGAGGAATTTTGGCCCACTCATCTTTGCAGAATTGTTATAATTCAGCCACACTGGAGGGTTTTCAAGCATGAATATAAGCATTTTTAAGCAATTTTAAGGTCATGCCACAGCATCTCAATTGGATTTAGGTCAGGACTTTGACTTGGCCACTCCAAAGTCTTTATTTTGTTTTTCTTAAGCCATTCAGAGGTGGACTTGCTGGTGTATTTTGGATCATTGTCCTGCTGCAGAACCCAAGCGTGCGTCACCTTGAGGTCACGAACAGATGGCCGGACATTCTCCTTCAGGATTTTTTGGTAGACAACAGAATTCATGGCTCCATTAACCACAGCAAGTCTTCCAGGTCCTGAAGCAGCAAAACAGCCCCAGACCATCACACTACCACCACCATATTTTACTGCTGGTATGACGTTCCTTTTCTGAAATGCTGTGTTACTTTTACGCCGCATGTAATGGGACACACATCTTCCAAAAAGTTCAACTTTTGTCTCGTCAGTGCACAGAGTATTTTCCCCAAAATCTTGGGGATCATCAAGATGTTTTCTGGCAAAACTGATTCAAGCCTTTGTGTTCTTTTTGCTCAGCAGTGGTTTTTGTCTTGGAACTCTGCCATGCAGGACATTTTTGCCCAGTCTCTTTTTTATGGCGGAGTCATGAACACTGACCTTAACCAAGGCAAGTGAGGCCTGCAGTTCTTTGGATGTTGTTGTGGGGTCTTTTATGACCTCTTGGGTGAGTCATCGCTGTGCTCTTGGGGTAATTTTGATTGGCTGGACACTCCTGGGAAGGTTCACCACTGTTCCATGTTTTTGCCATTTGTGGATAATGGCTCTCACTGTGGTTCACTGAGTCCCAAAGCTTTAGAAATGGCTTTATAACCTTTTCCAGACTGATAGAGCTCAATTACTTTGTTTCTCATTTGTTCCTGAATTTCTTTTGGATCATAACATGATGTCTAGCTTTTGTGGATCTTTCAGTTTACTTCACTTTGTCAGGCAGGTCTTATTTAAGTGATTTCTTGATTGAGAATAGGTGTGGCAGTAATCAGGCCTGGGTGTGGCTAGAGAAATTGAAGTCAGCTTTCCAAAGATGTGATAAACCACAGTTAATTTATGTTTTTACGGGGGGGGCGGGATTCACCTTTTCACACAGGGACATGTAGCTTTGAATTATTCTTACCCTTAATAATAAACATCTTCATTTAAAAACTGCATTTTGTGTTTACTTGTGTTATCTTTTTCTAATATTTCAATTTGTTTGATGATATGAAACATTTAAGTGTGACAAACATGCAAAAAAAAATAAGAGAAATCAGGAAGGGAGCAAACACTTTTTCACACCACTGTAGATAGATAGATAGATAGATAGATAGATAGATAGATAGATAGATAGATAGATAGATAGATAGATAGATCCCAAACTGGGAAATTACAGTGTAACAGCAGGATGACACAGACAACCCAACTAATCAAAAAACACACACAGTATAATAGAAAAGGAATTACCCTGGGAAGTCAAGTAAAAATGTTTAGATTGTGGAAGATGTGAAAATGACAAGGCAGCGTTCTTTCTCAGAGTCAGTTTTATTCACATCTCCATCATTTCAACAGCAGAAAAAAGAGAGGAATTAAAACAGTAACTCTCGTCCTTAAATATCAGGGACTTCACACCTCATAGATCACATGTCCCACAGACCACCTTGCATAATAAAGACAGTCACAATGCATTTCCCTCCATGATATCACTTCCACTGTCTCCCACGCATCCTTTAATCGACCCCCCACAGTCTCCAGCCTTGCATAACAAGGCTAAGCTTCCTGCCTTTGTTCTGACCTGAAATGTGAGTCACAGAGCCGGTCCAACAGGTCCATTGAGTGTTCACCACACAAGCCCCCCCAGCGTTTTAGAAAAACAGAACAACAAGAAAATAACCGCATGCATGCCGTGATAGCATCAATACACATCAGTCCACATGCTGGATAGGCTTCAGCCTCCTGCCGAATCTGCTGTAGCTGGGGTTCACCGTCTCTGCGGTGCTGTCCTGCTGGGGATATGCCGTCTGGGGGCGGAAACCCTTCGTCAGACTCTGCGGGTGTTCTGGGGAAACATTACTTTGGGAAACATTACTGTGTGGTCTACCTCGCCGTGGGGCCTCTGCCAACAGCACTTCCTCCTCTGTCACCACAAAAGCGAGTTTAAGTCTGTCTATGCCAATTTTCTCTTTCCTACCCCCCAAATCTAGCAAAAACTGCTTGTCCCCTGTTTCTAGCACTCTGAATGGTCCGTCATAAGGCGGTCACAGCGGGGTTCAATGCGCATCGTGTCTAACAAAAACAAACTCTGCGTTCTTCAAAGTTTTAGGCACAAAAACGCGCGGAAAACTGTGGTGTGCGGGGCCGGGCAGCGTGCTTGATTCTATGTTACTCTGCAACAGCTGAGACGGGGAGGCGTTTGGCGCAGGGTTATCTGGGAGGAACTCCCCAGGCAGCCGGAGTGGCTGCGCAAACACGAGCTCCCCTGGGGAAGCTTCTAGATCCTCTTTAGGTGCAGAACGCAACCCCAATAACACCCATGGTAACTTGTCAACCCAATTTGTATCCGTCAGTGACGCTCTGAGAGCCGCTTTCAATGACCTATGAAAACGTTCACATAACCCGTTAGCCTGCGGATTGTACGCGGTTGTGCGGTGAATTGTGACACCCAGGCTGCGGGCCATTGTCGACCAAAGCTCAGAAACAAATTGAGAGCCTCTGTTGGACGTAATGTCCGACGGAACGCCGAAGCGCGCCACCCAAGCTGTTAAAAACGTGCGCGCCACTTCCTTGGCCATGGTTGATGCCAGCCGGACCACGTCAGGCCAGCGCGTGGTGCGGTCCACCATTGTCAGAAGATGTGTGCACCCCTGTGACAGTGGGAGGGGTCCAACGAGGTCCACATGAACGTGATCGAACCTCCTGGTCGGAATGTGAAACGGTTCCAAAGGAGCTCTCGTGTGCCTGTGTACTTTGGCTCGTTGACACATCGTGCAGGCTGTTGCCCACTCTTTGACCTGTTTGCGGAGGCTCGGCCAAACAAATTTCTCTCCCACCATTTTGACCGACGCGCGCACTCAAGGGTGCGCCGAAGAATGAACCAAGTCAAAAACGCAGCGGCGCCACGTGGCTGGTACTACTGGACGCGGCCGTCCAGTGGAGACATCGCAGATTGGGGGGGCATACCGTCTTGCAGCACCCTGCTCTCCAGCCTTAACCCTGTTGGTCCAGACTGGAGCGCGCGCATGTCCGCGTCATTAACCTGCTCTGCGGCCATGGCTGCATAATCTAACCCTACGCTGACTGGGGCCGCCACAGCGCGCGAGAGGCAATCTGCCACTACATTGAGTTTGCCCGCCACATGCTGAATATCAGTGGTAAACTCTGATATCGCGGCCAGCTGTCTCTGCTTCCGGCCTGACCACGGTTCCGAGACTTTCGCCATTGCGAATGTTAGTGGTTTGTGATCAACGAACGCGGTGAAAGCGCGTCCTTCCAGCCAGAACTGAAAGTGGCGGATGGCCAAATGGAGAGCGAGCAGCTCCCTGTCGAACGCGCTGTATTTACGTTCGCTATCGCGCAAGGTCCTGCTGAAAAATGCGAGGGGTTGCCAAACCCCGGCTACATGTTGCTTCACGACCGCCCCTATGGCCACATCTGACGCGTCAGTGGTGAGCGCTATGCGGGCCGTTGGGTCTGGGTGTGCCAACAACGCAGCCTTTGCCAAGGCTGCTTTCACCTCCGAGAACGCTTGGTCCCGCTCCAGGGACCACTTGATTTTATCCGCGGGTTTCTTTTTTTTGAGCGCGGCATACAGCGGCTGCATGAGCTGCGCCGCGCGGGGGAGAAAACGGTTATAAAAATTCACCATTCCCAAAAACTCCTGCAACGCCCTGACTGTCTGCGGCCGGGGAAAATCTGCCACAGCGCACACTTTGTCAGGCAGCGGAACTGCTCCTTCGGGGGAGACGCGGTGTCCTAAAAAATCGATCTGCACCACCCTGAACTGACACTTTGCTGGGTTGATTATTAACCCGTGATCTCCCAACCTTCGGAAAACTGTGGCCAGGTGTTTTTTGTGTTCGTCTTCGGACGCGCTGGCTACTAAAATATCATCCAGGTAG
This sequence comes from Pholidichthys leucotaenia, assembly GCA_020510985.1. NCBI lineage: Eukaryota > Metazoa > Chordata > Actinopteri > Cichliformes > Pholidichthyidae > Pholidichthys > Pholidichthys leucotaenia. Next base: position 419,201,007 of record CM035843.1, read on the forward strand.
ACGAACACGAAAGGGAGATCGCGAAGCACTGCATCCATCATGCGTTGGAACGTCTGAGCAGCCCCTTTAAGTCCGAATGGCATGCGTAAAAACTCGAATAAACCAAACGGAGTTATTACCGCTGTTTTGGGTATGTCCTCAGCGCGCACTGGGACTTGGTGGTAACCGCGGACCAAGTCTATTTTAGAAAAAATGCGCGCCCCTGCCAAATGAACCGAGAAATCTTGGATATGTGGGATTGGGTAGCGGTCATGCGCTGTAGCATTGTTTAACCTGCGGAAATCCCCGCAAGGGCGCCATGATCCGTCAGCTTTCGGGACCATATGTAGGGGGGAAGCCCACGGGCTGTTTGAACGTCGGATAATGCCCAACCTCTCCAGGTTGGCGAACTCCTCGCGCGCTATGGCCAGCTTAACTGCGTCCAAGCGCCAAGCTTTTGCAAAAACGGGCGGTCCGGTAGTGGTAATAAAATGCTTCACCCCGTGCTTAGCGACTATTGCCGAAAATGTGGGGACCGTGAGTGCTGGGAACTGAGTGAGCAGTGTGTGGAACTTACCGCCTGCTGTTGTGACGTTGGCTTGTGCTGTAGGCGGGGCCACTCGCGCTGCACAGGGGACAGAATCAAAAGAAAATGCATTAACCAGGCGCCTGTTAGCGAGATCAACCAACAACCCATGTGAGCACAAAAATCAGCCCCCAGCATATTGAAATTTACTGTTGCTACAACAAAAGTCCACTCATATGCACGGCCGTGTAGAGACAGAAGCAGAGTCTTCTCACCAAAGGTCTTAATCTCCGAGCCGTTCGCCGCTGTCACCCGGGGACCTCCGGAACCCGCCAGTCTGTCCGTGTAGGAAGGAGTGATGAAACTCAACTGGGAGCCTGTGTCGACGAGGAACTGCCTCCCGGAGCGTGCGTCCGACAAGTAGAGCAGCTTGTTCTCTTCCCAGAGGGCCGCGGCTGCTACCGACCCCCGGTCTTGCCGTTTCCCGAACACCCAAACTGGCACGGCGGTACACACTTGCGTGCCCTCTCTGCGAAGCGGCGATGGTAGAAACAAAAGATGTCCGGTCCACGCTCCCTGGCCCTTGCCGCCGCCGTCGTCGGTGAGTCTGGCACCGCTGTCTCTGGCCTCCTGTCGTCTGCGGTCATCGTGCCGAGTTCCGTTGCAGCGGCCGTGGCTGCACGCCGCTTGGTGGCGTTGACAATCCGCTGAGCTTCTCGGCCCAGTGCACGGTAGTCCCGTAGGGCCAACAGAGCTGCTCTCGCTGCTGACGGTAGAGTCCTGAGGAAGAGGTGGGTGAAAATGAAGTGATCATCGTCAGAGTCTTTCAACCTCAACAACTTCTCCATCAGGCTCGCGGGCATGTCGTTTTCCCCCTCCGTCAGCGCCAGGAGCCTCTCTGCTCGCTCCTCCGCCGAGGGGGTGAATTGCTGGATGAGTGCAGCCTTCAACACGCCGTATTTGTCGCTCTCCGGTGGCTGGTCAATCAGGCTCTCCACATGCTGGGCCGTGTTGTTGTCCAGCTTTGCGACTACGTGGTAGAATTTCATGACATCTACCGATATCCCCCGGAGGTTGAACTGTGCCTCAACTGCGTTGAACCAGGAGCGCGGATTGTTCTGCCAGAAGTCCGGTAGTTGGACTGTAGTGGCGTTCGCTTGGCTGGGGGCTCCTGACGCGGCTGGCCCGGGGGAATTTCTTTCTTCCATGATACGTCTCAGGGTCACCAGTGTGGAAGATGTGAAAATGACGAGGCAGCGTTCTTTCTCAGAGTCAGCTTTATTCACATCTCCATCATTTCAACAGCAGAAAAAAGAGAGGAATTAAAACAGTAACTCTCGTCCTTAAATATCAGGGACTTCACACCTCATAGATCACATATCCCACAGACCACCTTGCATAATAAAGACAGCCACAATGCATTTCACCACCTGGCATAATAAAGACAGTCACAATGCATTTCCCTCCATGATATCACTTCCACTGTCTCCCACGCATCCTTTAATCGACCCCCCACAGTCTCCAGCCTTGCATAACAAGGCTAAGCTTCCTGCCTTTGTTCTGACCTGAAATGCGAGTTACAGAACCGGTCCAACAGGTCCATTGAGTGTTCACCACAAGATAACTTTATGTACAACATAGGCTACTACTAGGTTAAATAGATGATGATCCTTATGAGTCAATGGATAGTACTGTCTGTACAGAGAAGGTTTATAAGGCACAGGGTGAAACTCAAAGTACCATTTATACTGTAAGGTGCAGCATGACAGTGTTGTTATGCCCAAATTCAACATCAGAGTGAGTTATTGTACAGTAAAATGGCATGTGACAGAAAAGATTTCCTTTACCTAACCGTTCAGCAGTGAAGCTGTAGCAGTCTGCTGGAGAAAGTGCTGTCTGTCCAGTGTGTAGTGGATGGGGTGTCTCTGATGGATCACAGATTGTTCAGTGTCCTCCTCTCCACCACAGATTCAAAGGTCTCCAGCCTGAGACCAATTACAGAGCCAGCCTTCTTGATAATCTTGTCAAGTCTATTGGTGTCGCTGGCTCTGATACTGCTACCCCATCAGACAGCAGCAAAGAAGATGGCCCTGGTAACAACGGCCTGGTAGAAAAGCTTCAACATTTTCAAATCAAATCAAATCAAATCAAATCAAACTTTATTGTCACATTGCTGTACATACAACTGTAGTGCAGGCAAGATGAAATTGCGTTTCTCTCGGCATCCATATAAAGAGAAGCAGCATGATTTAAGACACACTCACACATAGCTTCACTCCCCCCCCCATCCATTCACACATCCCTGAGACATACTTGGGAAAAACCTAACTAACTATAATATACAAATAATATACAAAATGTCCGTAGGTGCAGTAGTGTGTATGAGAGATTCCGGGTCAACTGTTCAGCATCCTGACAGCCTGTGGAAGGAAGCTGTTGATCAGTCTGGTGGTTCTGCCTCTGACGCTCCGGAATCGTTTACCAGATGGAAGAAGTTCAAAGTGTTTATGCAGAGGGTGAGAAGGGTCCTTGACAATGTTCAGTGCCCTGCTCCTACAACGGTTCTGAAAAAGTTCTTGAACAGAGGGGAGGGAGATTCCAATTACCCTCTCAGCCCCCTTGACTATCCTCTGCAGGGCTTTTTTGTCTGACATACTGCAGCTGGAGTACCATGTAGCAATGCAGCACGTCAGAACACTCTCCACCACACCTCTGTAGAAGGTCCTGAGGATGCAGATGGGGAGAGAGGCCTGTTTGAGTTTCCTCAAGAAGTGCAGTCTCTGCTGGGCCCGCTTCCTGATCCCCAAGGAATTCTTGCTCCAGGTCAGGTCCTGCAAGATCTGCACTCCGAGGAACTTGATGTTCTCCACTCTCTCCACTAAATGGCCGCTGATGCTGAGGGGGACGTGCTCAGGCTGTGACTGCCGGAAGTCGATAATCATCTCCTTCGTTTTGTCCACGTTGAGCACCAGATTGTTCTCCCTGCACCAGCCCTCCAGGTCTCTCACTTCTTCCCTGTACATTGATTCCTCATCCCTCTGAATAAGTCCCACCACCGTGGTGTCGTCTGCAAACTTAATAATCTGGTTCCCCTCGTGTCTGGATACACAGTCATGTGTTAGAAGTGTAAACAACAGTGGACTGAGTACACAGCCTTGAGGGGATCCGGTGCTCAGCGTGACAGAGTTGGAGATGTTGTTTCCAACCCGGACAGACTGAGGTCTCTCAGTCAGTGAATCCATGATCCAGAGACATGTAGCGGTGTTCAGACCGAGAAGGAATAATTTCTCCATCAGTCTCTGGGGAATAATGGTGTTGAATGCTGAACTGAAATCAATGTACAGGAGTCTGGCGTAGGTGTCTTTCTGGTCCAGGTGGGAAGGATCTCAGCTTCCTCAGAAAGTAGAGTCTTCTTCTCGGTGTTGGATTTCCAGTCCACTCCGCTGCTGATCGGGACACCCAAGTATTTGTAGTCCTCCACTACCCCCACAACCTCCACCCTAATCCACAATGGCTGTCAATCACCATCTCTCTGGTCTTGCTGACGTTCAGTCTCAAGTAATTCTGCTTGGTCCAGTCCAAAAAGCTGTCTACAAGTGCCCTGTACTCCCCCTCCGCTTCCCTTCTTATACACCCAACAACAACCGAGTCATAAGAGAATTTCTGCAGGTGACATGACTCGGTGTTGTACTGAAAGTTGGTCGTGTATAAGGTGAAGAGAAAAGGAGAAAGCATAGTCCCCTGTGGAGCTCCCGTACCACTAACCACCATATCAGACAAAACACTGCCCAGCTGGAAAAACTGTGGCCTGCCTGTCAGGTAGTCGGTAATCCAGGAGATCACAGAGCTGTCAACCCCCATCACCTGCAGCTTCTCACCCAGCAGCAGTGGCTGAACGGTGTTAAATGCACTAGAGAAATCAAAGAATGTGATTCTCACAGTGTCTCCTCCTCCATCCAGGTGCAAGTGAACTCGTTGCAGCAGGTAGATGATGGAGTCTTCAAATCTTAAATGGGGCTGATATGCAAACTGCAGAGAGTCCAGCCACGTCTTCACCTGCGGCCTCAGGTGTGCTAAGACCAGTCTCTCCAGGACCTTCATCACATGTGATGTGAGGGCAACTGGTCGATAGTCATTCAGGTCCAATGGCGACGACTTCTTGGAGACAGGAACCAGGCAAGATGTCTTTCACAGCACTGGTACTCTCTCCAGACTCAGGCTGAGGTTGTACAGGTGTTTCAGTACCGGAGCGAGCTGGTTGGCACAAGTCCTCAGGATCCAGGTGGAGATGCTATCAGGGCCCACAGCCTTCTGCTGGTGAGGTCTCTCCAGCTGTTCCCTCACCTGTCCTGTAGTCACAGTGATGTGGGGGTCTCACTGGACAAAGAAGGCTGCTGATGCACTACAGGACTGCTTCAAGACAACGGACTGGGATGCACTCTGTAAGAACTCCTCAGGTGTTCTTAATAGGTGCTATCTATTCTTTGGTGCAGTCATCACTTCTATGATGTCACCAGTCCACACAAGGTCATACGAGCACTGCACTAGTACATCATAATTTGACAAAGCCAACCCACCACCGTGCTTGAGACCTGCCCACTGCTCTATTGGCCGACCTAGCTGTTTGTCATGTAGATGGAAGGGGTGCTACAGGTAGCCTATTATCCCCCCAGCTAACACTAGCACCAGGACACTCACACCAAGCCCAACTTATATTATTTTCCTCAGCTCTTAGTCACCGTATTAGTCATCCCTGTTACCATCTGGTTTACCAGTCCACAGTCGACAATATGCCTCAAGTCACTCCGACTCATCTCCCAATAATTTTGCTGTGATTCCACAGCAAACCGCCAGCACCAGTGTGCCAGTCATCACATCCAACCTGGCCTGGGACCCGAGGCTGCTGGCCTTCATGGCCAGCTCCCCCACCATCCTCCGGGGCTCCGCGCAACTCCGTTCCACTCTTGCGGGCAGTGTAGGAGAGCCGCTTTGTAACGGGGAATGCAGATCCTGTGACTCAGCAGCTCAGCTCGGCCAACAGCTTCAGGTCCCGGGCCAGGTCGGTTGCGGCAATTGGAGGGCCACCCACTGCACGGTGCTAGCAATCTGTGCTGGAATCACAGCAAAATTATTGGGCGATGGGCAGCAGTGATACACCGTCGACTGTGGATTAGTGAACCAGCGCTTCTCATTCAAGCTAGAAGAACGCTAAAAGCTAGAGGCTAGAAGCTAGTCGGCTAATGGCTAACTGATGTAAGAGGGAGGGCAGAGCTGAATAGGTGAAGGATGTTTCTTAAAATCTTTAAATCAGAGCGTTTCAAGAAAGCCAGGAAAAATACAAACCAAATTTGCATCAATAATTAAGAAATTAAAGAAAATGTGAACAAAATATGTCACAAACACTTCATTAAGATATGTGTGAGCTGTTAAAATGTGGAAAAAGTGCAGTCAGTGACCCCTTTAATGCAGAAAATTCAAAGTTATTGCAAGCAAAAAAAAAAAGCTTGCAAAACAAAACACTCCACTCGTCTTTGCAGATTAGAGCTCCAGCATGGTCAGGTGCAACATGTTTGTTTAACAGAATCATTAACTGAGGGCTTTTCTAACAGACTGCATTAGTTTGAATAAATTTGCTTAATTAACATTAATCTAAGGTGGATGAATTTCCTGAGAAACTATATTTGAAAAATAACCCTATTCTTTGGGGTAATTCTGTTCAACTTGAAAAATGAAACAATAAAATTAAAGCCTAATACTTTACTTTCCTCTGTTTCAGTTCACATTCTCCTGAGGTTAAAATCACTTTTCAATGAAATTAAATGGCTCAAATAGTGGTCTGGGTACCCACAGATTTGAATAGGTTGTCCGTAAAGCTGTGGTCACAAATACCCTTACGAACGGCTGCGAAGACGTATGGATTATTTTTAGACCAAAATGGTTGGGGGCTGTGGATGAACCCATTACATTTTGTAGGTGATTGATAAGCGTGTACCCCCGCTGAGGCCCTATCAAGGACACAGGGACGGCAATATGGACGGACAAAGGGAAGAACAGGTGGAAAAAGGGATTAACAGACAGACATAGTTAAATTAGGGTTTTGGTTTTTTTTTTTGGACATATTTTAAATCTGTGAGCATTTTCAGAGTTAAATTGTTCCAAATTTATGCCTTACCTCTTATAAAACAGTTATAGATGATCACCCTTTCTGGCTTCTGCAATCTACATGTAAATATTGACCACTTTCATCCAACACCTCACTGTGCGTGTTCTCTCTTTCACAGTTATATTTAGATACTTCAAAAAAAACCCATATCTGACTGGATAAAGGTCCTCATCACTGACTCCATGCCCGCTCAGTCACAACATGACTCTCCAGACTTTCTTTTGTCTTCTGAGCTGCAATCATTTCAACCCTTTGTTCTTATCAGACCGTTAAATGTCCCTTCTCATGTCCAGAGCAGGCCAGCTGATGAGACAGCGGTCCCACCCACAGCGAAGACAGTGACTCAGTGCTCTCATACCCTAACATGGATGGAGGTTGTTTGTGTTATGACCATAACCAGTCCCAGTAACGAGGCCGGAGGTGCAATAGAACGTGACTTTATTTAGTGACTCACAGTATGACAAGGCGCTCCTGTACAGGCAGAGGCAAAGGTCAAGCGAGACTGTGCCTCTTCTGTATCAGCCCTTTATACTCAGGGTCGTGGCGGAACTGGAAAGGTGGAGCCACCACCCACATCACACAATAAGATAAGCCTTTATTAGTCCCACAATGGGGAAATTCCAGTACAGAGTAATAATACGTCTTTTAATATATAACATTCTCCTCCCTTTAAAAAAGTCCAAAACACATGCACACTAATTAGACCCTCCCAAATTTAGTCCCAGAGTCACACTCTAATGATGAACAGATAAAGCAGGCCTATCCATGCACACAAACAACTGAAACTAGAGGGGGACAGGTGGACTACCGTCCCACCTCCACACGGCTAGATGGATTATTCTGCCGTCTTTGATAATATAGAGTCCATAAAATAAAATACTGCCGTGTTCCTATTATAACAGAAAATAACACCCATAACATATATACATATAGGCAAAACCTTGATCTAATAAACAATCAGTTAACATGCACATTCATGCCCTGTTACCACCAGTCCACCAGTCCCAATAATACCATCCCAACTCGGGCAAACCCCACAGTAACATACACCCCAAACATGGTGACACACACATTACTTGAGGTTTTTTTTTTTTTTAAACATGGGCACTTGATGTAGCAGTTCCATAGGAGAAACATATTAACTATGTAGCCTGGGCAATTACACTACCGTTCAAAAGTTTGGGGTCACCCAGACAATTATTTTGTGTTTTCCATGAAAAGTCACACTTATTTACCACCATGAGTTGTAAAATGAATAGAAAATATAGTCAAGACATTGACAATGTTAGAAATAATGATTTGTATTTGAAATAATAATTTTTTCCTTCAAACTTTGCTTTCGTCAAAGAATCCTCCATTTGCAGCAATTACAGCATTGCAGACCTAACATAATTGCACAAGGGTTTTCTAATCATCCATTAGCCTTCTGACGCAATGAGCAAACACATTGTACCATTAGAACACTGGAGTGATAGTTGCTGGAAATGGGCCTCTATACACCTATGTAGATATTGCACCAAAAACCAGACATTTGCAGCTAGAATAGTCATTTACCACATTAGCAATGTATAGAGTGTATTTCTGATTAGTTTAAAGTTATCTTCATTTAAAAAAAGTGCTTTTCTTTCAAAAATAAGGAAATTTCTAAGTGACCCCAAACTTTTGAACGGTAGTGTACATATGTACACATAAATATATAAATATATACACACAGTGCGGAGCATTGTAGCTAGATGGAATAAACAGCATAACCGTCTTTTTAGTTACCCTACATGGTATGAATATGTACCCATACATATTGTCACCTTCCATAGCGACTGATATTGTCCTAGTTGTATACTGGAGGGGACCATTTGTGTAGGTCTGGTGCGTCTTTTGCATTCAATACTATTAGGTCGTCACGTTTTTTTGCTATCTTTGTGAGCAGCCCTGCTTAGGTTATACAGTCTGACAGCCATGAGTAGGAAGGACCTGCAAAACCTCTCGGTCGCACACCTAGGATGATGTAGTCTGCTGCTAAATGAGCTCCTCAGTGCGTTCAGTATGTCCTGCATAGGGTGGGACTCGGACTCCAGCAGAGATGACAGTTTAGCCACCATCCTTCTCTCTCCCATCTCCTCCACTGGGTCAAGGTGTTTCCCCAGGACAGAGCTAGCTTTCTTGATTAGTTTGTTCAGTCTCTTCCTATCGGCTGCTGTAACGCTACTGCCCCAGCAGACCACTCCAAAAGTGATGGCTGATGCCACCACCATGTCGTAGAATGTCTTCAAGAGCACCCCTTGTACACCAAAAGACCTGATCCTCCTCAGTAGGAACAGCCTGCGCTGTCCCTTCTTGTAGAGTGCGTCAGTATTGTGTGACCAGTCTAGTTTAGTTCAGATGAACACCCAGGTACTTGTAGGATGTCACCATCTCAATGTCTGTTCCCTGTATGTTTACTGGTGCTGTGAGGGGTTGTCCTTGTCTGCGGCAGTCCACCACCAGCTCCTTAGTTTTCCTCGCATTGATCTGGAGGCAGTTCCGATGGCACCAGTCCACGAAGTCCTGGATAAGTCCTCTGTACTCAGCTTCATCTCCATTGGAGATGAGGCCGACGATTGCAGAGTCGTCAGAGAACTTCTGTAGATGACAGTTAAAAATATATATCAAAAACTAATAAACCAATAAATGAAAATTTTCAAGTCCTTCACTGTCCAACAGCCACACAATTCAGTAAAGGTTACTTTCTATTGTAAACATTCAACTGAGCAGAGGAGGTAAGGTACGCTAATCACTGTGAATTTTGTTAATCCAGCAAATGTCTGTGTGATCCGTGACGACTACATCTGACATGGAGCTGAGAGCTGCAGAGATCAGGGGACCAGTCTAGTGTGTTCAACAGAGACCAGGGGACCAGTCTGGATGTGAATGGTGTCCACATCCACTGATTCTGAGATGGTAGCGCCTTCTCGTTTCTTCTTTAAGACCTACATTGATGTTTTACATGTTTACAATTTAAATCCATAAAAAAGTCTTAATTTAACTGTTAACCTTTTTAATAACCAGTCATTCACATGTTTCCACAACTGTGAGGTGCACCTCAGTTCATGCATTCTTTATGCATTTATTTATGACAAGACATAATCTGGTATTTCCAAAAAATGTGTTTTTTAATTATTAAATAGAAGGTTTATCTCAAGTACTTTATCTGTATTCACTTCTTTATAACCATTAATATTTACTGCAGGTTTGGGTAGAATACAAGTTACATTTACTCAGAACAGTCAGACATTGGCAGTGATGCAGAAACATGGTGTCAGAAAAGGTTCTTGTGCTTCTAGATATTTTGACAGAACAGTACTTAGATGAGTAACTTTACTGCAGGATACTTTCTACTCAAGTACGTGTGAGGATAAAACTACTTTTACTCAAGTACCTTTGGTCAGTCACTAAATTTTAATTCCACTGATTTGAAAACTGATCAGAAATATGCCTGTTTAAAATGATTGATTAGTCTCACTAGAAATGACTGCAACTGTGGTCATTTTAGTACATTTATCATCTGATTTAGCTGAGATGGGGGTTGATATTATTGTTCTTCTATTCCAGCTACAAAGAACAAGGAATTTAAACAAGTTAGATTTAAAAAATTACAAATTTATGTGAAAAATTTATATGTAAAATGTTACACATTCGTGTTTTTAAAAAATCATATAAAACAGTCACAAATTTGACAAAAAAGTGATACATTTAAAAGAAAAATGTTTGAAATGTAGACCTGCTAATTTTTTAAGAAGTCGAAAATGTATGTTACAAAAATCTGATTTTTGTGGAAAAACTCAGATTTATAGGATCAAAGTTGTAGATTCAAAAAAGACAAATTATATGAAAAAACTCACAAATTTAGGAGAAAAAGTTTGCAAATTTAGAACCGTCATTACTACTGCAGTAACTTTTTTATTGAATACTTTCATCTTCACCTTTTCTGGTGAGAACTCTGATACCTGAACAATTCCAATAACAGTAATATTACCTGAGAACAATTTCTGGCTTCTCTGCCCACCTCTGGTTTTAAACAAAGATGTAGATAGAAAATTTAAAAATGAATAAGAAAATGTATTTTGCTGTCCTGTTAAATTTTCTTAAAACAGTTAAAACAGGGAGAAGAGTGCACGGTGGTGGTGATGACAGTGTGAGTCCTGGTCGCTCCTGGTTGCTGTGAAACCTCCTGAACACAAACACAAGTGAAACACAAGTGATTTTAGGTCACAGCATGGACTCTTTCCTGTACTGTAACTTTAACATTTAAGACAATGAATTTCCCCTGTGATGGTTGGGGTCATGAACTGGTTCTCATCAGTCTGGAACAAGTGGTCCACACTGTCTTCAGCTTCCACATTATGAAGATCTTTTATCAGACACACAGAGAAATAGACCGTTAGACCATAGTACACTATGAAGTTTATTACTTTGCATGTTAAAATTTGTGAAGAGACTATAATAAATAAAGCTGTTTACTGTGCAGACAGATAGATGGTAGTCATATAAAAATGATCATTTGTATATTAAAATAGTTTTATGGAAGAAAAATCTTAAAGCTGTAACACTTGGATGAAAAGACAAAAACATTACTTTCTAAAGTGGGGCATGTCCCATCAGCCTCCTCCTCCGCTGCTGCTGCTTCTCCCTCTTCCTCAGCGATTCCTCCCTCTGCTGAGGGATGGATTGCCTCCATCCTGGCTCCACCCGTCACCACGTCTGCTGGGGCGGCTCTTCTACCTTCCTCAGAGGGATCTGCAATCATGACAGACACGGAGAGGACGGACTCTACACCTGCTGCAGCAGGAAACATTATGCCCCAGGAACACAGGCAAGTGTCTTTTTATTCTCATTTACCAACACAAAAATTATCTTGCCTGATTCCTGGTGGCGAGGCTCAGTTTACGCAGTTTCCTGAGCGCTCACCGCTTGATGCAACTAAAGACCTTTCACCTGCTCTCTCCGTGTCTCCTCCTCTGCCCCTTGAGTATCCCCTGGCTGCTGGATTGAGCCGCTGGACGATGGAGGAGCCTGTGGCCATGGAGGACCTGGTTCCAGCCCTGCAGCCAATCTTTAGACGGAGGGAGAGTGCTGCCTGTGATTCAGAGCCTGCACTGACGACTGATCGTCCCCGGGCTTCAACAGTGCAGGATTCAGCGCCAGCAGAAAACTGACCTCCTGTTTCCACATTGGGTGAGCCACCTGTGTGAGCCACTTCTTTGGGGGGCCTTGGGACTGCATCCACCACCGTGCCTGCTGTAGGGACCGCTGCAGGAGGGCCAACGTCAGACCTTCAGAGGACTGGGCCCGAGACGTCGCCACCTGGATTGATGGAGTCCTGGACGGCAGTGGAGCTTGAGCTCTGGCAAGTGCTCTCGTTTGTTTTTATTGTTTCTTTGTTGGAAAGATCTTGTCTGGCTCTTGGTGGGGAGAGCCAAGTGCAGTCATCAGCTGCACCTGTGCTGACCTCGCCAGGCTCCACTGCCGCCGGTGACCCTGACCCTGTGTCTCTGTTCCCTTTTCAATATATATTTTATTCAGTTTTTTTGAAAATAAGACAGAACAAAAAAAAAACACTGCCAGTGCTCAAGAAAATACACAATGAAATAAGTGATTGTTACACAAAGCCCATATAACTACAAAAGTGTAAGCAGTCCATGCTAAGCAAGTTTCATGATACAATCCTTTCATGTTACAGGCTGAGTCTTCTTTTTCTTAATGTGATCCATAAATGGTCCCCAAATTTTAGTAAACATATCTTGAGTATTAGACAAATGATATCGAATCTCTTCAAGGTACAAGCAGGATGCCAAATCATTAAGCCAGTTAATATAACTGGGCGGCGTATTGGCCTTCCATTCTTTCAGAATGACCCTCTTCGCAACAATCATGCCAAACCTAATAGCATGCTGAAGTGACTGTGAGCAGAGCAAAGTTTGATCTGAACAACCAAGTATTACTGTTAAGACATCAGGTATTATGACTTTTTTATATATGACACTGTACAAATTAAAAATCTGAGACCAAAAATTTTTAAGCGAGGGGCAGGAGAAAAATAAATGACATAAAGTACCATCACTTATTTTACACTTGTCACATAGTGGTGAAATGGTCGGAAAAAGTCTATTAAGGCGAGTCTTAGAGTAATGTAATCGATGTATTACTTTAAATTGTATTAGCTGAAGTCTGGCATTTACTGAACATGAATAAATACCAACTAAGGCTCTTTCCCATAGATCATTTGAGATCTCTATACCTGCATCCCTCGTCCATGCCTCCTTGACATGGGTCGAAGACGTTGGCCAAGAGAAAAGATTAACGAATTCTGAAACTAAATGCTTGGAGGTTGGGTGTTTTCTCAAAACCTCATAGAAATCATGTTGTACAGGAAGTTTGACAAAATGGGTTAAAGACTGTTGTACAAAATGTCTAATCTGCAGGTACCTGAAAAAATGATCAGGTGGGAGATTGAACTTCATTTGTAATTGTGTAAAAGATGCAAAGTCCTTATTGATATACAGGTCCTTTATTAAAAGAATACCTTTATTTGACCATTGCCTGAACACAGGATCTGATAAAGCTGGTTTGAAGGCAGGGTTTTGGCATATAGGTGCATATATAGAAAGGTCAGGAAGATGCAATATCTTCTTAATTTGTTTCAAAATTCTGAAGGAATTGTACAGCACAAAGTCATGTCTGAACACATTCAGAGGGACGTTGACCTTGCTAAATAATAAAGCAGATAAAGATGTACCAATGAGGGATTGACAGTTATGAGATTCAAGTGCAGGCCAACACGGTATTTGATCCACATTATGATTATCTTGGGACCAGAAGACCAAGGCCCTAGCGTTGCAGGCCCAATAATAATGTCTCATAATAGGCAACCCAAGACCACCCTCGACCGAGGGTTTTTGGAGATGTAATTTAGAGACACGGGGGGTTTTGCCAGCCCAAATAAAGGAGATAATAATGGAATCAACTAATTTAAAAAAAGATGCTGTAAGAAAAATTGGCAGATTCTGAAATAAATATATAAATTTAGGAAGTACAATCATTTTGACAATATTTACTCGTCCAATTAGAGAAATTGGTAGTAATTTCCATTTCTCAATCATGCCCCTAATCTTATTTAATAGTTCTGTAAAATTCAATTTGAAAATAAGTTTGGGATTCCTAGGGATGGTGATTCCTAAATATTCAAAGTGCTCATTTGATATTTTAAAAGGTAACGTGTTGAGAAATGTTTTATCTAGACCATCTGAAAGAGGCATGAGAACACTTTTCTCCCAGTTAATGGTAAAACCAGAGAACTGACCAAATTCCCTAATGATCTCGAGAAGAGGTGGAAGAGACTGTTTAATGTCAGACAGTGTCAAAATGACATCATCAGCGTACAAGCCAATAGTGCATTCAGATGCGCTATATCTAAACCCAACTATTTCAGGCTCCATCCTGATGGCAACAGCAAGTGGTTCAAGCGCCAGAGCAAAAAACATTGGCGATAGACAACAGCCCTGCCTGGTCCCACGATGTAATAAAAATGGGGCAGATTTATTGTTGTTAGTAAGTACATATGATCTAGGATGTGCATAAAGCATTTTTGCGATAGCTATAAATCTGTCACCAAAGCCAAATCTTTTAAGAGTAATAAACATATACTCCCACTCAATTTGATCGAAGGCCTGCTGTGCATCCAAGGAGACAACAACAGAATATGGTGGGTTGTTAGAATACATGACGTTCAGAAGTCTACGAGTATTCGAAAATGCAAACCTTTCGGGGATAAACCTGGTTTGGTCACTATGAATTAAGGAACCAATGTGTTCGTTCAAGCGGTTTGCCAAAACTTTTGCAACAATTTTCTGGTCACTATTTAAAAGGCTGAGAGGGCGATAAGAAGCTAGATTTGTTTCATCTTTACCCTTCTTCAACAGTAGACAAATGTTCGCATCGTATAATGTCTCTGGGAATGATCCTTCCTTCACGGAAGAGTTTATCATACGAAGCAACAATGGAGCAAGCTTATCAATGTGAATTTTATAAAATTCAATGCCAAATCCGTCAGGGCCACAAGCCTTACCATTTGGAAATGAACGGATGGCAGCTTTGATCTCCTCTAATGTGAAGTCAGCATCCAACTGTTGTTTGGCATTTTCACTCAATGTGGGCATATCCAATCTATTTAAGAACCCCCATATATCTTCCTTTGATGACGATGATTTAGAGGTATATAAGTTTTTATAATATTCATAAAAAGTGTTATTTATCTGTAAAGGGTCAGTTATTAGTTCTCCATTAGATACAATTTTATAAATTGCCCGTTCAGCTTGAACATCTCTCAGCTGCCTAGCGAGTACGCTGTGTGCTTTATCACCAAGCTCAAATTGCTTTTGTTTAAGCTTTCGTATATAATTACAAACATGCTCACCAAGAATGCGGCTGTATTCAAGTCTTGCAGATGCAATATTCTTTAGTATTTCATCTGATTTTGAGATACGAAATGATTCCTCCAACAAAGGGAGTTGGGCCTGTATTTCAGACATACGCTTCTGTTTAACCTTTTTATTATAAGACTGGTACGAGATAATATCACCCCTAATAACAGATTTAAATGTTTCCCACAGTGTGGAATCAGATACCTCACCATTATCATTAAAGTGTAAGAAATCTGTAATTTTGTTTGAGATGCTTTCACAAAAAGCTTTATTTGAATTTAATGCCGGATTGTATTTCCAATTATATGAGTGCACAAGCATGTTGAAGTTTATTTTAACAGACACAGGGGCATGATCAGAAATTAAAATATTGTTATAATCTGAACTAACAACATTGGTAATTAAATTGGAATCAACGAGAAAATAATCAATCCTAGTAAAACTACCATGTACCTGGGAGAAAAAGGAGTACTGTCTGTCCAAGGGATGTTGATGCCTCCAAATATCCACTAAATTTAGCGATTTAATAAGATTATTTAGGACTGGCACAGATTTTAACATGGGAGCAGTTGTAATGGAAGATCTATCAAGATGAGGGTCTAGGAAACAATTAAAATCACCTCCTATAATAATGTTACAGTTATTCTGTTCTGCAACAAGACAAAAAATTTTACAGAAGAAATCCAGACTATCAAAATTTGGAGCATATACATTTAAAAGGGCCAATGGCATAGAGTTTATGGTACCTATTACAAGCACAAATCTCCCACCTGGATCGGTCACCATAGACTTGAATACAAAAGGTATAGTTCTGCGCACTAAGATGGCCACTCCTCTGGCCTTTGAGGAAAAGGTAGATTGATAGACCTGGGATATCCATAAGGCTCTCAACCGTCTCTGTTCTGTGGGGGGAATATGGGTTTCCTGTAAGAAGATTATATCAGAGGACAATGATTTCAGATGTGAAAATACTTTTACTCTTTTGAGAGCTTTCCCCAAACCCCTACAGTTCCATGATGTGAACTTGAGATGACTCACACCTGATCCAGAGGAACCAGCTTGCATTCAAAAAAAAAAATAATTAAATTTTAAAAAAATATATGGGCTTAGGCAGTAAATGGCTACACTGGCAGGCAAAACAAACCAAACAAAGAACAAATTAAAAAAGAAAAACATATTATAAAAACCCATTCCCTTAACGCCGCAAAAAACAGGAACAATGCGGCAAAACCCACTAATACTTGGGAGACTGCTGGGTAACGGACACAGTTTTGCGTTTCAGCAAACCACCAATGGAGCCGCGCAGTCTTCTAATGTAAATCAATTAACTGAAAAAAAAGCTACACACAAAGACAATATAATTAACTTAGAATATGCCATCAAAAAAGGACGATGCAGAATAAAGTGCAGTATTAGAATGGCGTCAACAGCTGTATAATTTAAACAATGTGCACTTCTCCAGTTATATACTGTCAGTCAGGGAGTTGGCAAACCTCTCTGCATCCGCCGGAGTGTTAAACACTTTAACTTCACTGTTGCGAACGACCTGAAGTTTGGCAGGAAACCGTAGAGAGCACTTGGCGCCGGCATCAGTCAGCTTCTTCTTGACATTGTTAAAGGCTTGACGCTGTGATGCAACCTCCGCCATGTAGTCCGGGAAGATGTACACTTTATTGCCTTGATAACGGAGTGGACCCTGTTGTCTGCTGAGTTTAAAAATATTGGCCAAGTCGCGGTCATTGTGGACTTTGGCGATGATCATCCGTGGGCGCTCGTTGTCCGGAGGCTTAGGTTTGAGGCTGCAGTGGGCATGGTCAATTTTAACGGGCTTGGTCAGATTATTCGGGCCAAGCAACTCCGGTAGCAGTCGTGTCACAAACTCTGTGGGATTACCCATCTCTTCTCCTTCTTTGATCCCCACGATCCTGATGTTTAACCTCCGCGAGCGCCCCTCCAAGTCATTTAGCTTAGCCTTGAGCCGACCATTTTCCACCTGCAACTCACGGTAGCTAGCTTCCAGTGCCGTGATACGAACATCTGCGTCAGAGAGTGCCACATCCATGCTATCCAAGCGTTGTTCAGTCTGATTATGTTCATTCTGTAATATGCCCAAATGCGTCTCCACTGTGCTTAAGCGACCCTCCACGGACTTTTTCAACTCTTCCATCTGCGCTGAAACTTTAGGTAGCTCAGCGCCATATTTATTAACTGCAGCTAATATAGCTTCGTTGCTAGCGCTAGCCGAGGCTGAATTTGATGATTTTACCTCGTCTCTCTTGGGTGGCATGATTGGAGGTTAGTTAGAGACAGCTCTGACAGTAAGTAGGCAAAAAGTTGTTAAGTAGGTGTAGCAAAGATAAACAAAATTTAGAAGTCTGCGACGGAGCCTCGTGAAAACACGTCTACTCCATTACTGCGCACGAGCGCCCCCCCTCTGTTCCCTTTGTCTGAACATTTCCCCAGGGTCAACGAGGTTTGTCCAGTTTTGCCAGAGGTCTCTGTGGGTGCAGTCTCACTGCTGGAGATCTTTGTGGGTCCAGCTCCTCTTGCTGAGGTTGTCGCAGGTGCTTCATCCCAACCTGGGGCTTCCATGGGTGCCGCTCCCTCTCCCGATGAGGTCTTCGCGGGTGCTTCATGCCAGTCCGGGGCCTCCGAGGATGCTGCTTCCCCGTCAGATGAGGTCGTCGCAGATGCTCCGTCCCAGCCCGGGACTTCCATGGATGCAACTCCTCCTCAGTCTGGTTCTCCGTGGGTGCTGTGTCCTAGCCAGGGACCATCGTGGGTGCTGCGCCCCAGCCTGAAAACAACATGGGTGCTGTGCTTCAGTGTGGGCCTGCCATGGATGTTATGCTCCAGCCCGGGGGCCACCGTGGGTGCAGCTCTGGCGCAGTCCAGGTCCACTGAGGGTGTAGCTCTGGCCCAGTCTGGGTCCACCGAGGGTGCAGCCTTGGCCCAGTCCGGGTCTGCTGTGGGTGCAGCTATGACCCAGTCAAGGTCCAACGTGGGTGCAGCTCTTCTCCAGCCCGGAGCCACCGTGTGTGCAGCTCTGCTCCAGCCCAGAGCCACCATGGGTACTGCTCTGCTCCAGCCCGGGGCCACCGTGGGTGCTGTGATATCCCAGTCCAGGACCACGAGGGTGTTGCAAAGCTGCCAGATGCCATCGTGGTCCCCTCTCCTCTGCCAGACACCGTTGTGGTCCCCTCTCCTCTACCAGACGCCATCGTGGATCCCTGTCCTCTGCCAGACACCGTCATGGTTCTCGCTCGTCTGCTAGATGCTGTCGTGGTTCCTTTTCCTCTCCCAGAGGCCATCGTGGTTCCTTTTCCTCTGCCAGAGGCCGTCGTGGTTCCCTCTCCTCTGCCCAAGGTCTTCATTGTTCCCTCTCCTCCACCGGACATTGTCGTGGTTTCCCCAACTCCTCTGTCCCCTTCTTCGTTGGGCTTCCCTATGGGGCAGCCACTTTCTGGGCTACCCCTTCTGTGTAGGTGGCTAATGAACTCTGGCCGACCACCTGACAGACTGTGCCGTTGGGTTGGGTGGCCCATGTTCTCTGGCAGGCAGCCCGATTCGTACCATCACGCCATCTGCCAGGTCTGGGACTTTAGCCAGCCACCTGAACTGTCTAGTTCTTTGGTCCAGGGTGCCTAAGTGCCTGGTCCTGTGTGGGTGTGGGTCCTGAGCAGGGTCATTGTTTTTTGCTTCCTCTTAGTCTGGGTTTTGCTGGGGTGTTAGTTCTGAGAGTTTTTCTTATTTTCTTTGGTTTGTTTCAGTTCCTCCGTGCCTGGGTCTGTGCCTGGGTCCCCCTCCTCCCGCCTGGGGTAGGGTTGCTTACTTGTTGGGGTGGGTTTTTTGTGTGTGGGGGTTCACCCCTTGGGGGAGGGGGGGATCTGTCACGATCTGAGCATGGGGGGATTCCGCCGTGCTCAGTCTATCTTTGGTTGGCTTTCACAAATTCTGTATTGTTTGATGTATTGATGTATTTGATGTATTGTATGATGTATTTTCCTGTTTACGTTCATTGTTGTTTTTGTATTTACATATTTGGGTTTACTGGTCTTTATTTGTCATCTCATTATATTCGTATTCTGCTGTGTTTTCTCTCCTCCTGGGGCTGCAGCTGTCAGTGGCACTTCCGGGTTTGTTGCTCCGTTGTGGGTGGTGCTCCTGTAAGCTGTTAGTCCTGTCTTCTCCCTCTCATTGCTCCCAGCTGATCCCAGTTATAATCATTGTCACTTCCTGCCCGCTCATGTGATCCACACCTGCTATCACTCATATCGGGTGTTTTTGGCCCTATTTTAAGGGCTGTTATTTTCATTCCTCTTTGCCGGAGTATAAGAGTGACTTTTCTCCTCCAGAACTCTTCTCCTATTCTGATGAACTCAATTTCCTCAAACTCGAAAGTTTGCTTGTTTTCAGTTTGGACTTTTGTGTTGAGCACTGTTTGGTTTTGTTGTGTTTTTCTGATAATAAATATCACAAACTACAGTACAGCGCGCAGGTCTTCGTTCTTGCCTCAAGGGGCGATCCATGACAAATTACTGATAGAAATGATGCAGGCTTTTCAAATCAATGCAGTAGTTGTATCTAAGGTGCATCTTAGATGATTTACACCCTGACCTAACAATGACTTTAGGGTCAAAAGGTCAAAGTTAACATTCCATTTGCACTATGCTAAATTTACTATTACTATCAAACGAGTAAAGCTAGGGCCACCAAACCTGGTACACAAGTTCATTTTGACATCCTGACATCTGACTATGGGTTTGGGGTCAAAAGGTCAAAGGTCAAGCTTAACATTCACTATACCCTGTTACTGTTCAATGAGTAAAGCTACGATCACCAAACCTGGTATGCAGGTTCACCTTGGGATCCTGACATCTGAATATGAGTTTGGGGCCAAAAGGTCAAAGGTCAAGCTTAACATTCCCTATGCCTTATTACTGTACAACAAGTAAAGCTAGGGTCACCAAACTTGGTGCACAGGTTCACTCTGTGACCCTGAGTTGTGACTATGAATTTGGGATTGCAAGGTTAACATCAAAATGGCTTATAAACTATATCTCAACAACAAAGAAAGCTAGGGTCACCAAACCTGGTACACAGGTTCACTCTGACACCATGACATCTGACTACAGGTTTGGGGTCAAAAGTAAGTATTGGGATCATCAAAGAAAATGAGGGTACATGATACCCCTGAAGAGGGGTGGGACCCCTGCCTTTGCTGGAGCTGTCCCAGATGAGAGGCAGGGAGCAGGGGTGCGTATTCTTGTATCCTCTGGCCTTCTTGCCTCTGTTGGGGTTCTCCCCAGTGGACGAAAGGGTTGTTTCCCTGCCCATTTGGGTTGGAAAACAGGTCCTGATCATCAATTGTGCCTATACCAAATGATGGGTAAGAGTACCCTTTGTGGAGCCTCTTAGTCTCTTGGGTGGAGACCCCTTGGAGGACCCAACCATGTTGAAGAGACTATGTCTCTCAGTTGGCCTGGGAGCACCTTGGTATCCTCCCCAAAATGCAAGACGAGGTGGCTGGAGAGAGGGAAGTCTGGGCTTCTCTGCTTGGACTGCTACCTCCGTGACCTAGACCCTTGGATAAGGAATAGATGATGGATGGATGGATGGATGGATGGATGGATGGATGGATGGATGGATGGACTTTAGAAATCAAAAACAAATTGGACTTGTATAAATAAGTGCACATTTCGTCGGCCTCCGTCGGTCTATGATGACCATGGAAGAGAATCCTAAACGTCTACTTTGCTGGAACAGCACCGCCTGTGGCTGAACAGGCCGATGCGCGAATGGCAGTCCCTGTCACACAGGTTGCACTTGTGGGTGGTCTCTGTGCTGCTGGGTCTGTGACGGTTCTTCCTGCGGGTCCTTTTTTCATCTGCTGCAGCAGTCAGTCTCTCTTCACCCGCCTTGAGCTGTCTGGTCAGGGTGCCTCTCCATTTGGAGCGGTCCGTTGCAAGGTCCTCCCAGCACTCTGTGTTGATCTTCAGGGCCTTCGTGTCTCTCTTGCAGATGTCTCTAAAGCGCAGCTGTGGGCGGCCAACGTCTCTCCTGCCAGTTGCCAGTTCTCCGTAGAGGACGTCTTCGGGGATTCTGCCATCCTCCATACGGTGAATGTGGCCTAGCCAGCGGAGCCTGCGCTGCCTGAGTAGAGTGAACATGGAGGGAAGGCCGGCGCGGGACAGAACTTCTGTGTTGGGCACTTTGTCCTGCCAGGATATGTCCAGAATGTGGCGGATGCAGCGCAAGTGGAAGGAGTTCAGTCTCTTTTCCTGCCGGGCGTATGTTGTCCACGTCTCACTCCCATAGAGCAGTGTGCTGATGACGCAGGCGTTGTACACTGCCATCTTCGTCTTGACAGAGAGTTTGGGAGTCTCCCACACTCGAGTGGTGAGGCATGCGAGTGTGAAGGCTGATTTTCCCATCCTCTTGTTGATCTCTGTATCAAGGGAGAGGTTGTTGCTGATCGTGGACCCCAGGTACGTGAACTGATTCACGACCTCCAGCTCGTAGTCGTCGATGGTGATGGTTGGTGGTGCTTCCGAGCCTTGCGCCAAGATGTTAGTCTTCTTCAGGCTGATGGTAATCCCGAAGTCCTTGCATGCCTGGGAGAAGCGGTCTATCAGTGTCTGAAGCTCCTGCTGTGTGTGGGTTGCGACTGCAGCGTCGTCTGCGAACAGCATGTCTCTGATTAGAGCCTCGCGTACTTTGGTTCTGGCTTTCAGGTGGGTGAGGTTGAAAAGCCTGCCGTCAGATCTTGTGTGCAGGTAGATTCCCTCTGTTGCTGTGCTGAAGGCATGCCTCAGGAGCCTAGCAAAGAAAATCCCAAAGAGGGTTGGAGCAAGTACACAGCCCTGTTTCACTCCGCTGCGTATGTTGAATGGCTTTGAGACGTTGCCATCGTGCTGCACTGTCCCCTGCATGTTGGTGTGAAACGATTCAATGAGGCTTTGCAACTTTGGTGGGCATCCTATCTTTGGCAGGATCTTGAAAAGGCCCTCTCTGCTGACCAGATCGAACGCTTTGGTGAGGTCAATGAAGACGACGTACAGGGGCATGTTCTGTTCTCTGCATTTCTCCTGGAGTTGGCGGATGGAGAATATCATGTCTACCGTCGATCGCTCAGCGCGGAAGCCACACTGAGACTCGGGGTAGACACGTTCGGCAAGCTTCTGTAGACGAACGAGAACAACTCGTGCGTAGACTTTGCCAACACCGCTGAGGAGGGAGATGCCCCTGTAGTTGTTGCAGTCGCTTCTCTCCCCTTTGTTTTTGTAGAGGGTGATGATCTTGGCATCTCTCATGTCCTGTGGTACGGCACCTTCCTTCCAACACTGGCAGAGGACGTCATGCAATGGCAGCAGTAGGGCGGTCTTGCAGTGCTTGATCAGGTCAGGGGGTATGCCGTTGTTGCCGGGTGCCTTGCCAGCGGCCAAGCTATCAATGGCCTTGCTGAGTTCGTCGATGGTTGGCTCGGCGTCAAGTTCGTCCATGGATGGCAGGCAGTCGATGGCATCAAGGGCTGACGGTATCATGGTGTTCTGTCTGGAGAAGTGCACATTTAATATTATGATATTGAGGTGATCATTCTGGCTGGAAAACACAGACTTAAATATCTACGTGAAAGTGAAAGGCAGTGCATTTCTTTTTCAGAAATTATGAGTAATGAAAAACATTTGGCATCCTCTTTGCATGGAAAAACTTACATAGAGGATAGCGCTCTGTCCACAGGTTGTTTGAAAGTTGAATTGATCATACAGTGGCACACTCCTGTGCTGTAATGAAACTGTATCTCCTGCTTTGCTACAGATCCCATGAGAGAGTTTAGAATAGTCTGCACAATTGTCACTAGCTTATTAATGACAGGAGGGACATAGGACACTACCAGAACCTGATTGTATCACTTTGAGATGAGCCTCATATATAGAACATTGACGGGAAATACTTAAGCTGACAGTCAATAGAATACCAACACCACAAAAAAAGATTCTTTTCCTTTTATTTTCTGGCTCAAGAAGCCTCAAAGCAGGCCCACCAGTGGGCCTGCATAAGGCAAGCAGAGAGATTAGCCACATCCTAAATCAAATGGGCTCACAGGCTCTCCGTATGAATCTGAAGCATCATTTTATGTGCACTGAAGATAAAGGCCAATACAAGCAGGATTAGAGCAGCTTTGTTCAATTTATGAAGACCCTAAAAAACATTTTCTGATTTATCTTCACTCAGTAAATAACGTCAAAGATCTGTTTACATGGACGATAGGAGGACTGTCATAAAATGAAGACATCACCCATTGTTCCCTTGTTTTCTTCACAGGTTCCAGCTTAAACTTTTTTATTTTCACTCATTACTTTAGAACTTAAATATATACTTTTTAGAATTAGACACTAAAACTGCTAAAATTAGGGCTATGAAAAGATGTGGGTTTACTTTGAATGCACAGCAGCATTAACCCTGTGTCTCATCACATCACAGCCATGTAACATGCATCTTTCTACTACTTCAATAATGCCACAGCTGATTATTTCATTTTCCTGAAGTCAAAAAGCTCCTTTGACATTAGTCCTGTGATGGATCCTGAAGTACAGTACATGGTCAGCTACAGACTGAGCTGGGCACCTACAATAATAAGACGTTGATCAAATTTAAGACTAAAGCTACAGTTACAAAGACTCTTACGAATGATGGGTTTTTAAGTATCTCCCAGTTCTTACAAATTCTGGAGCTCGCAGACATTTGTGGAGGGGGACATAGTTTCTTACAGCCTTCATAAGAAGTTGGTATGGCTACCATTCAATTCGCAAGAGCAACTTGAGGCATTTTTGAGAAATGAGGTACTTTTTACTTTGACGCAATAGACTTACACAATGGTCCCCTCCGGTATACAACCGGGAAAATACTGGTCGCTATGGAGGGTGAGAATATGTATGGGTACATAATCATACCATGTAGGATAACTAAGTAGACGGTTATGCTGTTTCATTCCATCTAGCTACAATGCTCCGCACTGTGTGTGTTTATATATTTATATATTTATTCCATCTAGCAACAGTGCTCCACACTGTGTTTATATATCTACATATTTATTCCATCTAGCTACAATGCTCCGCACTGTGTGTTTATATATCTACATATTATTCCATCTAGCTACAATGCTCCGCACTGTGTTTATATAATCATATATTTATTCCATCCAGCTACAATGCTCCGCACTGTGTGTGTTTATATATCTACATATTATTCCATCTAGCTACAATGCTCTGCACTGTGTTTATATATTCACATATTCATTCTATCTAGCTACAATACTCCGCACTGTGTTTATATAATCATATATTTATTCCATCCAGCTACAATGCTCCGCACTGTGTGTGTTTATATATCTACATATTATTCCATCTAGCTACAATGCTCTGCACTGTGTTTATATATTCACATATTCATTCTATCTAGCTACAATACTCCGCACTGTGTTTATATAATCATATATTTATTCCATCCAGCTACAATGCTCCGCACTGTGTTTATATATTTATATATTTATTCCATCTAGCTACAGTGCGCCACACTGTGTGTTTATATATTTATATATTTATATGTACATATGTATACTCGCTGCTCTTGTTTTTTCTCTTGCCTTCTGATTGTTGCTCTGAGTGTTGCTATCCCTGTGCTGTTGCAATCCTGGAATTTCCCCATTGTGGGACTAATAAACGCTTATCTTATCTTATCTTATCGTATCTTATATTTTCTGTCATACAATGGCTCTAGAGTTCTTACGTTCTTCATAAGGGTGTGCTGGGATTTTTCCACGGTATACTTACTGCCATCTTACAAAAGTTTTTTGTCATAAGGTGGCCATACGGCACTCCATGTGCATCTCACGGCACTCTCAAGTCATTGGTAGTAAGATCTTACAGCTTTCGGCACATTTTATTGGGGTATATAAGTGGCGGCCATCCACTCTCCACATTGTGTGTGTGAGTGATCATCACATCTGCTAGAAAATTTGTGGAAAAGTTTATGTTACTTTCAAGATGACAATAATGTAGCTCTTCTCTCCCTCTGTCCTCCTCATCTCCCCCCCCCCTTTTTCCTGTTTTGGTGGCTTCTCCTTGCTGCTCTTTCCTTTGAGTCCCATGTCTCTAACAGGCCTAGCAAAAGCACAGTTGTAGTGATTCCGAGCGCGGGCCAGAACCGTGCTCGGATCTTAAGGTTTTGCTGGTATTTTTCTGTATTTGTATTTGCCCTTGATTTTCTTCCAGTTTGGGGTGTGCTTTTATTTTGACAGCGCCGTTTGGTTACTTCCTCCTGTGAGATCTGTTTGTGGCCTGTCACAGCGGTTTAGTTGTCCTTAATTATGTTCTCACTCATGCATCCACAGCTGTTCCACATTTTGGTTTCTCCCTAGCTGCCTATTTAAGGTTGCTTGCATTATTCATTCCTCAGCGACTGTCTCTGCGCTCAGGCAGGTATTCCCACATTTTGATTCCTGTTATTTCTGCTCAGTCTCAGCTTCGCCTGTCTATTGTAAGTTACTCTTCATGGTTATTTTTTGTCTTCTGTAAGTTATGCTTCGTGGTTGTTAGTTGTGGTCTTTATCATTAAATGTGCAAACTCACAGCAGGCGATTGGTGTCTCATGTCTCAACCACTGCTGCCGGTGACCCTGACCCTGTTCCTCTTCATCTTCCGTCTGAGCTTTCCCACAGAGTCACAAGGATCGTCCAGCTTTGCCTGAGGTCTCCGTGGGTTTGGGCTTGTTGTCTGAGGTTTTCGTGGGTCCAGCTCCTCCTGTCGAGGTCGTCATGGATGCTCCGTCCCAGCCCGGGACCTCCGTGGATGCTGCTCCCCCTCCTGCTGAGGTCGTCGCGGGCACTTTGTCCCAGCCCGGGACCTATGTGGGTGCAGCTCCTCCTCAGTCCAGGTCTTCGTGTGTGCTGTGCCCCAGTCGGGGACTGTCGTGGGTGCTACGTCTCAGCCTGAATAAAATGGGTGCTGTGCCTCAATGTGGCCCCACTGTGGGCAATACGCTCCAGCCTGGGGGCCACCGTGGTGCAGCTCTGGCCCAGTCCGGGTCCACTGTGGGTGCCTTTGCGCCTCAGTCCAGGGCCATCGAGGGTGCCACTACGCCTCAGTTCGGGGCCACCTAGGGTGCCACTACGCCCCAGTCTGGAGCCACCGAGGGTGCCACTACTCCCCAGTCCAGGAACACCCAGGGTGCCACTACTCCCCAGTCCGGGGACAACGAGGGTGCCGCTACTCCCCAGTCCAGGGACACCGAGGGTGCTGCTACTCTCCAGTCTGGGGACACTGAGGGTGCTGCTACTTCCCAGTCTGGGGACACCGAGGGTGCTGCACCTACACCTAAGGTCGCTGCAGGTCCCCACACTACTTCTGGTTCCGTTGTGGTTCGTACTTCGCCATCCCCTTCATTGGGTGCCTGTCTCCTGGCCTCTGGGGTCCACGGTAAGCACGGATTCCAACTGCCACCTCCGGTGGGAGGTGTGTGATGCTCTGAGACCCGTTGGCTTAGAGATGTGGGGAGACCACCTGACGAGCTGTCTGGGTTGCTTGGGTGGCTTCAGAATTCTGGGAGGCCACCCGATGAACTCTTTCTTTCATTTTGGTGGCTTGGGAGATGTGGTAGGCCGCCTGACCTTTTCCACCTGATGGTCAGGTGGAGCTGGGACTTTGGAAGACTGCCTGAACTGTTCCCTCAGTCACCCAGTATTGCAGGTTCCCTTAGCACCTTATTTGGTTGTGTTGGTGGTTAAGTGTGTTTTTGTTTGTTTTGTGTCTCTCCCCCCAGGCCTGGATTCCCCTACCACCCTCCTGGGGTCTGTTTTGGGGGTTATTCCTGTTGGAGGGGTGGATGGTGTATATTTGTCCCTTTTGATGTTATGTTAGGGTGTCTGGGTTCCACCCCTTAAGGGAGGGACACTGATGTGATTCTGAGTGCGGGCCAGAATCGTACTCGGACCTTAAGGTTTTGCTAGTATTTTTCTGTATATGTATTTGTCCTTGATTTTCTTCCAGTTTGGGTTGTGCTTTTATTTTCACAGTGCCGTTTGGTTGCTTCCTCCTGTCAGATCTGTTCATGGCCTGTCACAGATATTTAGTTGTCCTTAATTATGTTCTCACTCATGCATCCACGGCTGCTTCACATTTTGGTTTCTCCCCAGCTGCCTATTTAAGGTTGCTTGTGTTACTCATTCCTCGCAGCGCCCTTCTCTACACTCAGGCAGGAATTCCCGCATTTTGATTCCTGTTTATTCTGCTCAGTCTCAGCTTCGCCTGTCTATTGTAAGTTACTCTTCATGGTTATTTTTTGTCTTTTGCAAGTTATGCTTCGTGGTTGTTAGTTGTGGTCTTTATCATTAAATGTGCAAACTCACAGCAGGCGATTGGTGCCTCATTTCTGCCCTGAAAGGGCCAATTATGACAACAGTTGACTTCTTAAAACAGAAATATAAAGTTTTCCAGCTGTTTTCTCCTTGAAAACCTTGTGCTGAATGACGATTTGTATGGCGTGCATGTGGCCTATTCCAAGGAACGCCACAAATGTCACACGAATGGCGTACTTCCGCCTTATAAGCGCCTAACTACTGCCTTACACACACTGAATGAATCTCCGTAAGAACGGGGATTCATACTGCATTTCCTACGACCACTGTAAGGGGCCCTCAAGAACAACTTATGGTGTTCTTGCGGCATTCTTATGGCCACTGTAGGAATTTGGGTGTTGGAGTCTGGGCACCAGGTTCTTCACGATGCCCAAAACACGGTGCCCAGAACTAAAGCCTGACCTGACTTGCATGTCCGGTCAGGCTTTGGTTTGCTTGCTACCGGATAACCATGAAAACCGTTACTACCTGTCTCATGGGTCGGGCCATCGGTGACTAAACTGGCAACCCCTCCCTTCCGAGGGTGTGGAGGGTGAAACTGGGCATCCTGGCAGAACTAAAAACAATATCTGTCACAGGTCTGTGGTGGACTGCTCCATGTTACACCAGGTGAGACTGGACATCCTTGAAGATAAGCACATCTGTCGCAAGGTCTGTGTTGGACTTTTGCCAGTCGGTGCATCGTGATGTGTACTACACAAAGAGCAGAGAAAAACAAACCTATCATCTGGTCAGTCACTGCAACAGATATTGGAGTCAGTTTGTCTTGGCTTGTCCTTGCCACTGATAATGCCTCTGTCTGCCAGAAATGTGCTGCTAGTCCAGCAAAAGCTAGCGGTACTCAAATACTTTGCAAGCAGTTTCATGAAATGGTCAGTCAGAAAGCAACTCCTTCCGGTTCGGACGTCGCCCGGGCTAACAAGGTCAGGAGTTCCTGGCAACGGAGGGTGAAGGACAGAGGTGTGTGGAGGAATCTGATCAGACCTAAATGAAACAGTCATTGTCACTCCGAAAGACTGCTATGATGATAATGATGATGATGATGATCATCATCAGACTTTCATGATGATGAAAGTCTGGGCATGGTCTGAGGACCATGCTCATGTGTTGAGTTGTTTTTTTGTGATTCCGTATTCATTATTATTATTATTATTATTATTATTATTATTATTATTATTATTATTATTAAACATTGTGATTTCTGTACCTGCCTTGTCTCTTGTTGTGTAGTGTAGTCATTGTCATGTCTATGTCTCCCTTGGTCCCATGCTCATGCCTCATATGTATACTCTGTTCCTGTTTACCCTTTTGTCTCATCCCTCATGTCTCCTGTACTTGTAGCCACTTCCCTGCTGTCTCCATTTGCCCTTGATTGTTCCCACTTGTCCTGTGTTCTGTTGATTACCCTTGGTGTATATATGTCTGTGTTCAGTCTCAGTCTGGTGTGGTGTCATTAATGTTCCTGGTCTGTGTTCCTAGCAATCCTGTCTGTAAGTTTCTTGTGTATTATCGCTACCTTGCTGTGCCCTGTGTTTTGCCTTAGTCGTATTTTGTTTTCAGCCCACATGCTGCTTTTTATTTGTGTTTGAGTTTTGTTTAATAAATTACCTTGTCGTTCTGTAATCCTGCCTGCACATGAGTCCTGTATCCACCCAACCTGACATTGGGGTTGTGGAATGGTCTCATGACCCTAAGTAATCCACAAACAATTCAACTTTATTTATATAGTGCCATTTCACAATGACAGTCATCTCATAGCACTTCCAACTGTAGGGGAAAACCCCACAATTGTAGAAAGGCCCCAGCAAACAGGCGATCCCCTGTGAGCAGCACTTGGTGACAATGGAGAGGAAAAACTCCCTTTTAGGAGGAAGAAACCTCCAGCAGAACCAGGCTCAGGGAGGGGCAGTCATCTGCTGCAACTGGCTGGGGTGGGGAGGGGATAGAGAAGAAGAAAAGAACAGACATGTAGAGAGCAAACAGCACAACAGCACGACGGGGACTCAATCTATGGGAGAGAACAAACATTTTTAAGTGTGTTTGTCGCCGAATTGCGACATAACCCCTAGTGGTCAAGAGTGGTAAATATTTTTTGTCAATAAAATAGTTCAGATTTCCAAGGCTATAACTTGAAAGTGGTAAGAGATAATGGCTTCCTGTCAATTAGAAAGATGTAATATATGATCCAGAGTTTCAGATAGGAATAAATTTATGCATCTAATTTGCATAATATCGTGGCACCTCTTTAAATTCCATAAGTCAGTCAAAACTGGACTTTAGATGTATTTACACAAAGAATGGTTCAGTCTTTTGACACCGTTTTTTTGTACAGAGGTACCTCATCATCTTATCTTCAAAGTATAGTATATGAACAAGAAATTAGTACATTTAAAAAAAATAACTGAACTAAAGGGCCTTTTCCACTAGCCCCAATTAGCCCAACACGGGACAGCTCAGCACGCTTTGTAACTCTTTCCACTAGCCCCAACACGGTTTAACAGCCGCGATTTTCGTCCCCGCTCAAGTGCAGGGTACAACCGTGCGGAGTTGTGCCGTGTTGTGACGTCAAAAGACTGGTCGCCTCTGATTGGTCAGGTCGTAATGTCACGAAAGCGACCGTCTTCTGATGAATCTACACACGACCGCCATTTGCAATATTTCACGGACTAACTCGGTCACGGAGTTAATACGATATTAATACAGACAGCGTTGTAGGTTTTGCGGAACTCTACACCATGGTCCAACGAAGAGGTGCGGAGTTTTCTCTGCTTGGTGGCAGATCCACAGTGAGGAGTGACCCGGACCGATACAGATGGCAGCCCAGCATAGAACCGGACTACGGACAAGCTGAAGACGAACGTGAGAGAACCATCGATGGTGAGTGATTTGTAATAATGTCCATCTGTTCGCTTATTTATCCTGTTGGTGGTAAGCTCACTTTTTTTGAGCCATACAGTGCTGTTCTGTGCTGGCTAACGATTTTTAGCTAACGATTTTTAGCTAGTAGCTAGCTAGTACCAACTGCTGATTCGCGCTTGTTTTCTCCTAAATATTCGCTTGTGAGAGCAAAACGATGAAATATGTTAATCCTGGTTAAAGTCCTGGTTTGTGTACGTATTGCACTTTGGTGCTGCACATTAAATTGTGTGCAATTTAATGCTAGAATGTGTTTCCACATGCCAGGGGTTAGCTGCCCTCAGTGTTTATATTGTGGATACTGGTGAAATGAACCACAGGAGCCGAAATCTCGTCATATTAAAATTGCTTTTTCAAACCAGTGATTTATAAAGTCATTCATATAATTTTCTAAAGCGTCAGAATAGACCCACACACCTATTCTGTGGATCCTGCAGTGCTTGTCAGGGAAACGAAGCATTTTTGTCACATCCCACCACTGACTTTCACAGGTGTATTTCCCTAATACAGGTACATCTCCAAAAATTAGAATGTCATGAAAAACTTCAATATTTTTTGTCACTCATTTCAGAAAGAGAAATCCGTATATTATATAGATTCATTACACAGACAGTGATATATTTCAAGCGTTTATTTATTTTAATTTTGATGATTATGGCTTACAGCCCCTGAAAACCCCAAATTCAATTTGGCAAAAAATTGGAATATTACGTAAAATTAACTTTAAAAAATAGTTTTTAAATATAAATGTTGGCCGCTGAGGTGTTGGTTAATATGGACTGTAGCCGTAATCATCAATATTAAAATAAACACTTTCAATATATCACTGTTCCTGTAATGAATCTATATATGGGTTTCACTTTCTGAAATGAGTGAAAAAATATTGAATTTTTTCATGGTATTCTAATTTTTGAGATGTGCCTGTATAAGTGTTGAACTTGCTTGAAACTAACCACCATCCATTTCTGTCGTTCATCTAGGCAAGAGGAAAGCAGCCGCCCCACAATGGACATCGCCACTGTGGAACGTACTGAAATCCTTTGCTTTTATAGGTAAAGTGTCAAAACCAAAGTAGCACAATTTCCACTTAATATAAAATGGACTGAACTGAGATTTATTTGATTGTGTGAATATGGCACATCAACTGTAAAATAAACCGCTTGTTAATGTATTTATTTTTTTGTCAGATCACTTGTGTGATCCTTTGTGAGTTATGTTCATAACTGTATGTTTTGGCGAATGTGAGATGTTCAGTCGTCAATATAATTTACTTTATATGTATAGGTTATAGTCTATCATCAATAAACTCATGCAGTAACAGGACACATTACAAATATTTGAGACCCATTGTAGAGCTTCCTTTTATATTTTAACAATGCTAGTACAAAACACCGCCCACACATGAAGCCAGGGCAAGAAGAGACACTTTTACAGACAAGACAAACTTTTATTGATAAAAACTTCATATTTTGACTGAGCGACTCCATACTCGGTGATGCTCACCTTCAGTTAAAGTACTATATTCCATTCAAGTGAATGTATTAATTCATTCTGATTGCTGAGGCCACAGTAAAAACAGATGATTTTAAATGTAACCCAGCCCTTGTAAAATCTACTGAAGCGCAGCTACATGAAAATTGTGGTTAAATACAACAACAAAGTACTTTATTGTCACATTCAAATTGTAATCCCTCCTGTTTTGTTTTTCTTTTGAATTCTTGGATGAAATATGGTGGGCAATATAAGCTGCAGCTTCAGCCATCACCCATTTCAGATAACCTATGTTGAACTGTATAATCAGAGGAGTTATTGTTTAATTTGACCTTGTTAGATTTTTTCCCCTTTGTTATATTATTCTATTTTCTTTTAATCTTTACTTTTAATCAATCCGAAATAGATTCATTCATTAATTCACATTCCACCACTGGCTTTTAGCAACAAGTGTATTTCCCAAATATGTTTTAAACTTGCTTTAATTAACCGCCACCCATTTCTGTCTTTTGTCTAGGCAAGAGGGAAACTGTCCACCCCAACTGGACCTTGCCTCACTATTTACAGAGATGCAGGCTGAAGATCTGCTGAACCAGGACCAGTACGAGGGGCCGATCCAGTTGCTTCTCAGTGAGGCAGCGTGGCTGCCGTGTGTGACCATTCCAGTGTTTTTTTTACAGTTTGAATTTTGCACATTCTGAATAATCTGGAATTTGCTGCTGATTGTAATAAACAATTTAGTGACTTTTGTGTTTGCATCATGATTTTCTATTTTGTCTGTTAAGACACCGGTGGGAAAAGAGTCAACTGTACAAAGGATTTATCGGTGACCTTGAAAATAATGGCTCATTTTTAAGAAAAAAGTAACCAAAACAATTATTTTATTAACTGAAGACTGTATTGTTGGATGTGCCACCACAGAAGACCCTGCATACTTTAGTGACAGTACCAGTATATGGAGGAATTCTGGGTCATATTAGCATCTGCTCTTCATCATAATGGGTTTGGGCAGGGGTGTCTAATCATGTGCCATGGAGGGCCAAGACCCTGCAGGCTTTACCTCCAACCAGTGTCTTCAAAAGCAGATTCCACTGAACTTCTTCCACTGACTGATCAGTGAGAACACCTGCTGAAGAGACTGGGTAGAAGAGAGAACCTGCAGGGTCTTGGCCCCCCATGACACATGATTGGAAGCCCCCGGATTAGGTTTAATGGGATTTAACATTTTAACACAAACTGCTTTATGGTTCATAATTCTGTTGACAGACTTACACCAAACCAAAAGTGATTTCTCAAACTGCTGGATTATTCTTAGCTTTTCCAATCTTTCTGTCATGGCGGCCTCTGGGCCGTCATTGGCGTCATCAACTCCAGCTGCGCACAGACCAACAG
This sequence comes from Pholidichthys leucotaenia, assembly GCA_020510985.1. Taxonomy (NCBI): domain Eukaryota; kingdom Metazoa; phylum Chordata; class Actinopteri; order Cichliformes; family Pholidichthyidae; genus Pholidichthys; species Pholidichthys leucotaenia. The sequence goes on from CM035843.1 coordinate 419,234,345, forward strand.
GTGTTAATCAACGGCTGTTAAAAGCCAGCGTCGCTGACAGCCCGGCACGGAGTCGTCTGTCCTCCTCGTCGGAGTATGAGCCTGAACTCCGCTCTCTGGTCTCGTCAGGAATCTCTCTTGTCTCGTCTGGAACCACACTTGCCTCGTCAAGAACCTCTCTTGCTTCATCAAGGACTTCTCATCAGTTTCAACCAAGTAAGAGAACAATTTGCTACTCAACCCCTTGTCTATACCCCTGTGCACAGGTGGACCTCCTAGGCGGCGGACCTGCGTCCCCAGCTGACGGGGTAACGCCATCTCGCACACGTAGCGCTTCGCTACCACCACGACTACCGGTACGTCTTGCTCCTCAGCTTCCAGAACTACTGTTGTATCAGTTGCAGGAGTATTGGCCACCGCTATCAGTGGAGTCACTGTCATCGTTATCAGCTATATCATCATCATCACGTTCTGTGGAATCACTAACCTCGTCATCGTCAGGACTACCATCATCCCGGTCTGTGGAGTCAGTACGACTCCGTCACGTTGACCCAGCGGACAGTTCACTGTCGCGCCAAATCAACACTCTTAGCGCCCGGGTAGATTTACTAGCTCACCAGCAGACAGTAATCTTAAACCAACTAACCTTAATTAATGGTTGGCTGGATCGTCTGGAAGGACACCAGACGATTTCCCCGACCGCAAACATCTCAGCCCCTGCAAGCTTAGCATCTGGACAAGCTAACACCTCCTCGTCCTCTCGCCTCACCCCTATTCCCACACCTGCCCGGTTTAGCGGAAAACTCGGGGAAGCTCGAATATTCCTATTACACTGTGAGTCAGTTTTTCTTCACGTTCCGGGGGATTTCACTCTTGATTCAAGTCGGATTGGTTATGTCATAAATTTGCTGGCAGGAAGAGCCTTAGACTGGGCGTATTCAATCATGGCTAAACCAAGCTATTCCCTGCTTACTTACCAGGAGTTTGTGACTGAGTTTATGTCTGTGTTTGACCATACTGATAGGGGTGAGGTGTTGACAGAACGGCTGCTGAGCTTACAACAGGGAAAAAGATCAGCTGCTGATTACGCTATTGACTTCCGGGTCCTGGCTGCAGAGATTGGGTGGGGGGAGCCATCACTGTGTGGTATTTTCTTACGTAGTCTTAATGATGAGCTAAAGGATGAGTTAGCGGCACGGGACAAACCGGACAATTTGCGGGATTTGATTGCCCTAGCGGTTAGTCTGGATAGCAGATTAAGGGAGCGGGCGGCTGAACAGCGTACAACTTCCTGTTCGGTTAAACTCCGCCCTCACGTCCCTAACTCTCCTCTTCTCGCTTTACCCGCGTCGGAGGAATCCCCGGATCAAGAGGCTATGATCATTGGCCGGTCTAAAGTGTCAGCAGCTGAGAAACAACGCCGCGGGGATCAGGGCCTTTGTTTTTACTGTGGGAAGGAGTCACATGGGGTGTTCGAATGTCCCAATAAGTTAAAAGGGAAGGCCCGTGGATCACAGTAGGGGGATTCACGGGCAAGAACTCAGAAGAACCCCTTACTTGTTGTCGATTACCTCTCAGACTTATCCATACACTTACAGAACACTCCACACTAGCGTTAGTAGATTCTGGAGCTGAGCAAAATTTCATTTCTAGAGACCTGGCAACCCGGATGGGCCTTAGCTGTCTGACTCTAGACCCCCCTGTCAAACTGATCACCTTGTCTAAGGCGTCTTTGACCACCGTTGCCCATCAAACGGCCCCCGTGTCAATTATTGTATCAGGAAATCACAGGGAGGAAATTCAGTTTCTTGTGCTGCCCGTTTCTTCTTCGCCCGTTATTCTGGGGTACCCCTGGCTGCGCCTACATAACCCCACCATTGACTGGCAAGCTGGGACAGTAACGGCATGGAGTACGTTCTGCCTTAGTGCGTGCCTCCAATCAGCGGCGTGCGCCCCATCCGTCAAGGTGCCTCTGCCTGATTCATCTCCACCGGACTTGTCCAAGGTGCCAGAGGTCTATCACGATTTGGGGCTAGTGTTTAGCAAGTCTCAGGCGTTGCCCTTACCCCCCCATCGTCCTTATGACTGCGCGATCAACCTGAAGGCTGGGGCCCCTCTTCCTGCAAGCCGCCTTTACAGCCTATCAGCCCCGGAGCGCGAGGCCATGGATACGTACATCAAGGAGTCCTTGGCCTCTGGTATCATCCGCCCGTCGTCTTCGGCAGTGGGAGCCGGATTTTTTTTTGTTGGAAAGAAGGACGGTTCACTACGCCCCTGTATCGACTTCCGGGGACTGAATGAAATAACAGTAAAAGACAAATATACTTTGCCTCTGATGAACACTGCTTTTGACTCCCTCCAGGGGGCATCCTGGTTTACTAAACTGGACCTTAGGAATGCCTACCATCTAGTGCGCATAAGGGAAGGAGATGAGTGGAAGACGGCTTTTCGGACCCCCAGCGGACATTTTGAGTATCTGGTAATGCCGTTTGGGTTAACTAACGCTCCAGCCGTCTTCCAGCGATTGATAAATGATGTATTACGAGATTTTCTGAACTCGTTTGTTTTTGTTTATCTTGATGACATTCTCATCTTCTCCCGCACACTAGAGGAACATCGGGTGCATATCCGCAGGGTACTACAGCGCCTCCTGGAGAACCAACTATTCGTCAAGGCTGAAAAATGTGAGTTCCACACTGATCAAACCTCTTTCCTTGGGTTTATTATAGCTCGGAACCAGGTGCTCCCTGACCCGGCCAAGGTCAAGGCGGTTGTGGACTGGCCTGCACCCACCTCCAGAAAACAGCTTCAAGGTTTCCTGGGGTTTGGTAATTTTTATAGAAGGTTCGTGCCAAACTTTGGTAATATTGCCCATCCTCTGACTGCTCTCACCTCCCCTAAGACCCCGTTTTGCTGGAGTAAGGAGGCAGCTGGAGCGTTTGAGAAGCTCAAGAGGGAGTTCGCCTCGGCCCGAGTCCTTACTCAGGTGGACCCGAAGCTGCAGTGCTTGGTGGAGGTGGACGCCTCTGATTCGGGAGTTGGAGCGGTACTCTCCCAATGTTCTCCTGAGGATGGTAAGATTCGCCCTTGTGCTTATTTCTCTCACCGTCTCACCCCTGCAGAGAGGAATTACAGCATCGGAGACAGGGAGTTACTGGCAGTGAAACTCGCCTTGGAGGAATGGAGACATTGGCTGGAGGGGGCTGCTCAGCCATTCGTGGTTTGGACTGATCACCGCAACCTGGAGTACCTCAGGACGGCGAAGCGCCTGAATGCATGCCAGGCTCGCTGGTCCCTCTTCTTCGGCCGTTTTAACTTTACCATCACGTACCAGCCGGGAAGCAAGAACGGTAAGCCGGATGCCCTCTCACGGCAGTTTGACACACCATTCTCTGAGGACCAGGAGACCCCTATCCTGCCGCCTTCCTGCGTCGTGGGCGCCCTGTCCTGGGGAATCTGCAAGACGGTTCTCCAGGCTCAGAAGACCGAGCCGGACCCCGGGGGGGGGGGGGGGGCGCTTGTTTGTTCCACGCGCTATCCGGGGCAAGGTGATCGAGTGGGGTCACGCTTCCAAGTTGGCTTGTCATCCTGGAGTGGGTCGGACCGTGGATCTCCTCCAAAGAACCTTTTGGTGGCCAGGGCTACGGAAGGACGTTATAGGTTACATCCGGGCCTGCACTCAGTGCGCCACCGGGAAGACGACATCATCCCCCCCGGCGGGCCTGCTACACCCGTTGCCGGTTCCTTCACGCCCCTGGTCTCACGTAGCCATGGACTTTGTGACTGGTTTACCCATTTCAGATGACTACACCACGGTTTTAACCATCGTGGACCGGTTCTCGAAGGCAGCCCATTTTGTGCCACTTCGGGGTTTGCCTTCGGCCCAGGAAACAGCGGATCTCCTTGTGTAACATGTGGTCCGCCTTCATGGCATCCCTGCTGATATTGTGTCGGATCGAGGACCTCAGTTTGTATCACAAGTTTGGAAAGCTTTCTGCGCGGCACTGGGAGCCACAGCCAGTCTCTCCTCTGGTTATCACCCTCAGAGCAATGGCCAGTGTGAGCGGGCTAATCAGGAGCTTGAGGCTGCCCTACGCTGTGTCATCTCCTCCTGCTCATCCTCCTGGAGCAAGTTCCTTCCTTGGATTGAGTACGCTCACAACGCCACGATTTCCACGGCTACGGGCGTCTCCCCGTTTAAGGCATCATTCGGGTTTGATCCTCCGCTGTTCCCGGAGGAGGAAAAGGAGGTAGCGGTTCCTTCAGTCCAGGCACACATCAAGCGCTGCCGGCGAGTTTGGCTCGTCGCCCGCCAAGCCTTGCTGAAGACTACCAAACGCAATATCCAGGTGGCCAACCGGCATAGGAGACCCGCCCCGGACTATAAGGTGGGTCAGAAAGTCTGGTTGTCAACCCGGAATATTGGTGTACCGGCCAAAAAACGTAAGCTCACTAAGCGCTTCATTGGCCCCTACACCATTAATCGTGTTATTAACCCTGTGTCTGTGCGCTTGTCTCTCCCCTCTTCGATGCGTATCTGCCCCACCTTTCATGTCTCCCAGGTCAAACCATACGTCTCTGATCCCCTGTGCCCTGCTCCCGCGGCTCCTGCACCCCCGAGGATGATCGATGGCCATCCGGCCTGGGGGGTGACTGCCATCCTGGATGTCCGCAGGCGGGGTCGTGGTCTTCAGTATTTGGTGGACTGGGAGGGCTTTGGACCGGAGGATCGTTCTTGGATTCGCCCAGCATTGATCCTGGATAAACAGCTGATTCGCGATTTCCATCGGGCGAATCCAGGCAGGATTGGGCAGGTGCCTGGAGGCACTGCTAGAGGGGGGAATACTGTCATGGCGGCCTCTGAGCCGTCATTGGCGTCATCAACTCCAGCTGCGCACAGACCAACAGGTGTTAATCAACGGCTGTTAAAAGCCAGCGTCGCTGACAGCCCGGCACGGAGTCGTCTGTCCTCCTCGTCGGAGTATGAGCCTGAACTCCGCTCTCTGGTCTCGTCAGGAATCTCTCTTGTCTCGTCTGGAACCACACTTGCCTCGTCAAGAACCTCTCTTGCTTCATCACGGACTTCTCATCAGTTTCAACCAAGTAAGAGAACAATTTGCTACTCAACCCCTTGTCTATACCCCTGTGCACAGGTGGACCTCCTAGGCGGCGGACCTGCGTCCCCAGCTGACGGGGTAACGCCATCTCGCACACGTAGCGCTTCGCTACCACCACGACTACCGGTACGTCTTGCTCCTCAGCTTCCAGAACTACTGTTGTATCAGTTGCAGGAGTATTGGCCACCGCTATCAGTGGAGTCACTGTCATCGTTATCAGCTATATCATCATCATCACGTTCTGTGGAATCACTAACCTTGTCATCGTCAGGACTACCATCATCCCGGTCTGTGGAGTCACAGCCGGCGTCATCACAAGGGCTACCCTTGTCACAGCCACGGGTGGTATCCCCAGCACGTTCACGGACACCTTCACCTCCACGCTGCACGGCCGCTGGCTCTCAGCAGGGCGAAACCTGTGCTGCACTCAAGTAAGCCTCCCCATCAGTACCTCATCACGAGTGTGGAACAAAAGTAATTGTTTTCTGCTTGTATGTTCCAGGGTTGCCGGGTCTCCGTCCAGGCTGCTCAGCTCCAGTGACCAGAACAGTATCCACGCACTCACACACGCACTACACACTCTCACTATCAAATAAAGATTATTGTCACTATCTGCCCGTGTCAGTGTCTGTCTCCTGGGTCCTAAACCATGTCACTTTTAGTATTTAATTTATGCCACATGGTGGTAACCTTCACATATAAAAAAGAGACATCTGCAAAAACTTCAGAGGTTTATTGTCAGTGCAATTCCCAGTGCAATACTACATGAATGCATGTCTAGTACATTGTTGATGCAGAGAATATATATTTCTACAGTACATGTATCTAGTAAATGAAGTATTTTCCATGTAACCTTGTGACTGCATTATTTTATTTTAATTGCTTTTAATCCTAGATCAAGTTTGTTTTGGCCTAAAATGCATGATAACTGTCAAATATATCTTATTATACCTAACTCAGTACTGTTTACTTTTTGAATATATATTTTGTGGCTAATATAGTTATTACCTCCGCCAGGCCGAAAAGGCCAGGAGGAGGTTATGTTTTTGCCGGGGTTTGTCTGTGTGTTTGTCTGTTTGTCTGTTGGTTAGCAAGATAACTCAAAAAGTCTTGGACAGATTTCCATGAAACTTTCAGGCGTTGTTGGAAATGGTACAAGGAAGAACTGATTAAATTTTGGGGGTGATCCGGTTCACCGTCTGGATACAGGAATTTTTTAAAGCATTTTTTTTCAACACTGTGACATAGGGCCATTTTCAACATGTGCGCAGGCGCAATGGAGGGCGCTGGTCGTCGTGTCTGCAACACAAACTCTGCGTTCTTCAACGTTTTAGGCACAAAAGCACGCGGAAAACACTGCTGGCCTGGGCCCGCCAGTGTGCCTGTGTTTGCGCGCAACTGCAAAACCTCACACGGGCAGCTGTCCGCCGACGGATTCTTTGGCAGAAATTCCCCAGCCAGCCATAGGAGCCGCGCATTTGGCAGAAATTCACCGGCCAGCCATAGGCGCTGTGCAAAAACGAGCTCTCTGCCGGCGAAGCTTCTAAATTCTCGTTTGCCGCGGAGCGCAACCCCAAAATAATATAATATAAAACCCACGGCAACCTGTCTACCCAATTTGCATCTGTCAGTGGAGGAGATGGACACAACAGCAACACTTCAGTTTATTACCTCCGCCAAGGAGGCAATGCTTTTACTACTGAACCACTAATCCTATCACTATCAGATTGATTGTCATTGATTAATTGTGTGTTTATTGCACTGTCCCTGTCAAATAAACAAATAATCATTGTGAATCCAATTGCTAGTCATATGTTTACATGCTCAAGGAATCTGAAAACGTACACACAAACACTGTATGGGGGGAATTGTGGCGCTTGGCGGAGGTCTGCGCTCTCCGAGTGCTTTTCTAGTTAACATGGCGATCAAGTTGTGTCAGCTGATCATTTTTTTCTATGACACCACCTCAGACTCTGCAGCTGGAGCAGGTACGTCCATGATGTCTCAACAGTCTCTCCATGATTTTCATGCAGATCAGAGCAATTTGTTGCACAGGAAATAAACGTTTCTACAGACATTCTTAAGCTCTATAACCACTGATCGTTTGTGAAGCTGTGTTGACATCAGTGACAGGTTGATGACATCCGTGACAGGCTGTGCTGAATGCCCAGAGCGAATGAAGCAGTAATTTCCCCACAACAGAGCCATCTGAAGCACACACAGTGTACATATTTTAGTACCTAACAGTGATAACTTGCAGACATTAAAGTGTAGTACGACGTACCTATAGCAAACTAGCATTAGCAACATTAACTTACCGTCATATATGACCTAGTTTGTATCCTCACGTCTTTGGCTCTCCCAGAAGCTGCAGAACTATTTCAGAGTGTTTCATCTCGCTGCCTGTACCCTTGTCTGGCGGTCCTTTTTGGCATTTATGGTGAAAAAAGCCACAGACCGAGGAGTCGCCTTGTACAGCTGCATGTGTTATGTTTTGCTTTGGTCACGTGTTCTACGTCACGGGAGTGTGGCACCGCCTCGCTGTTATAGAAATCCCACCCACCCCAGCTTAACACGGTTGTAATGGAGACAAAAGCGAGCCGAACCGTGTCGAAGTGAATCGAGACGTGCCGAGGCGTGCTGGGCTAGTGGAAAAGTACCTTAAGTCACTTACTGTTGACAAAGGGGGGCTGGCTGGCTGGCTGGTGTGGTCGCTGCGTTTTTCACCCATCATGGTCCATATTTTGTATTCTGTCGGCCATTTAAAGTCTGTACTACATCTACAAAGTCTTATGATTATCCCACATAAATTTTGCTTGTATCCCATGGCTATTTTCTGTGTTCAAAGCCAAAAAAGTGACAGTGACCGATTGTGGCCATATTAGCTTTCTGGGCTAAATGCAAAAAACAGGAAAAAGAAATGAGGAGTTCTTCTTCTTTGGTGTATTATGTGTCATCCACTGAGTCCTCCAACGGATGTCTGCCACCTTTTGAAACTGGCAAATCAGTACAAATCAGTAAAAATCCCCAATGCAGGCGATCATGTGAGAGTGAGAAGACAGTGAGAAGACAAGCGCAGTGCCACGCTCTGCCACTAGGGGCACGCAAATTCTCACACTCAAAGGGTTAATGACAAGCAAAAATATTTCATTGAGAGTGAAGAAAGGAGTGAAGCCCAGTGTATTGTTGGAGGTCCCCCGGCTGTCTAAACCTATTAGCAGCATAACTAGGAGAGGGTTCAGGGGCACATGATCCCACCCTAACTATAGACTATGTCAAAAAGGAAGGTTTTAGCCCTATTCTTAAAAACAGAGATCGAGTCTGACTCCCAAATCCAGATTGGCAGCTGGTTCCAAAGGAGAGGCACCTGATACTTGAATGCTCTGCCTCCCACTGTACTTTTAGAGATTCTAGGTATTACAGGTAATCCTGCATTTTGGGAGTGTAGTGCTTTGTTAGAATGATAAGGTACTATCAGATCTCTTAAGTAACAAGGGGCCTGATTATTTAGAGCTTTGTAAGTGAGGAGAAGGATTTTAAACTTAATTCTAAATTCTATGGGAAGCCAATGAAGGGAGGCCAGAACCAAAGAAATGTGATCTCTGTTTCTAGTACCTGTTAAAACTCTAGTTGCAGCATTTTGGATCAGCTGAAGACTTTTTAAAGATGTCTTAGGACAGCCTGATAATAAAGAGTTACAATAATCTAATCTAGAGCTAACAAAAGATTAGTTTCTCAGCATCACTCTGAGGCAGGATTCTCCTAATCTTGGCAATATTACACAAATGATAGAAAGCAGTTCTTAGAAACAAGTTTAATATGTGAATTAAAGAACAGATCTTGATCAAAAATAATTCCATGGTGTTAGGACGTGGGTTGGACCCACATGCTCGCCTTGAATTCATTATGGTGGGATTTTCTGTGTTCCTTACTATTATTATCTCAGTTCTCTGTTTTCCTCTGCCTCTTGATCATTAGGTTTATTATGTATATCTGGTAAATGTCCCTGCCTCTTCTTGTGCTCTATATGTTCATTGTCTGTTGTTGTCATCATATCTCTGTCTTGGGTATTATCTGAGTTTGTGAGTTTGGCCTTCCCCAGTTCATTGTCATTATGTGTCATGTGCATCTCCTGTCAGTGATTGTATGTGCAGCCCTGCCCCTGTTTTCCTCATGTGTCAGTCATGATGTCAATGTTAGAATAATTTTGAGCTTAAATTATTCAAAGTCAAATAATCAGGCGGAAAGTTGTATTTATGTACATTTATTACAAAATCACCCCATTGGCCACCTTGGGGGAGAGGTTACAAGGCATGACATTCAGACACACCTAGAATCTCTAAAGGATCCATTTTTCTAAGTCTGATATACTGTATATAGGTAGGAGAAAGGAGAGGGAGGATGAGGATAAGGGAAGGGACAGAACAGGACAGTCCTGATAACTGAGCTTATCCAGGCAGATGTCAGACGCTCTGGAGACATGGGTCATGAAGACATGAGATACATAAAACTACCAGAATGTCCATGAAACACTAATCTATAAGATGAGGAGTTCCTGTGTATTCCTGTGACCCGAAACAGGTTATGTCAAAGAGATTATAATAAATAGCTTAGATCATTCCTTATGCATGTACTGATCCTCAGTCTGAACTCGCTGAAATTGCTCACAAAAACAGGCCAAGAATATATAAACTTATCCTATATGGAATGCACATATAAACAATAAACATGGCATATGAAAGGCATGATACTTCTCAAATATAATAATACATTATTTATATCAATAGTATAGATAATATGGAATTTTTCATATCCCCCCTTGATGCTTAATAAAGCATCAGGATTAAAAGAAAAAATAATAAAGTGAATGAATTATGTGTAAGAATATGTGTAAGAATTTACACTACCGTTCAAAAGTTTGGGGTCACCCAGACAATTATTTTGTGTTTTCCATGAAAAGTCACACTTATTTACCACCATGAGTTGTAAAATGAATAGAAAATATAGTCAAGACATTGACAAGGTTAGAAATAATGATTTGTATTTGAAATAATAATTTTTTCCTTCAAACTTTGCTTTCGTCAAAGAATCCTCCATTTGCAGCAATTACAGCATTGCAGACCTAACATGATTGCACAAGGGTTTTCTAATCATCCATTAGCCTTCTGACGCAATGAACAAACACATTGTACCATTAGAACACTGGAGTGATAGTTGCTGGAAATGGGCCTCTATACACCTATGTAGATATTGCACCAAAACCCAGACATTTGCAGTTATAATAGTCATTTACCACATTAGCAATGTATAGAGTGTATTTCTGATTAGTTTAAAGTTATCTTCATTGAAAAAAAGTGCTTTTCTTTCAAAAATAAGGAAATTTCTAAGTGACCCTAAACTTTTGAACGGTAGTGTACATGCTGTTATATGTCTTTGCAAGTTAAAAACATGTATAGAATATATCAAAAGTGAATATGTGTGATGCGACCAAAAGTAATCTCAGACAGTGTCAAATAAGAACATAGAAAATAATATGAAACAGCCTTAAAAACAGCCTTAAATTATATTGCGACCTTCAAAAACATCATCAGGCCAGTATTGCCCCTCTCACCATCCTCATCATTATATTAAGGACTCGCACAAGAAAAATTGGAGGTTATAAAAATCATTACCAAGTTTGCTTCGTAAGTCTTTCCACTAGCCCCAACACGGTTTAACAGCAGCGATTCTCAGCCTCGCTCAAGGGCAGAGTCCAGTCGTGCTGAGCTGTACCGTGTTGTGACGTTAAAAGACTGGTCGCCGCTGATTGGTCAGGTCTTAACGTCACGAAAGCGCCCGTCTTCGTTGAAATCTTTACGATCGCCATTTGCAATCACGGACTAACTCGGTCACGGAGTAAATACGATATTAATACAGACAGCGTTGTAGGTTTTGCGGAACTCTACACTGTGGTCCAACGAAGAGGTGCAGAGTTTTCTCTGCTTGGTGGCAGTTACACAGTGAGGAGTGACCCGATGGCTGGCCAGCATACAACCGGACTATAGACAAGCTGAAGACGATCGTGAGAGAACCATCGATGGTGAGTGATTTGTAATAATGTGCATCTGTTTGCTTATTTATCCTGTTGGTGGTAAGCTCACTTTTTTTGAGCCATACAGTGCTGTTCTGTGCTGGCTAACGTTTTTTAGCTAACTTTTTTTTGCTAGTAGCTAGCGCTAGCTAGTACCAACTGCTGAATCGCGCTTGTTTTCTCCTAAATATTCTCTTGTGAGAGCAAAACGATGAAATATGTTAATCCTGGTTAAAGTCCTGGTTTGTGTTTTGTATTGCACTTTGGTGCTGCGCATTAAATTGTGTGCAATTTAATGCTAGAATGTGTTTCCACATGCCAGGGGTTATAGCCTCCCTGTTTATAGTGTGATACTGGTGAAATGGACCACAGGAGCCGAAATCTCATCATATTAAAATTGCTTTTTCAAACCAGTGATTTATAAAGTCATTCATATAATTTTCTAAAGCGTCAGAATAGACCAACACACCTATTCTGTGGATCCTGCAGGCTTGTCAGGGAAACGAAGCATTTTTGTCACATCCCACCACGCACTCATTTCAGAAAGAGAAATCCGTATATTATATAGATTCATTACACAGCCAGTGATATATTTGAAGCGTTTATTTATTTTAATTTTGCTGATTACGGCTTACAGCCCCTGAAAACCCCAAATTCTATTTTGCAAAAAATTGGAATATTACATAAAATTAACTTTAAAAAATAGTTTTTAAATATAAATGTTGGCCGTTGAGGTGTTGGTTAATATGGGCTGTAGCCGTAATCATCAATATTAAAATAAACACTTTCAATATATCACTGTTCCTGTAATTAATCTATATATGGGTTTCACTTTCTGAAATGAGTGACAAAAATATTGAATTTTTTCATGGTATTCTAATTTTTGAGATGTGCCTGTATATGTATTGAACTTGCTTGAAACTAACCAACATCCATTTCTGTTGTTTGTCTAGGCAAGACGAAATCAGCCGCCCCACAACCTACCTCGCCACCGTGGAACGTACTGAAATCCTTTGCTTTTATAGGTAAAGTGTCAAAAGCACAATTTCCACTTAATATAAAAGGGACTGAACTGAGATTTATTTGCTTGTGTGAATACGGCACATCAACTGTAAAATAAACCGCTTGTTAATGTATTTATTTTTTTGTCAGATCACTTGTGTGATCCTTTGTGAGTTATGTTCGTAACTGTATGTTCTGGCGAATGTGAGATGTTCAGTCATCAATATAATTTACTTTATATGTGTAGTTTATAGTCTATCATCAATAAACTCATGCAGTAGCAGGACACATTACAAATATTTGAGACACTTTGTAGTGCTTCCTTTTATATTTTAGCAATGCTAGTACAAAACACCCACACATGAAGCCAGGGCAAGAAGAGACACTTTTACAGACAAGACAAACTTTTATTGACCTGGAGGGCTGGTGCAGGGAGAGCAATCTGATGCTCAACGTGGACAAAACGAAGGAGATGATTATCGACTTCCAGCAGTCACAGCCTGAGCACGTCCCCCTCAGCATCGGCGGCCGTTTAGTGGAGAGAGTAGAGAACATCAAGTTCCTCGGAGTGCAGATCTCGCAGGACCTGACCTGGAGCAAGAATTCCTTGGAGATCAGGAAGCGGGCTCAGCAGAGACTACACTTCTTGAGGAAACTCAAACAGGCCTCTCTCCCCATCTGCATCCTCAGGACCTTCTACAGAGGTGTGGTGGAGAGTGTTCTGACGTACTGCATTGCTACATGGTACTCCAGCTGCAGTATGTCAGACAAAAAAGACCTGCAGAGGATAGTCAAGGGGGCTGAGAGGGTAATTGGAGTCTCCCTCCCCTCTGTCCAAGAACTTTTTCAGAACCATTGTAGGAGCAGGGCACTGAACATTGTCAAGGACCGTTCTCACCCTCTGCATAAACACTTTGAACTTCTTCCATCTGGTAAACGATTCCGGCGCATCAGAGGCAGAACCACCAGACTGATCAACAGCTTCCTTCCACAGGCTGTCAGGATGCTGAACAGCTGACCCGGAATCTCTCATACACACTACTGCACCTATGGACATTTTGTATATTATAGTTAGTTATTCTTTTTCCCCAAGTATGTCTTAGGGATGTGTGAATGGATGGGGGGGGTGGGGGGGGGTGAAGCTATGTGGGAGTGTGTCCTAATCATGCTGCTTCTTATATGGATGCCGAGAGAAACACAATTTCATCTTGCCTGCACTACAGTTGTATGTACAGCAATATGACAATAAAGTTTGATTTGATTTTGATTTGATTTGATTGATAAAAACTTCATATTTTGACTGAGTGACTCCATACTCGGTGATGGACACCATCAGTTAAAGTACTATATTCCATTCAAGTGAATGTATTAATTCATTCTGATTGCTGAGGCCACAGTAAAATTTATCAGCGTAATGTGGCTTGGGCCAAAGCCAGGAAAACTGATACTGCCAGTGATTGGTCCATTTTTAGACAACTGAGAAATAAATGCACTTTTTTTTAATTAAAAAGGCTAAATCTGAATATTACTTATCTGTCATAACTGAGAGTCTTAATAATCCACAGAAATTTTGGAAAGCGATCAAAGGTTTATCTGTGAACAAAAGCTCTCAGGTTCTTCCTACTTTTGTTTTAAATGACTCAGTCCCAGTTTATGATAGAACTGAGGTTTTAAATTGCTTCAATAAGCATTTTGTGTCATCTGGTTTTCTGTTTAACTCTGCAGGAGCTACATCTGTGCCTCACTGTACTAATTCCCAAATGTTTTTTGGAGAACCTTTTAGACTTGTACCTTTTACTGTACAGCAAGTCCATAAGGCTCTCAAAACTTTGAATCACAGAAAACCTCCTGGACCAGACTTGATAGAGCCTTACTTTTTGAAAATGGCTGCTGATTTTACTGCACAGCCTCTTACAGTACTTTTTAATTTATCAATTGAAAACAAAGAGATTCCTGTAGTATGGAAGTCAGCTTTTGTGGTTCCTCTCTTAAAAGGAGGTGACCCAGCAGTTTTAACTAACTACAGACCAATATCAAATTTGTGTGTCTTGTCCAAGATTCTTGAATCTCTCGTGAGTGATCAACTTAAAGAGTTTTTATACTCAAATGAACTTCTTTCAAAACTGCAATCGGGCTTTAGAAAAAAGCACAGCACTATTACTGCTGCTACAAAAGTGGTCAATGATATACTTGTTGCTCTTGATAAAAAGCAGCACTGTGCTGCACTTTTCATTGATCTGTCAAAGGCTTTTGACACTGTGGACCACACAGTTTTAAAGCAAAGACTCATCAGTTTTGGACTGTCGGAACATGTAGTCTCCTGGTTCACAAATTATTTGAGTGACAGGACCCAATGTATTAAATATGATGGTTTGTGTTCTGAAATTGTCAGTGTCCACAAGGGGGTGCCACAGGGTTCTGTATTAGGACCCCTCCTATTCATTATGTGATCTAGGACAAAATGTGTCTGATGCTAGTTTGCATTTTTATGCTGATGACACAATTATTTACTGCTTTGGCTCTTCCCCTGCTAATGCTGTTGCTTCTCTGCAGAAAACTTTTAATGTGGTGCAGCACACACTTCTGCAGCTAAAACTAGTCCTTAATGCTGACAAAACTAAACTGATGTGGTTTTCAAATTTTAGGAAGAGTCCACAAATTTTTCCCACAGTGTCCACTTTTGAGGGAAATGAAATTGAGGTGGTTCACTCGTACAAGTATCCTGGTATCTTGCTTGATGACGCTCTGACTTTTAAGCCCCATGTTGAAAATCTTGTGAAGAAACTTAAACTGAAACTGGGTTTTTATTTCACAATAAATGTTGTTTTTCTTTTGAGGTTAAAAAGCGTCTTGTTACTGCAACTTTTTTATCTATTTTAGATTATGGAGACCTCTTGTATATGAACGCTTCAGCTCAGTGTCTGAGTAAGATTGACTCTATATATCATGCTGTTTTGAGGTTTGTTACAAACTGTAGAGCCTTGACCCATCACTGTGAACTGTATTCTAGAGTGGGATGGCCCTCTTTGTCCACCAGGAAGTTGACTCACTGGTACATTTTTATTTACAAGGCCATGCTTGGACTGTTGCCCCCTTACATTTCTAATTTGATCACACTGAGAAGTGTTGATTCTTATGGTTTGCGTTCTAATGATCATTTGTCGCTTTCTGTTCCATTTGCCCGTATTGAGCTGGGAACAAGAGCTTTCATGTTCTCAGCCCCCTCTACATGGAACATGTTGCAAAAAGACTGGAAACTAACGGAACTTGTTTCATTGAATGACTTTAAATCCAGATTGAGAACACTTGAGACGGCCTCACTAATTTGTAACTGTTTTATATGATTTGTATGTCATTGTAAGTGTATTTGTGATTTTTTTTTGCTGCCTCTTGGCCAGGACTCCCTTGAAAAAGAGGTTTTGAATCTCAACGGGTTTTTTTTCCTGGTTAAATAAAGGTAAAATAAAAAAATAAATAAATAAAAGTAGATGATTTTAAATGTAACCCAGCCCTTGTAAAATCTACTGAAGCGCAGCTACATGAAAATTGTGGTTAATTACAACAACGAAGTACTTTATTGTCACATTCAAATTGTAATCCCGCCTGTTTTGTTTTTCTTTTGAATTCTTGGATGGAATATGGTGGGCCATATAAGCTGCAGCTTCAGCCATCACCCATTTCAGATAACCTATGTTGAACTGTATAATCAGAGGAGTTATTGTTTAATTTGACCTTGTTAGATTTTTTCCCCTTTGTTATATTATTCTATTTTTATATAATCTTTACCTTTAATCAATCCGAAATAAAGATTCATTCATTAATTCACATTCCAGCCCCTGAAAACCCCAAATTCAATTTGGCAAAAAATTAGAATATTACATAAACTTTAAAAAATATTTTTTAAATAGAAATGTTGGCCGCTGAGGTGTTGGTTAATATGGGCTGTAGCCATAATCATCAATATTAAAATAAACACTTTCAATATATCACTGTCCCTGTAATGAATCTATATATGGGTTTCACTTTCTGAAATGAGTGACAAAAATATTGAACTTTTTCATGATATTCTGATTTTTGAGATGTGCCTGTATAAGTGTTGAACTTGCTTGAAACTAACTACCATCCATTTCTGTTGTTCGTCTAGGGAGGAGGGAATCAGCCGCTCAACAACGGACGTCGCCACTGTGAAAAGTACTGAAATCCTTTGCTTTTATAGGTAAAAGTGTCAGAATAAAGTAGCACAATTTCCACTTAATATAAAAGGGACTGAACTGAGATTTATTTGATTGTGTGAATATGGTGCATCAACTGTAAAATAAACCGCTTGTTAATGTATTTATTTTTTTGTCAGATCACTTGTGTGATCCTTTGTGAGTTATGTTCATAACTGTATGTTTTGGCAAATGTGAGATGTTCAGTTATCAATCGTCGTTGGCCTCCGTCTGTCTATGATGACCATGGAAGAGAATCCTAAACGTCTACTCTGCTGGAACAGCACCGCCTGTGGCTGAACAGGCCGATGCGCGAATGGCAGTCTCTGTCACACAGGTCGCACTTGTGGGTGGTCTCCGTGCTGCTGGGTCTGTGGCGGTTCTTCCTGCGGGTCCTTTTTTCATCTGCTGCAGCAGTCAGTCTCTCTTCACCCGCCTTGAGCTGTCTGGTCAGGGTGCCTCTCCATTTGGAGCGGTCCGTTGCAAGGTCCTCCCAGCGCTCTGTATTGATCTCCAGGGCCTTCATGTCTCTCTTGCAGACGTCTCTAAAGCGCAGCTGTGGGCGGCCAACGTCTCTCCTGCCAGTTGCCAGTTCTCCGTAGAGGACGTCTTTTGGGATTCTGCCATCCTCCATACGGTGAACGTGGCCTAGCCAGTGGAGCCTGCGCTGCCTGAGTAGAGTGAACATGGAGGGAAGGCCGGCGCGGGACAGAACTTCTGTGTTGGGCACTTTGTCCTTCCAGGATATGTCCAGGATGTGGCGAATGCAGCGCAAGTGGAAGGAGTTCAGTCTCTTTTCCTGCCGGGCGTATGTTGTCCACGTCTCACTCCCATTGAGCAGTGTGCTGAGGACGCAGGCGTTGTACAGTGCCATCTTCGTCTTGACAGAGAGTTTGGGAGTCTCCCACACTCGTGTGGTGAGGCGAGCGAGTGTGAAGGCTGATTTTCCAATCCTCTTGTTGATCTCTGTATCAAGGGAGAGGTTGTTGCTGATCGTGGACCCCAGGTACGTGAACTGATTCACGACCTCCAGCTCGTAGTCGTCGATGGTGATGGTTGGTGGTGCTTCCGTGCCTTGCGCCAAGACGTTAGTCTTCTTCAGGCTGATGGTAAGCCCGAAGTCCTTGCATGCCTGGGAGAAGCGGTCCATCAGGGTCTGAAGCTCCTGCTGTGTGTGGGTTGCGACTGCAGCGTCGTCTGCGAACAGCATGTCTCTGATTAGAGCCTCGCGTACTTTGGTTCTGGCTTTCAGGCGGGCGAGGTTGAAAAGCCTGCCGTCAGATCTTGTGTGCAGGTAGATTCCCTCTGTTGCTGTGCTGAAGGCATGCCTCAGGAGCATAGCAAAGAAAATCCCAAAGAGGGTTGGCGCAAGTACACAGCCCTGTTTCACTCCGCTGCGTATGTTGAATGGCTCTGAGATGTTGCCGTTGTGCTGCACTGTCCCCTTCATGTTGGTGTGAAATGATTCGATGAGGCTTTGCAACTTTGGTGGGCATCCTATCTTTGGCAGGATCTTGAAAAGGCCCTCTCTGCTGACCAGATCGAACGCTTTGGTGAGGTCGATGAAGGCGACGTACAGGGGCATGTTCTGTTCTCTGCATTTCTCCTGGAGTTGGCGGATGGAGAATATCATGTCTACCGTCGATCGCGCAGCGCGGAAGCCACACTGAGACTTGGGGTAGACACGTTCGGCAAGCTTCTGTAGACGAACGAGAACAACTCATGCGTAGACTTTGCCAACAACGCTGAGGAGGGAGATGCCCCTGTAGTTGTTGCAGTCACTTCTCTCCCCTTTGTTTTTGTAGAGGGTGATGATCTTGGTGTCCCTCATGTCCTGTGGTACGGCACCTTCCTTCCAACACTGGCAGAGGACGTCATGCAATGGCAGCAGTAGGGCGGTCTTGCAGTGCTTGATCAGGTCAGGGGGTATGCCGTCGTTGCCGGGTGCCTTGCCAGCGGCCAAGCTATCAATGGCCTTGCTGAGTTCGTCGATGGTTGGCTCGGCGTCAAGTTCGTCCATGGATGGCAGGCAGTCGATGGCATCAAGGGCTGACGGTGTCACAGTGTTCTCTCTGGAGTAGAGGTCGGAGTAGTGTTCCACCCATCTCTCCATCTGCTTGTTCTTTTCTGTGATCATCACCCCAGTGGAGGATTTGAGGGGGGCCGTCTTGCTCTGAGCCGGACCATGTGCTTTCTTGATGCCATCGTACATGCCACGGATGTTCCCTGTTATGGCAGCGGTTTGAATGTCTTGGCTGAGCTGAGTCCAGTACTCGTTGGCACAGCACCGAGCAGTCTGCTGAACTTTGCTTCTTGCAGCCCTGAGAATCTGGAGATTCTTCTCGTTTGGGTACTTCTTGTACTCAGCAAGTGCTGAGCGCTTGGCTTCAATGACGGGGGTCATCTCGGTCAACTTGGCATCAAACCAGTCCTGTGACTTCAAGGTCTTCCTCCCAAAGGTAGCCAAGGCTGTGCGGTGGATGGTGTTTTGCAGCACTTCCCACTTCTGCTTTGCAGATTCTCCTTCTTGTGGTACACCAAGTTCCTTCTCAAAGGTGGAGGCAAACTGCTCAACAAGTTCTGGTTGAGCCATCTTGCTGGTGTCAATCCGTGCCTTTCCAGGCTGTCTAGCATGATGGAATTTCTTCAGCTGCAGCTTGACCTTGCAACACACCAATGAATGGTCTGTGTCACAATCTGCACTCTGGAACAAACGGGTGATTAGCACGTTCTTCAGTGAGGTGCGCCTGGTCAGGATCAAGTCCAGCTGGTGCCAGTGCTTTGAGCGTGGATGTTGCCAGGAAACCTTGTGTTGGGGCTTGGTCTTGAAGAACGAGTTTGTGATGCACAGATCGTGATATGTGCAGAACTCGAGCAGCCGCTGTCCGTTGTCGTTCATTCTGCCCACGCCAAAAGGTCCAAGACAGGAGGGCCAGGAGTCATGGTCAGCACCCACTCTGGCATTGAAGTCTCCAAGGAGAATGAGTTGTTCAGAGTTGGGGATGGTCCTGACAGTTGTTGCGAGATTCTCGTAGAGCTCGTCTTTTGCCTCTGGTGTGGCTGTCAGTGTTGGGGCATACACACTGACGAGGGTGACTGGGCCTTGAGTGGTGTTCAGGCGGAGGGTGAGGAGTCATGCAGAGCCAGTGCTGCCCAGTTCCACCATCTTCAGCAAGGTGTTCTTCACTGCGAAGCCCACTCCGTGTTCCCTGTGTTCGTCGCTGCCCTTTCCCTGCCAGTAGAACGTGTAGTCCTTCTCTCTCAGTGTGCCTGCGTCAGCCAACCGTGTTTCCTGGAGAGTGACGATATCCACTCCCAGTCTCTTCAGCTCATTATTGATGATGGCAGTCTTCCTGGTGTCGTTGATGTCCTTGAGGTTAGCAGCGAGTCCTGTCATCATAGTGCGGACGTTCCAAGTTCCCAGTTTTAGAGTTGGTCTCTTTTGTTTTTTTGTCTTGCCTGGTGCGAAGGTTCTCAGCCTGCTGTTCAGACTTCTCCTCATCCCCATGCACCCAATGAGGAAAGCAAGCTGTGGCGGGACAACACCTTATTGGCTGGGGGCTGCCCAGCTTGAGGCGGGCGGTAGCTGTCCAGTGAGATCCGATGATCCCTCCCACCGTCGGGAACAACCCCTGGCGCCGCGCTCTACGCCAATTGAGCGGTGGCTTATAACCGGTAACTGTCATTCCCCGTGTTTTTTCTACGCCAAAGGCGAAGCTGGAGTGTCCTCTCCAGTGATCCGGTGTTCTACCTTCCAGCGTTGGCGTTGGTAGGATTCAAGCCTGGGCAGGAAGATATGGAGATGTTGCCCGTGCAGCATGTCCCCCCTCTCCACGTCACTGATGAATCCAAAGGAACAGCAGGGCTGCTACAGTTTGGCACCAGCGCCGTTGCAGGAGCTGCCAGAATGATGTTGAGCACAACATAGAACTGCCTTAGGGGCTCCGACTCCGGATTTTTCCTCAGGGTTGACTCCCAAAGCCTTTCCCTTGACCGGGTATGCCGCAAGGCAGCGGAGGTTTGAAATCAGGGTTTACCTTCCCCTAGATGGGCTACCTTCCCAGGTTGACGAGCTACCATCTACCCGAAGCATCTGGTTTTAAGGTGCCAGAGATCCGCCCTCGCCCCTTCTCCTATTAGTAAAAGCAGTTCCGCCGGGCTTAGAGACTAAACCACACGGGCAGGCTAGGAGTTGGACTTAGTTGTCAGAGGCTTTTCGAGACGCACGCCATAAGGAGCATTTTATGAGCACTGGGAGCTTAACCCCAGTGCCGCTCCTGGCTATGACAACCTTGGAACCAGTTATCAATATAATTTACTTTATATGTGTAGTTTATAGTCTATCATCAATAAACTCATGCAGTAACAGGACACATTACAAATATTTGAGACCCATTGTAGTGCTTCCTTTTATATTTTAGCAATGCTAGTACAAAACACCGCCCACACATGAAGCCAGGGCAAGAAGAGACACTATTACACTTTTACAGACAAGACAAACTTTTATTGATAAAAACTTCATATTTTGACTGACCGACTCCATACTCGGTGATGCACAACTTCAGTTAAAGTACTAGATTCCATTCAAGTGAATGTATTAATTTATTCTGATTGCTGAGGCCACAGTAAAAACAGATGATTTTAAATGTAACGCAGCCCTTGTAAAATCTACTGAAGTGCAGCTACATGAAAATTGTGGTTAAATACAACAACAAAGTACTTTATTGTCACATTCAAATTGTAATCCCTCCTGTTTTGTTTTTCTTTTGACTTCTTGGATGGAATATGGTGGGCAATATAAGCTGCAGCTTCAGCCATCACCCATTTCAGGTAACCTATGTTGAACTGTATAATCAGAGGAGTTATTGTTTAATTTGACCTTGTTAGATTTTTTTCCCCTTTGTTATATTATTCTATTTTCTTTTAATCTTTACTTTTAATCAATCCGAAATACAGATTCATTCATTAATTCACATTCCACCACTGGCTTTTAGCAACAAGTGTATTTCCCAAATATGTTTTAAACTTGCTGTAATTAACCACCACCCATTTGTCTTTTGTCTAGGCAAGAGGGAAACTGTCACCCCAACTGGACCTTGCCTCACTATTTACAGAGATGCAGGCTGAACATCTGTCGAACCAGGACCAGTACGGACCGATCCAGTTGCTTCTCAGTGAGGCAGCGTGTGACCATTCCAATTTTTTTTTTTTACAGTTTGAATTTTGCACATTCTGAATAATCTGGAATTTGCTGCTGATTGTAATAAACAATTTAGTGACTTATGTGTTTGCATCATGATTTTCTATCTTGATTTTCTGTTTTGTCTGTTAAGACACCAGTGGGAAGAGAGTCAACTGTACAAAGGATTAATCGTGACCTTGAAAATAATGGCTCATTTTTAAGAAAAAAGTAACCAAAACAATTATTTTATTAACTGAAGACTGTATTGTTAGAAGACTGTACAGAAGACCCTGCATACTTTAGTGACAGTACCAGTATATGGAGGAATTCTGGGTCATATTAGCATCTGCTCTTCATTATAATGGATTTGGGCAGGGGTGTCTAATCATGTGCCATGGAGGGCCAAGACCCTGCAGGCTTTACCTCCAACCAGTGTCTTCAACAGCAGACTCCACTGAACTTCTTCCACTGACTGATCAGTGAGATCACCTGCTGAAGAGACTGGGTAGAAGAGAGAACCTGCAGGGTCTTGGCCCCCCATGACACATGATTGGAAGCCCCCGGATTAGGTTTAATGGGATTTAACATTTTAACACAAACTGCTTTATGGTTCATAATTCTGTTGACAGACTTACACCAAACCAAAAGTGATTTCTCAAACTGCTGGATTATTCTTAGCTTTTCCAATCTTTCAGTATTTAATTTATGCCACATGGTGGTAACCTTCACATATAAAAAAAGAGACATCTGCAAAAACTTAAGAGGTTTATTGTCAGTCAAATTCCCATTGCAATACGACATGAATGCATGTCTAGTACATTGTTGATGCAGAGAATATATATTTCTACAGTACATGTATCTAGTAAATGAAGTATTTTCCATGTAACCTTGTGACTGCATTATTTTAATTGCTTTTAATCCTAGATCAAGTTTGTTTTGGCCTAAAATGCATGATAACTGTCAAATATATCTTATTATACCTAACTCAGTAAAGTTTACTTTTTGAATATATATTTTGTGGCTAATATAGTTATTAACATGACGATCAAGTTGTGTCAGCTGATCATTTTTTTCTATGACACCACCTCAGACTCAGTTCTGCAGAAGCAGGTACGTCCATGATGTCTCAACAGTCTCTCCATGATTTTCAAGCAGATCAGAGCAATTTGTTGCACAGGAAATAAACGTTTCTACAGACATTCTTAAGCTCTATAACCACTGATCGTTTGTGAAGCTGTGCTGACATCAGTGACAGGCTGATGAAATCCGTGACAGGCTGTGCTGAACGCCCAGAGCGAATGAAGCAGTAATTTCCCCACAACAGAGCCATCTGAAACACACACAGCGTACATATTTTAGTACCTAACAGTGATAAATTGCAGACATTAAAGTGTAGTATGACGTACTTGTAGCAAAATTGCATTAGCAACATTAGCTTACCGTCATATATGACCTAGTTTGTATCCTCACGCCTTTGGCTCTCCCAGAAGCTGCAGAACTATTTCCAGAGTGTTTCATCTCGCTGCCTGTACCCTTGTCTGGCGGTCCTTTTTGGCATTTACGGTGAAAAAAGCCACAGACCGAGAAGTCGCCTTGTACAGCTGTATGTGTTATGTTTTGCTTGGGTCGCGTGTTCTACGTCACGGGAGTGTGGCACCGCCTCGCTGTTATAGAAATCCCACCCACCCCAGCTCAACACGGTTGTAATGGAGACAAAAGCGAGCCGAATCGTGTCGAAGTGAATCGAGATGTGCCGAAGTGTGCTGGGCTAATGGAAAAGTGCCTTAGGGAGGCATCCTGATCAGATGCACAAACCACCTGTTGAGTCTAAAATACCTTAAACCCCAGTTCTTTGATACGACGGCCAAATAACCAGGCTGAGAGATGAAGTATATTTTCCTTTTTTTTAACTGGAAGTGAGACATGGATACAAGCAGCACTGGAACACCACTCTTTAGGCAATTCCCCAAGAGAGTGTGTTACCCCAAAATTGAGCCCTATAGTTTTATAAGCTTAACCACTCCCTCATGCAAGAGGGAGGGGTTTTACCTCATTGTATCAATAATACATTTCCACATATGTGGCAGCTCTGCTGAGTGCAGAACTGATTCTAACTGATTTCAGCAAATGAATTATAGGGTGTAAACTAAACTCTGCAATGTAGCGTGTGAAGCAAGCAGATAAAGAAGTCTGAGAAAGACAGAGCATTCATTCATTCATTCATTCATTCACTCATTCATCTTCTTCCGCTTAATCCTTTTTGGGTCGCGGAGCAATCATGTCATTTTACCAACACACCTCAACTGGCTCCTTTCAATGTGGAGGAGCAGTGGTTCTACTCTGAGCCTCTCCCAGATGACTGAGCTCCTTATCCTATCTCTAAGGGTGAGTCCAGCAATCCCCTCATGATTGTCACCCCTCATGGATCATCACCCCTCATGGCTCATCATCTTATCGTGGTGGGGGGTTTGCGTGCCCTAGTGATCCCAGGAGCTATGTTGTCGGGGCAATTTGCCTCTGGTAGGGTCATCCAAGATAAACTGGTTCTGGGTGAAGGGCCAGACTAAGAACGATCCAACAGACTCTCATGATGAATGTTAGAACAAGGATTTAGTGTACCCCAGCCGGTATGGGTTTACTGGGTCCCCACCCTGGAGCCAGGCCTGGGGGAGGGGCTTGATGGCTAGTGCCTGGTAGCTGGGTTTCTGCCCATGGGATCTGGATGGGCTCAGCCTAAAGGAGTTACATGGGTCCGCCCTCCAGTGGGCTCACTACCTGCAGGAGGGACCATGGGGGTCCGGTACTATGTGGATCAGGGGGCAGTCGAAGGCAGAGACCTTGTCTGATCCCAGGCTTCCTAAACTGGCTTTTGGGACGTGGAATGTCAAACTGGAACCTATCAGATAAATAAGATTTAAACCACTACAACAAAGTTCCATTAAGTCCAACAAGGTGTTCTAGTCAAGTAAAATATTTTACTACCAAGTAAAATATTATGATCGATAGTATCAAAAGATGCACTAAGGGCTAAAAGGACAAATGCAGAAATAAGTCCATTATCAGATGCGATAAGGAGGTCGTTAGTGACCTTCACTAAAGCTAGCTCGAATAAGTTCATTTTTTTTTTTGTTTGTTACTTATTTGTACCCGTAGGCAGATTTGTTTTGCAGTCTGGTGACAAGCCACCAGCTGCCGGTCGCTGCGTGCGCAAGCGCCCCATATCCCTAACCTGCATGTTTTTAGCATGTGGGAGGAAACCGGAGAAATCCCAGAGTAAACCCACGCAACACGGGGAGAACATGCAAACTCCACACAGATCACTGTTGGCCGGGGGCAGGGATCGAACCCACGATCTCATGATCCCTGCGATCCCCCGGCCGAGGGTAAAACTGTGCTGCCGCAGTGCTAACCACTGCACCACTGTGCAGCCCATTTTGTCTTTGTTTATTACCTCCGCCAGGCCGAAGGCCAGGAGGAGGTTATGTTTTTGCCAGCGTTTGTCTGTCTGTCTGTCTGTCGGTCTGTTTGTTTGTCTGTTGGTTAGCAAGATAACTCAAAAAGTTTTGGACGGATTTCGATGAAACTTTCAGGCCTTGTTGGAAATGATAGAAGGAAGAACTGATTAAATTTTGGGGATGATCCAGATCACCGTCTGGATACAGGAATTTTTTAAAGGATTCTTTAACATTGTGAAATACGGCCATTTTCAACATGTGTGCAGGGGCAATAGAGGACGCTGGTCGTCGTGTCTGATGAACATAAACTCCGCGTTCTTCAAAGTTTTAGGCACAAAAGCACGTGGAAAACTGTGGTGGGCAGGGCTCGCGAGCATGCCTGTGTTTGCGCTACGCTGCAAAAGCTGAGACGGGCAGCTGTCCGGCGCGGGATTATTTGGCAGAAATTCCCCCGGGCAGCCATAGGGGCTGCGCAAAAACCAGCTCTCTGCCGGGGAACCTTCCAAATACTCTTTTTTACCGCGGAGCGCAAACCCAATAAAACCCACGGCAACCTGTCTACCCAATTTGCATCCGTCAAAACTGTGGTGGGCAGGGCCCGCCAGCGTGCCTGTGTTTGCGCTACGCTGCAAAAACTGAGACGGGCAGCTGTCCGCCATGGGATTATTTGGCAGAAATTCCTCGGCCAGCCATAGGGGCAGCGCAAAAACCAGCTCTCTGCTGGGGAACCTTCCAAATACTCTTTTTTTCCGCAGAGCGCAAACCCAATAAAACCCACGGCAACCTGTCTACCCAATTTCCATCCGTCAGTGAAGCCCTCAGTGCTGCTTTCAGTGATCTATGAAAACGCTCACAGCCTGGGACTTTGCACATGAAGGAGATGGACACAACACCAACACTTCAGTTTATTACCTCTGCCAAGGAGGTAATGCTTTTACTACTGAACCACTAATCCTATCATTGTGAATCCAATTGCTAGTCATATGTTTTCATGGTCAAGGAATCTGAAAAAGTACACACAAACACTGTATGGGGGGGGAACTGTGGCGCTTGGTGGAGGTCTGTGCTCTCCGAGTGCTTTTCTAGTTAGCCTTTTGTTTTTATTAAAGACAAAGATAGAAAGGAGATGTTTTTACCTTCTTTTCTTTTCTTTACATGTTTCGACTGTTCACTGCAGTCTTCATCAGAAGTGTCAGCTGATTGCTGCGAGGTGTCATTTATGAGTGTAGCAATATTTAATAAAATATAGTGTAATAAGGTAAAGGAAATATTTATTTTATTTAATAGTGGGTGTGCGAGGGGACAGAGTTAAACCGTCACCCCTACACTCACTAAATAAAATAGGAAAGCACTCGTAAAAAAGGGGCACCATGTCATGGCGGCCGCTGGGCCGTCATCCAGCTCATCAGCGCAAGCCGCGCACAGATTAACAGGTGTTAATCAGCGGCTCTTAAAAGCCAGCGTCATGGACAGTTCGGTACGGAGTCGTCTGTCTATCTCGTCAGAGTATGAGCCAGAGCTTCGTGCCACAGCCACGTCAAGAACGCCACGACCAGATCTACCACGTAAGAAGACTATCTGCTTCTCTACGCCTAACCTTTACTCTTGTGTCCAGGTGGACTTCCCAGGCGGCGGACCGGTACGCTCCCGGAGCTCCTCCTGGTCTACGGAGTCAGAGCCCCGTCTCATAGTCAAGCCAAGACCACCACGACAAGACCCACCACGTAAGAAGGCTATTTGCCTGTCTACGCCTAATCTTTACCCCTGTGCACAGGTGGACCTCCCAGGCGGCGGACCGGTATCTCCAACGGACGGAGAATTACCCTTTCCCTTCCGGAGCTCCTCCTGGCCTTCACTGATCCAGGAACTTCCTCCACTGCAGCTACAGGTACTGTCACTCCCTCAGTCACAGGGATCATTGTCTCCGCAGTTACGGACATTATCGCTGTCATGGCTATGGGAACAGTCAACGTCACAGCTGTCAGTGCAGCCTTCGCTCTCACCACGAACTCCTCCACGGTTAGTGGAGTTATCACCGTCACAGCTTCAAGCACCAGAGTCACCACAGCACGTGGACATCGGAGAATGGCTAGATACAGTCGGAGACAACCTAAAGTAAGCTGCACACCTGCACTTGTCCTTTTGTGCTGAACAGCCTTAACGGTTTCTGCTTGTGTGTTCTAGGGTTGCCAGGTCGTCCTCTGTATCGCTCAGCTCCGGTGACCAGGACACGATATCAGCACTCACACTTGCACTACACTCACTTACACTTCACAATAAAGAATAACTATTTTGTATCTGCCCGTGTCTGTGTCTGTCTCTTGGGTCCTGAAACATAACAGTACGACTCCGTCACGTGACCCAATGGACAGCACACAGCCGCGCGGACTTAACACCCTTAGCACCCGGGTGGGCCGGCTGGATCACCTGGAGGGACAACAGGCTTTTTCCCCGGTCGCTAGTGCCTCAACCCCTGCAGGTTTAGCACCTACTCAAGCTAGCACCACGTTCGTATCTCGCCACACCCCTGTTCCCACTCCAGCTTGTTTTAGTGGCAAACTCGGAGAGGCTCGGGGATTTATTCTCCAATGTGAGTCAGTTTTTCTCTGAGTCCCAGGGGACTTTGCCATTGATTCAAACAGGATAGGATATATCATTAACCTACTGGGAGGTAGAGCCTTAGATTGGGCCTATACTGTAATGGCAATCCCAGGTTATCCCACTTTAACTTACCAGGAGTTTTTGACCGAATTGACCGAACGGCTGTTGAGCCTGCAGCAGGGCGCAAGATCAGCTGCTGACTATGCAGTAGACTTCCGGATCCTTGCCACTGAGATTGGGTGGGGGGAACCGGCACTATGCGGTATTTTCCTCCGCAGTCTCAACGCGGAGTTAAAGGACGAGTTAGCGGCACGGGACAAACCTGATAGTTTGTGAGAGTTAATTGCCCTTGCCATAAGCGTAGACAGTAGATTAAGGGAACGAGCGGCAGAACGGCGGTCTACCGCCCGTCCTGTAAAACCCCGCTCTTGTTCCACCAGCTTTTCCCCGCTTGCTCTACCGGCATCAGGGGAGCTTTCAGATCAGGATCCCATGTTAACAGGACAATCTAAAGTAACAGCGGCCGAGAGACAGCGCCGCAGAAATTTAGGCCTTTATTTTTATTGTGGAAAGGAGTCACATGGAGTTTTTGAGTGCCCAAGTCGGTTAAAAGGGAGGGTCCGTGGATTGCAGTAGGGGGATTCACGGACACGGACCCAAAAAGACCCCTCACGAGTTTCAAAATACCCATTAGACTTATCCACAAACACGCAGAACATTCTACGCTAGCCTTAGTGGATTCAGGAGCTGAGCAAAACTTTGTCTCCAAGGACCTGGCAACCCAGATGGGCCTCAGCTGTCAGCCCCTGGATCCACCTGTCAGGCTGATTACGTTGTCTAAGACGTCACTGACCACCATAGCCTATCAGATGGCCCCAGTGTCCGTGATAGTCTCAGGGAATCTCAGAGAAGAGATTAGGTTTTTAGTCTTGCCTGTCTCTTCTTCGCCTGTCATCCTGGGTTTCCCTTGGCTCCACCTTCATAATCCCACCATCGATTGGCAAGGAGGGAGTATTACAGCGTGGAGTACCTTCTGCTTAAGCGCCTGCCTCCAATCGGCGGCATGCGCTCCTTCTGTCAAGGTGCCACCCCCCTCGACGTCAACTCAGGAGCTGTCCAAGGTACTAGAAGTTTACCATGATTTGGGACTAGTGTTCAGCAAGTCACGGGCGTTGTCTCTACCCCCTCATCGGCCGTACGACTGCGCTATAAATCTGAAGGCTGGGGCCGCTCTTCCTGCGAGCCGCCTTTACAGCCTGTCAGCCCCGGAGCGCGAGGCCATGGATACCTATATTAAAGAATCCCTGGCCTCAGGGATCATCCGCCCGTCGTCCTCGGCCGTGGGGGCCAGCTTTTTCTTTGTTGGAAAGAAGGACGGGTCGTTACGCCCTTGCATCGACTTCAGGGGGCTTAATGAAATCACTATAAAAGATAAATATGACATAATGCACGGCTCAGGAGACGCACACACACAGGCTCAGAGAAGTTCAAACAGTTTATTAACAACAGGCGTGAATGAGTGCGTGTCTGCGGGATGTAAATGTGTTGGTGGCGGCGTTCTGCTTCAGGCACAGAGGCAGGTGACCGTACAGCCGGGCAACCCTATGGAGAAAGCACAGGGAGAGGGTGACGGGCATACGCCAACACAGGAGGGATTATGGCAAGAGAAGGACTTACTTGGATGGTCAGGATAGCTGGCACAGCAAGGGGCGAAACCCGGGAGACAGCCACCTGGAGAGCTCGGTGCAGCAGCGAGGAATGGGCGTTGGAATGAAGACGTCCGCCGCCGGGAAATCCACCTGTGCACAGGGGAGCAGACTGGAGAGAGAAGGTAAGGCTTCTTACCCAAATAATTGTGCTGAAAATTGTAGATGACTCACAATGGTGAGGAACGAAGTCTAACGGCTTCAGGCCGAAGCTCCGGGCGAGACGGCCTTTATCCCTTGCCGCTGATGATGATCAGGTGCGTGAGCAGGTGGCGCCGCTGATGAATGGCGCGGCGTGACAGTACTCCTCCCTCTAGCAGCGCCTCCTGGCGATGGCTTATCCGGGTGCGCTCGGTGGAAGTCCGCGATGAGCGATGGGTCCAACACGAACGACGGGGGCACCCACTGCCGATGCTCGGGCCCATAACCCTCCCAGTCCACCAAGTATTGCAACCCACGACCCCGGCGCCGGGAGTCCAGGATGGAGGAGACGGACCAGGCCGGATGGCCACCAATCATCCGGGGCGCGGGTTGCGCTGCAGGAGGAGGGCAAAGGTGGTCGGTGACTGCCAGCTTCACCTTTGACACGTGGAAGGTGGGATGGATGCGGAGGGAGGGGGGAATAGCCACCGCACAGCCACCGGGTTGATGATCCGGGTGATGGGATAGGGACCCATGAACCGCTGTGCCAGCTTCCTCCTCTCGCCCTTCAATGTAACGTCCTGGGTAGACACATAAACTCGTTGCCCAACTCTGTACGCCGGGGCAGGTCGTCTGTGCCGGTCCGCCACGGTCCTGTTGCGCTCCGCTGTGCGTAAAAGCGCATGACGCGCGGCAGCCCAGATGGAGCGGAACTGCCTGAGATGCGCCCTAACTGAGGGGACAGTTACCTCGCTCTCCTGCGCTGGAAGCAGCGGGGGGTCGTAACGCAGGGACGCCTTGAAGGGGGACATCCCTGTTGCAGAAGAGCGGGCGGTGTTGTGGGCGTACTCAACCCAGGCGAGATGGTTGCTCCAGGACGTAGGTTTGGACCTGGTCACACAGCGGAGCGCAGCCTCCAGCTCCTGGTTGGTCCTCTCACACTGCCCGTTAGATTGGGGGTGATGGCCGGAGGAGAGGCTCACCTTGGCTCCGATGGCGTTACAGAAAGATCTCCAAACCTTGGATGAAAATTGGGGGCCCCGGTCCGAGACCACGTCCACCGGAATCCCGTGCAGCCTGACCACGTGTTGGACGAGGAGATCCGCCGTCTCCAGGGCGGTAGGGAGACCTCGCAGGGGAATGAAGTGTGCAGCCTTGGAGAAACGGTCCACGATGGTCAGGATGGTGTCAAAAGAGTTGGAAACGGGGAGTCCGGTGACGAAATCCAACGCGATGTGCAACCAGGGCCTGCCAGGAACGGGCAGGGGCTGGAGCAGACCCGCTGGAGGGGCATTTCCCGACTTGCTGGTGGCACAGATTGGGCAAGCCCGGGCGTAGCGGGCTGCATCTCTCCGCAGGCCTGGCCACCAAAAGGACCGTTGGAGGAGGCTGATCATCCGGGAGGTGCCGGGATGACAGGTGAGCCGGGAGGTGTGGAGCCAGTGGATGACCTCTCCTCGGACCGCAGATGGAACGAACAGTTTTCCCTCCGGTCCGCCGCCAGGATCAGGTTCCACCTCCTGCGCCTTCCGGATCTTGTTCTCGATGTCCCAGGAGATGGCTCCCACGACGCGCGACCTGGGCAGGATAGTGTGGGGCGTCTCCTCAGCCTCCACGGGGGTGAACTGCCTAGAGAGGGCGTCAGGCAGGCCGTTTTTGGAGCCTGGCCTGAAGGTGATAGAAAAGCGCAACCTGGCGAAGAACAAAGACCAGCGCGCCTGGCGGGCATTCAGGCGCTTGGCAGATCGTAAATATTCTAGGTTCTTGTGGTCCGTCAGGACCACGAACGGCAGGTCCGCCCCCTCTAGCCAGTGGCGCCACTCCTGTAAGGCGAGTTTAATGGCCAGGAGCTCTCTGTCCTCCACATCGTAGTTCCTCTCCGCCGGGGACAGGCGCCAGGAGAAGAAGGCGCAGGGTCGTTTGGCGCCATCGTCAGGCGACCGCTGGGATAGTACTGCTCCCACTCCCGTGTCCGAGGCGTCCACCTCCACAATGCACTGCAGCGCGGGGTCAACCTGGCGAAGGACCCGGGAGGAGGAGAACTCCGCCTTCAGCGCCTTAAAGGCAGCAGCGACCTCTTCGGTCCACCGGAACGGGACCTTCGGGGACGTGAGGC
This sequence comes from Pholidichthys leucotaenia, assembly GCA_020510985.1. Lineage (NCBI taxonomy): Eukaryota > Metazoa > Chordata > Actinopteri > Cichliformes > Pholidichthyidae > Pholidichthys > Pholidichthys leucotaenia. Next base: position 419,265,925 of record CM035843.1, read on the forward strand.
GGGTCAGTGGTCCGACGATCGAGCTGAAATTTGGGACAAAGCGGCGGTAAAAATTGGCGAAGCCAACAAACTGTTGCACCTGCTTCCGGGATGCGGGAGTAGGCCACTCCACCACCGCCTTCACCTTCTCTGGGTCTGGGAGCACCTGGTCTTGAGCGATGATGAATCCCAGGAAGGATGTGGTCCTAGCGTAGAATTCGCACTTTTCAGCCTTCACGTAGAGCCGATTCTCCAGCAGTCTTTGGAGGACCCGCCTCACATGGACCTGGTGCTCGTCCCTGTACCTGGAGAAGATAAGAATATCGTCCAGGTAGACGAACACGAAGAGGCCGATGAAATCCCGGAGGACGTCATTGATGAGGCGCTGAAAGACGGCAGGAGCGTTGGTCAACCCGAACAGCATGACCAGGTATTCAAAGTGGCCGTTCGGGGTACGGAAGGCTGTTTTCCATTCATCTACCTCCCGGATCCGGACGAGGTGGTAAGCGCTGCGTAGATCCAGCTTGGTAAACCAGGTCACCCCCTGGAGGGAGTGGAAGGCAGTGTCCATGAGGGGCAGGGTGTAACGGTCCCTCTCAGTGATGTCATTGAGCACTCGGTAGTCTATGCAGGGGCGGAGGGATCCGTCCTTTTTCCCAACGAAGAAAAACCCTGCCCCCACGGGTGACGACGATGGGCGAATAATCCCAGCGCTCAGTGATTCTTTCAGGTAGGTATTCATCGTCTCCTTCTCCGGCGCGGACAGGCTGTAGAGCCGACCAGAAGGTAGGGGAGCCCCCTGGCGGAGGTTGATAGCACAGTCATAGGGCCGATGCGGGGGAAGAGACATAGCTTTCGTTTTGCTAAATACCATACCCAGGTCGTGAAATTCCGGGGGCACCAGAGACAGGTCCGGGGGTGCTGTGTCCGTCACAGGAGGAGCAGCGGATGGGGAGCAGGCAGCGGACTGAAGGCAGGTGCCCATGCAAAATGTGCTCCATGCCGATACCCCAGCTGATCTCCAGTCCAGGACAGGGTTGTGGAGGCGTAGCCAGGGATACCCCAGAATGACGGGCAACACAGAGTTGGGCAGGACGTAAAAAACCATCTCCTCCTGGTGGTTTCCTGAGATGATGACTGGGACGGGAATGGTCTGATGGGAAACTCTCCCAAGGGAGGCACGGGAGAGATGGATCAGGGAGATGGGGTGTTTTAGTGCCTGACAGCAGATGCCCAATCGGGTTGCCAGGCCTTGTGAAATGAAGCTGCCCTCTGCGCCCAAATCCACCAGTGTGTGGGTGAGGTGCCCAGTGGGGTTGTGGCAGAAACGGATGGGTAGCTTTAATTGGGTATGTGTGTCTAACCGGTTGAGATCCGCGAGGCCCCCTACAGCGATTCGCGGACCCCGCCGACTGGCTTTCCGTGGACAACGCTCCACAGTGTGTTGGTCAGCCCCGCAATACATGCAGAGGTCCAACTCACGGCGGCGTTGTTTCTCCACAGGGGAAAGCTTTGTCTGGCCCGTCACCATCTGCTCCGACTCCTCGGGGCACGATGCTGGCGGCGCCGCCAGGGGGCGAGCTTGGAACAGGTGCGGCGAGACTCCACGAGGGCGAGAAGAAGAAGACTTCCGCCCCGAGGAGCGTTCGCGCAGCCTGTTATCCAAACTTACCGCTAAGGATGTCAGCTCCGCTAGCGTCTCAGGGATATCCCGTCCAGCCAGTTCATCCCTCAGATCATCATTGAGGCTGCGGAGGAACAGGCCACAGAGGGAGCGTTCCTCCCAGCCCAATTCCTCCGCCGCTACCCGAAAGTCGACCGAGTAGTCCGCTGCCGACCGGCTTCCCTGCTGGAGAGCGAGAAGCCGATCGACCTGGACCGTCTCGGTTTGAGAATGGTCAAAGACCTCCAGAAAGCGCCTCACGAACTGGTCATAGCTGAGGGTGGCATAACTGGGCCTCGCCATTACGGTGTAGGTCCACGTTAACGCACGCCCCTCCAGAAGATTCCCTATGTAACCAATTTGGCTGTGATCCGAGGGAAAATCTCCGGGCACACGGTGGAACACGGACTCACACTGCATAATGAACCCCCGCGCTCCGCCGAGCTTACCGCTAAAGCGGGCGGGGGTCGGAATTGGTGTGAGCCGAACCGGTGCCACTGGAGCCGACTGGACGGCCGCTGGAACAGCAGGAGCCGTGCCACCCTGGCGAGCCGGGGGGAACGGCTGTTGGGGGTCCAAGCGGTTCAATCGGTTAGTTAGATCTACTAATTGATTTAGGATCACCTGTTGCTGATAAACAACCTGATCCACTCGAGCCTCGAGGATGGTAAACCGGTGTGCGAGCCCGCCGTCTGCCGAGCCGCTCTGCTGAAGCCGTACTGACATAACGCACGGCTCAGGAGACGCACACACACAGGCTCAGAGAAGTTCAAACAGTTTATTAACAACAGGCGTGAATGAGTGCGTGTCTGCGGGATGTAAATGTGTTGGTGGCGGCGTTCTGCTTCAGGCACAGAGGCAGATGACCGTACAGCCGGGCAACCCTATGGAGAAAGCACAGGGAGAGGGTGATGGGCATACACCAACACAGGAGGGATTATGGCATGAGAAGGACTTACTTGGATGGTCAGGATAGCTGGCACAGCAAGGGACGAAACCCGGGAGACAGCCACCTGGAGAGCTCGGTGCAGCAGCGAGGAATGGGCGTTGGAATGAAGACGTCCGCCGCCGAGAAATCCACCTGTGCACAGGGGAGCAGACTGGAGAGAGAAGGTAAGGCTTCTTACCCAAATAATTGTGCTGAAGATTGTAGATGACTCACAACGGTGAGGAACGAAGTCTGACGGCTTCAGGCCGAAGCTCCGGGCGAGACGGCCTTTATCCCTTGCCGCTGATGATGGCGCGGCGTGACAAAATACACCTTGCCTTTGATGAATACCGCCTTTGACTCTCTCCAGGGGGCGAACTGGTTTACTAAGCTTGATCTCCGCAATGCCTATCACCTGGTGCGCATCAGAGAGGGGGATGAGTGGAAGACGGCGTTCAGGACCCCAAGCGGCCACTTTGAATATTTGGTAATGCCGTTTGGGTTGACCAACGTTCCGGCTGTCTTCTGTCTTCCAGCGGCTAATTAATGACGTGCTGCGGGATTTCCTTAACTCCTTTGTGTTTGTATATCTAGATGATATATTGATCTTCTCCCGCACTCTGGAAGAGCACCAGGTGCACGTGCGCAGAGTGTTACAGCGCCTCCTGGAGAATCAACTTTTTGTCAAAGCAGAGAAGTGTGAATTCCACACAAACCAGACCTCTTTCCTTGGGTTCATCATCGCCCGGAACCAGGTGCTTCCCGACCCAGCTAAGGTTAAGGCGGTAGTGGATTGGCCCACTCCGTCCTCTAGGAAACAGCTCCAGGGGTTCCTGGGCTTTGCTAATTTTTATCGCCGTTTTGTGCCCAATTTTGGGAACCTGGCTCACCCTTTGACTGCGCTCACCTCCCCTAAGACCCCGTTTTGCTGGAGTGAGGAAGCAGCCAAGGCGTTTAAGAAATTAAAGGACGAGTTTGCTTCAGCCCGTGTTCTCTCTCAGGTGGACCCGAATCTTCAGTGCTTGGTGGAGGTGGATGCCTCTGACTCGGGGGTGGGGGTGGTTCTCTCCCAGCGTTCTCCTGAGGACGGCAAGATTCGGCCATGTGCATATTTCTCCCGTCGCTTGTCACCGACAGAGAGGAACTACAGCATCGGGGACAGGGAGCTGCTGGCAGTGAAGCTTGCCTTGGAGGAGTGGAGACATTGGCTTGAGGGGGCCGCTCAGCCGTTCGTAGTATGGACTGACCACCGCAACCTGGAGTACCTCAGGACAGCAAAGCGGCTGAACGCACGTCAGGCTCGCTGGTCTCTCTTCTTCGGTCGCTTCAACTTCTCCATCACCTATCGGCCAGGAAACAAGAACGGTAAGCCGGATGCCCTCTCTCGACAGTTTGACGCACCATCTTCCGAGGATCAGGACGCACCCATCCTACCACCCTCCTGTGTTGTGGGCGTGCTGTCCTGGGGTATCTGTACCAAGGTCCGGAAAGCGTTGAAGATGGAACCAGACCCGGGGGGGGGGGGGGGGCAGGCCGCTTGTTTGTTCCACGCTCTATTCGGGGCCAGGTGATTGAATGGGGTCACGCCTCCAAGTTGGCTTGTCATCCGGGAGTTGGCCGGACTGTGGACCTCCAGAGAACCTTCTGGTGGCCAGGGCTACGGAAGGACGTGGTGAACTACATCCGGGCTTGTGCTCAGTGCGCCACTGGGAAAACGACATCTTCTCCCCCGGCGGGTCTGTTGCACCCCCTGCCCGTCCCTTCCTGCCCCTGGTCTCATGTGGCCATGGATTTTGTGACTGGTTTGCCCCTTTCTGATACTTTCACCACTGTTTTGATTATTGTGGACCGTTTTTCGAAGGCGGCCCATTTTGTGCCTCTTCGGGGCTTGCCTTCGGCTCAGGAAACGGCGGACCTCCTTGTTCAACATGTGGTTTGCCTCCATGGTATCCCCGCTGACATAGTGTCAGATCGAGGACCACAGTTTGTCTCTCAGGTATGGAAGGCGTTCTGCGCAGCGTTGGGAGCCATGGCCAGCCTTTCTTCTGGGTACCACCCTCAAAGCAATGGCCAGTGCGAACGGGCTAACCAGGAGCTCGAGGCCGCACTGCGCTGTGTTATCTCCTCCTGTTCCTCCTCTTGGAGTAAACATCTTCCCTGGATTGAGTACGCCCATAATACTACGATCTCTACGGCTACGGGCGTCTCCCCTTTCAAGGCTATGTTTGGATTTGATCCACCATTGTTCCCGGAGGAGGAGAAGGAGGTAGTGGTTCCGTCTGTCCAGGCCCAGATTAGGCGCTGCCGGCGAGTTTGGTCCATCGCCCGCCGAGCCCTTTTGAGGACCACTGAACGCAACATCCAGGTGGCCAACTGTCACAGGAAACCTGCCCCGGACTACAAGGTGGGTGAGAAGGTTTGGTTATCCACCCGGAATATTGGTGTACCGGCCGAAAAGCGTAAACTCACTAAGCGCTTTATTGGCCCCTACACCATCTCACGTATTGTCAGCACCGTACAATAGAGTAGCCAGTACTGTCACTCTGTACACTTTGCATTTCACACGGATTGACACATGTCGATTGTTCCACAGTCTCTCCCTCAAGTTTCCAAACACAGCGCTCGCTCTTCCCATTCTGAGAGATAGTTCATCCTCCAGCCTAGCATTCTCTGAAACAGTACTCCCTAGGTACTTGAAAGTCTTGCACTTGACTAGTGGCTCTGTACCAATGCTGATCTTTTCTGGTAGTGATGTTGATAATTGGAACTTTGGTGGTTGATAAAGGCACTCTGTCTTCTTGATGTTGATTTGGAGGCTGAATTAGCTAGCTGCTCTTACAAATTTCTCCACTAAAGATTGCATATCTTCCACGCTGTGCGCAACTAGAGCACTGTCGTTGGCAAAGAGCATTTCTCTTACTATCTTTATCGATGTCTTACTTTTGGCTTTAAACTGTGCCACATTGAACAAGTCTGCTTCTTTCCTTGTTTGAATGTATACTCCTTCTGAAGTGTCTTTGAAGGCCACCTCAAGCATGGCTGACAGATATAGCAAGAAGAGTGTAGGTGCCAGCACACACCCTTGTTTCACCCCGTTGCTTACTGAAAAGTCTTTAGATACTGAACCACTCATTGCCACGTTTGCTTGCATACTTGTATGGAGTGCCTTGATCAGGCTGACAAACTTCTCTGTACAACCATATTTCTTGAGTACCTGCCAAAGTCCTTGTCGCGAAACAGTATCAAAGGCTTTACTGAAGTCTATAAAGACTACATAAAGCGGCATGTTCTGCTCGATACACTTTTCTTGAACCTGTTTCAAGCAGAAAATCATGTCCATTGTGCTTCTTCCACTTCTAAAGCCACACTGGGTTTCCGGTAGTACATTCTGCGAGATGTGTTCACTGAGTTTGTTAAGTAGTACACGTGAGAGAATCTTACCAACAGTGGCTAGTAGTTATATACCTCGGTAATTTCCACAATCCTTCCTGTCAACTTTCTTGAACAAAGATAAGATAAGATAAGATAAGATAAGCCTTTATTAGTCCCACAATGGGGAAATTCCAGGATTGCAACAGCACAGGGATAGCAACACTCAGAGCAACAATCAGAAGGCAAGAAAAAAAACAAGCAAGCAAGAGCAGCTAATATACATATGTACATATTACTATAAAATATACTGTATATATATACACACACACAGAGACACACAGTGCAGAGCATTGTAGCTGGATGGAATAAATATATGAATATATGAACACAGTGCAGAGCATTGTAGCTAGATGGAATAAATATGTAAATATATAAACACCCACAGTACGGAGCATTGCAGCTAGGTGGAATAAATATGCAAGTATATAAACACACACAGTGCGGAGCAATGTAGCTAGATGGAATAATATGTAGATATATAAAAACACAGTGCGGAGCATTGTAGCTAGATGGAATAAATATATAGATATATAAATATAAACACACCCAGTGCTGAGCATTGTAGCTAGATGGAATAAATATGTAAATATATAAACACACACAGTGCAGAGCATTGTTGCTAGGTGGGATGAAACAGCATAACCGTCTATTTAGTTATCCTACATGGTATGATTATGTGCCCATACGTATTCTCACCCTCCACAGCGACCGGTATGTTCCTAGTTGTATGCCGGAGAGGACCATTGTGTAAGTCTATTGCATCTTTTGCATTCAAAAAAAACTATTAGTTTGTTACGTCTTTTTGCTATCTCTGCGAGCAGCCCTGCTTAGGTTGTACAGTCTGACAGCCGTTGGTAGGAAGGACCTACGAAACCTCTCGGTTGTGCACCTGGGATGATGTAGTCTGCTGCTAAATGAGCTCCTCAGTGCATCCAGTATGTCCTGCATAGGGTGGAACTCGGACTCCAGCAGAGATGACAGTTTAGCCACCGTCCTTCTCTCTCCTATCTCCTCCATCGGATCAAGGCGCTGCCCCAGGACAGAGCTAGCTTTCTTAATCAGTTTGTTCAGTCTCTTCCTATCGGCTGCAGTAATGCCACTGCCCAAGCAGACCACTCCAAAAGTGATGGCTGATGCCACCACCGTGTCATAGAATGACTTCAGCAGCGCCCCTTGTACACCAAAAGACCTGAGTCTCCTCAGCAGGAACAGCCTGCGCTGTCCCTTCTTGTAGAGTGCGTCAGTATTGTGTGACCAGTCTAGTTTATTGTTCAGATGAATACCCAGGTACTTATAGGATGTCACCATCTCGATGTCTGTTCCCTGTATATTTACTGGTGCTGTGAGGGGCTGCCCATGCCTGCGGCAGTCCACCACCAGCTCCTTAGTTTTCCTCGCGTTGATCTGGAGGCAGTTCCGATGGCACCAGTCCACAAAGTCCTGGATAAGCCCTCTGTACTCAGCTTCATCTCCGTTGGAGATGAGACCAACGATCGCAGAGTCATCAGAGAACTTCTGTAGATGGCAATGTGTTGTGTTGTGTGAGAAGTCCGCGGTATAAAGAGTGAACAGGAAGGGAGCCAGCACCGTTCCCTGGGGGGCCCCCGTGCTACTGATGATCGTGTCGGAAACACAGTCCCGGGTTCTCACAAACTGAGGCCGGTTCGTGAGGTAGTCCAGGATCCATGATGACAGGTGCTGGTCCACCCCTGCGCGCAGCAGCTTGTCCTTCAGGATCATCGGTTGGATGGTGTTGAAAGCACTGGAGAAGTCAAAGAACATGATCCTCACCATATTCCCGGGCTTCTCCAGGTGGGACAGAGAACGGTGAAGGAGGAAGATCACCGCATCCTCCACCCCAATGCCATGCTGGTAGGCGAACTGGAGTGGATCCATCGCTGGTTCCACCAGGGGGCGGAGATGAGCAAGGAGCAGTCTCTCCAGGGTCTTCATCAAGTGGGACGTCAAGGCCACCGGTCTGTAGCTGTTCAGGTCTTTGGGGTGGGAAGTTTTTGGTACAGGTACCACACAAGATGTTTTCCACAGCTGTGGTACCCTCAAAGGCACAATACTTGCATCCTTCCAGTCTTGAGGTACTTTCTGGGCATCCCATATCTCTTGGATGAGCTTGTGCAGGCAGTTGGTCAGCTGAACACCACCAAATTTCCATACTTCTGCTGGAATTCCATCCCTTCCTGGCGCTTTACCATCCTGTGTTGTCCTGAGAGCTGCCATTAGTTCATCAAAATTTGGTGGTTCATCCAGACTTGATACAGCTGGTCACTGCACTAGAGCTGCTTTACCCTCTTCAGTGAGATCTCCAGTGTTGTTTAGTAGTTGGTCAAAGTGGTCTGCAAATCTGTCCAGGATCTTGTCTTTCTCCTGCAAAACCGTTTCACCATCCATAGCCTTTAGTTGGATCATTCCTCTTGGTTTAGGGCTGTAGATTTCTCTCAAACTGGTGAAGAATGTTTTCATGTCCTTCCTGTCTGCTGCAGTTTGAAGTTTCTCTGCTTTTTCATCCCACCAGTTGGACTTCATCTCTCTGGTGTACTTCTGTAGCTCAATCTGAGCCTTTGAGTATTTCTTCTTCTTCGACCTTGTGTTACACTGTAGGTTTTCCTGCCTAGCTGTATTCCTCGCTTCTAGTAGTTTCTTCAGATGTTCATCATGCTCATCAAACCAATCTTGATGTTTCCTCTCAGGGTAGCCTAATACATCACTCGCAGTCTGATACACCGTATCCTTCAGTGTTGCCCATTTCTCTTCTATGTCATTCTCTGAGTTTTTGCTGTCCCAGTCTTTCAAGTTTTCATCCATTTCCTGTGTAAGTTCTGCTTCTTTTGGCCTTTCAGTGCACTAGTGTTTAGCTTCCATGGTGGCTTCGCACCCGTCCTGCAGTGCTGTTTTTGTCTGCAGATCCTTAATCTAGATCTCAGCATAACATGATCAGTGCCACAGTCCATGCTTCTCATTGCTCTGGTGTCCAATACATCCCTTCTGTCTCTCTGCCTGACTATGATGTAGTCTAATAAGTGCCAGTGCTTGGATCTTGGGTGCACCCATGTCTTCTTGGTTTGTCCTTGTGTTTAAATAGAGTGTTGGTTATCACAAGGTTGTACTCTGAACATAGTGCAAGTAGAATTTCTCCATTAGCATTGCACTTGCCTACTCCATGACTGCCTAGCACTCCTTTCCATTTCTTGGTGTCCGAACCAACTCTGGTATTAAAATCTCCAATGAGTACCAGCCTGTCATCAGTCAGTACATGCCTGATAGTCTCACGTAAATCACTGTAGAACTCTTCCTTCACCCCCTCTGTGTTGGTCATTGTTGGGGCATATACACTGATGAGTGTGGCATACATCTTCCACTGTAGTGGGAGTCTCATAGTCATTATCCTGTCGTTGATTGGCACCGGTTCCTCATCAAGCATTGCTGCTATCTCCTTTCTAAATGCAAAGCCCACTCCTGCTTCTCTCCTTTCTTGAGTTGATCTCCCACTCCAAAAGAAGATGTACCCATGGTCTTCCAAGTTGTCATATCCAGGCAATCTTGTTTCACTAAGTGCAGCTATGTCTACATTGTACCTGTTCATTTCCAGGGCCACAAGCGCGGTCTGTCTTTCTGGGCGCTGTGATGTTGTTCTGTCCAACAGAGTACGTACATTCCATTCTGCTACACACAAGGTTGCTGTTTTCCTCTTCTTTTGTCTTCCTGCTCCTAGCTTACTTTTCGCTGCCTGTCGGAGTGTGAACAGATCAGCACGGACCTTGTAAATGCGGGCGGCGTCCGAGCCGGTATGAGTTGCTTTCTGATTGACCATTTCATGAAACTGCTTGCAAAGTATTTGAGTACTGCTAGCTTTTGCTGGACTATCAGCACATTCTTTGCAGATAAAGGTATTATCAGTGGCAAGGACAAGCCAAGACAAACTGACTCCAGTATCTGTTGCAGTGACTGATCAGATGATAGGTTTGTTTATCTCTGCTCTTTGTGTAGTGCATGTCACAATGCACCGACTGGCACAGTCCACCACAGACCTTGTGACAGATGTGTTTATCTGCCAGGATGTCCAGTCTCACCCTATGTAACTGGGAGTGGTCCACCACAGACCTGTGACAGATATTGTTTTTAGTTCTGCCAGGATGCCCAGTTTCACCCTCCACGCCCTCGGAAGGGCGGGGATGCCAGTAAACAGATTCAAATGATAAACAGATGTCTAATATCACATCAACTGTTAGTGGATTCCTGAACATAAAATCTAGAGTTAAACCTTTGTGGAACCAAGAGGAAACCAGATTTTATGTTTCAACTGTAATGGAAGGCCGAAATATCTAACAAAACCAGAAGACAGTTTTATAGGGAAAAATTTCATAAGTTGATTATCTAAAAATGAACTTCTGAATTAATTTACAAAAATGAAAGGAGGTTTATTAAAAATGAATAAGAATTTTCCTTCAGTTTATAGCTTTGTCCTATGGCTGAGGGACTAATTGTACCATGAAATGCTGGCTATGTTCAATTGTAATTGAAATTTTAGGACATCACGTTTAAACCCAACAGATAGGAAAGTGGGAGTCTCACTTACGAACAGCTGTAGGTCCACGTGTTCAGCGGGTCAGTGCCAGCTGGGGTTTTTAGGTAGGGACCCAGGGAGAAAACGACTGCCGCTATGCTTTCTGATGTTCACAACTGTAAGAAGAGTAGACTCGGCTGGGGGCTCACCATTTGGACAGGGAACAGGCAGCAGTTAAGGCTGTCTCGGAGCAGGCGTGGAGTCGTTTGGCAACCGGTCCGAATTTAATAGGTCTCCAGCCCTAGGAACAAAACCCAAAGACTGAAGGAAGAACGTTTTAGTCAGTTTCACCCACAAGCTCCTGGTTTCTTTACCGGGTCAGACGTGGATGAGGCTAGAAACGAATGTCCCAAAAAAAAAAAAAAAAAATAAAATCTCTCAGTTCACTTTAAAATAGGAAAATTAAAAGTCCACTTTAACTGCTTGAAAAGTCAGAAAAATCAAAGAAAAAAAACATTCAACTAGGATAAGAATGGCTGCTGAGGTGAAGAAAAAAAGAATTTTGAGAGTTTGACTCTCTTTAAGGCAAGCTCGTAAGAAAAGAATGGTTTCTCCTCAGTTAACCAGAAAAACAAGGAAAACTAAGGGAGGATTTGACAAGGTTCACACACACAAAAGGCTTCTTAAAATTCACGGAACAATTTAGACAAAAGAAAACTGCAAGGAACTACAAAGAACTCTGAAGAAGTGAAAACAAAAACTTTCTTTTGTTCTCTTTCCAATCTAGATCTTTTTGCTAATTTCTTCTCACTTCTTCTTTCCTTCTTCTAACATTTTTTTTTCTCTCTCTCATGCAGGGCGGCTCTCACGCATTTAAGTGAATCACGCTGCTGGGTCATAAAAACAGGGCCGGCCGCAAAACTGGCCAATCATCTTTCATAAAGAGGAGTTTGAATGGGCTTTTGTCCAATGAGGGAACACCTCTTTGTTTGGGAACAGCCAATCAAATGAAAAGGGCGTTATCCAGTGGAAGGCAGCCTAGTGATTGGTTATCATGAGTGATAGCGTACAGAGATTGATACACATTCAGTTCTTATGAAATTATGTGCACAATGTAAAATCTAACTAAATTAAGTGACTTGGCTAATATTCAGTGATCATGCATTTATACCATTACTAATAATATTGTAGCAATATATGTGTGATTAATAATTATGATCAGGTATAAAAATTATTTAATTTGTATTAATGTATCGGGACCTGAGATGAACTCTGGGTTCATACACACAGAAAAAGTTAATAAAGCACTCGTGGGGCACCAGCTGCTCTTTAAGGAGCACTTTAATCCTTAATTTCACTTTATACCTGTTTAATCACTCAATAAATTAATTAATAATCAGTCTCAAAATTTTAGTGAATTCGATACTGGGGACTTTGAAACCACACTCAGAATGAAATAAGTTACCAACAACTTCTCTCATTTTCACATATTTATTAAATGAAATGATGATTAAAGGACATTGGAATGAGTTTCATTAAACATTAAAGTAAACTTGTTTATGATAGAGCAACAATGTGGACATTTGCAGAACCAGCATGAAAATGTAAGCTGAATTTAGATCAGTTTGAAGTTAACAGATTATGGAAAACAGAACGCAAATTTATGGGGAAAATTAAACTAATTATATGGAAAATTCTGGATTACTCTTAAGAAAATGAAAACGGAATTTTAAGGAAAAGGAGTTATGTTAAGTGCTCTTTAATTTTGCATCTGATCAGATACTGAATTATTCTCAAATCTCAGATACTTCATTCAGCAGATGGATAAAGAATGCCACTTACGTGATCCAGATTAGTGAAGATCTTAACCATTTGCACTCCGGGCAATTTTCCTAAAAATGCCAAAAAATAACGTGCCCAAAGTAAATCGAAAGCTGTTCTTCAACCCTTTGCAGCATCTTCATGGGGTCGGTCTCATTTAAAAGAAAACACTTTGAATTTTTTGGCAAAAAAAACATGATCTCTCTACATGCTCCGGCCACTGAGTTACAGTCATCTAAACATACTGAACTTGAAGAAAAAAAATTTGGACACAGTGTTTTTTTGGATACAAATGCTTGTAAATAACACACAGCTGTCCAATCCGGCTGGTAAATGCAACAGAAATGTAGAACCAAGTGTTATCCAGCTGAGATCCAAATTTGGTAACAATACCACAAAAAATGAATATTTTACACAGCTTTGTTCTCAGGCTGTTCCCAGGCGTTTTGGAACTGTGCCAAATTGTGCCAAATGGCACAGTTTGGAAAAACGTCTATAATTTTTGAATAATTCAATATAGAAGCTTCATTTTAGGCTCAAAGGAAAGGTCACACTCAGGGCTGTGTCTGTGTGTGTGTGTGTGGGGGGGGGGTCGCCCCCCCCCCCGCTACCAAGGACAGAGTTCGGCCCTCGCTACATGACAGATTACACTCGTTGCATGTTTCCACAGCAACGCTGTCACAGCGGCTTTCCCCCCCCCCTCGCTGCAGAAGAATAGCGGGGGTGGGGGGGCGTTCACAGCCTGTACACTGCGAGCAACCCCTTGTACCGCGGCACACGAACTTCAGACTTTGTGAACCGCACAGCTGTAATTTACTGATCGGTCAAAAGTCATTTTGGATTACAATTTTCAGGGATAGAGAATAATTTAGCTTATAACACCTTACCTCTTCACAGCAGAGTCTTGGCGAACTTGTCTTCCTCATTGTCAGACGAACGCGACGCTGGTCCGCTCTGGTTCTGGTCTCGCGACTCGATCAAAACATAATTCCATTATTGCGGTTTTGTGCTTCCATGATTGCGGTTTTTGGCGAACGATTTTTCAAAACAAATAACAGTAGTAATTAAAAAAAGACTGGCGAAGGCGTGTGTGTCACTCAGCCTTCGTCGTCAGCCTCCGTCGGTCTATGACCATGGAAGAAAATCATAACGTCTACTCTGCTGGAACCAATACAAAATAAGCACCGCCTGTGGCCGAACATGCCGATCCACGAATGGCACTCCCTGTCACACAGGTTGCATTTGTGGATGGTCTCCATGCTGCTGGGTCTGTGGTGCTCTTCCTGTGTCCTTTTTTGATCCACTGCAGCAGCCAGTCTTCACCAAGCCTTAAAAAAAAACAGCTCACGAACTTCTCTGCTTCAATTGGCTCACTGCATTCAAAGCGTTGGGAGGCGGGTCCTCCTTCCTAGATTTTCATTCATTGGTTCTTCAAGGTTTCAGAAACCCAATTCAAGGCTCTTATTAGTCGAATGAGAGGTCAATCAGATGAACTAATCTGTTCGCGGCTGTCTCTGCAGTTTTTTTTTTTAGTGGCGCTTGGACGCCACTACATCACCATCACCACCATCATGCGTCATGCGTCCAAGCGCGCACAAGGGCGCTCTCGTGCACCCTCGTGCGCCCTAGGACGCAGAGACTTGCCCGCCCGTGGAACAACGGAGTGCAAGTGGTTAATGCGTCATTGTCTGTAGTTCTTAGATGGCTCCAAAAGTCAGAATATTTGACCAGCAAATATTCTTTGATATCCCAGAATCCCGGTCTGTTGTCACAAGATGAAGTTTCGTATGTTTGATCACAAGGGCTGCGGTCCAGCATAATGGCGAGGTTGGTTTCTTCAGCTGCGTGGTGGCAAGCTTCGTCGTTGTTGGGATCAGCGGCTTCTCACGAGGGAATTAGAGGATAATTACACATCTAATCCAATAGCAAAATTAAAAGATTTCTATGATTTCATGGAGATGAACTTAGCTTCTAGTGTGGAGATAGTCAGTCCTTGAAAAACACACGGTAGATTTAAAGAAAGTTTAACAATATAAAAAGTTAGAAAAACAGAAATGTCTGTGAAGCATGGAGTTTCACTCCATATCAAGATTTGAGCTCAGGAAAGAAAAAAATTAATTCCTAGATGTTTAAAGAAAAACAAGAAAAACACATGGGAGAAATGTCCTTTGTTCTCCCGTGGTGCTGTGCAGTCATTTGGTGTGAAGACAAGACAAAGGGACAAAGAGCAGAGCCGAAAGAGACAAAAAAAAAAAGACTGAAAGAGGGCGTTGTTCCCGTTTTATCTGGGGAAACTTTCATGGGCCTCCGTGATTGACAGGAGCCCCCAGCCAATAGGCTTCCTTTGTGGGTGGGTTTTAACAACATTTGTCCAATAAATAAACAGGCTTTTGTCTGTAACAACCACAACACTGACAGAGCTGTTGTCAAGCAGAGATTGGCCATTGTTGGTCACATGATTTGAGAAACGTTCTGGCAAATCTTAACACTGGATATTCATCTATATACTTATGTATAAAATCTAAGCTGGCCTTAGTGATTCATGCAACTTATAGCTAGTGCTTTTAAATTAATATGCAAAAATAAACATTCATTTAAACATTTTAGCATGCACATATTTAAAATCAAGGATTAATATATTTCAAACCCATTATGGATTGTCCACATCAAAACATCAGAGTCCACCTGCTTTCCACAGTGTCCTGAAAAAGAGGAAGATGTTGAGAAGTGAGTCTTAACAAAGATGTGATTAAAAGGTTCACTGGTTAAATCCAGCATGTCCCAGAATTGCCAGTAGAGGGCATTGTTGAGCTGTGGATATTTTGTAGTGACCATAGGGTATTCCACAAGAGTCTGTTCTTTGTCTCCAAGTTTTATGGGCCAATAAAATGTTGAGGAGGAATTCCTGAGACTGGTTTAACAAGGGAATGTGAGTTCAGCTGTGGTCCTGGGATGAAAGAGCAGTTCTTGACTGTCGTTTTCCTGGGTGAACCAATGTCTTTAAGCTGAAAAATAATTTTATTGATGAGCCAAAGTGAGATGATGCTACAATATTAACATTCAATTCAATACACTCATGAAAATAAACATTCCTAATACATGTTTCTAATACATGCACTCACATTTAAATCAAGGATTAATGAATTACTGCAAACCCTGGTCGGTGATCAAAAGGGTGATGATTTTCACAGTGTCCTTAGAATCCCGGGGAGATGATAGCTGGAAGAAAAGCTTAATGTTTAGTCAAAATTGACAGTCAGATTACACAATGAAACATGTTCCATAGAACTCCACTAGGAGGTACTGTTGAGCTGTAGATAATTTTTAGGTCTCTAAAAAGTGGTCTTTGTGACTAGAAAAGCGCTATATAAGTGCAGGTTAGTTAGTTAGTTAGTTAGTCTCTGTCATGTGAGAGGGGAGGGGGCCTATAGGACTCTGGAATCCGTCTAAAGGAGGAAGAAGGCCATATATCTGCCCGCTTAAGAAGTTTATGGCTTTTTAAGAGCATCAGTTCCTGTAGAGCGGATACTGTCAGCATGAACTGTCCATTTTGGGGATCTGGACTTCACAAGTTTTATGGTCCACTTAAGCTTTTAAAAGCAAATCCTTATCAAGTCTATCTCTACAAAAGTGAAGTTATTTACACTGGGGTCCTGTTGAAGATGACATTCTTGACCAGACCTTGAGTGAGAGTTGCTTTAAAATGAAGAAAAGTGAAATTTCTGTAAAATGAAGAAAAGTGATCTCCTGGATTGGCCTGAGGAGACGTTGATGCTACATGAGCTTACTTTCGTATGCGGGGCCAGCCCAGCAGAACTGTCAGATCCACCAAGTCGGCCCTGCTTTCCGCCATCTGATGGTCTCTGGAGAATGTAGTCCCAGGTGTGGGAAAGCATAAATGCCCCCTCATCCCGATTCATGCTGTCTTTTCCCCGCTTCCTGATTTCTATGGCCTCCTTGATCCAATGTTTGTATCTGTTGCTCTCCGATCCAATGACACAAAATAACACAAACACAAAATAAACACAAAATAAGCACAGCAGTAAAACCACAGCAGTAAAACCGCACAAAATTAAGACAGCTATTAGTACACCCCAAGGACAAAATAGAACAAGGCAAAAAATGCAACATAATATATGAAATATGCAGATCATGTAACAAAACCTACATTGCAGAAACCAGAAGATCATTCACCACAAGGAAAAAAGAACACCAGAAGGAATGTGAGAAGGAAACACAAGGACGACTCAGAAGATCACAAAAAGAAAAGGCAGAACAAGAAACATTAAGATCAGTAATATCAGGTCACTGCAAAAGAAATAATCACATCATGGACTGCGACAACGCAAAAATCATTTGCTCAGAGTAATAGACACAAACACTGGATCAAGGAGGCCATAGAAATCAGGAAGTGGGGAAAAGAGCATGAATCGGGATGAGGAGGCATTTATGCTTTCTCACACCTGGGACTACATCCAAGTGTCAGCTGATTGCTGCGAGGTGTCATTTATCAGCTGACTTTCATAGGCAGGGCCAGCCCAGTGGATCTGACAGTTCTGCTGGGCTTGCCCCGCATACGAAAGTCAGCTGATAAATGACACCTCGCAGCAATCAGCTGACACTTCTGATGAAGACTGCAGTGAACAGTTGAAACATGTAAAGAAAAGAAAAAAGGTAAAAACATCTCCTTTCTATCTTTGTCTTTAATAAGAACATCACCATCATCATAGCAGTCTGTCAGGGGGCGACAATGGCTGTTTCTTTTAGGTCTGATCAGATTCCTTCACGTAGCTATGTCCTTTGCCTTCTGCTGCCAGGAACACCTGACCTTGTTAACCCGAGTGACGTCCGAGCCGGTATGAGTTGCTTTCTTACTGACCATTTTATGAAACTGTATGCAAAGTATTTGAGTACCGCTAGCTTTTTCTGGTCTAAAACAAAGGGCTAATAATTCACTAAAGCTGTTTCAGTACTATGATGAATTCTAAACCATGATTGAAACTCTTCAAATAAACCATTTCCATTTCCATGCAAGTGGTCAAAAAATTGCATAGCTACAACTCTTTGTAAGATTTTTGAAATGAAAGGCAGATTAGATGTTGGTCTATAGTTGGCTAAAACTCCTGGATCCAGCGTTGGCTTTTTAAATAAGGGTTTAATTACAGCAGTTTTAAAAGCCTGCGGTCCATGTCCATCGCCTAATGTTAATGAAGAATTGATTATTTGAAGAATAGAGCTACCAATAAATGGGAAGACTTCTTTAAATAACCTGGTAGAAATAGGGTCTAAAAGACAAGTTGAAGGCATGGTTGAGGAAATTGTTTTATCTAACTCTAAAAGGTCAATTGGAGTAAACTCATCCAAATGAATGTCAGTTGAAGGAGCTGTAGTTGGTACTGTGTTTAAATTAATGGTGGAAAGGATCTGACTGATTTTTATTATTGAAGAAGTTCATAAAGTCCTGGCCAGGAAGCTCTAAGGAAATGCTAGAGTTGACAGAGTCCTGACTCTGCCAGCCTGGCTACAGTGCTGAAAAGAAACTCGGGATTATTCTTGTTCTCTTCTATTAATGCAGAATAATAAGTTATTGTGGCTTTCCTAAGAGATTTTTTATGAATTAGAAGTTGAACAACGTAAGAACATTTTGCATAGTTCTTATGTTGTTCCTATGGCATTCATATGGCCACTCTATGATAAGGGATTTTCGTGGGGTGTTCAGAGAAAACCATCGACAAGACCATCGACCTGGCCACAAACTTATGAACGGTCTAGGAATGCTGGTTTCTCCTACGGCCGCCTTAAGAAGGCTGTAGGAAATGGTCCAAAAATTGTTCGATGTTCTCAGCTGTTTGTAAGGCACCAGAGCTGGCATACTTTCAAATCTCACACTCGCACACTTATGAATGAACAATGCTTTACTGAATTTAATTTTTGTTTGCTTAATTTCACTCAGCTGTGACTAGATTCTTACACCTGTGCAAATAAATGATCATTGTTAGCACTTCAGAAATGCTTTCTTGGCTTTAGTCAGTATTAGGTTATAACATTATCATTAATGAGGTATAAATGCTCTGAATAAATCTGCACATGGGAAAATATGAAGACTATGTAGATTTCTGTAAAACATTAGTTACATTGATCTAACTGCATGATGTCTAGTAGGGGTGTAACAGTACTTGTATTTGAATTTTTCAGTATGCCACTCACGGTAGTGGTACAGAGGCCGAGGTACGACATGGACTATATTGAGTAACAGACACAAAGATTAACTGTCATATCACGCCGCCTCCTCCCCCACTCTGTTCCCTGTCAAAAGCCTGTCAGCAGACCTAAGCTGCTGTTCAGCCCGGTGATGAACGATTGAAGTTGGGCTACTTCTAAACACCACACCAGTAAGGATAGCAAGTTTTAGCAAATTTAGTTAGCGCTTCTTATTTTCAATGAGTAACTGTCTCATCTTTAAAAAACTGATTAAACTTTTGGCATGTGCTAACATTACCTGTCGGACAATAATTCTTCTTGGATGATGGTTGCTGATGGCTGAGCTTTTTCAGTTCTGCTGGTAATGTGTTAACTGCAGTAAGTGAGTGAATTGCATGAGTAGCTTATTCTTTTTCATCTTCTCTATTATTATTGCACAATATAAGCCCTCATTCTGAATACAGAATGAGGGCTTATATTATGTCCAAGTCCAATACCCAATACTCCCGCAGCATCCCCCACAAGAAACCAAGAGGGATACCTTTTCAAAGTCCATGAAACACATGTAGACTGGTTGGACAAATTCCCAGAAACCTTCAAGGATGCTTGAGAGTGTAAAGACTTGGTCCAATGTACCATGACCAAATAGAGGTGATGGATATTTTTTTCACATTGAAGATGACACCAAAATGACGAGAAATATACAAGACAGCAAATTACAGTATATACATTTACTTGCAGAAAATGACAACCGGCCAAAATAACTGAAAAGATGCTCTTTTATTAGACCTAAAAATGTACCAAACCTGTTTATATTCAGTCTGACTACATCAAAATGCTACCATTCTCCTTTAAGGAGAGCTCAGAAACAGTATTAGTCAGAATAATGTTCATTTCTATTTACAACTTCAAAGATTAAAAGATTTTTATTTGTCAATACTGTCATGAATTGCCCATGTTAAATGGGTGAGAAATAGGACGCCAAGCGCACACTGTAGGGTTCTGTACATTGATGAACTTAACAACAACACAACGATGCTCCCAGTGGGCAGAGTTCAAGGTCCTAATGGCCTGGTGAACAAAGCTGTTTAGCAGTCTTGTGAAGTGGGCCTGGAGGTTCTGGTACCTTCTCCCTGAGGGCAAGGGAATGAAGAGGAAGTGTGAGGGGCGGGAGGTGCCACTTGCGATGATGATGGCTCTGTGGGCGAGGCCGGTGTGGTAGATGTCCAAGAGGGAAGGCAGAGGGGCACCAATGATCCTGCTGACTGCGCTCACTACATGTTGTAGTGTCTTCCGTCAGAAGGCGGTGCAGCTTCCGTACCACACAGTGATGCAGCTAGTGAGGATGCTCTCAATGGTGCCCCGGTAGAATGTGCACATGAGCGGGGGGGGGGGGGGACTTGTGCTTTCCTCAGTTTGCGGAGGAAATAGAAGCAAGTTTGAGCCTTCTTGGCCAGTGATGCGGTGTTGTTGGACCAGGAGAGGTCCTCAGAGATGTGCATCCCCAGGAACTTGGTGCTGCTCACCCTCTCCACAGCTGCTCCATTGATGACAAGAAGGGGATCTGTGCGTGTCTTCTCCTAAAGTCGACCACAATCTCCTTGTTTTTTCCCACGTTCAGGAAGAGATTATTGTCTTTACACCACTGGGCCAGTTGGCTCACCTCATTTCTGTAGTTGGCCTCTTCATTGTTTGTGATGAGGCCCACCACCGTTGTGTTGTCCGCACACTTGATGATGTGGCTGGTGCTGTTGGCTGGTACGTAGTCATGGGTCAGCAGGGTGAAGAGCAGTGGGATGAGCACACACCCTTGTGGGGCCTCTGTGCTCAGTGTGATGGTCTTGGAGGAGTTATTGCCAACCTGCACATTCTGTGACTGTTATGACCCGAGCGCCGATCTCGTCCGTGCTTGGGCCGTACATCATCTCTGCCGGCTTTGACAGCAGTGGATTACCTTCTGGCTCCCCGGGCTCTCATTGTGACAGCGCTCGGTGGGGCTTCCTGCTGTCAAAGCCGATCAGCTGTTCTGCATTACGGCTCATTAACTGCCGGCTTTTTATGTCAGGCGCTGGCAGCAGCCTAATGCAGCAATATCGTCTAACATTACCTGGTGCCAGACGTTGAGCGAGGGGTTCTCGCCTCAGACGTCACCTTTCCTTGTTTCTGATCGAGACCGTAAGTAGCTGGGTTTAGCCTTATGGTCCTATGACTCTTGTATAGTGTGTTTTTGCCCACAGCGGCTCATTGTGTTTGTATTCGTGTCTTGTGTTCGTGTTAATAAACATCAATGCAAAACTCACTGGTGACTTTTGACGTCTTATGGTGGCTCGCGAGGGCCACCGCGTGACAGTGACCTCCCTGTGAGAAAGTCTACCACCCAGTTACAGAGAGAGGTTTTGAGTCCCAAGTAAATGGTAAAATGGTAAATGGCATTCACTTATATAATGCTTTTATTCTCATCTCTTGATGACCAAAGCGCTTTACAGATCCTGCTATCAAACCATTCACACACACATTCACACACTGATGGCGGCAAGTGTCAAGTGTCACTCAAGTGTCTGAGTTTTTCTATTAGGTGCTGGGGGATGATTGTGTTGAATGCTGAACTGAAGTTCAACAACAGCATTCACACATAGGGGTTCTTTGAGTCCAGGTGGGTGAGGGCTGGATGGAAAGCAGCAGTGGTGGCATCTTCTGTTGATCTGTTTGACCTGTATGTAAACTGAGATGGATCGTGGGAGGTGTAGCCTCATCAGCTGGATCCGAATTTATAAAATTATTCCTTGCTGAGGAGAAATTGTTTCACCCAAATGTCTGGTCGCAAACTCCTCCTTTTCACCCAAGACCGGCGCTGTGAAGCCTTATGCCATCGGCCATAAAGTGGATAAATTACTCCCTGCTCAGGACTGGAGTCATTTCTTATATAATCCATTTGCCAAAAGAATGCCAGAGTGACAGGTTTATGACCTGATGTTCCACAGACTCTTGACCAGCAAGAGTTTTCTCATTAAAACTCAAAGTACAGCATTGCCCTCCAATGGATAACACAGGAATATTTCTTCTGAGGACTGAATATTTTCTCTCTGAATCTCTGAAGTTAGTTTATTGTGAACAATGAACTAACTTGTTATTCTCCACAGACAAAAGCAGCTGAAGACTATAGCTGGACCCTGTGATGGACAATATGTTTGAAATGCTTTCATTGATATAATTTGATATATGTCTCCTTATTTTTGTCATGTTTGCCCCTATGGGGAGGAGAAAGAACCCAGGCACTGGACTGCGACCTTGTGAGTTTTATTAAAAAAAGACAAACATACGTATTGTGGTGATGTGAAAATGACGAGGCAGAGTTCTCTCTCAAAGTCAGTTTTATTCACAACACCATCATCTCAAAGCAGAGAAGGAGAATGACACAGTAAACTCTCGTCCTTAAATATCAGGAACTTCACACTTCATTGATCACATGTCACACAGACCACCTTGCATTATAAAGACAGTCACAATGCATTTCTCTCCATGATATCACTTCCACTGTCTCCAATGCATCCCTTCCTTAATCCTTTAATTGAACCCCCCACAGTCTCAAGCCTTGCATACCAAGGCTAAGATTCCTGCAGCTTCCTGCCTTTGTTCTGACCTAAAATGTGAGCCACAAAACAGGTCCCATGTGTGTGTCCACCACAGTATGAGCAATACAATGAACAGGAGAGAACTTAAGAATAAGGCACGCCAGAGCGAGATTGGGCTCTGGCGGAAACAAGGGGAGAAATGTACCTTGTGGAGACAAGGCAGTGACAATAAACATGAAAAACAATCTTCCTTAAATAGGGATCAAACTTCATCAACATAACAGATAACACGTGTGGACGCCTGCACGAGCAGGAGACGGTGAAGATACATAATTGGAATCACCTGAGGTGGTGAGAGGAGGACAATCTCAGCTAACAGACTGCAAGGCACACCCACGCACTGCTGCACAACCCTGACAGCTGTCAGAGATAGGAGAACATTGGGAGCACAAAATAAAATAACATACTCAAATCAAAAACTACAGAAATAAAATACAACAGGAAAATGGCAAACAGAACATTAATACATACAACAGATAAATATCAACACAGGGAAAAGGACCACGAGGCTGTGTCTGGCAGAACCCCCAGCCCAGCTTGTGACATGTTTCAGGAAGAATTAATTTTGCATGCCTACTATAAAGAAATTATTACAATTTCAATGTAGACGCAGTGTTTGCTCCTTATTGTTAAAGTAGAATATCTTAGTCACTACAGTTTTAAAGAATTTATGCTTTAATAGGCAGCATATATATGTTTCAGGATGATTTAATCCTCTCTTCTCTGTGAAGGTCACATTCCAAAAACTGTGAGCTGACCAATCAGTTTCCAAGTCTCCATAGCTCTCCTTTTCACCTCCGCCAAAGGGGGAGGTTATGAGATCATCAGCGTTGGTTTGTCTGTCTGTTTGTCTGTTTGTTTGTTTGTCTGTTTGTTTGTTTGTTTGTTAACAAGATAACTCAAAAAGTTATGGACGGATTTTCATGAAATTTTCACAGATTGTCAGAAATGGGGTATCCTACAGATGATTAGATTTTGGTGGTGATCCGGATCACCGTCCACAAGAAAACCGCCATTACGCAAAATGCCATTTTCGTGAATAACTACTAAACCACTAATCCTATCATTGTGAATCCAATTGCTAGTCATATGTTTTCATGGTCAAGGAATCTGAAAACGTACACACAAACACTGTATGGGGGGAACTGTGGTGCTTGGCGGAGGTCTGCGCTCTCCGAGTGCTTTTCTAGTTAGTCAATTTTATGACCCTAGACCAAACAAAGGAACTCACTGCAATTAGTCAAAAGTTTACACTAATGAGCAGATCCAATACTGATCTTTGAATGTACAGTCATGTGAAAAAATTAGGACACCCCATTAAATATTCAGTTCTTTATTAATAAATGTTCACATATCTATGTCTACCCTTGTTTATGTTTTTATTTGCATTTTTAACATTTATTTTAGCCATTTTAAGTAGGACTGAATGTGGGGGTGTCCTAAAATCAGTGGGGGTGTCCTAATTTATTCCTCACTATTTGTTTAGAATTACATTTTACAGAAAATTTGACAAAAGTCTTTAATTTGTAGAGAGCGTGAAATGAAGAGGCTGAATTTATTTCTCAATTCAGGTTTATTAATCATTCACGTATCTCCAACATCCTCTCAATCAGAAAAAAGAGACAGAATATCCCACATCTCCCCTTTTTATACCCGGGACATCAAAGTACAGAATCACATTGTCATTCAGTCCCCCGAGAAAATACATCACCCCCCAGGTCTTCTCTCCTCCACCTAAAAGCCTGGTGGTCAGGAAGTCTTCTCAGAACCATTTCTAAAGACAGATTTCACACCTTCCTGTTATCCCCCGGAGGTCCAGACTTATTGTTCCTTCTAAGACGTGAGGTAGCAGTAATATACATATGCAGCTTAAGCATCTCAAATATGTGAGCCACATGACCCCCCCCCCCCCCAAACGTTGAAGATGAAACAATACAACATAGCCAACACCACATGATAAAATCACAAATATCAGTCCATAGGCTGTCTGGGCTTCAACCGTCTTCCAAACTTGCTGTAAGCGGGCTTAGCCGCTCCCGCGGTGCCGTCCTGCAGTGAATCCGCTAGAGACATCGCAGATTAAGGGGGGCATGCCATCTTGCAGCCTCCTGCTCTCCAGCCTTAACCCTGTTGGTCCAGACTGGAGCGCGCACACGTCCGCATCGCTACCCTGATCTGCGGCCATGGCTGCATAATCTATCCCCACGAGGACTGGGGCCACGTACGCTTCCGCGCCGCTATTTTGCTCCGCGGCCGTGGAAGTATAATCCACCTCTGCGCGAACTGGAGCGGTTACGGCGCGAGAGAGGCAGTCTGCCACCACGTTAAGTTTACCCGCTACATGCTGAATATCAGTAGTAAACTCTGAAATTGCAGCCAGCTGCCTCTGCTGCCGGCCCGACCATGGTTCCGCAACTTTGGCCATCGCAAAAGTGAGTGGTTTGTGGTCAACAAACGCGGTGAAACGCCGACCTTCTAGCCAGAACTGGAAGTGATGAATGGCTAAGTGGAGCGCTAACAGCTCCCTGTCGAATGTGCTGTATTTACGCTCGGCCTCACGCAAGGTCCTGCTAAAAAAGGCCAGCGGCTGCCAAGCCCCGGCAACATGTTGCTCCACTACCGCCCCTATGGCCACGTCTGACGCATCAGTGGTGAGCGCTATGCGGGCCGTTGGGTCTGGATGAGCCAACAACGCAGCGTCTGCAAGGGCTTTTTTGACCTCCGAGAATGCGCGCTCCCACTCCGGGGACCATTCGATTGCATTTGAGGGTTTTTGTTTTTTAAGCGCGGCATACAATGGTTGCATGAGCTGCACTGTGTGGGGGAGGAAACGGTTATAAAAATTCACCATTCCCAAAAACTCCTGTAGTGCTTTGACCATTTGTGGCTGGGGAAAATTTGCTACTGCGTGCACTTTGTCCAGCAGCGTAACTGCCCCCTCTGGGGAGACGCAGTGCCCCAAAAAATCAATCTGTGCCACCCCGAACTGGTTCTTCGCTGGGTTGATTATTAACCCGTGCTCTCCTAACCTCCGGAAAACTGCCGTGAGGTGCTTTTCGTGTTCTTCTTCGGACGCACTGGCTACCAAAATGTCGTCCAGGTAGACGAACACAAAAGGGAGATCGCGTAACACCGCATCCATCATGCGCTGGAAAGTTTGCGCAGCGTCTTTAAGCCCAAATGGCATGCGCAAAAACTAAAAAAGTCCAAACGGAGTTATTACCGCTGTTTTGGGAATGTCCTCAGCGCGTACTGGGACTTGATGATAACCACGGACCAAGTCTATTTTAGAAAAAATGTGCGCCCCCGCCAGATGAACCGAAAAATCCTGAATATGGGGGATTGGGTAGCAGTCGTGCGCTGTGGCGTTGTTCAACCTGCGGAAATCACCGCAAGGTCGCCATGAGCCGTCAGCCTTAGGGACCATGTGGAGCGGGGAAGCCCATGGGCTATTCAAACGACGGATGATGCCCAACCTTTCCAGGTTGGCGAACTCCTCACGCGCTATGGTCAGTTTAGCTGCATCCAAGCACCGAGCTTTTGCAAAAACGGGGGGACCAGCGGTAGTGATAAAGTGCTCCACCCCGTGTTTAGCAACGGCTGCTGAAAACGTGGGAACCGTGAGTGCTGGAAACTGAGTGAGGAGTGTGTGAAACTTACCGCCTGCTGTGGCGACGTTGGCTTGTGCTGTGGGCGGGGACACTCGAGCTACACAAGGGATAGAGTAAAAGGAGAGTGCATTAACCAAGCATCTGTTGGGAAGATCAACCAACAACCCATGTGAGCACAGAAAATCAGCACCTAACATGTTGAAACTCACCGCCGCTATAACAAAAGTCCACTCATATGTGCGGCCGTGCAGGGACAGAAGTAGAGTCCTTTCACCGAAGGTCTTAATGCTCGAGCCATTCGCTGCTGATGCTCCGTGACTCTCGGGGCCAGCCAGCCGGTCAGCGTAGGTTGGCATGATGAAACTCACTTGGGAGCCTGTGTCCATGAGGAATTGCCTCCAGGAATGCGCATCCGTCAGGTAGAGCAGCTTGTTCCGTTCACCGAGAGCCGCAGCTGCTACCGACTCTCGGTCCTGGAGTTTCCCGAGCTCTTGAACTGGCACGGCGATATACACTTGCGCGCCCTGTCTGCGAAACGACGATGGTAAAAACAGAGGTCGTCTCCTCCGCGATGTCGAGGCTTCGCCGCTGCTGTTGTTGGTGTGTCTGCCTCCGTCGCCTCTGGCCTTTTGCTGTTCCCGGTCGTCGCGCCGAGGTCTGCCGCTGCTGCGGTGGTTGTGTGCTGTCCACTGGCGTCGAGGATCCGTTGCGCCTCCTGGGCCAGCACGCAGAAGTCCCGCTGGGTCACGAACTGAGAGCCCGCCAGGGTCGCCCTCGTCTGCAATGGTAGAGTTCTCAGGAAGATGTGAGTGAAGAGGAAATCGTAGTTGTCTGAGCCTCTCAGCTTCAGCATGTCTTCCATCAGGTCAACAGGCGTGCTTTCTCCCAAGTTGTGCAGGGCTAGGAGTCTCTCGGCTCTCTGCTGGGCTGAGGGAGTGAAACGCTGGATGAGGGCAGCTTTCAACCCGCTGTATTTGTCGCCAGCGGGTGGGCGCTGCACCAGGCTCCGCACATGTCGAGCTGTGCGGCTGTCGAGTTTGGGGATGACGTGGTAGAACTTTGTGTCATCTGCAGTTATTCCCCCGAGGGCGAACTGGGCCTCGGCCAGGAGGAACCATGAGTCCGGGTTGTCCTGCCAGAATTCTGGTAGCTTGACTGAGACCGCGCTTGCCCGGCTGGTCCCTGGCGAGTCTGGTTCGGGGGAATCGTCTCTGCCCATTATACGTCTTAAGGTCACCAGTGTAGAGAGCGTGAAATGAAGAGGCTGAATTTATTTCTCAATTCAGGTTTTCATTTATTTCTCAATTCAGGTTTATTAATCATTCACGTATCTCCAACATCCTCTCAATCAGAAAAAGAGACAGAATATCCCACATCTCCCCTTTTTATACCCGGGACATCAAAGTACAGAATCACATTGTCATTCAATCCCCCGAGACAATACATCACCCCCCAGGTCTTCTCTCCTCCACCTAAAAGCCTAGTGGTCAGGAAGTCTTCTCAGAACCATTTCTAAAGACAGATTTCACACCTTCCTGTTATCCCCCGGAGGTCCAGACTTATTGTTCCTTCTAAGACGTGAGGTAGCAGTAATATACATATGCAGCTTAAGCATCTCAAATATGTGAGCCACAAATTCATTTTTAATTGTTTAGTTGTAGTAATCTCCCAGTATTTTTTAACACTGATATTAAATATCCATATGTCCAAATATGTTAAAAAAAAAACACACACACACACACAGGCTTATACAAGGTGCCCTAATTTTTCATGACTGTAATTGGTCAGGCTCAGTTGTCCTTCAAAAATACTGGGCCATCCCACCCAGTTGGAAAACTTTCCCTTTGTTTTGTCCCCAGCTGAGTCTTAAAGAAGTCGAGGGAGAGTCATGCTTGGCCCTCCTTCCTAAGCAGGCCTGGAGCATAAGCTCTGTGCAATTTTTTACTTTTTTTTCTTTAAAATTCACCTTTTCCTATTTTACTCCTTTTTTCCTTAAATTACCATGCAAAGAAGATTTTGTCTTGATTTTCACCAAGCTTAAGTTGACTTTGTTCTGACCACAACACATCGGAAGAAACGGATTTGTGTTTGTTTTTTTTATTTATCAAGTTTGATTTTCTGATTGGACTTTGAACGATAAACAAAAGATTTGGAATTAGACAACCTGTCCAGATGTCAAATTCCTTTTTCTGTGTATAATTGGGGCGATGACCAGAGTGACTAACATCCTGCGTCTATGGTTGTGAAAGGAGCAGTAGCCCGTGCCAAACTTTTTTGGGGGTGGTGGAAAAATCTGCCCATTTCTCTCCACTTCACCAACGAACATCCATCTGGACCACGGTTGATACCTGAAGGCCTGCTACTAAGACACAGTCTGACTTCATCTGCTGTGCTTAAGGTCTGTTGTCCAGATTAAATTTAATTCTTCAGAATATTCCTGGTATAAGTCCATTTTTTTCAACTGGTGCCCCCTAACAAGTTTATATGTGCTGGAAATGAAAACAAATTTTCATTCATACTCACATTTACAGTATTAATATTTGTACCAATGCCTAACCACTACAGAGGGAAGGACGATGGACTCGATGTTCTGCATAAGCAGCCACTCGAAGCTATTCATTATGATGGGGGTCAGTGCTACTGGCCGGTAATCATTTTAGCTGGATGGACAGGCTTCTTTGGGAGTTTTGAAGCACGTGGGGAGAACATCTTGACTTAGAGAGATTCATTCCTGTCGGCACTCAGAATGGTCGGCACTTGATAACACAGGGTTACAAAAATAATTTTTTTGTAAGTTGTCTGTGTTTTTCAACTAATTTAAGACAATTTTGCACCGCTGAATCTGAAAATGGCACCTGTTTCTCTCGATCAGGTGCTAAGTAAAAACCTGTACTTAGTACTGTGCATGTACTTTCCTTTATATAAAGGTAAGTACATGTAAATTGAATGTTATGTCATCATTGTTCAAAATTCAGAGAACAGAGAATTATTTTTCTGCTTAAAGACATTTTGTTTCATCCAGGAATAACACAAAAAAAATGGATTTTCTTCCTCCAGGCCACAGCTGAAATCCCCCTTCTTTTGTTAAAACCAGCCTAAGGAATTTCCCCAATGTCCGGCTTCATTTTTATTGCCCCCATAAAACATACAACAGACCCACAACTCAGTTAATTTCCTTAAACTCTGGAAACGCTGGATTTAAACAGTGAACTTTAAAGTACATTATTACAAACTCAATTCTAAACCTTCATTCTTTTCAGAACTATGAAAATGA
This sequence comes from Pholidichthys leucotaenia, assembly GCA_020510985.1. NCBI lineage: Eukaryota > Metazoa > Chordata > Actinopteri > Cichliformes > Pholidichthyidae > Pholidichthys > Pholidichthys leucotaenia. Next base: position 419,294,985 of record CM035843.1, read on the forward strand.
AGATGGACTCTGATGTTTTTGATGTGGAAAATATGTGTGAAATGCATTAATCTGTGATTTTATATATATGCATGCTAATGTTTATATGAATGTTTATTCCTGCATGTTGATTTAGAAGCACTGCTTATAATTTATACTAATCACTAAAGTTATCTTAGTTTAATACATAAAGGGAAATATTAACTTCCAGTATGTATCAAAGTTTTGCCTCGATATCACATGTGACTCCAACAGCCAATCTCTGCATGACAACTCTTCATTCCAAAGCGCTCCAAACAATAGACTGTTTGTTCATTGGACTAAAAGTTCATCAAGCCCGCCCACGAAGGACGCTCATTGGCTGAGATTCCGGTCAGGCCGGAAGCCCGCGAAACTCAACAGAGCTTATATAAAGGAGAGAGACTCCTGCTTCAGCTCTTTTTGCTCCGGACTCTCTTTTTCGCCTGCTCTTTTCGTCACCGCTTTTCGGCTGCTCCCTCTTTTCATCCCTCTTTTTGCTCCGGACACTCTTTGCAGATCCTCTGTCCGGCTCGCCTCCCTTTTTTTTTCTGATCTCCTCCATTGTCTACACACAGCAAGGAAGAACAAAGGACCGTCTGACCCCGCGTTGCTTTTCTGAACACAGAGCAGATAACTCGTAATTTATGTAACTTTGTATTTTCTTTTTCTCTTAAATGCCTAGGAATTCCTATTTCTTTGAGCTCAATTCTTAATCGGAGTTAAACTCCAATTTTTATTCATCACTTTTTCTTTGTTAAACTTTCTGTAAAACCACCGTTTGTTTGATTTTAATGTAAACTTTAATCTTGACTTTATTTTATAATATTTTTCTTGACCAAGCACCCACCAGAAGCTACTGTTTTTATCTAAAGTCCGAAGCCTTTTTAATTTGAGATCGGATTAGATATCTTTTAATTATTATCGAAGACCTCTTGAGAAGAAGCAGCTCCCACATTGCGCTGCAGAAACGTCACCATCTGGCTCCGAGCCCGGTTGCAACTCTGGGCCATACAGCCAAAATCCAGCCTCTTCGACTGCTTGAATTTAAAGGTCGAACTGTGGATGCTGAAATATCTGCGGGCAGATATTTCCCCTAACATCCACGAAATCTTGGGCTGAGGACGACGACAGAACTATCATCGACCGAGGAGCACGTGAGCTGCAAACTTTAATTCCACTGCTGAATTAACGTCTGAGGTTCGGTAATAATTTGTATATCTAATCAGATGCAAATTAAGAAGCCCTTAACATAACTCTTCTTTTCATTAAAATTCCGTTTTTATTTTCTTAAGATTAATTTAGGACTTCTTCATATAAGTAGTAAACTTTCTCCATAAATTTGCGTTGTTTTTAATAATCTGTTAACTCAAACTGATAGAAATTCATCTCTCAGTTTAACCCTGGTTCCGAAAATATTGACATTGTTAATCTATCATTTACAAGATTGATTTTATGATTAATGAAATTACTGCAATGTCTGTTAATCATTTCATTTAATAAATATTTAAGAATGAGAGAAGTTGTTGGGAATTTATTTCATTCCGAGTCTGTTTCAAGCCCAGGTATCGAATTCACGGAAAATTTTTGAGACTGATTATTGATTAATTTATTGAGTGATCAAACAGGTATAAAGTGAAATTAAAGATCAAATTGCTTCTTAAAGATAGAAGCTGGTGCCCCTTACGAGTGTTATTAACTTTTCTGATGTATATGAAATGAGATTTGAGCTCAGATTCCAATACATCAATATAAATTAAATAATTCATACCTGATCATATTTATTATTTATTAAATATTTCTATTTTCCCTTACAAACGTATAAAACAACATGTGGCCATAGTTCAAAAAGTTGACCTGATTGAGCAAAACCAATGTGATTTTTGGATTCAGCACATCAATACTGTCCTAAATAAGCTAAAAAAACTTAGACAATAAATTTGGTGTTGACCAGCGTAATCATAAAGTCCACATAAACTCCACCAGCGGAGAACAGTGTTTGTTCCCCACAGTAGCATCCCTGCACCAAGCGTCACTGATGTAACCCGCCCCCCTTCCAAGAAGACCCAGTCAGTGCGATGGCATGTCAGACCAGCTAACTGAATAGCAGAGTCTGGGATATTGTCATTTAACCACGATTCCATAAAGATAAAAACACAGCAGTCCCGTGCATCACATTGCGTAGTTCTCAGGAGCTATATGTGGTCTATTTTGCTGTCTAGTAAGCGTACATTGACCAGAATGAGGGATGGAATTGTAGGTCTATGCGGGCTAGCTGTCATGATTGGTAATGACTGACAGCTCACGTGCAGAGACTGACACCAGAGAAAACACACAATGACACAGAGAATCAAATTTGATTTGAATTTTATTAATGGAAAAAGGAAAGCTTCACAAAGGAAAAACACCACTCGCCAGAGGAAGACCCAGCCTGTAGGGAGAGACGAGAGCAGGTTAGATGATAAGGGAGACTGAAAAGGGAAAAATAGGACATATAGGATAGGATATATACTGTATATATACATATAAAGAAAGAGAAAACGAACACAAAAGGGAAGAGATGGAATTACTGAATTTGGCTTTGAGGTTTTTTCTTGTCTGAGGAGTATTGGCTTATGACAGTTAACATACACTGAGATAAAACCTGTTTGATAACTGAAGTAAGGGTGATAGATGCTCTGAGATGCTCTGAGACTCGACCTGGTGTCTGTTAATGTGAAAGTGTATTGTGCTAAAATGGCTACCCCAACACTGTTTTTTGTGTGTGTGTACTCTTGTGTGGGGGTGTTGGGGGTGGGAGGCCGCCAGTGGAGATAGGTTTGGTGAAGGATGCACGTGTTCATTGTTTAGAATTCACTGTGTATAGGCGCATTTATTGCTGGTTCTGGGATTATTTCTTTTATTAGAAACACAGCTTATTTTATGTTCTGGACTGATAAGAAAGCGACAGAGTAATCCGCTTGACCGTGTGGGGGGCGCCAGTAGTCTACCCGGGCCCCCTAGCCTGAGTTGTATGATTGGATAGATTATTTGTTTATTTGTGTATAAGTTGTTTTCCCCTGTTAGTGCGTGAGTTGGGTTATAAAGTTGGGTGGGCTAATTGTGTGGCTGCATTTTTTTTGAGGGGGGGGGGATGTTACATCCATAAATCAGCAATAATATGGCAGCCTGGGATTTACCGGGGATAAGAGGGGGATGGTGAACCACACTTCCGGTGGTGATGCTGGCCGGGGTATAAAAGGCTAGGGGCGGAAGGGGTAGTCGTCTTTTGTCGTAGACGCCTGGACCTTGAGCGCTGTAGCCCACTGCTGTTTGACTGGTGTAATTTAAATTAAATTAAATTAAATTAAAATAAATTAAATTAAATTAAATTAAATCACCCTTAAATCACCCTTTACTGTACTGTTTGTGAGTTATTAATAAAGGATATAAACTGCCTTCTGCTCTGCTTGTCACTTTGGTAATTATGGACACAACAGGTGCGGGTCACATGAGTGAGGAAGAGTTGACCTAATTACTGACAGCCGTCAGCTGTGACAGCTTGCAAACTTGAGCTACACACGGAAGTAACGCAGGCCACTGTCAGAAACAAGAATAAGAATGACTGACTAATTAAGTACATTAAAGAGAGACTAAGGAGAGGGTAAGGGCCAGAAGAAATACAAAACCAAGGAGTGCTAAGAATACAATATTAATGAATACTGGGCACAAAAGAAGATCCAAAGGCAAATAGACAAATATAAACACAGGGAAAGAAATTGATAATACAGAATACATAAAATAACCAGCCTCGGACAAAGATAACAGGAACCTAAAAACAGGAACAAAGAACAAACTCATATGACAGAACCATACTTAATACAAAATAACCAGAAATACCAAAATACAGAGAATGACTAAACCATACTAAATACAAGATAAATAGAGATACAGAAATGCAGAAAAAGACTTGAAAACACTTAGAGGCTGAGCACGGCTCAATCCGTGCTCAGAATCATGACAGATATGATCCAGTTGCTTAAATTCCTTTTGGAGATCAAAATCCATTTTTGAATAATCTTTATCCAGGTAGCAAGTAAATGTGTTTTAACTTCAGTGGATCACAGTCTCAGCTGTCTGATGGGAAATGACTATTATCAGATCTTCATTCTGTAACGTCATATCTGGCAATCAGTCGGTTTAATTCTTGCTGGGTCACAAACTGTCCAGATGTATACCTGTGCTTAAAATCCAGCTGTGGCTGTTCAGATAGCGTAAATCCACTAATAACACAGTGTTAGCATAGCACTAGCTTTGATGTTATTGCTGTTCTCAGGTGCTTCTGAAGATTGCAGTCGGTCTCACACGACCCAGCAATATGCTTTTGTCCTTAACCGTGACAAAGAAAAAATAATCTGTCTTTTGCCACAAACAAACGTCATCTTTTCCTAGCAGGAGCAAGCTCCATTTGTGGCTGCTGGCTGCAGCAGTGAAGAGGCTCTTTGACTGACGGCTCGTTGACTGACAAATGCGTCAGCTACTGTCATGTGTCTGAGCTCTGGTTTGTTACTGAGCTCAGACCCTCACTTTATTTCTACTATTGTTTATCTGTGAGTCTGATTTTGTTAGTTTTCTGTATATGTACACTACCGTTCAAAAGTTTGGGGTCACTTAGAAATTTCCTTATTTTTGAAAGAAAAGCACTGTTTTTTTCAATGAAGATAACTTTAAACTAATCAGAAATACACTCTAAAATCTAATATACATTGCTAATGTGGTAAATGACTATTCTAGCTGCAAATGTCTGGTTTTTGGTGCAATATCTAGATAGGTGTATAGAGGCCCATTTCCAGCAACTATCACTCCAGTGTTCTAATGGTACAATGTGTTTGCTCATTGCGTCAGAAGGCTAATGGATGATCAGAAAACCCTTGTGCAATCATGTTAGCACAGCTGAAAACAGTTTAGCTGGTTAGAGAAGCTATAAAACTGACCTTCCTTTGAGCAGGTTGAGTATCTGGAAAAAAACATTATTTCAAATACAAATCATTATTTCTAACCTTGTCAATGTCTTGACTATATTTTCTATTCATTTTACAACTCATGGTGGTAAATAAGTGTGACTTTTCATGGAAAACACAAAATAATTGTCTGGGTGACCCCAAACTTTTGAACGGTAGTGTATATTGGTTTATTTTCTGTTATGTGGCACAAGCTCCCTCCTCAGTCTCCCAGGCACACCCACCAGCTGCTCGCTGTCAGCCTTCCCAGCTGCGAGTGGTTGGAAATTAGGTCACCTGGCCGCTCGCACCTGCCGCTCGTTGTCTCCCCCACTATTTATAGACTGCCGTTTCCCTCCATCAGTGTGGCAGTCTCAATTGTGTTTAGACTGGATTACTCTCCTTTGGACAGTCTCCCCCTCCTCTTCTCCAGCATGTTCTCAGCTCTGGAGAGTCATATCTGTGCAAGTTATTCTTGTTTGCATTTTTTGTATTTGTCAGCACTACTTTTGGGACTTTATGTTCTTTCTGTTAATAAATGTTACTACTGCGGTTAAGCACGTGGGTTTGTTTTTCTGCCCCGGAGGGGCGTTCATGACAGCTACTTAGGGTCAGTTTGTATTTATTTGCGCTAAAAATATCTATCCATATTAATAAAATGAGTAATGCGAATGAAACATCTGATCAAATTTCAGTAACTGTAACGCCTTACTGAATTTTTAAACAGTAATTTCATTACACAGCATGTTACTGCAAAAGTAGTGGCATTACAGTAATGCGTTACAGTAATGCGTTACTTTGTAACACGTTACTCCCAACACTGTACATGAAGCACATGGATATACACTTAAACATAATTTAAATGACAGTAAACATGAAAGAGAGAGAGAGGCCGCTGCATATTCACGTGCCGCCTAGTGTTCATGCATCTTGGCATGTTCACTATCAGTCTTTCAGATTCCTGCTGAATGACTTTATGCCATTTCTGTCATACAAAATCAAGTAGCTTTCTCAGCTTTCTTAGATGGCTCGTGACATCCATCATCCTCTTGATCACATTCCAGAGGTTTTCAGTTTGGTTCAGCTCTGGAGATTCGGCCTGCCATGACATGGTCTTGATATTGTGGTCTACCATCCACTTTGATCCACCTCGTCATATGGTTTGGAACATTATCCTCCTGGAAAACCTGATCCTCAGTGTTGGGGGACATTGTCAGAGCAGAAGGAGGTCAATTACACAAGGTTACAAAAATAATTTTTGTGTAAGTTGTCTGTGTTTCTTCAACTGATTTAAGACAATTTTGCACCGCTGAATCTGAAAATGACATCCGTTTCTCTCGATCAGGTGCTAAGTAAAAACCTGTACTTACTTAGTACTTACTTAGTATTGTGCATGTACTTACCTTTATATAATGGTAAGTACATGTAAATTGTATGTTATGTCATTGTTGTTCAAAATTCAGAGAATTTCAAGACATAAAAAAGAATTTTGCATCATATAAAGCGAAAATACCCGTACACATAAACAAAAACATATAAAACAACATGTGGCCATAATTCAAAAAAGTTGACCTGATTGAGCAAAACCAATGTGATTTTTGGATTCAGCACATCGAAATTGTCCTAAATCAGCTAAAAAAAACTTAGACAGTAAATTTGATGTTGACCAGTGTTATCTTCCAGGATGACTTTGTAAGTGGTTTGCTTGATGCATCCTACACAAAGACAAATTACCTGATTCCAGCCTTACTGAAGCATCTACAAATCACTGATCCTCCACCAAATTTCACAGTGGGCATGACACACTGTGGATTGTAGGCTTCTGCCCAACCATTAGTTAACCATGTATTGGGCAAAACTGGAAACTGGACTCAACAGAGAAGATTATCCTAGTCCATAGAAGTTCAACACTTCTGGTCTTTTTCAAACCTCAACCTGGCTGTTCTTTGCTTATCATTGATGAAAGGCTTTTTCTTCTAGGTTTGCATGACTTCAGCCCTACACTAAGGAGCCTGTTTCTATCCATCCTTGTTGTATACGTCACCCCAGCTGACATCTGCCATCCTTTGTGTAGGTCATTTTATGAGATTCTACAGTTGTTGAGTGACTTTTAAATGAATTGGCGGTCATGCTGGTCAGTTGAGACCCTCGGCCAGGCTGTAGCTTTGTTGTCCCCAGTGTCTGTGTAGGGGAGAAATGACAGCTCTGTATAGTCTGGACTGTAAGGTGCTGTTCATGCTTTATCACCACGCTCAACCTGGAGTGTCAGCTAGAACACTGTTTAAGGCCTGGGTGCATTCACTGCTATTACTGCCATGTATTTGGGGCAGGAACAATCACAAGAGGAGATGGAGGGTTGCTTCAACAACTGCTGCTTTATTGCTGTCTTCAAACAGGGCACTGTGCATGTATAATCTCTGTTAGATGTGTAAAGTTATATGTGTAAAGCGTGAATAAGGGTGGGTGGTACAGGAGTGTGTGTGTGTGTGTGTGTGTGTGTGTGTGTGTGTGTGTGTGTGTGTGTGTGTGTTTTTCATCATAGATGCACACTGGCTTAGCACAGTCCCCTGTTTATCCATCTGGACTTGACTAAGGCTTAACTAACGATCACTTCATTCCTTAACTAACTAATTAGCACTTGAACATGTCTCACCACACTGCAGGCAGGTACACACACAGAAACCCTTTTCTGATGATGTCACTATCACGGTACTCCAATTTACTGCCTCGAACTCAAATACAGACAACTGATAATAACAAACGAACTGTATAAAGACCAAATGACTGTGGCTTAGGGCCTTTTGTACTGTCTGTTACCCTGATCTTGTTCTCTTGAACTGCCATCTTTAAAATATTAGTTTTAGAAACAAACTGAGACTTATTGTGTGATTTTCTGAGTAAAGCCAAAAATGCACCCTCATTTTCTTCACTCAGAACTTTTAAGTTCACCTGTTTTGGCATGGTCATTAGGTTTCCCCCCATTTCAAATACCTCTGAGGTACTGCCAGCACAGTTTTAGCCTACAACTGTTTCTACTGTAAGAGGATAGTTTTGAACATCCATCCATCCATCCATCCATCCATCACTCCATCTATTTTCTACCACTTTTCCAGAAGTCACGAAGGCAGCAGCTCAAGCAGAGACGCGCAGACTTCCTTCTCTCCGGCCACCTGCTCCAGCTCTTCAGAGAAGATACCAAGGCATTCCAAGGCCAGCTGGGAGACATAGTCTCTCCAACATGTCCTGGGTCTGCTCTGGGGTCTCCTCCCAGTTGGACACGCCCAAAACACCTCAAGAGGGAGGCGCCCAGGAGGCATCCTGATCGGATATCCAAACCTCCTCAACTGGTTCCTTTTGATGTGGAGGAGCAGCGGTTCTACTCTGAGCCTCTCCTGGATGACTAAGCTCCTCACGGTATTTCCAAGTATGAGTCCAGCAATCCTACAGAAAAAGCTCATTTGAGCTGCTTGTATCCGCGATTTCATTCTTTCAGTCATTACCCAAAGCTCATGACTATAGGTGAGGGTAGGAATGTAGATTCAGTGGTAAATCGACAGCTTTGCTTTAGAGCTCAGCTCCCTCTTCTCCACAACAGACCGGTACAACGGCCGCATCACTGCAAATGCTGTTCCAATCCGTCTGTCAGTCTCCTGCTCCATTCTCTCCTCACTCATGAATAAGACTTCGAGCTACTTGAACTCCTCCACTTGGGGCAGGAGCTCATCCCTAATCCAGAGAGGACAATCCACACTTTTCTGGCTGAGGACCACGGATTCAGATATGGTGGTGCTGATTCTCATCCCAGCCACCTCACACTCAGCAGCAAACCATCCCAGTAACACATATTGGTCATTGCTGGATGAAGCCAACAGGGCAACATCATCTGCAAACAGCAGAGATGTAATGCAATAATCACGCTAAATGCATGAAGTGTGATGCAATTTCATGTGATTATTCACGATTAAGGTTGCGTGTCCACCAAATGTGTTTTTTCTGCTCTGAGCGGTGGCTGTTTTTTGTTACGTTGCTCAGAGCTGAAAAAAGTTCAACTTTTCTGCAGCTGCAGCTGAGCTCGGACCTTGTAGCCAATCAGAACTGCTGTGTGGGCGGACATAGGACGCTGGTACTAGTCTGTACTCAGACTCCTGCTTTCCGTGTCATCATATTTTACATCCAGAGCTGCTAGAAAATGTTTCCTGTCCATTGTTATTTAGAGACTGCTATTAAAAAATCAGTAGAAAGTCTGACCATAGGAAAAGCGGAAGTGCTGAGCTGAGAGTGACAAGATGATGCTGGAATACAGGGCACAGGCTTTTTTTCCCACAGCGCCGCACACAAACGCTAAAAAAAAAAAAAAAAATGCTCAGGGCGGTTGGGCGACAAAAAACGCGTTTGGTGGACACACAGCCTAAAACTACACCCTACTTGGTGCCTGCAGTGCCACCGTGGCCGAATGGTTACGACAGTGGATAAACTGGACTTAGTTCCAGTCTCTTCAGGGGTGTGAGTTCAACTCCCACAGCTGCCAACAAACACTTTAACCAGAGTGGTGGCCTAGTTGATAGAGCAGCGGCCCCACAACTGGGAGGTTGGGAGTTCAAGTCCCAGCCGGGTCATACCAAAGACCATATAAAAATGGTACTTCTCGCCTTCTAGCTTGGTGCTCAGTGTAATAGAATGGGAGAAGGAGAAGTTGTTTGTGGTGGCACCCTGCATGGCAGCGACCCCTCTAATTACCTCCGCCAGGCCGAAAAGGCCAGGAGGAGGTTATGTTTTTGCCCAGGGTTTGTGTGTTTGTCTGTCTGTCTGTTTGTCTGTTGGTTAGCAAGATAACTCAAAAAGTCTTGGACGGATTTCCATAAAACTTTCAGGCGTTGTTGGAAATGGTACAAGGAAGAACTGATTAAATTTTGGGGATGATCCGCATCACCGTCTGCATACAGGAATTTTTTAAAGCATTTTTCCACACTGTGACATATGGCCATTTTCAACATGTGCGCAGGCGCAATGGACGGCGCTGGGCGTCGTGTCTGACCAACACAAACTCCGCCTTCTTCAACGTTTTAGCCACAAAAGCATGCGGAAAACACTGGTGGCCTGGGACCGCCAGCCATAGGCGCTGCGCACATTGCGCTGGTTGTCGTGTCTGACCAACACAAACTCCACGTTCTTCAACGTTTTAGGCACAAAAGCACGCCGAAAACACTGCTGGCCTGGGCCCCCCAGCGTGCGTGTTTTTGCGCCAGGCTGCAAAACCTGACACGGCCACCTGTCCGCCGCCCGATTATTTGCCACAAATTCCCCGCCCAGCTATAGGCGCTGCGTAAAAACGACCTCTCTGCCGGGGAAAATTCTAAATTCTGTTTTGCCGCCGAGCGCAACCCCAATATAATATAAAACCCACGGCAACCTGTCTAACCAATCTGCATCCGTCAGTGGAGGAGATGGACACACCAACACTTCAGTTTATTACCTCCGCCAAGGAGGCAATGCTTTTACAACCGTAAAACGGGGCTATAAGGGACGGCGGGGTAATATGGGACACTTTTCTAAATGTAATTCTGCTTTTTTAATTTTGCTTCCGCCTAGATTTGATGAAGGATTCATGGATATTTGACAATAACAACACAACTCAGCGTCCTGCTCAAAATAAAAAAAGCAGAATTACATTTAAAACATTTCCCACAAAAGTGTCCCTTATCAACCCGCCGTCCCTTATAGCCCCGTTTTACACTACTGAACCACTAATCCTATCACTATCACATTGATTGTCATTCATTAATTGTCTGTTTATTGCACTGTCCATGTCAAATAAACAAATAATCATTGTGAATCCAATTGCTAGTCATATCTTTTCATGCTCAGGGAATCTGAAAACGTACACACAAACACTGTATGGGGGGAACTGTGCCGCTTGGCGGAGGTCTGCGCTCTCCGAGTGCTTTTCTAGTTCTACATGTGATTATCATTGGAGATATGAGAAGCATTATTTTGTTCTACTGTACATGATTGGTTGTATTGAATGACAATACAGTGTTTCCTCTGGCTAAAAGACCTTGGTGCGGTGGCAACATATTTTTCCCGGGAGGGGGGGAGAGTAAACATACAGGAATATGTTAATTTTATACTATTTATTTCTTTTTAAAATTTTACACAGTAACGTTGCATATGGAGCCTACTATTTGAAGTATTGTACAACCAAGGCTTGACTACTGGGCCAGTTGGGGTCCCACCCAGACATCCTGTGTTTAGACTTTTTAGTGGTGTTATCCTTCTTTCTTTACTCTGCCTGAACACTTCCCTCTCCTTGGCTCCTCTCTTCTGTCTCATCTTGCCCTCTCTGAACTCTGTCTAATTCAGCTTCTCTCTCTGTCTATGGTGGTATAAAAACAGGTTAGAAAATATCAAGTGTCATATTTTGTCCTGCAGGATTTTTTTGTCATGGTTTACATAAATGACAAAAATATGTATTTTTTTGTATTTTTGTTCTAGTGTTTCTTTTTTTTTCCCATTGAGAGAGTAGGGAAGGGAAAGAAATATTCATAATAGTAATGTACTCATGCACACTTAAAGTATATGATCAGGTGGGTATAGTAACCAGAAATTCTACTCATGTAAAAGCAGTGCTTTGAAATTAATAATTAAAAGTAGGCAACCAAAAATTTCTAGTTGAGTTAAGGGTACAAAGAGCAGCCTCTTAAAAACTTGAGTAATAACTTCAGTCTTGAGGGTTTGAGGTTTTTCTCAAAAATTTATAACAATTTTCTAATAGTTTTCTACTTTTCTCTATAAAACTATCTAAAGTTGAAACCATGTTCCTCAAATCTGTAATTTCCTCTTGTAAAATTGACTTTTCTTGTACATTTGAAACTTTATTATAAATTTGTGGATTATTTTATGACTAATTTTTGTCTGTTTTTTAAAATAAAATTACTGGGGTTTTTTTTTAGATAAATTTGAAACAGACTGTGGTATTTTTTTTTACTTTTTCCTTATAACAATTTACATTTTTGACCATAATTTTGCAGTCAGAACAGAACGAGAATTTAACTCTGATTACAAAGAAAAAATATTAATAAAATTGTATTTAATGAAATAAATTAACTTAAATGACCAAGGATGCCATTATTTCTGTTATAATATTTCTTTATATTTATAGTTTTAGAAATCTCCTCACCACCCAGACAGCAGGAAAAACTTCCCTTATTTTGAAATCAAATGTTGGCACGTTTAGTTTGTCTGAAGGCTGCTGACAGATTAAAGTCATTGACTTTGTGAATTTTGGTCACCTTAACCTGCCAGGTACATAATAGGGAACTGTAGTGGACTCTAAAGACATAATTCTCCACAATATGTGTTCATGTACAGAGTGATCTGTTTAGGCAGTTATAGTTGTGCTCTCAGGCTTTCTCATCAGGCACCTCTCTAGGCAGCCGTTTTTAGTTGTTGCTTTTAGTCACTGCCGCTGGAGAATAAAAATGACACGCCTGCTCGTGTGAGAAAAGAAATAAATTGCCAGTCTCTTCATTCCTGCAATTCCTACAGAACATAACTTTATATTGTAGTGGCTGGTGAAATAGATCCTTAGCAATTCATCAGTCCCCCTCGCCTTTCCCTTCATATGAAGCCAGCTGCATATGAATTCTAACCACGTCTCTCAGCTAAGCGACTCTTCCATTATTGCTCTCGTTAACAGCGGGTTAAAACCATAATAAACGCCTCCAGTGCTTACCTACATACCTCTTCTGATTTTTTTCCGCGTTTAAAGTACTTGAACAAACTCATGTTTTTGTCAACAGTCACACTTAGCGAGACACTGCCTGCTGACTGAGTCGAGAACTCGCACTTCTAAACTCCATGCGGATGATGGCCACACACATTGTTCATGTGCACGCTTGCAAAAAGTAATTGTTTCATATATTTTTCTTAATAAAATCATATCGCCTTTTTTTTTTTTTTTTTGGACTTATTTTGTACCCGTAGGTAGATTTGTCCTCCTCATGGATCGTCACCTTATCGTGGTGGGGGGGTTTGCGTGCCCCAGTGATCCCAGGAGCTATGTTGTCCGGGGGCAATTTGCCTCTGATAGGGTCTCCCAAGACAAACTGGTCCTGGGTGAAGGGCCAGACTAAGAACGATCCAACAGACTCTCATGATAAATTGTATATCAAGGAATCAGTGTACCCCGCCCGGTATGGGGTTACCGGGGCCCCACCCTGGAGCCAGGCCTGGGGGAGGGGCTCGAAGGCTAGCGTCTGGTGGCCGGGTTTCCACCCATGGGACCCGGCCGGGCTCAGCCCGAAGGAGTTACATGGGTCCGCCCTCCAGTGGGTCCACCACCTGCAGGAGGGATCATGGGGGTCCGGTGCTATGTGGATTAGGTGACGGTCAAAGGCGGAGACCTTGGCGGACTGATCCCAAGCTTTCTAAACTGGCTTTTGGTACGTGGAATGTCACCTCTCTGGTGGGGAAGGAGCCTGAGCTGGTGTACGAGGTTGAGCGATACCGGCTAGATATAGTCGGCCTCACCTCAACACACAGCTCCGGTTCCGGAACCAGTCTCCTGGAGAGGGGCTGGAGCTTGGCCTTTTCTGGAGTTGCCCCGGGCGAGAGGCGACGAGCAGGGGTGGGTATTCTTGTATCGCCCCACCTTGCTGCCTCTATATTGAAGTTTTCCCCGGTGGACGAAAGGGTTGCTTCCCTGCGCCTTCGGGTTGGGAAACGGGTCCTGACCATCATTTGTGCCTATGCACCAAATGATGTTTCAGAGTACCCACCCTTTTTGGAGTCTGTGACTGGGGTGCTGGAGGGTACTCCTCCTGGAGACTCCATTGTCCTACTGGGGGACTTCAATGCGCACGTGGGCAACGACAGTGAAACCTGGAGGGGGGTGATTGGGAGGAATGGCCTGCCCGATCTGAACCCGAGTGGTGTTCAGTTATTGGACTTCTGTGCTAACCACAGTCTGTCTATAACGAACACCATGTTCAAGCATAAGGGTGTCCATATGTGTACCTGGCACCAGGACACCCTAGGTCGCAGGTCGATGATCGATTTTGTTATCGTATCATCAGACCTGCGACCGTATGTCTTGGACACCCGAGTAAAGAGAGGTGCAGAGCTGTCAACTGATCACCACCTGGTGGTGAGTTGGATCCGATGGCAGGGGAGGAAGCCATTCAGACCTGGTACACCCAAACGTATAGTGAGGGTGTGCTGGGAGCGTCTGGCTGGGGCCCCTGTCCGGGAGGTCTTCAACTCCCACCTCCGGAAGAACTTCATCCACATTCCGAGGGAGTCTGGAGACATGGAGTCTGAATGGGCCATGTTCTCCACCTCTATTGTTGAAGCGGCGGCCCAGAGCTGCGGCCGCAAGGTGGTCGGTGCATCTCGTGGTGGCAACCCCCGAACCAAGTGGTGGACACCAGTGGTGAGGGGGGCCATTAAGCTGAAGAAGGAGTCCTATCAAGCTTGGTTGGCTTGTGGGACTCCCGAAGCAGCTGAGGTGTACCGGCAGGCCAAGCGGAGTGCAGCTCGGGTGGTTGCTGAAGCAAAAACCCGGGTATGGGAGGAGTTCGGTGAGGCCATGGAACAAGACTTTCGGTCGGCTTCAAAGAGATTCTGGCAAACTGTTCGGCGGCTCAGGAGGGGAAAGCAGCTCCCCGTCCACACTGTGTATGGTGCGGATGGGACACTGTTGACTTCAACTGGGGATATCGTCGGGCGGTGGAAGGAATACTTCGAGGATCTCCTCAATCCCACTGATACGCCTTCCACAGAGGAAGCAGGGTTTGGGGACGAGGGGGATGACTCGCCTATCACAGGGGCTGAGGTCGCCAAGGTGGTTAAAAATCTCCTTGGTGGCCGGGCCCCGGGGGTGGACGAGATTCGCCCTGAGTACCTCAAGGCCCTGGATGTTGTTGGGTTGTCATGGTTGACACGCCTCTGCAACATTGCGTGGAGGTCGGGGGCAGTGCCTTTGGCATGGCAAACCGGGGTGGTGGTTCCTCTCTTCAAAAAAGGGGACCGGAGGGTGTGCTCCAACTTTAGAGGGATCACACTCCTCAGCCTCCCTGGGAAGGTCTATGCCAAGGTACTGGAGAGGAGAGTCCGGCCGTTGGTCGAACCTCGGATTCAGGAGGAGCAATGTGGTTTTCGTCCTGGCCGTGGCACGTCGGACCAGCTCTTTACCCTCTCGAGAATTCTTGAGGGTTCGTGGGAGTTTGCCCAACCAGTTTACATGTGTTTTGTGGACTTGGAGAAGGCATTTGACCGCGTCCCTCGTGGATTTTTGTGGGGGGTGCTTCGGGAGTATGGGGTATCGGGCTTGTTGTTACGAGCTATTCGGTCTCTGTACGACCGTTGTGAGAGTTTGGTTCGTATTGCCAACACTTGGTCGGAGTCATTCCCAGTGAGAGTTGGACTCCGCCAGGGCTGCCCTTTGTCACCGATCCTGTTCATAATTTTTATGGACAGGATTTCTAGGCGCAGCCAGGGAATGGAGGGTGTCATGCTTGGTGACCACAGGATCTCATCTCTGTTGTTTGCAGATGATGTTGTCCTGTTGGCTTCATCCAGCAATGACCTACAGCTCTTGCTGGGACGGTTTGCCGCTGAGTGTGAAGCGGCTGGGATGAGAATCAGCACCTCCAAGTCCGAGTCCATGGTCCTCAGTCGGAAAAAGGTGGATTGTCCTCTCCGGGTTGGGGACAGGCTCCTGCCCCAAGCGGAGGAGTTTAAGTATCTTGGGGTCTTGTTCACGAGTGAGGGGAAAATGGAGCGAGAGATCGACAGACGGATTGGAGCAGCAGCTGCAGTGATGCGGACGTTGTACCGGTCTGTTGTGGTGAAGAGGGAGCTTAGTTCTAAGACAAAGCTGTCGATTTACCAGTCAATCTACGTTCCTACTCTCACCTATGGTCACGAGCTTTGGGTAATGACCGAAAGAACGAGATCGCGGATACAAGCGGCTGAAATGAGCTTTCTCCGTAGGATTGCTGGGCTCACCCTCAGAGATAGGGTGAGGAGCTCAGTCATCCGGGAGAGGCTCAGAGTAGAACCGCTGCTCCTCCACATTGAAAGGAGTCAGTTGAGGTGGTATGGGCATCTGATTAGGATGCCTCCTGGACGCCTCCCACTTGAGGTGTTTCAGGTACGTCCCACTGGGAGGAGACCCCGGGGCAGACCCAGGACTCGGTGGAGAGACTATGTCTCCCAGCTGGTCTGGGAACGCCTTGGTATCCCCTCTGAAGAGCTGGAGCAGGTGGCTGGGGAGAGGGAAGTCTGGGCTTCTCTGCTTGAACTGCTGCCTCCGCGACCCGGACCTCCGGAAAAGCGGTAGAAGATGGATGGATGGATGGAGGTAGATTTGTTCTGCAGTCTGGTGACAAGCCACCAGCTGCCGGTCGCTGTGTGAGCAAGCGCCCCTTAACTCCCTAACCTGCATGTTTTTAGCATGTGGGAGGAAACCGGAGAAATCCCGGAGTAAACCCACGCAAACACGGGGAGAACATGCAAACTCCACACAGATCACTGTTGGCTGGGGGCAGGGATCAAACCCACGATCTCATGATCCCCGCGATCCCCTGGCCGAGGGTAAACTGTGCTGCCACGGTGCTAACCACTGCGCCACCGTGCCTTGGCGTGGCGGTACAATTTCTGGCGAGGCGGCCTGCCACGGAGAAATGTTACCAGAGGAAACCCTGCAATAGAGATGTCTTCTTTTCTACTTGAAACATATCACACTGTGTGTAATGAATAGTGGTGAAAGTTTTAATTGTGATCAATGTAGATACATAGATACAGTAGATGTACTTTATTGATCCCAAACTGGGGAATTACAGTACAAATACAAACAATACAGTACAATTAAAAACACTATTAACTGCGATTAAAGTGACCCTATCAGTGTTTTTTTTTTGTTTGTTTGTTTTTTGTTGTTACTTATTTGTACCCGTAGGTAGATTTGGTTTGCAGTCTGGTGACAAGCCACCGGCTGCTGGTCGCTGCGTGCGCGAGCGCCCTAAACCTACATGTTTTTGGTGTGCGGGAGGAAACCGGAGAAATCCCGGAGTAAACCCGCGCAACACGGGGAGAACATGCAAACTCCACACAGTTCACTGTTGGTCGGGGGCTGGGATCGAACCCACGATCTCATGATCCCCGCGGTCCCCCGGCCGAGGGTAAAACTGTGCTGCCACAGTGCTAAACCGCTGCGCCACCGTGCAGCCAAGTGTTGGGCAAGTTATTAAAAAATACTAACTAATTACAGTTACTAGTTACTTCTTTTCAAAAGGAATTGAGTTACTTTACCAATTACTGCATGATTAAAGTAATTAGTTGCTTGGAAAAGTAACTTTCACATTACTTTTAAATGCATACTTAAATCATCTTGCACACATAGCAAGATAATTTAATCAATGGGTTACATTACGGGCTTAGTGGTGTCAGACAGAGCTTTTAGAACATGTTCAGTCTGCTTTATCCTGCCTTCAGAGCTG
Organism: Pholidichthys leucotaenia; assembly: GCA_020510985.1. Classification (NCBI taxonomy): domain Eukaryota; kingdom Metazoa; phylum Chordata; class Actinopteri; order Cichliformes; family Pholidichthyidae; genus Pholidichthys; species Pholidichthys leucotaenia. The sequence continues at coordinate 419,312,461 of CM035843.1, forward strand.
TTATTGTGGGAAAGATCTGAAGAAAATCAACATGGTATTGCCAGTAATTTCCTCATTTTGGAGTGAGAAATAGAGTTTTTGGAGTGAGAGAGAGGGAAAAAAGGGAGATCACTCCAAAAGAGTGAGAGTTGGCAACACTGCATAAAGCTATCCATGTTTATCTTACCTTTATGATATGGATTTAATCCAATGTGCAGTGATCCAAAGAAAATGTCCATTATCCACAGTCCAAATGTCTGCTGTCACAGAGACATGATTCAGTCCCTCAAATTCTTTTGGAGATCAAAATCCATTTTTGAATAATCTTTATCCAGGTAGCAAGTAAATGTGTTTAAACTTCAGTGGATCACAGTCTCAGCTGTGTGATGGAAAGTCACTGTTTATATCATGTCTTCAGTCTGTAACGACGTATCTGGCAAACAATCAGTTTAATTCTTGCTGGGTCACAAACTGTCAAGATACATACCAGTGCTTGAAATCCAGCTGTGGGTGTTCAGATAAGAGTATTTCCACTTTACATCCAGCCATGTAGTGTAGATCCATTAACACGATGTTAGTTGTTAGGATTAGGGATAAGGACCTGTACTCATAAAGTGCTTTTTCTAGTTTCAAAGACCACTCAAAGTGTTTCACTAGTACTAACCCTGTATTCTAAAGGCCTATCAGAAATGGATACCTAGGGATTTTAGATTTAGAATGAACAGTTAACCTAACATGCATGTGTTTGGATTGTGGGAGGAAAATGGAGCTCCTGGAGTACACCCGCGAAGCACATGTGTCATAAACGGCCTGGCAGGGGCGGACTGAAGACCCAAACGCAGGAGCTGTGAGTTTGCAAGGAATTTATTAAAACACAAAATATCATAAAAAACAAAAACATTTACAAAACTTGAGGTAGGCAGGATACTAGTAGGTGGAATAGCCGGAATAGCCGTTTTCTTTTTGTGATCTTGTGAGCCATCCTTGTGTTTCCTTCTCACATTCTTTCTGGTGTTCTTTTTGTCTTGTGGTGAATGATCTTCCTGTTTCTCCGATATAGGTCATGTTACATGATATGCATTTTATTTCTGACATGTTTTGAGACCCAGAAAGCAGACACAGACCCAGAAATCAACTCAATTATCTTTATTGTGTAATGTGTGCTTGTGTAGACGTGTGTGGGTGAATATAGCAGCCGGGGCGAGCAGAGCACCGTACAGCCTGGCAACCCTATGGAGAAGCAGAGACAGGGGAATTAGTAACCACACACTGGCGGAGCTGTGCTGTGTTGTTAGCCTTACTATTGGCGAGTTGGAGATCAGCTCAGGTTTGGTCCCGAAGGCTCCGGCCAGGAAGACAGCATCTTCAGCCCCAGTTGCAAAGGGACAGGCAGATGGAGTGATGAGATGCAGGGAGTATACGGTCCACCGCCAGGTGGAGGAGGTCCGCCGCCATGGATTTCCACCTGTGCACAGGGGAGCAAGTGTGGAGAGGTGAAAGTGATGAGAGGAGCTTACTTGGCGTCGGGGAGTAGCACTCCCGGGAGGACGATGAGATGGAGGTGCTTCTCTTCAGGAAGGCGAGGAAGGAGAGGAGTAGCATCCGGAGAACGATGAGGTTAAGAGTAATTTCGACGATTGACGAAGTGTAGAGACAGTCTCATCAGACCAGGGAGAAAGACAACTCTGTGCAGACCTGAGGGCAGCATGGCTTCAATAGTCTAGCTGATGAGGAGGGCAGGTGTACACGCTGCTGTGGAGAATCAGTCAACAGGCAGGCAGAGCGAATCACCACAGTACTCCCCCCCATGTGGCGCCTCTCGGCAACCGATCCAACCTACCCAGGTGCATCCGGTGGAAGTCCCTGATGAGCTGAGGATCCAGCACGAAGGAGGGATGCACCCAGGACCTCCATTCAGGGCTGTAGCCCTCCCAGTCCACCAGGTACTGTAGGCTGCGACCCCGGCAATGGATGTCCAGGATGGCGTTGACCTCCCACGCCAGGTCGCCATTGATCACAACTGGTGGAGGTGGTGTCGTGGGAGGAGGACACAGAGGGCTGGAGCAGAACGGCTTTACTTGAGAGACATGAAAGGTGGGACAGATGCGGAGGGAGGGGGGGGAGAGCTAGGCGCACAGCCACAGGATTCAAAATATGAGTGATAGCGAATAGCCCAATAAAACGCTGAGAGAGCTTTTTCGATTCAGCCTTGAGATTGATATTTTTTGTGGAAAGCTATACCTGTTGACCAACCCGGTAGGGTGGAGCCGACGTCCTGTGACGATTGGTGATGGTGGTGTTGCGCTCCGCCGTGCGCCCCAGCGCGGTCCGGGTAGCCTTCCATGACTGGTGGCAGCGTTTCAGGTGGGCTCGCACAGAGGGTACGGCGATGTCCCCCTCCTCCTCGGGAAACAGCGGGGGATTGTAGCCCAGAGAGGCCTCAAAAGGAGACATGCCTATGGCTGATGACACGGTGGTGCTGTGAGTGTACTCAATCCATGGCAGGTAGGTACTCCAAGACGCTGGGTTGGCAGTGGTGACGCACCGTAGTGCTGCCTCCAGTTCCTGATTGGCACAATCACATTGGCCATTGCTCTGCGGATGATACCCCGATGACAGGCTCACCATAGCCCCTGTGGCGTTGCAGAAGGCCTTCCACACCTGAGAAATGAACTGAGGCCCACGGTTGGATACGATGTCCAAAGGGATGCCGTGCAGCCTTACCACATGGAGGGTGAGCAGATCCGCGGTCTCTTTCGCCGTGGGCAGACCCTGCAGGGGGATGAAATGAGCTGCCTTAGAGAACCTGTCTACAATGGTGAGGATGACAGTGTGGTTGTTGGAGGATGGGAGGCTGGTGATGAAGTCCAAGGCCACGTGAGACCAGGGCCTGCCAGGGATAGGGAGAGGATGCAGCAGGCCAGCCAGAGGAGAGGAGGACGTCTTGCCAGTGGCCCTTTCAGGGCCAGAATTGAAGACACTAAGTGCAGCTGCAAGTTTTGCACATTTAATCAAAACACAAAAAACACACTAACACTTGCAGAGAATGGGAACAGAGTCAGAGACGTGGCATAAACATGAAACAAGACTTCATTAAGACTGCAGCGAAGACAAAGTCTTCCCCACGGCCTTAAGTAACCCACACACAAGTGAGAACTGCTGTGGAATCATGAGAGAGTGAAATTACCAGATTGGAGGCGGCTGTGACAACCCGTGAGCAGAACTTGACACCCGGAAATGACGCATGAGCTGTCACAGTGCCTTCATGGCCGGGAGGTGAAATAAAGATACAAATGATCAGAAAATAAACAAACAGAAAAAGACTAATCTACAACAGAAGCGCCAAGGATCACGACATTCAAAGGATCATGATAAAACACAAAGTAAACACAGTGGTAAAACCACACAAAAAATTAAGACAGTTATAAGTACACCCCAAGCACAAAATGGAACAAGGCAAAAATGCAACGTAATATATTGTAGCGAACTCAATATGAGCACCCTACTTGGCTTGCCAAGTGGGTTGACCCTATTGGCGACACAGGTAGGGTGCGGGACTCCGGAGCGGGAGGCGTGAGTTCGAATCTCCCGGTGGGACGTCGCCATGTCGAGCAGCACGTTACATTGGTGTCAGAAGTGGGATCTCCTGTCCAAAGCAGTAATGGGGCGCTGACATCGGGACGATGTCGAGAACCAGAGGGGAGTAGTGTAGCGAACTCAATATGAGCACCCTACTTGGCTTGCCAAGTGGGTTGACCCTATTGGCGACACAGGTAGGGTGCGGGACTCCGGAGCGGGAGGCGTGAGTTCGAACCTCCCGGTGGGACGTCGCCATGTCGAGCAGCACGTTACAATATGAAATATGCAGATCATGTAACATGACCTACATCAGAGAAAGAGGAAGATCATTCACCACAAGGAAAAAAGAACACCAGAAGGAATGTGAGAAGGAAACACAAGGACGACTCACAAGATCACAAAAAGAAAAGGCAGAACAAGAAACATTCAAATCAGCAATATCAGATCACTGCAAAAGAAATGATCACATCATGGACTGAGACAACGCAAAAATTATTGGATTGGAGAGTAACAGACTCAAACGCTGGATCAAGGAGGCCATAGAAATCAGGAAGTGGGGAAAAGACAGCATAAATCTGAATGAGGGGGCATTTATGCTTCCCCACACCTGGGGCTACATTCTCCAGAGACCACTGGACTACAGAGGGCGGGGACAGCCCAGTGGATCTGACAGCTCTGCTTGGTGCCCCGCCTAGGAAAGCCAGCTGATAATGACACTTCACAGCAATCAGCTGGCGCTTCTGATGAAGACTGCAGTGGACAGTTGAAACATGTAAAAACATCTCCTTTTTATCCTTGTTTTTAATAAGAAAAACAAAAGGCTAATAATTAAAAAGAAGACAAAATGAACCTATTCGAGCTAGCACTAGCTTTGTTGCTAGCTTTGTTGGAGCTTGTTACTGTTTTCAGGCACTTCTGAAGATTGCAGTAGGTCTCAACCGACACTTTAGCTTGCAACCCACTGCAAGAAATGAAAAATTATTTGTCTATTTCTGTAAAAACAAAGTAGCTTCATCCTTTCCTGCACTCAGTAGTGAAGACTCGACTGTGCAACAGGTCACGTCAACTGACGGCTCGTCTCAGCTATGGTAGGGTCAGTTTGTGTATTCATTTATTTGCACTAAAAATTATCTATCCATATTAATAAAATGAGTAACCAGTAAAGCATCTGATCAAATTTCGGTAACTGGAATGCATTTCTGAATTTTTAAACAATAATTTCGTTACACAGCACGTTACCGCAGAAGTAGTGGCGTTACAGTAACGCGTTACTTCCAACACTGGACACCACTATATACTGTACATATTTGAGTGAAAAGAATTATATTATACATAGACATATATAGATTAAATTTATATTGACCACTTAAATCCTAGCTGATGCAAATAATCCTGTATAAAATAGCATGTATTTTATTGTTACCAACTTCTGGTGCAAATCAGTATTGAGATCTGCATATCAAATGGTACAGTTTTTCTTATACTGGTGTTATTTTACAGTTTTGTAACACTATATCTTCTTGCTCTTATGGAATATCTGTCACATTCTGAGCACGGGGGGATTCCATCAGGCTCAGGTTGTCTGCCTTTTTTCTCCTCATATTTGTACTGTTGTTATTTTTGTTATTCATTCATTCATTCATTCATTCATCTTCTTTCGCTTAATCCTTTTCGGGTTGCGGGGGGGCTGGAGCCTATCCCAGCATCTTTGGGCGAGAGGCAGGGTCCACCCTGGACAGATCACCAGTCCATCGCAGGGCCAACACAGAGAGACAGACAACCATTCACTCTCACAGTCAGACCTAAGGACAATTTAGAATCCCCAGTTTGATGCCAATTAACCTAACTTGCATGTTTTTGGCATGTGGGAGGAAACCGGAGAAATCCCGGAGTAAACCCACGCAGACACGGGGAGAACATGCAAACTCCACACAAATCACTGTTGGTCGGGGGCTGGAACATCTCCTCCAGCCTGTTGCTTTTCTTGTATGGTTACTTCAGTACTGAATATACGTGTGTGTATGTATTGTGGCATTTCAAGGGTTCATGCAATAATGAGAGAGGATTTGGAATGAACAGGCATGTATTTCTTCACTGACTCATTACACAGAACAGAGGGGAGGTCATTCACATACACCCTCACCTCACTCATGGTGACACAGACACATAATCTCTCACACGCATGGAAAACAACACCACTACAATCGGACTTATAGCACAGTTATAACACTACAACAATAACGCTAAAACCACAAGAATTATAACAGTCTTTTAATCCCCCGTGGCACAAAGCATGCCCCGAGAATCCCCGCCCCTTATCACAGCCCCAACGTTACAGTATATATATATATATATATATATATATAATATATCAACTAAAAACATATTATAAACCCATTTAAAGTTAGAGCTGTCCTCACTACCAACTTTTGGGGCACCAAATATTCTGTCCAATCTTTTTTCTCCCTTACTAAACTTCATCAGTGTTTTATGTAGTACTGTGATGTTTCTAATGTCACGTTTTCATGTGTGCAACTTTTTTGTTATAGTTTTATAGGGGTGGCTGTGGAGCAGGTGTAGTGTGGCCGACTACTGATTGGAGTGTCAGGGGTTTGATTCCCGCTCTGTCTGCAGTCCGCGTGTTGAAGTGTCCTTGAGCAAGACACTAAACCACTAGTTGCTCCTGGTGGGTCAGACCAGTGCCGGTGCATGGCAGCTCCGCCACCATCAGTGTGTGACTGGGTGGAAAGCAGGATCTGTAAAGCACTTTCGTCATCTAGAGATGAGAAAGCACTATATATAAGTCAACGCCATTTACCATTTTATAGCTTTTCTTGTAAATCAGAGACATTTTTTTTCTTGTAAATTTGTCTACTTGTTGCATAAATATGCAGTATTTCCCCAATGTTGTTTTCCCCCAAATTCACTGTTTCTCACAAAAATGTAGCATTTTTCTCAAATTTGTCATGGAAAATAAGTTGTTTTCCTTACATATTTGCAAACTCATTTAAATTTCAGATTTTTTTTGTTGTTGACTATAATCAAGTTGCTACTTTTTTCTTGCGAATGTGCACTCTTTTCTCCTAAATTTGCATGTTTTTTTTTTCTTTTCTGGTAAATCTGGTAAAAATAAATTTGTTATTTACCTTTTTTTCTGGGGGGACAAATACATGAATCCTAAATTTTAAAACTGAATGTCATTGTAAAAAATTAAATGTCTAAATAACTAATCCAGAGTAAGTTTTTAATACCAGGATGATTTAGTTGCAAATCTACTCACAAATTTACTATCATTAGATGAATGAAACACAGCACACCACATCGTAGGTGTGCTGTGTTCATAATGCCTCTGCAGGCAGGATAACTGTTACCGTCGTCATAGTCTAGCTGACTAAATCACACATAGTGTCCTTAGTTCATCTGCTTCGTAAGAAATAGTAACAGTCACAAGTGGTGACATCATAAATTAATAAAAAAAAAAGTCCTGCCAGAATAAATGTGTTAAATCACCACAACTGATTAATAACAAAACAAAATGAGTTAAGAATAATGGTCATTCAGCCTCATCCAGCGGCTACATTAACCTCAGTTAATACTGAGTGCACTGTTAAGATGCTATTTCGAGGCAAGAAGGAGTAAAGAATATTTTACGTATTTCAAAGTTTTTAGTGTTGGAAAATCTAGCATGAATTACATCCTTCAAAATTATCCATGAAGTACCTCTTTTAAACCATTTGAACATTAACTGAGCTTTTTTTTTTATATATCAGGAGCAAGAATGTGGCAGCAGCAGGGTGAACCAAAAAGGAGAGGAGAGAGGAGGTAAAGGTAACCAGAGAAACAGCACAGGTGTCCAGAGGGACAGAGAGACAGCACTGATGACTAGAGAGAGAGAGGAGGCACAGGAGGCACACATGGCCAGGTAACAATCGTCAAAACCTGATTTCTGCCAGTGCTGAAATACTTAATGCATAATGGGTATTAAGTATGCTTGCTGCTTCATAGTGGCATAGACTATTGCAAGGCTGAATATAGATTTGGTAAATCGGGGAAATGATTTTTTTTACAACTGTTACTAATGTGGGAATGCCAAAATAAAGATGTAAATTAGCCTTGTCCTTTTATCAGAGTTAATGATTTTGTGCTCTTCCTCCACACTAGGATACATGCTGTATACTGTCATTTTTTGCTTAAAAAAATTAGTTTCCTTTAAAAATGAAAAAGAGGACATTGGCGACAAATATCTGTACTGATGTGCTGACAGTCCTATAGTTAAAAGATTTTTAAAAAAAATCCTCATACTGGCAGAGATTTCAACTCTCCCCAATGTTTGAAACAAAGTTAGGCCCTTGAGTAAGGCTGTTTCCTGGTGTTTTCTGCAGGGTGGAGCGCCAGTCACTAGGAAAAAATGAACTTTATAATTCCATTTTAACAGGTGGACATAAACCTGTTAAATAAAGGTTTAGACTCTAAACCTTTATTTAACAGGTTTAACTCTAAACTTTAGAGATAAGTATTTAAAGTGGCTATAATACTGTAGATTCTTTTAAGTTTGGTAAGTTAAGGACATGACTGGACAAGTTGGTCTGTCTGCTGCTGTTGACAACTGCAAATTTAGAACTTTTTCTTGCAAGTTTTGTTTTTTCCTCAAAAATAAAAAAATAGATAAAAATAAATTTAAATTTCCAATCTTTATCGCCAACTTTCTTCCTAATTATAACTTCACTTTTTTTTACATATTTGGGTTTTTTTTCTACAAATGTAAAACTTTCTTGCACTTTATTCTATTTTTCTTTCTGTTTTTCTTCTGTGATATTCAAATTTGATTCATGATTTTTGCTTTTGCTCTCTCCTGTGCCTGCATTTTACCTATAGTAGATAAATATGAAATAATTTGATAATCATCAAAATTAAACTCATGACAAAGCGGGGGAAACTAAACTTTTTGGTCATGACAGTAATGCTGGAATTCTTACATTGTGGGCGACCCCCACAGCCTACGGGTCAAGCAGAGCGCTCAGCTGGAGCAATTAGCAGAACAGTGAGATGGATGGACTGATATCAATAGGCAGCCTCTCTTTGTCTAATTCCGGTGCCAGTAATCCTGCTATTGATATGTGTGACTGTAATGCAAATGTCCATGCCTTCCTGCCGTTTACTGTGATGCTAATGTGCCGTGCATGCATTGTCTAGCTGGGTATATAAGTCAACTGTATATCGCTTTCTCTCTCACTGACTTTTTGATCACTCGCATTGCCTGTTTGCTGACTAGAGACACAGGGCTCGCTCCAGCGCGCTCCCACAGCGCTGGGGTGAACTCTCGTGATGGAGGATGAATAAAACACCCTTTTAAACTTCAGTTTGCCGTGTCTGCCTGCACTTATTCCGTGCCTCCACACTGGATTCCCTTATTTTATCCTCCACATTGGTGACCCTTATTTTATCCACCACATCTGGGTTCCCTTATATTATCCTCCACATTGGTGACCCCGTCCGGAGAAAAGAACACGCTGACGACGAACGAACGCAGCCCCCGGCGGTGACTCCGACGACGAATGAACGCAGCTGCCTGACGCAAATGGATTGCCCTCCCTTCTGCCACACGGGAGACCTCAACGCAGAACCAACACCAGGCGAACACCCCGGAGATCATCCACGACTGGGAAAGCTGCAGAAAGCGTCATTGTGCGACCCTCGCCTGAGATCTGGACATCCACACTGGGGCTGGCCAAGGGACAAAGAACGTCTACTCCCTCTCACCGCTCCTCTGCATCCACACGAGCGCGCACGCACCTCGTCCTCTCCCCACGACGGCGACCTCCAGGGCCGGACGGAGAATGCAGTGCGTGGACCAGAACGCACCATGACCCGGCACGAGCGAACGACAGCAACAGCCCGAACAGGGAGGACCATCGGCGCCGACGACGCTGATTTCCATCAAGCTCCCTGACCCTGACCCACCTCTCAACAGCGGACCACCCATGCACCGAACCCCCGCACACACACCGGGGGGTTACGAGGACAGCGCACCATGCACGGGACAATACCGGCTCCACAGACTGCCATCGTCCTCAGCCGCTGCACACGCCCGAGAAACACGGCCGACCGCCATCCTCGGAACCTTCAGGGCTGCTCACACACCTGAAGCAGACACGCAGCACACAGGACTTTGTATGGGTCTCAGCCACGGCGCACAATGGGAATTCAGCCGTCAGCGGTCCCCGAGGGCTTTAGGGCTGCGCACGCACCTAAAGCCAACATGCCAAGTCCCTCACACAGCTTCAGCTCCTGTTTTTCTTCATGGCCGCGATGCATCCTCGCAGGACTTAGCCGCGAGAGGAGTCAGAGACAAATGTTTCTTCTCACAGCCGCTGTGGACCTCCGCCACGTTTAACGGGACAGCCCCTCAACATCGTGGATCCACATGCAATTTTTGCGCGGCCCGGACAACTTTGCCGTCCCGGGCCGGCACTTGCTACCCCCACCCCCCTCCCTCCCCCTCCTCCGGCACAGAACTTGTCCCGCAGCTCGCTTCCAAAGCCGGACGATCGACGCCTCAGCCCCCTGCTGAGCCCTCTGGGGGGGAGTGGTGTGGGCGACCCCCACAGCCTACGGGTCAAGCAGAGCGCTCAGCTGGAGCAATTAGCAGAACAGTGAGATGTATGGACTGATATCAATAGGCAGCCTCTCTTTGTCTAATTCTGGTGCCAGTAATCTTGCTATTGATATGTGTGACTGTAATGCAAATGTCCATGCTTTACTGCCGTTTACTGTGATGCTAATGTGCCATGCATGCATTGTCTAGCTGGGTATATAAGTCAACTGTATATCGCTTGCTCTCTCACTCACTTTTTGATCACTCGCATTGCCTGTTTGCTGACTAGAGACACAGGGCTTGCTCCAGCGCGCTCCCACAGCGCTGGGGTGAACTCCCGTGATGGAGGATGAATAAAACACCCTTTTAAACTTCAGTTTGCCGTGTCTGCCTGCACTTATTCCGAACCCACACTGGGTTCCCTTATTTTATCCTCCACAACATTAGAATTTTGAAAATCTAAAAACATATGTGACAATCAGTGTTGGGACGCCACTATTTTTGCAGTAACGTGCTGTGTAACGAAACTACTGTTTAAAAATCCAGTAATGTGTTACAGTTACTGAAATTTGATCAGATGCGTTACTCGTTTTATTAATATAGATAGATATTTTTAGCGCAAAAAAATACAAACTGACCCTATGTAGCTGATGCAGCCGTCAGTCAACAAGCCTCTTCACTGCTGCAGCCAGCAGCGACAAATGGAGCTTGCTCCTGCTGGGAAAAGATGAAGCTACTTTGTTTTTGTGGCAATAGACAGATTATTTTTCCTTTGTCGTGGTTAAGGACAAAAGCATATTGGTGGGTCGTGTGAGACCGACTGCAATCTTCAGTAACGCCTGAGAACAGCAACAAGATTAAAGCTAATGCTACGCTAACACTGTGTTATTAGTGGATTTACGCTATCTGATCAGCCACATTGGATTTCAAGCACGGGTATGCATCTGGACAGTTTGTGACCCAGCAAGAATGAAACCGACTGATTGCCAGATACGTCGTTACAGAATGAAGACCTGATAACAGTCATTTTCCATCAGACAGCTGAGACTGTGATCCACTGAAGTTAAAACACATTTACTTGCTACCTGGATAAAGATTATTCAAAAATGAATTTGATCTCCAAAAGGAATTTAAGAGACTGGATCGTATCTCTGTCACAGCAGACATTTGGACGGTGGATAATAGACATTTTCTTTGGATCACTGCACATCAGATTAAATCCATAATATTGAATGTGAGAAACATTATGCAGCATTGCCAACTCACTCTTTTGGAGTGAGTCTCACTCTTTTTCCCTCTCTCTCACACCACAAACCCTATTTCTCACTCCAAAATGAGTAAATTACTTGCAATTTTGTGTTGATTTTCTTCAGATTTTTTCCACAATAAGAGCTCTCAAGGCAGGATATGTCATAGCCGCCAATCAGTTACACCTGTGTGCACACCTGCCTGTCATCTTCCTCTGCCTATTTATACCGTCAGGTCCAGTGCTCGGTGCGGAGTCGTCTGTTTCTTTTCCCAGAAACCTGCTAGGCCAACCTTCGAGCTTCCCAGCCTCGTTGTGTTCTTCCACGTCGGCTTCCAAGCCATCTCCACACCCAGTCCGGGCCTGCGCCTTCCGGACCGACCTACAACTAAGTAAGCCATCACCATTCCTTCTCACCCTGTCAGCTTCCCCTTTGCACAGGCAGAGATCCGTGGCAGTGGACCCCTTTCTCCCTGGCAGCGGATTCATCTGCCTCCCACACCGGCATTCAGCACTCCGGCTTCTTGCGGGCACTATCCTCCTGGCTGCAGCTTCAGTGCTAACCTGGGCTACACTCTACCACCTCTGACAGTAAGCACTAGTCCATCGATTGCCTTTCGAGCCTAAACTGTATTTAACGCTCCTCTGTCTCTTCCCAGAGTTGCCAGGTCGTATGGTGCTCTGCTCGCCCCAGCTGACTCGCCAACTTACACTACACTCACATAGCCTCGCATACACGCACCCACTCACGTCCACTATACCCAATAAACAGTTAATTGTATCTGCCTGGAGTCGTGTCTGCTTTGTGGGTCACTAGAACCATGTCAGTACAACTCCGCCAGAGTGACCCAGCAGACAGCGCGCTAGCACATAGGATGAACAACTTGGAGACTCGAGTAGATCAGTTAGCCTATCAACAGCAGGTGATGCTAACACAGTTAGCCCGGGTAACGGACAGGCTAGATCGTTTGGTTAGCCCACAGGGTTTCCCTGCAGCCCTGTTAGCTCCTCTGCTCCCGCTAGTTCCACCGCTAGCCCCATCATTAGTCAGCCTGCTCTGGGCACCACTTGTCGGCTTACTGCCGTCCCAACTCCCACCCGTTTTAGTGGCAAATTGGGGGAGGTCAGGGGGTTTCTTATGCAATGCGACATTGTGTTCCAACAGGTACCGGGGGATTTTCCTACTGACCAGAGTCGCATAGGTTATGTGATTAATTTGTTGGAGGGAGGGGCTTTGGCTTGGGCATAGGCGGTGATGGCTAGGGCTAATTATGCTTTGCTAACATACACTCAGTTTGTGAATGAGTTTCAGGAGGTGTTCGGCCACTCAGACCGTGAAGACTTGCTTACCTCTCGGTTGTTAAATCTCCGGCAGGGGTCTAAAGTCGTCGCCGACTACGCCGTAGACTTCTGGGTCGTGGCCACGGAGGTTGGGTGGGAGGATGCCTCTCTATGTAGCATTTTTGTCAGAAGCCTGAGTCCTAGCCTATGGGATGAGCTGGCCCGTTTGGAGAAGCCCCCTATGCTGCATGAGCTAATCTCCCTGGCTATCAGTATTGATAACAGACTAAGGGAGCGGGCGGCCGAACGGAGGACTTCCGGTCGCTCGGGCGCTCTCGCTCGCCGCTCCCTACAGCCCCCCCCTGCTGGCCCTCCCATCTGCTGATTCCCCGGAAGATCAGGAACCTATGGTTATGGGCGGTTTTAAACTATCATCAGTGAGAGACAGTGCCGCCAGGAGTTGCGGTTGTGTATTTATTGTGGGAGCGAGGAGCATGAGGTCGAGTCCTGTCCCAAACGGCCAAAAGGGGGAGTCCGTGCGTCGCAGTAGGGGGACTCACGGACTCACCCCGCAATAATCCCCTCTCCCATTTCATGATCTCCATTCATTTCAATTATGGACATAAGGAAATAAACACACATGCACTCATTGATTCAGGGGCCGAGCAGAGCTTTATTTCAGGGAGCCTGGCAACCCGGTAGGGACTTCCCATGCAGCCATTAGAGACTCCACTAAGACTCATAGCTTTTTCCAAGGCTCTGTTGGCCACAGTCACTCATCAGACCGCCCCAGTATCAGTCATTATATCAAGCAACCATCGGGAGGAGTTAAGGCTGTATGTTTTGCCAGTGTCTTCCACTCCGGTCATCCTTGGGTATCCCTGGCTTCGCCTACACAACCCCTCTATTGACTGGTGTTCGGGGTGTGCGGTTTCCTGGAGTTTGTACTGCCTGAGTGCCTGTTTGCAGTCTGCTGCATGCTTGCCTGCCTTGCCTCTGGGTGCACCTACCTCTCCTCCTCCCGACCTGTCTAAAGTGCCATCCGAGTATCACGATTTAGGGGCCGTTTTTAGCAAATCTCAGGCCCTTTCCCTTCCCCCTCACCACCCGTATGATTGTGCGATTAACCTCCGGGCCGGTGCTCTGCTGCCATCTAGCAGAGTGTACAACCTGTCTGCTCCAGCGCGCGCAGCTACGGACACTTACATCAAGGTGTCCCTGAGTTTGGGCATAATAAGACCTTCTTCATCGGGGGTCGGGGCGGGGTTTTTTTTGTCGGGAAGAAGGGGATGGTTCTCTTAGGCCATGCATTGACTTTTGTGAACTCAATAATAGAACCATCAAAGACAAATACACTCTCCCTCTCATCAACTCTGCGTTTGATTCCCTCCAGGAGGCCTGTTGCTTCACAAAGTTGGACCTGCGCAACGCCTATCATCTGGTGCAGATACGGGAGGGGGATGAGTGGAAGACGGCCTTCCGGACCCCTAGTGGGCATTTTGAATACTTGGTCATGCCATTTGGGCTGACCAATGCCCCGGCCGTCTTCCAGCGATTAATTAATGATGTTCTGAAAGACTTTTTGGGCACGTTTGTGTTTACCTGGATGATATTCTCATCTTTTCGCAGTCCATGGAGGAACATCGTGTGTATGTGAGGCGGGTACTGCAGCGGCTACTGGAAAACAAGCTCTTTGTGAAGGCGGAGAAGTGCGAGTTCCATGTTTCTTGGACCTCTTTCCTTGGCTTTATCATCACCCACAAGGAGATCATCCCTGACCCAGCTAAGGTAAAGGCGGTGGTGGAGTGGCCCACTTCCTCGTCTAGGAAGCAGCTTCTACAGTTCCTGTGGTTCGCTAATTTTTACCACCGTTTTGTGCAGAACTACAGCTGCATTGCTCTGCCACTGACCAACCTAACATCTACCAAGGTGTCTTTTCGGTGGACGGAGGAGGCAGACGCGGCCTTTTCCCTCCTGAAGGACAAGTTCTCCTCCTCGCCTATACTGACGCAGGTGGACCCCGCTCTCCAATGCCTGGTGGAAGTGGATGCCTCGGACTTGGGGGTCGGAGCCGTCTTGTCCCAGCCCTCCCCGGCAGACAGCAAGATACTCCCCTGCGTGTACTTCTCCTGTCGCTTATCCCCGGCGGAGCGCAACTACGACATCGGCGACAGGGAACTGCTGGCGGTCAAGCTTGCTTTGGAGGAGTGGCGTCACTGGCTGGAGGGCGCTTCTCAGCCGTTCATCGTCTGGACCGACCACAAAAATCTGGAGTACCTCCGGACGGCTAAGCGTCTTAACGCTTGACAGGCCCGCTGGTCTCTCTTCTTCGGACGTTTCAACTTCACCATTACCTACCGCCCTGGGTCGAAGAATACTAAACCGGACGCCCTGTCCCGTCAGTTTGCCCTGGAGACGGCGGAGATGGCCAAACATCCTATTCTCCCCTAGTCGTGTGTTGTTGGCGCCCTCTCTTGGGGTATTAAGGACAAGATCCTGAGGGCACAGGTGGACAAGGCCAACCCGGGGGGGGGGGGCAGCGGGGAGGTTGTTTGTCCCATCGGCCATCCGGCGGGGGGGGGGGGGGGGTGTCATTCAGTGGGGCCATGTGTCCAAGTTTGCGTGCCACTCGGGAAAGGCGTGCACAGTGGCTCTCCTGCAAAGGACGTTTTGGTGGCCGTCTCTCCAGAAGGACGTGAGGGACTACATCCAGGCCTGTCCTCAGTGTGCTGCTGGCAAGACATCCTCTTCTCCACCTGTCGGGCTGTTTCCCCCCCTTCCCATCTCGGGCAGGCCATGGTCTCACGTGGCATTGGACTTTGTCACTGGTCTCCCCACATCCAATCAGTTCACTACTATCCTCTTGCTGATTGACAGATTCTCCAAGGCTGCCAATTTCATCCCTCTGTGGGGGCTACCCACGGCTAAGGACACGGCTGACCTTCTGGTCCAGCATGTGGTTAGGCTGCATGGCATCTCTCGGGACATCATCTCCGATCAAGGGCCCCAGTTTGTCTCCAGGGTCTGGAGGTCCTTCTGCGCTGTGCTGGAGGCCATGGCAAGTCTGTCATCAGGATACCACCCACAATCCAACGGGCAGTATGAGCGAGCCAACCAGGAGGTGGAAGCGGTGCTGCGGTGCGTCGCAACCTCGAATCCATCATCGTGGAGCACGCACCTCCCCTGGATTGAATATGCGCATAACACTGCTGTGTCAGCAGCTATCGGCATGTCCCCCTTTGAAACCTCGTTGGGTTATAATCCCCCGCTGTTCCCTGAGGAGGAGGGAGACATCGCCTTTTCCGCTGTTTGCACCCACGTGAGGCGCTGCCGGCGGATCTGGAAGATGACCAGGGCAGCACTTCAGTGGACAGCGGAACGCAACACCTCGGTGGCCAACCGGCACAGGGTCCCAGCTCCCGCCTACTGGGTGAGCCAACAGGTATGGTTGTCCACCAAACACATCAACCTGAAGGCTGAAAATAGGAAGACCTCCCAACGGTTCGTTGGACCCTTTCCCATCAGCCGGATTATTTACCCTGTTTCTGTGCGCCTGACTCTTCCCCCCTCCTTTCACATCTGCCCAACCTTTCATGTGTCGCAGGTGAAGCCCGTCTGCTCCAGCCCTTTGTGTCCTCCTCCCAGATCTCCACCTCCACCGATGGTGATCAACGGCGACCCGGCATGGCCAGTCACCGCCATCTTGGATGTTCATTGCCAGGGTCATGGCCTGCAGTACTTGGTGGACTGGGAGGGTTTCAGGCTGGAGTGGAGATCCTGGGCACGTCCCTCCTTTGTGCTGGACAAGCAGCTCATCAGGGACTTCCATCGGATGCACCCGGGAAGGTTGGAACGACCGCCAAGAGGCGTGTCGTAGGGGGGAGAGTACTGTCATGGCCGCAAATCTGTTACACCTGTGTGCGCACCTACCTGTCATCTTCCTCTGCCTGTTTATACAGTCAGGTCCAGTGCTCCGTGCAGAAACATCTGTTTTTCTTCCCAGAAACCTGCTATGCCAACCTTCGAGCTTCCCAGCCTCGTTGTGTTCTTCCACGTCGGCTTCCAAGCCATCTCCACACCCAGTCCGGGCCTGCGCCTTCCAGACCGACCTACAACCAAGTAAGCCACCACCATTCCTTCTCACCATGTCTGCTTCCCCTGTGCACAGGTGGAGATCCGTGGCGGCAGACCCCTTTCTCTCTGGCGGCGGATTCATCTGCCTCCCACACTGGCATTCAACTCTCCGGCTTCCTGTGGGCACTATCCTCCTGGCTGCAGCTTCAGCGCTAACCTGGGCTACCCTCTACCACCTCTGACAGTAAGCACTATTCCATCAAGTGCCTTTCGAGCCTAAACTGTATTTAACGCTCCTCTGTCTCTTCCCAGAGTTGCCAGGTCGTATGGTGCTCTGCTCGCCCCAGCTGACTCGCCAACTTACACTACACTCACATAGCCTCGCATACACGCACCCACTCACGCCCACTATATCCAATAAACGGTTAATTGTATCTGTCTGGAGTCATGTCTGCTTTGTGGGTCACTAGAACCATGTCAGGATAAAGCAGACTAAACATGTTCTAAAAGCTCTGTCTGAAACAGTCTGTTTTCAGCCTGACATTAATAAACCCCTAATGTAATCCATTAATTAAATTATCTTGCTGTGTGTGCAAGATGATTTAAGTATGCATTTAAAAGTAATTGTAACTAGTTACTATTTTTTAGTAACTTGCCCAACACTGGTGACAATTTAGTGACAACACTTATTTCTTGCAAAGTGATGCACTTTATGTCATGTTTGAGGTTGTTTTCAACCCCGTCCATGACCTGTGGCTGTAGGTTTTGATTCTCGCTTATTAATTCCAGCTGGCAGATTGAGCCTTGCTCTCTGCCAGTCCTACGGCCACACCTTCCTCCTCTCACCAGACATTCACCAGCGGTTTGGATCACCACATGCACACATGTACACATACTCACACACATTCACCCAATTAATTAGGCACCTGCTTGCCACATGGCTGTTCCCACTTGCCTTCGTTAGTATATTGTGTACTTATTGGGAAGCAGTGGGCACAGTCAGTGTGGCAGCTTCAGTCAACCAAACATGGACATCCTGACTCACCGGATTATTGGCTGTTTCCTTTTGACTGATCATATTGTTGCTTAGAGCCTTTCCGCTCCAACATTTCTGTAAGTCCTCATTTTTGTGCCTTCTCCCTCTGCTCCTGATTGTTTGAAGCACGTTAGGTACTTCCTTTATCCAACTAGGTTTGCAGCGGGTTGTCTTTCCCATTCTCATCTGTAACTGTTATTTGGACATTCGGTGTACATTTTTCCCTGTAATAAACACGTCTACTTTACTGCACGTTGGGCTCGCTGCCAGTTTATATGTTTGCTGCGAGATTGTGCAGTGGACATGACAGTAAGCTGCCACCACAAAGAGCCCAAGCAGTGAGTAGCGTGTTACTTTCATTTTTTGTGTGTTTTTCCCAACTAACCTGTTCAGAACATGATGTCCTCGATGACCCGTTTCCACACCAGCAGAAGTGGACGGCCAGCGGGACATCCCAGCGTGGAGGAGGAATGGGCAGCCGCGTCTATCTGAGTGTTCCTGTACATCGCCAATGACGCCTACGGCCCTGGAGAAAGGTGAGACTGCCTCATTGAGGATCAGAATAGTCTGGCAGCTCACTTGGGCCTCTGGAATTATCTCCAGTACGCTGAATTATTGTCCTCCGTGTGCGTGCTTGAACAGGCTTTTCCTGACCTGAGGAGAAGGGCTTTCCGCACCAAGCCTAAACAGAAAAGCTCTTCTCCGTCGGCGGCCATCGTTCCTTCTTTTCCATCACCCGCTCCAAGATGGCCGCGATCAGGTCGGTGACGTCGACATCACCCGGAATCCCAGAAGAACAATTCAGCCCCGCTAACTGCTCCTGCTCCCACACCGAGCCCTGTTACCCCTGCAGCAGTACATCAGTCACTTCTCCAAGGAGTCCCGTCTGCAGCATCTCCCTCCATATCCGCCGCAAGGTCTTCTTCCTTGGTCAATCTGCAAGCAGCAGAGGGGCGTGTGCTTCCTTCACCAGGGTTTCCCGTTCCTGTGGTGAGAGGGGCAGCTCCCATATGTTCTACAGAGGAGCCTAGCACCACCTTTCCCAGACGGACGGGTGAGGACATCCAAGCAACAGCAGCAACCAACATCTTGAACCGGGACAACAGGCAAGTTATTTTTCATTTGACTCCCATTAATAATGAAATGTCTTGCCTGATTCCCGGTAGGGAGGCTCAGGGAAAGCAGTCCCCTGAGCTCTCCCCACCTGCTGCTGTTAGAAACTGTTCACCAGTCCTCTCTCCACTTTCTTCTGTTTGCCCGCTGTAACCAGAGCTAAGCAGTCGGGACCAGGAAGAGCCAGAGGTCTGGGAGGGGTGTCCTCCTGCAGCAATGGTGAACTGGATCCCAGCCACCACGCCAGAGGAGTCACCAGCATGGATCATGGCAGCTGGGGACACCGAGACTGCAGTGACCATCATGCCTGCTGTGGAGGCCGCCACAGCAGAGTCAGCACCCGAGCGGAACCTGTTGGAGGCCAAACCTGAGGAGACATTGCCCAGATCGCCGGAGTCCTGGACAGCGGTAGAGCTTGAGCTAAGGCAAGTGCTCTCTTTTGCCTTTGTCTTTTTTATAATTGAGCATTTTTGCCTAGCTTTAGGTGAGGAGAGCCAGCTGCAGCCAAATGCTGCATCTGAGCTCGCCTCGCCGGGCTCTGCTGCTGCCGGCGACTCTGACCCTTCCCCCTCTCTCTCCGAGTCCTTTTTCAGGGTCGCCGGAGAGAGTCCACCATTGCCAGATGAGTCCGGGGGTTCCAGGTTCGTGACTGGAGGTCACTGAGATTCCATTTGAGGTGGTCGTCGGGGGCACCCAGTACCAGTCCAGTGTGCCTGTGATTGATTGCTTCCTAGCTTGGGTGCTCATACGGGTCGGCTGGCCCATGGCCAAGATGGCGTTGAGGTCAGCAGTGGCTCAGCCAGGTCCCACCGCGGGTGCAGCCATGGCTCGGTCGGGGTCCATCGTGGGTGCAACGCAGGCCCAGTCGGGGCTCACTGCAGGAGCAATGATGTGCCGGGAAGGGGCCACCTCTGGTGCAATGTTGTCCCAGGCCGGGGCCACTGCAGATGCAGCCATGGCCCAGCCTGGGTCCACCGTGGGTACGACAGAGTTCCAGTCTCATGTTGGGACCACCGAGGGTGCCACAGGACAGTTTGGGGACACCGGGGTCGTCCTTTTCCTTTTGGAGGCCCTGTGGGTGTTCCTCCACCTTCTGCTGGGCACCGTCGGGGTTCTTTTCCCTCCGCTGCCAGTGACCGCAGGGGTTCCACTTCCCCTGTCTGGCCATCCACCTCTCAGCCTCCCGGTGGATAGGCCGCCGCCTCACCTGCCCTTCCGGTCCTGGTGGCTCAACCCCATGGGCAGGCCGCCCGAAAGACTGAGTTTCCTTGCCGGGTGGCCTGTTTGCCCTGGCAGGCCGCCTGACACTATTCTGCGGGCTGCCAACTGGGCCTTGGACTCTGGCCGGTCCCCTGAACTGTGGGACTCTTGGGGGTGGGATGGGTTAGTTAGTTTGGGGTTGGGAAGTGTCATTGTGTCATTTTGCAGTGTTTTCTTGTCCTGGGGAGGGGGGGCAGGTTTTGTTTTCTGTTTTGGTGGTACACTGGGTGTCTGGTACCCACCCCTTGGGGGGGGGACTGTCATGTTTAGGGTTGTTTTCAACCCTGTCCATGACCTGTGGATGTAGGTTTTGATCCTTGCTTATTAATTCCAGCTGGCAGATTGAGCCTTGCTCTCAGCCAGTCCTACGACCACGCCTTCCTCCTCTCACCAGACATTCACCAGCGGTTTGGATCACCACATGCACACATGTACACACACTCACACATGCACACACACTCACACACGCATACACACATTCACCTAATTAATTACGCACCTGCTTGCCACACGGCTGTGTCCACTTGCCGTCATTAGTATATTGAGTACTTATTGGGAGGCAGTGTGCGCAGTCAGTGTGGCAGCTTCAGTCAACCAAACATGGACATCCTGACTCACCGGATTATTGGCTGTTTCCTTTGGACTGATCATAGTGTTGCTTAGAGCCTTTCCGCTCCAACATTTCTGTAAGTCCTCATTTTTGTGCCTTCTCCCTCTGCTCCTGATTGTTTGGAGCATGTTAATTACTTCCTTTAGCCAACTAGGTTTGCAGCGGGTTGTCTTTCCCATTCTCATCTGTAACTGTTATTTGGACATTCAGTGTACATTTTTCCCTGTAATAAACACATCTACTTTACTGCACGTTGGGCTCACTGCCAATTTATATGTTTGCTGCAAGATCGTGCAGCGGACATGACACTTTATATTAATATTTCATTGTGATTTATCTCTTTTAATGTTATTTCTGAATGAATGAATCTTTATTTCGGATAGATAAGATTAAAAGAAAGGAACAGAATAATATAACAAGGGGAAAAAAATCCAACAAGGTCAGATTAAACAATAACTCCTTGGATTATACAATTCAATGTAAGTTATCCGCAATGGGTGATGGCTGAAGCCGCAGCTTATATTGCCCACCCATGTTCCATCTTCCACCAAGAATTAAAAAAAAAATAAAATAAAATAAAAGTGATTACAAATCAAAACAAAGCTAAGACAAAATGCGACAAAACAAAACTAAGCAACAGCACAACACAGACTGGTTATGATAATCCTTATGTGATTTTACATGTCGTTTTGTATTTATGCTTAAAATGCCAGTTTACTTCAAATTCCAGTGTTCCACCCGTGGAACATTTCACAATGGCTGGTATGCTAAGGGGTTAAGCTAAAAGTATTAGGTTATGGCGGATGATAAAATAGGCAGCGGACTGAGAGGTTTTATGTAGATTTATTAAATCATACCGCCATCATAGGAACTCGCTCCAGCCCTTGTGCAGGCGGGCTTGAGTGGGTCCTCAGGCTCTCAGCAGCAGTAGTCAGAAGCAGTTGTAGGAGTGAGAGAATGAACATGAATTTCAGTGAGCTTATATACCCAGTTACAGACAATACATGAAAGGCATGGGACATTTACATCACAGTAAGAGTAGGAAGCATGAACACAATGCATGAATGGCACATTAACATCACAGTACTGAGCAGGAAAGAGCCAGACGAAGCGAGGCTGCCTGTTGACATTAATACACACATTTCACTGTTATGTTAATTGCTCTAGCCGAGCGCTCTGCTTGTCCCAGTCTGTTGTGGGGGTGCCCCACAAGGTCAGCTTTTATAGAATGTTAATCTGTTTTCTCAGGCTTGAAACCAACTGAATGTAAAAGACTGATGTAACTGTGCTGTGTCACCCATGGATTTATGACTGTTGTGTTTCTGATGACTTAAGAATAACCTCAGTAAAATTTATTAGATTTTTTTGAGTGAAAATATTTGACAAGGATTTTTAAGTAAACACCACTGCAATTTTTTTCCTGGTGTATAGATATTGTTAACAAATCCTGTTATGCCTGTGTTTAGGCTGGTATTAGTAAGCTGGCGGCCGGGGTGCCTACTACCAGTTTCCGGTGGTGACGCCGCCCATGGTGTAAAAGAGTGGGCAGAAGAGGCTGTGTCTCTTTCGTCGTGAAGCCACCTGGCCAGCAGGCGAGTGCCATAAGCCTTTATTGTAAATAGTTAATTATCCTGAAATATCCCTGTTTACTGAGTTCAACTTGACTCATCATCCCCAGAATTATGGACACAACATTTAGCTATGAGGTAAAAGCGGTAATGGAATGCTCCGTTGCCAGCTTTCGGCCGTTTCTCAAGGCCCCGGGCGAGCCCCTCGTGCCGTGGCTTCATTGGTTTGCTGCGTTCACCAACTACCTCTTTGTCTTAAACCTGGGCAAGATGGAGAAGCTCTGAGCGTGAGCTGTGTTGGTGCATAATCTGGGAATGGAATGGCAGAGGATTTTAGAGAACCTTGAAGGTGCTGACAGTTTTGATGAAGTGGTGCAACTAATGGCGCGGTACTTTAGGGCGCCGGAAAACGTCACTGTGAGACACATTCAGTTTCGACAGGGCTGCCAGCTGTCGGGAGAGCCAGTATGAAGATTCATGGTGGACCTCCGTGCGCTGGCGAGGGAATGCAGGTTTGGGGCCCTGGAGGACGAGATGATTCGGGACCAGCTGGCAGAGCACATCCGCTGCCCAGCGGCCTGGTCTAGGTTGTTGACACACCCAGGGGAGATGATGTTAGCTGAGGCTGTCGAGCTTGCCCAACAGTTTGAGGCGGCAGAGACCATCGCGAGAGGCCTTACTGAAGGGGCCTCTCTGGAGAAGAATGAGTCTTGTGCTAAGGCACTGAGCCTGGACTCTTGTGATGGCGAGTGCGGAGAGGATGATTTTGCCTCCGTGGTCAGGATAAGATCTGCCCCTGGTACGCTAAATGTTATGGATGTGGGTTCACTGAGCACTGCTATAAATCCAGGGTGTGCCCGGCGAAAGGAATGCGTTGTGGCAAGTGCGGTGTTTTGAACCATTTTGCCAGGGTGTGCGAAAACTTTGTACGCAGGAGCCGTGGGAGAGAACCAGGTGCTGCGCAGAAGACTCCAACCATTGTGCATACTGTCTCCCCGGAGACGACAGGGAGGATCGGCTGCACCGTCATGCTAGATGGTGTTGACATCCTTGCTCTTAGTGGACACTGGAGCAGTGATTTCCATCCTGAATCTGGAAACCATGGAGAGACTGTTTCCCTACCGACAGATAAGAAGGCAATGGGAAGAGTTTTATGGTTATGGACGGAACAGGTTGCCTATTTTGGGCTATATGGAAATGGAGGCCCGTTATAAGGACAGTGTGGCGCCCAGTGTTCACATTAACTTTTCAGCATCCGGTGTTAACGTTATGGGCTATAACCTATTTTACAGTCTTGGGTTCTCCATTGCGAATGTTTCGGGTGAAGAATGGTCTAGATGTGGACTGTGGGGCCGACCTGTTCCTGTTGTGGAGGGTGCTGAGGTGTGGGATTCAGACTGAGTCGGCAAAGTGACAATGGGAGAGCACACACTGCGCCATGCGGAGCCATCTCAGGCTGGACCCGATGCCGTCACGCAGGCTGCCCTGGACGAGGGTGCCGGACGGCACGGCGGGACCTCCGATGAGGCTCGTGAGGACGAGGTGCCAACGCCGGGAGAAAACGGGGCTAGACCACAGAGCATGGTCATCGTAAAGCGCTCCCAGTGACGGCCTGTCAAGAGGAGACCGAGATGAGCCCGCAAGCTGGAGCGATCGGTGACGGAGGCCTGTCGCAGGATTGGTGATCTGGATAAAAGGAAGAGGACTTCCTCGAAGACCAAGGTTGAAGTTCGAGTACGTCAGGATCACAGTCCACACGAACAGCGGGATGACCAGAGGCGGTTCCAGGTGGAGCCCAGTCGGATGGAGGCAGATGGGCGTAGGTCTATTCAGATTTGGAGAGGAGATGGTGCAGCAGGATCTCTGAGGTGAAGAGACGGAGACACCTTGAGAGGGATCCATCCAAGGACTGAGGGTTTTAGTTTGCTTGTTTGTTTGTTGTTTGTTGTGACTTCTTCAGTCCTGTATTTGTTAGTTTCTCTTTGGTGCCCCGGTAAATTGTTAAAAAAAAAAAAAAGAAGAAATGATGATTGTGTGAGTTTAAAAGGCACAGTGTGGTGTGTAGTTGCGAATCTGGTGTGAGAGTGTTTGCCTGATAATTTTGGGTAGCCTGTGTGGTGTGGTGCCTGTTTTCTCTATGTCTGACAGTATTTTAATTGGTTAGTGTCTGAGTGCTAAATTTTATGGTTGGAATAGAGGGGACTCTGTGTGTTTTATTCAGCTGGTAAATTTGAGCCTGCCTGATTTATTTGGTTTATTTTAACTGAGTGTCCCAACATTGTTTTTACTCTGTGCACCCAATGTGGGGTGGGAGTTGGGGTGGGGGCTGCCAATAATATTAGTCTTGTGACTTTGTATATGTGTGTGTCTAGTGTTGATATGGGATTATTTTATAGTTAGGAACACGGCTTTTATTATTTTGGTTCTAGTGCTTTTTTTTAGTGGCAGAATAACCCGCTCAGCTGTGTGGGGAAACTGGTAGTCTACCCAGCCCCCCAGCCTTAGTTGTGTGTGTGGATAGGTATTTTATTTATTTCTGTACCTGTGTTTTTTCTGATTAGTGTGTGAGTCGGGTGACAAACTTGGGTGGGTTATTTGTATGCCTGGCATTTTTTTTTGAGTGGTGGGGGGAATGTTATGTCTGTGTTTAGGCTGGTATTAATAAGATGGCGGCCGGGATGGTCATGGCACAGACCGGGGTGGCTACTACCGGTTTCCGGTGGTGACGCCACCCATGGTATAAAAGAATGGGCGGAAGAGGCTCTGCCTCTTTCGTCGTGAAGCCACCTGGCCAGCAGGCGAGTGCCGTAAGCCTTTATTGTAAATAGTTAATTATCCTGAATAATTGGCCTCATCGTAATAATCATTGGCCTCATCTCCAATGGAGATGAAGCTGAGTACAGAGGGCTTATCCAGGACTTCGTGGACTGGTGCCATCGGAACTGCCTCCAGATCAACGCAAGGAAAACTAAGTTGCTGGTGGTGGACTGCCGCAGGCATGGGAAACCCCTCACAGCACC
Organism: Pholidichthys leucotaenia; assembly: GCA_020510985.1. Classification (NCBI taxonomy): domain Eukaryota; kingdom Metazoa; phylum Chordata; class Actinopteri; order Cichliformes; family Pholidichthyidae; genus Pholidichthys; species Pholidichthys leucotaenia. The sequence continues at coordinate 419,337,822 of CM035843.1, forward strand.
AGTAAATATACAGGGAACAGACATCGAGATGGTGACATCCTACAAGTACCTGGGTGTTCATCTGAACAATAAACTAGACTGGTCACACAATACTGACGCACTCTACAAGAAGGGACAGCGCAGGCTGTTCCTACTGAGGAGACTCAGGTCTTTTGGTGTACAAGGGGCGCTGCTGAAGACATTCTATGACACGGTGGTGGCATCAGCCATCACTTTTGGAGTGGTCTGCTGGGGCAGTGGCATTACTGCAGCCGATAGGAAGAGACTGAACAAACTGATCAAGAAAGCTAGCTCTGTCCTGGGGCAGCGCCTTGATCCGGTGGAGGAGATAGGAGAGAGAAGGACGGTGGCTAAACTGTCATCTCTGCTGGAGTCCGAGTTCCACCCTATGCAGGACATACTGAATGCACTGAGGAGCTCATTTAGCAGCAGACTACATCATCCCAGGTGCGCAACCGAGAGGTTTCGCAGGTCCTTCCTACCTACGGCTGTCAGACTGTATAACCTAAGCAGGGCTGCTCGCAGAGATAGCAAAAAGACGTAACAAACTAATAGTTTTTTGAATGCAAAAGATGCAATAGACTTACACAATGGTCCCCTCCGGCATACAACTAGGAAAATACCGGTCGCTATGGAGGGTGAGAATATGTATGGGTACATAATCATACCATGTAGGATAACTAAGTAGACGGTTATGCTGTTTCATCCCATCTAGCTACAATGCTCAGCACTGGGTGTGTTTATATTTATATATCTATATATTTATTCCATCTAGCTGCAATGCTCCGTACTCTGGGTGTTTATATATCTACATATTTATTCCATCTAGCTACAATGCTCTGCACTGTGTGTTTATATATTCATATATTTATTCCATCTAGCTACAATGCTCTGCACTGTGTGTCTGTGTGTGTGTATATATCTATTTTATAGTAATATGTACATATGTATATTAGCTGCTCTTGCTTGCTTGTTTTTTTCTTGCCTTCTGATTGTTGCTCTGAGTGTTGCTATCCCTGTGCTGTTGCAATCCTGGAATTTCCCCGTTGTGGGACTAATAAAGGCTTATCTTATCTTATCTTATCTTATAAACCCTGTTTACTGAGTTCAGCTTGACTCGTCATTGCCAGAATTATGAACACAACAAATCCATGTGCCCCTTTTTTCAAATTTCAGCCCCTGCCCCTCAAATGATCTCCACGCGGCCATGTTGTCAGATATTAGCATTTACAGTTCAAATTACAGAAGAATAAAACATCAACTATGCACTGGGACTCATAAATAGGGACGGGTTTGTACGCTATACTTGACATGACTCAAGGGGAATTAAAGAAAAGGAAGAGGTAGAGGATAAAGCCAACACTTTGATAGTTAATGCATTCATACTTCAAATTTAGCAGGTATATTTGCACAAGTATATACAGTATACAATATTTCATTTTATTCAGAGGTGGGTAATCCCAGGTCCAAAGAGTAAAAGTCCATTCACATATCTGTTCCAGCCATTGACTAACTGAGCTGATTCTGATAAGCACACCTCTTCAAGATCTGTGCTTATCAGAATCATCTGGGTTAGTCAAAGGCCATGGAGTACCTTTATCACACATAAACGTGTTCCCTCTACACTTATAAGTACAGATTTTCAGAGAGCTCATACTGCATCTAGCACATCTTGTATATATAGAAAATAAATTATAGCCACAGGCAGGAATCACTGGGTTCCAATCAGCTGTAGACTTTAAAGGGGTCATTGAAAAATGGTGTGTTTGTTGGTTTTGTCTGTCTGAAATGTGTCTACTGGTCATGTAATTATTCAAAAAATATCAAAACAGTCAATTCTCTTACCCCCCCCCCCCCCCCACATACACACACACACACAGCTCTTATCTTGTTTTTTTTCCCCCAGAAACGTTTTTGACTCTTCCCAGATAAATCATATATGGCATGATTAGACAAAGCCAACCCACCGCCGTCCTTGAGACTCACCCACTGCTCTATTATTGGCCCACCTAGCTGTCTGTCATGGAAATGGAAGGGGTGCTAAAGGTAGCCTATTAGCACCCCAGCTAACACTGGTACCAGGAGGCTCACATCAAGCGCTGCTTATATTTGTCATGTTCAGGGTGGTCACCCCATCCATGACTTGTGGCTGTTGGGTTTAATTACTGCTTATTTATTCCAGCTGGCGGATTGAGCCTTGCTCTCTGCCAGTCCCACAGCCACGCCTCCTCCTCTCACCAGGCATTCACCCGCTGTCTGGTTCACCACATACACACTCATACACTCATGCACACACACACACACACACACTCACACTCATACTCACATGCACACACACACACATTGTTCAATCCGTCACGCACCTGTCACTACACAGCTGTGTCCACTTACGCTCATTTAGGCTCGTGTATTAATAGAGTTGAGAGTGACCAGTTATTGCGGCAGCTTTATCGTCTACTTTGGACATTCCGGCGGCGTCTGTTGTTTTTTTCCCGGACTGAACAAGTGTTGTGCCTCAGAGCCTTTCCGCTCTGACATGTTAGTAAGTCTGTTCTGTTATTATGCCTTTTCTCTCCTCTCCTAACTGGCCAGGAGCACGTTTGGCATGTAACCCCAGCCAACATAGCTGTAGCCGGTTGTCTCACGCATAGGCACAGTGACTGTATTTGGACATTGTTATATATTTACCCTTGTGTAAATAAACACGTTACATATTGCATTTTGGGCTCACTGCTATTTCAATGAAATGACAGTATTATTTCACTGCTACATCAATATTGTTATTTTCTTCAGATCTTTGTCACCCTAATAGCATCCCTGTTACCACTTGTTTCACCAGTCCACAGTCCACAATATACCTTGCATCATTCTAGCTCATCTCCCAATAGTTTTGCCATGATTCCACAGCAAATCAGCAGTGCCGATTGCAGCAACCATGTACACTGGGACCCGAGGCTGCTGGCTTGTGGCTACTGGCTCTCACGGCTAGCTCCCCCACCATCCTCCAGGGCTCCATGTGACTCCGCTCCACTCTCGTGGGCAGCACAAGGGGACCGTCTCAGGACAGGGTGTCCTCCAGCAGGCCATGAGAGCAGAGCGGAGTCCTGCAGAGCAAGACACTGCCCTTTGAGATCCCGTGGCTCTGCAACTTAGCTCGGTTGGTTGCAGCGATCGGGTTGCTGCCTAGCACGTGGTGCTAGCGATTTATTGTGGATTCACGGCAAAATTATTGGGAGATGGGCCAAAGTGATGCAAGATACACCATTGACTGTGGATCAGTGAACCAATGAACCCTTTAAAAGGGTCACTGACTGCACTTTTTCCCACATTTTAACAGCTCACGTATGTCTTAATGAAGTGTTTGTGACATATTTTGTCAACCCTTTGAGTGTGTATGGTGGAGAACTGCGACATACCCCCTAGTGGTCAAGAGTTGTAAATATTTTTTGTCAATTAAATAGTTCAGATTTCCAAGGGTATAACTTGAAAGTGGTAAGAGATAATGGCTTACTGTCAATTAGAAAGATGTAAAATATGATCCCAAGTTTCAGATAGGAATAAATTTACACATCTAATTTGCATAATGTCATGGCACCTCTTTAAATTCCATAACTCAGTCAAAACTGGACTTTGGACGTATTTACACAAAAAATGGTTCAGTCTTTTGACACCGTTTTTTTTGTACAGAGGTACCTCATCATTTTATCTTCAAAGTATATGAACAAGAAATCAGTACATTTAAAAAACCCCCAGAAATTTCTCACTTACTTTTGAAAAAGTCAGAGTTAGAAGGCAGGCACAGTGCCGCACTCTGCCACTAGGGGCACGCAAATTCTCACACTCAAAGGGTTAATGTCTTCTTTATGTTTTTAATTACTGAAGCAAATTTGTTTTGTATTTTTCCTGGATTTCTTGAAACGCCCTGATTTAAAGCATATCACTTTAAGAAACATCCTTCACCAATTCAGCTCTGCCCTCCCTCTTACGTCAGTTAGCCATTAGCTGGCTAGTTTGTAGCCTTTAGCTTTTAGTCTCCTTCTAGCTCGGATGAGCAGCACTGGTTCACTGATCCACAGTTGACATCCACATCAATCAATCAATCAATCAATCAATCAATCAATCAATCAATCAATCAATCAATCAAAACTTTATTTAAACAGCACTTTTCATACAAAAGATTGTAGCAAAGAATGCTTTACAAATTAAAAATATGAGACAATTACAGCCCCCTCCCACCCCATCCCTTCACCTACTCAACCCCCCCCCCCCCACACACACACACACACATACATTCATCTATGTGAGACATGGCCAATTGCCAAGGATCCATTTGTAGAAGCACCATCCTAGGGAACCATCAACACGAGGGAAGCGCGAAGTCGGCAGCTACAGGGACACCACCTCTGCAACTGCCCAATACCAGGCATTGGGTGGGCCGGGGCAGTCACAGGCCAGTGCCCTGCAGCCAGAACCAGGCAACTTCTTGTGGCAGGGCCCCCCTTTGAGGAAACACTGGAGCTAGGACAGGATAATAAGATGAAAAAAAACCTATCAATAATAACACTGGTCAACACCACATTTATTGTCTAAGGTTTTTTTTTAGCTGATTTTGGACAATTTTGATGTGCTGAATCCAAAAATCACATTGGTTTTGCTCAATAAGGTCAACTTTTTGAACTATGGCCACATGTTTTCTTACGTTTTTGTTTACATGTACGGATACTTTTGCTTTATATGATGCAATTTTTTTTTTTTTTATTTCTTGAAATTCTCTGAATTTTGAACAAAGATGACATCATCATCATCATCATAGCAGTCTGTTGGGGACGACAATGACTGTTTCATTTAGATGTGATCAGATTCCTCCACACATATCTATATCTATATCCATCTTCTTCAAATTTCTTTTTACAGTGTCTTTAAATCTGAGCCTTGGTCTACCCTGATTGCGTTTGCCCCCGCATAACTGTGAGTAGAGTAACTGCCGAGGGAGACGCTGGTGGTCCATCCTCTCAACATGTCCGAGCCACCTCAGGTTCATCTGTATTAGCATGTCCTCCATTGATGTTAGACCAGCTCATTCCAACACTTCTATGTTGGTTATCTTGTCTTTCCGTGTGATGTTCATTATGGCTCGAAGATGTCTCATCATGAACACGTGGAGTTTCTTTACCTGCACTCTGTAGACAGTCCAAGTTTCAGCACCGTACAATAGAGTAGCCGTTACTGTCGCTCTGTACACTTTGCATTTCACACGGATACATGTCGATTGTTCCACAGTCTCTCCCTCAAGTTTCCAAACACAGCACTCACTCTTCCCATTCTGAGAGATAGTTCATCCTCCAGCCTAGCATTCTCTGAAACAGTACTCCCTAGATACTTGAAAGTCTTGCACTTGACTAGTGGCTCTGTACCAAGGCTGATCTCTTCTGGTAGTGATGTTGATAACTGGAACTCTGGTGGTTGATAAAGGCACTCTGTCTTCTTGATGTTGATTTTGAGGCTGAACTGGCTAGCTGCTCTTGCAAATTTCTCCACTAAAGATTGCATATCTTTCGCACTGTGTGCAACTACGGCACTGCCGTCGGCAAAGAGCATTTCTCTTACTACCTTTATCGATGTCTTACTCTTGGCTTTAAACTGTGCCACATTGAACAAATCTGCTTCTTTCCTTGTTTGAATGTATACTCCTTCTGAAGTGTCTTTGAAGGCCACCTCAAGCATGGCTGACAGATATAGCAAGAAGAGTGTAGGTGCCAGCACACACCCTTGTTTCACCCCGTTGCTTACTGAAAAGTCTTTAGATACTGAACCACTCATTGCCACGTTTGCTTGCTTACCTGTATGGAGTGCCTTGATCAGGGTGACAAACTCCTCTGTACAGCCATATTTCTTGAGTACCTGCCAAAGTCCTTGTTACAAAACAGTATCGAAGGCTTTACTGAAGTCTATGAAGACTACATAAAGCGACATGTTCTGTTCGATACACTTTTCTTGAACCTGTTTCAAGCAGAAAATCATGTCCATTGTGCTTCTTCCACTTCTAAAGTTGCACTGGGTTTCCGGTAGTACATTCTGCGAGATGTGTTCATTGAGTCTGTTCAGTAGTACACGTGAGAGAATCTTACCAACAGTAGCTAGCAGTGATATACCTCTGTAACTTCCACAAGCTTTCCTGTCACCCTTCTTGAACAAAGGCACAATACTTGCATCCTTCCAGTCTTGAGGTACTTTCTGGGCATCCCATATCTCTTGGATGAGCTTGTGCAGGCAGTTGGTCAGCTGAACATCACCAAATTTCCACACTTCTGCTGGAATTCCATCCCTTCCTGGAGCTTTACCATCCTGTATTGTCCTGATAACTGTCATTAGTTCATCAAAATTTGGTGGTTCATCCAGACTTGATACAGCTGGTCACTGCACTAGAGCTTCTTTAGCCTCTTCAGTGAGATCTCCAGGGTTGTTTAGTAGTTGGTCAAAGTGGTCTGCAATTCTGTCCAGGATCTTGTCTGTCTCCTGCAAAACTGTTTCACCATCTATAGCCTTTAGTTGGATTAATCCTCTTGGTTTAGGGCCGTAGATTTCTCTCAAACCTGTGAAAAAATGTTTTCATGTCTGTGAGAATGTGGCACGAAGCGAGGCAGATTTCAATTTTCCATTAGTCCATTTATTTCAATAAACTTACAAGCAGAAAGGTTTCCAGGAAAACATCTGACACAATCCTTCAAAACAAAATGCACTTCGCCAACCAAGAAACATATCAAGAATAATAAGCATGCTACTCGATCTATCTCACATCTGTTATATAATATACGAGATAATTAGGGCTGATTAGCCCCTACCATAATCCCAGGTAAAACAATGAACATTTCCATTCTTTTCCACATACCCACTGATCTCTAAAAATACACAAACAATTTCCCCAAGTATATACAATGTAAATATAAATAACATACAATAAATAGCAATATAAATAATTCAATAAATAATTTCAACCCTTATTTACAAATGTTAAACCACCCCTCTAACTTACCATACATGTTTCCTTCCTGCTGGCGTCCTATAAAAGGCCCTCAACCCCTCACAGAGTCTTTTGCTTGGACACCCAGAGGAAGCATGTTGGCAAAGGTATGTGAAATAAATCCTTTATCAATTATTTTACCAAATACTTAACCATAATAGTTATCTCCCAAGGGCATTCAAATTAAAAAGACAAATCCCAAAATACTGTGTGCACTTTAACAAATAATCATACTGACATTTACAACATTACAAATATAACAATCACACAATACAACAAGTCATACAGTGGTGACATCCCATTGTCACAATGTCCTTCCCGTCTGCTGCAGTTTGAAGTTCCTCCGCTTTTTCATCCCACCAGTTGGACTTCATCTCTCTGGTGTACTTCTGTAGCTCACTCTGAGCCTTTGAGTATTTCTTCTTCTTCGACCTTGTGTTACATTGTAGGTTTTCCTGCCTAGCTGTATTCCTCGCTTCTAGTAGTTTCTTCAGGTGTTCATCATTCTCATCAAACCAATGTTGATGTTTCCTCTCAGGGTGGCCTAATACATCACTCGCAGTCTGATACACCGTATCCTTCAGTGTTGCCCATTTCTCTTCTATGTCACTCTGAGTTGTTGCTGTCCCAGTCTTTCAAGTTTTCATCCATTTCAGTGCACTAGTGTTTAGCTTCCGTGGTGGCTTCGCACCCGTCCTGCAGTGCTGTTTTTGTCTCCAAATCCTTAATCTAGATCTTAGCATAACATGATCAGTACATCCCTTATGTCTCTCTGCCTGACTATGATGTAGTTTAATAAGTGCCAGTGCTTGGATCTTGGGTGTATCCATGTCTTCTTGTGTGTGTCCTTGTGCTTAAATAGAGTATTGGTTATCACAAGGTTGTACTCTGAACATAGTGCAAGTAGAAGTTCTCCATTAGCATTGCACTTGCCTACTCCATGACTGCCTAGCACTCCTTTCCATTTCTCAGTGTCCGTACCAACTCTGGTATTAAAATCTTCAACGAGTATCAGCCTGTCATCAGTCGGTACACCTGATAGTCTCACGTAAATCACTGTAGAACTCCTCCTTCACCTCCTCTGTGTTGGTCATTGTTGGGGCATATACACTGATAAGTGTGGCATACATCTTCTGCTGTAGTGGGAGTCTCATAGTCATTATCCTGTTGTTGATTGGCACCGGCTCCTCATCAAGCATTTCTGCTATCTCCTTTCTAACTGTAAAGCCCACTCCTGCTTCTCTCCTTTCTTGAGTTGATCTCCCACTCCAAAAGAAGATGTACCCATGGTCTTCCAAGCTGTCATATCCAGGCAATCTTGCTTCACTAAGTGCAGCTATGTCTACATTGTACCTGTTCATTTCCAGGGCCACAAGTGCGGTCTGTCTTTCTGGGCGCTGTGATGTTGTTCTGTCCAACAGAGTGTGTACATTCCATTCTGCTACACACAAGTCTGCTGTTTTCTCTTCTTTTGTCTTCCTGCTCCTAGCTTACTTTTCGCTGCCTGTCGGAGTGTGAACAGATCAGCGTGGACCTTGTAAGCCCAGGCGACATCCAAGCCGGTATGAATTGCTTTCTGATTGACCAGTTCATGAAACTGCTTGCAAAGTATTTGAGTACCGCTAGCTTTTGCTGGACTAGCAGCACATTCTTGGCAGATAAAGGTATTATCAGTGGCAAGGACAAGCCAAGACAAACTGACTCCAGTATCTGTTGCAGTGTCTGACCAGATGATAGGTTTGTTTATCTCTGCTTTTTGTGTAGTGCATGTCATGATGCACCGACTGGCACAGTCCACCACAAACCTTGCGACAGATGTGTTTATCTGCCAGGATGTCCAGTCTCACCCTGTGTAACTGGGAGTGGTCCACCACAGACCTGTGGCAGATATTGTTTTTAGTTCTGCCAGGATGCCCTGTTTCACCCTCCACGCCCTTGGAAGGGCGGGGATGCCAGTTGAGTCACCGACGGCCCAACCCATGAGACTGGTAGTACCGGTTTTCATGGTTATCCGGTAGCAAGCAAGCCAATGCCTGACCTGACCAAAAATGATGACGTAACATTCAATTTACATGTACTTACCTTTATCATTGTCTACTATTCAATTTACAGTACAACTGTACAACTGCTGTACAACTGCTTACAAGTTAGCATAAAAACCTGACCTAGTTGAGAGAAATGGATGTCATTTTAGGATTCAGCAGTGCAAAATTGTCTTAAATCAGTTGAAAAAACACAGACAACTTACAAAAAAAATATTTTTGTTATGTTGTGTAATAATAATAATAATAATAATAATAATAATAATAATAATAATAATAATAATAATATTAAAGTGACACTGTTATGTCCATAATGTTGTGAATGACAAGTGAGACTTGCCTCAGTTAACAGGGTTTATTCAGGATATAACTCAACTATATACAAAGGCTTACGGCACCCACCCTCCTGCTGGCCAGGTGGCTTCACGACGAAAGAGGCAGAGCCTCTTCCGCCCGCTCTTTTAAACCCTGGGCGGCGTCACCACCGGAAACCGGTAGTAGCCACCCCGGTCTGTCTCATGACCAACCCAGCCGCCATCTTACTATTACCAGCCAAAATACAGACAACATTTTACCCCCCTCAAAAAAAGTGCCAGTCACACAAATAACCCACCCAAATTTATCACCGGAGACACGCATTAATCAAAACATATGTACAAAAATAAACAAAACACCTATCCAGTCACACAGCTAAGGCTGGGCGGCTGGGTAGACCACCAGCGCCCCCACACGGCTGAGCGGGTTATTCTGCCGCTGAAATGAGAACATACAAATCAAAACAATAAAAGCCGTGTTTCTAACTAAAAATAATCCCTCAACAATGCTAAATACACATAGAAATAAAACACAAGACAAACTCTATCGGCAGCCCCCACCCCAACTCCCACCCCACTATGGGTACACAGAGTAAAATAAAAGAACAAGGGGTACTCAATCAAAATAGTCCAAACCAATCAGGCAGGCCCAACTTAATCAATTAAACAAAACACACAGATCTGCCGCTAATTTAACTACAAAATTTAGCACACCAACCTCAAATACTCAGCAATTAATCACAAGCACAGGGGAAAACAGGCATCACACCCCACAGGTTATCAAAATTATTGTGCAAACACTCAAAAACACAGGTTTGCAACCACACAACATATTAGGCCTACCAATTCACTCCCTTTTCCTTTTTTTTTTTTTTAAATACAATTTACTGGGGGTCCAAAGAGAAAACAATAACAAAACAGGACTGAAGAGGACATAACACACATGGAAAATAAAACCCTCAGTCCCCAGATGGATCCCTCTCAAGGTGTCTCTGTCTCTTCACCTCGAAGATTCCTGCTGCGCCCTCTCCTCTCCACCTCTGGCAGCTGCAGATCCCTCGGGTGTCTCCAGACATGAATAAACCTGCGCCCAACTGCCTCCATCCAACTGGGCTCCACCTGGAACCGCCTCTGGTCGTCCCGCTGTTCGCGTGGACTGTGATCCTGACGTACTCGAGCCTCAACTTTAGTCTTCGAGGGGGCCCGCTTCCACTTATTCAGATCACTGATCCTGCGACAGGCCCCTGACTCCAGTTGCTCCGTCTCGCGGGCCCTCCTGGGTCTTCTCTTTGCAGGTCGTCCCTGGGAGCGCTTTACAATAACCACGCTCCGCGGTCTAGCCCCGTTTTCTCCTGGCGTTGGCACCTCGTCCTGATGAGCCTCATCAGAGGTCCCGCTGTGCCGTCCGGCACCCTCGTCCAGGTCAGCCTGCGTGACAGCATCGGGTCCATCCCGAGACAGCTCCGCACGGCGCAGTGTGTGGACTCCCAAAGTCACTTTGTTCACCCAGTCTGAATCCCACACCTCAGCATCCTCCACAGCAGGAACAGGTCGGCCCCACAGTCCACATCCAGACCATTCTTCACCCTAAAAGTTCGCAATGGAGAACCCAAGACTGTAAAATAGGTTGCAACCCATAAAGTTAACACCGGATGCAGAAACGTTAATGCGAACACTGGGCGTCACACTGTTCTTATAACGGGCCTCCATCTCAACATAGCCCAAAATAGCCAACCTGTTCCGTCCATAACCATAAAACTCTTCCCGTTGCCTTCTTATCTGTCGGTGGGGAAACAGTCTTTCCATGGTTTCCAGTTTCAGGATGGAAATCACCGCTCCAGGGTCCACTAAGAGCGGGATGTCAACGCCATCTAGCGTGACGGTGCAGCCGATCCTCCCTGTCATCTCCGGGGAGATGGTATGCACAATGGTTGGAGTCTTCTGCGCAGCACTTGGTTCTCTCCCACGGCTCCTGCCTACAAAGTTTTCACACACCCTGGTAAAATTATTCAAAATCCCGCATTTGCCACAATGCTTTCCTTTCGCCGGGCACACTCTGGACTTATAGCGGTGCTCAGTGGACCTACATCCATAACATTTTGGCATACCAGGGGAAGACCTTATCCTGACCATGGAGGCAAAATCATCCTCTCCGCATTCACCATCACAAGAGTCCAGGTTTAGTGCCTGAGCGCAAGACTCATTCTTCTCCAGATGGGCCCCTTCAGAAATATCCTCGCGATGGTCTTTGCCACCTCGAACTGTTGGGCAAGCTCGACAGCCTCAGCTAACGTCATCTCCCCTGGGTGTGTCAACAACCTAGACCAGACCGCCGTGCAGCAGATGTGCTCTGCCAGCTGGTCCCGAATCATCTCATCCTCCAGGGCCCCAAACCTGCATTCTCTCACCAGCTCATGGAGGTCCACCACGAATCTTTGTACAGGCTCTCCCGACCGCTGGCGGCGCTGTCGAAACTGAATGCGCCTCATGGTGACGTTCTCCGGCGCCTTAAAGTACCACGCCATTAGCTGCACCACCTTGTCGAAACTGTCAGCACCTCCAAGGTTCTCTTAGATCCTCTGCCCTTCCAATCCCAAATTATGCACCAACACAGCTCGCGCTTGGAGCTTCTCCATCTCGCCCAGGTTTAATACAACAAGATAGTTGGTGAAGGCAGCGAACCAACGAGGCCACGGCACGAGGGGCTTGCCCAGGGCCTCGAGAAACAGCCGAAAGCTAGCAACGGCGCGTTCCATTACCGCTTTTACCTTGTTGCCAAATTTTGTGTCCATAATGTTAGGAGTAATGAGTGAGACTTGCCTCTGTTAACAGGGTTTATTCAGGATATTCAGGATAGGGTTTATTACTTCCGGCGCCACACGAGTAGGCTGCCTTTTTGCAACAGCGGATCAATTTCTTCCTATTTCTATTTACTATCTGGCTCTCTTGCTAATCTTTTTGTTTCGGCGACACCTTGATCCATCACAGACACGTAGATTGCCCAAATGTCTCCTGAGCCAGCGGACGGAGCCACTGTTTCTTATAGGAGGCAGTACAATAGGGACCAACTGTTAGCACTTAACCGGCCCACGATGCTAACGCAAAAACTCGACATACCGGGAGAAATAAGACAGAAGCGGCATGGATGTTGTGCTGGAATAAGACGACGGGCGAGGAATATAAGGTACAGACCCACCCTCCCATCCGTTATTATGGGGAATGTACGATTGCTACTCAGAAAAACAGATGAGCTAGCGGCTATCTCCCGCTACGAGAGCATATGCAGGGAGTGTAGCCTGATGGTATTCACGTAGACGTGGCTAACAGAACTAGCAACAGATGCTAACATTGAACTGGAGGGTTTCCATGCAATACGGGCAGACCGAACACCAGACAGTGGGAAGGCAAGGGGCGGAGGAGTGATAATGTATGTCAATAACAGCTGGTGCAGACCGGGACATATCACAGTTAAACAACAACACTGCAACAAAGACATGGAGTTGCTAGCTATTAGCATGTGGCCTACATGTCTCCCGAGGGAATACTCACACGTGATCTGCATTGTTATTTATGCAAATCCGACGGCGAACGCTGGGACAGCGCGTGACGTCATCCACTCAGTAACTGGCAGGCTGCAGACAGAACACCCAGATGCTCTTCTCCTCATCTCAGGCGATTTCAACCATATTTCACTGTCTCCCATTCTACCCACGTTCACCCAGTATGTCACATGCCACACTAGAGACAATAAAACACTGGACTTATTCTATGCAAACACTAAGGAGGCGTACACCTCATCACCACTCCCCCCACTTGGGAGATCGGATCACAGCTTGGTTCATCTCCTGCCGGTGTACAAACCCCTAGTGCACAGACAACCTCCGGTCATGCGCATAGTGAAGTTATGGTCTGAGGAGGCAATGGACGCTCTAAAGGACTGTTTTGAAACCACTGCCTGGGAGCAGCTCTGCGATCCACATGGTGAGGACATCGATGGCCTCACTCACACCATCACGGACTACATCAGCTTCTGTGTGGACAACATCGTACCCACCAAGACCATACGGTGTTGCTCGAACAACAAACCCTGGATCAACCCTGAGATAAAAACACTTCTGAGAGAGAAGAAGATCTTCAGGTCGGATAACAGGGAGATGCTGAAGTCCGTACAGAGGGAGCTGAGGAGGAAGATCAGAGAAGGCAAGGACAGCTTCAGGAAGAAGATGGAGGACAAGCTGCAACAGAGAGACATCGGTGGGCTCTGGAGAAACCTTAAAACCATCTCTGGGCTCCAGAATACCTCCCCCCAGGCCACAGGGAGCAGGGAGTGGGTAAACAATCTGAACCTGTTTTTTAATAGGTTTGACCAACCGCCCTCCCCCCAACTGCACAACAACCACTGCTGCTTCTAAAGACATTGAGTCCTGCTGCCCACACCCCACTCCACCAACACCCCCCCACTCCCAACACACAGCCCCCCAACATGACGCTCACTAAGACCCAGGTGAGGACGGAGCTGTGGAAGATCAAGGCGAGGAAGGTGTCGAGACCGGACGGCATCAGCGCAAAGCTCCTCAAGTCCTGTGCAGACCAGCTGTGTGGGATTGTGGAGCTCATCTTCCACCTGAGCCTGAAGCTGGGGAGGGTACCACAGTTGTGGAAAACATCTTGTGTGGTACCTGTACCAAAGACTTTTCACGCTAAAGACCTGAACAGCTACAGACCAGTGGCCCTGACGTCCCACATGATGAAGACCCTGGAGAGACTGCTCCTTGCTCACCTCCGCCCCCTGGTGGGACCAGCGATGGATCCACTCCAGTTCGCCTACCAGCATGGCATTGGGGTGGAGGATGCAGTGATCTTCCTCCTTCATCGTTCTCTGTCCCACCTGGAGAAGCCCGGGAATGCAGTGAGGATCATGTTCTTTGACTCACTCTTCTTCCGGCTTTCAGAGAGAGCAGACGCTTTTTCTCCTCCTCCTCCTCCTCTCCCTTCTCCTCCCTGAACTGATCCCAGCTTGCTGTGTCTTCTCTGCGTCGCTGTTCTTCTGGCTGAATCTTGATCCAAACGGAAAAAATGGATTTGGTAAGCTGGGCTTTAAACGAAATTGACACCGTTTTCTCAACTAGAAAACCGGGCCCGGGGGAGCCCAACTGTCCTGCAGGCACTTCAGCTGCAGGTTATGTGAGAGACACATACAATTGGAAACTTATGTGTCTGTGTGACCTTTCGATTGAAGATGTGGAAGACATCTATCTGTTTGGCATTATGATCTCAGGATTTCTGCTGATTGGCTGGGGAGTGGTCCTGGTGTATCGAAAATTAAAGAAGATGGATAGAGCTAATCAAAATGCTGACCCAGCGAAGCTCCTTCATCAATTTGACCAGTTGGGGTGGGCTCTGATTGCGGCCAATGGCGAACTGAACAGGAAGATTGGTGACATCTCGGAGTCACTAAGAGCTCTCCAGGAAAGGATTTAAAGCCTGGAAATATGGAAATTATGAAGCACAGAATCACAAGAGAGATGAAAATTCTATGCTCTGAGTGAACTGTGCCTATTAGACCTGATCCATTGCCCCCCATTGGGGGGCAATGGATCAGCGTTCTCGTCGCGCCCTCCGCCAGTACCCGGGCTTGCCTGGGGAAGCTAATGATCCTACCAGCAGACTAAATTCAAAGAGACGACGCCTCTGTGCCAAGTCAAAGAAGAATCCTAGTCACAGTCCTAAAGCCGAAAGCAAACAGCCCCAAGAGCACTTTGTGGTAGGATCTGCCCTTCGCATATTACAACTAAACGTTGAAGGCCTATCTGCAGCCAAGCGAAGCCTTATCGAAGTCCTCGCCTTCCAACATTCGATTGATGTAATCTGCCTCCAAGAGACTCATATTGGCACAGAGGAAGCTGGCCGCTTCACCATCAAAGGCTTTGACCTCCTGTGCTATGTTCTACATGCTAAACATGGACGTGCCACCTTTGTGCGTTCTGACATAGTTGAAGCAAATCACCTGATAACAACACATTTCTCAGACACCATAATCATTGGTGGCTTCCATATTGTCAATGTGTACAAGCCCCCTAATGCCAACTGGGATCTGCAGGTCTTACCCACCCTACCCCACCCTGCCATCTATGTGGGGGACTTTAACAGCCATCACCCTGACTGGGGGTACCCAGCAGTGGACAGTGATGGGGAGGCACTTTCAGACTGGGCATCCAGAAATGACCTCGCTTTGATATACGACCCCAAACAAAGAGGAACCTTCCACTCTGCTAGGTGGAAGAAGGACTATTCTCCTGACCTGTGTTGGGTCAGCTCTTTGAATGGGGAGCCATATCCTACACAGATCCTCATTCTTGATGATTTTCCACACAGCCAACACCGGCCCCTGCTTGTACACATTGGCCTACAACTTCCAGTCATATACAGCCCAAGGAAGATGCGCTGGAACTTCCGCAAAGCCAACTGGAAGAAATTCAGTGAAACTCTGGACCGGAGCATTGTTACCATCCCACTCCACACCATCACTGTAGATGAAGCATACAACCGCTTCTGCAGCGCAATCTTCAAGGCTGCCCATACTGCAATCCCACGAGGCTACCGACCCCTCTATGTCCCATGTTTGGACGGAGAAAGTGCTGCCCTCCTACAATCCTATCAAACATCAGGGGACCCAGAGATAGCAGACCATCTCATTGAATCGCTAAATACAGCCCGGCGAAAGAAATGGGAGGAGACAGTTGCTGACCGGAGCTTTACCCACTCTAGCAGGAAATGTTGGAGCCTCATCCGTCGCCTAGGAGCTGCACAGAAGCCCCCTAGCCAAAGCCGAGCATCCGTCACACCCAACCAAGTTGCATCCCACCTACTGACTATCGCCAAAGCACCCCAAGACAAAGACACCAGAAGAGCAGTTACAACTGAGCTAAAAAAAACACCAAAAAATGCCTGTAGAGGAAACGAACCCTGAACCCTTCGAGGCTGCTGAACTGGAGAAAGTCCTACAGGGCCTGAAATGTGGAAAGGCAGCAGGATACGATAACATCTTCCCAGAATTCATGAAGAATCTTGGCCCCCGAGCCCTAACCTGGTTGACACAATTCTACACAAGGATCACACAAACGAACTCGATCCCAAAGAAATGGCGGACAGCAAAGGTCATTGCCATCCCAAAACCTGGCAAAGACCACAAACTACCAGCAAGCTACCGCCCAATCTCCCTACTCAGCGTTCCTTACAAAATCATGGAGCGCCTAATACTGCAACGCATTTCCCCAGAAATAGAGGATATTCTAAGTGTGGATCAAGCAGGTTTCCGCAAGGACCGCAGTACAGGAGAACAAGTACTGGCCCTAACCACCTTCATTGAAAATGGCTTCGAGAACAGACTGAAGACAGGGGCTGTGTTTCGCGATCTTACAGCCGCCTATGATACGGTCTGGCACAAAGGCCTCCTCCTGAAACTTATAAAGGCGATCCCTGCTTGGGCAACAGCAATTATAAAAACCCTGCTGACCAACCGAAGGTTCAGAGTCCACCTCAGTCAGAACACAAGTGCATGGAGAATGCAGAAAAACGGACTCCCACAAGGCTCAGTTCTAGCTCCAACTCTGTTCAACCTCTACATAAACGACCTGCCTACTACAAAATCCCGCAAATTCATCTATGCAGACGACATCTGTTTGGCATTCCAAGCACCAGACTTTGAACCACTGGAACGGGTGCTCACGGAAGATCTTGCTAAACTGGACCAGTTCTGCAAAATCTGGCGCCTAAAACCAAGCCCAGCAAAAACCGTCTCCAGTGTATTTCATCTCCACAATGCAAAAGCTGCCAGAGAACTAAACATCCACCTGAGCGGACTCAAGCTTAAGCATGCCCCAAATCCAACTTATCTTGGAGTGACCCTTGATAGGACCTTATCCTTCAAGGAACATCTAAAGGGGACGGCTGCTAAGGTGAAAGTACGAAACAACCTGCTCTGCAAGCTCGCTGGTGCAAAATGGGGGGCGGCAGTCTCCACCCTGCGCACCTCAGCACTGGCCCTTTCATACTCTGTAGCAGAATATTGTGCCCCTGTCTGGTCCAGGTCATCTTACACACACCATGTAGACACCCAGCTCAACTCAACCATGAGAACTATAACTGGAACAATCCGCTCAACACCACTCCCCTGGCTCTCTGTACTGTCAAACATAGCCCCTCCACACATCCGGCGAGCAGCATTAACTCAAAGGATGCTCCAAAAAGTTAAAGATTTTCCTCACTTACCAATCCATGCAGATATCTACACCCCACCCACTGCCCGACTTTCATCCAGACGGCCGATTTGGAAAAACCCTCCCCCAGCTGACTTTACCATCCAGACAGCTTGGCAAGAGGAATGGGAAACCAAGGAGGTCCCAAACAAACAGCTGGTGATAAACCCCAACCAACAGGTCCCGGGCACCAACCTCCCAAGGAGACAGTGGTCTACACTCAATCGCTTCAGGACTGGACATGGCCCCTGCTTGGCCAGCCTTCACAGATGGGGCAGTAGCCCTAGCCCACTGTGCGCATGTGGAGAGGAGCAAACTATGGAACACATCATAGAGGCTTGCCCGCTCCAAAGACTGGAAGGAGGATTACACACCCTCCATACAGCAAACCAGGAGGCAACTGCTTGGCTTAAGGACTTTGCATTCGCTAAATAAATTAGACCTTGATTCGGCACCCTGAAGATTACTCTCCTCCTGGATGAAGACAAAGCAGAAGAGTGTTTTGGCTTGCTTTTCCCTAACATAAACATCTGGTGTGCAGTAATCTGATCTCTCAAGGACAGCGTATGTGCCCAGTATGGGAATTACCATCGAACATGCACTGAGAGAATGAACTCTTGTGGACATGTTATCTATGCTTGGAGGACACTAAGACATAACATCTAAACGTTGCTCAGGGAGGTTTTTTTGCTGTCACCAGTAACTGATACACTGATACACACACTGCATACAACACTACATGACTGATCATACACTGACACACACACACTCACACTGTCTCTCTCAACTTTTGCTGCTGTTAATGTGTGATCTGTTTTTGTCCGCTATCTGTGCATTAGAGGGTTTTTTTCTATGTAATCACAATTTTGCTCATACGAGCTTTATTTTGATAACTATGTTTTTTCTCTCTGCCCAATGTGTCATTCCCTCCCACCCCTCCCCTCTTTACCCTTCACTGTATGACAGACGCCTTCATGGCTGCCGCGTCATTGAGATGCGCTTATCGAGCGCGTCCAATGTCAAGTCAAATTCCTCGTATGTTTATGTTTTCATGTAAACATGCTTGGCAATAAAGCTCATTCTGATTTCTGATTTCTGACTTCTCCAGTGCTTTCAACACCATCCAACCAATGATCCTGAAGGACAAGCTGCTGTGTACAGGGGTGGACCAGCACCTGTCATCATGGATCCTGGACTACCTCACAAACTGGCCACAGTTTGTGAGAACCCGGGACTGTGTGTCCGACACGATCATCGGTAGCACGGGGGCCCCCCAGGGAATGGTTTTGGCTCCCTTCCTGTTCACCCTTTATACTGCGGACTTCTCACACAACACAACACACTGCCATCTCCAGAAGTTCTCTGACGACTCTGCGATCGTCGGCCTCATCTCCAATGGAGATGAAGCTGAGTAGAGAGGACTTATCCAGGACTTCGTGGACTGGTGCCATTGGAACTGCCTCCAGATCAACGCAAGGAAAACTAAGGAGCTGGTGGTGGACTGCAGCAGGTAAAGACAGAATCAGAATCAGAATCAGAAAAAGATTTATTGCCAAGTACATTCACAAGTAAATAACTGGTAAATGTCATATCCGGCTCTAGGGAGCCGGGCAATCAGAGCCAGGGACAAGCCAGTGAGTCGTGATGGTTTATTTAGGGTAAGGGATAAGGGATGAGGAGAGCACAGATACTCATGCAGAGGTACACTCACAGGTTGCACAGCGCAGAGGTAAGCAGCTCGTACCGGACGTGGGGGTAACAAGACGTACATACTCACAGCGGGATACAAACACAGGAATGCTGCAAGAGGAGTATAAGCTGACACCAGACGAAGGGGCTTCAGCTTAGCAATGTGTTTGTGTCGCAGCCCCGAGTCATCGAGGCTGCTCCTATTTATCCTCATTGGCAGCGCCCCAGCTGATGAAGACTAATTGGCCCCAGCCGTCCATAATGCTGCCCGCTGGGAGCCTGCTGAGACGCTGCTCAATGGGAAGCAGGGATGAGGGAAAACATGGGCTGAGTGCCGAGACGGCATCTCAACCCATGGTGACAGAGCCCCCCCCCTCAAGGTCGGGCTCCTGAATGACCAGGAACATCCCAGCCCCCCCCCCCCCCCCCCCCCACCACCTAGGGTGGGAGGAAGGGAGGCAGGACCGGAGGGGAAGAATCCAAGGGAAGGACAACACCAATGGGGCAGTGTAGGGTAGCGGGAAAAAAAAAAACCCAAATACAACACTGACAAAACAGGGAATAATTAACCCAAGTACAGATGGGGAGAAGAACTGGGTCAGCACGCCAGTTACACACTACTCAGAGAGTACCAACAATGCGTGACCCAGAGCAAGGAAAAAAACCACCAAAAAGGTACAGGGCAAAAATGCTGAGTATGGTCAAAAAAAAGGGGAAACACAATACACAGCACCAATATAAGTACATACACACAGTCACCAAGAAAAGTGAAGGTGACTGGAACAAATGGACAATTACAGAGCATGGTGTTACGGAAAACAAGGCACATGACTCTATAATGAACAAACAGGACATAAGAAATACTGAGTGCAGGCAAAGAAAAACCCACACACACGAATATATAAATACCCACAGTCACCTAAAGAAATGAAAGTGACTGGAATAAATGGATAACTGCAGAGCATGGTCTGAAAGGAAACAAAACATAACTCTACAATGCAAAAAACGAGGCTAAAAACATGGCTCAAAAAGTAAAATGCTGAGCATGAGCGATGGAAAACACAGCACTATAAAAACGAATCCACCAACAGGACAAAATATTACACCCGAGTGACCTTCACAAAGATAAAAGAAAAAGTGACACCCGAGGTGAATGGCAGGCAGAGTCCACAAATAGCCGAGATGGCTCCGGAGATCTCCCCGCCCATCGTCCCGTTGGCGAATCAGGGAAAGAGAAGTGTTCGGACGGCGAACTCCGGACCCAGATCCCAGGAATCCAGTCCACCGGCAGCCGAACCAGGCTGCCCAGAGGGAAACACAGACCAGTGGGGGGAACCAGATCACCGAACCGAAAGTTCTGTGGGTCGGGTCGTCGACCCGCATCACTCAACCACCAGGACCGTTGAGACGGGCGAAGGATCAGAGCGGATCCCGGTGGAAGAGGCTCTGGGGAGAGCCGATGACGAGGGCGACGGGCGTCAGGCCGCAGGGAAACGGCCACCTCCTCACCGGACCTGGACAATACTGGGGCAGCACCCACGTCGGACCCCGATCGGGCCTCAGGCGAACCCACATTGGACCCCGATTGGGTCTCGGGCGAACCCATGTTGGACACTGCACCAGAACCGACCTCCAACGTTGAACCCGGACCCTCCAGCACCACGAGGAACAGCAACTCCTCGCCGGTGACCCTGGAAGAAGGCTCAGAAGAGAAAACAGAACCGGGATCAGGATCACCAGCAGCGCCAGAACCCGGCGAGACGAGCTCAGCCGCAGCGGGCGGCTGCACCCTGCTCGTCTCCCCTGGAGATAGGCTGAAGTGCTCAAAGATAAAAAGAGAGAAAAGAAAGGAGAGCACTCGCCTGATCTCGGGTTCTGACGCCATCCAGGACTGCGAAGATCCAGGATCCGTCGTCAGGTCGTTGTCAGGCTCCCATCTAGCCGCGTCGGGCCCCGCAGCCAGCACGATGGCCAGCGTAGCTTGAGATTCCTCCGGCTCCGGTGACCCAGCCGACGATCCACTCGGCGTGAAGCCAGAAGAATCTCGTCCCGCTGGACTGAACCGCTCCTCCGTGGAGACCCGGGGACGCTCAATCGTCGGCGTAGACTCCACGCAGCAGTCAGTCCCCCTCCTCCGTCCGCAATGTAGCTGCGGAACCACAGGCCCTCTCCATATCCCACCACATTGACCCGGAGCCGGGGACCGCTCGGCGGAGAGAGACACAGAGGATGCGGGATTAGGAATACAAGTTACAGCAGGTGGGGAGAGTTCAGGGAGCTGCGAACCCTGAACTTCTCCTCCAGGGATGTGACAGAGCAAATCATTAAGCAGGTGTGAAAAAACAATGACTTGCCTGCCCCCTGGAGGTTGAGTATCGCCTGCTGTAGTGGATTCTGCTTCTTCCTCTCCCCGCCCGGCGATAACGGAGGACCCCCCGGGAGTTCGTCTGAGGATCGCTCGCGTTGTCTCCAGCAGAGAGCTCACCAGACCGGAATTCCAGGCACACACAACAGTCAGAAAGCGCGTCAAGGAGGAGGGGAAAACAGCCGGGGTGAGCCAGCCCGAATGTCCAGGAATGACAGCGGGGAAATGAGGCTCAGGGAACGGGGCTGTAGAATCTCCACACAGACGAGGCGAAGAGGTGACAGCTGCATGGGAGGAACTGTCCTGACGATGGCCCAGAACTGGATCCGGACGAGGTTCGTGCAGAGGTGACTCGGCGATGTGATGGCGGCTATTCCCGGGGAACGAAGCGAGGGGGAAACCCAGGATTCGCCGCTCCAGATTGGAGATCGAGGCGAGGAAGGCGCCGAGCACGGGAAAGCTTCGTAGCCCTGAAGTCCTCTCCATCAACCTCACTGCCGCCGCCACATGCCTGAAGGTGGTGACAGGAAACACAGCGGAGCTCGCGACAGCCACTCGACCCCAGACATAATTGCTGTCAGCTGCAGCTCCTTGAAGGGAATCCCGAGTGACGTGGCGCAGGTCGGGGGAAGTCCTCTGGTTGGCGCGAACTCCCGGACTGGAATGGCGGCAGGAACGGGACTCCGAAGCGGGGAAAGACGTCGCCCACTTCGACTCCCTGCCGGGATTTCCATCCACCCCATGGAGCTTCTCTCGCTGTGTACCTGCAGCGTCTATCCTGGCACTGTCCTCCAGATGGTACAGAGAGTGAGGGTGACAGTCCAGGAGTTCCTCAGCACGGCCCGGATGCCAGCGTCTCGCGTTGGAGGCGTCGTGCAGGGTGAAGAATGTCCCGTCGACAGCCTCCGAGATGGACCTCAGCTCGTCGCCCTGGCGCCGGAAGTGACTCCTGGGAAACGGCATGCTAGCAGCGCTGACACCCGGACAGAAAGGTACATTTCCACAGCGACTCACGGCCGCCGGCAACTCTTCGGGCTGCGACATACTGTCATATCCGGCTCTAGGGAGCCAGGCAATCAGAGCCAGGGACAAGCCAGTGAGTCGTGATGGTTTATTTAGGGTAAGGGATAAGGGATGAGGAGAGCACAGATACTCATGCAGAGGTACACTCACAGGTTGCACAGCGCAGAGGTAAGCAGCTCGTACCGGACGTGGGGGTAACAAGACGTACATACTCACAGCGGGATACAAACACAGTAATGCTGCAAGAGGAGTATAAGCTGACACCAGACGAAGGGGCTTCAGCTTAGCAATGTGTTTGTGTCGCAGCCCCGAGTCATCGAGGCTGCTCCTATTTATCCTCATTGGCAGCGCCCCAGCTGATGAAGACTAATTGGCCCCGGCCGTCCATAATGCTGCCAGCTGGGAGCCTGCTGAGACGCTGCTCAATGGGAAGCAGGGATGAGGGAAAACATGGGCTGAGTGCCGAGACGGCATCTCAACCCATGGTGACAGTAAATATATGAGGAATTTGACTTGACACTGAGAACGACATAGGTGACATTTTCAGTGACGTGGCAGCGTCAGTGACGCGCCTGTCAGCAGAATGGGAACAGGAAGCAATGGGGGGGGGGGGGGGTAAACACAATAGGAGAGAGAAAAAAGCATTGTTTATCAGAATACAGTTCATATATGATCAATATTATGATTACAAGAAAAAAACTCTCAATGCACAATTAGCAGACAATAGAATCCATACAATGACACAAAGAGAGCAGTGAGTGAATAAATCTTCAAGTCAGTATAGTGAGTCAGTGTGAGTGAGTGTGTTGAGTGCAAACAGTGATATCAGTTAAGGACAACAAAAGTCTCTTCCAGCAGATGTTATGGCTACCGTCTGAGCAGAGGCGCGTGTCCTTGGCACGGCAGATGGAATAGTCTGCCAGACAGCTGGCTGTCCTTGAGAGTCAAATGCTTCCCCGACAACCCTTCACAGCACCAGTAAACATCCAGGGAACTGACGTTGAGATGGTGACATCCTACAAGTACCTGAGTGTTCATCTGAACAATAAAGTAGACTGGTCACACAATACCGACGCACTCTACAAGAAGGGACAGCGCAGGCTGTTCCTACTGAGGAGACTCAGGTCTTTTGGTGTACAAGAGGCGCTGCTGAAGACATTCTATGACACGGTGGTGGCATCAGCTATCACTTTTGGAGTGGTCTGCTGGGGCAGTGGCATTACAGCAGCTGATAGGAAGAGACTGAACAAACTGATCAAGAAAGCTAGCTCTGTCCTGGGACAGTGCCTTGACCCAGTGGAGGAGATAGGAGAGAGAGAAGGATGGTGGCTAAACTGTCATCTCTGCTGGAGTCCGAGTCCCACCCTATGCAGGACATACTGAACGCACTGAGGAGTTCATTTAGCAGCAGACTACATCATCCTAGGTGTGCAACCAAGACGTTTCGCAGGTCCTTCCTACCTACGGCTGTCAGACTGTATAGCCTAAGCAGGGCTGCTCACAGAGACAGCAAAAAAACGTGACAACCTAATAGTATTGAATGCAAAAGACGCAATAGACTTACACAATGGTCCCCTCCAGTATACAACTAGGACAATATCGGTTGCTACGGAGGGTGAAAATATGTATGGGTACATAGTCATACTATGTAGGATAACTAAGTAGACGGTTATGCTGTTTATTCCATCTAGCTACAATGCTCCGCACTGTGTTTATATATTTATATGTACATATGTATATTCGCTGCTCTTGTTTTTCTTGTCTTCTTGATTGTTGCTCTGAGTGTTGCTATCCCTTTGCTTTTGCAATCCTGGAATTTCCCCATTGTGGGACTAATAAAGGCTTATCTTATCTTGTATAACTCAACTATATACAAAGGCTTACGGCACCCTCCTGCTGGCCAGGTGGCTTCATGACGAAAGAGGCAGAGCCTCTTCCGCCCACTCTTTTATACCCTGGGCGGCATCACCACCGGAAACCGGTAGTAGCCACCCCGGTCTGTCTCATGACCAACCCGGTCTCCATCTTACTAATACCAGCCAAAATACAGACATAACAGACACTCCACCAAAAATCAATTTTTTTTGTGTTGTTAACATATCTGGATCATATTTTTTGTGACTTATAAGACATATGGAGAGCAAAATCACTCCAATGACTTGAATCTCTGTTTTTTGCTGTAAAGTTTTACTTTTGCGCCCCCCCCCCCCCCCAAAAAAAATGTGAGTTTGCACAGAGTGGTTCTAGCTAGTACAGTAAGTATCCCTGCTTAGTCTGATTGGTTAATGTTACAGTATAACCAATCAGGCTAAGCCCTGGACATGGCTACAGACCTGAGTTCACTGCCTCGGGGGAAGAGGGAGGAGCCAGGCATAGTTGCCAAGTCTACTTATTATAAGCAACTTCGGGTTTGTTTTTTTTCTAAAGTTGCTTGCAAATCTCGTCAGTCACAGGATGTGGGTTTTTGGGCTTATTTTTTAACGTGTAGTTCCTTATTTGGGCTTGCTTTTCTGTCTGTGTGACAGCTCTCCCAGCTTGGTTGCACAGAATTATAAACTGTCTCCATACCAAGAAGTTCAAAATCTGTTAATTTTGGGGGAAGTTATTGAGGTAAAAGTGGCCGGCTAGGGGCTTCACTTCTGGTGGCCAATGATCCATCCAGTTTTTCTATAGAGATCAGTGGCTCGCCAAACTCCACTCAGCTCTGTACTCGCTAATGGGGCGTGCGATATCCAGGTTTTTTTTTAATACAGATCAGTGCATATGGGACCTTAAAAAAAAAAAAAAATCCCCATTGAAATGAATGGCAAGAGCAAAATTATCTTTTGATCCCCATCAAATTTTGCCACGAGTTACACATATGATGTTTGTCAATTTAAAAGATAATTTTCCACTTAATTAAAGTTGTCGACTGTCATGTAATATTTAGTTTTTGTGGTTCTTATGCAGAATGCCCATGTCTTTTCTTTTGATCACAATTTAAAAATTTAATTTATTCAAAGTTTTCATGTTGTTTCATTTACTATACATTTGCTGTTGCTTATGCAGAATGCATACAGCCGTGGACAAAATTGTTGGTAGCCCTCTGTTAATGAAAGAAAAACCCACAATGGTCACAGAAATAACCTGAATCTGACAAAAGTGGTAATAAATAAAAATTCTATGAAAATTAACCAATGAAAATCAGACAATGCTTTTGAATTGTGGTTCAACAGAATTATTTTAAAAAACAAACTCATGAAACAGGCCTGGACAAAAATGATGGTACCCCTAGAAAAGATTGAAAATAATGTGACCATAGGGACATGCTCAACCAAAATGTGTCTAATTAACATCACAGGTGTCTACAAACTTGTAATCAGTCAGTCGGCCTATTTAAAGGGTGACAAGTAGTCACTGTGCTCTTTGGTGACATGGTGTTTACCACACTAAACATGGACCAGAGGAAGCAAAGGAGAGAGTTGTCTCAGGAGATTAGAAAGAAAATTATAGACAAGCATGTTAAAGGTAAAGGCTATAAGACCATCTCCAAGCAGCTTGATGTTCCTGTGACTACAGTTGCACATATTATTCAGAAATTTAAGATCTACGGGACTGTAGCCAACCTCCCTGGACGTGGCCGCAGGAGGAGACGGATAATACGAATGGTAACAAAAAAGCCCAGAACAACCTCTAAACACATTCATGGTGAACTCCAAGGTCAAGGTACATCAGTGTCAGATCGCACCATCCGTCGTTGTTTGAGCCAAAGTGGACTTCAGGGAGATGACCAAGGAGGACACCACTGTTGAAAACAAATCATAAAAAAGCCAGACTGGAATTTGCCAAACTGCATGTTGACAAGCAACAAAGCTTCTGGGAGAATGTCCTATGGACAGATGAGACAAAACTGGAACTTTTTGGCAAGGCACATCAGCTCTATGTTCACAGACGCAAAAATGAAGCATACCAAGAAAAGAACACTGTCCCTACTGTGGAACATGGAGGAGGTTCTGTTATGTTCTGGGGCTGCTTTGCTGCATCTGGCACAGGGTGTCTTGAATGTGTGCAGGGTACAGTGAAATCTCAAGACTATCAAGGTATTCTAGAGAGAAATGTGCTGCCCAGTGTCAGACAGCTTGGTCTCAGTCGCAGGTCATGGGTCTTGCAGCAGGATAATGACCCAAAACACACAGCTAAAAACACCCAAGAATGGCTAAGAGCCAAACATTGGACTATTCTAAAGTGTTCTTCTATGAGCCCTGATCTAAATCCTATTGACCATCTGTGGAAGGAGCTGAAACATGCCGTCTGGAGAAGGCACCCTTCAAACCTGAGACAACTGGAGCAGTTTGCTCACGAGGAGTGGGCCAAAATACCTGCTGAGAGGTGCAGAAGTCTCATTGACAGTTACAGAAATCGTTTGATTGCAGTGATTGCCTCAAAAGGTTGTGCAACAAAATATTAAGTTAAGGGTACCATCATTTTTGTCCAGGCCTGTTTCATGAGTTTGTTTTTTAAAATAATTCTGTTGAACCACAATTCAAAAGCATTGTCTGATTTTCATTGGTTAATTTTCATAGAATTTTTATTTACTGTATTACCACTTTTGTCAGATTCAAGTTATTTCTGTGACTATTGTGGGTTTTTCATTCATTAACAGAGGGGTACCAACAATTTTGTCCACGTGTGTATGTATTTTCCTTTAATTAGAGTCTATAAAATTCCGTTATTCACTGCTGACTGTACTTACAGTCAATTCACTGCAAACAAAAATAAAGCTATATATTGATATATGTTATCAAGCAGCCTCTCTTTTACAATGTGGTAGGTTGCCTGTTGGGCTTATTTTGTGCTTGTTTCCATAGAGTTGGTTACTTGGCTCTCTCGTGAAACCTGGCAACACTGGAGCCAAGGAGCAGCAGGAGCTTTTACAAGTTGGTAAAGATGGCACATTATATGTGTTCAGTTTTTGGCTGTGTGAGCCAGAAATCCTCTTCTTTTAAATTGCATGTCTTACCCACAGACATGAAAATACAACAGCAATGATTAATTTTATTTGGAAAAACCCCAGTGTCCCTGCTAAAATACTGAAGAGGACATGGATTTGCAGCCTGCATTTTATGCTGTATGCCCGGGGAGATGGCCCTGGGGTGCGTGGCGCAACAGCCGGGGCAAGTATCGTCGTAGGTGAACCTGCGGAAGAATCATTCTCGGTGGAGCGGAGAGTCGCTGCCTTGCCCTGTGTGGAAGCTGGAGGGCTCCCCACCGGTCTCTGGTTGCTCACTCACCACAGATCTCCCCAGCTCACTCCAAAGGAGGCTCACTCCAAGTGAGCAGATCACCTCGGAGCAGCTCGCTTCACCGGACCTTAGGGGTCTCTCCCTGGTGGGAGTGAAGGAGGCAAGCTGGGGGGCGGGCACCCAATCCGCCAGCAAAGCAAGCTCGCTGAGGGCCGGTGGGCCGAGCAGCTTGTCGGCAAAGCAAGCTACTCCGAGTCGAGCTGCTTGCTTGGAGCCATGCAGAAATTTATAAACCAGTAAAAGAACCTTAAAATCAATCCTGACGGACATGGGTAGCCAATGCAATGACCTGAAAACCGTCGTGATATGAGCCTGCCATCTGGTCTTCATCAGAACACATACAGTTGAATTCTGTAATAACTGCAGATTTGAAATTGTGTTTTTGGGAAGTCCAGAGAACAGAGCATTAGAGAAATCAATATGACTGGTGATAAAAGAATGCATCATTATCTCAGTGTTTGCTCGAGAGAGAAGTGGGCAGACTCTGGCTATGTTCTTTAGGTGGTAAAATCCAGTTTGTGTTATATTTTTAATGTGTGGAATAAAACCAAGCTCAGAGTCTAAAATGACACCCAAATTCTTAACATGTTGGGATGGGATTAAAGACAAACTATGTAATTTGGGTAAAATTTTCTCTCTCTGAGCTTCAGGACCGATGACTAAAACTTCAGTTTTGTCGTGGTTGAGCTGAAGAACATTTGCTGCTGTGGTGTATGGATAAGGGACATTCGGAGTGGAACGCGGCCTGTGGCTGATGTTACCTCATATATACTGTATATTAGGCGGTCCGCCATCTCACTGGGGTGTTCGGAGAGTGAGAGTTAGGTGAGGACTGAGAGTGAGAGTTATAACTAAGTGTGTACCCGTGCTTGTAGTACAATGGTTCTGTAATAAAGTTCAGTTTGACTAAAGCATCCTCGTCCATCACCATTGCCAGGTTTGTGGAAATAACATTTGGTGACAAGAATTACGAACCATTGAAGCGTGCTTGAGACCGCTACGGCCCTTTCTTGAATCCCCGGGTAAACCGAGCACTCCATGGCCACGATGGCTGGACGCATTTGAAACCTAAGTTGCAGTATTGGACGTGGGAAAGCTTGACAAAGTAAGGAAACCAGCATTTCTTGTCCACAACGTCGGCATAGAGTGTCAGAGAATTTTCCACACTCTGGGTCTGACGGAATTATATGTGGATGCTGTTGAACTGCTTGCTAGCTACTTTGCTAACCGGACAAGGTGATAGCGCAACAAATTTGATTCCGTCAAAGGTGACAGGGAGTTGGTGAGTCCATAAAACAATTTGTCGCCAATCTGAGACATTTAGCTAGCATGTGCTGTTTTGGACTGTTGGAAGATGAGATGATGCGGGACCAGTTAGCTGAGCACACATGTCCCCCGAGGCTAAGAGCTAAAATGCTAACCAACTGAAGAAGCTGGCAGTAGAGTACGAGACGAACGCCGTTAACCAAAGGACCGATCTAAGAGGCCCCATCTGTGGTAGCTGTGGGTCCCCGATGATTCAGGACAGAGCACATTTTTTTTCCTGGCAAGAGGACAACGGTGTAACAAGTGGGGGCACTTAAATCATTTTGCCAGAGTGTGCCAGTCACCAACGCCGTGGATCCCACCAAGTAAACCAAGCCACCCGCCAAAAACAACTATTCATGCGGTAACCCCAACAGCAACAGTTATTCATACGGCATGGTTGAGTTAGACAGGGTAACTGTACCCCTACTGCTCAATACAGCAGCAGTCAAGTCGATGTTAAACTGGGCCACGGTGAAGAGGTTTTTCCTCAACCACAAAATTAAGAAGAACCCAACAGCACTGTATGGATACAGCAGTCACAGACTGTGCAATGTGGGAACGGTCGAGCTGACGGTCTACTACAAGTCTAGGATTGTGTACGACTTCACGTTCCTGGTGCAGCACACGGTGACAGCATTATGGGATGTGACCTCTTCTACAAACTGGGCTTCACTATCAGTGACAGCGCTCCGTTTGAATGGTCTGGGTGCGGCAACTAGGGCACGACAGACCTTGACAATGATGATGTGGTGTGGGACGAGGTAATTCAGGGTGGCACCAACACCAAACCATCTGCCTCATGCTTTCAGGAGGATAGCTGCCCGGGAAGGGGCAGCAGCCGGACTCGCCTCCGTTCCTCACTCAGCCAGAATTGGAGCCGCAGAAGAGGGAGCCCGAGCATGCAGAAAGCCCCGAAGCACAACAACAATTGGGCACAAACACTGCTCACGACACGGCACAACAGACCACATCAGTTGGGAGAGAGGAGGAACCAGACTGCTTCTGTACCCGTGCTCTACAAGCTACGGAGGTTGCGACCGAGCCGATGGGTGAAGAGTCTGCTTCAGCGGCGACACCAGAGACACACTGGACACCTTCCATACCCACGACGAGTTTCAGTCTACAGTAATGATGACAGAAACAATGGGTGAAGGGTCCGCAACAAACATTGACAACAGAACCGCCACAGCATGATGGAGGTCCCAAACCAGACGAGCACGCAGAGCCACCAGGATCACAACGACGCATGAAACTGAGCAAGGTGCCACTCCACGTTATGGACTGGGTTTGGGTTCACACCAGCGAGAGACCATGATGGCGACTGACTGGGCCACAGCCGACGAAACAATGGGCGCCGCTGAGAATCGTGGCGGAACTGGAAGCAGCATGTTTTTGACTGAGAGACGGTTTAGTTCAGCACACGAATCAACTGCGGCGTGTCTAGGTGGCTGCTCCAGATGGTGAGGCTTTGCGAGAGTCAGCTGCTGCAGTGTGGGACCCGGGTGTCATGAAGATTGGCCCTGGCCCCGGGGGTCCGAGAGCTCAATGGAAGCATTGGCCACAGGCCCATACAAGGCCCCCTCCAGCAGAACTGCTTTCCCCATGGAAGACTGTAAAGAAAAAAAAAAGATTGTTCAGGCAGGAGCGCAGCTGAAATGGTGGCAGAATAACCCTCTCAGCCGTGTTGGGACCAGCGGTGGTCTACCCGCAGACCCTAGTTCTTAGTTTTGGTTCTGTGTTTTGAAAAGAGTATTCTTTGAAAATAATAAGAAAAGTTGTGCTTTGGCCTGAGCAATAACTTATGTTTTGCTACATATACAGTGGTGTGAAAAAGTGTCTGCCCCTTTCATGATTTTTCATTTTTTTTGTATGTTTGTCACACTTAAATATTCAGATCATCAAACAAATTGAAATATTAAATAAAGATAACACAAGCAAACACAAAATGCAGTTTTTAAATGAAGATGTTTATTATTAAGGGTGTAAAAATCCAAACCTACATGGCCCTGTGTGAAAACGTGGTTGCCCCCCGTGTTAAAACATAACTTAACTGTGGTTTATCACATCTTTGGGAAGCTGAGTTCAATTTCTCTAGCCACACCCAGGCCTGATTACTGCCACACTTGTTCTCAATCAAGAAATCACTTAAACAGGATCTGTCTGACAAAATGAAGTAGACCAAAAGATCAACAAAAGAGACATTAATGCTGCGATCCAAAGAAATTCAGGAACAAATGAGAAGCAAAGTAATTGAGATCTATCAGTCTGTAAAAGGTTATAAAGCCATTTCTAAAGCTTTGGGACTCCATTGAACTACAGTGACACCCATTATCTACAAATGGCAAAAATATGGAACAGTGGTGAACTAACTAACTAACTAACTAACTAACCTGCACTTATATAGCGCCTCTCTAGTCACAAAGACCACTCAAACCTTCCTAGGAGTGGCCGGCCGACCAAAATTACCCGAAGAGCGCAGCGACGTCTCATCCAAGAGGTCACAAAAGACCCCACAACAACATCCAAAGAACTGCAGGCCTCACTTGCCTCAATTAAGGTCAGTGTTCATGACTCCACCATAAGAAAGAGACTGGGCAAAAATGGCCTGCATGGCAGAGTTTCAAGACGAAGACCACTGCTGAGCAAAAAGAACATAAAGGCTCGTCTCTGTCCCCTCATGGATCGTCACCTTATCGTGGTGGGAGGTTTGCGTGCCCTAGTGATCCCAGGAGCTATGCTGTCCGGGGCAATTTGCTTCTGGTAGGGTCACCCAAGACAAACTGGCCCTGGGTGAAGGGCCAGACTAAGAACGATCCAATAGACTCTCATGATGAATGCTAGAACAGGGATCCAGTGTACCCCGCCCAGTATGGGGTTACCGGGGCCCCACCCTGGAGCCAGGCCTGGGGGAGGGGCTCGATGGCTAGTGTCTGGTGGCCGGGTTTCTGCCCATGGGACCTGGCTGGGCTCAGCCTGAAGGAATTACATGGGTCCGCCCTCCAGTGGGCTCACCACCTGCAGGAGGGACCATGGGGTTGCGGTGCTGTGTGGATCAGGTGGCAGTCAAAGGTGGAGACCTTGGTGATCTGATCCCAGGCTTCCTAAATGTGCTTTTGGGACGTGGAATGTCACCTCTCTGGTAGGGAAGGAGCCTGAGCTGGTGCATGAGGTTGAAAGATACCGGCTAGATATAGTCGGCCTCACCTCAACACACAGCTCCGGTTCCGGAGCCAGTCTCCTGGAGAGGGCCTGGAGCTTGTCCTACTCTGGAGTTGCCCTGGGCAAGAGGCAATGAGCAGGGGTGGGTATTCTTGTTTTCCCCCACCTTGCTGCCTCTATATTGGAGTTTTACCTGGTGGACAAAAGGGTTATTTCCCTGCACCATCAGGTTGGGAAACGGGTCCTGACCATCATTTGTGCCTATGCACCAAGTGATGGTTCAGACTACCCACCCTTTTTGGAGTCTCTCACTGGGGTGCTGGAGGGTGCTCCTCTTGGAGACTCCATTGTCCTTCTGGGGAACTTCAATGCACACGTGGGCAATGACAGTGAAACCTGGAGGGGGGTGATTGGGAGGAACGGCCTGTCCGATCTGAACCCGAGTGGTGTTCAGTTATTGGACTTCTGTGCTAACCACAGTTTGTCCATAACAAACACCATGTTCATGCGTAAAGGTATCCATATGTGCACCTGGCACCAGGACACCGTAGGTCGCAGGTCGATGATCGATTTTGTTATCGTGTCATCAGACCTGCGACCATATGTCTTGGACACTCGGGTAAAGAGAGGTGCAGAGCTGTCAACTGATCACCACCTGGTGGTGAGTTGGATCTGATGGCAGGGGACGATGCCATTCAGACCTGGCAGACCCAAACGTATAATGAGGGTGTGCTGGGAATTTCTGGCTGAGGCCCCTGTCCGGGAGATCTTCAACTCCCACCTCCGGAAGCACTTCAACTACATTCCGAGGGAGTCTGGAGACAAGGAGTCTGAATGGGCCATGTTCTCCACCTCCATTGTTGAAGTGGCTGCCCAGAGCTGTCGCCACAAGGTCATCGGGGCATCTCATGGTGGCAACCCCCAAACCAAGTGGTGGACACTGGTGGTGGTGGGGGGGGGGCATTAAACTGAGTCCTATCGAGCTTGGCTGGCTTGTGGGACTCCCGAAGCAGCTGAGGTGTACCAGCACGCCAAGCAGACTGCAGCTCGGGTGGTTGCTGAAGCAAAAACTCGGGTATGGGAGGAGTTCAGTGAGGCCATGGAACAAGACTTTCGGTCGGCCTTGAAGAGATTCTGGCAAACTGTCCGGCGGCTCAGGAGCGGGAAGCAGCTCCCTGTCCACACTGTGTATGGTGCAGATGGGGTACTGCTGACTTTGACTGGGGATATCGTTGTGCAGTGGAAGGAATACTTTGAGCATCTCCTCAATCCCACTGATATGCCATCCACAGAGGAAGCAGGGCTTGTGGACAAGGGGGTCGACTCGCCTATTACAGGGGCTGAGGTCGCCATGGTGGTTAAAATTTTTTTGGTGGCCTGGCCCAGGGGGTGGACAAGATTCTCCCTGAGTACCTCAAGGCCCTGGATATTATAGGGCTGTCATGGTTGACATGCCTCTGCAACATTGTGTGGAGGTTGGGGGCAGTGCCTTTGGCATGGCAAACCGGGGTGGTGGTTCCTCTCTTCAAAAAAGAGGAGCGGAGGGTGTGCTCCAACTTTAGAGGCATCACACTCCTCAGCCTCCCTGGGAAGGTCTATGCCAAAGGTACTGGAGAGGAGTATCCAGCTGTTGGTTGAACCTCGGATTCAGGAGGAGCAATGTGGTTTTCGTCCTGGCCATGGTACATCGGACCAGCTCTTGACTCTCTCGAGAATCCTCGAGGGTTCATGGGAGTTTGCCCAACCAGTTTACATGTGTTTTGAGGACTTGGAGAAGGCATTTGACCGCATCCCTTGTGTTTTTTTTGTGGGGGGTGCTTCGGGAGTACGGGGTATCGGGCTTATTGCTACGAGCTATTCGGTCTCTGTGAGAGTTTGGTTCATATTGCCAACACTCGGTCGGACTCATTCCCAGGGAGAGTTGGACTCCGCCAGGGCTGCCCTTTGTCACCGATCCGGTTCATAATTTTTATGGAAAGGATTTCTAGGTGCAGCCAGGGAATGGAGGGTGTCATGCTCGGTGACCACAGGAGCTCACCTCTGATGTTTGCAGATGATGTTGTCCTGCTGGCTTCATCCAGCAATGACCTACAGTTCTTACTGGGATGGTTTGCCACTGAGTGTGAAGCAGCTGGGATGAGAATCAGTACCTCCAAGTCCGAGTCCATGGTCCTCAGCTGGAAAAAGGTGGATTGCCTTTCCCGAGTTGGGGACAAGCTCCTGCCCCAAATGGAGGAGTTTAAGTATCTTGGAGTCTTATTCATGAGTGAGGAGAGAATGGAGCGAGAGATTGACAGACAGATCGGAGCAGCATCTGCAGTGATGCGGACGTTGTACTGGTCTGTTGTGGTGAAGAGGGAGCTAAACTCTAAGGCAAAGCTGTCAATTTACCAGTCAATCTACATTCCTACCCTCACCTATGGTCACGAGCTTTAGGTAATGACCGAAAGAACAAGATCATGGATACAAGCAGCTGAAATGAGTAGGATCGCTGGACTCACCCTCAGAGATAGGGTGAGAAGCTCAGTCATCCAGGAGAGGCTCAGAGTAGAACCGCTGCTCCTCCACATTGAAAGGAGCCAGTTGAGG
The DNA here is from genome assembly GCA_020510985.1 of Pholidichthys leucotaenia. Classification (NCBI taxonomy): domain Eukaryota; kingdom Metazoa; phylum Chordata; class Actinopteri; order Cichliformes; family Pholidichthyidae; genus Pholidichthys; species Pholidichthys leucotaenia. The sequence continues at coordinate 419,372,872 of CM035843.1, forward strand.
TGGTATGGGCATCTGATTAGGATGCCTCCTGGACGCCTCCCACTTGAGGTGTTTCCGGCATGTCCCACTGGGAGGAGACCCCGGGGCAGACCCAGGACTTGCTGGAGAGACTCTGTCTCCCAGCTGGTCTGGAAATGCCTTGGTATCCTCTCTGAAGAGCTGGAGCAGGTGGCTGGGGAGAGGGAAGTCTGGGCTTCTCTGCTTGAACTGCTGCCTCCACGACCCGGACCTCCATCCATCCATGGATGGATGGATGGCTCATCCCAGTTTTGCCAGAAAACATCTTGATGATCCCCAAGACTTTTGGGAAAATACTCTGTGGACTGACGAGACAAAAGTTGCACTTTTTGGAAGGTGTGTGTCCCATTACATCTGGCATAAAAGTAACACAGCAGATAAGCAACACCAAACCGACAGTAAAATAGGTTGGTGGTAGTGTGATGGTCTGGGGCTGTTTTGCTACTTCAGGACATGGAAGACTTGCTGTGGTAAATGGAACCATCAATTCTGCTGTCTACCAAAAAATCCTGAAGGAGAGTGTCCCGCCATCTGTTCTTGACCTCAAGCTGAAGCGCACTTGGGTTCTGCAGCAGGACAATGATCCAAAACACACCAGCAAGTCCACCTCTGAATGGCTTAAGAAAAGCAAAATGAAGACTTTGGAGTAGCCTAGTCAAAGTCCTGACCTAAATCCGATTGAGATGCTGTGGCATGACCTTAAAAGGCGGTTCATGCTCGAAAACCCTCCAATGTGGCTGAATTACAACAATTCTGCAGAGATGAGTGGTCCAAAATTCCTCCACAGCGCTATAAAAGACTCATTGCCAGTTATCGAAAACACTTGATTGCAGTTGTTGTCGCTAAGGGAGGCCCAACCAGTTATTAGGTTTAGGGGGCAATCACTTTTTCCACACAGGGCCACGTAAGTTTGAGTTTTTTTCCCCCCTTAATAATAAACACTTTCATTTAAAAACTGCATTTTGTGTTTACTTGTGTTATCTTTGTCTAATATTTAAATTTGTTTGATCTGAAACATTTAAGTGTAACAAACATACACAAAAAATGAGAAATAAGGAAGGGGCAAACACTTTTTCACACCACTGTATAATAATGCTTTAGAATGTGTGTTTAATTGATAATACATATTGATGATGGGGAATTTTGATATGCTAAATTGGGGAGGGCTGATTCGCCAATTTTCAATATTCTGTATTTTTGCAAGGGGGGTGAGAATGTGGTGTTTGGATAAGGGACATTCGGAGTGGAACGCGGCCTGTGGCTGACATCACCTCATATACTATATATATTGGGCGGTCCGCAATCTCACTGGGGTGTTTGGAAAGTGAGAGTTCGCTGAGGACTGATGTTATGTGTCCACTGGTTCTATCGTTTTTCTGTTTCCCATTCATTGTGTATTGGAAATGCAGCGGAAAGCATTTGGGTGCAGAGCGGCTGAAAACTGTACTGTGGTGTGCCGAGTCATCCGTGGAATACAGCTCATTTGCATAAACTTTTCTATTGGTCATAATTTTTTTCCATACGGTCATGAACCAGAGGAAGCACTCTCGTCCTGAACTTTTAAACCAGCAGTTTTTGATTTCAATGACAGATTCATTAACTGAACTTACTATTTCTCACACGAAATGATGTTAGAAACACTTTTCGCTGGTTTGTTTTAATTCAGTTCAATTCAACTTTATTTATATAGCACCATTTCACAACAACAGTCATCTCATAGCACTTTCAACTGTAGGGGGAACCCCCACAGTTGCAGAAAGACCCCAGCAATCAGGCGATCCCCTGTGAGCAAGCACTTGGTGACAGTGGAGAGGAAAAACTCCCTTTTAACAGGAAGAAACCTCCAGCAGAACCAGGCTCAGGGAGGAGCAGTCATCTGCTGTGACTGGCTGGGGGGTAGAGGGGACAGAGAAGAAGAAAAGAACAGACATGTAGAGAGCAAACAGCACGATGGGGACTCAATCTATGGGAGAGAACAAACAGATGTTAATGACCAGCAAAAAAAAAAAAAAAAATATTTCATTGAGAGTGAAGAAAGGAGTGAGGCCCAGTGCATTATTGGAGGTCCACCGGCTGACTAAACCTATTAGCAGCATAACTAAGGGAGAGTTCAGAAACACATGATCCCTCCCTAATTGTAGGCTATACCAAAAAGGAAGGTTTTATCCCTATTCTTAAAAACAGAGATTGAGTCTGACTCCTGAATCCAGATTGGCAGCTGGTTCCACAGGAGAGGAGCTTGATAACTGAAGGCTCTGCCTCCCATTGTACTTTTGGAGATTCTAGGTATTACAAGTAATCCTGCATTTTAGGAGCGTAGTGCTCTGTTAGGATAATACGGTAGTATCGGATCTTTTAAATAAAAAGGGGCCTGATTGTTTAGAGCTTTGTAAGTAAGAAGAAGGATTTTAAACTTAATTCTAAACTCTATGGGAAGCCGCTGAAGGGAGGCCAGAACCGGAGAGATATGATCTCTCTTTCTAGTACCTGTTAAAACTCTTGCTGCAGCATTTTGGATCAGCTGAAGACTTTTTAAAGATGTTTTAGGACAACCTGATAATAAAGAATTACAATAATCTAATCTCGAGCTCACAAAAGCGTGGATCAGTTTCTCAGCATCACTCTGAGACAAGATGCTCCTAATCTTGGCAATATTACGCAAATGATTACTATCATCTGGCTTCATTGACAGGTATAATTGTGTGTCATCTGCATAACAATGAAAATGTATACAGTGCTTTCTAATAATGTTGCCTAACGGAAGCATATATAAACTAAAAAGAGTAGGGCCTAGCACAGATCCCTGTGGAACTCCATGACTGAGCTTTGAGTTGAAAGAAAACTCATTATTTACATGAACAAACTGGAACCTATCAGATAAATAAGATCTAAACCACTGCAACGAAGTTCCATTAAGTCCAACATAGTGTTCTAATCTATCAAGTCGAATATTATGATCGATAGTGTCAAAAGCTGCACTAAGGTCTAAAAGGGCAAGTACAGAAACAAGTCCATTATCAGATGCGATGAGGAGGTCATTAGTGACCTTCGCTAAGGCTGTTTCAGTACTATGATGGATTCTAAACCCAGATTGAAACTCTTCAAGTAAACCATTTCTCTGCAGGTGGTCAAATAATTGCGTAGCAACAACTCTTTCTAAGATTTTTGAAATGAAAGGGAGATTGGAGATTGGTCTATAGTTAGCTAAAGCTCCTGGATCTAGCGTTGGCTTTTTGAGTAAGGGTTTAATTATAGCCATTTTAAAAGCCTGCAATACATGGCATAAAGTTAATGAAGAATTGATTATATGAAGAATGAAGCTACCAATAAGTGGGAAGACTTCTTTAAATAACCTGGTAGGAATAGGGTCTAAAAGACAAGTTGACGGCTTGGATGAGGAAACTATTTTGTCTAACTCTAAAAAGTCAATTGGAGTAAACTCATCAAGACAGATATCAGTTGAAGGAGTTGTAGTAGTTACTGTATTTAAGTTAACGGTGGGAAGAATCTGATTGATTTTATCTCTGATGGATGAAATTTTATTATTGAAAAAGTTCATAAAGTCCTGACTAGTAAGCTCTAAGGAAATGCTAGGATTGACAGTCCTGACTCTTTGTCAATCTGGCTACAGTACTGAAAAGAAACCTGGGACTATTCTTGTTCTTTTCTATTAATGCAGAATAATAACTCGTTCTAGCTTTTCTAAGAGATTTTTTATAAATTAAAGATGATTTCTCCAAACTAAATAGATTTCATCTAAATTAGTGGAGCGCCATTTTCTTTCTAATTGACGAGTCTTCTGTTTTAAGCTACGAGTTTCTGTGTTGAACCAAGGAGTTAGAAATCTCTGATTAGACTTTTTCTTTTTTAAGGGGGCCACCAAGTCTAGAGTCTGATGCAGAGAAGCTGTAACACTATCTACCATGCTATCAATTACAGAAGGAGCAAGCTGTCTATAGCTTATTTCCGTTGTGTTGACACATGGCATAGAGGAAATAATCTGCATAAATTTGGTAACAGTATCATCTGAGAGGCATCTACTGTAGTAATATTTTTCTTTAGGAGCCAAATAGTCAGAAATAGTATAATTTATTTATTTACCTTAATTTAACCAGGAAAAAAACCCGTTGAGATTAAAAACCTCTTTTTCAAGGGGGTCCTGGCCAAGAGGCAGCAAAAAAATCACAAATACACTTACAATGACATACAAATCATATAAAACAGTTACAAATTAGTGAGGCTGTCTCAAGTGTTCTCAATCTGGATTTAAAGTCGTTCAATGAAACAAGTTCCATTAGTTTCCAGTCTTTTTGCAACATGTTCCATGTAGAGGGGACTGAGAACATGAAAGCTCTTTTTCCCAGCTCAGTACGGGCAAATGGAACAGAAAGCAACAAATGATCATTAGAACGCAAACCATAAGAATCAACACTTCTCAGTGTGATCAAATTAGAAATGTAAGGGGGCAACAGTCCAAGCATGGCCTTGTAAATAAAAATGTACCAGTAAGTCAACCTCCTGGGGGACAAAGAGGGCCATCCCACTCTAGAATACAGTTCACAGTGATGGGTCAAGGCTCTACAGTTTGTAACAAACCTCAAAACAGCATGATATACAGAGTCAATCTTACTCAGACACTGAGCTGAAGCGTTCATATACAAGAGGTCTCCATAATCTAAAATAGATAAAAAAGTTGCAGGAACAAGACGCTTTTTAACCTCAAAAGAAAAACAACATTTATTTCGAAATAAAAAAAACCCAGTTTCAGTTTAAGTTTCTTCACAAGATTTTCAACATGGGGCTTAAAAGTCAGAGCGTCATCAAGCAAGATACCAAGATACTTGTATGAGTGAACCACCTCAATTTCATTTCCCTCAAAAGTGGACACTGTGGGAAAAATCTGTGGACTCTTCCTAAAATTTGAAAACCACATCAGTTTAGTTTTGTCAGCATTAAGGACTAGTTTAGCTTTCCTTAACTTTCTGTTAAACTTTAAAATCAAAGTTTAACAGACAATGGTCTGACAGTACAGGGTTATGAGGAGACACTACCAGATTTTCTATTTCTATGCCATATGTCAGAACAAGGTCCAACGTATGGTGGAGATAATGAGTAGAATTTCCTACTTTCTGAGAAAACCCAGTCGAGTCTAATATTGAATTAAATGCCACATTAAGGCAGTCACTATCTACATCTACATGTATATTAAAGTCCCCTACTATAATTATTCTATCTGATTTCAGCACTAAATCAGCTAAGAATTCAGCAAATTCGGATAAAAATTCTGAGTAGGTTGATGGAGGACGATAAACTGTGGCAAATAAAATTGGGTTTAGGCTAAAATTGCTAAAGTGCCCAATACTGAGGACCAGGCCCTCAAAGGAATTATAACATGTTTTTTGCTTTACATTAACTAGTAATATGGAATGGTAAATTGTTGCTACTCCTCCCACATGACCAGAACTTCTGGGATTTTGACAGTTTAAATAACCAGAGGGAGTTGATTCATTTAAACCAACATAATCCTCTTGTCCTAACCAAGTCTCTGTAAGGGATATTAAATCAATCTGATGATCAATTAACAGATGAATGACAGAATGAATGAATGAATTTTATTTGAATGAATGAATTTTATTTATTTCGGATAGTACATTACAGGTTAAAAAAACTGTATAATATAACAACAAGGTCAAATTAGGCAAAGACTCCTTCTACTATACAATTCTACGTGAGTTATCCGAAATGGGTGATGGCTGAAGCCGCAGTTTATATTGCCCACCCATATTCCATCCAAGAATTCAAAGGAGAAAAAAGAGAAAACAAGACAAGAGCGATTACAATTTAAAACAAGGCTAAGACAAAATGTGACTGAGAGAAAAAGAAAACTGAGCTAGTCTAAGTTAAGCGGTTACTATTCAAAAACAAATCTAAGACATAGTGTCACAGAGAAAAAAAGAAAAAAAGAAAAAACTAAGCTACAACACAACACAGGCTGGAAATGTCAATCTTATGTGAGTTTACATGTCGTCTTGTAAATATGTTTGGAGTATTTCTTCCTTTAGTTTTTGTTTAAATTGTCCAAGCTTTGTACATGATTTTAATTCAGGTCCAAAATCGTTCCATAATCTGACTCCTTGCACTGAAATACAGTGTTGCTTGGTGGTTGTTCTCACTGTAGGCTTTTGAAATATACATGTTCCTCTGAAGTGATATCGTTTCTCCCTTGTTTGGAACAACTTTTGGATATTTGCGGGCAGTGATAGATTCTTCACTTTGAACATTATTATTGCGGTTTTAAAGTCAATCAGATCTTTCAACTTGAGGGTTTTTTGTTTAAGAAAAAGTGGGTTTGTTGGTTCCCTGTAAGCTGCTTTGTTGATTATTCTAATAGCTCTCTTTTGAAGCATAAAGAGTGGATATATGTTTGTTTTATATGTATTTCCCCATACTTCATTACAATATGTCATGTATGGGAGTATTAATGAATGGTACAAGGTGTATAGTGTGGGTTGATTCAGCAAATTTTTCACTCTGTGTAATATTGCAATTGATTTGGATACTTTACCATCCATCCATCCATCCATCTTCTACCGCTTTTCCGGAGGTCCGGGTCGCGGAGGCAGCAGTTCAAGCAGAGAAGCCCAGACTTCCCTCTCCCCAGCCACCTGCTCCAGCTCTTCAGAGGGGATACCAAGGCGTTCCCAGACTAGCTGGGAGACATAGTCTCTCCACCGAGTCCTGGGTCTGCCCCGGGGTCTCCTCCCAGTGGGACGTGCCTGAAACACCTCAAGTGGGAGGCGTCCAGGAGGCATCCTAATCAGATGCCCATACCACCTCAACTGACTCCTTTCAATGTGGAGGAGCAGCGGTTCTACTCTGAGCCTCTCCCGGATGACTGAGCTCCTCACCCTAACTCTGAGGGTGAGTCCAGCAATCCTACGGAGAAAGCTCATTTCAGCCGCTTGTATCCGCGATCTCGTTCTTTCGGTCATTACCCAAAGCTCGTGACCATAGGTGAGAGTAGGAACGTAGATTGACTGGTAAATCGACAGCTTTGCCTTAGAACTAAGCTCCCTCTTCACCACAACAGACCGGTACAACGTCCGCATCACTGCAGATGCTGCTCCAATCCGTCTGTCGATCTCTCGCTCCATTTTCCCCTCACTCGTGAACAAGACCCCAAGATACTTAAACTCCTCCACTTGGGGCAGGAGCCTGTCCCCAACCCGGAGAGGACAATCCACCTTTTTCCGGCTGAGGACCATGGACTCGGACTTGGAGGTGCTGATTCTCATCCCAGCCGCTTCACACTCAGCGGCAAACCGTCCCAGCAAGAGCTGTAGGTCATTGCTGGATGAAGCCAACAGGACAACATCATCTGCAAACAACAGAGATGAGATCCTGTGGTCACCAAGCATGACACCCTCCATTCCCTGGCTGCGCCTAGAAATCCTGTCCATAAAAATTATGAACAGGACCGGTGACAAAGGGCAGCCCTGGCGGAGTCCAACTCTCACTGGGAATGACTCCGACCGAGTGTTGGCAATGCGAACTAAACTCTCACAACGGTCGTACAGAGACCGAATAGCTCGTAACAACAAGCCCGATACCCCATACTCCCGAAGCACCCCCCACAAAAATCCACGAGGGACGCGGTCAAATGCCTTCTCCAAGTCCACATAACACATGTAAACTGGTTGGGCAAACTCCCACGAACCCTCAAGAATTCTCGAGAGGGTAAAGAGCTGGTCCGATGTGCCACGGCCAGGACGAAAACCACATTGCTCCTCCTGAATCCGAGGTTCGACCAACGGCCGGACTCTCCTCTCCAGTACCTTGGCATAGACCTTCCCAGGGAGGCTGAGGAGTGTGATCCCTCTAAAGTTGGAGCACACCCTCCGGTCCCCTTTTTTGAAGAGAGGAACCACCACCCCGGTTTGCCATGCCAAAGGCACTGCCCCCGACCTCCACGCAATGTTGCAGAGGCGTGTCAACCATGACAACCCAACAACATCCAGGGCCTTGAGGTACTCGGGGCGAATCTCGTCCACCCCCGGGGCCCGGCCACCAAGGAGATTTTTAACCACCTTGGCGACCTCAGCCCCTGTGATAGGCGAGTCATCCCCCTCGTCCCCAAACCCTGCTTCCTCTGTGGAAGGCGTATCAGTGGGATTGAGGAGATCCTCGAAGTATTCCTTCCACCGCCCGACGATATCCCCAGTTGAAGTCAACAGTGTCCCATCCGCACCATACACAGTGTGGACGGGGAGCTGCTTTCCCCTCCTGAGCCGCCGAACAGTTTGCCAGAATCTCTTTGAAGCCGACCGAAAGTCTTGTTCCATGGCCTCACCGAACTCCTCCCATACCCGGGTTTTTGCTTCAGCAACCACCCGAGCTGCACTCCGCTTGGCCTGCCGGTACACCTCAGCTGCTTCGGGAGTCCCACAAGCCAACCAAGCTTGATAGGACTCCTTCTTCAGCTTAATGGCCCCCCTCACCACTGGTGTCCACCACTTGGTTCGGGGGTTGCCACCACGAGATGCACCGACCACCTTGCGGCCGCAGCTCTGGGCTGCCGCTTCAACAACAGAGGTGGAGAACATGGCCCATTCAGACTCCATGTCTCCAGACTCCCTCGGAATGTGGTTGAAGTTCTTCCGGAGGTGGGAGTTGAAGACCTCCCGGACAGGGGCCTCAGCCAGACGCTCCCAGCACACCCTCACTATACGTTTGGGTCTACCAGGTCTGAATGGCTTCCTCCCCTGCCATCGGATCCAACTCACCACCAGGTGGTGATCAGTTGACAGCTCTGCACCTCTCTTTACTCGGGTGTCCAAGACATACGGTCGCAGGTCTGATGATACGATAACAAAATCGATCATCGACCTGCGGCCTAGGGTGTCCTGGTGCCAGGTGCACATATGGACACCCTTATGCTTGAACATGGTGTTCGTTATAGACAGACTGTGGTTAGCACAGAAGTCCAATAACTGAACACCACTCGGGTTCAGATCGGGCAGGCCGTTCCTCCCAATCACCCCCCTCCAGGTTTCACTGTCGTTGCCCACGTGCGCATTGAAGTCCCCCAGTAGGACAATGGAGTCTCCAGGAGGAGCACCCTCCAGCACCCCAGTCACAGACTCCAAAAAGGGTGGGTACTCTGAAACATCATTTGGTGCATAGGCACAAATGATGGTCAGGACCCGTTTCCCAACCCGAAGGCGCAGGGAAGCAACCCTTTCGTCCACCGGGGAAAACTCCAATATAGAGGCAGCAAGGTGGGGCGATACAAGAATACCTACCCCTGCTCGTCGCCTCTCGCCCGGGGCAACTCCAGAAAAGGCCAAGCTCCAGCCCCTCTCCAGGAGACTGGTTCCGGAACCGGAGCTGTGTGTTGAGGTGAGGCCGACTATATCTAGCCGGTATCGCTCAATCTCGTACACCAGCTCAGGCTCCTTCCCCACCAGAGAGGTGACATTCCACGTACCAAAAGCCAGTTTAGAAAGCTTGGGATCAGTCCGCCAAGGTCTCCGCCTTTGACTGCCACCTAATCCACATAGCACCGGACTTCCATGATCCCTCCTGCAGGTGGTGAACCTACTGGAGGGCGGACCCATGTAACTCCTTCGGGCTGAGCCCGGCCGGGTCCCATGGGTGGAAACCCGGCCACCAGACGCTAGCCTTCGAGCCCCTCCCCCAGGCCTGGCTCCAGGGTGGGGCCCCGGTAACCCCATACCGGGCGGGGTACACTGAATCCTTGATATACAATTTATCATGAGAGTCTGTTGGATCGTTCTTCGTCTGGCCCTTCACCCAGGACCAGTTTGTCTTGGGAGACCCTATCAGAGGCAAATTGCCCCGGACAACATAGCTCCTGGGATCACTGGGGCACGCAAACCCCCCCACCACGATAAGGTGACGATCCATGAGGGGGATACTTTACCTTTTATATAATTAATATGTGGCTTCCAACACAGTTTGTTATCAATTATTACTCCAAGGAATTTAGTTTCGGATACCCTTTCAATCTCTACACCATTTACACTGAGTTTGGGTACTGGGTAGTTGTGATGGTTGTTAAAGACTATAAATTTTGTCTTGCTTAAATTGAGCGTTAATTTGTTTGAATCAAACCACAGTTTCAGCTTTCCTAATTCCTTTCCGAGTGTATCCAGAAGTTGTTCCAAATTGTTTCCACTGCATAGCAGATTAGTGTCATCAGCAAACAATATTAAGTCCATTTTTTCTGAAACTTTACATATATCATTTATATACATATTGAATAATAATGGTCCCAAAACTGAACCCTGTGGGACTCCACAGGTGACCTTCAGTAACTCTGAGTTTTTGCTGTTAACACACACAAACTGATTTCTATTCTTTAAGTAACTACTTAACCAGGACAGTGCTACCCCTCTAATACCACAATTTTGTAGTTTCTGGCCAAAAGTCATTTTGGCCAGATCATGGACTAGCAGAGACTTGGGAGTTAGAGACCTAATATTTAATCAACCACATTTAATTTTTAAATTATGAGGAAGAACAGAGGCCAAGTCATTCAATTTAGAGGCTTCATGTTTAATTTGAGTTTTACCAACTTTTTGTTTAATCACTTTGGGATTCTTATATATTATATTTTTATTTACTTTGGAGGGAGCAGACAATGATTCTTTGATGGGGAAGACAGGGGCTAAGTTGAGGGGTGGCGGATGAAGAGGAGCTGCAGAGAGGCGTGTAAGACTGTGACTCTGCTTTCTGGTCCCAACTCTGAGTTGTCAAGATTTTGGAAATTTGGATAAAAAAGATGCCAGATTGTTAGATAAATGAGATGCACCATCCAAAGTGGTATGGACACCATCTCATCTAATAAGACCAGGTTTTCCCCCAAATGAGCTCCAATTGTCTATGTAGCCCACGTTGTTCGCAGGACACCACACAGACAGCCAGCGGTTGAAGGATGACGAGCGGCTAAACATGTCACCGCTGGTCAGATTGGGGAGGGGCCCAGAGAATACTACAGAGCCCAACATTGTTTTGGCAAAGTCACACACCGATTCTACATTAAGTTTCGTGACTTCCGACTGCCGGAGACGGATGTCATTAATGCCAGCGTGAATAACAATTGTGGAGTATTTACAGTTACTTTTAGCCAGCATTTTCAAATTTGACTCAATATCGCCTGCTCTGGCCTCAGGAATGCATTTGACTATGGCCGCTGGAGTCTCTAGGTTCACGTTTCTGACTATAGAGTCGTCAATGATCAGAGTTTTTTCCTCAGCGGGTGTGTCGCTGAGCGGGGAAAAATGATTAGAAATGTGAACAGGTTGGTGATGAACCGGGGCTTTGTGGCTAGGCTTCCTTCTCACCGTCACCCACCCAGTCTCCTCGCTGCTGAGGATGACCGGAGGACCGCTAACGGGTCGCCCTATGCTAGGAAGCTCCGCTGCAGCTAGGGGATGTCTGTCAAGAGTAACTGGAGCAGACGGTGTATCAATGCAGCGGAGCCGGGATTCCAAATGAGACAACCTTGCCTCGAGCGCCTCAAAAAGACAACATTTATTACATTTACCGTTATCACTAGAGAGGCAGAGGTGTAGCTAAACATCTGACATAGAGAGCACACCAGAGGAGGAGGGGAAGGAGAGCTAGTAGCCATAGCTAGTGGCTAACCCGAAGCTAACAAAAACACAGATGAAAGGTGAACAGAAGGCTAACGAGGATGATTAGTTGACACTGAGTGCGCACACAGGTGCAAGAGGCATGATAAACAGAAGTGAGAGCTAACGGTAGATGGAAAAAAGTGGTTAAAATACAATTAAAAGCAAAATCCTAAGGGGAGTGAGGAGAGCTAACCACACGGACAGACAGCAATACAGGAAGTGATGATACGTTACCATAAGTGACGTGTCCTTGTCCTGGTCCTGGTCCTGTCCTGGTTTGTTTTAAAGATATGGAGACCAAGGACACCATACTGTCCCTTAGCAGAGGAAAGCTGAAGACCGCCCACAGCCGGACCCGTCAACCATTCTACTATGCACGATACAAAAAATGTTTTTATCGCGAAGCTCAAGCATTCTCTTCTCCACTCTCCTCTTACACAGCTGCACCATAGAGCTATACTCAGGCACTTTACCACACCTCCCCGCCTTGTCGTGCCATGTTTCATTTCAGGGTCGTTGCCAGGCCTTTTTTTTTTCCACACAATTTTGTTCTTTAGAAACTGCTTCTTTTGAACCTGTTTTCGTGGAGCAGAGATGTTTGTTTTTTATGCACAATCTGGCAACACTAGCAAAGTGCGGGTAGAGGGGGTAAAAATGAAATGACACACACATATACTGGCTGCACTGCAGCAGAATTTAACAAAAGGATTAAAAAGGACCAGCTTTGAAGGTAAAAACTAAACAAAATACAGTTTTGTGCAAATTATATCGTACTACCACTAATTTATTTCACCACTTGAGATGTCATCTGTTATGTCCACAAACCTGGCACAAAAGGAGACAGATGAGGAGGTTGCACCAGAACACAGGTTTAATAGTAATAAGGTTGCACTACAGGGAACACATCATAGGCGGAGTTGTCCTGGGCAAGAGAAAGCCCGAATGGCGGATGACCCTTATTATAGGGCAGAGTGTGATGACGCAACCGGAAGGCAATACAATAAACCCCCATTACATTCTCCCCCCTTTATATAATAGAAAAACACACCTAATTACAACCCACCCAAATTTGGAAACACAAACCCTAAAAGACACACTAAAATAAAAGTAGACATAAAATAATAAATAACACTAAATCTAGGACCGGTGGGTAGACTGCCACACGGCCCGCTCGGTAAAGTGATTTATTCTGCCACTTGCAACAGAACAGCCGTGCTCCTAACTAAACATTTTTAAACACTTTTCAGTCTTTTAAATTCAGTCCTCCACAGATAAGGTGGGTTGGGGGGGGTGGCTGGGCAGCCCTGCAGCAGCCCTGCAGCAGACGCGACCTTGGAGGTGTCAGACCCCGGAGCAGGGACCGATCTTCGAAACCCAGGATCCTGGGTCCCACACCACCTTTGCTGGCTCTTGTGCAGCCTCGCCACCTGGAGCGTCCACCTGGACATGGCGCAGCTGGTTTGCATGCCTAATTGAGCCGTCCATCAGCGGGAAACACGCCGCTCCCAACTTCTCCACAATCCTCAGCGGCTGCAGTCCAGCCAGATGTTGCCCTGGTCTCTCATCAGCCTGAACCTGAACCCAGTCCATGACCTGGAGTGGTACCTTACTTGGTCTGATGTGCTGCTGTGCATGCGGTAGCTCCATGCTCTCATGTCATCTGGCCCCGTTGTTACACTGTGGCCGTGCAGCAGTCACTGTCATTGCAGCAGACCCCTCACCTGTCTTCGTCCAAAACCCAACACGAGTACTGAATGTGTTCAGTGCCTCCATGGTGTCGCTCGTCTGAACGGGCGCTCCACCCGCTGACCCAGCCACTCTTACTACCTCCAGCTGAGCGCAGGCACTGAAACCGTCCCACTCCTCCACTGAGCTTGAAGTGGGTGCCTCGGTGACGGTACCATCCACAAGCGCCTCGTCCCAAACTACGACGTCGTCGGTCATTGGAATCGGCGAGCTCCAACGACCACACCAAGACCATTTGGTCCCAGCGCTTTCCCTGATAGTGAAACCCAGTCCATAGAACACCTCACGCCCCATGATGTTATCGCCATGTGCCACCACTTGGAAAGTGAAGTCGTGCACTGCTTCAAACTTGTAGCGAACAGTCAACTCTACAGTCTCTTTCTGCCGTAGCCACATAATGGCACTGGGTTACTCCTGATCCTGTGGTATGGGAAAAACTTCTTCACCGTGGCCCAATTGTGTCACCGCCGCCGTGTCAAGCAATAATGGCAGAGCAACACCGTCCATTTCCACAGTGCAATAAGAATACCCGTTGGTGTTGGGAATCACTGAGTGGATGGTCATTGCAGGTGGGTGGGCTGGCTTCTTTTGCGGGCTCCACGGCGCTGGAAATCGGCACACCCTGCCGAAATGATTCAAGCACCCACACTTACTGCATCGTTTCCCTCTTGCCAGGCGCACTCATGCTTTAAACTGATGCGTTGGGGACCCAACCCCTGCAAATGGGGTCTCTCGGGGCAGACCTTCAGCTTGTTGTGTTAGCCTCGTAGTCCTCATCCATGCTGGCTTCATCCTCCGGGTCCACCACATTCGCCAGTGTAGTTGTCTCCGGTGGCTTCTGTGACTGGCACCAGTTTAGCCCCGAAGCTAGCTTGTCTGCGGCCTCCAGCTGGAGAGCTAGCTCGACAGCCCTAGCTAACGTCAAGTCATTAGGCGCCATTTGCAACCTACCACGTAGTCCAGCATTACACATGTGCTTGGCCAATTGGTCCCGCACCGTCTTGTCCTCCAATGGCCCAAAACAGCACACACTAGCAAACTGTTTGAGGTCAGCGATGAACTGTTGAATTGGCTCACCGATCCTTTGGTGTCTCAGGCGAAAGCGAATCCGTCGTACCATCACACTGTCTGGTGTGGTAAAGTGGTTAGCTAGTAGCTCCACAACGTCCTCATACGAGTCTGTCGCACCGAGTGTCCGCAGAATCCTTTGGCCTTCGAAACCCAAGTTGTGGACAAAGAGTGCTTGCATCGTCACATTATCTACCTTCCCAAGGTCCAAGGCCGTAATGCAGGTCTCAAAAGCCTCCAACCAGCGAGGCCATGGCACCGGTGGTTCGCCAGGAAGCTCCAGGAAAAGCTGCAGTGGTGCAACGCATGCCTCCATGGTTTAATCCTCAGTCGCCAAATGCTATGCCCACAAACCTGGTACAAAAGGAGACGGAGGAGGAGGTTGCACTGGAACCCAGGTTTAATATTAATAAGGTTGCACTACAGGGAACACACAGTAGGTGGCGTCGTCCTGGGCAAGAGGAAGGCCGAATGGCAGACGCCCCTTATTATAGGTATGATGACGCAACCGGAAGACGACATCATCACACCGCACTTCACAATAAACCCCATTACATCATCCATTATAATATGAAGAATGCATTAAGAATCGTTCTAAACATCTCAGGTAGCCCCTACAATTTTTATCTCCCTGTTCTGTCAATCAGCAATGTGAGCAGAACAGAAATCAGCTTCCCTTATTGTGCCAAACAGATTTACTTTACCAAAAAGTGCTTTATACAGTACATATATATGTACTATGTATTGTTTATAAACTCCTCTTGTAATAACTTTTAATACTTTAGATTGTTTCTTCTATTGAAAAGGTCTCATCATGAATCTGATATCTGCACCTGTTAAAGGAGAGACATATGGTTGTGTATATACGTGTGCGTGTGTATGAGACCGCGTGCAAAATAAGTGTGCGCATGTGAGTAGTTTGCCAGGAAACATATGAAGAGGGTGGCGGGTTAAAGCAACACCCCCCCCCCCGACCAGCACACTCACCCATTCCCACGCATTCACATCCTCATGCTCTCATATGCACCCACTTGCACCCATTCATTCTCACTCGCCCTCTCCCCCACATCATCCCACACTTGCACTCCCAGACCCACCCATCTCACCCACTCCTGTACCTGGTCAATCTCGCTCCCACTCTCACTCGCCCTCAGAGTCACCCACACCTACTTACACTCACCCATACACACTCTCACTCGTACTCCAACTCACTCACATCCACTCGTGCTCTCCCCCACACACTCACCCACACTCATTCACCCTTACTACTTGGGGCGGCCACGGCGTAGATGCAGTGAGCATGAACGTGCACCAGCGCCTGGCAGTGGCTGAGGAGACCACTGGCACGGGCCAGCAGTCACACCCCCGCCGAGCCACCCAGGGTGGCCGCGGCCACAGAAGCAGACCACCACTCCCAGTGTCCACACGAAGTGACTGATCAATGGACCACCGCAAGCGCTCCGAGATGCAACCTCACATGCAAAGCGCCACACAAAACTGACCCTCACTCTTGCTTACTCTCTTGTTCACTCACTCTCTCACTCCCTTGCTTGCACCTATTCATTCGGCAGCACCCAGGGATTTTGACATGATGGGCCCCAGGCCCCCAGCAGAAGGAGAGCAGCAGGGCTGGGGGAAGACCCCCGCTCCCCTCTCCCATGCATCATGATGGGTGTATGCTAGTTGTGTGGCGTGATTGTGTGCAGGTGTGTGAACTACCAGAGTGTAGTTAAAATTGGGGGGATGGTGTGTTGGAGCACCGCTAGCCACTGCTATAGGCAGTGGGGCTTCCATCCCCGCAAGCCCTCAGTGTCTATAGTGCAATTAAAACTGAGGTGAGGGCGGCCGCACTGCACAGTTGACAAAGGGATCCTCTTCACCAACACAATACAGCACACCCCACCCCAAAACCCTAAGTGTATCCAATAAGATGTACTGTATCTTCTACCCAGAATCGGGAAGGATGGGGGGGTGGTAAGACTGGGAGGGAGGTGGTCCAAAAGGGAGCCCCCCCCCACAGTCAGAAACCAGCTCCCAAACTGCCTCACCCACTGCACCCAGATCCCAACCCAGGGTGAGGGCAGCCAGGCCAAGGAGCCCAGGATCCGCCAGCGTCACACCCCGGCGCTCCCCATCACCACAGGCATGATGGAGCAGCCACACTCACACTTACTCTCACACATCTTGTTCACATAAACATACATAATAATAATAACAATAATGGATAAATGGCCAGACCCATACGGTGCCCCACATGCCAAGTGACACCCCAGAGCGCCCACTGCAAGCCCACCAACCACCCACCCCAGACACACACTGACAGTGGCAGGCCGTCCTGCAGCCACAGCTGCCCCAAGGCAAACCAACGGAAATACAGCCACGAAGCCACACCAACAGTCCCCCAGCCACCCCTGAGCATACAAAAACATCTTTTGTATGCTCTTTAAAACAATGCAATACATGGGTCTGTTTCTGTTACCATGTCGGTGTCATTTTATGCAAAGGTTTTATATTTATATAGTGGTTTAGAGGAGATCTCAAGATATTGGGATATATATATATATATATATATATATATATATATGTATTTGTCTATAATACGATGAATCCATCGCTCTCACCTCAATGGCTGGGTAGCCTCCCAACCATGTTCTTGAGGATGATGGCCAGCACTTATGCTTTGCAAGTACAATGGCTGAGCCTTGTGGCATGGGCCCATGGTGCTTTCTTAGGGTCATCAGGTGGGTACCCTCCTTCATCGGTGTTTCGTCAGTTAGTCCACAACACCTCCAGAGGGCTTGACAGCTGGCCCCAGTGTCCTAAGACAGCCCCCTCGGCCCCATGGGTTCCACCACCACTGCTCTAAGGTGCTTCCTTTGTGCCCGATGAGTTGTTCCAACACTCGCAGCGCTTCAGCCACAGCCATCTTGATGCTGCCTCGGCTCGCTTAGTGATATTAGCCACTAGCCTTCTTCTGTTGCAACCTTTAATTCCGAGTCTGGACAAGCCACTCCAGAGTGACTACCCAGGAAATCTTCGGCAGCCCACTTCCACTGGCAAGTTTCACGTCCGCCATCCCGTCTGCTGACACTCGCAAATGAAGGGTTGGTGCTTCCCAAGTTTCCTCTCATGCATTCACACCCTCATGCTTTCAAACACACCCACATGCACTCACTCTCCCTTGCCCTCTCCCCCACTCAATCCCACACTTGCACTCCCGGACCCACCCACTCTCTCCTTATCCTGTACCCGCTAAATCTCACTCCCACTGCCATTTGCCCTCAGAGTCACCTGTACTCACTCATGTTCACCCATGCACACACTCTCACTTGTGCTCTAATCTACTCACATCCATTCGTGCTCTCCCCCACACACTCACCCACTGTCATTCGCCCTTATTACTTAGGGCGACCGCAATGCAGATGCAGCGAGCATTAACATGCACCAGCACCCAGCTGCGGCCGGGGAGACCGCTGGCACAGGCCAGCAGCAACACCCCTGCTGACCCACTCCAGGGCGGCCACAGCCTCAGAAGCAGACTACCACCCTGAACACCCACCTGAGGGACTGATCAACGGAAAATCGCAGGTGCTCCAAGGTGCCACCAGACATGCAAAGCACCACAAGAAACCACCCCACCATCACCATCTCCACTCATCACTCCCTCACTCTCGATTACTCTCTTATTCAATCACCCTCTCACTCCCTTGCTCGCATCTATTCATTCAGCAGCACCCAGGGATTTTGACAACGTGACGCACCCCGGGCCCCCGCCGGGCCCCCAGGCCCCTGGCAGAAGGAGGGCAACAGGGGTGGGGAAAGACCCTTCCCCCATACACGAATCATGATGGGTGTGTGTCAGTTGTGTGATGTGATTGTGTGCAGGTGTATGAACTACCAGAGTGCAATTAAAATTGGGGGGATGGTGGTTGGACCACCACTAGCCACTGTGAGAGGCAGTGGGGCTCCCATCCCCACAAGCCCTCAGTATCTAAAATGCAATTGAAATTGAGGTGAGGGCAGCCCCATTGTGCAGCAGACAGAGATATTCCCATTCACTGACACAGTGCGGCACACCCCCACCCCTAAACCCTAACTGTATCCAAGAAGATGTATGTTCCACCCAGAATCGGGTGGTGGTGGTGGTGGTGGTGGTGGGGGGGGGGGGTAAGACTGGGAGGGAGGTGGTGTAAAAGGGAGCTCGTTCCCCCCCAGAAGCCAGCTTGCAAACTGGTTCAAGAGGCCACCCACTGCCCCCAGATCCCAATCCAGGGAGAGGGCCGCCAGGTCGAGCAGCCCAGGACCCGACAGAATCGTGCCCGGGCGCTCCCAGCACCACAAGCATGATGGAGTAGCCACACCCACACCCACTCCCACACATCTTGCACTCACGAACATACACAACAACAATAATCACAATAATGAACAATGGGCCAGACTCATACGGCACCCCACATGCCAAGCAACACCCCAGAGCACCCACCGCAAGCCCACCAACCACCCCGGACACACACCGACAGGTCGCCCCCTCAGCCAAAGACATCCTGGAGCAAACCGACAGCAACACGGCTGCCAACTCGCGCCAACAGTCCCCCCCCGCCGACCACCCCCGAGCACCCACACACACCTGGCGCCAAGGACACCGGAGGCAATGCGACAAAGCATTGCCAAAGCATTGAGAAAGCATTGACAAAGTTTTTTCTTTACACGCTTTATACATCACGGACACACAGATCGCCCCAAATGTCTCCCGAGCTGGTGGACGGAGCCACTGCTTACAGCAGGAGACGGTACAGCAGGGAACAGCTGCTTGCACTTAATCGCCACTCGGTGCTAATGGAAAAAACTTGACGTACCGGGAGAAATAAGGCGAAAACGACGTGGTTGTCGGGCTGGTGTTAGACGGCGGACAAGGAGTATAAGGTACAGACCTACCCTCCCATCCGTTATTATGGGGAATGTACGTTCTATGTTGGGAAAGGTAGATGAGCTAGTGGCTATCTCCCGCTATGACAGCTTATACCGGGAATGCTCCCTCCTTTTGTTTACTAAGTCGGGGCTATCTGAACTAGTAGCAGATGCTAACATTGAGCTGGAGGGTTTCCACGCGATACGGGCAGACCGAACACCAGACAGTGGCAAAGCAAGGGGCGGTGGAGTGATGATCTATGTTAATAACAACTGGTGCAGACCGGGACATATCACTGTTAAACACCAGCACTGCAGCAAAGACATCGAGTTGCTAGCTGTTAGCATGCAGCCTACATATCTCCCGAGGGAATACTCACACGTGATCTGCATTGTTATTTATGCAAATCCGACGGCGAACGTTGGGACAGCGCGTGACATCATCCACTCAGTAACTGGCAGGCTGCAGACAGAACACCCAGATGCTCTTCTCCTCATCTCAGGCAATTTCAACCATGTTTCACTGTTTCCCATTCTACCCACGTTCACCCAGTATGTCACATGCCACACTAGAGACAATAAAACACTGGACTTATTCTACGCAAACACTAAGGAGGCGTACACCTCATTACAACTCCCCCCACTCGGGAGATCGGATCACAACTTGGTTCATCTCCGGCCGGTGTACAAACCCCTAGTGCACAGACAACCTCCGGTCATGCGCACAGTGAAGTTATGGTCTGAGGAGGCAATGGACACTCTAAAGGGCTGTTTTGAAACCACCGCTGGGAGCAGCTCTGCGATCCACATGGTGAGGACATCGATGGCCTCACTCACACCATCACGGACTACATCAGCTTCTGTGTGGACAACAGCGTTCCCACCAAAACCATACGGTGTTGCTCAAACAACAAACCCTGGATCAACCCTGAGATAAAAACACTTCTGAAAGAGAAGAAGAGGATCTTCAGGTCGGGGAACAGGGAGATGCTGAAGTCTGTACAGAGGGAGCTGAGGAGGAAGATCAGAGAAGGCAAGGACAGCTTCAGGAAGAAGATGGAGGACAAGCTGCAACAGAGCGACATCAGCGGGGTCTGGAGAAACCTTAAAACCATCTCTGGGCTCCAGAATACCTCCCCGCAGGCCACTGGGGGCAGGGAGTGGGCAAACAATCTGAATCTGTTTTTTAATAGGTTTGACCAACCGCCCTCCCCCCCGACTGCACAACAACCACTGCTGCCACTGAAGACATTGAGTCCTCCTGCCCACTCCACCATCACCCCCCCACTCCCAACACACAGCCCCCCAACCTGACCCTCACTAAGACCCAGGTGAGGACGGAGCTGAGGAACATCAAGGCGAGGAAGGCGTCGGGACCGGACGGCATCAGTGCAAAGCTCCTCAAGTCCTGTGTAGACCAGCTGTGTGGGATTGTGGAGTACATCTTCAACCTGAGCCTGAAGCTGGGGAGGGTACCACAGTTGTGGAAAACATCTTGTGTGGTACCTGTACCAAAGACTTCCCACCCCAAAGATCTGAACAGCTACAGACCAGTGGCCCTGACGTCCCACATGATGAAGACCCTGGAGAGACTGCTCCTTGCTCACCTCCGCCCCCTGGTGGGTCCAGCGATGGATCCACTCCAGTTCGCCTACCAGCAAGGTATTGGGGTGGAGGATGCGGTCATCTTCCTCCTTCACCGTTGTCTGTTCCACCTGGAGAAGCCCGGGAATCCAGTGAGGATCATGTTCTTTGACTTCTCCAGTGCTTTCAACACCATCCAACCGATGATCCTGAAGGACAAGCTGCTGTGCGCAGGGGTGGACCAGCACCTGTCATCATGGATCCTGGACTACCTCACAAACCGGCCACAGTTTGTGAGAACCCGGGACTGTGTGTCCGACACGATCGTCGGTAGCACGGGGGCCCCACAGGGAATGGTTTAGGCTCCCTTCCTGTTCACCCTTTATACTGCGGACTTCTCACACAACACAATACACTACCATCTACAAAGGTTCTCTGACGACTCTGCGATCGTTGGCCTCATCTCCAACGGAGATGAAGCTGAGTACAGTGGGCTTATCCAGGGCTTTGTGGACTGGTGCCATCGCAACTGCCTCCAGATCAACGCGAGGAAAACTAAGGAGCTGGTGGTAGACTGCCGCAGGCAAGGACAACCCCTCACAGAACCAGTAAACATCCAGGGAACAGACATTGAGATGGTGACATCCTACAAGTACCTGGGTGTTCATCTGAACAATAAACTAGACTGGTCACACAATACTGACGCACTCTACAAGAAGGTGACAGCGCAGGCTGTTCCTACTGAGGAGACTCAGGTCTTTTGGTGTACAAGGGGCGCTGCTGAAGACATTCTACGACACGGTGGTGGCATCAGCCATCACTTTTGGAGTGGTCTGCTGGGGCAGTGGCATTACAGTGGCTGATAGGAAGAGACTGAACAAACTGATCAAGAAAGCTAGCTCTGTCCTGGGGCAGCGCCTTGACCCAGTGGAGGAGATAGGAGAGAGAAGGACGGTGGCTAAGCTGTCATCTCTGCTGGAGTCCGAGTCCCACCCTATGCAGGACACACTGAATGCACTA
Source organism: Pholidichthys leucotaenia (assembly GCA_020510985.1). Lineage (NCBI taxonomy): Eukaryota > Metazoa > Chordata > Actinopteri > Cichliformes > Pholidichthyidae > Pholidichthys > Pholidichthys leucotaenia. The sequence goes on from CM035843.1 coordinate 419,394,876, forward strand.
AGGAGCTCATTTAGCAGCAGACTACATCATCCTAGGTGCACAACCGAGAGGTTTCGCAGGTCCTTCCTACCAACGGCTGTCAGACTGTATAACCTAAGCAGGGCTGCTTGCAGAGATAGCAAAAAGACGTGACAACCTAATAGTATTGAATGCAAAAGACGCAATAGACTTACACAATGGTCCCCTCCAGTATGCAACTAGGAAAATACCGGTAGCTACGGAGGGTGACAATATGTATGGGTACATAATCATACCATGTAGGATAACTAAGTAGATGGTTATGCTGTTTCATTCCATCTAGCTGCAATGCTCTGCACTGTGTGTGTTTGTATATTTATATATTTATTCCATCTAGCGACAATGCTCCACACTGTGTGTTTATATATTTACATATTTATTCCATCTAGCTACGATGCTCCGCACTGTGTGTGTTTATGTGTTTGCATATTTGTTCCATCTAGCTACAATGCTCCGCACTGTGTGTTTATATACCTATATATTTATTCCATCTAGCTGCAATGCTCCGCATCGTGTGTCTGTATATTTATGTTTATATGTACATATGTATACTCGCTCCTCTTGTTTTTTTTTTGTTTTTTTTCTTGCCTTCTGATTGTTGCTCTGAGTGTTGCTATCCCTGTGCTGTTGCAATCCTGGAATTTCCCCATTGTGGGACTAATAAAGGCTTATCTTATCTTATCTTATCTTAAAGCACCCCGCACAGTGACGCAACGTCATGGCAGCTGGTAAAAGCAGGCCCTGAACCACCAATCCCCAGGCCTCCAGATGGTCTGCCCCACGACCGCCACCCAACGAGGTCCCTCCACAGACACACACATCATCCACCCCTGCACACCCACCCACAGGTTCCCGCGCCCGCGCACACACACACACACACACACACCCAGCCTCATGTGCACACACACACGCTCACTATCACAAATGCCCACCTAGACCCACACACAACCCCGCATGCCCACACAGAACACACACGTGCATGCACCCACATCCACACTCACACACACACACCCACACTCATGCACACCTGCATACACGCATGCACACACATACTCACGTATACACGCACTCACATACACACACAGATACAAACGCACACCCACACCCGCAGGTCCCTGAAGGATGGGGGGCACCCCCCCCCCCCACCCCAGGACGCAGGCACCAGTCCCCAGAGTGCCGCCAAGACCTCAGGGAGGGAACGACCCCGCCGTGAAAGGATGCGCCTGGGCTGGCCCGCACCACCGGCACACACCTGACCCCAACCCAGAGGGGGAACGCCCCCTCAAAGCACAGTGTCCCAGGGCCAGACCCAGCCCCACCCGGAAGGCAAGGCCAGCCAGCCTGGGGCCATGCCCTATCCCCCCCAGCCCACCCCACAAGCTGTTGGTATCCAACAAACTTTTTATCCCTGATGTCATACTGTGACACTAGTTTCTGAAATTGGATCAAATTTCCACCTCGAGTGAGATGTTCTCAGTTTTTTATTCCTTTCTCATACCATAGTGGAAAATTTAACGTCCTCTTTAGTTGCAGGATATCAGGATTATTCCAAATGGGCGTGAGTTTGCAGGGGACAAGTGAAGACCCCGTTATTTTAAAAAAATTCCACCAGGCTGTCAGAGAGGAACTAATGTTAATGCTTTTAAAATAGTCATGGCGTTTGATACAGGGACTCATGAAAGGTCAGTCAGAGATTTTTAGCGACCCACAGAGAGCTTGTTTAGCATCTAACCGTGGGTTTCCTCATGGGGTTGAGTTTATCCATTTAGAAACAAACTGTAGTCTTGGCTAAGAAGTAATTCAGAAAAATTTGGTAAATCTAAACCTCCGCACTCTATTGCTTTTGAAGAGTTTTTAAGCTGATCCGTGATGATTTATCCTTCCCTAAAAATTTACTTATATTTGAGTCGAGAAACTTAAACCAGGCCATAGATGGTTTGGTAGGAATCACTGAAAATAAATAGTTGATTTTAGGAATGACTGTGGGGAGCATGAAATAACGAGGCTGAATTATTTCTTAATTCAGGTTTTAATGATACCTTCACATCAGAAGAGAATGAGCTGTGTCAAAACCCCCTTATTTATACATACAGGATCAAAGGGAGAATCACATATCACCGTCAAAACCCCTTATTGACAATAACTCTCCCCCCAAGTCCTTCAGTCCTCCGCCTGGCCCCCAGGAGGTCAGGAAGTCCTTTCAGCTCCTTATCGCCGTACCTCCGTCTCCTTGCTGTTATCCACAGGTGGTCCAGACATATTGTCCCATCCAAGACGTGAGGTCAATCCACACATGCAATCTCAAGCATCCCATTGTGCTTATACATATGTAGGTAAAAATACATGAGCTACAATGACCATCATTTTAACGGTTGCGACTCTTCTCATTTGTGATATAGGTAATGTCCTCCAACGCGTAAGGTCATCTTGTATTGTTTTTAGAAGGGGAATGTGATTTACTCACAGTAACTCTGAGAACCTGTGGGAAATGGCTCTTCCTAAATATTGAATATTACCTGATTGTATTGGAATTGTGGATATACAGTGGTGTGAAAAAGTGTTTGCCCCCTTCCTGATTTCTCATTTTTTTGTATGTTTTTCACACAAATGTTTCAGATCATCAAACAAATTTAAATATTAGACATAGATAACACAAGTAAACACAAAATGCAGTTTTTAAATGAAGGTGTTTATTATTAAGGGAAAAAAAAATCCTGAAATCCTGAAGAAGGAGTCCTATCAAGCTTGGTTGGCTTGTGGGACTCTCGAAGCAGCTGAGGTGTACCGGCAGGCCAAGCGGAGTGCAGCTCGGGTGGTTGCTGAAGCAAAAACCCGGGTATGGGAGGAGTTCGGTGAGGCCACGGAACAAGACTTTCGGTCGGCCTCAAAGAGATTCTGGCAAACTGTCCGGCGGCTCAGGAGGGGAAAGCAGCTCCCTGTCCACACTGTGTATGGTGCAGATGGGACACTGTTGACTTCGACTGGGGATATCGTCGGGCGGTGGAAGGAATGCTTCGAGGATCTCCTCAATCCCACTGATACGCCTTCCACAGAGGAAGCAGGGTTTGGGGACGAGGGGGATGACTCGCCTATTACAGGGGCTGAGGTCGCCAAGGTGGTTAAAAATCTCCTTGGTGGCCGGGCCCCGGGGGTGGACGAGATTCGCCCTGAGTACCTCAAGGCCCTGGATGTTGTTGGGCTATCATGGTTGACACGCCTCTGCAACATTGCGTGGAGGTCAGGGGCAGTGCCTTTGGCATGGCAAACCGGGGTGGTGGTTCCTCTCTTCAAAAAAGGGGACCGGAGGGTATGCTCCAACTTTAGAGGGATCACACTCCTCAGCCTCCCTGGGAAGGTCTATTTATTTATTTATTTATTATTTATTTATTTTATTTACCTTTATTTAACCAGGAAAAAAGCCTGTTGAGATTAAAAACCTCTTTTTCAAGGGAGTCCTGGCCAAGAGGCAGCAAAAAAATCACAAATACACTTACAATGACATACAAATCATATAAAACAGTTACAAATTAGTGAGGCCGTCTCAAGTGTTCTTAATCTGGATTTAAAGTCGTTCAATGAAACTAGTTCCGTTAGTTTCCAGTCTTTTTGCAACATGTTCCATGTAGAGGGAGCTGAGAACATGAAAGCTCTTGTTCCCAGCTCAGTACGGGCAAATGGAACAGAAAGCAACAAATGATCATTAGAATGCAAACCATAAGAATCAACACTTCTCAGTGTGATCAAATTAGAAATGTAAGGGGGCAACAGTCCAAGCATGGCCTTGTAAATAAAAATGTACCAGTAAGTCAACCTCCTGGTGGACAAAGAGGGCCATCCCACTCTAGAATACAGTTCACGGTGATGGGTCAAGGCTCTACAGTTTGTAACAAACCTCAAAACAGCATGATATACAGAGTCAATCTTACTCAGACACTGAGCTAAAGCGTTCATATACAAGAGGTCTCCATAATCTAAAATAGATAAAAAAGTTGCAGTAACAAGATGCTTTTTAACCTCAAAAGAAAAACAACATTTATTTCGAAATAAAAAAAAACAGTTTCAGTTGAAGTTTCTTCACAAGATTTTCAACATGGGGCTTAAAAGTCAGAGCGTCATCAAGCAAGATACCAGGATACTTGTACGAGTGAACCACCTCAATTTCATTTCCCTCAAAAGTGGACACTGTGGGAAAAATTTGTGGACTCTTCCTAAAATTTGAAAACCACATCAGTTTAGTTTTGTCAGTATTAAGGACTAGTTTTAGCTGCAGAAGTGTGTGCTGCACCACATTAAAAGCTTTCTGCAGAGAAGCAACAGCATTAGCAGGGGAAGAGCCAAAGCAGTAAATAATTGTGTCATCAGCATAAAAATGCAAACTAGCATCAGACACATTTTGTGCTAGATCATTGATGTACATAATGAATAGGAGGGGTCCTAATACAGAACCCTGTGACACTCCCTTGTGGACACTGACAATTTCAGAACACAAACCATCATATTTAATACATTGGGTCCTGTCACTCAAATAATTTGCGAACCAGGAGACTACATGTTCCGACAGTCCAAAACTGATGAGTCTTTGCTTTAAAACTGTGTGGTCCACAGTGTCAAAAGCCTTTGACAGATCAATGAAAAGTGCAGCACAGTACTGCTTTTTATCAAGAGCAACAAGTATATCATTGACCACTTTTGTAGCAGCAGTAATAGTGCTGTGCTTTTTTCTAAAGCCCGATTGCAGTTTTGAAAGAAGTTCATTTGAGTATAAAAACTCTTTAAGTTGATCACACATGAGAGATTCAAGAATCTTGGACAAGACACACAAATTTGATATTGGTCTGTAGTTAGTTAAAACTGCTGGGTCACCTCCTTTTAAGAGAGGAACCACCAAAGCTGACTTCCATACTACAGGAATCTGTTTTCAATTGACAAATTAAAAAGTACTGTAAGAGGCTGTGCAATAAAATCGGCAGCCATTTTCAAAAAGTAAGGCTCTATCAAGTCTGGTCCAGGAGGTTTTCTGTGATTCAAAGTTTTGAGAGCCTTATGAACTTGCTGTACAGTAAAAGGTACAAGTCTAAAAGGTTCTCCAAAAAACATTTGGGAATTAGTACAGTGAGGCACAGATGTAGCTCCTGTAGAGTTAAACAGAAAACCAGATGACACAAAATGCTTATTGAAGCAATTTAAAACCTCAGTTCTATCATAAACTGGGAGTGAGTCATTTAAAACAAAAGTAGGAAGAACCTGAGAGCTTTTGTTCACAGATAAACCTTTGATCACTTTCCAAAATTTCTGTGGATTATTAAGACTCTCAGTTATGACAGATAAATAATATTCAGATTTAGCCTTTTTAATAAAAAAAAAGTGCATTTATTTCTCAGTTGTCTAAAAATGGACCAATCACTGGCAGTATCAGTTTTCCTGGCTTTGGCCCAAGCCACATTACGCTGATAAATGGCATCAGACAGTTCTGGAGAGAACCAGGGGTTTTCACGACCCTTTACTGTCATGCGCTGGCCCTCACGAGCCAGCATAAGACGCACACAGTCACCAGTGAGTTTACAGTGAGTTTTATTACGGTGAAAAGTTAACAACACAAGATGCAGGGGCAATGACACATAAGTCCATACACTTCCGGAGGCGTAAGGCTAGACAGCACTCTTACGGGTCCTTAAGAGGAGACGGTCATACACAGGCAAAGGTTGTTTAAATAATTAGCTACACAGGCTGCTGAAGCAAAGACACACAAAGGTCTACTTTCACCGGAAGGGGTAAGGCTAACAGCTCACTTACTGGTGCCGGAGAAGTGATGGTCAACAACAAGCAGACAAGGTAGATGATAGTCCAAGTCATCCGTAGCTCAGACGTATAACGACTGACACTGCTGCGTCATACCGTCGCCAGTGCTGGGCTTAAATGGCGAAACACTAACGACGGTAATGACACTCAGCTGGCCGACCGTTGACAGGCGGAAACCCCACCGAGCACCTTCACAATAAGAGCCCGGTGAGGCCCGAATACAGCCCGCAGCTGTCAAGGCCGGCAGCGAGACATAACTTTAGCCCGAGCGCGATCAGAACCGGCGCTCGGGTCATAACAGTACCCTCCCTCCACGGGCGGACTCTGAACGCCCCAAGGAACCACCCCCCCGCCCCCCCAGGGTGGGAGGTAGGGGGACAGGTGCGGAGGGAGAGAAACCAACCCCTGAACAAGACCATGACCAGACCAAAAAAAACATACAAAACCAAAAAAAATACATGAAAATACCTGGGAACAATAAACAAAATCCCCATACAATAGCCCCTCAAGAAAGGAGGGGAGAACAAAACAAAGACAAGACTTGACCAAACTATGGATACAAAACACAAAAGGCAATATAGATTGCTTTACCTGACTTATGGCTTTCAAAACACAAACAAAACAAAAAAAAATACACACCAACACACAGGGAGCAATCTAAAATTGCTTAGCTTTGGCTATGACAATGACTATGGTTTACCAAAAGAACAAGAACAAGAGGCAATCAAAAATTGCTCAGAACTAGACTGTGACTAAGACTGTGGCTTACAAAGAAGAAAAAAAAACAAGAGGCAATCAAAAATTGCTCAGACTTGACTACGACTATGACTTTGGCTTACAAGAAAACAAGAGGCAATCTAAAAAATTGCTCAGACCTGACTAAGACTATGACTTTGGTTTACAAGAAAACAAGAGGCAATCTAAAAATTGCTCAGACCTGACTAAGACTATGACTTTGGCTTACAAGAAAACAAGAGGCAATCTAAAAATTGCTCAGACTTGACTAAGACTATGACTTTGAGAAACAACAAAAATCTCAAGACGTACTTCACATGACCAGGCCCCGTATGGGCCCACAGATAGTCCCACAGTACATGATAATCAGGTGGCCTGCCCCAGTCCCATGCCCCCAGAAATAAGTCCTCTGGTGGCCGAACCAGGTCACCCCGTAACACACACAGTTTATTGGGTAGCCAACCCAAGACGCCGAATGCTCCATGCAGTTCCTCAGGTGGCCGACCCGCATCCCACAACCACCAGGACCGTGGAGGGATTGCATGCAGCCGCTCACCTGAACATGACAAGACAGGGGAGCGCCAGACCGTCAAACAAAGCCCTCTCACGGACCCCAGCTGGTGGCTCCTGAGAGGGGGACCACCAAAAACTTGGACCCCCTCGAATCCTGATTGGGTCACAGCCGCACCTGTGCTGGACCCCCACTGGACCTCGTCGGACCCCGATTGGGTCACAGCCACACCTGAGTCGGACCCCGACTGAACCTCGTCGGACCCTGATTGGGTAATTGCTGCACCCACGTTGGACCCCGACTGGGTCACCGTTGCACCCACGTCGGACCCCGACTGGGTCACAGCCGCACCTGCGCTGGACCCCCACCGGACCTCGTCGGACCCCGATTGGGTCATCGTTGCACCCACGTCGGACCCCGACTGGATCACAGCCGCACCTGCATTGAACCCCCACTGGACCTCGTCGGACCCCGACTGGGTCATCGTTGCACCCACGTCGGACCCCGACTGGGTCACCTCGGCCCACACGTCGGACCCCGACTGGGTCACCTCGGCCCACGCGTCGGACCCCGACTGGGTCAGGACTGCTCCGGCGACGACCTCCATCTCCGAACCTGGAACCCCCAGTCCCGTGACCTTGACTGGCTCCGGACTGGTAACGCTGTGGAGGTGCTCAGAAAACAAGAGAGGACCGAGATCAGTTCCACCGGCAGCGCCAGAGCCCAGCTAGACGAGCTCGGGTGCAGCGGATGGCTGCCCCTCACTCGCCTCCCCATGAGGCAGGCAAAAATGCTCTAACACACCATACAGGAAAACAAGAAAGAGCACTTGCCTGCACTCGGGCTCTGGAGCCGTCCAGGACTTCGCCGATCCAGGTTCAAGAAGCAGCTCGTCGTCGGGCTCCCATTCGGCTGTGTCGGGTTCCACAGCCGGCCTGATGGTCTCTGCGGCTGGATCCTCACGCGCTAGCATCCACGCCAATAACCCATATGACGTGGGGGCAGAGGACCCTGGACCTGCTGACTCGGGCTGCATCCCTGAGGAACCCTGGGGACGCTCTCTCGTCGGCTCTGGCTCCTCACTTTCTTCTCTGTCCAATGCTAGGCTGCAGGGCCTGGATATTTCCCAGAGCTGCAGGCCTTCCCCTTGTTCGATGGCGTGGGACTGACGCCGAGGACCGCTCCGCAGGAGGAGACACAGAGGCAGCAGGTTTAATATAAGTGGCTACAGCTGGGGAAAGAAACTCAGGGAGCTGCGAACCCCGAGCTTCGCCCCCAGGAGTCAGACAAGACAGATCACTATGATCGATAGGTAAGTGAACTTGAACTTGCCTGTCTCCCGGGGGGAGGATGGTATCAGCTATAGTGGACATCGCTCCTTCCCTCGCTCGCTGGGTGGTAGAAACGGACCCATGGACGGAGCCCACCGGCACAGGACTCAGCTCACTCACAGCAGCCGGCTGGTTGAGGGGGTCATCCCGGCGGCCCGGAACTGGATCCGGAGCAGGAGCTTGCCAAGGATGCGCCCGGCCGCGGCGCCGACGCCTTCGCCGGGCCCCAGACGGTGCGAGCTCCCGGAACGGATCAAGGAAAGGATCGGGATCCATGAGCAAAGAGCAGGAGTGCCTCTTCTCCTGCTTCATGCCGCGTTCCTCCTCCATCATCAGGTAGATCTCGCGTTGCGCAGCGATGTCCTCCCTCCTCGCGTCGGCTTCCGGGTGGTCAGCATAGCGGGGAGAGAGATGACAAAGTATATCCTCGGCGGCGTCCAGGTACCAGTGTATGCCGTGGTCATAATCTAGCAGAGAAGCGGAGATGAGCAGCTCATCCACCACTTCCAGCACATCAGTCAGCTCATGGCTCGGACTCCACACACGGTTCCTCCGCAACGGCATTCTTCACATACACGGTACCCAGACAGGAAAGAGCAAATGTCCAAAAAACTCAAACCCACTGGTGAATAGCGTCTCGGGTTGGCGTCACCGTAACGCTGTTTTGGCAGCAGTGTACTGTCATGCGCTGGCCCTCACGAGCCAGCATAAGATGCACACAGTCACCAGTGAGTTTACAGTGAGTTTTATTACGGTGAAAAGTTAACAACACAAGATGCAGGGGCAATGACACATAAGTCCATACACTTCCGGAGGTGTAAGGCTAGACAGCTCTCTTACGGGTCCTCAAGAGGAGACGGTCATACACAGGCAAAGGTTGTTTAAATAATTAGCTACACAGGCTGCTGAAGCAAAGACACACAAAGGTCTACTTTCACCGGAAGGGGTAAGGCTAACAGCTCACTTACTGGTGCCGGAGAAGTGACGGTCAACAACAAGCAGACAAGGTAGATGATAGTCCAAGTCATCTGTAGCTCAGACGTATAACGACTGACACTGCTGCGTCATACCGTCGCCAGTGCTGGGCTTAAATGGCGAAACACTAACGACGGTAATGACACTCAGCTGGCCGACCGTTGACAGGCGGAAACCCCACCGAGCACCTTCACAATAAGAGCCCGGTGAGGCCAGAATACAGCCCGCAGCTGTCAAGGCCGGCAGCGAGACATAACTTTAGCCCGAGCGCGATCAGAACCGGCGCTCGGGTCATAAGATTTACTCTGAATTTCCCTCTCGGAGCATGTTTATTTACAATTTTCTCAAAGTTTTCTTTAAAGAAAGTCCACGCTAACTCAACATCTGGCAACAGGCCTATATGTTCCCAATTAACCAAGGATAAATCATGATGATAAGCTTGTTCATTAAATTTCTTCAAATTCCGCTTGAAAATGATGCACGGTTTACATTTGGGGATTTTTGTATCTCTGCACACTGCAACAACACAATGATCACTCAAATCATTGCAGAAAACACCCACAGATGAAAATTTATGTAGAGCATTTGTTAAAATTAAGTCAATCAAAGTGGACTTTTCAGGACTTTTAATATTTGGCCTAGTTGGATAGTTAATCAACTGGCTAAAATTTACAGAGTCACAGAAAGATTTAAATTCTTCAGAAGCTACGTTTAACCAATCCCAATTGAAGTCTCCTGCCATTAAAAGCTCATTGTAATTTAATTTGGACAAAAGATGCTTTAAGGATGATAATGCCTCCTTGGTGGCAGATGGAGGTCTATAACAACCAACAACAGTTATGGGAAGGGATTTGGCTATTTCCATATTCAAGGCCAGAAACTCCATCTGCTTAGAAATGGACTTAGACAAGACAATTGAAGCATCAAATCTTGATTTAACATAGGCGGCTACACCACCACCTTTTTTAGGCCTGTCAGTACGAAAGACATTGTATCCATTTATACTAATATCATCATCTGTGACAGCTTTTGTCAGCCACGTTTCAGAGATGATCACAACATCTGGATCAGTTGATCTAATCCAAATTTTGACCATGTCCATTTTAGGAAGTAAACTGCGCACATTAAGATGAATAATTTTGAGACCAGACATTGATTTAAAATCAGCAGGAGTCTGGATACATTGCAGATCAGGTCCAGGGTTTGGTTGCACATTTCCAGATAATAATAAAAGTAGGATAATCATCAATCTTTGCTTCACATCACATTTTGAAGCAGAATTTTTGTATATTGAAGCCAGGCGATTCTTTTCATTGAGCAAAAGTGTGAGGTCATTTAAAGCAAGAACATTTTGAAGTTTAAGTAATTCCCTTGGTACCTCTGTCCAGGAATCTATGACCCAGACCAAATGAGTCTGGGATTGCTCATAAACAACATTAAAATCAGTGCCACTATAGTAAGTGTCCCAAAAACACAACACATTGGCATGGGTACTCACCCAGGGAACATTATTTGATCTCGTGTTCCAGGCTGCCAACAAGCATATTAAAGTAATAAAAAATGCCATTGTCCTCCACTTTCTGCACATCAGCAGCTTAAAAGTTCTTACAAATACTGCAAGGAGATGTTGCAGGCCCAAGCTAGATATCTCAGCTCCAGGAGTAATATAGGTCTTCCAACCCAATATCCAGGAAAATATTACAGGCCCAAGCTAGTAAGCTCAGCTCCAGGAGAGATGTAGGCCTCCCAGCCCGGTCTCCAGGGGGATGTTGCAAGCCCAAGCTAGTTAACTCAACTCCAGGAGGAATATAAGCCTTCCAGCCCAGTATCCAGGGAGATGCTGCAGACCCAAGCTGGCTAGCTCAGCTCCAGGAGGAATACAGACTTTTCAGCCCAGTATCCAGGGAGATGATGCAGACCCAAGCTAGTTAGCTCAGCTCCAGGAGAGATGTAGGTCTCCCAGCCCAGTCTCCAGAGAGGTGTTGCAGGCCCAAGCTAGTTAGCTCAGCTCCAGGAGGGATATCGGCCACGCAGTCCAGTCTCCCGGGGGATGTTGCAGGCTCAAGCTAGTAAGCTCAGCTCCGGGAGGGATATCGGCCTCCCAGCCCAATCTCCAGGGGGATGTTGTGGGCCCAAGCTAGTTAGCTCAGCTCCAGGAGAAGTATCAGCCTCCCAGCCCAGTCACCAGGGAGGTGTTGCAGGCCTAAGCTAGCCAGTTCAGCCCCCAGGAGGAGCACAGGCCTCCCAGCCACCTCTCCAGGGGAATGCCACAAGCCCAGCCAACCAACTCGTCCTGGGCACAGGCCCAGACCTGTTAGCCACACTCAAAGGTGATAGCAGTATTCTTTAAACTTGTTAAAAGTCATTAAACTCATTAAAAGTCCACAATTTACTTAAAACATATAAAAGGATTTCAATAAAAATATCAACTGCAACTTATAAAAGGAGATTTAAATGCAATAAAATCCATTAAAAACAACTTAATCCAGAGAGACACTGAGCAGACAATACACATGCTGCCATCTTGTCATCTATGCCAAGGTACTGGAGAGGAGAGTCCGGCCGTTGGTCGAACCTCGGATTCAGGAGGAGCAATGTGGTTTTCGTCCTGGCCGTGGCACATCGGACCAGCTCTTTACCTTCTCGAGAATTCTTGAGGGTTTGTGGGAGTTTGCCCAACTAGTTTACATGTGTTTTGTGGACTTGGAGAAGGCATTTGACCGCATCCCTCGTGGTTTTTTGTGGGGGGTGCTTCGGGAGAATGGGGTATCGGACTTGTTGTTACGAGCTATTCGGTCTCTGTACGACTGTTGTAAGAGTTTGGTTCGTATTGCCAACACTCGGTCGGAGTCATTCCCAGTGAGAGTTGGACTCCGCCACGGCTGCCCTTTGTCACCGATCCTGTTCATAATTTTTATGGACAGGATTTCTAGGCGCAGCCAGGGAATGGAGGGTGTCATGCTTGGTGACCACAGGATCTCATCTCTGTTGTTTGCAGATGATGTTGTCCTGTTGGCTTCATCCAGCAATGACCTACAGCTCTTGCTGGGATGGTTTGCTGCTGAGTGTGAAGCGGCTGGGATGAGAATCAGCATCTCCAAGTCCGAGTCCATGGTCCTCAGCCAGAAAAAGGTGGCTTGTCCTCTCTGGGTTGGGGACAGGCTCCTGCCCCAAGTGGAGGAGTTTAAGTATCTTGGGGTCTTGTTCACGAGTGAGGGGAAAATGGAGCGAGAGATTGACAGACGGATTGGAGCAGCATCTGCAGTGATGCGGACGTTGTACCGGTCTGTTGTGGTGAAGAGGGAGCTTAGTTCTAAGGCAAAGCTGTCGATTTATCAGTCAATCTACGTTCCTACTCTCACCTATGGTCATGAGCTTTGGGTAATGACCGAAAGAACAAGATCGCGGATACAAGCGGCTGAAATGAGCTTTCTCCGTAGGATTGCTGGACTCACCCTCAGAGATAGAGTGAGGAGCTCAGTCATCCGGGAGAGGCTCAGAGTAGAACCGCTGCTCCTCCACATTGAAAGGAGTCAGTTGAGGTGGTATGGGCATCTGATTAGGATGCCTCCTGGACGCCTCCCACTTGAGGTGTTTCAGGCACGTCCCACTGGGAGGAGACCCCGGGGCAGACCCAGGACTCGGTGGAGAGACTATGTGTCCCAGCTGGTCTGGGAACGCCTTGGTATCCTCTCTGAAGAGCTGGAGCAGGTGGCTGGGGAGAGGGAAGTCTGGGCTTCTCTGCTTGAACTGCTGCCTCCACGACCCGGACCTCCGGAAAAGCGGTAGAAGATGGATGGATGGATGGATGGATGGAAAAAAAAATCCAAACCTGCATGGCCCTGTGTGAAAAAGTGATTGCCCCCTAAACCTAATAACTGGTTGGGCCACCCTTTGTAGCAACAACTGCAATCAAGTGTTTGCGATAGCTGGCAGTGAGTCTTTTACAGTGCTGTGGAGGAATTTTGGCCCACTCATCTTTGCAGTATTGTTGTAATTCAGCCACATTGGAGGGTTTTCAATCATGGACCGCCTTTTTAAGGTCATGCCACAGCATCTCAATCGGATTCAGGTCAGGACTTTGACTAGGCCACTCCAAAGTCTTCATTTTGTTTTTCTTAACCCTCTGAGTGTGTGTTTTGCACTACTGCGACTGTCAGCTGATCAATCCAAACAAAGCCTGTATGGGTGAATAGAGTGTGAAATGTACAAACCTTTTAACACCACTTGGTGGCCGAGAGGTGTGGCTTTTCACTTACCGCGAGAACTGGAAATGGTTCAATTCAATAAGTAGGTCAAATCAGCGTTTGAAGCCCGATCCCTTTCATTCTGCTGTTTGACACGGAGGGGACAGGATGGTGAGGAAGACGCTCTCAGCTGAGAGGCTTTAGTGCTGGTATTCGCCGTTCCTGGTTCAGAGGAAGAGCTTAGCCCTAGTTCGTCATCGTCAGGAGGTTTGGACATTGACGACTGAGAGCTTCTTAGAGATGAAGAAGTTGATCAGCCATGGCTGAAAGCATTTGAACAGCCAGTTGGATATCATGGAGCGCTGGACCTGTCACCAGTTGGATATCGTGGAGGACCTGTCATCTGCGTCCGCCATTGATTTTGTGTCACTGTTTTGGACTGAGGAATTCTGGAAGCTTCTGACCGACAAAACAAACAGGTACATATTTGTTGCATAAACTGTGTTTCATTTGTTTTATTTTAGTTTAGATAGTGTGCCACAAATGTGTCATGAAATTGTTTTTTGGGGATTATTTTTAGTAATTTTGGCACTGAATGATGGCCATCTTGTGCGCGATGCTGCAGCTGCGTTTTCTGTGTCCAGCCATGCCCAAAATGGCACAGGAGCCTCGTCTGCAGATTGTTCTGCTTTGCCAAACCGTGGTCGCGAAGCGAAAAGGTCCAGAGCAGCCTATGGGCAACGTTTGGGTGGGCAAGAGCGCACAGCCGGTGGGTATTGACATGTGGCATGTGTGCACGGTGGCAGGTCAACAATGGGCAGTGGTGATTTTTTTTTTGAATGATTTTTTAGTGGTGACATAGTGTGAAACAAAAATTGTTTTTTTTTTTCTTTAATGATTTTTAGCCATTTTGGTAATGAATGGACAAAGGACTGTGTGGTGGCAGTGTGAAACAAAAAATTTTTTTTGAATTATTTTTAGTAATTTTGGCAACCATCATTTGGTTGCCAAATAATGGAACATCAGGAACATGGACAGGAACATCATTTGGTATGATGTTCCTGTCCTGAATACTGTGTTACTTTTATGCCAGATGTAATGGGACACACACCTTCCAAAAAGTGCAACTTTTGTCTCATCAGTTCACAGAGTATTTTCCCAAAAGTCTTGGGGATCATAAAGATGTTTTCTGGCAAAACTGAGATGAGCCTTTATGTTCTTTTTGCTCAGCAGTGGTTTTCATCTTGGAACTCTGCCATGCAGGCCATTTTTGCCCAGTGACTTTCTCATGGTGGAGTGATGAACGCTGACCTTAACTCAGGCAAGTGAGGCTTGCAGTTCTTTGGGTGTTGTTGTGGGGTCTTTTGTGATCTCTTGGATGAGTTGTCACTGCACTTTTAGAGTAATTTTGGTGGGCCGGCCACTCCTGAGAATGTCATAAATGCCCTTCAGGGCAAGATAAAAGGCTCCACGTGCAGGCTGTGAGTTTGCGAATGTATTGGAGAAAACAGAATTACAGAACTCATGAACCAGAAGAACACAAGTAAGCAAAATAATGAACCGCTAAGGCGAGGAAAATCGCCGGCTAACCTGAGGAACAGAGTAGGGAACATACACAAAAGAGAAACGGGTAAATTGCAAGGAACTTAGATCTTGTAGAAGAGGCTTGAAAGTAGAGTGCTGCGCCAGTCAAAAATGAATAAAACAAGTGGTAACAGGTGTGGTAAACCTGAGCAGGTAGAAGAAAACAATGACACACAGCTGGGAATAATGAGGAAGTCATCAGGGCTGCCACGTGGCAGGGCACGCCCACGCTGTGCAAACCCAAGAAAGCCAATGACAGCTGTCAACCCTGAGAGAAAAAACATGATAAAATACAAACATAATGATGTGACAGAAAAAATGGGAACAGGCAAACTCAAAAATACAATAAACACACTATAATGAATGTACACGAGAAAATAAATCAAACTAAGGATACAAGGTAACTCAAAAATGACAACACAGTTTAAATATGGAAAAAAGGGTAGACAGTCTGAGCCCGGTGGGGTCCTGCCATGCTCAGAACATGACAGAGCCCCCCCTCAAGGGGTGGAGATCAGACACCTTGGGGGAACATCAAAAGAAAAGACCCCCCACACACACACAGAAATCCCACCCCAACAAGAAAACAACCCCACCCCGGGTGTGGGGGGGACCCAGGCACGGAGGGACCGAACCAACCCAGAAGGAAGAAGAAATAACCCTTAGGACAGCTTCCCAGTAAGGTCCATGCTGAGGGAAAACAAACCCGCTCAATACCCACACCAGTCGAAATCAATAATTACCCCCCCCCCCCCAAAGAGCTAGAAAGTTCAAGGGGGCAACCAAAGTCCCACACCTGATGGACGGCGAGATGGTCTGAGTCTGGTGGCCTGCCCGAGAACATGGGCCACCCAACCCAATAGCTTAGTCCGTCAGGTGGTGGACCAGAGTGCCAGGCCTGCCAGATGGCCCAGTGGACTGAGTCAGGTGGCCTCCCAGAGAACATGGGCCACCCCACTCTGCAGCGCCACCTGTCGGGTGGTCTATCTGAGTCTTTCAACCACCCGAACAGAAGGGGTGGTCCAGGAGGCGGCCGCCCGACAGGAAGGGCAAGCAGTGGGCAGAATGGAGGAGTTGGGGGAACCACAACTCCTTGTCAGGCAGAAGACGAGGAACCACGACAACATCCAGCAGCAGAGGAGGAATCACGACAGCATTGGGCTGGCCAGCAGCACCCTCGGTGGTCTCGGATTGGGACAAAGTTGCACCCGCAGGGGCTTTGGGCTGGAGCAACGCTGCATCCATGGTGGCTCGGGGCTGGAGCGAAGCAGCACCCACGGTAGCCCCAAGCTCGAGCAATGCTGCATCCGTGGTGGTCCTGGACTGGGACATAGCTGCACCTGCGGTGGTCCCAGACTGGGCCAAAGCTGCACCCTCAGAGGCCATGGGCTGGGACGGAGCACCCGCGATGATCTCCACCAGGAGGGAAGCAGCACCTTCAGTGGGCCCAGACTGGGCCAGGTTTGCACCCTCGGAGGACCCGGGCTGGGATGGACCACCCACGACGACCTACACCAGAAGGGAAGCAGCACCCACAAAGGTCCCGGGCTGGGACGGAGCACCCGCGATGACCTCAGCAGGTGGAGCTGGACCCACGACGATCTCGGGCAGCGAGCCTGGATCCATGGAGACATCTGACACAGGTGGATTACCCTTGGTGCCCCTGGGAGAAAGCTCAGACAAAAGATGCACAGACATAGGGTCAGGGTCACTGGTGGTGGTGGAGCCCAGTGAGGTGAGCTCAGGTGCAGCTGATGGCGGCGCTTGGCTCTCTTCACCTAGAACCCGGCAAGATTTCTCCAAAAGGGGAACAGAGACAAAGGAGTGTACTTGCCTGTTTATAAGCTCCACCGCCGTCCAGGACGCCAACGATCCAGGCGATGATGTTTCAGGTGTGGTCTTTTGGGGGTCCTACTCCAACTCTGCTGCAGTGGCCCCTGCAGCAGGTATGGTGGTTAGTGCAGTCCCAGGATCTCTGGGCGAGACAGCCGACGCCTATGGTCCCTCCGACGTGGTGGCTGGAGGCCGCCTCACCACTGACACTGACTCCATGAAGGTGTAGCCAGGGGACACACTGCTGTGTACATGCTCCTAGCCCCAAGGTGCAGGGCCCGGAACCCCCTCACCGATGGCACCGGGTCCCATGTTGCCGAAACCAGGGGACGCTTCTTCGTCAGCTCAGGCTTCAGAGCACCAGGGGTGATCTTCTCCCTCACTAAGTGTGGTTGCTGGGCTGGACCGGACCTCTCTGGGACCACAGGCCTCTCCATTGTCCGGCGGCTCCCTCCCAGGACCGGCAGACACTCAGAGGAATTGGAGAGGGACATAGGAGAAGCATCTGAGGATAGAATAACAGCAGCAGATGGTGGATGCTCAGCCAAATTGAGCCACTGCTACTGAGCTTCACCACCAGAAATAAGGCAAGACAATTCATTATTAGATGTTGGTAAAGGAAGATGTACTTGCCTTAAATCCTGGGGCTTGGTGTTGGCTGCTCCGGGTCCAGATGATGCCTCCTCGGGAGCTGAGAAGGTCATCTGGTGAGATGGGCGGAACACCGGAGTCAGGGGATGCACAGAATCTGCTCTGGCTGGTGGGGCTCCCTCCTGCTGCTGCAAAAAATCAGGAAGGAGCCATGGCTTGTAATCCAAAATGAGCTCCTTCTCTGCTGCCAAGACCCGCTAGCGCTTCTCTAGTTCCTCTGTGCTGGGACCGTCAGAGGACATGACGGCAGGCAGAGGGAGAGGAGACGGGTCTGCAGCTGGATGACGGCAAGAGGCTCGGGGCTTCCGCGCCTGGGACCGCTTCCTTGTAGGCACAGGCTGGGGTTTGGAGGAGATTTCCCCCAGCTCATGGAACATGGATGATGGGTTAATTATGGAAAGGAGAAGGTCAGTAAGCTCCGGATGGCTCCACAGGCTGGAGCATACTTACAGCATTTGTACGGATCCAAACCAAGCACTCCCCTACCGCCTCGGGAGTGCGGGAAATGTGAGCCTCCAATAAGATGTTATGTATAATCTTCAGAGCCCAAGATTCCTCCTCACTAAACCCACTTTGACCATGGTCGGAAAATGCTGCCATATCAGGGGAAAAAAATACAACCCCCCCCCCCCAGACTATAAAGAAAAACATGGGAGGGAAGAAAAAAAAAAGGCAAAACTCACAGCTGCTGGTGCCCACACTGGCAGCACCCTTCTGACATAAATGCCCTTCAGGGCAGGATAAAAGGCTCCACGCGCAGGCTGTGAGTTTGAGGATTTATTGGAGAAAACAGAATTACTAAACTCGTGAACCAGAAGAACATAGGTAAGCAAAATAATGAACCGCTAAGGCGAGGGAAATTGCCAGCTAACCTGGGGAACAGAGTAGGAAACATACACAAAGGAGAAACAGATAAATTACAAGGAACTTAGGTCTTGTAGAAGAGGCTTGAAAGTAGGGTGCTGCACCTGACAAAAGGGTGCAGCCCCTTAAATCAGGTTAGACTCAAAATAAAACAAGTGGTAACAGGTGTGGTAAACCTGAGAGGGTAGGAGAAAACAATGACACACAGCTGGGAATAATGAGGAAGTCATTAGGGCTGCCAGCTGGCAGTGCACGCCCATGCTGGGCAAACTCCAGAAGGCCAATGACAGCTGTCAACCCTGAGAGAAAAAACATGATTGATAGAAAAATTCCATATTATCTCTACTATTATTGATATTAATAATGTTTTATTATATTTGAGAAGTATCATACCTTTCATATGCCATGTTCAATATTTATATGTGCATTCCATATAAGATAAGTTTATATACTCTTGGCCTGTTTCTGTGAGTAGTTTCAGAGAGTTCAGACTGAGGATCAGCACATGCATAAGGAATTATCTAAGCCATTTATTATAATCTCTTTGACATAACCTGTTTTGGGTCACAGGAATGCACAGGAACTTCTCAGCCCGTACAGATCAGTGGTAGATGGACATTCTGTCAGTTTTATGGATCTCATGTCTTCATGACCCATGTCTCCAGAGTGTCTGATGTCTGCCTGGATAAGCTCAGTTATCAGGACTGTCCCGTTCTGTCCCTTCCCTGATCCTCATCCTCCCTCTCCTTTCTCCTACCTATACTGTATATACTGTATCAGACTTAGAAGAATGGATCCTTTAGAGATTCTAGGTGTGTCTGAATGTCATGCCTTGTAACCTCTCCCCCATAGTGGCCAATGGGGTGATTTTGTAATAAATGTACATAAATTCAACTTTCCGCCTGATTATTTGACTTTGAATAATTTAAGCTCAAAATTATTCTAACATTTTGGCATCCGAACAGCGGATCCACATATCTCCATCTTTCCGGCGCCTCTGCTTGATCTCAGCAAGTGCACAGCTGATAAAAACGACCTTCCCAGGCTGAGTGAAAAAAAAAAAAAATGAGGGCTCAGTGTACTGCAGTGAAGGCATTTCAGACCTGGGTGCTGGAACTGACTGGGTGACGGATCTGAGAATCCTAAAGGCGGCTTGAATACAAGTACATTTGTTGTTGTTTATGGATAAAAGATAGTGAAATATTCCAGACCAATAGCACACTGCGTATACTGAAAGGAGTGAAACTAGCCGCCTGAGCGCTAAGTTATTTCTACCCACGGTGAGCAATCTCGTAGTTATCCCTTGGGAGGAACGAGGTCTTCCTCTGCAAACGGCGACCGTCATTGCAAGA
This sequence comes from Pholidichthys leucotaenia, assembly GCA_020510985.1. Taxonomy (NCBI): domain Eukaryota; kingdom Metazoa; phylum Chordata; class Actinopteri; order Cichliformes; family Pholidichthyidae; genus Pholidichthys; species Pholidichthys leucotaenia. The sequence continues at coordinate 419,414,716 of CM035843.1, forward strand.
CCTGGGGTGATTCTTAGAAATCCGTGGCTCTCTACGGTCTAAGTGCAGTGGAGGACCGAAGTTGCATGCAGAGAAAAAAGGGAAAGATTCGTGGTCTCGTTCCTGTCTGAAAGAGTCCCATGATCCCAGAGAAGTGAATTTTTGGGGTAAAATTTGTGCCTCTTGTGACCGCTTCTGCTTATGGTCCAGTTTTTTGGACCTTCAGCATTAGTGGGGAGGCTACGTGAACCCCGAAGGGAAAAGTTTTTTTCACGGAAGATTCGTGCCCTTATCGGGTCTGCATTATTGCCCATGGGGCTTCCCCCGCTACGGTGAGCTATTGCAAGATGCCGGGGGAGGAGGTCTTACTTTGGGCTTTAGGCACACAGCGGGGGGGTTAACGTGACCATTGAAATATTTTATTTTGTGAGTTTGTTGAAGCACTAGATTAAAAAAAAAAATAAAAAAGTTACTGCAGTCTGAATTTGTTTTTGTCTCAGTGTTACATAAAATCCGCTCCGGTGTGAAACATAGAGAGGCTGAGTTACCACGGAGGCGGAGTGAATAGGTTGTGATTTTTTTCCTATTTGTGGAGCATAAAAGGGTTAGTTTGTTAACTGTTATCCGTTTGGGAAGTGTTTAAATTTATAGGTATTTGAAAATAGTAGCCTTGAGCAGAAACAGCGGACTGGTGTTGTCCTTTCATGGCAGTGGCGGTGTGGGGGTTGCCAGGTGTGAGATTTCTCACTAAAAGGTTGCCAGATCTGGAGATTAATTGAAGTAATTCTCATGCTGTTTTATTTATTTATTTATTTACTTTGGATTTTGTATACTTTATTGATCCCCAGAGGGGAAATTGAGGGCATCCACCTGGATGGATGAAGCAGCAACGGTATGGCGCTATCCCTTAAAAGGAACTCCGATTATATTGGCATGTTAGCTCTATATGCTTTATTTTTATGTTAGTAACATATCTATAATATAATTTTTTTGAAAATAATTCTCAGTTTTATATATTTTTAAAAAACTTTATTACGATGGAAATCGCCATTTTTGTTTACATCGCAATGGATTCTGGGTAGTGATGTAGAATGGTTGCAGCCATTTTTTCTGTCTTATACAAGCCAAGAAGCGAAGCTACGAACTACTGCCATTTGTCAGTGAAAATGCCACATAGCGCGGCTTTTGGATGTAATTTCCAATCAAAGGGAAATAAAGAGAGCGGGGTGAGCCTCCATAGCTTTCCTAAAAAGGGAAAGTTGAGGAAAAAGTGGGGGCGGCAGCGGCTCAGGAGGTAGAGCAGGTCGTCTAATAACCCGATGGTTGGCGGTTCGCATCCCGCTCTCCCCAGATATCCTGCCGTTGTGTCCCTGGGCAAGACACTTCACCCGCATTGCCTCCAGTGCCCATAACACTGGGTATGAATGTGTAAAAATGTTTAAATGCTCGGTGGTGGCTGGAGAGGCTGTTGGCGCGGATTGGCAGCCACATTTCTGTCACTCTATGAGTGTCTATGATCACGCGCTATAGCGCACGCTTGATAAAGCTGACATATATATTAATCATGCTATGCTAAAGCACTATATTGCTCAAAGCGTGCGCTTGAGACATGTCTATGATCACGCGCTATAGCGCACGCTTGATAAAGCTGACATATATATTAATCACGCTATGATAAAGCACTATATCGCTCAAATCGTTCAAAGCGCACGAGCGTGTGCAAAACGCACGCTCAAGAGAATCACGGTTTGAATTTTGTCACAGTTCGAATTTTTATCAAGCGCACGCTTGATAAAGCTGATATATATACACTACCGTTCAAAAGTTTGGGGTCACTTAGAAATTTCCTTATTTTTGAAAGAAAAGCATTTTTTTCAATGAAGATAACTTTAAACTAATCAGAAATACACTCTTTACATTGCTAATGTGGTAAATGACTATTCTAGCTGCAAATGTCTGGTTTTTGGTGCAATATCTACATAGGTGTATAGAGGCCCATTTCCAGCAACAATCACTCCAGTGTTCTAATGGTACAATATGTTTGCTCATTGCGTCACAAGGCTAATGGATGATTAGAAAACCCTTGTGCAATCACGTTAGGTCTGCAATGCTGTAACTGCTGCAAATGGAGGATTCTTTGACGAAAGCAAAGTTTGAAGGAAAAAATTATTATTTCAAATACAAATCATTATTTCTAACCTTGTCAATGTCTTGACTATATTTTCTAATCATTTTAAAACTCATGGTGGTAAATAAGTGTGACTTTTCATGGAAAACACAAAATAATTGTCTGGGTGACCCCAAACTTTTGAACGGTAGTGTATATATATATTTATCACGCTATGATAAAGCTCTATATTGCTCAAACGCATGCTTGAGCGTGCGTTTGAGCGATATAACGTGCGCTTGAGTGTCTCTCCGCTCCGTGAGTGTCTCTCCGCTTTGAGTGTCTCAAGCGTGCGCTTGAGGAAGCATTATTTTAAGGTGAAACTTATATATTGTTGATTTACTTACAATAGAATGCTCAAACACAAAAAATTGTCTACAAGCATGATGGGCACTGAACTGATAAACATGGACTCTCAGCAACATAAAGCAATTTCTCTGTTGCTTTCTCATACTGCGGGTTGAATATAAGCAGCACTTCAAAGTCGTTCCAAATGACTGCCAGCCAGATCTTCGACATGTCAAGCCAAGCGCACGCTTTGAGCGATATAGTGCTTTATCATAGCGTAATTAATATATATATATATCAGCTTTATCAAGTGTGCGCTATAGCCGTGATCATAGACATGTCTCCAGCGCACGCTTTGAGCGATATAGTGCTTTATCATAGCGTGATTAATATATACTGTATATCAGCTTTATCAAGCGTGCGCTATAGCGCGTGATCATAGACATGTCTCAAGCGCACGCTTTGAGCGATATAATGCTTTATCATAGCGTGATTAACCCCTTGCACTCTGGTCAATTTCCCTAAAAACGCCAAAAAATAAAGTGCCCAAAGTAAATCAAAAGCTGTTCTTCAACCCTTTGCAGCATCTTCATGGGGTTGGTCTCATTTAACCACTTCCACTCCGTTGTTCCGCGGGCGGGCAAGTCTCTGCGTCCTAGGACGCATGAGGGCGCACAAGAGCGCACTCGTGCGCGCTCGGACGCATAACGCATGCTATACTGATGATGGTGCAGATGGAGATGGTGCTGGCCTCCAAGCGCCACTGGGGAAAAAATGCTGCAGACACAGAACAGATTAGTTCATCTGATTGGCCTCTCATTCGACTAATAAGAGCTTTGAATTGGGTTTCTGAAACCATGAAGAGCCAATGAAAGAAAACCTAGGAAGGAGGACCGGCCTCCCAACGCTTTGAATGCAGTGAGCCAATTGAAGCAGAGAAGTTCGTGAGCTGTGTTTTTTTTAAGGCTGGGTGAAGACTGGCTGCTGGAGCGGATCAAAAAAGGACACAGGAAGAGCCCCACAGACCCAGCAGCATGGAGACCATCCACAAATGCAACCTGTGTGACAGGGAGTGCCATTCGTGGATCGGCATGTTCGGCCACAGGCGGTGCTTATTTTGTATTGGTTCCAGCAGAGTAGACGTTATGATTTTTTCCATGGTCATAGACCGACGGAGGCTGATGACGAAGGCTGAGTGACACACACGCCTTCGCCAGTCTTTTTTTAATTACTACTGTTATTTGTTTTGAAAAATCGTTTGCCAAAAACCGCAATCATGGAAGCACAAAACCGCAATAATGGAATTATGTTTTGATCGAGTCACGGGACCAGAACCAGAGCGGACCAGCGTCGCGTTCGTCTGACAATGAGGAAGAGAAGTTCGCTAAGACTCTGCTGTGAAGAGGTAAGGTGTTATAAGCTAAATTATTATTTATCCCTGAAAATTGTAATCAAAAATGACTTTTGACCGATCGGTAAATTACAGCTGTGCGGTTCACGAAGTCTGAAGTTCGTGCGCCACGGTACAAGGGGTTGCTCGCAGTGTACAGGCTGTGAACGGCCCCCCACCCCCGCTATTCTTCTGCAGCGAGGGGGGAGGGAAGCCGCAATGATTGCACTGCTGTCCCACATCACCACATGAGGCTAATCCGTTGTGTAGCGATGGCCGAAGTCCATCCTCTGTAGCGAGCGAGGGGGGGGGGAACCCCCCCCACACACACACAGTAGCGAGGGGGGGGGGAAGCCGCTGTGACAGCGTTGCTGTGGAAACATGCAACGAGTGTAATCCGTCATGTAGCGAGGGCAGAACTCCGTCCTTGGTAGCGGGGGGGGACGACCCCCCCCCCACACACACACAGACACAGCCCTGAGTGTAACCTTTCCTTTGAGCCTAGAATGAAGCTTCTACATTGAATTATTCAAAAGTTACAGACGTTTTTCCAAACTGTGCCATTTGGCACAATTTGGCACAGTTCCAAAACGCCTGGGAACAGCCTGAGAACAAAGCTGTGTAAAATATTCATTTTTTGTGGTATTGTTACCAAATTTGGATCTCAGCTGGATAACACTTGGTTCTACATTTTTGTTGCATTTTCCAGCCGAATCGGACAGCTGTGTGTTATTTGCAAGCATTTGTATCCAAAAAAACACCGTGTCCAAATTTTTTTTCTTCAAGTTCAGTATGTTTAGATGACTGTAACTCAGTGGCCGGAGCACGTAGAGAGATTATGTTTTTTTTTGCCAAAAAATTCAAAGTGTTTTCTTTTAAATGAGACCAACCCCATGAAGATGCTGCAAAGGGTTGAAGAACAGCTTTCAATTTAGTTTGGGCACGTTATTTTTTGGCATTTTTAGGAAAATTGCCCAGAGTGCAAGTGGTTAAAAGAAAACACTTTGAATTTTTTGGCAAAACAGTCATAATCTCTCTAAGTGCTCCTGCCACTGAGTAACAGTCATCTAAACATAGTGAACTTGAAGAAAATAAATTTGGCCTGGGTGGTTTTTTTTGGATACAAATGCTTGCAAATAACACACAGCTTCAGATCCGGGCTGGAAAATGCAACAGAAATGTAGAACCAAGTGCTATCCAGCTGAGGTCAAAATTTTGTAACAATACCACGAAAAATGAATATATTACACAGCTTTGTTCTCAGGTAGTTCCCAGGCGTTTTTGAACTGTGCCAAATTGTGCCAAATGGCACAGTTTGGAAAAACGTCTGTAACTTTTGAATGATTCAATATAGAAGCTTCATCTTGGGCTCTAATGAAAGGTGACACTCAGGGCTGTGTGTGTGTGTAGGAGGGGGGGTTGTTTATTCATTCATTCATGAATGAATGAACAAACAAGCCCCCACACACAAAGAAGCATGTCACGTAAAAAATGTGTGGCTTTTTTTTTTTTACAAAAAAAAATAACCTACAGTGCACTAAAAATTATTCTAAAATATTTGTAATGTAGAAGATAACAACTCCCACCCCCCCACCCCCCCGCTACTGAGGACGGACATCGGCCATCGCTACATGACGGAATAGTCATGTGGCGATGTGGCGACCGCGGCGCACAGTCCCCGCAGTCCCTGCGGCCCCCCCCCCCTTCGCTACAGAAGAGTAACGGGGGGGGGGTGTTCACGGTCCGGACGCGGCGCATGAACCGTGTACCACGGCACACAGACTTCAGACTTCGTGCACCGCACAGTTGTAATTTACCGATTGGTCAAAAGTCATTTTTGATTACAATTTTCAGGGATAAAGAATAATTTAGCTTATAACACTTACCTGTTCACAACAGCAGCGTAGCTGGCGAACTTCTCTTCCTCATTGTCAGACGAACATGAAGCTGGTCCGCTTATTACGGACTTGTGGTTCTGGTTACGCGACCCGGTCAAAACACAATTCCATTATTGCGGTTTTGCGCTTCCATGATTGCGGTTTTGGCGAACGATTTTTCAAAACAAATAACAGTAGTAATAAAAAAAGACTGGCGAACATGTGTGTGTCACCCAGCCTTCGTCGTCGGCCTCCGTCGGTCTATGATGACCATGGAAGAGAATCCTAAACGTCTACTCTGCTGGGACAGCACCGCCTGTGGCTGAACAGGCCGATGCGCGAATGGCAGTCCCTGTCACACAGGTCGCACTTGTGGGTGGTCTCCGTGCTGCTGGGTCTGTGGCGGTTCTTCCTGCAGGTCCTTTTTTCATCTGTTGCAGCAGTCAGTCTCTCTTCACCCAGCCTTACACAAAACAGCTTTCAAACTTCTGTGCTTCAATTGGCTGGCTGTATTCCCAGCCGTTGGTAGGCGGGTCCTTCTTGCTTGGTTTTCAGTCATTGGTTCTTCAAGGTTTCAGAAACCCAATTCAAGGCTCTTATTAGTCGAATGAGAGGTCAATCACATCTAATCTGTTCGCGGCTGTGTCTGTAGTGGAAGAACGGAAATGCAGCTTTTTTTTTCAGTGCGCTCTAGGACGCAGCGCCCTCGTGCGCTCTAGGACGCAGAGACGTTCCCGCCCGCGGTACACCGGAGTGCAAGAGGTTAATATATATGTCAGCTTTATCAAGCGTGCGCTATAGCGCATGATCATAGACACTCATAGAGTGATGGAAATGTGGCTGCCAATCCGCGCCAACGGCCTCTCCGGCTACCACCGAGCATTTAAACATTTTTACACATTCATACCCAGTGTTATGGGCGCTGGAGGCAATGCGGGTGAAGTGTCTTGCCCAGGGACACAACGGCAGGATATCTGGGGAGAGCGGGATTCGAACCGCCAACCATCGGGTTATTAGACGACCTGCTCTACCTCCTGAGCTGCTGCCGCCCCCACTTTTTCCTCAACTTTCCCTCTTTAGGAAAGCTATGGAGGCTCACCCCACTCTCTTTATTTCCCTTTGATTGGAAATTACATCCAAAAGCCGCGCAATGTGGCATTTTCACTGACAAATGGCAGTAGTTAGGAGCTTCGCTTCTTGGCTTGTATAAGACAGAAAAAATGGCTGCAACCATTCTACGTCACTACCCAGAATGCATTGCGATGTAAACAAAAATGGCGATTTCCATCGTAATAAAGTTTTTTAAAAATATATAAAACAGAATTATTTTCAAAAAAATTATATTATAGTTATGTTACTAACATAAAAATAAAGCATATAGAGCTAACATGCCAATATAATCGGAGTTCCTTTTAACCATTCACACACACATTCACACCTAGGGCCACTTTAGAGTCTCCAATTAACCTAACCTGCATGTTTTTGGCCTGTGGGAGGAAACTGGAGAAATCCCGGAGTAAACCCACGCAGATACGGGGAGAACATGCAAACTCCACACAGATCACTGTTGGTCAGGGGCTGGGATCGAACCAGGGATCCCATGGCCAAGGGTGAGTTGCTGTACTGGTGTAGTGCTAACCACTGCGCCACCGCACCGCCCATGAACCTAAAAGTCTTTATTGTATGACCTTGTGGAGATAACGCGAAAAGAGAGCATTCTTGTGTGGGCCCTGCGTCTGTGTGTGTGTGTGTTTTCTATCTGTGTCTCTCTGTATGCATGTCCTTGAGAGAGGGAAAAAAAGAAACAGAGAGAGCTTGGGAAAAAATATAGAAAAAAATGTGTAGCTACTGATTTGTGTGTAAAAACTTGGTAAAAGGGAAGAGAAAGAAAAACAATCTATATATGGGTATTTTTTGCAAAGTTTGGGGATTTTACATTTTCTTTCAGTCTAACTTTGTGGGTTTTCACTCTAATGTTGCGTGCATGATGAACTATTTACATATTTTTAAAGCCAATATTTTCATTTTCCCTTCAGTTTTTTCTGGAAAATGAAAAACATTGAGCTATTTTTATTCAATTTTTTGACGTATCACTGACTTTTCTTTTTTTCTTTGACTGAAGCATAACAGTGCACTTTACAGGGAAAAAGGACGCAGGACTGACGTTCTCCTTCTCCCTGCCAAAACAAAACCAGCCTCCTGTAACCTCTCCCCCCATTGACATCAAAGAAGCGGCTGAACATCCAAGTTAAGTACAAATGCTTGCATCTTAATCAATGCTACAAGCATGACAATGATGAAATTAACTGAACATTACAATATCAGGCTGTCACTTAATAATGCCTAATCACTGAAGGCTTTATGTATACCTTATATTACATGATTCAAAGTATAGAGGTTCAAAAGAGATTGATAATTAATGTGTTTGTGCATATGATTTGCCAGAGACAACTGATTATCAAACAGAGGTCTTGGTAATTTTATGTCATATTGTTGCTTTGTTTAAATAATAGTAAACTCACTTTTTAATAAACGACATATGCAATCTTATTTACATTCTGACCCTAGGCCTGTCCATGTAAAAAAAGGGTGGAGAACACAAGAGCAGGATCTGAGAGTTCATGCTGTGACTTTTTCCCTCCTAAAACAACACAGCAAGATGAGAATGAAATTCCTGAAAACAGAGATTAGGCCTGCATTTCCAGTTACTAATTCTAACTGCTGCATTGGTTTAAGGCTTCTAACATATGATACTGTCCTAAACTAGTGATTACCCATGTCAATTGGTAAAACATTTACTGATTCACAGGGTATTTAGCGAATACTTGCTGTGAATAGCAAAAGAACATTCAAATTGTGGAAGCTTTAGGTGTAATTTAAAGGTTTTTCTGCTATTCTTCATTCTTAGTTTTTCAACAGGAAAGGGAAAGCATTCACAGTTTTTTTTTCTTTTTCACTAGGATTTAGATTTGCCAAATTAACAAGGAATCATAACATCACCATTACCTTTCAATTTAATAAATCCTTGGTGACATATGCAATATGTATTAAAATAATTAAAACAAAAAAACTATAATTCACTTGTGTTTCTTAACATTACATGTTATAATAAACAACTGGGATAAACATTTAAGGGACAGAAAAAATAATGATGATCACTGGAACATTAGTAAAATCAGTTTATGAGGTGATACAATTTGCACTCCTGTTGATGTAAATACTGAAGGTGCAGACGGGGAAGCCGTCAGGCTTTCCCCAAATTTTTATTTGCAGGATGGCACCGACATTTGATCTTTGTGGGAGATGGGAGGAGGCCAGACGGGCTCACTGGCTGGAGGGACCACAGGGGGAAGAACCTCTCAGTTGACAAGCATTTTTTGAAGCTAAGTAGAACAAATGACATTGAAAATGACATAAAGCATAACAATTTAAATGACTCTGACTTTAAAAATGTAGTGTTGATATGACTTCACACTGCAGGATACATCTGATGCCACTCACCACATAATGGTGTGACAATATCACATTTTAGAGATGTGACAGTAATAAGGAATGTGTTTTCCCAATGCTCAGCCGTGGCCGAGCTGGGCCTCGGGACTACAGTCCACCCTATAATTTACCAAGGAATGTATGAAAAGAGGCATTCCTTGTACAAAATTAAGCCAAATTCTAATTAGGCAAAATGTCCACCTTTCCATTGACTGAAGGAGTGTGACATAACCTTTCAGATTCACTTACACAAATTCAACCTGTCTGTGTTCAACTGGACAAACTGATCTTAGTTATCAATGCTAAATCATATCAAATATGCACAGACAGCTATATTGCTTTTTCCTAAATGGAATTTGTAAATTAGTTCAAGAGATGTCACAAAAAAACAAAACAAAACATGATTATTGAAACCTCATTTTGAAGGAGCTGTACTACTCACAAATTTTCATCTAAATTAACTGTGGTAACATGGTTCCTTCCAGTAAAAGACACTACCCATAAAGCAAATACCCTGTAACTTTGCTGCATGCGCGTCTCCGTGCATCAAAAGGGGGGGGGGGGTACCAAAGAAATTAATTAGCAAAAAATAATTAGCAATCCTCAGAGAAATAGATAATACATAAAAATTATCAATAGATGATCAATAATGAAGAGAAAAATATAAATGAAACCGCTTGGTAATGAAATCACAACATTCAATAGGAGAAGTTAAAAGTTACATCAATAAATTTCCAGATATTTAAGGAAATATCTGTAGATTGTTGTAAAGGAAATATCATGTTTATAAGGAACAAGGTAAACTGATAAGGAAGAAAACCATGCAAATATGAGAAAAATTCCAAATGTCTAAGGAAAGTCCAATTTGTGCTGAATTTATGTTTACTGTGGGACTTAATTTAGAATCTACTACGAAGGCAATACAGATTCTTACTCAATTAAGGGAACAATGCTTTAGGGAGCTCAAAGCAAAATCATTTGATCTTCCCTGCATAAATTAGTTTTTTTTTTTTTCAAAACCTTTGCATGGATCTCATTAAACTAAAGAAGAGTGAAGGTAAAAAAAAATGTTTAGAAATTATTTACACACTTATTGAATATACAAAGGCTTTACCCTATACTAATTTAAATATTGCTATTTATTTATATTGTTTATATTGCTTTAACTAAAACAATATCATGATTTAAAATAGCTGAAATAATTTACTTAGATAATGGAAATGGAATACACTTTGTAAATCAAATCATGTCACATTTAAGTGCAGTTCCTAAATTATTAGTACCAAACACTTACCTAGGAGACCACTTAGCTTACCATCAACAATTTACAAGAGTAGTATAATACTGAAATAAGAAAATAGGGAGACTGTGAATGACAAACCCTGTTATTGAAGCCATTTAACTTAGGTGATGAGGAAGGGTTTTTGGGTGATTATATGGAAAGAATGACAACTGACAGCAATGTCATCCATACTGCATTTCCCAGGAAGGACCATGTGACGAAGGAACCATGGGAGGGGCACCCATCCCTTGAGCAAACCAGGGGATCTGGTCATCAAAGGAAATTGGACCAAAACTCCCTGGCAAGGACAGCACAAAGGTTATCCTGCTGACCTAAACAGCCGTGGAAAGTGAAGGACATTGCACTTGGGTACATCTAACGTTTTACCCCCTGAAACCCTCAGCAAGAGACAATTTAATATACTGTATATACAGTGGGGAAAAAAAGTATTTAGTCAGCCACCAATTGTGCAAGTTCTCCCACTTAAAAGATGAGAGAGGTCTCCAATTTTCATCATAGGTATACCTCAACTATGAGAGACAAAATGAGAAAAAAAAAAATCCAGAAAATCACATTGAAGGATTTTTAATGAATTAATTGGTAAATTCCTCGGTAAAATAAGTATTTGGTCACCTACAAACAAGCAAGATTTCTGGCTCTCACGGACCTGTAACTTCTTCTTTAAGAGGCTCCTCTGTCCTCCACTCGTTACCTGTATTAATGGCACCTGTTTGAACTCGTTATCAGTATAAAAGACACCTGTCCACAACCTCAAACAGTCACACTCCAAACTCCACTATGGCCAAGACCATAGAGCTGTCAAAGGACACCAGAAACAAAATTGTAGACCTGCACCAGGCTGGGAAGACTGAATCTGCAATAGGTAAGCAGCTTGGTGTGAAGAAATCAACTGTGGGAGCAATTATTAGAAAATGGAAGACATACAAGACCACTGATAATCTGCCTCGATCTGGGGCTCCACGAAAGATCTCACCCCGTGGGGTCAAAATGATCATGAGAACGGTGAGCAAAAATCCCAGAACCACACGGGGGGACCTAGTGAATGACCTGCAGAGAGCTGGGACCAAAGTAACAAAGGCTACCATCAGTAACACACTACGCCGCCAGGGACTTAAATCCTGCAGTGCCAGACGTGTCCCCCTGCTTAAGCCAGTACATGTCCAGGCCCGTCTAAAGTTTGCTAGAGAGCATTTGGATGATCCAGAAGAGGATTGGGAGAATGTCATATGGTCAGATGAAACCAAAATAGAACTTTATTGTAAAAACTCAACTTGTCGTGTTTGGAGGAGAAAGAACACCATATCTACTGTGAATCATGGGGGTGGAAACATCATGCTTTGGGGCTGTTTTTCTGCAAAGGGACCAGGACGACTGATCTGTGTAAGGAAAGAATGAATGGGGCCATGTATCATGAGATTTTTAGTGAAAACCTCCTTCCATCAGCAAGGGCATTGAAGATGAAACGTGGTTGGGTCTTTCAGCATGACAATGATCCCAAACACACCTTGTCTTTGATTAATTGTCTATGTTTATTGCACTGTCCCTGTCAAATAAACTAATCTACTACTACTACTACTAAACATCACTGCTCTAGAGGAGATCTGCATGGAGGAATGGGCCAAAATACCAGCAACAGTGTGTGAAAACCTTGTGAAGACTTACAGAAAACGTTTGACCTCTGTCATTGCCAACAAAGGGTATAGAGCAAAGTATTGAGATGAACTTTTGTTATTGACCAAATACTTATTTTACCGAGGAATTTACCAATTAATTCATTAAAAATCCTTCAATGTGATTTTCTGGATTTTTTTTTTCTCATTTTGTCTCTCATAGTTGAGGTATACCTATGATGAAAATTGGAGACCTCTCTCATCTTTTAAGTGGGAGAACTTGCACAGTTGGTGGCTGACTAAATACTTTTTTGCCCCACTGTATATATATATATATATACAGTATATATATATATATATATATATATATATATATATATATATATATTGTATACTTATTTGGGAAAAAAAGGGTAAAACAACAAATGACTGTCTGTTTCTCTATGCAAGTGTCAGCTGATGACTTGGCGTCCAGTAACGACTTCTGATGATAGGCAGGCTGTTTGTTTATCGTGACAAGGCAAAAAAATAATCTGAAGGAAAGGTGTGGTCAGTGTTATCTCATCATCCTCTAGTAATACCTAATATTGATCATTAAGTTGTTCCATTGCTTTTACATTGCAGAGAATGTTTGCTCCTTAATAACACTAACAGTTAGGCAAAATATCTTTATTGCTAAAATAATACAGCTACTACAGGCTGTTTGGTTAAAAAAAAAAAAGGCTATATACAGAAATAACATAGCAAACGTCATTTTGAATCACACCTGACACAACACATCACTCCACTGATTAGAAACATGATGACACTACACTCTGCGAATGCAAGGTTAATTTCATCAGGGAACTCCTCTTTTTGAAATGGTGATGTCCCCTTTTCAACAGTTTAACACTCTCTGAGTATGCAACGGCTTACAGTGCATCTTTCCCCTGTACTGCTACCCTGCTTGACCAACGAAGCCAGCAAGTGTTATACCAAGGATCTACATTGTCAAAGGTCATTGAGTTATTGGGCTTTTTCGGATCTGGCTGGACACTGGGCAGATCTATGTACTCCGTTTTGACAACTGACCATATCCTCATCATGTCAGCAGGGCAGGTGGGCAAGGTGAAGAGAGATGCTTTTCTACCACATGATGCCATTCATGAAGCATGAATGCAAATTTCAGATGGAAAGTACAGGAGTGAGGTTTTGTTCATTGTTTCTTTGAGCGAGAGTGGAAACAAAATACCTTAGGGATTAAAACACTTAATTGTAGACTACAATTATTTATTATAACAGAGAATAGAATGGTCCTTGATTGACTAATTACCACCCGTAGGGGTGTAGGCCCTATTATAGGAGATTATTATATTACTTCTATCCATGAAAATGATGCAAATGGTCGTATTAATACCTCAGATACTCGTAGAAGTTAGTGTTTCTCTTAATGGGGAAGTCTCATCATAAACTTGGTAATGATTTTTATAACCTCAGATTTTTCTTGTGTGAGTCTTTAATATGATGATGAGAATGGTGAGAGGGGCAGTACTGGCCTGAAGATGTTTTTGAAGGTTGCAATATAATTTAAGGATGTTTCATATTATTTTCTATGTTCTTATTTGATACTGTCTGAGATTACTTTTAGTCACATCCACATCACACATATTCAATTTTGATATATTCTATACACGTTTTTAACTTGGAAAATAACAGTATGTAAATTCTTACACATATTAATTCATTCACTTTATTATTTTTCTTTTAATCCTGATGCTTTATTAAGCATCAAGGGGGGATATGATAAAAAATTCCATATTATCTATACTATTGATATTAATAATGTTATATTATATTTGAGAAGTATCATACCTTTCATATGCCATGTTTAATGTTTATATGTGCATTCCATATAGGATAAGTTTATATATTCTTGGCCTGTTTCTGTGAGTAGTTTCAGAGAGTTCAGACTGAGGATCAGTACATGCGTAAGGAATTATCTAAGCCATTTATTATAATCTCTTTGACATAACCTGTTTTGGGTCACAGGAATGCACAGGAACTTCTCAGCCCGTACAGATCAGTGGTAGATGGACATTCTGTCAGTTTTATGGATCTCATGTCTTCATGACCCATGTCTCCAGAGTGTCTGACGTCCGCCTGGATAAGCTCAGTTATCAGGAGTGTCCCGTTCTGTCCATTCCCTTATCTTCATCCTCCCTCTCCTTTCTCCTACCTATATATATCAGACTTAGAAGAGTGAGGTTCCAAGGTTGTCATAGCCAGGAGTGGCGCTGGGGTTAAGTTCCCAGTGCTCACAAAATGCTCCTTACGGCGTCTCGAAAAGCCTCTAAGAACTAAGTCCAACTCCTAGCCTGCCCGTGTGGTTTAGTTTCTAAGCCCGGCGGAACTGCTTTTACTAATAGGAGAAGGGGCGAGGGCAGATCTCTGGCACCTTAAAACCAGATGCTTCGGGTAGATGGTGGCTCGTCAACCTGGGAAGGTAGCCCATCTAGGGGAAGGTAAACCCTGATTTCAAACCTCCGCTGCCTTACGGCACACCCGGTCACGGGAAAGGCTTCGGGAGTCAACCCTGAGGAAAAATCTGGAGTCGGAGCCCCTAAGGCAGTTCTCTGTTGTGCTCAACATCGTTCTGGCAGCTCCTGCGACGGCGCTGGTGCCAAAGTATAGCAGCCCTGCTGTTCCTTTGGATTCATCAGCGACGTGGAGAGGGGGGACATGCTGCATGGGTAACATCTTGTCCTCCATATCTTCCTGCCCAGGCTTGAATCCTACCAACACGCAACGCTGGAAGGTAGAACACCGGTGCGCGTCGGCCTGTTCGGCCGCGGGCGGTGCTGTTCCAGCGGAGTGGACGTTTGGGATTCTCTTCCATGGTCATCATAGACCGACGGAGGCCGCCGCCACCGCCGCCGCCGCCGCCGAAGAGTGGATCCTTTAGAGATTTTAGGTGTGTCTGAATGTCATGCCTTGTAACCTCTCCCCCATAGTGGCCAGTGGGGTGATTTTGTAATAAATGTACAGTACATAAATTCAGCTTTCCGCCTGATTATTTGACTTTGAATAATTTAAGCTCAAAATTATTCTAACAATGATAAAATAGAAACATAATGATGTGACGTGGCAGGGCACGCCCACGCTGTGCAAACCCAAGAAAGCCAATGACAGCTGTCAACCCTGAGAGAAAAAAACATGATAAAATACAAACATAATGATGTGACAGAAAAAATGGGAACAGGCAAAGTCAAAAATACAATAAACTATAATGAACATACACGGGAAAATAAATCAAACTAAGGGTACAAGGTAACTCAAAAATGACAACACAGTGTAAATATGGAAAAATGGTAGACAATCTGAGCCCGGTGGGGTCCCGCCACACTCAGAACGTGACAGAGAAGGCTCACCACTGTTCCATGTTTTTGCGTGGATAATGACTCTCACTGTGGTTTGCTGGAGTCCCAAAGCTTTAGAAATGGCTTTATAACCTTTTCCAGACTGATAGATCTCAATTACTTTGCTTCTCATTTGTTCCTAAATTTTTTTGGATCACAGCATGATGTCTAGCTTTTGATGATATTTTGTTCTACTGTAGAGGATGCCTTTCACAGACGAGACTGAGTTTATTTCTCAGGATAGGTTTATTGAAGGGTTACATCCTCTATCAATCACAGAATCTCGAAAAGAGAGAGAACAACCGTCTTTCACAGCTCTTATACTCTCCCCAAGTCACCCCCCCAACCCCACAGTCCTTCAGCAAACATACAGCCCCCAAGACTCCTTGGCGTCCCCATTGTCTCTTATCCTTCTAACCTCCGGGGCTCCTGCTGGGACATTCTCTCCAACTTCACGCCTCCTGCAAGACCAACTTCACACCTCCCGTAGATCACTGCAGGGTCAGGTCCTCTTTGTCCATTAAGACGTGAAGCCTCCAAAATATGCACCGTCATGCTTACTAGGCATATGTGGGAAATATGGATACAATATATGCGCCCTAAATATGCGCCATATAACCCCCCCCCCCCCCAAACGTCTAAATAAGGACAAAGTACACCCCAAGATGCATAGCAAACAGAATCATCTCATATGACACAGAACAGAAAATGGCACAACATATCACACTTCCGACTGCTTGGGCTTCAACCTCCTGCCATATCTGCTGTAAGCAGGTTTCGATCTGACTGTAGCCGGTTCTTGCATCTGTGGATTAGAGTCGTTAGCACATCCTTGTGAAGGCTTAGAACAGTGTCTCCCCGGCGGCCTGCCGCGACGGGGGGCCCTGGCCAACTGCACTTGTTCATCAGCCAAAACAAAAGCGGGTTTGAGTCTGTTAATGCAGACTAATTCCCTCCTGTCACCCAAATCGAGCAAAAAATGTTTTTCCCCAGTTTCCAACACTCTGAACGGTCCATCATAAGGCGGTCTTAAACCTGGTCTCTGAGCGTCGTGTCTGACAAAGACAAATTCTGCGTTCTTTAAGGTCTTTGGCACAAAAACGTGTGGGAAACTGTGATGAACTGGGCCGGGGAGGGTGTTTGATCCCGTGTTGCTCTGCAGCAGCTGAGCAGGTGGGCGATTTGGTGCGGGGTTCTCTGGAAGGAATTCGCCCGGTAACCAGAGGGGTTGGGCAAAAACTAGCTCAGCCGGAGAGGCTTGCAAATCTTCCTTAGGTGCTGAACGCAACCCTAATAAAACCCATGGAAGTTTATCAACCCAATTTGTGTCTGTGAGAGCCACTCTGAGGGCTGCTTTCAATGACCGGTGAAAGCGTTCGCACAAACCGTTGGCCTGGGGGTTATAAGCGGTAATGCGGTGAATTTTCACCCCCAGACTGAGTGCCATGGATGACCAGAGCTCGGAAACGAATTGGGGACCCCTGTCAGACGTTATGTCTGACGGGACTCCAAAACGCGCGACCCAAGCCGTTAAAAACGCGCGCGCAACGTCTGCTGCTGTAGTTGACGCCAGGGGGACCGCTTCTGGCCAGCGCGTGGTGTGGTCCACCATGGTTAGAAGGTGTGTGAACCCCTGCGACAGCGGGAGGGGTCCCACCAAGTCGATATGCATGTGATCGAAGCGTTTGGCTGGGATGTGAAAAGGTTCTAAGGGGGCCCGCGTGTGCTTGTGTATCTTTGCTCTTTGACACGCTGCGCAGGCTGCGGCCCATTCTTTGACCTGTTTACGCAGCCCCGGCCAAACGAATTTTTCTCCCACCATTTTGATCGATGCGCGAACCCCCGGATGTGCCAGCGAATGGATTAAATCAAAAATGCGGCGGCGCCACGCGGCTGGGACTACGGGGCGGGGGTGCCCCGTGGAGACATCGCAGATTAGAGGGGGCACACCTATCTGCTGCACCCTGTGCTCCAGCCTTAGCCCTGTTGGCCCAGACTGGAGCGCGCGCACATCCGCATCGCTAACCTGCTCGGCGGCCATGGCTGCATAATCTAAGCCCATGCAGACCGGGGCTGCGAGCGCTTCCGCGCCGCAAGCCTGGCCCGCGGCCACGGCCACCGTGTCTGCCCCCTGGGGGCCTGGCGTTGCAACTGAGCGCGAGAGACAATCTGCCACTACATTGTGTTTACCCACCACGTGTTGAATGTTGGTGGTAAACTCCGAAATCGCGGCCAGCTGTCTCTGCTGTCGGCCCGACCAAGGCTCTGAAATCTTGGCCATTGCAAATGTTAATGGTTTGTGGTCTACAAACGCGGTGAAACGGCGCCCTTCCAGCCAGAACTGGAAGTGACGGATGGCCAAATGCAGGGCTAAAAGTTCCCTATCGAACGCGCTGTATTTCCGCTCGTTATCACGCAATGTTTTGCTGAAAAACGCAAGCGGTTGCCAGCTCCCTGCTACCAGTTGCTCGACAACTGCCCCAACTGCTACGTCAGAAGGGTCCGTGATTAGCGCCATGCGAGCTGTTGGCACCGGGTGTGCCAATAACACAGCGCTCGCCAGGGCCGACTTGACCTGAGAGAAAGCGCGCTCCCGTTCCGGGGACCACTCGACCTTATTTGCAGGTTTTTGCTTCTTTAGTGCCACGTACAGTGGGTGCATGAGCTGTGCCGCGCTGGGGAGGAAACGGTTATAAAAATTGACCATCCCCCAAAATTCTTGCAATGCTTTAACTGTCTGCGGTTGGAGAAACTTCGTTATCGCGCGTACTTTATCAGGCAGCGGGACCGCTCCTTCTGGAGAAACGTGGTGGCCCAAAAAATCGATTTGCGCTACCCCGAACTGGCATTTCGCTGGGTTAATTATTAACCCATGCTCTGTCAGCCTCTGAAAAACCGCTGTGAGGTGGCGTTCGTGTTCGTCTTCGGATGTACTGGCTACTAAAATATCATCCAAATAGACGAACATGAAAGGGAGGCTGCGCAACACCGCATCCATCAAACGTTGGAACGTCTGTGCGGCGCCCTTGAGGCCAAAAGGCATGCGCAAAAATTCAAAAAGCCCAAAGGGGGTTATTACTGCCGTTTTGGGTATGTCTTGAGCGCAGACTGGGACTTGGTGATAACCGCGCACCAAATCTATTTTGGAAAAGATGCGCGCCCCCGCCAAATGTGTCGAAAAATCCTGGATGTGCGGAATCGGGTAGCGGTCGTGTGCTGAAGCATTATTTAACCTGCGGAAATCACCGCAAGGCCGCCACGAGCCGTCGGCCTTAGGAATCATGTGCAGCGGTGAAGACCAAGGGCTGTTAGAGCGCCTAATGATGCCCAGTTTTTCCAAGTTGGCGAATTCCTCACGCACGATGGCCAGTTTAGCTGGGTCCAAGCGCCGAGCTTTTGCAAAAACAGGGCGGCCAGAGGTAGTTATGAAGTGCTCGACCCCGTGTTTGGCTACTGACGCTGAAAATGTTGGGACCGTGAGTGCTGGGAACTGATTGAGTAGTGCATGAAACTTACCACCCGCAGCTGTGACATTGGGATGTGCAGAAGGCGGGGCCACCCGAGCTGTACAGGAGATAGAGTGGAAAGACAGTGCATTTACCATACGTCTATTGGTAAGATCAACTAATAAACCATTTGAGCACAAAAAATCAGCACCTAGCATGTTATTGCTAACTGCAGCTACGACGAAAGTCCACTCGAAGGTGCAACCGTGGAAGGATAGGAGGAGCGTCTTTTCCCCATAGGTTTTGATCGTCGAGCCGTTTGCCGCTAGCACCAGCGGTCCGCTGGAAGGCGCCAGCAGGTCTGCGTAGGAAGGCTTGACGAAACTCAGCTGGGAGCCTGTGTCCACCAGGAAATCCTTCCCTGAATTCGCGTCCGTCACGAAAAGCAGCTTGTTCTTCGCGCCGAGAGCAGCAGCTGCTACCGACTCTCAGTCTTGGCGTTTCCCTGGCACTTGTATCGGCACGGTGGGATGCATCTGCGCGCCCTCTCGGCGAAACGTCGATGGTAAAAGCAGAGGGTGCCGCCCGCTCCGCTTCTCCTGGTCTCTGCCGCTGCTGACATCAGTGGGTCCGGTGCTGCGGCCTCTGGTCTCCCCTCGTCTCGCGGGGATGCGTTCAGTTCCGTTGCCGCCGTCGTGGCAGCGTGTCGTCTATGGGCGTCGACGAGCCGCTGTGCTTCCTGGCCCAGCCCGTGGTAGTCACGGTTGTTGAGCAGCTGTGAGCTGGCCAAGGTGACTCTCACTGCTGGCGGTAGTGTTCTGAGGAAGAGGTGGGCGAAGATAAAATTGTCGTTGTCTTCGTCTCTCAGGTTCATCATCCTCGCCATCAGATCCACCGGCCTGTCTGCTTCGCCTTCTGTTAGCGCCAGAAGCTTCTCTGCTCGCTCTCCCTGCGAGGGGGTGAAAGCACGAATGAGGGCGGCTTTCAGTGCACCATACTTGTCGTCCTGGGGCAGGTAGTTGGTCAGGCTCTCCACCCGCTGCACTGTGAGGCTGTCCAGCTTCGCGACGACATGGTAGAACCTCGTTGCGTCCGCTGAAATTCCCCGAAGGTGGAACTGCGCCTCCAGAGTTGTAAACCAGGAGCGCGGGTTATGTTGCCAGAAATTGGGCAGCTGTAGTGTGGTAGCTGCGTTAACCCGGTTCGCTCCTGAAGAGTCTAAAAATGGAATGTTTTGCAGGAGAACACAAACTAAAGTACATACATGTAAAAAGATTTATATCTAAAAACAAAATCTCACAAAAAATCTGCCTCTATACTATATTTTCAGTATAAAAAACATTTCAAACTGTAAGCCTAAAAAAGGGGCAGAAAATATAATTCCACACTACAGAATGACAGTTTTTTTTTTTAATGTCAACAATATTTTTCTCTTTTTAACTTTGTCTGGGTCTGGCTGGGTAACACTGTCACAAGGAGAGAGGAGTGGATGTGTGAGAAACTTTTCATGTTTAGTAATACACAGAGCAAATTATTGTTTTTACATGATATCAGAGAGTCACGGAAATTACCTCTATAAACAACGTCATGCCGGTGTCCAGCCAAAAGTCCAAGGGGAGCTGTGGAAGAGGCATGGGGACCTTCCATCAACAGACCCCTGCCTGGACACGGACCATCGGACGCAGCCATAGTGGCGACAGCGCTTCATTCTACATGTACACACCAGGAAGGAAGTGTGGCTGTCCGCCTTATGTGACACCCGCAGCAAACAATGATTTGCCTCCCTCTCCATCCACACTCTGCGGGGAATGATCACGGTTTCACACCATGAAATGTCTGGGTAGCCACCAATACAGCGTTTCAGTTCCGCTTTTTTCATTTTGTGAAAACAAAACAGTATATTTTTTTCCCAGATTATATTAAAAGGCTTCAGGGTCTGGACGGAGGACTCTCAGGGTCCAGATCCGGGTCCGATTCCACCAGTTGGTGACCCCTGCTTCACAGAATGATGTCGGTTGCAGTGCCGCCTGAGGGATTGAAGGTCACGGGTATTCATTGTTGGTTTTTGGCCTTGCCACTGATATGTCTCCAGATTCTCTGAATCTTTTGATGATATTGTGGACTGTGGATGATAAAATCCTTAAATTCCTTGCAACTGTATGTTGAGAAACATTCTTAAACTGCTGGACTATTTGCCCACACAGTTGTTCATAAAGTGTTATGACTCACTCTGGGCCGTCACCTGTTTCAGCTGCGCGCACACCTGTGGGTAATCAGCCCCGGGCTATATAGCCCGCTCTGCCTGGAGCTTCGGCACGGAGCCGTCTGCTTTGCTACGTTCTTCGTTCCGCGCACGCCTGATTCCTCTTAGCCCTGTGCATCATCGTTTGGACTCTCCGTTGGCAAGTAAGCTCAACATTCCAACTTACCTTTTCTCCCAGGCTCTCCCCTGTGCACTGGTGGATCCTTTTGGCGGCGGTTCTGTCCCTCGCGGCGGCGGAATCGCTCCCCTCACCACGCTGCGCATCACAGCACTTCACCGGGTGCGGTCTGCAGACGCTGTCTCCCTGGCAGGAGGCCCAAAGCCCAAGCTGACGCCATCACCAGAACATCTGCAAGGTTGCCAGGCTGTACGGCGCTTTGTCTCGCCCCTGGCTGCAGCTTGTTCACCCACAATACACTCACATACCACATACACGCACCCACACACCTGCTGGTTATTCAATAAAGATAGTTGTATTGCACTTGAGCCTGTGTGTGTGTGTGTTCCCTGGGTCCAACATTATGTCAGTACGGCTCCGTCAGAGTGATCCAGTGAACAGCGGGCTCGCACACCAGTTAAACATCTTAGCGGCTCAAGTTGATCAAATTACTCACCAGCAGCAAGTCACACTGAACCAATTAGTTCAGATAAACGGCCGGTTGGATCACCTGGAAGGACAGCGGGCGTTCCCTCCGGCTCAGAGCAGCAGGCCAGCTCCCGCTAGCTCTCCACCTAGCCAGGCTAGCTCGGACTCGCTCACGCGTCTCACGCTGTTCCCCACGCCCACGTGCTTCAGTGGGAAGCTTGGGGAGGCACGGGGTTTCATTCTCCAGTGTGAGACAGTGTTTCAGCGGGTTCCCAGGGACTTCCCCTCCGATCACAGCCGAATTGGTTACGTGGTTAATCTATTGGAAGGGCGAACGTTAGCATGGGCTTATGCCATCATGGCGAAGCCCAGCTACGCCAACCTAACCTACGCCCAGTTTGTTCACAATTTCCACGAGATTTTTGACCATTCGGATCGTGATAGTGTGCTAACCGCCCTGCTGCTAAATCTTCGCCAGGGTGGCCGGTCAGTGACCAACTACGCTGTCGACTTCCAGGTGGTAGCAGCAGAAGTTGGGTGGGAGGATGCCTCGCTTTGCAGCATCTTCACCTGTAGCCTGAGCCCTAGCTTGTGGGACGAGCTGGCCTGCTTAGATAAACCAGAACGACTCACTGAACTAATTTCATTAACTATTAGTCTTGGTAATAGACTGAGAGAGCAGGCTGCCGAGCGGAGGTCCTCCAACCGCTCGAGCAGACAGTCACAATGCTCCTCTCAGCCTTCAATACTGGTGTTGCCCGCACTAGAGGGCCCAGATGAATCTGAGGCTATGGTAATGGGACGGACTAAAATCTCGCAGGCAGAGAGACAGCGCCGCAGGGACCTAGGTCTCTGCATGTACTGTGGGGATGACCAGCACAAAATCGAGTCCTGCCCGGTTCGGCCAAAAAGGGGGGTCTGCGAGTCGCCATAGGGGGTCTCGCGGACTCATCTCGGCCAAATCCCCTATCCAAATGTCTCCTGCCGATTAGGTTTTGTCACAACCACACATAGTTCCTCGCACACGCACTGGTGGACTCGGGGCCGAGCAGAGCTTTATCTCTGAGAAACTGGCAACCCGATTGGGGCTCCCCTGCCAAGCTCTGCCAACTCCCCTTAACCTCGTCACCCTGTCAAAGGCTCCTTTAGAAAAGGTGACGCACCGGACTGCCCCGGTCTCTGCCATCATTTCTGGGAACCATCGTGAGGACCTCTGGCTGTTCGTGCTCTCCACCTCGGCTGCCCCTGTCATCCTGGGTTACCCCTGGCTGCGTTTGCACAACCCTACCTTCGACTGGTGAACCGGGAGTGTTCTCGCCTGGAGTCCGTTCTGCCTGAGTGCGTGCCTCCAGTCAGCAGCTGGTGCTTCATCGGTCCCCCTCTCCTCCCCCGCCCCCCCGCCCCCCGACTTGTCCAGGGTGCCTTCAGAATTTCACAACCTTGGAGCAGTGTTCAGCAAGTCCCAGGCGCTGTCCCTTCCCCCCCACTGCCCATATGACTGTGCCATTAACCTCCGCCCGGGTGCCCCCCTGCCATCGAGCTGCCTTTACAGCCTATCAGCTCTGGAGCGGGAGGCTATGGAAGCGTATATTATCGCTCAGGAATCGCTCAGCTCGGGAATCATCCGGCTGTTGTTATCACCAGTGGGGGCGGGCTTCTTCGTCGGGAAGAAGGACGGTTACCTTCGCCCTTGCATCGACTTCCGGGACCTGAACGATATTACTATCAAGGACAAGTATACTCTACCTGTGATGGACTCTGCCTTCAACTCCCTCCAGGGGGCCTCCTGGTTCACGAAACTGGATCTCTGCAGCACTTACCACCTCGTGCGGATCCGGGAGGGCGATGAGTGGAAGACAGGATTCCGGACCCCAGCGGCCACTTTGAGTACCTCGTCATGCCGTTTGGGCTCACCAATGCTCCGGCTGTCTTCCAGCGCCTCATCAACGATGTCCTCCGGGATTTCCTTGGGTCCTTCATTTTCATCTACCTGGACAACACCCTGATCTTCTCTCAGTCCCGGGAGAAGTAACAGGTCCATGTGAGGTGGGTCCTTCAACGATTGCTGGAAAATAAACTGTTCGTGAAGGCCGAAAAGTGTGAGTTCTACACCGAGAAGACCTCCTTCCTGGGTTTCATCATCTCACACAACCAGGTCATCCCGGACCCAGACAAGGTGAGGGCGGTGGTGGATTACCCCCCCCCCCATTGTCAAGGAAACAGCTGCAACAATTTCTGGGGTTTGTCAATTTCTACCGGCGGTTCGTGCCCAAATATAGCTCGATCGCTCTCCCCCTGACCCGCCTCACATCTCCCAAGGTGGCGTTCTGGTGGACGGAGGAGGCTGCGTAGGACTTTGCAGCCCTGAAGACAGAATTCTCTTCCTCCCAGGTCCTGATGCAGGTGGATCCCGCTCTGCAGTGCCTGGTCGAGGTGGACGCCTCTGAGTCGGAGGTGGGGGCAGTACTATCACAGAGCTCCCCGGTGGATGGGGTGATCCATCCCTGCGCCTTCTTCTCTCGGCGGCTGTCACCCGCTGAGAGGAATTATGACGTCGATGACAGAGAACTTCTGGCGGTCAAGCTCGCGCTGGAGGAGTGGTGGCACTGGCTGGAGGGGGCAACGCTACCCTTTGTGGTATGGACGGATCACAGAATCACAAGAGGATGGCTAAGTGCCTGAATGCTCACCAGGTGCGTTGGTCCCTGTTCTTCAGGCACTTCCGGTTCACCATCACCTACCGCCCGGGGTCAAAGAACGTGAAACCTGATGCCCTGTCCAGGCAGTTCTCTTCAGAGGTCTCGGAGAAGCAGGAGCACACCATCCTCCCGGCCTCGTGTGTCGTGGGTGCCCTCTCCTGGGCTATCAGGGACAAGGTCCTGAAGGCTCAAGAAACTGAACCGGATCCGGGCGGAGGCCCTACTGGAAGACTGTTTGTGCCATCATCCGTCCGAGGTGACGTGATCCACTGGGCCCACTCATCTAAGCTCACCTGCCACCCTGGGATTTCCCATCTGGTGGAACTGCTCCAGAGATCGTTCTGGTGGCCAGGTCTGCGGAATGACATCATCGGCTACGTTCGTGCCTGTCCCCAGTGCGCCACCGGGAAGACATCTTCATCCCTGCCAGCGGATCTTCTCCACCCCTTGCCGGTCCCTGGGAGGCCGTGATCCCACGTGGCCCTGGACTTCGTAACCGGTCTTCCGGTATCCAACGGCTATGACACCGTGCTGACCATTGTGGACCGCTTCTCTAAGGCCGCCCACTTCATCCCCTTACGTGGGCTGCCAACGGCACGAGAGACGGTGGACCTTTTGGTGCAGCACGTCGTGCGTCTGTATGGGATCCCGATGGACATTGTCTCCGACCATGGTCCACAGTTTGTGTCCAGTGTGTGGAAGAGCTTTTGCAACGCTTTGGGGGCTACGGTAAGCCTGTTCTCTGGTCATCACCCCCAGAGCAACGGGCAGTGTGAGCGGGCAAATCGGGAGCTGGAAGCCGCTCTGCGCTGTGTCATCGCCTCCAGCCTGTCATCTTGGAGTGGCCATCTGCCGTGGATCGAGTATGCTCATAACCTGACTCTCTCTTCTGCAATTGGTATGTCTCCTTTCAGGGTGTCGCTGCGCTACAATCCCCCGCTGTTCCCCAAAGCGGAGGGGGAGGTGGCCGTACCTTCTGTTCACACGCACCTGAGGCGCTGTTGTCAGCTTTGGGCTGCTACACGCCAGGCCCTTTTACACACAGCGGAGCACAACACCAGGACGGTGAACTGGCGCAGGAGGCCTGCTCCCCAGTATCAGGTGGGTCAGCAGGTATGGCTATCCACGCAGCATATTAACCTGAAGGCTGAGAAGAAGAAGCTGGCCAAGCACTTTATTGGGCCCTTCCCGATTGTTAAAGTGGTGAATCCTGTGGCTGTGCGTCTGCCCCCCCCCCTTCGTGTTTGTCCCACGTTTCACGTCTTCTAGGTCAAACTCGTGGTCTCCAACCCGCGCTGCCCCCCTCCTAGGGCTCCACCCCCACCAGTGTTGATCGACGGTGACCGGGCATGGAGGGTCAACTCCATCTTGGACGTCCGCCGCCGGGGTCGCGGCTTACAGTACCTGGTGGACTGGGAGGGGTATGGCCTCGAGTGGAGGTCCTGGGTGCGCCAGTCGTTTGTGTTGGACAAACGCCTCATTGAGGACTTCCACCAGGCGCACCCAGGTAAGCCAGCACCAGGAGGCGCTGCTCGGGGGGGGGGGGGGGTACTGTTATGACTCACTCTGGGCCGTCACCTGTTTCAGCTGCGCGCACACCTGTGGGTAATCAGCCCCGGGCTATATAGCCCGCTCTGCCTGGAGCTTCGGCACGGAGCCGTCTGCTTTGCTACGTTCTTCATCCCACACACGCCTGATTCCTCTCAGCCCTGCGCATCATTGTTTGGACTCTCCGTTGGCAAGTAAGCTCAACATTCCAACTTACCTTTTCTCCCAGGCTCTCCCCTGTGCACAGGTGGATCCCTTTGGCGGCGGTTCTCTCCCTCGCAGCGGCGGAATCACTCCCCTCACCACACCGCACATCACAGCGCTTCACCGGGTGCGCTCTGCAGACGCTGTCTCCCTGGCAGGAGGCCCAAAGCCCAAGTCGACGCCATCACCAGAACATCTGCAAGGTTGCCAGGCTGTACAGCTCTCTGTCTCGCCCCCGGCTGCAGCTTGTTCACCCACAATACACTCACATACCGCATACACATACCCACACACCTGCTGGTTATTCAATAAAGATAATTGCATTGCACTTGAGCCTGTGTGTGTGTGTGTGTTCCCTGGGTCCGACATTATGTCACAAAGTGGTGAACCTCACCCTTTCCTTGATTGTGAATGACTGAGCTTTTCAGGGATGCTCCTTTTATACAAAATTGTGACACTCACCTGTTTCCAGTTAACCTGTTCACCAGTGGAATGTTCCAGAAAGGTATTTTTTTTTTTTTTTTTTTTTTTTAGCATACCTCAACTTTCCCAGGCTTTTCTTGCTCCTGTCCCAGCTTTTTTGGAATGTGTTATGGGCATCAAATTCAAAATGAGAAAATATTTGCAACAAAAAACAAATTTTATCAGTTTTAAATCACTGAATTTTGTTTTGATTTATGCTTTACATAACGTCCCAACTTCATTGGAATTGGGGTTTGAATAAGAAAAAGAAAAAGGAGGAAAAGGAGAAGGAAGGAGGAAAAAAGCCCGACTAAAAAAGCAACATGAAAGGTTCAAATAGCCAAGGTAGGGCTTATCCCCTTTAGCCCACTGATAACACGCAGTCAGTAACATAAACTGTTGCTGTGGTGATACAGCTCTTTAAGTTTTGATGTTGGAAAAACAAAAGCAGTCAGTGGGTATGCCAAGGACAGAAAAGGATCACGAGACTTCTGAGTTCAAAAGAATGTTATTGTAGAGCAGATAATAATTAGATGTATGGCAGCAGTTTTAAATAATGTAATGTCTTTTAAAAGTAATGCATTATTCTTGAACTGATCTCCAGTTACTGATGTTTAAAATTAATTATATGCTGTAATGTTTCCAAGTGTTATAAAAGTGTCGTCTCTGACTGATGTGGTATTTACAATCCAAATTACAGAATAAAAAAAGGGGCATGTATTCACTGGAAGTCATAAACGGAAAGGTGTGTATGGTATACTTTTATTGCTTCAACAAACTTTTCTGAACAAAGTTCCCAGTAACAATCATGCACACGTGTACAACTCTGGCTGTTAAAGGAAATCACTAAAACGTATGGCCAGATTATTATGTATAGTAAGAATAAGGCCAACACTTTAACAATTCAAACTGCATAACCAGTAGGCAATGTAGGGGGAAGGGGGTCATCCTCTTTGTTAGCAAAATGATCCACAAAAATCCTGCCTTCCCACCTCCCAGTGTGCAGGGATCATTTTGTAAAGACTTACATTTATTGGCAGCAGTCAAGCAGCTTTTACACAAAATTGCATTTTCCTGACTCGTGTGGAGTTTGTATAACTTTGCTCAGACTAACTTTGAGTTAATAGGAGGCACATGTGGATGTGTTTTAAGCTTTGTTGTGTGACATCTTGGGAAAATCAAAAGAAATCAGCCGAGATATCAGGAAGAGAATTGTGGACCGCCACAAGTCTGGTTCATTCTACAATTTTCAGATGCCTGAAGGAGCCACGTTCATCAGTTCAATTATACACAAGTATAAACACCATGGTAATGGTGAAAGAGACGGGTTATGTGTCCCAGAAATGAACATGTTTTGGTGTGAAATGTATGTATCAACCCCAGAACAAAAGTAAAAGACCTTTTGAAAAGACCTTTTTCTGGGCCCCTCCCCAATCTGACCAGTGATGACATGTTTAGCTGCTTGTCATCTGTCAACCGCTGTCTGTCTGTGTGGTGTCCTGCAAACGATGTGGGCTACATAGACAATTGGAACTCATTTTGGGGAAAACCTGGTCTTATTAGACGAGACGGCATCCATCCCACTTTGGATGGTGCGTCTCATTTATCTAACAATCTGGCATCATTTTTATCCAAATTTCCAAAACTTTGACAACTCAGATTTAGGACCAGGAAGCAGAGTCACAGTCTTACATGCGTCTCTGCAGCTCCTCTTCATCCGCCACCCCTCAACTTAGCCCCTGTCTCCCCCATCAGAGAATCATTGTCTGCTCCCTCCAAAGTAAATAAAAATATAATGTATAAGAATCCCAAAGTGATTAAACAAAAAGTTGGTAAAACTCAAATTAAACATGAAGCCTCCAAATTTAATGACTTGGCCTCTGTTCCTCCTCATAATTTAAAAAATTAAATGTGGTTTGTTAAATATTGGGTCTCTAACGTCCAAGTCTCTGCTAGTCCATGATCTGTTAATTGATCAGATTGATTTAATATCCCATACAGAGACTTGGTTAGGGCAAGATGATTATGTTGGTTTAAATGAAACAACTCCCTCTGGTTATTTAAACTGTCAAAATCCCAGAAGTTCTGGTTGTGGAGGAGGAGTAGCAACAATTTACCATTCCAAATTACTAGTTAATGTAAAGCAAAAAACGTTATGACTCCTTTGAGGGCCTGGTCTTCAGTATTGGGCAAGTTAGCAATTTTAGGTTAAAACCAATTTTATTTGCCATAGTTTATCATCCTCCCTCAGCCTACTCAGAGTTTTTAATCAAATTTGCCGAATTCTTAGCGGATTTAGTGCTAAAATCAGATACTTGTAGATGTAGATAGCGATTGCCTTAATATGGCATTTAATTCAATATTAGACTTGATTTTTTTCTCAGAAAGTAGGAAATTCTACCCATTATCTCTACCACACATTGGACCTTGTTCTGACATATGGCATAGAAATAGAAAATCTGGTACAGTCTCCTCATAACCCTGTACTTGTCATGCGGTGATCCTCGCGGATCACCATAAGACGCCAAGAGTCACTGGAGAGTTTTGCAATGATGTTTATTTACAAGAACAGGACAAGACGTGACACAAGACTATGAGCTGCTAAGGGCAAAACACACACTACGAGGTACAGGGGCTCGTAGGGCTAACCCCAGCCACTACGAGCTAAACTATGACATAACAAGAATAATGAACCTGACATGAAGGTCTGACGAGGTTAGTGCGCCGACCAAGCTTGACCATGACTCGACAAAGGTTTGACGATTGTTTGACAATTGTTGACAGTACTCCCACAACCAGACTGCCGTCAGCGCCCCCCTAATAAGCCAGACGCTAACGAGCAGTAATGACAAACAGCTGACCGTCTTTGACAGCCGGAAGCCCCACCGAGCGCCTTCACAATAAGAGCCCACTGAAGCCAGAATATAACCCACAGCTGTCAAAGCTGGCAGCGAATATACATAGCCCGAGCGCGGACAGGACCGGCGCTCGGGTCGTAACAGTACCCTCCCTCCAAGGGCAGGCTTCCAGAACGCCCATAGACCACCTTGCCCCCCCCCCCTCCAGAGTGGGCGGATGGGGGTAGGTCCAGAGGGAGAAAAAAAACAAACACAGAATCAGTACAGGAAAAAGACAAAATCCAGACCAGACAAGGCAAAAAAAACCTAAACAGCACAATGACAAAAAATACCAAATACTCAAATCAGATTAAATACACACGGAGGAAAATAAGGCAACTGTAGGACATAAAACACAAACTGCCAAGGATCCCCAAATAACAGTTACAGAAAACAGCACAGGACAGCAAGAGAAAATTAAATCTTTGCCCACATGTTTCACAAGAAAATGGCTTCCCACCTGTGTGAATTCTCATGTGAATTTTCAAATAACCAAATACAGAAAAACAGAACAATTACTGGCTCATACCTAACTACACACAAAACACAATAGGGCAACTGCGAGACATAAGCACAAATACCCACAGATACCGAAATAACCATTACAAGCACACACAGGATGGCAAGGAAAAAAAAAAAAACAGAACAATTACTGTGACAAATCACCTCAATACCCACAGAACAAAATAGGGCAACTGCAAGACATAAACACAAATGCCCACAGATACCCAAATGACCATTACACAGAGCACGCAGGATAGCAAGAAAAAAAAAAAACAGAACAATTACTGGATCAACCCCACCAAAAAGGTGACCTCTACCTCCCCAACAGTTCATGCTGAACGGCGGAGACCCAGTGCCCCAGGAACAGTTTGGGCGGTCTCCCCACGTCCAACAGCCGGCGGGTGGTCATGGGAGGCGGAACATAACCAGGCGGCTTGTCAATGTCCCAGGCCCGCAAAGTCCCCTCCCCCGGAGGCCGAACCAGGTCGCCCAGAAGAACACGTAACATGTCGGGTGGCCGACCCAAGGTGCCGTACCAGCGAAGCAGTTTCTCAGGCAGCCGACCCACGTCCCTCAGCCACCAGTACCGGGGGAAAACAGCCCGCAGCGGCCTCCCTGGCAAAGACAAAACATGGGAGAGCCGGGGCGAGCATAGCAGGACCCCCATGGCCCCCGGTGATAAAGAGCAGGGGTGATGACTCTGACGAGGGACTGGGAAGCAAGGATGAGCCCATATTCCGTCCGACGGTGAAGGGTCTGCAGCTCCTCCACCGTCTGCGGACCACACCGGCGCTGCACCTCCGCTGGACCCTGATTGGGTCCCGGCTGCACCCACGTCGGGCCCCGATTGGGTCAGAACTGAACCTGCAGTGGACCCCGATTGGGCCTCTGGCGCACCCACGTCGGACCCCGATTGGGCCAAAGCAGCTCCCGCGATGGACCCCGATTGGGCCTCAGGCGGACCCACATCGGGCCCCGATTGGGCCAGAACCGCACCAGCGGTGGACCCCGATTGGGTCTCGGGCGCACCCCCGTCGGACCCCGATTGGGCCACAGCAGCCTCCACAACGGACCCCGACTGGGTCGGTGCAGCTCCGCTAGCGACCTCCGCCCCTGAACCCGGAACCTCCAATTCAGCGACTCCGACTGGCTCCATGCCGGCGACACTGCAAAGAAGCTCACAGGAAACAGAAAAACCGGGATCAATATCACCGGTAGCAACAGAACCCAGCGAGACGAGCTCGGGCACAGCAGGCGGCTGCCCCTCACTTGCCTCCCCGAGAGGCAGGCACAAATGCTCCAAAACAGGGAACAGAGACACAAGAGGGAGCACTTGCCTGCACTCGGGTTTTGTTGCCACCCAGGACTCCGACGATCCAGGTTCAGGGCGGCGACTTTCGTCAGCAGGCTCCAACTCAGCTGCGTCAGGCTCCGCAGCTGGCAAGATGACGTCTGCAGCCTAAGGTTCCTCCCGCGCTGATGTCCACACCAATGACCCGTGTGGCGTGGGGGCAGGGGACACTCAACCCACTGGCTCGGACCAATCCGGCGAGGAGACCCGGGGACGCTTCATCGTCGGCTCAGGCTCCGGGCTGCAGTCCGCTTTTCTCCTCCGTCCACGACGTGGCTGCAGGGCTGGATCCAGGCTTTCCAGCAGGCCCCCTCCTCATCCGACAACGTAGGCCTGGCGTCACGGACCGCTCAAGGGGGGGACACAGAGGCAGCAGGTTTAGTTATTATCACTACAGCAGGTGGAGGGAGCTCGGGGGGCTGTGAACCCCGAACTCTGCCCCCAGGAATCAGACAAGGCAATTATGGTGTAATAAATGAACTTGCACTTGCCTTTCTCCCGGAGGAGAGATGGTGCCTGCTGTAGGGGACGCTGTTCCTCCTTCTCCCCGCTGGATGGCGACAGAGAGCCCCCTGGAAGGACGAGGTGGAGCTGCTCTCAGAGGTTCACTGACGGGCCTCACCGGCAACGGGTCCAGCCGGGGATTCTGCTGAGGATTGCTTGGGCCATTGCGCCAATGTCGTCGTCGGCCCCCAGATGGCGCAAACTCCTGGACCAGTTCCGGGACGAGAACGGGACTCCAACGCGGGGAGAGAGGATGCCTCCTCCTCTGCTTCCTGCTTTCTTCCTCCTCCAGCCCACGGAGTATCTCGCGCTGCATAGTGAGTTCATCCCTCCTCGTCATCACCTCCGGGTGATCGTCGTAGAGGAGAGGAAGTTTGTCCAGGAGACCCTCAGCAACGTCCAGATACCAGCACATGTCGTCGGGGTTGTCGTCAAAAGTTGCGGCGAGGAGCGCTCCGTCTGCATACTCCAGAGCGTCCGCCAGCTCGCGGTCCAGACGCCGACTGCGGCTCCTGGATGACGGCATTTTCCCCAGCGTGGACACCCAGACAGGGAAGAACAATAGTCCAATTAAAGCAAAAACTCATGGTGAAAAAGGTGTCTCGGTGTGGCGTCTCCGTTTAGACATCTGGCGGGAGTATACTGTCATGCGGTGATCCTCGCGGATCACCATAAGTCGACAAGAGTCACCGGAGAGCTTTGCAATGATGTTTATTTACAAGAACAGGACAAGACGTGACACAAGACTATGAGCCGCTAAGGGCAAAACACACACTACGAGGTACAGGGGCTCGTAGGGTTAACCCCAGCCACTACGAGCTAAACTATGACATAACAAGAATAACGAACCTGACATCAAGGTCTGACGAGGTTAGTGCGCCGACCAAGCTTGACCATGACTCGACAAAGGTTTGACGATTGTTTGACAATTGTTGACAATACTCCCGCAACTAGACTGCCATCAGCGCCCCCCTAATAAGCCGGACACTGACGAGCAGTAATGACAAACATCTGACCGTCTTTGACAGCCAGAAGCCCCACCGAGCGCCTTCACAATAAGAGCCCGGTGAAGCCAGAATATAACCCACAGCTATCAAAGCCGGCAGCGAATATACATATGCACTACGCTCCCAAAATGCAGGTTTACTTGTAATACCTAGAATCTCTAAAAGTACAATGGGAGGCAGAGCCTTCAGTTATCAAGCTCCTCTCCTGTGGAATCAGCTGCCAATCTGGATTCGGGAGTCAGACTCGATCTCTGTTTTTAAGAATAGGGCGAAAACCTACCTTTTTGATATAGCCTACAATTAGGGAGGGATCATGTGTTTTCTGAACCCTCCCTTAGTTATGCTGCTAATAGGTTTAGTCAGCCGGGGGACCTCCAGTAATGCACTGGGCCTCACTCCTTTCCTCACTCTCTATGAAATATTTTTTTTTTGCTGGTCATTAACATTTGTTTGTTCTCTCCCATAGATTGAGTCCCCATCGTGCTGTTTGCTCTCTACATGTCTGTTCTTTTCTTCTTCTCTATCCCCTCACCCCCCAGCCAGTCGCAGCAGATGACTGCCCCTCCCTGAGCCTGGTTCTGCTGGAGGTTTCTTCCTGTTAAAAGGGAGTTTTTCCTCTCCACCGTCGCCAAGTGCTTGCTCACAGGGGATCGCCTGATTGCTGGGGTCTTTCTGCAACTCCCCCACAGTTGCAGTTTCTGCAACTGTGGGGGTCCTCCCTACAGTTGATAGTGCTATGAGATGACTGTTGTTGTGAAATGGCGCTATATAAATAAAGTTGAATTGAATTGAATTGAACATAGCCCGAGCGCGGACAGGACCGGCGCTCGGGTCGTAACAGTACTGTCAGACCATTGTCTGTTAACCTGTGATTTTACTATTTCTGACTATTTGACTCCTAAAGAAAAATATTACAACAGTAGAAGCCTCTCAGATGATGTTGTAACCAAATTTATGCAGATTGTTTCCCCTATGCCATGTGTCAACACAACGGAGGTAAGCTATGGAGAGCTTGCTCCTTCTGTAATTGGTAGCATGGCAGATAGTGTTACAGCTTCTCTGCATCAGACTCTAGACATGGTGGCCCCTTTAAAAAAGAAAAAGTCTAAACAGAGATTTCTAACTCCTTGGTTCGACACAGAAACCCATAGCTTAAAACAAGAGACTTGTCAATTAGAAAGAAAAAGTGTGCTCCACTAAATTGGATGGAATCTATTTAGCTTGGAGAAATCATCTTCTAATTTAAAAAAAAATCTCTTAGGAAAACTAGAACAAGTTATTATTCCGCATTAATAGAAGAGAACAAGAATAATCCCAGGTTTCTTTTCAGCACTGTAGCCAGGCTGACAAAGAGTCAGGACACTGTCAAACCTAGCATTCCCTTAGAGCTTACTAGTCAGGACTTTATGAACTTTTTCAATAACAAAATTTCATCTATCAGCGATAAAATCAATCAGATTCTTCACTCTGTTAACTTAAATACAGTAACTACTACAACTCCTTCAACTGATATCTGTCTTGATGAGTTTACTCCAATTGACCTTTTAGAGTTAGACAAAATAATTTCCTCATCCAAGCCTTCACCTTGTCTTTTAGACCCTATTCCTACCAGGTTATTTAAAGAAGTCTTCCCATTTATTCATAGCTTTATTCTTCAAATAATCAATTCTTCATTAACATTAGGCTATGTACCGCAGGCTTTTAAAACTGCTGTAATTAAACCCTTACTTAAAAAGCCAACACTGGATCCAGGAGTTTTAGCAAACTATAGACCAATCTCTAATTTGTCTTTCATTTAAAAAATCTTAGAAAGAGTTGTTGCTATGTAATTATTTGACCATTTGCAGAGAAATGGTTTATTTGAAGAGTTTCATTCTGGGTTTAGAATCCATCATAGTACTGAAACAGCTTTAGTGAAGGTCAGTAATGACCTCCTTATTGCATCTGATAATGAACTTGTGTCTGTACTTGTCCTTTTAGACCTTAGTGCAACTTTTGATACCATCGATCATAATATTTTACTTGCTAGATTAGAACACCATGTTGGGCTTAATGGAACTTCGTTGCAGTGGTTTAGATCTTATTTATCTGATAGGTTCCAGTTTGTTCATGTTAATAATGAGTTTTCGTCCAACTCAAAGCTCAGTCATGGAGTTCCACAGGGATCTGTGCTAGGCCCTACTCTTTTTAGTTTATATATGCTTCCGCTAGGCAACATTATTAGAAAGCACTGTATACATTTTCATTGTTATGCAGATGACACACAATTATACCTGTCAATGAAGCCAGATGATGGTAATCAATTAGCCAAAATAGAGGCCTGTCATAAGGAAATACTTTCCAAATCAAACTCTTAGTTTGGATGTGGATATTCTTTCTCTTAATAGTTCTGTGAGGAACCTTGGAGTTATTTTTGATCAAGATCTGATTTTTGATTCACATATTAAAATGGTTTCCTAGACTGTCTTCTATCATTTGCATAATATTGCCAAGATTAGGAGCATCTTGTCTCAGAGTGATGCTGAGAAACTAATCCACACTTTTGTTAGCTCTAGATTAGATTCTTATAAGTCTTTATTATCAGATTATCCTAAAACATCTTTAAAAAGTCTTCAGCTGATCCAAAATGCTGCAGCAAGAGTTTTAACAGGTACTAGAAAGAGAGATCATATCTTTCCGGTCCTGGCCTCCCTTCACTGGCTTCCCATAGAGTTTAGAATTAAGTTTAAAATCCTTCTTCTTACTTACAAAGCTCTAAATAATCAGGCCCCTTTTTATTTAAAAGATCTGATACTACCCTGTTGTCCTAACAGAGCACCACGCTCCTAAAATGCAGGATTACTTGTAATACCTAGAATCTTCAAAAGTACAATGGGAGGCACAGTCTTCAGTTATCAAGCTCCTCTCCTTTGGAACCAGCTGCCAATCTGGATTCAGGAGTCAGGCTCAATCTCTGTTTGTAAGAATAGGGTTAAAAACTTCCTTTTTGATGTAGCCTACAATTAGGGAGGGATCATTTGTCTCTGAACCCTCCCTTAGTTATGCTGCTAATAGGTTTAGACAGCCGGGGAACCTCCAATTATGCACTGGGCTTCACTCCTTTCTTCACTCTCAATGAAATATTTTTGCTGGTCATTAACATCTGTTTGTTCTCTCCCATAGATTGAATCCCTGTCGTGCTGTTTGCTCCCTACATGTCTGTTCTTTTCTTCTTCTTCTCTATCCCCTCACCCCCCAGCCAGATGCAGTAGATGACTGCCCCTGCCTGAGCCTGGTTCTGCTGGAGGGTTCTTCCTGTAAAAAGGGAGTTTTTCCTCTCCACCATCACCGACTGCTTGCTCACAGTGGATTGCTTGATTGCTGTGGTCTTTCTGTAATTGTGGGGGTTTCCCCTTCAGTTGAAAGTGCTATGAGATGACTGTTGTTGTGAAATGGTGCTATATGAATAAAGCTGAATTGAACTGAATCCACAGTGAAACCAGTCCTGTACTGATATGGGTTGAAAGGCCACTTCGCGAGAAAGAAGCCATATACTCCACAAACAACATAAAAAAGCCAGATTACAGTTTGCAGATGCACACAGGGACAAAGACCTTAATTTTTGGAGACATGTTCTGTGTGTCATATAAGCCCCTCTGGGGCGGATAGAAGGAATCAAATGCTGGACGACCTTTGAATGTATTTTATTGCAAAATGAGGCAGCTCATGGGCTGAAAACAACAAACAAAACCACAGCAGCACATAAAACCAATAAACGTCAAGGCAGTGACGTGGAGAGTTAGGTGAAATGATAAGAACGCCGCACTGAGGGTAGGTTGTGAGGTGTATAAATAGAACCAAGGATATTTAGGGACAATAAAGTACAGCCGTGAATAATTAACAAAGACCGGTAAATGAGGAACAGGAAGTAAGGGTGCTGTCAAAATAAGAATAAATACGGAATGATGAATGAAGACAGGGATAACAATAACAATGACGACATGACGTAACTACAGAAACGACGTGGATGCCATGCTGGAGCAAGACGCCGGGCGAGAAATATAAGGAACAGACCCGTCCGTCCATCCGTTATTATGGGGAATGTACGATCGCTGCTCAATAAGACTGACGAGCTAGCGGCTATCTCCTGCTACGAGAGCGTCTTCAGAGAGATTAGCATAATAATGTTTACTGAGACGTGGCTAACAGCACTAGCAACAGATACTAACATCGAACTTGATGGTTTCCACACAATACGGGCAGACCGGACACCAGACAGTGGGAAGGCAAGGGGCAGAGGAGTGATAATGTACTGTATGTCAATAACAGCTGGTGCAGACCGGGACACATCACGGTTAAAGAGCAACACTGCAACAAAGATATTGAGTTGCTAGCTGTTAGCATGGGGCCTACCTATCTCCCGAGGGAATACTGACACGTGATCTGCATTGTTATTAACACAAAGCCGACGGCGAACGCTGGAACAGCGCGTGACGTCATTCACTCAGTAACTGGCAGGCTGCTGACAGAACACCCAGATGCTCTCCTCATCTCAGGTAATTTCAACCATATTTCACTGTCCCCCATTCTACCCACGTTCACCCAGTATGTCACATGCCACACTAGAGACAATAAAACACTGGACTTATTCTATGCAAACACTAAGGAGGTGTACACCTCATCACCACTCCCCCCATTTGGGAGATCGGATCACAACTTGGTTCATCTCCTGCCGGTGTACAAACCCATAGTACACAGACAACCTCCGGTTATGCGCATGGTGAAGTTATGGTCTGAGGAGGCAATGGACGCTTTAAAGGACTGTTTTGAAACCACTGCCTGGGAGCAGCTCTACGATCCACATGGTGAGGACATCGATGGCCTCACTCACACCGTCACGCACTACATCAACTTCTGTGTGGACAACATCGTACCCACCAAGACCATACGGTGTTGCTCGAACAACAAACCCTGGACCAACCCTGAGATTAAAACACTTCTGAGAGAGAAGAAGAGGATCTTCAGGTCGGGGAACAGGGAGATGCTGAAGTCCGTACAGAGGGAGCAGAGGAGGAAGATCAGAGAAGGCAAGGACAGCTTCAGGAAGAAGATGGAGGACAAGCTGCAACAGAGCGACATCGGTGGGGTCTGGAGAAACCTTAAAACCATCTCTGGGCTCCAGAACATCTCCTCCCAGGCCATGGGGGGCAGGGAGTGGGCAAACAATCTGAACCTGTTTTTTAATAGGTTTGACCAACCCCCCCCCCCCCCCGACTGCACACCAACCACTGCTGCCTCTAAAGTCATCGAGACCTGCTGTTCCGCACCCCACTCCACCAACACCCCCCCCCCCCCCCCCACTCCCAGCACACAGCCCCCCAACCTGACCCTCACTAAGACCCAGGTGAGGACGGAGCTGAGGAAGATCAAGGCGAGGAAGGCCTCGGGACTGGAATGCATCAGCGCGAAGCTCCTCAAGTCCTGCGCAGACCAGCTGTGTGGGATTGTGGAGCTCATCTTCAACCTGAACCTGAAGCTGGGGAGGGTACCACAGTTGTGGAAAACATCTTGTGTGGTACCTGTACCAAAGACTTCCCACCCCAAAGACCTGAACAGCTACAGACCAGTGGCCCTGACGTCTCACATGATGAAGTCCCTGAAGAGACTGCTCTTGCTCACCTCCGCCCCCTGGTGGGACCAGCAATGGATCCACTCCAGTTCGCCTACCAGCATGGCGTTGGGGTGGAGGATGCAGTGATCTTCCTCCTTCACCGTTCCCTGTCCCACCTGGAGAAGCCCGGGAACGCGGTGAGGATCATGTTCTTTGACTTCTCCAGTGCTTTCAACACCATCCAACCGATGATCCTGAAGGACAAGCTGCTGTGCGCAGGGGTGGATCACCACCTGTCATCATGGATCCTGGACTACCTCACTAAACGGCCACAGTTTGTGAGAACCCGGGATTGCGTGTCCGACACGATCATCGGTAGGACGGGGGCCCCCCAGGGAACAGTTTTGGCTCCCTTCCTGTTCACCCTTTATACTGCGGACTTCTCACACAACACAACACACTGCCATCTACAGAAGTTCTCTGACGACTCTGCGATCATCGGCCTCATCTCCAACGGAGATGAAGCTGAGTACAGAGGACTTATCCAGGACTTCGTGGTCTGGTGCCATCGGAACTGCCTCCAGATCAACATGAGGAAACTAAGGAGCTGGTGGTGGATTGCCGCAGGCAAGAACAACCCCTCACAGCACTAGTAAACATCCAGGGAACAGACATTGAGATGGTGACATCCTACAAGTACCTGGGTGCTCATCTGAACAATAAACTAGACTGGTCACACAATACCGACGCACTCTACAAGAAGGGACAGCACAGGCTGTTCCTACTAAGGAGGCTCAGGTCTTTTGGTGTACAAGGGGTGCTCTTGAAGACATTCTATGACACGGTGGTGGCATCAGCCATCACTTTTGGAGTGGTCTGCTGGAGCAACGGCATTATAGCAGCCGATAGGAAGAGACTGAACAAACTAATCAAGAAAGCTAGCTCTGTCCTGGGGCAATGCCTTGACCCAGTGCAGGAGATGGGAGAGAAAAGGATGGTGGCTAAACTGTCATCTCTGCTGGAGTCCGAGTCCCACCCCATGCAGGACATACTGAAAGCACTGAGGAGCTCATTTAGCAGTAGACTACATCATCCTAGGTGTGCGACCGAGAGGTTTCGCAGGTCCTTCCTACCTACGGCTGTCAGACTGTATAACCTAAGCAGGGCTGCTCGCAGAGGTAGCAAAAAAATGTGACGACCTAATAGTATTGAATGCAAAAGACGCAACAGACTTACACAAATGGTCCCCTCCAGTATACAACTAGGACAATGTCAGTCGCTATGGAGGGTGACAATATGTATGGGTACATATTCATACCATGTAGGGAATCTCAATAGACGGTTATGCTGTTTATTCCATCTAGCTACAATGCTCCACACTGTGTGCATATATATTTATATATTTACTGTATGTGTACACATGTATAGTCACTGCTCTTATTTTTTTCTCTTCTAAATTTTTGCTCTGAGTGTTGCTATCCCTGTGCTGTTGCAATCCTGGAATTTCCCCATTGTGGGACTAATAAAGGCTTATCTTATCTTATCTTATCTTATCTTATCTTATAACTAAGGGTAACACAACTAAGGGCGAGGACATGTTTGCAAACATGTCCCCCATGATACTGTGGTCTGATGAAATTAAAATTGAACAGTTTGGACATAGTGACCATTGTTACATTTGGAGGAAAAAGGGGAAAGCTTGCATGCCTGGGAACACCATCCCAACTGTGAAGTATGGGGGTGGCAACATCATGTTGTGGGGGTGTTTTGCTTTGCTGTGGGAGGGAATGATGCGCTTCACAAAGTAGATGACATCATGAAGAAAGAACAATATGTGGAAATATTGAAGCAACATCTCAAGACAACAGCTAGGAAGGTAAAGCTTGGGCACAAATGGGTCTTCCAAATAGACAATGACCCAAGTTACAAAGTGGCTTAAGGACAACAAAGTTAATGTTTTGGAGTGGCTATCACAAAGCCCTGATCTGTAAGGATACCCAAAACTTCATTCAGTTTAAAGGCAATGCTATCAAATACTAAGGAAATGGATATAAACTTCTGATTTCGAAGAAACTAACAAAAAATTATCTAAAAAATATTTAGCAAATATATATATAAAAAAATATAAATAATTTTGGTAATCTTAACTGACCTAAAACAGGAAAATTTATGCTAATTTAATATCAGACAGTGAGGAAAAAAAAAGGTAATGTCTTTTTATAGTGTATGTAAACTTCTGGTTTTAACTATATATATACAGTATATATATAGTTTTGTATCTATGGAAAAAACAAACAGTGGCATATTCATAGGATAAAAGGACTACATTTGTGTGGTAGCGGCTCCAGGGATAGAGTGGGCTGTCCAATAACCAGAGGGCTGGTGGTTCAAATCCCACTTCCCCCAGCCACCCTGCTGTTGTGTCTTTGGGCAAGACACTTTACCCACCGTGGCTGTGGTGCATCAGTGTATGGTGGTAGTTGGTTTGGATTAGCAGTCACGTTTCTGTCAGTCTGCCCCACGGCAGTTGTGGCTACAGAGGTAGCTTACCACTATCAGTGCCTGTCTGTGGAGTGAATGAATAATGGATCCACTGTAAAGTGCTTTGGATGTCATGAAAAGTGCCA
Source organism: Pholidichthys leucotaenia (assembly GCA_020510985.1). NCBI lineage: Eukaryota > Metazoa > Chordata > Actinopteri > Cichliformes > Pholidichthyidae > Pholidichthys > Pholidichthys leucotaenia. Next base: position 419,455,902 of record CM035843.1, read on the forward strand.
TATAAATCCAATCATTCACTACATTGTTTGAAGTCACAATTTTTGACAGGAAAAAGTTGCAAATTTATCAGGAATAATTGAAAATAAATAAATAAATAAAGTGCCAAAGAGATGTCATAAGTTTACAAGAAAGCCTCACAAATATGTGAGAAAATGGGAAATTTGAGTGAAAAAAGTCCAAATGTAAACAAATGAGTAGCTTTTATTCTTATAAATTTGCTTTTTTGTAACTTACTGACTATTATTGTGAATTTGTTTTTTTCTTGGAAATGTGTTTCCCCTCATTTGTGAGTTTTTTGCTCTGTGTATTTGTAACTTTTTTCTCAAATGTTGGACTTTCTTATGGTAAATTTATGACTTTTTAAATTGTAAATGGACATCTTGTATCATATTTTGTATTGTATTGGGAACAAAATCCTTCCTATTAATAGTCTTAAACCACTTCTGTCACACATCTTTGTAAACAGCACACTCAGGGAATCTGTGCAGTCTCAGTCTTGGTACGAGGGCTGCTCATTAAAGATTTCCTCTGAACTCCATCCATCCATCCATCCATCCATCTTCTACCGCTTTTCCGGAGGTCCAGGTCACGGAGGTAGTAGTTCAAGCAGAGAAGCCAAGACTTCCCTCTCCCCAGCCACCTGCTCCAGCTCTTCAGAGAGGATACCAAGGCGTTTCAAGACCAGCTGGGAGACATAGTCTCTCCAGCGAGTCCTGGGTCTGCCCCGGGGTCTCCTCCTAGTGGGACGTGCCCGAAACACCTCAAGTGGGAGGCGTCCAGGAGGCATCCTCATCAGATGCCCATACCACCTCAACTGGCTCCTTTCAATGTGGAGGAGCAGCGGTTCTACTCTGAGCCTGTCCCGGATGACTGAGCTCCTCACCCTATCTCTGAGGGTGAGTCCAGCAAGCCTACAGAGAAAAGTTCATTTCAGCCGCTTGTATCCGCAATCTCATTCTTTCGGTCATTACCCAAAGCTCGTGACCATAAGTGAGAGTAGGAACGTAGATTGACTGGTAAATCGACAGCTTTGTCTTAGAACTCAGCTCCCTCTTCACCACAACAGACCGGTACAACGTCCGCATCACTGCAGATGCTGCTCCGATCCATGTGTCTTCCTCTGAACTACTTCTGGTTATTGTAGGTTAACATGGTTAACATTGTCTGTTAACCTTTGATTTTACTATTTCTGACTATTTGGCTCCTAAAGAAAAATATTACTACAGTAGAAGCCTCTCAGATGATGTTGTTACCAAATTTATGCAGATTGTTTCCTCTATGCCATGTGTCAACACAACGGAAAGAAGCTATAGACAGCTTGCACCTTCTGTAATTGATAGCATGGTAGATAGAGTTACAGCTTCTCTGCATCAAACTCTAGACTTGGTGGCCCCTTTAAAAAAGAAAAAGTCTAATCAGAGATTTTTAACTCCTTGGTTCAACACAGAAACTCGTAGCTTAAAACAGAAGACTCGTCAATAAGAAAGAAAATGGCGCTCCACTGATTTAGATGAAATCTATTTAGCTTGGAGAAATCATCTTCTAATTTATAAAAAATCTCTTAGAAAAGCTAGAACAAGTTATTATTCTGCTTTAATAGAAGAGAACAAGAATAATCCCAGGTTCCTTTTGAGCACTGTAGCCAGGCTGACAAAGAGTCAGGACTCTGTCAATCCTAGCATTCCCTTAGAGCTTACTAGTCAGGACTTTATAAACTCTTTCAATAATAAAATTTCATCCATCAGAGATAAAATCAATCAGATTCTTCCCACCGTTAACTTTAATACAGTAACTACTCCAACTCCTTCAATTGATAAGATAAGATAAGATAAGCCTTTATTAGTCCCACAACGGGGAAATTCCAGGATTGCAACAGCACAGGTATAGCAACACTCAGAGCAACAATCAGAAGGCAAGAAAAAAAAGCAAGCAAGCAAGAGCAGCTAATATACATATGTACATATTACTATAAATATATATACAGTATATACACACAGACACACAGTGCAGAGCATTGTAGCTAGATGGAATAAATATGTAAATATATAAACACACACAGTGCAGAGCATTGTTGCTAGATGGGATGAAACAGCACAACCGTCTACTTAGTTATCCTACATGGTATGATTATGTGCCCATACATATTCTCACCCTCCATAGCGACCGGTATTTTCCTAGTTGTATGCCGGAGGGGACCATTGTGTAAGTCTATCTGTTTGGATGAGTTTACTCCAATTGACCTTTTAGAGTTAGACAAAATAATTTCCTCATCCAAGCCTTCACCTTGTCTTTTAGACCCTATTCCTACCAGGTTATTGAAAGAAGTCTTCCCATTTATTGGTAGCTTTATTCTTCAAATAATCAATTCTTCATTAATTTTAGGCCATGTACCGCAGGCTTTTTAAGCTGCTGTAATTAAACCCTTACTTAAAAAGCCAACAGTGGATCCAGGAGTTTTAGCTAACTATAGACCAATCTCTAATTTGTCTTTCATTTAAAAAATCTTAGAAAGAGTTGTTGCTGTGCAATTATTTGACCACTTGCAGGGAAATGGTTTATTTGAAGAGTTTCATTCTGGGTTTAGAATCCATCATAGTACTGAAACAGCCTTAGTGAAGGTCACTAATGACCTCCTTATTGCATCTGAAAATGGACTTGTTTCTGTACTTGTCCTTTTAGACCTTAGTGCAGCTTTTGATACTATCGATCATAATATTCTACTTGATAGATTAGAACACTATGTTGGACTTAATGGAACTCCGTTGCAGTGGTTTAGATCTTATTTATCTGATAGGTTCCAGTTTGTTCATGTCAATAATGAGTTTTCTTTCAACTCAAAGCTCATTCACGGAGTTCCACAGGGATCTGTGCTAGGCTCTACTCTTTTTAGTTTATACAGTGGGGTAAAAAAGTATTTAGTCAGCCACCAATTGTGCAAGTTCTCCCACTTAAAAGATGAGAGAGGTCTCCAATTTTTATCATAGGTATACCTCAGCTATGAGAGACAAAATAAGAAAAAAGAAATCCAGAAAATCACATTGAAGGATTTTTAATGAATTAATTGGTAAATTCCTCGGTAAAATAAGTATTTGGTCAATAACAAAAGTTCATCTCAATACTTTGTTATATACCCTTTGTTGGCAATGACAGAGGTCAAACGTTTTCTGTAAGTTTTCACAAGGTTTTCACACATTGTTGCTGGTATTTTGGCCCATTCCTCCATGCAGATCTCCTCTAGAGCAGTGATGTTTTGGGGCTGTCGCTGGGCAACACAGACTTTCAACTCCCTCCAAAGATTTTCTATGGGGTTGAGATCTGGAGACTGGCTAGGCCACTCCAGGACCTTGAAATACTTCTTACGAAGCCACTCCTTCGTTACCCGGGCGGTGTGTTTGGGATCATTGTCATGCTGAAAGACCCAGCCACATTTCATCTTCAACGCCCTTGCTGGTGGAAGGAGGTTTTCACTCAAAATTTCACGATACATGGCCCCATTCATTCTTTCCTTTACATGGATCAGTCGTCCTGGTCCCTTTGCAGAAAAACAGCCCCAAAGTGTGAGGTTTCCACCCCCATTCTTCACAGTAGGTATGGTGTTCTTTCTCCTCCAAACACGACAAGTTGAGTTTTTACCAAAAAGTTCTATTTTGGTTTCATCTGACCATATGACATTCTCCCAATCCTCTTCTGGATCATCCAAATGCTCTCTAGCAAACTTCAGACGGGCCTGGACATGTACTGGCTTAAGCAGGGAGACACGTCTGGCACTGCAGGATTTGAGTCCCTGGCGGCGTAGTGTGTTTCTGATGTAGCCTTTGTTACTTTGGTCCCAGCTCTCTGCAGGTCATTCACTAGGTCCCCCCGTGTGGTTCTGGAATTTTTGTTCACCGTTCTCGTGATAATTTTGACCCAATGGGGTGAGATCTTGCGTGGAGCCCCAGATCGAGGGAGATTATCAGTGGTCTTGTATGTCTCCCATTTTCTAATAATTGCTCCCACAGTTGATTTTTTCACACCAAGCTGCTTACCTATTGCAGATTCAGTCTTCCCAGCCTGGTGCAGGTCTACAATTTTGTTTCTGGTGTCCTTTGACAGCTCTTTGGTCTTGGCCATAGTGGAGTTTGGAGTCTGACTGTTTGAGGTTGTGGACAGGTGTCTTTTATACTGATAACGAGTTCAAATAGGTGCCATTAATACAGGTAACGAGTGGAGGACAGAGGAGCCTCTTAAAGAAGAAGTTACAGGTCTGTGAGAGCCAGAAATCTTGCTTGTTTGTAGGTGACCAAATACTTATTTTACCCAGGAATTTACCAATTAATTCATTAAAAATTCTTCAATGTGATTTTCTGGATTTTTTTTTCTCATTTTGTCTCTCATAGTTGAGGTATACCTATGATGAAAATTGGAGACCTCTGTCATCTTTTAAGTGGGAGAACTTGCACAATTGGTGGCTGACTAAATACTTTTTTGCCCCACTGTATATGCGTCTGCTAGGCAACATTAGTAGAAAGCACTGTATACATTTTCATTGTTATGCTGATGACACACAATTATACCTGTCAATGAAGCCAGATGATAGTAATCAATTAGCCAAGTTAGAAGCCTGTCTTAAGGAAATCAAAGCTTGGATGACTTGTAATTTCCTGCTATTAAATTCAGATAAGACTGAAGTCATTCTTGTTGGTCCAAAAAACCTTAGAAATACCTTTCCAAATCAAACTTTTAGTTTGGATGCGGTTACTGTTTCTCTTAGTAGCTCTGTGAGGAACCTTGGAGTTATTTTTGATCAAGATCTGTTTTTCAATTCACATATTAAATTTGTTTCTAAGACTGCCTTCTATCATTTGCGTAATATTGCCAAGATTAGGAGCATCTTGTCTCAGAGTGATGCTGAGAAACTGATCCACGCTTTTGTTTGCTCTAGATTAGATATTGTAACTCTTTATTATCAGGTTGTCCTAAAACATCTTTAAAAAGTCTTCAGTTGATCCAAAATGCTGCAGCAAGAGTTTTAACAGAATCAGAATCAGAAAAGGATTTATTGCCAAGTACATTAACAGAACACTGATAACATACGAGAGAATTTGACTTGACACAGTAATGACCTGCATTTCCGTGCCACGGCGCATCTGAAACGCGCCTATCAGCAGGAGGATACAGGAAGCATAAAGATAATACAATGGGAAGGAGCAAAAAAATCATTGATTCAAAATACTGGTTACATACTTAATCAATATTAAGAGTTCAAGGAAAAAAAAAGCTCTCATGCACATACATTCGCTACACTCAGAATTTCACAAGACACAAGAGAGCAGTGTACAGTATATCTTTATTCAGTTCATGAATCAATGTGTGTGCGGTGTTGAGCAGTGTTGATGATAATAAGAGAGACCCAAGGACCCTTGGCAGAAGATGTTTTATCTGTCTGGCGCCCAGTCTTATCTGGCGCTGCAGCTGGCTGTCCAAGGCCTTGTGCTCATGATTTTGAAAAAACACAGTCTGCAGACAGCCAGGAGGAATTTTCATGGGGAATAATAATGCCAAATAGGACTGATCACAGAGAAGACTTGTATTTCTTCTGTAGATTCAGTACATTAATCCTTCATTGCGCAGCTTTGAATTCGTCGTGGTAAGACCTGAGCGAACCCATGATGTAATCCACCTTACGAGACAGTTCTCCAGTAGTCGCTATCAGGGTCTTCTCCAGTTTTTCAATTTGTTGGATGCACCTCGCCTGGCCAGCATTTTGATAGGTTGAATCCATCTTCAGCAATTTGCGGTAAACCAAGACAATTCCCGTCCCAATCAGAATTATCCCAATCACCAAGATTACGAAGATAAACAAATCTTCAATATCTTCGATAGAGAGATTAGAGAGACACAGCATTTTCCAATTACCTGTGTCACATAAATAGCCCACTGGAGGTGGGTACTAGAAAGAGAGATCATATCTCTCCGGTTCTGGCCTCCCTTCATTGGCTTCCCATAGAGTTTAGAATTAAGTTTAAAATCCTTCTTCTCACTTTCATCAAGAATGAAGAATAATTTATTGTGTGAGCAGCAATATGGGTTCAGATACAAGAGGACAACTGCATTTGCTCTAATGGAATTTATAGAAAAATATCAACTGCAGTTGAAAATAAAGAGTATTCAATTGGGGTATTCCTGATCTTAAAAAAGCATTTGACACAGTGGATCATAATTTATTATTAAAGAAACTACAAAATTGTGGTATTAGGGGGGTAGCACTCTCCTGGTTATGTAGTTACTTAAAGAATAGATATCAGTATGTATGTGTTGGTAACAAAAACTCACAGTTCAGTTCAAATCATGTACAACGCTTGGACAATTTAAACAAAAACTAAAGGAAGAAATACTCCAAAAATATATACAAGATGACATGTAAAATCACATCAGGATTGTCATATCCAGTCTGTGTTGTGTTGTTGCTTAGTTTTTTTTGTCACATTTTGTCTTAGCTTTGTTCTGAATTGTAATCGCTCTTGTTTTGTTTTTCTTTTGAATTCTTGGATGGAATATGGGTGGGCAATATAAGCTGCGGCTTCAGCCATCACCCATTTCAGATAACTTATGTTGAACTGTATAATCAGAGGAGTTATTGTTTAATTTGACCTTGTTGGATTTTTTCCCCCATTGTTATATTATTCTGTTTCTTTTTTTAATCTTTACTTTTAATCTATCCGAAATAAAGATTCATTCATTCATTTATTCATTCATTCAAAGCTCTAAATAATCAGGCCCCTTTTTATTTAAAAGATCTGATACTACCCTATTATCCTAACAGAGCACTATGTGCCCAAAATGCTGGATTACTTGTAATACCTAGAATCTCCAAAAGTACAATGGGAGGCAGAGCCTTCAATTATCAAGCTCCTCTCCTGTGGAACCAGCTGCCAATCTGGATTCGGGAGTCAGACTCGATCTCCGTTTTTAAGAATAGGGCTAAAACCTTCTTTTTTGATATAGCCTACAATTAGGGAGGGATCATGTGTCTCTGAACCCTCCCTTAGTTATGCTGCTAATAGGTTTAGACAGCCAGGGCACCTCCAATAATGCTCTGGCCTTCACTCTTTTCTTCACTCTCAATGAAATTTTTTTTTTTTTTTTGCTGGTCATTAACATCTGTTTGTTCTCTCCCATAGATTGAGTCCCCATGATGCTGTTTGCTCTCTACATGTCTCTTCTTTTCATCTTCTCTATCCCCTCACCCCCCAGCCAGTCACAGCAGATGACTGCCCCTCCCTGAGCCTTGTTCTGCTGGAGGTGTAGAGGAGCTTGAAATAACGAGGCGATGTGATTCATAAACCAAAGTTTATTATCAGCTCCTCTAACAAGTCTCATCTAGGTGTAGCAGCAGAAGAAGTAAGAGACCGAACACCTTCGGCTCTACGAACTTATACTCGCACATAACAAAAGACATGCATATCAAAAGCTGACATCCCTCATTATCTTAATCCCCCCCATTGTCTTTGTACTCCTCCTTCTGGCCCTGGGGGGTCAGGGCAATCCATCCCGTCTCCACCGCAGTGCCTTGGATGCTCTTTAATCTTCACTGGCGGTTGAGACTCTTTGTCCTGTTCTGAGGTGTGAAGTCACCTTACATATGTAATCACCAAACACTCTCACATGCTTGAACATATGTTGGTTATGGAATATATGATTAATATAGACCACAGCCCCCCCCCAAACGACTAAGAAAAGGACAATAGAAAAATTCACAGTTTAAGATAATTATTATGACATACTAACTGCTACACCTCTTGCCACAGAAGAAACTTTCCAGCAGCCATGCTCCTAAGAGAGTTCAGTGGTAATCATAACAGCATAGTAAAATCACAAGTCAGTCCTAAACTGTTACAGCACAATTAGTGAACAACTGTTGAGTAGTTTGCATCAGTCCCTGTGCCGTCTGGGTTTCAATCTTCTCCCGAATCTGCTGCAGGTCCGCTTGGGCGTCCTGCTGGGACCTTCCTGTAAGGAATCTGCAGCTTGGGAAGGAGAGTGATTATTTGTTCCCTGCAGGGGGGCTGAGTCTTTTCTCTTGGGGGGTCTACCCCGCCGAGGTGCTCTCGCCAACCGTGCAGGCTCGTCTCTCAACAAGAAGGCAGGTTTAAGTCTGTCAATGCTGACTGTTTCTTTTCTATCCCCAAAATCAAGCACAAAGGTTCCAGCACTCTGAATGGCCCATCGTATGGTGGGCGGAAAGTTGGTTTTAAAACTTCATGCCTAACAAAAACGAATTCAGCGTTTTTCAAAGCTTGGGGGACAAAAACCCGTGGAAAAGAGTGATGTGCCGGCCCGGGGAGAGAGTCCGGTCTGTTGCTGCCTAAAAACCTTGGGGCTGGAAGATGCCCTGGCTCTGGGTTCTCTGGTAAAAATTCCCCTGGGAGCCTGAGAGGTTGTGCAAAAACTAATTCTGCTGGAGAGGCGTCTAGATCCTCTTTGGGTGCAGCACGCAACCCCAATAAAACCCAGGGAAGTTTATTTACCCAATTTGTATCCGTTAGTGAGGCTCTGAGGGCGGCCTTTAAAGATCTGTGAAAACGCTTGCATAATCCATTAGCCTGAGGGTGATAAGCGGTGGTGCGGTGAATTGTTGCCCCTAAGCTGCGGGACATGGCTGACCAAAGCTCCGAGAATAATTGAGGCCCCCTATCGGACGTGATGTCCGATGGGACGCCGAAACGTGCCACCCAGTTTGTCAAAAAAACGCGAGCGACTTCCTCCGCTGTGGTTGACGCCAGAGGGACTGCCTCTGGCCAGCGCGTGGTGCGGTCTATCATTGTTAACAGGTGTGTGAAACCTTGGGAGGAAGGTAGTGGCCCCACGAGGTCGACATGAACGTGGTCGAACCTTCTAGCAGAGATTCGAAAAGGCTCCAGAGGGGCTTTTGTGTGTTTGTGTACTTTGGCGCGCTGACAAGAAATGCAAGTCTTTGCCCATTCTTTTACGTTTTTGCGCAGGCCAGGCCACACAAACTTTTCGGCGACCATTTTAACTGAAGCGCGCACACCTGGGTGTGCGAGGGAGTGAATCGAGTCGAAAATACGGCGGCGCCATGCAGCTGGAACTAACGGGCGAGGTCGGCCGGTTGAGATGTCGCATATTAGGGGGGGCACACCGTCGCGTAGACCCCTTTTCTCCAGCCTTAACCCTGTTGGTCCAGACAGGAGTGCGCGCATGTCCGCGTCACTACTTTGTTCCTCTGCCATGGCTGCATAATCTATCCCTGCATGGATTGGGGCCGCGTATGTGTCCGCGTTGGTGAAGAGTTCCGCGGCTGAGGTAGTATAATCTGTCTCCTCGCGCTCTGGCGATGTCACAGCGCGAGAGAGGCAGTCTGCTACCACGTTAAGTTTGCCTGCCACATGTCGAATGTCTGTGGTGAACTCTGAAATCGCAGCTAGCTGTCTTTGTTGCCTGCCTGACCACGGTTCGGAAATTTTAGCCATAGCAAAGGTGAGCGGTTTGTGGTCTACAAAAGCCGTGAAACGCTGCCCCTCTAACCAAAACTGGAAGTGGCAGATGGATAAATGGAGCGCTAGTAGCTCTCTGTCAAAAGTGCTGTATTTACGCTCAGTTTGGTTTAGCGATTTGCTGAAGAATGCCAAAGGTTGCCAGATTCCGCCGACGTGTTGTTCTACAACTGCCCCTATGGCCAGGTCTGAAGCGTCTGTGGTTAGCGCAATGCGGGCCGAGGGATCGGGGTGAACCAACAATGTGGCATTAGCTAGGGCGCTTTTTACTTCCGCGAAGGCGCGTTCGCGCTCCGGGGTCCATTCGACCACGTTGGAAGGTTTTTGTTTTCTGAGCGTGTCATATAGGGGCTGCATGAGCTGAGCTGCGTGGGGGAGGAAGCGGTTGTAAAAATTAACCATCCCCAAAAATTCCTGCAGCGATTTGACCGTTTGTGGCCGTGGGAAACTTTTTACTGCGTGAACCTCGTCTGGAAGTGGGACTGCCCCCTTCGGAGAAACTCTGTGTCCTAAAAAGTCAATTTGTGACACGCCGAATTTGCATTTGGCTGGACTGATTATTAACCCGTGCTCTTCTAGTTTCTGAAAAACCATAGTGAGATGCTGCTCGTGTTCTTCCTCAGACGAGCTAGCTACCAGCATATCGTCGAGGTAGACGAACACGAAAGGGAGGTCGCGTAATACTGCGTCCATCATCCGCTGAAAGGTTTGAGCAGCGCCTTTGAGGCCGAAAGGCATCCGCAAAAATTCAAAAAGACCGAAGGGGGTTATTACAGCTGTTTTAGGAATGTCCTCTGCTCAAACTGGGACTTGATGATAACCGCGGACCAGGTCTATTTTTGAAAAAATGCACGCACCCGCCAGATGTAGTGAAAAATCTTGAATGTGAGGAATTGGGTAGCGGTCATGCGCTGTCGCATTGTTTAATCTGCGGTAATCGCCGCACGGCCTCCAAGAACCGTTGGATTTCGGGACCATGTGAAGTGGTGACGCCCAAGGGCTTTTTGAGTGTCTGATAATGCCTAATTTTTCAAGGGTGGTGAACTCGTCCCGAGCTATGGCGAGCTTGGTCGCGTCTAAGCGCCGAGCTTTGGCGAATGCCGGTGGGCCCGTTGTGGGAATAAAGTGTTCAACCCCGTGTCTAGCCACTGTGGCTGAGAATTTGGGAATTGTGTGTGCTGGAAATTGGGTGAGGAGTTGATCAAACTTACCTCCTGCTGTGGTGACGCTAGCCTGCACAGGTGGTGGAGAAAGTCGAGCTGAGCAGGGAATAGAAGCAAAGGACAGTGCATTAACCAAGCGCCTGTTCGCTAGATCAACTAATAACCCATGTGCACACAAAAAAATCTGCACCCAACAAGTTAAAACTCACCGCCGCTACAACAAATGTCCATCTGTAGTTGCGGCCGTGGATGCAGAGGGGCAGGCTCTTTTCGCCAAAAGTGTCGATGATGGAGCCGTTGGCTGCCACCGCTCCATTGCCCCGGGGGCCCATGGCCCGGTCTGCTTGGGAGGGCATGACAAAACTTAGTTGAGCTCTCGTGTCGATAAGGAACCACTTGCCGGTGTGTCCGTCCGTCACATATAAAAGCTTGCTTTTTTCGCAGAGAACCGCCGCTGTTAACGGCTCTCGGCTTCGGCGTTTTCCCGAAATTGTGAATTTGCAGGGGAGAACGCATTTGTAAGCCTTCTTGGCGAAGCGGTGGTGGTAATAACAAACGTCGCTCCATCTGTTGTGTCCTGGCCGTGTCGCTGTCACCGCGGGCTGATTCTGCTCGGTGATTTGTGGCTCCTCGTGGCTCCGGACATCAGCGTTGAGGTCTGCGGATGCTGCTGTGGGTGTCTGCTGCTGTGGGTGTCTGCTCCTTGCAGGCGTTGATGAGCCGTTGAGCTTCGTGAGCGAGCGTGCGGAAGTCTTGCTGGGTGCTGCATCGCATGTTGGCCAGCGTCCCTCTCATGTGTGGCGGCAGCGTACTGAGGAATATGAAATGGAAGAGGAAGTTGTCATTGTCCTCTTCTTTAAGTTGCAGCAAGTCCTCCATGAGGGCGTTGGGTCTGCCTCCTCTGTGGCTGTAGACCGCCAGGATCCTCTCGGCTCTCTCCTCGGCTGAGGGGACGTAATTTGCCACGATGGTTGCTTTCAGTTCTTTATATTTGTCCTGGGCCGGCGGCTGTTGGATTATGCTCCGCGCACATCTCGAAGTGGCGGCGTTGAGTTTGGCGACGATGTGATAGAACTTTGTATCGTCAGCCGTGATGCCCGCAAGTGCAAACTGGGCTTCAGCTTGCTGAAACCATGAGGCGGGGTCTTCCTGCCAGAAGTCCGGCAGGTTGACGGTGACGGCGTTTGTGTGGACCGTCACTGATGTGTCCGCAGGGTGAGAGTGCCTTGCTTCGGCTCTCTCCGCGGCGCTGATGCTCGGTTGAGCCCTCTCTATCACTTCTGCCGTGGGGGAACGTCGTCCATCTGTTCCCCTGTCTGCATGGGCGCCGGCGTCTGCCTGGGTCGCCACAGATGAGTCAATCGCGGGGGAACGCCTCTGGTCCATTCTCGCGTCAGGGTCACCAGTGTAGAGGAGCTTGAAATAACGAGGCGATGTGATTCATAAACCAAAGTTTATTATCAGCTCCTCTAACAAGTCTCATCTAGGTGCAGCAGCAGAAGAAGTAAGAGAGCGAACACCTTCAGCTCTACGAACTTATACTCGCACATCACAAAAGACATGCATATCAAAAGCTGACATCCCTCATTATCTTAATCCCCCCATTGTCTTCGTACTCCTCCTCCTGGCCCTGGGGGGTCAGGGCAACCCATCCGGTCTCCACCGCAGTGCCTTGGATGCTCTTTAATCTTCACTGGCGGTTGAGACTCTTTGTCCTGTTCTGAGGTGTGAAGTCGCCTTACATATGTAATCACCAAACACTCTCACATGCTTGAACATATGTTGGTTATGGAATATATGATTAATATAGACCACAGGAGGGTTCTTTCTCTTAAAAGGGAGTTTTTCCTCTCCACCATCGCCAAGCGCTTGCTCACAGGAGATCGCCTGATTGCTGGGGTCTTTCGGCAATTGTGGGGGTTCCCCCTACAGTTGAAAGTGCTATGAGATGACTGTTGTTGTGAATTGGCACTATATAAATAAAGTTAAATTGAACTGAGTCTGATCGGACATCAGTGGAAACAGCTCCCATTGCAGTGATAAAGACACCATCTGGCAAGTGGTGCTCAGTAGAAGCAATGAAGCATTATGACTCACCTTCTTTGAAGAAGGCATGTGTCCAACCCTCAGTGGACAAGGTCATGCTTATGGTCTTTTGGGACCAGCATGGAGTATTGATGATGGATTTCCTGGCAAAGGGTAACACAGTTACTGAGACTTATCACCCTTCACAACTGCAAAAATTGCAGAAAGCCATCAAGACCGAGAGCCGTGGCATACTGAACAAAGGTGTCCACCTCCTGCGAGACAACACCCTGGTTCGCAACTTGCCCAGATGGAAGCACGGTCCTGCAGCTATGAAATCCTTCCTCATTCCGCTTACTTTCCCGACCTCGCACCATCTGACTTTCACCTCTTTTCAACCATGAAGTCATTTATGAAGAGCAAGCATTTCCAAGATGACAAAACACTGATTTCTGCGGTGAAGACGTGGCTTCTAATGCAACCTGCACATTTCTACTGGTTAGGTCTCCACAGCTGCATAAAGCATCCAAGAACAACACACATTTTTCAAGCTTTCCTTGCCATTTCTTTCAAATGTGATGTTAAATAAAAGGAAAAATAAACAGAACTGTGGGGTTGTAAGGACAACGTATGCTCAAACAGATCCAGTGGTCACTGTAGTAATAGTGGCTTGTTTATTTCCAGTATTTCACTGTATTGGTCTACAGTATATGTTTGTACCTGTTTGTACTTTGTGCCACTGCTTCCTTAACTTTAACCTTGCAAGCTATTCTTCCAACTGTATCTCTAAGAATATTCAGTGCCTTTGATATCTTTTTGTATCCTTTTCCTTTTTGTGCAAGGCAGTGCTCTCTTTTCTGAACTTTTTGGACAATTCATTTGACTTTGCCATATTTATGCCTCGGTGAAACTGAGATGCATTCAGTACTATAATCAGTTAATGTGTCTGTTTGTGGATGTGTGTGTGTGTATTTGTCCCTCTGCCTCTCTGTTTCAGCTCGCCCGGTCAAAATTAAGTGGAACTAAAGGCTTGCATCATTGTATCGCCATATATTCTCAACTTTTAATTTGCCAGAATTCCGAGATAAGGTTTTGTTTTTGAAATAAACACAAATTAAACTTACCTTTAATGTCAATGAAGCCAGGGGAAAAGGTATTGTAATAACTATGCCGGGCCACTAGAGCCGGTAGTGTGACTTTTTTACAGTACATAGATGACTTCCTGTCACAGTTGATCTCAAGCTGAACTGTTTTAAAGTAGAGGTTATTGAAAAAAAAAATCACATATTCAGCAACTACATAATTTATTCATCATATTGATTGTTTTCATGTTGGTTTTGCTGTTTAGTTTTGCAGAGGAAGGACGAAGTAAAACTCGTTTAAAAACTCCAACTCCCAACATTTCTCACCCGCAAATGGGTGCAGTGAACTGTGCATGTGCTGTTTATCATTGTATTCACGTACCTCCAGCGCTTCCGCCATTTAAAACGTCTGCCACCATGCTCTTCTTTTGTGTGCAGCTTTTCAAATCAGTTTGGTGGCTCTTGGCTGCCACCGACAGTACGGGCATGTGAACTGCAGATTATTTTCACTGCGCGTGCGTGTACTCCAAAACTACTGGATGGATTTGGATGAAATTTTTTACCAGAGGTGGTCTGCTAAGCGCTTTGAGTGGTCTTTGTGACTAGAAAAGCGCTATATAAGTGCAGGTTAGTTAGTTAGTCCTTGGGCTAGAGAGGAACCCATAACATTTTGGTGATGATCCGAGAATGCATATCTCCGCCAAGGCTCTGGCACCGAGGCATCAGCACCTTGGTGCTTTCATTCTAACATGCAATCAGATGTTGCTGTCAACAGTCCAGCTGTTTGAGGTGTTCTGTCTCAAGCACACCTGATGCAACTAATGTGTCCTGTCGGTTCATACTTACAAGTGAATATGCAGAGCAAAACAAAAGCTGTTCAACATTTTCCCAGCCAGCATGTCCATGTGGGCCCTGCCAAAGGTTAAATCTGAGCTGTCTTATGGGTCCATGTGGGTCTGTCCATGGGTTCCATGTTGGCCCATTTGTATTTGCCCACATGGACTTTTTACCTGTTTACCTACTTTCAACTTATTTTCTCATAAATTTGTAACTTTTTTCTAGTAAATTTGTGACTTTTTCCATATAAATTTTCTAGTTTTTTTTGTACAACCCTGTCCGTCAAAATGACAGGTAATGAGAGCGTGTAGAACAGCCTGCGCTCCATACAGTATTAGTAAGTTTTGCTGTTTTTTATTCTTCTTTTCAGCTGCAGTAGGAGTGATAAAGTTCCACCGTATCTTATCTGTGGTGGTTTACAACACTTTAACACTGGGTGGATGCATTTAAAGAAAGCCATCTTTTTTGCCATTCAGTTTATACAGCGTTGACATCACGGTGGAGCTAAATTAAGTTCCTCCAAGCTTCACAGCAGCGCCCTGAAGGCTTTTCTCTAGACTGACGACGAGCAATAAACGCTCTCTGGTGTGCCATGTGAGGATACTGTATGCTAAACATTCAGATCAGAATGCCTGTCATTTTTCTCTGAAATCCATCCATGCCTGGAATATACTTTTGCGATGGCAGCTTCTTCACTTTTGATGATTTTCTGCTCGTTGCTCATCTGCTTATGTTCTTCTCGTGGTAAGCATTTTCTTCCTCATTCATATCAATTCCTCCATGCACGTGGAACTAGGATTGCATGAGCCCTTGGGTGTTTACAGTGATAGTGCAGAAGAGATTTCCTTTCTTTAACAGTGAGTTTTTGCTCCGTCTGACTTCACTAGCCAGCCAGCATGCCCATGTGGGTCCCATCACGGGTTGAAACTGGCATGTTTTATGGGTCCCATGTGGGCTTGTCTGAGGGGTCCATGTTGGTCCCATCTGTTTGCCCACATGCACTTTACCTGTTTACCCATTTTCAGCTTTCTCATAAATTTGCTATTTTCCCATAAATTTAATACATTTTCTCAGAAAACTGAAACTTTCTTATAAATTTGTCACTTTTTTTACTGTAATCCTGCAACTTTCTCATAAATGTGTGACTTTTTTCCCTGTAAATTAGCTATTTTCTTGTAAATTTGTGACTTTTCCAATAAATTTTACATTTTTCTTGTTAATTTTGAACATTCTAAAAATTTTTCAACTTTTTTTTTACTGGAAACTTGCAATTTTTTCCTCTTAAATTTGAGATTTTTTTCTCATAAATGTCTAACCCAGGGGTGTCCAATCATGTGCCATGGAGGGCCAAGACCCTGCAGGTTTTCTCTTCTACCCATTCTCTTCAACAAGCGTTTTCACTGATCAGCAATCAGTGGGAAGAAGTTCAGTGAAATCACCTGTTGAAGACCCTGGTTGGAGGTAAAGCCTGCAGGGTCTTGGCCCTCCATGGCACATGATTGGACACCCCTGGTCTAACCTTTTTCTTGTAAATTTTTAAAATTTATTTACTGATATATTTGCTGCTTTTTTTTAATTTGCAACTTTTTCTAATTTTTCCTTATAAATTTGTGGCTTTTTTCTTTTAAATTTGCATTTTTTTTCTTGTAAATTTGATACTTTTTAAGTAATTTTCCTTTTCTGTTATAAATTTGCAACTTTTTCCTCCTAAATTTTCAAATTTTTTTCTCATAAATTTGCTACCTTTTCTTGGTAAATTTTTGACTTTTTCTCATAATTTTCCACATTTTTTTCTCAGAAATTTGTGACTTTTTCTCTTGTAATTTTGCCACTTCCTCCACAGCCTGAGCGGGGCCACATTGCCTGGCCCAGCTCTTTTTGTGGTGATCACTGAGGGCACAGCAGACGTGGCCGCGGTCTCAGCAGCCAATCACAGGCCATGACTTTAGCCACCAACAACAAAAAGCCCTGTGGTTGGCTGGTGAGACTGGGGTCGTGGAGGACATAGTTGTGGCCTTTTCAGTGTTCCTACAAGGAACAAGAGAGTTACATAGTGCTGCTTTAAAAACTGATGTGTAACAGACTTTAGGTTTTAAAGGCTGTTGCTAAGCAATACAAGACCTTGAAGTCTACACCTGCCACTTGCAGCTCTATTTTTGGCCTTGCTTTAGGTTAGCGCACCGGAGTGGTGGCCTAGTTGGTAGAGCATCTGCTCCACAACTGGGAGGTTGTGGGTTCAAATCCCGGCTGGGTCATACCAAAGACCATATAAAAATGGTAATTCTAGCTTGGTGCTCAGCATAATAGAATGGGGAAAGGAAAGTTAACACACAGAGCTACCAGAGGACTGACCCCCCCACACTGTAGCTGTGTGGCCTAGGGTCAGAGAAACGGGAACCACCACATGCTGTGGAAGGGATCAACTTTAGGTTAGAGCAACAACCCCTTAAATGTCTGTGCACGTCGCTGTTCTACTGTGGAGGAATTTGTGACCATTGTCTGTGAAAGGTGCTATATAAATACATTTTACTCAGGGCTGTATATGTTTTAGTACACTCAGCATGCTGACCTGGCTAAACACGTCTCTCCTTCCACAATGGGGGCACCACAGATTTTACAGTACAGAAAGAGAGTGTTTCCAGATCGTCAATGCGGTCCACAAGAAAACCTGCCAAATGTTGAGCGGTTTGAATGACCTCTCTCACATCATGAAGACTATGGGCTATATTACCACCAGTCAACAGTGGACTTTTTAGAAGTCACCTCTGTTGTCATTCAGTCCATACAGCCGTTAATGTACAGTAGAACAAAATTACATTTTTCCTATCTACAGTGTTAATCACATGTAGAATCAGAGCAGTCGCTGCCATGCAAGGCGCCACCACAAACAACTGCTCTTTCCCCCACTCTATTATGCTGAGCACCAAGCTAGAAGGTGGGAAGTACCATTTTTATATGGTCTTTGGCATGACCCAGGCGGGACTTGAACCCCCAGCCTCCCAATTGTGGGGCAGATGCTCTATCAACTAGGCCACCACTCAGCATGTTTTCTGTGCTACTTCTCACCTTGTGTCAGTGCTTTTTTAGTCTCTGCCAGTGCATAGCCCATTTTTCATGCTATGCATCATGCCATCTAATTACCCGTGGACAGTGTGGCCTCTTTGCGCTGCCAGGAGGGCCTCGGTTCATAGAGATAAGATAAGAGCTTTACTGTCCGTTTACACAGAAACTGATGTTGCAGCACCCAGCCAATAAAATACATGATAAGAAAACCACATAAACGACTCAGCGAAAAACACTAAAGACACAGTCCAAATCTAAATTGGGAGATAGATGGAGAAAAGGGAGGGGGAGTCCTATGTTGTGTATGTGTATGCATTTGTATGTGCCTGCATGCGTAAATGTATGGTGTAGGGAACCAACGCTGGGATAATCATCTCAGACTGGAAGCAGAGGGGAGGGGAATATTCCCTCTGCCGGCAGAGCGTGGGGGATTTAATGGAGGACAGTAAGTATTGTAATGTGTGAATGTATTGTGATGCAAGATTTCAGGCAGCAGGTGGAAGGAATGGAGTGATATAAAAGGAGAGACCCTGGTGTATTGTAGAAAATCTTTTTCTGTGTATGAATGAAGTGAGAGAGAGAAATAAAGTTTGTCTATCATACAGGTCTAGTTCCTTTACTTGCACTCTCCACACTGGTGACCCTTACGAGGCAAGCACCCCAGAGACAGCCCGGACAGGAAGCCCCAGCAACGCGTGTGCTGTTTCGGTCAAACTACCGGACTTTTGGCTGCACGACCTGCGCTCTTGGTTCCACCACACCGAGGCTCAGTTCTCTCTCCTGGGAATAACAGCAGATGACACCAGATATTACTATGTGATCGCAGCGCTGGACGCTCGCACGACTCAGCAAGTAGCGAGCCTGCTCCAACAGCCTACAGCCCACAATAAATACGGGGCTCTCAAGGCTGTGCTGACCCAGCGCTACACACTCTCGGACTGTGAAAGAGCAGAGAGACTCCAGAGGCACTCCGAGTTAGGAGATGGATCGGCGGTCAAACTGATGGAGAAGATGTTGGCGTTGATGGGCACGGACGACGGGCATTTTCTGTTTGCCCACCTTTTTCTCCAGAACTTCCCAACAGAGGCAAGAGCGGTCCTGGCCAACTCACCGTTGCTGGCCGCACGCGACTACCGTGCGCTAGCCCAGGAGGCAGATCAGATCATCCTCACCACCAGAGCCCTCACAGTGAACGCTGCGGTGTCGGAACCCAGCAAGACGACCAGAGGAGGCGAGGAGCTGGCGACGGTAGCAGCAGCGGGGGCCAGAAAGTGCCAGAGAGACACGCTCTGCTTCTACCACCGCCGCTTTGGAGAGAACACACGCAGATGTGTGCCACCGTGCCAATTCAAGTGTTTGGGAAACGCCAAGGCTGGCAGTCAGTAGCAGCTGCGACTGCCGGTGAAGAAAACAAGCTGCTCTACGTGACGGACCCGCACTCGGGGAGACGGTTCCTCATAGACACCGGCTCCCAAAAGAGCCTTATCCTGCCATCCTATGCCGACCGGCCAGCGGGAGCTAGCGGCCTCGAGCTGATAGCCGCAAACAGCTCGAACATTAGGACTTTTGGTGAGAGGACACTAACTGTATCCCTACACGGCCATATGTACGAGTGGAGATTCGTCATAGCGGCGTGCAGCTTCCCAGTCTTGGGAGCTGATTTTCTGTGTGCACACGGGTTGCTAGTCGATGTTGCTAACAGGCGCCTGGTCAATGCAGTGTCTTTTGATTCTCTCCCCTGTACAGCTCGAGGGGCCGGGCCAATAACACAAGCCAACGTCACAGCTCCGGGCGGTAAGTTCCACTCACTGCTCACTCATTTCCCAGCACTCACGGTCCCAATGTTTTCAGTGGCCAGCACTAAACACGGGGTGGAACACTTTATCACCACCACTGGGCCGCCCGTTTTCGCACGACCTCGGCGCCTGGACGCAGCTAAACTGGCCATAGCGCGCGAGGAGTTTGCCAACTTGGAAAGGTTGGGGATCATCAGGCGCTCAAACAGCCCATGGGCATCCCCACTACACATGGTCCCTACGGCCGAGGGATCATGGCGACCGTGCGGAGATTTCCGCAGATTGAATAACACCACAGCGCATGACCGCTACCCGATTCCCCATATTCAGGATTTTTCCCCATTCACCTCGCCGGGGCACGCATTTTTTCTAAAATAGACCTGGTCCGTGGTTACCACCAGGTTCCGGTGCACGCGGAGGACATACCCAAAACAACGGTAATAACTCTGTTTGGCTTGTTTGAGTTTTTATGCATCCCCTTCGGATTAAAAGGCGCAGCACAGACATTCCAACGTATGATGGATGCGGTGTTGCGCGATCTGCCGTTTGTGTTCATCTATCTGGATGACATCCTGGTGGCCAGCGCGTCTGAGGACGAACACGTAACCCACCTCAGGACAGTTTTCCGGAGGTTGGAAGAGCACGGGTTAATAATCAACCTGGCAAAATGCCAGTTTGGCGTGACAGGGATTGACTTTTTTGGGCACCACATCTCACTGGAGGGAGCGATACCCTTGCCCGACAAGGTGCACACCGTGGTGGATTTTCCCCGGCCTCAGACGGTTAGGGCGCTGCAAGAGTTTTTGGGGATGGTTAACATTTATAAGCGATTCCTCCCCCGCGCAGCTCAGCTCATGCAGTCATTGTATGCCACGCTCAAGAAACGGAAACCGGCGGACAGAGTCAAATGGACTCCGGAGCGGGAGCAGGCATTCTCTAAGGTTAAAACAGCCCTGGCAAACGCCGCACTGTTGGCGTACCTGAACCCGGCAGCCCGGATAGCGCTCACTACCGATGCCTCAGACGTGGCCATAGAGGCCGTTGTGGAGCAATGCGTCGCCGGTTCTTGGCAGCCGCTCGCTTTTTTCAGCAGGGCTTTGCGCGACAGTGAGCGTAAATACAGCGCATTCGACAGAGTGTTGCTGGCTCTCCACCTGGCCATACGCCACTTCCAGTTCTGGCTGGAAGGGTGCAGCTTCACTGCGTTCATGGACCACCAGCCGTTAACGTACACAATGGCCAAGGTTTCGGAACAATGGTCGGGCCGGCAGCAGAGACAGCTAGCCATGATCTCGGGGTTTACGACCGATATTCAGCATGTGACCAGTAAACTGAATGTGGTGGCAGACTGCCTCTCGCGCGCGGTAGTGGCCCCAGTCTGCGTAGGGATAGGTTATACAGCCATGGCCGCAGAGCAGATTGGCGATGCGGACGTGTGCGCGCTCCAGTCTGGACCAACAGGGTTAAGGCTGGAGAGCAGAGTACTGCAAGACGGGAGCCCCCCCAATCTGTGATGTCTCCACGGGACGCCCGCGCCCGGTGGTCCCAGTTGTTTGGCGCCGCCGAGTGTTTGACTCAGTTCACGCTCTGGTGCACCCAGGAGTGCTCGCGTCAGTCAGAATGGTGGGAGTGAAGTTCGTATGGCCAGGCCTGCGCAAACAAGTGAAAGAGTGGGCTGCAGCCTGCGTAGCGTGCCAATGAGCCAAAGTACACAGACACACGAAGGCTCCTTTGGAGCCGTTTTGTATACTGGCTAAGAGGTTCGACCATGTTCACGTGGACCTCGTGGGCTCCCTCTCGCCATCGCAGGAGTTTACGCACCTTCTGACAGTGGTGGACCGCACCACACACTGGCCAGAAGCAGTCCCGCTAGCGGCAACCACGTCTGCAGACGTGGTGCGCGCCTTTTTGACAACATGGGTTGCACGTTTTGGCATCTTGTCGGACATCACGTCCGATAGGGGCCCTCAGTTTGTTTCTGACCTCTGGTCTGCGATGGCCCGTAGCCTGGGTGTAGCAATTCATTGCACAACCGCGTACAACCCACAGACCAATGGGTTATGCGAGCTCTTCCATAGGTCACTGAAAGCAGCGCTCAGGGCTTTGCTTATGGATGCAAATTGGGTAGACCGGTTGCCGTGGGTTCTGTTAGGGTTGCGTTCCACACCAAAAGAGGATTTGGAGGCTTCCCCAGCGGAGCTTGTTTTTTCTCAGCCACTGCGGCTCCCCGGGCAATTTTTACCAGATAATCCCGTGCCGGACGACTATCTGTCTGTGTTCGCAGCATAGCGCAGATACAGGCACGCTACCGGGCCCGGCCCAGCACTGTTTTCCACGCGCTTTTGTGCCAAAAACTTTGAAGAACGCGGCGTTCGTGTTTGTCAGGCACAATGCTCACCGCCCCTCCATTGCGTCCACCCTACGATGGCCCGTTCAAAGTGCTGGAAAAAGAGGACAAACATTTTTTGTTAGATTTGGGGAGTCATCGGGAGAAGATATGTATAGACAGACTTAAGCCCACCTTTGTGGTGGCAGATGAGCAAGTGATGTTGGCTTGGGCCCCTCGGTGTGGAAGACCCCCACTGAGAACTCCCCAGGTAGAAGATTCATCAGAGCAGCCACACGGGCAAGTTGAATGCCCCCCCCCCCTCGCCATTGCCCACCAGCAGACAGACACACCCTCAGGAGCCCCCAACCGGCACAGCAGTGCCGCGGAGTCGAAGGACCCTCGTTACAGCAGATATGGGAGGAGACTGAAGCCAAAAGGACGTGAGGGTTGAAACTCGGTCTGAGACTCTGGGGGGGGGGGGGGGGGGGTGTAGGGAACCTACGCTGGGATAATCATCTCAGACTGGAAGCAGAGGGGAGGGGAATATTCCCTCTGCTGGCAGAGCCTGGGGGATTTAATGGAGGACAGTACGTATTGTAATGTGTGAATGTATTGTGATTCAAGATTTCGAGCAACAGGGGGAAGGAATGGAGTGATATAAAAGGAGAGACCCTGGTGTATTGAAGGAAGTCTTTTTCTGTGTATGAATGAAGTAAGAGAGAGAAATAAAGTCCGTCTGTCGTGCAGGACTAGTTCCTTCAATTGTACTCTCCACAATGTATGTGTAGATGTGTTTGTGTGCAGCAGAAAGGGGAGGGGGGGGGGTCATCTCTTTGTGCTCCACTGCTTGTTCAGTAAGGTTGTGGAGTGAGGAATGGAGTTCTTGTGTCTATTCCTTTTGCTGCTTGGTATCCTGAAACATCTCCCAGAAGGCAGAAGCTGATACTCCTCAATCAAGACACGCGACAAATCTGCAGCGATCTTATTTGCCAGTCTGAGACAGTGATCAGTACTGCTCTGGAAAAATCCGGAAATGAATCGGACATCCAATAGTAGCGACTGTTTCAGATCCCTTGTTTATTTGTTTGTCAGATCACTTATTTGTGTCACGGCTGGCCCTCACGAGCCAGCATAAGACGCCTCAGTTCAGTAAATTGCAGTTCAGTTCTTTTATTTATAAAGCACAGGACTTAGGTGTACAACATAACTTTGCCACGCAGGCTTCGTTACACAACACAACATAAATTCACAATAGAGAGTTATGGCAGTGACGAGGAGCTCTCGTCTGCCGTAGTTAGGAAGGAACGTCAGCGAGGGAGAAGACAGTTCCAAATAAATCACTTACATGCAGCGGGATACGTCGAGGAACCCAGGGAGCATGTGGTAAGGAGACAGGGGAAAGTCATAGGACTTCTGACAAGACAGCCGCGCCGTCCAGTTCACTCGCACTGACATTTAAAGCCAGCTGCTCATGATTGGAAACGCGGCACAGCTGCCCAGGTTCTGACAGCTGAGAGCTCCCGAGCGTCTGGCCAATCAGAGCCCGGGAAACCCGTGTGACGACACCAGCTGTCAAAAGCTGACAGGGATGAGGAATAACCCGAGCGCGGACAAAGCGCTCGGGATATGACGGGGCTCCTCCCTCTACGCGAACTCCTGGTCGCGCGCAACATCCAGACCCCCCCACCCCACCCCAGGGAAGGTGGAGGGGGAAGCAGGTGGAGGGAGAGCAGGGCCAACTCACAACAAGGGGACAAAAACATCGGGGAAGGGAGGGAGAGAGAGAAAAAAAAAAAGGCAGAAACCGTACATAAACGGGGACAAAGATGAATAAAAAGAAAAGTCAACGCTAGATGGACATCACTCACACATAACCACAAAAAGAAAGCCAAGATGAGGGTACAAGGAACACTAGTCAATACCACAAGGCAGGATCAAGGAAATAAAAGGACAGATAATACCTTCTTCTCCAAGTTAACGTGTACAGAAAACCGTCAAAACCAAAAGACAACACAGGTGCCAAAAAAAAAAAAAAAGGAACTAGACCCGAGTAAGGGAGTAACATAGGAAATAAACAACCACACCCTAAAGAAACATACAATACTCATGATAGCCATGGCAAGAGAACATATGTCCATCCACGGAAAACAGTCACCTTAAACATGAAGTCCAATCCCCAGTGGGGTATTTCAGTCACAAGTCAGTAGTGGGGCAAGAGAAGGAGAGGAAAAAAAAAAACCCATTGGGGAATAGAGTAAAACAACTCCGCTCAGGAGGCCTCCCAGCACCCAGCATCCAAGCCGCCAGCAAAAGCAGCGGAACGTGCCCTAACGGCCCAGCCAAACCCCGGGCCGAGGGAAACCATGTCTCCGGTGGGCGGACCAGGGCGCCAAAAGAACCATCCAGCTTGTCAGGAGGCCGGACCCGGACGCCAAAAGGAAAGAGCCGGTCACCGGGTGGTCGGGCAGTATCGGCCTGCCAACAGAATGGCTGGGGGAAGGTCGGCGAACCGGGCCAGCCGGAATTTACCCCCGCAGTCTCAAAGGCGGGGAAAAAGGGGCCACGGCGAGGATGGGGCATGGCCTGGAAAGCGCTCAGCGGCGGGTCAGCTACACAGTCTCCAGAACCCACCTGGGTCAAAACGACCATGGTGCCGAGCTCCGATTGAGCGAGAGCGGCACCCGCATCGGACCCCGATTGGGCCGGAACCCCCATGACGTCAAGCTCCGATCGAGCGAGAGCAGCACCCGCGTCGGACCCCGATTGGGCCGGAACCCCCATGACGTCAAGCTCCGATCGGACGAGAGCAGCACCCGCGTCGGACCCCGATTGGGCCGGAACCTCCATGACGTCAAGCTCCGATCGGGCGAGAGCAGCACCCGCGTCGGACCCCGATTGGGCCGGAACCTCCATGACGTCAAGCTCCGCTTGAACCGGCGGAGCACTCCTGGTGGACCCCATGCCGAGAGCCGGACCCTCCAAGGTGGCACCAAGAGCAGGTTCGCCTCCAGTGACCCTGGGGAGAGGCTCAGAGGGACAAAAGGAACCGGGATCAGGATCACCGGCAGCGGCAGGGCCCGGCGAGACAGGCTCGAGCGCAGCAGACGGCTGCACCCGGCTCGCCCCCCCGAGAGACAGGCAATAATGCTCCAGAAAGAAGAGGAGGGATAGAAAATAGAGCACTTGCCTGATCTCGGGTTCTGCCGCCATCCAGGACTTCGATGCTCCGGGTTCAAACGGGAGGAGGTCGTCGTCCGGTTCCCACTCCGTTGCGACGTCATCCGCCCCTGGAAGAGGGGCTCTTGCAGCTCGAGGACCCCCCAACGTCATCGTCCACGCTAGTTGTTCATGTGGCGTGGAGGTGAGGGGCTCTCGGCCCGCTGGACCGGACTGTTCATCTGCGGAGTCCCGGGGACGCTCCGTCGTCGGCACAGGCTCCAACCAATCGTCCGACCTCCTCTGCCCAGAAAATGGCTGCGGGGCTGGGGTCTTCTGCCCGAGGGCCGCAGGCTCACTCCTCGTCTGGTGACGCTCCTCAGAGGTCGAAGCGTGCTCAGCAGGGGGAGACACAGAGGCAGCGGGTTTAATTAACATATCAGCAGGGAGTTGAGGCTCGGGGGGCTGCAAACCCCGAGCCTCACCCCCAGGAGTCAGACAGAACAAATCACTATTAGATGGAAAAAAGTGAACTTGAACTTGCCTGGCTCCCGGAGGAGCGGTGGAACCTGCCGTTGGGAACGTCATTCCATCCTCCTCCCACCGGGTGGTGGCCGGAGACTCTCTTGGAGGGGAGGGGGCCACTCGGGATGGTGTAGCCGCGCTTTCCACTGGAGCAAAACTTCTCAAACTCCCAGCCGCTGGAGAAGGCGTCGAAGCGGAGGGGGCAACAGCCAAGTCAGGCCGGGCGTGACGCGCTGACAGCTCAGCGGGGAAAGCAGGCCCGGGGGGAAAGGCTGCTGGGGTCTCCTCCAGGTGAGACGCCGAAGAGACAGCAGTGGGATGAATGGGGTCAGCCCAGTGAACCGGAGCGGATTCCGGAGGGGAGTCACGCTGAGAACATCTCTGGCCACGGTGTCGACGTCTACGACGGGCCCCGGATGGTGCGAACTCCAGGACTGGATCGAGGGAAGGATCCGGATTCCAGAGCGGGCAGCGGGAGCTCCGGTCACTCCGCCTTTGGCCTCGTTCCTCCTCGATCTCCTGGAGCGCCTCGCGGTGGACGGCGATCTCTTGTCTCCTCGCTTGGACGTCCAAGTGGTCGGTGTAGCGGGAAGACAACCGGTCGAGCGTTCTCTCAGCGCAGTCCAGGTAGTAGTGCGCTTCGGATGAGTCGTCAAGGCTGGCGGAAGCGCTGATGAAGTCATCCACCTCCTCCAGCGCCTCAGGCAGCTGGAGCCAGAGATCACTCCACCTTGCAGCCTCCTCCTCTTCGTACGTCAGAATTGTCTGGCGTTGGGCAGCGATGTCGAGTCTCCTCGCGTCGACCTCGGGGTGACCGTTGTAGCGGGAAGGCAGACGGTCAAGCACCTCCTCAGCCCGGTCTAAATACCACTGTTCATCGGGCTGATAACCGAGGAGAGGAGGGGCGAGGGAGGTGTCTGGATGCCCATCGAGGTCGGAGGCGATAATGAGGATTTCATCTACCTCCTCCAGCGCCTTGGTCAGCAGGACGTGGGAACCCCGAGAATGACTCCGCTGAGATGGCATATTTCCAACGCCGCGTACCTGGACAGGAAGGACAAAGTTCCCAGAACACAACTTACTGAGAACGGCGTCTCCTTCTGGCGGCTGTCTACTGTCACGGCTGGCCCTCACGAGCCAGCATAAGACGCCTCAGTTCAGTAAATTGCAGTTCAGTTCTTTTATTTATAAAGCACAGGACTTAGGTGTACAACATAACTTTGCCACGCAGGCTTCGTTACACAACACAACATAAATTCACAATAGAGAGTTATGGCAGTGACGAGGAGCTCTCGTCTGCCGTAATTAGGAAGGAACGTCAGCGAGGGAGAAGACAGTTCCAAATAAATCACTTACATGCAGCGGGATACGTCGAGGAACCCAGGGAGCATGTGGTAAGGAGACAGGGGAAAGTCATAGGACTTCTGACAAGACAGCCGCGCCGTCCAGTTCACTCACACTGATATTTAAAGCCAGCTGCTCATGATTGGAAACGCGGCACAGCTGCCCAGGTTCTGACAGCTGAGAGCTCCCGAGCGTCTGGCCAATCAGAGCCCGGGAAACCCGTGTGACGACACCAGCTGTCAAAACCTGACAGGGATGAGGAATAACCCGAGCGCGGACAAAGCGCTCGGGATATGACAATTTGTGTCTTTTATCACTTATATTCAAGATTATTTAGTTCATATCATTGCTCAGTGATGGAGTTCAGTGTGAGAGTTCAGTTTTTTCTTATCTTCTAAATTATTGCTCTGAGTGTTGCTATCCCTGTGCTGTTGCAATCCTGGAATTTCCCCATTGTGGGACTAATAAAGGCTTATCTTATTTTAATATTGATCTTCTTCTGTGTATCGTCAATAAAGTCAATTAGTACTATAACAGGACACGTTTACAAATATTTGAGACCCATTGTAGTGCATCATTTTATATTTTAGCAATATTTTGTTGTTAAAAGTTTTTTTTAAAGAACTTTAATGCTAAGATTGAGGCGGTGCTTATATCTTCACTCTGGGGCGATACTGAGACCAAATAATGATCTGAACCTTGAGAGTGTGACTGGCAATAATGTGAGCACCGCGGCTCTATTGTAAGCAGTTTATTTTTTATTAATGTGAGATAAACTTTTATTGATAAAAAATACATATTTTGACTGAGTGATTCCTTATTCCAGGATGCACACCCCCATAACCTCAGGAAAGCACATTTAAAATCTTAGGCCAGCCTGGCAAATGGTTCAAGAAATATGCGTGGAACAGACAGACAGACAGACGGACAGACAGACAGACAGACAGACACACACACACACACAAACACACATACAGACAGAGATTTGGTGCATTTATAGATAGATGATTGGAGCTGGGGTAAAATGAATGTTTCCAAGGATGATTTCCTATGTTTTTGTTGTATTCATAATGAGGGAGTTCTGCTCACACCACCGCACTACCTGATCCACACTGTCAAAGTAGGTTTCTGGTTGTAGCTCCTTTGTCATGAGTGCTACTAAAGCAGTGTCATCAACATACTTAATGAGATAATGGTCAGGCACATGAGTGACATAGTCAATAGTGTAAATGGTGAAAAGTAATGGAGAACTAATGTATCCTTGTAGGGCACCAGTACTTGTTTTTAGCAGAGAAGAGCATGTGTTGTTGACCCTGACCAGTTGCTGTCTATTGATGAGAAAGGAATGATACCAATGGATAAGATATGAGTTAATTTCCAGATGATGCATTTTGACAAGCAATAAGTCCAGTTTAACTGTAGTGAAGGCACAAGAAAAGTCAATAAACAGAATTCTGGCATATGGCCCCTGTTTTGATGAATCCAGATGCTTTGAAACCAGGTGTGAGAGGATGGCGATAGCATCTACAGTGCTGTGTTCACTTTTGTAAGCAAATGGATAGGGATCCAGTTTATCCTGTATGGAGCTGGAAAGAAAAAGTGAGAACATTTTCTCCAATGACTTCATCAAAACGGAAGTTAATGCCACTGAACGGAAGTCATTGCACTTCATGGGATAAGATTTCTTTGGGACTGGGATGATGTGTGAAGTTTTCCAGGCCTTGGGGACAGAGTGGGTGTCCAATGACAGCTGGAAGATGGGCTGCCACACCTGAGCTAGCTCTTCACTGTAGGTCCTGAGGAGGGAGGCACCAATATTGTTAGGTCCGGAGGCCTTGCATGGATTAAAATGTCAAAACACGCTGGCCACCTGTCCTACTGAGATTTCCACACTGTCCTCTGGCTGAACAGAAATGGACCTCAACACCTCTTCACATCTCCTCCTCCATCCTGATGGTCTCAAACCTGGTGAAAAAGATATTTAAAAGAGACACGGTTGTCAGATCCTCATTCAAGATGACAGATTTAGATTGCTTGCTTGGCATTCCAGCCATGCTTTTCATGCTTTTCCACATCCTTCTGGAGTCACCAGCCTTAAACATGTTCTCCAAGTGTCTCTTATGAACCGTCTTTTGCCTTCTTAATTTTGCCCTTCAGCTCTTTATTTGTCCTGCACAGCTCCAGTATGTCCGTGTTTCTGAAAGCTGCTTTCTTGTGATTCAAGATTTGTGTGATGTCTTTGGTTATATAGATTTTATTGTTTGGATATATCTTCACTGTTTTAGTAGGAATAATGGACTCTACACAAAAATTAATATAATCAGTTGTAACTGTACATGCAGACTCTGCAGTGCCCTCCCTCAACACATCCCAGTCAGTGCAATCAAAACATGCTCCCAGGGCCTCTTTGGTATCTGGATTCCAGAGCCTGACCACCTTTTCCTGGGGTTTGCTACTTTTCAGCTTGGTCAGGTAGATTGGAATAAGGTGCACTGCATTTTGGTCTGAAGCGGCAGCAGGTGGCTTGCTTCTAGACCAGGGGTCAGCAACCTTTACCACTCAAAGAGCCATTTGGACCCGTTTGCCACAGAAAAGAAAACACTGGGAGCCACAAAAACCCTTTTGACACTTAAAATGAAATAACGCTGCATATAACTTTTTTTTCCCTTTATGCTATGTATAAACAAACTATAATGTGTTGCATTTATGAAATCAGGGAACTCCTGCAGAGAAAACAAAATTACATTTCTGCATGCAACAAAAACATTTTGAACTCCGAAAAAAAAAAGACATTGGGTTGAAGGTTGACATTGGGTTGAAAGGAGAGAGCTATTTCTAGCACTGATGACTCCTGATCCTTCGATAAAAAATCTCATAATTCTGCTGAAAACAATACCGAAAGCTCAGAATTCCAACAAGAACCAGCGATGTGATTTGGGGTTGGGGAAATTATCTGAAAATTCAGCAGGGGGTCTGGGGGACATAGTCCCCCAGCGGGGTCCGGTGCAGAGCCCCGGTGGGGTGAGGGAGGGGGGGTCAAGGGGGGCAAAGCCCCCCGAAGCTCCTGGGTTTTTATGATTTTTAAGTACCAGAACTGTGCTTAAATGACATAAAACAAACAGCTGAATGCCACTTATTACTGTATAATATTGACTTATGTTCCAAGAAGATAGCATTCCTAAAATATTCCAACAAGCATTATCCATCACATGCTTTAACACTTGATCAAATCAAAATCAGTTAATTTTATCTGTTCCATAATAGAAATAAAATTCCAACATACCATTACTCTTTATAATTTCAGCATTCATTTCAGATCACCAGTTTCAATCTCCATTGAGACTTGAGCAGTTCATTTTGCACAATCACTGATGTAGCCAAGTCTTAGAAATATTCAAAAGTTATGAGTCAATGTCCACTGTGCACTGTCAATTTCAAACTATTTGGAATCATAAAAGGGGATGGTTAATTTTTATTACCGTTTCCTCCCTCACGCAGACCAGCTCATACAGCCGCTGTACGCCGCCAGTAACAGAGAGTTAATGGCTCTCCACCTGGCCATACCGATTACTGGAAGTGGCCATACGTCACTGCGTTCGTGGACCACAAATCGTTAACGTACTTAACGTACTTTATCTTCCTGGAAGATAAAATAAAGCGGAATTCGGCGAATTAGCAGAAAATCACATCCCTGAGAACACGCCGCCATGAATCTTTGAAAAAGCATACAACGAGCCATTTGATTGGTCCAATCGTTTGCAACTATCCAATCGCAGGGCTGACAAGCTACTGCAATACAGCAGTAGCTTGAACACAACACATCCGGGTTATTGCGGGAGACGACTTCCGGGGAAGCGCCGAGCGCTTATGTAATCGTGTTGATTTTCGCTGACGGTGATTAAACTTTAACATGTTTTTTTTTTAGATTTTACAAGATCACCATAATCTTCAAATTTAGAATTACATTTTAAAAACTAATGAACTAAAATAAAATACATTTTAATTAAATACTCGTTATTTATTTTCCAAAGCCACAGGGAGCCGCAGCAGAGGGATGAAAGAGCCACATGCGGCTCCGGAGCCGCGGGTTGCCAACCCCTGTTCTAGACTGATAGGCATTTCTGATATTTATATATCATATGTCCAATATATTCTCTTTCCTTGTGCCACATTTTACAACCTGATGAAACCCTGGCAAGGCTTTCTCCAGGATGCAGGTGTTTAAATCTCTGAGGACAATGGCAGGAGCATCAGGAATTGCTGTTGCAAATTGCATAAACAGTCTGCTATTCCAGTTGCAGCGTGGTATACTTTGCTTCTTGGTGGATTGTAAACCATAAATAGCAAAATGCAGCCAAATTCACAGGGTAAATAGAAAGGTGTTAATCCAGTGGCCAGGAGTTCAAAGTCATTGTTACAAATAACCTGCTTAAGGAGTATTTATGGCACCACTGCTCATTTATGTAACACAAACCCCTCCATCCCGGCTTTTTCCTGAGCTTTCACTTCTGTCAGCATGAATAAGTGAGAAATCATATCAAACAGAGAGTCAGGTACAGCAGCATGGAGCCAGGATTCAAAGAAGCACAAAAGAGCTGCCTCCTGAAATTCAAATGAATACCTTGTAAGTGTCCTCAATTCGTCAATCTTGTTCTGAATGGAATGAAGATTTGCCAGGATTATAGCGGGGAGTGCTGGTCTGAATTTCCTGGCTCTCAGTCTCCTCCTAATCCCCCCCCCCCCCAGTCTGCTGCCTTTCTTCCGCTGGGTGTGATCGCAAGTGGCACCTGGTAACTTTGGCAAAGAAGTCCAAAAGGCAGTGTGATTTCCACTGAATTCCCAAATGAACGCGTGTGCACACTAAAGTCATGTTTCTACAGCTTCAACAACAGACAGATACACAAACCAAACAAAAGCACGACAAATATCCAGTTATCAGAGAGTGTGCACCAGTCAGCTGGCGAGAGCTCCTACAGGGGAGGGGTGACAGCGGCGCACTGTCAGCGCTTTGGAATTTTGGTGCATTTTATGCCAAAGCACTTTGGATCAGGAAAAATGAGGTGTGTCATCAGAAGTGCATTTGTTAATGCTATTTCAGCGGTGTGTTTGGAAATCACACAGATTTCAAAAGACAGGAGTGCATGAGGAAACAGCATGCACTGGGATTTTCTGTTATTTTAATTATAATATGATGATGCACTTGATGGTTTGTTACTCCATCCACATTTTCATTTTAATCACAGACTTATTAGGCATTAATGTATTCATTTTTTGAGGAATGAATGAATGAATGGAGGAGCGAGGAGCAGGAGGGGATTATTATGGAACCGTTAGCCTGAGGGTTTTGAACTGCAAACCTCTCTGCTGAGACAGACTAGCCTGTTGTTCTCTTCACATGTGGTACGTCCTATCTGTGTCCTCAACCATCGTCTTTGACCAGTCTTTTGTCTGTTCACGTGCACGCATGTGTGTCCTGTCTGGGGTGATGTGGGACACACATTCAGCTGTTGTTTTTGTGTTGAATATATTAATCTGAGGCCATTTAATTACAGGCTGTCCACCTGTGGTGTGGACTGACCCAGATCAAGAAGAAACAGCAGAGTTTTTCACTGCAGAGAGGGAAAAAAGGACCGGTGCATGGGTTTATGAAAATGCTCCATTTAAGGATGTAGTATTTATAGATGCTAGAGGTCAGCAGCGCAACTTCAAAAGCTGATGATTCCAAATGTCGATAATGTGTTGTTTTGTGTAGCATTTAAGGAGGGTTACTGCTTTAGGCTGCTCTAGAGAGCCACCTCATTGCACCCCTCGTCAGTGCATAGACCATTTTCCTCAAAGGCCGTAATAACAAAACGAACTGGGCCACACGTGCACAAAGGCACTATGTGCATTTCACAACTGACAAGTGAATAAAATGTCATAATATATATGTCATAGTGTTACACTCCAGGGTTGTAGCTATCAACAGATTCAGCTATGGTGACATGAGCAACAGAACTGTCAGGGTCACATGTGCTTCAGAAGAAAAAAAAAACATGGAGAATACGTATATACATTAATCATTAAACCTTGTTTCCACATCAAGTCATATGCTTTCTGAAAGTCAAGAAAAACCTGCAACACTTTTTTTAGCACTGGATTTGTCATTTTTCTTCCTTTTCTAAACTCATTTTGGTAACCAGAAAACAACTGTATCATCTCAGTATAACCCTTTAGCCTTTCATTAATCGTCAGTTCTAGAGCTTTCTGAGATGTGACGTGAAAGCTGGTAGTCCATAACTTCCAACTGAACTTGGAGCTTTACTTAGATTACATGATGGAACAATAACTGATTCTTTTCAGTAGGCTGGCAAATGTCCCTCTTGTCAGTTTTTATTACAGTGTGCTGATAACATCGATTAAGTTCTTTCCGTTAGCTCACTCACTGCAAAGTAATTGAGATTAGATAAGAATAACAAAACTACAAGTGATAGTTTTGGTGGTGCTTAAAAAGACACCGCACACACACACACACACACGCGCGCACACATACACACAGAGTTGCATACATTAATGCGTGCACATTCACACGTACACACAGTCAACCAATATTCAACATAAAAATAAGAGCAGGTAGCCTGTAAATATGATGTGCAGTACGTGGAATATTATAATCCTCGTATATGGCACAGATCCATAAATTAGTATTTGATTGTATAACTAAAATGTAAAAAATGGGGTGCAGAGACATTATGTGTGTTGACTGGGTGAGTGGACAGCATGGGGGAAACAAACTGGTCATGAGTTTGGCAGTTTGTGCTTTGATTGACTGCTGGTATCCCCCTGAAGGCAGAAGGTCAAACAGATGATGGTCAAGGTGGGAGAAGACAATGGGCCTCATGCCAGAACCGTTAGCACTAGCAGATTTGCTTGTGAATGTGACATACGATGAATTTATGTAGCCCACGTGCAGAGTGCAACAACAAGAGAACAATCCAAACACACAAGAGCGTGTTTAAGAGTTTTATTAAATTTCAAAAAGAACTGGAGCACAGCTACAGAAAACGTCACGTGTGCCGAGAGCCAGGACAGTAGATGATGGTGAAATCGAATCTTTGGAAAAATAAGGCCCAGTGGGCCTGCCTGGCATTCAATCGGCGGGCCGACCGTAAATACTCCAAATTCTTGTGGTCGGTCCACACGACTATGGGATGAGTAGCTCCCTCTAACCAGTGTCTCAGTTCCTCCAGTGCCAATTTAATGGCCAAGAGCTCTCTTTCCCCTATGTTGTAATTCCTCTCGGCAGGCGTGAGCTGCCGAGAAAAACACACACGGACGGAGCTTCAAATCAAATCAAATCAAATCAACCTTTATTGTCATATTGCTGTACATACAACTGTAGTGCAGGCAAGATGAAATTGCGTTTCTCTCGGCATCCATATAAGTAAAAAGAACATAATTTAAGACACACTCACACACACCCTCACCCCCCACCCCAACACAGCCATTCACACATCCCTGAGACATACTTGAAAACTAACCAGAACTATAATATACAAATAATATACATAATGTCCGTAGGTGCAGTAGTATGTATGAGAGATTCCGGATCAACTATTCAGCATCCTAACAGCCTGTGGAAGGAAGCTGTTAATCAGTCTGGTGGTTCTGCCTCTGATGCTCCGGAATCGTTTGCCAGATGGCAGAAGTTCAAAGTGTTTATGCAGAGGGTGAGAACGGTCCTTGACAATGTTCAGTGCCCTGCTCCTACAACGGTTCTGAAAAAGTTCTTGGACAGAGGGGAGGGAGACTCCAATTACCCTCTCAGCTCCCTTAACTATCCTCTGCAGGGCTTTTTTGTCTGACATACTGCAGCTGGAGTACCATGTAGCAATGCAGTATGTCAGAACACTCTCCACCACACCTCTGTAGAAGGTCCTGAGGATGCAGATGGGGAGAGAGGCCTGTTTGAGTTTCCTCAAGAAGTGCAGTCTCTGCTGGGCCCGCTTCCTGATCCCCAAGGAATTCTTGCTCCAGGTCAGGTCCTGCGTTCTCCACTCTGTCCACTAAACGGCCGCCGATGCTGAGAGGGATGAGTTCAGGCTGTGACCGCCAGAAGTCGATAATCATCTCCTTCGTTTTGTCCACGTTGAGCACCAGATTGTTCTCCCTGCACCAGCCCTCCAGGTCTTTAACTTCTTCCCTGTACATTGATTCCTCATCCCTCTGAATAAGTCCCACCAACCTTCTGGTCGGAGGATGAGTGCTGTGAAAGGACAGCGCCCACCCCCAAATCGGAAGCGTCCCCCTCGAGGATAAATTGGAGCTGCGGGTCGACCTGTGCCAAGATGGGTGTATCAGAGAACAGACTTTTTAATTTCACAAAAGCCTGTTCAGCTGCCTCGGAAGGAGGTGGAATTGGTAGAGAACTCACACTTCCTGGCTTTAATGTATAGCTGGTTCTCCAAGAGCCGCTGTAACACGGATCTAACATGGACCTCATGTTCCTCTGGTGAGCGGGAAAAAATTAGAATATCATCCAGATACACGAAAACAAACCCGTTAACCATATCGCGAAGGACATCATTAATGAGCCGCTGGAAGACGGCGGGGGCATTCGTGAGCCCAAACGGCATGACCAAATACTCAAATTGCCCCAGGTGAGTTTTAAATGCCATCTTCCACTCATCTTCTTCGCAAATACGGACTAAATGGTAAACATTCCGGAGATCCAATTTAATAAATACTCGCACACGCTGAAGGAGCTCAAATGTGGAGTTAATCAGAGGCAGAGGATATGTGTCTTTTACAGTGATTGCATTTTATTCCCTGTAGTCAATGCATGGGCGTAACGACCCGTCCTTCTTTCCAACAAAAAAACCCCTGCTCCGAGTGGAGCCGAAGATGGCTGAATAAGGCCAGCATTCAGACAGTTTTTAATGTATCTCTCCGTAGTCTCCCTCTCCAGGCCAGAAATACTATAAAGCCAGCTGGACGGCAGCCGGGCTCCCGGGAGAAGCTCCACAGCACAGTCATACGAGCGATGAGGCGGAAGCGACAGCGCTCGGGACTTGCTGAAGACCTCCCCCAGGTCATGATAGACCTTGGGGACCAGGCTAAGGTCAGGCGGCCCAGCCGGAGGGGGAGAAATAGGGAGAGACGGCGAGCACTCTGCCAAACTCAAACAAGAAGCCAAACAGTGTGGACTCCAGGAGTAGATGGAGTTATTAGCCCAATCCAGGGTTATACCTCTGGAGCCACGGGTACCCAAGGACCATCGAGGAGGAGGAATTTGGGAAAACTAAGAATGAAAGTTCCTCCCGATGGTTCCCGGAAAGAAGGACTGTGATGGGTGCCGTGCATTCTGTGACTACAGCGATCATTTGGCCATATAAGGTAGTAATATTCTGGGAAGGGGACAATTTGTTGGTGGGAATGCCCATATCCCGAACGAGCTGGGAAGAGATGAAATTCCCTTCTTCCCCTGAATCCACTAATGTCATAGCCCTCCTCTCAGTCCCCGGTAATTGGACGAGGGCCAGAATAGAGATATTACTGGGGGGATTAAGTTTGGTCCCGGCCGCCAGACCCCCCACGGCTACTGATGGGCCGTGTCTTCTGGCACTAGGGGGCAGTCATCCACTCTGTGCTCCATAGAAGCACAGTACATGCATGCGCCAATCCTTCTCCTCTGCCGTCGCTCATCGTCAGTCAACCAAAACCGGCTGAGCTCCATCGGCTCAGGAGAAGGACTGGTGCCCCCTGTGTCAGTAGCCGTGGTGGGCACCTGCACGGTGGATGGGCAAAAGGAGGACCGTCACTCCCTCATGTGCTCTTGGTACCAGTTATCTAAACCGACAGCCTGGTCAATAAGGCTGTCCAGAGAGTCGGGAACTGCATGAACTGCCAGGTCGTCATGGAGGCGAGCGTTTAACCCGTGGAAGAACGCGCTGTGTAGGGCAACCTCGTTCCACCCTGGGTCTGCCGCTTCAACCCAAAACTTCACTGAGTACTCGGCCACTGACCGAGCACCGTGGCGGAGAGGCAAGAGGCGGCTCATGACATTCCCATGACTCTCTGTATGGTCAAACGCACGGGTGAACTCGACCACAGAGCTTTCAAATGTATACTGTATCCAGCCCCATCTGCGCTGTCGAGAATGGACCAAGCCAACTCAGGGCCCGGTCCCTAAGTAGGAGAGTCAAAAAATGAATTTTAGTGGTATCATCCAGGTACCCCCCCCCCCCGTTCCAGACAAAGCCGTATCTGACATAAAAATTCCTTACACTTCCCCACCTCCCCCGCATACTGGGCAGGTGTGGGAACAGAGGTAGTACGGTGAACAACAGTTTGAACAACAGGGGCGGCAGGGGCAGGAGGCCCCGGAGGAGCCATGTTGACCAAACGTTCGGTGACTGTACCCAGTTGCTGCGTAATAGTCTGCAGCTGCTGCGTAAGTATGGCCACCTGTCTCTCGGTCGTATCTAAGCGCTCGAGAGTGGATTGTTCTGGTGCTGTAGCACTCGCTGAGCCGAGATTATGGCTGGCTCGTTCTGTCATGATTAACTGTATTGACAGCCCACGTGCAGAGTGCAACAACAAGAGATCAATCCAAACACACAAGAACACGTTTAAGAGTTTTATTAAATTTCAAAAAGAACTGGAGCACAGCTACTGAAAACGTCACTCACCAGAGGAAGTGGCCTGTGGAGAGAGAGACAAGAGCTGTTAGTGAGGAACAGAGGCCAGACAGTGGGAAAACTAGATTGCCACTTACTTGGGCCGAACAGGCAAACCACCAGGAACCCCCCAGTGGGGAGAGACGAACCAGCAGGATGAAATGGGTCGTGATAAGGTAGATAACGTCTGACCGGGTGGAGAGTAGTAACAGCTGAGTGTGGATGATGGGACAGGTGAGTGCACACAATCCCCGAAGATGCACCCGCACAGATGGCAGCAACCTGGAAGAAAAGGAGAGACGAGAGAGGGTGAGTGTGTAAACTTCACCAAACACACATAACAATACTTGCTTCACTTCAAGTTGAGGCAGTATACCCAAACGAGCCAGCGCTGAGGCACCAAAGAGCAGATCCTTATAAGCGCTGGCTGAGCAGAGGCAGCAGGTGCGTCTAATCTCCCAGGTGTGATGATTGCCTGAGGAGAAAACGGGAAGCAGGGGGCGCACGTTCACCAGAGCATGACACCTATAAACTAAGAAACTAATAATTAGTCCACAAGATTTTATACTTTGACTAGCATCAGTACCTGGTGAATACAGATGCAGTGTTTAATCCTGATGATACTACAACAGCGGTATCAAGGACCCGCTGACCAACCGCCACTCCCTCCAGCTGAGCTGCAGTGAATATATAGTTTATGTTGACCTGATGTGCACCTCTCTAGAAAAGTAACTACATGTTGCAGCAATGTTTTGATTAGGATGGTCTTCCATAGAGGCTAGTATAGAGGCTGGAGGTCGGCAGGGCAACTTCAAAAGAGTAAGCTTCCAAATGTTGATGCTGTGCTGTTTTTGTGGAGCATTCAGGGAGGGTTACTGCTTCCGTATTCCTACATTCTCATGGGTATGTAAAGCATTAAGCATTTAGGATTTTTTCATTGCTTATTTTCACAATAAATGAGATCATTATTATTTTTTATTGCACAAAGTAAAATGCACTACAGGCTTTAAACACAAAACTGACATTTATTTACCCCATTTACTTAATGCATTAATTTATTCTTCAGTCGTGATATAGTGTTTTACTCTTGTAAGTGCTTTCATTTTTATTACTGTTTCACTCTCATGAAATTAATTTATTTTCTCCAATTTGCTACTTCTTTCTTGTAAATTTGCTGTTGTCTCATAAATTTGACTTATTGTTTGTCTTTGTGATAAATTGGCAACTTTTTCTCCAATTTGTGACTTTTTTACTGTAAATTTGCAACTTTTCTTGTAGAGTTTATAAGAAAAGTTGAAAATTTTCTCATAAACTTGGAATTTTTCCCCCAGATTTGCTTTTTCCTTGTAAATTAAAACATTTTAATTAAAACATATTTAAACATATTTTAATTAAAATATTTAATTAAAACATATTTAATAAAACATATTTAATTAAAACATATTTTAATTAAAACACAATTAAAACATATCTAGCTACAATGCTCCGCACTGTGTTTATATACTCATATATTTATTCCATCCAGCTACAATGCGCCGCACTGTGTGTCTATATATATATATATTTATATTTATATGTACATATGTATACTCGCTGCTCTTGTTTGTTTTCTTGTCTTCTTGATTGTTGCGCTGAGTGTTGCTATCCCTGTGCTGTTGCAATCCTGGAATTTCCCCATTGTGGGACTAAAAAAGGCTTATCTTATCTTTTCTTATCTTATCTTATTTTAAGATTTGACTGTTTTTTCTCATACATTTGCTACTTTTTCTTGTAAATTTGCAACTTTGTTACTTACAAATTTGTGATTTTTCTTGTTAAGGTTAAACTTTTTTTTATAAATTTGCAATGTTCATATGGATGCTGGTTAAATTTTTGTTTCATGCAATGGTTTATTTTTCTGCAGATCTTGACAATGATCCAATTTTATTTTTTAAAGTTTTGTTGGGAGGGAAGTTTGTTTTTGTCATCCATCAGGGGTGGACTGGGATAAAAATTTAGGCCGGGAATTTGACTTCATCCTAGGCCATTGTTATAAATCAGAAACCATCACTGCTATATTTGGAGACCGCCATATTGACATATTGGGTGTCAATCTAGTTATAAATGTGGCTACAACCTTTAAGTGGGAGGATAATATCCATTTTGTGAGTTTTTTTAGTCAGTTAATTAATCATTTTCTCATCTGCACCTCTCTCCCTATCTCTGCACATCTGGTTGCTCTGCAGAATGAGATACAACATGTAAATAACACAAACCCATACTTTTTGAGCAGTCAGTAATTCTGTGCACCGTGATTACATTCCTTATTTATCTTTTGTTCTTATTAAAGACAAGAATAGAAAGGAGATGTCTTTACCTTCTTATCATGTTTCGACTGTACACTGCAGCCTTCGTCAGAAGAGTCAGCTGATTGCTGCCAGGTGACATTTATCAGCTGATTTTCGTAGGCGGGAAGATCATTCACCACAAGAAAAAAAGAACACCAGAAGGAATGTGAGAAGGAAACACAAGGACAACTCACAAGATCGCAAAAAGAAAAGGCAGAACAAGAAACATTAAAATCAGCAATATCAGATCACTGCAAAAGAAATGATCACATCATGGACTGGGACAATGCAAAAATTATTGGATCAGAGAGCAACAGACACAAACGCTGGATAAAGGAGGCCATAGAAATCAGGAAGCGGGTGAAAGATGGCATGAACCGAGATGAGGGGGCCTTTATGTTTTCCCACACCTGGGATCACATTCTCCAGAGACCATCTGATGGTGGAAGGTGGAGCCGGCTCGGTGGATCTGACAGATCTGCTGAGCTGGCCCCGCCTATGAAAATCAGCTGATAAATGTCACCTGACAGCAATCAGCTGACTCTTCTGACGAAGGCTGCAGTTTTTTTAGATTTATCTCTAAATCTAAAAAAAAACAAAGATTATGTTGTTTGGAAATTATAAAATAAATCATGAAATAATGGTAACGATAGATGACACCAGAATAGAAACTACAGGAAAATAAGTTTCTGGGGGTGACGCTAGACAATAAAATCTGCTGGAAACCTCACATCAGTCACATCCGGGCCAAGTTAGCAAAATGTATAGGCATACTGGGGAAGACAAGACACATCTTGGACTATAAATCATTGGTCTTATTGTACAATTCACTGTTTCTACCTTATCTTAACTACTGTGTAGAAGTCTGGGGAAACACCTACAAGACCAACCTACAGTCAATATGCACATTACAAAAAAGAGCTATAAGGATAATAAACAATGTAGGATATAGAGACCATATCAGTTCGTTGTTCTTAAAGTCACATGTCATAAAGTTCATCGATTTAGTTAAATTTAAGACAGCACAAGTCATGTACAGGGCAATTAATAATCAACTCCCAACTAATATACAAAAAATATTTAAAAAAAGAGACAATGATCATAATTTGAGAGGAGACTTAAACTTTACAAAACCCAAGATACGAACAACCAAGAAAAGTCTGTGCATATCTGTCTGTGGGGTGGATTTGTGGAACAGTCTGGAGCCGGAACTGAAACTATGTACAAACAGAAATCAATTCAAAAAGAGGTATAAACATTATTTGCTGAAAGGATATATGTTAGAAGGGTAGTATTTATATGTACGATTCACTATGCTCAATCTGGGACATTATGGGACACTATGGAATGGTGGGTGGGACAGCACTGTGTATATCTGTGTTGTTTGAGGCTGGTTTTGATGTATGGACATCAATGTATGTTAGGATGGATGGGTGTTAATGTTGATACGTACAAAATACAGTAAATTCTTTACTTGGGGTCTTAAAGGTGGTAATTTGTATATAATTCACATGGGTGTATTTATGGAAAAGAGGAGATGGAATTAATAAGTGTTCACTTCTTCCTTCTCCCTTTCGAACAGTGTATACTGTTACTTTATTGCATTTGTCATTTGTTTTGTTTTTGTTATACTTTTTTTGTTCAAAATAAAGTATCTATCTATCTATCTATCTATCTATCTATCTATCTATCTATCTATCTATCTATCTATCTATCTATCTATCTACAGTCGAAACATGTTAAGAAAGTAAAGACATCTCCTTTCTATTTTTGTCTTTAGTAAGAACAAAAGATAAATAATTAAAAGAAGAGAAAATGAACCTACTTGAGTGATTACATTCCATCTATCTCTTCCGGTGCCACACGAGTCGGCTGCCTTTTTGCAACAGCGGCTCAATTCTGAGTTTTTCTTCCTCTTTCTTATTTACTATCTGGCTTCTCTGGTTAAGCTTTCTGATCCAGCGACACCTTATCCATCACGGACACACAGATCGCCCCAAATGTCTCCCAAGCAGGCGGACGGAGCCACTGTTTACAGCAGGAGACAGTGCAACAGGGACCAGCTGTTGGCACTTAACCGGCCCACGGTGCTAACTCAAAAACTCGACATACCCGGAAACGGCGTGGATGTCGAGCTGGAGTAAGACGACGGGCAAGGAATATAAGGTACAGACCCGTTCTCCCATCCGTTATCATGGGGAACATACGATCGCTACTCAATAAGACAGACGAGCTAGCGGCAATGTCCCGCTACAAGAGTGTCTTCAGAGAGGTAAGCATGATGTTGTTTACTGAGATGTGGCTAACAGAACTAGCAACAGATGCTAACATCAAACTGGAGGGTTTCCACGCAATACGGGCAGACTGGACACCAGACAGTGGGAAGGCAAGGGGCGGAGGAGTGATAATGTATGTCAATAACAGCTGGTGTAAACCAGGACACATCATGGTTAAAGAGCAACACTGCAACAAAGACATTGAGTTGCTAGCTGTTAGCATGCGGCCTGTTTATCTCCTGAGGGAATACTCACACGTGATCTGCATTGTTATTTATGCAAATCCGATGGGGAATGCTGGGGCAGCACGTGACGCCATCCACTCAGTCACTTGCAGGCTTCTGACAGAACACCCAGATGCTCTCCTCCTCATCTCGGGTGATTTTAACCATATCTCACTGTCCCCCATTCTGCCCACGTTCACCCAGTATGTCACATGCCACACTAGAGACAATAAAACACTGGACTTATTCTATGCAAACACTAAGGAGGCGTACACCTCATCGCCACTCCCTCAACTCGGGAGATCGGATCACAACTTGGTTCATCTCCTGCCGGTGTATAAACCCCTAGTACACAGATACACAGACAACCTCCGGTTACGTGCACGATGAAGATATGGTCTGAGGAGACAATGGACGCTCTAAAGGACTGTTTTGAAACCACTGCCTGGGAGCAGCTCTGTGATCCACATGGTGAGGACATTGATGGCCTCACTCACACCATCATGGACTACATCAACTTCTGTGTGGACAACACCGTACCCACCAAGACCATACAGTGTTGCTCAAACAACAAACCCTGGATCAACCCTGAGATAAAATCACTACTGAGAGAGAAGAAAAGGATCTTCAGGTCGGGGAACAGGGAGATGCTGAAGTCCGTACAGAGGGAGCTGAGGAGGAAGATCAGAAAAGGCAAGGACAGCTTCAGGAAGAAGATGGAGGACAAGCTGCAACAAAGCGACATCAGTGGGGTCGGGAGAGGCCTCAAAACCATCTCTGGGCTCCAGAATACCTCCTCCCAGGCCATGGGGGGCAGGGAGTGGGCGAACAATCTGAACCTGTTTTTTAATAGGTTTGACCAACCGCCCTCCCCTCCGCCTGCACACCAACCACTGCTGCCTCTACCATCATCGAGACCTGCCGTCCACCCCCCCTTCACCAACACCCCCCCCCCCTCCCAGCACACAGCCCCCCAGCCCCAACCAGACCCTCACTAAGACCCAGGTGAGGGTGGAGCTGAAGAAGATCAAGGCAAGGAAGGCTTCGGGTCCGGACTGCATCAGCGCAAAGCTCACCAAGTCCTGCGCAGACCAGCTGTGTGGGATTGTGGAGCACATCTTCAACATGAGCCTGAAGCTGGGGAGGGTACCACAGTTGTGGAAAACATCGTGTGTGGTACCCGTACCAAAGACTTCCTACCCCAAGGACCTGAACAGCTACAGACCAGTGGCCCTCACATCACACCTGTTGAAGACTCTGAAGAGACTGCTCCTTGCTCACCTCCGCCCCCTGGTGGGACCAGCGATGGATCCACTCCAGTTCGCCTACCAGCATGGCATTGGGGTGGATGATGCAGTGATCTTCCTCCTTCACCGTTTCCTGTTCCACCTGGAGAAGCCTGGGAACACGGTGAGGATTGTGTTCTTTGACTTCTCCAGTGCTTTCAACACCATCCTACCAGTGATCCTGAGGGACAAGCTGCTGTGTGCAGGGGTGGACCAGCACCTGTCATCGTGGATCCTGGACTACCTCACAAACTGGCCACAGTTTGTGAGAACCCGGGACTGTGTGTCCAACACAATCATCGGTAGCACGGGGGCCCCCCAGGGAAAGGTTTTGGCTCCCTTCTTGTTCACCCTTTATACTGCGGACTTCTCACACAACACAACACACTGCCATCTACAGAAGTTCTCTGACGACTCTGCGATCGTCGGCCTCATCTCCAACGGAGATGAAGCTGAGTACAGAGGACTTATCCAGGACTTCGTGGACTGGTGCCATCGGAACTGCCTCCAGATCAACGCGATAAAAACTAAGGAACTGATGGTGGACTGCCACAGGCAAGGACAAACCCTCACAGCAGTAGTAAACATCCAGGGAACAGACATTGAGATGGTGACATCCTACAAGTACCTGGGTGTTCATTTGAACAATAAACTAGACTGGTCACACAATACCGATGCACTCTACAAGAAGGGACAGAGCAGGCTGTTCCTACTGAGGAGACTCAGGTCTTTTGGTGTACAAGGGGTGCTCTTGAAGACATTCTACGA
Source organism: Pholidichthys leucotaenia (assembly GCA_020510985.1). NCBI lineage: Eukaryota > Metazoa > Chordata > Actinopteri > Cichliformes > Pholidichthyidae > Pholidichthys > Pholidichthys leucotaenia. The sequence continues at coordinate 419,500,259 of CM035843.1, forward strand.
CACGGTGGTGGCATCAGCCATCACTTTTGGAGTGGTCTGCTGGAGCAGCGGCCCCACAGCAGCTGACAGGAAGAGACTGAACAAATTGATCAAGAAAGCTAGCTCTGTTCTGGGGCAATGCCTTGACCCAGTGGAGGAGATAGGAGAGAGAAGGATGGTGGCTAAGCTGTCATCTCTGCTGGAGTCCGAGTCCCACCCTATGCAGGACATACTGAACGCACTGAGGAGCTCATTTAGCTGTAGGCTACATCATCCTAGGTGCGCGACCGAGAGGTTTCGCCGGTCCTTCCTATCTACGGCTGTCTGACTTTATAACCTAAGCAGCGCTACTTGCACAGATTGTAAAAAAACGTTGCGACCAGAATCAGAATCAGAATCAGATTTATTGCCATTGTTCATGTAGTACACAAACTAGGAATTTGTCTCGGTGCCATGCTGCAACATTAAAAACATGATGAGATAAAGAGATAAACTAAAAAACTAAAAGACTAAAAACATACAATAAGTGTAGAATAATAAGTAATAATAATAATAATAATAATAATAATAATAATAATAATAATAATAATAATGAGTAATACTAGTCAAGGCAGTTTTAAATAAATTAGCAAGTAGCAGATAATATGGGGTACCACAGTGCAGTTGATAATGCAACAGAAAAACAGTGATGAACGACATGAGCTGCTGTATATAGTGCACGAGAGTCAATAAGTCACTTAATGTTCAGCAGTCTGATGGCAGAGGGGAAAAAGCTGTTCATGTGCCGGGAGGTTTTAGTCTGATGGACTAAAACCTCGGTCTAATGGACCTCGGTCTAATGGACCGAAGTCTTCTACCTGAGGGGAGGGGGGCAAACAGTATGTGACCAGGGTGTGAAGGATCGGCTATGATCCGGCCTGCACGCCTCCGGGTCCTGGAGATGTACAGGTCCTGGAGAGATGGGAGCTTGCAGCCGATCACCTTCTCAGCAGTGCGCACGACGCGCTGCAGCCTTAGTCTGTCCCTGGCAGTGGCTCCTGCGTACCACACGGTTATGGAGGAGGTGAGGATGGACTCGATGATGGCCGTGTAGAACTGCACTAACATCTTGGTGGGTAGCTTGAGCTTCCTCAGCTGCCGCAGAAAGAACATCCTCTGCTGGGCCTTTTTGATGAGGGAGCTGATGATTGGCTCCCATTTGAGGTCCCGGGTGATGGTGGTGCCCAAGAAGCGGAAGGAATCTGCAGTGGTGATGGGAGAGCCTGTGATGGTGATGGGGGGCAGGGGGGTTGTGACTTTCCTGAAGTCCACAATCATCTCCGCTGTCTTCAGAGCATTCAGCTGCAGGTTGTTGTGGCTGCATCAGGACACCAGCTGGGCCACCACTTTCCTGTAGACGGACTCGTTGCCGTTGGAGATGAGCCCGATGAGGGTGGTGTCGTCCGTAAACTTGATCAGCTTAACAGACTGGTGGGAGGAGGTGCAGGAGTTGGTATAAAGGGAGAAGAGTAGGGGGGAAAGTACACAGCCCTGGGGTGATCCGATGCTGATGCTAACAGAGTCCGAGACAGACTTCCCCAGCCGCACATGCTGCCTCCGGTCCGTCAGGAAGTCGGTGATCCACCTGCAGAGGGAGTCAGGCACGCCGAGCAGGGACAGCTTGTCCTGGAGCAGAGCGGGGCGGATGGTGTTGAATGCAGAGCTGAAGTCCACAAACAGAATCCTGGCGTAGGTTTCCGGGGAGTCCAGGTGCTGCAGGATGGAGTGGAGGGCCAGGTTGACTGCGTCGTCCACAGACCTGTTGGCACGGTAGGCAAACTGCAGCGGGTCCAGGAGGGGAGTGGTGATGGACTTGAAGTGAGACAGGACCAGGCGCTCAAAGGACTTCATGACTGCAGAGGTGAGCGCTACAGGTCTGTAGTCGTTAAGTCCAGTGATCCGTGGCTTCTTGGGGACAGGGATGATGGTGGAGGATTTGAGGCAGGTCGGCACGTGGCACAGCTTAAGGGAGGTGTTAAAAATGTCTGTGAAGACAGGAGCCAGCTCTTTCGCACAGTGTCTCAGGGTGGAGGGAGACACACCGTCCGGCCCGGGGGCCTTGCGCGGGTTCAGTCTGGAGAACTGTCTGTGTACGTCCTGCTCACTGATGACAAGTGCAGGGGGGGAGGAGGAGGAGGAGGAGGGGGGGACCGCTTTTGATGAATTAGGGGCCGAGGAGGCAGTGGAGCTGGGTGGAGTGGGGAGTTGGACACAGCTGACGAGGTGTCAAAACGGGCGTAATGTTGGGACAGTTTTTGACAAAGGGTTTTGTCATCCTGACCTTTAGAAGCCTGAGGCTGATAGTTGGTGATTTTCCTCAGTCCTCTCCACACAGAAGCCGAGTCATTAGCAGTGAACTGCTGCTGGAGTCTCTCAGAATACACAGATTTAGCTCTCCTCAGCTCTCTGTTAAACCGATATTTGACCTCCCTGTAGCAGTCCCTGTCTCCACTTTTCAATGCTGCTTCCTTCTCCTTCCTGATCTGTCTGAGCTTAGCAGTGAACCAGGGCATATCATTAGAGTACCTCACCCTGGTGCGCGATGGGAGAATGCTCTCCTCACAAAAGTTGATATAGGAGTTCACAGTGTCTGTGTACTCATTAAGATCATGTGTGGCTCCTTTAAACAAGTCCCAGTCAGTTATTTCCATGCATGTGTTCAGTTTCTCTCCAGCTTCACTGGTCAATTTCTTCGTGGTGGTCACAACAGGTTTAGTGAGTTTCAGTCTCTGTCTGTATGTGGGAATGAGGTGGACCATCACGTGATCAGATAGTCCGAGCGCAGCGCGGGGAACAGCGCGATATGCATCCTTCACTGTAGTGTAACAGTGATCCAGAATAGTATTGAATGCAAAAGACGCAACAAACTTACACAAAATGGTCCCCACCAAGTATACAACTAGGACAATATCAATCGCTGCGGAGGGTGACAATATGTATGGGTACATATTCATACTATGTGGGGTAACTAAATAGACGGTTATGCTGTTTATTCCATCTAGCTACAATGCTCCGCACTGTGTATATATATTTATATATTTATGTGTACATATGTATATTCACTGTTCTTATTTTCTTATCTTCTAAATTATTGCTCTGTGTGTTGCTATCCCTGTGCTGTTGCAATCCTGGAATTTCCCCATTGTGGGACTAATAAAGGCTTATCTTATCTAACAGCATTCATACCTACATATTTACGACTGTGGTTCTTCATTGTACCTGAAGGTTCCTGTTCTGTCTGATAGTGAGACGCCAGGAGCCAGAAGTAAGTTTGCTAGTTTATTTACAAAAGGACAAAAGGATAAAATAAACAGCTAAACAGCTAAACAGCTCCGGCCGGTGTACAAACCCCTAGTGCACAGACAACCTCCGGCCATGCACACTGTGGAGTTATGGTCTGAGGAGACAATGGACACTCTAAAGGGCTGTTTTGAAGCCACCGCCTGGAAGCAGCTCTGCGATCCACATGGTGAGGACATCGATGGCCTCATTCACACCTTCACGGGCTACCTCAGCTTCTGTGTGGACAAATCCGTTCCCACCAAGACCATACGGCGTCACTCAAACAACAAACCCTGGATCAACCCTGAGATAAAAACACTTCTGAGAGAGAAGAAGAGGATCTTCAGGTCGGGGAACAGGGAGATGCTGAAGTCCGTACAGAGGGAGCTGAGGAGAAAGATCAGAGAAGGCAAGGACAGCTTCAGGAAGAAGATGGAGGACAAGCTGCAACAGAGCGACATAAGCGGGGTCCGGAGAAACCTCAAAACCATCTCGGGGCTCCAGAATACCTCCCCCCAGGCCACGGGGGGCAGGGAGTAGGCGAACAACCTGAATCTGTTTTTCAATAGATTTGACCAACCGCCCTCCCCCTGTCTGCACAACAACCACTGCTGCCTCTAAAGACATCAAGTCCTGCTGCCCACTCCCCACTCCACCGACACCCCCCCCCCACTCCCAACACACAGCCCCCCATCCTGATCCTGACCAAGACCCAGGTGAGGACGGAGCTGAGGAAGATCAAGGCGAGGAAGGCGTCGGGACCGGACGGCATCAGCGCAAAGCTCCTCAAGTCCTGTGCAGACCAGCTGTGTGGGATTGTGATGTATATCTTCAACATGAGCCTGAAACTGGGGAGGGTACCACAGCTGTGGAAAACATCTTGTGTGGTACCTGTACCAAAAACTTCCCACCCCAAAGACCTGAACAGCTACAGACCGGTGGCCTTGACGTCCCACTTGATGAAGACCCTGGAGAGACTGCTCCTTGCTCATCTCCGCCCCCTGGTGGAACCAGCGATGGATCCACTCCAGTTCGCCTACCAGCATGGCATTGGGGTGGAGGATGCGGTGATCTTCCTCCTTCACCGTTCTCTGTCCCACCTGGAGAAGCCCGGGAATATGGTGAGGATCATGTTCTTTGACTTCTCCAGTGCTTTCAACACCATCCAACCGATGATCCTGAAGGACAAGCTGCTGCGCGCAGGGGTGGACCAGCACCTGTCATCATGGATCCTGGACTACCTCACGAACCGGCCTCAGTTTGTGAGAACCCGGGACTGTGTTTCCGACACGATCATCAGTAGCACGGGGGCCCCCCAGGGAACGGTGCTGACTCCCTTCCTGTTCACTCTTTATACTGCGGACTTCTCACACAACACAACACACTGCCATCTACAGAAGTTCTCTGATGACTCTGCGATCGTTGGTCTCATCTCCAACGGAGATGAAGCTGAGTACAGAGGGCTTATCCAGGACTTCGTGGACTGGTGCCATCGGAACTGCCTCCAGATCAACGCGAGGAAAACTAAGGAGCTGGTGGTGGACTGCCGCAGGCATGGGCAGCCCCTCACAGCACCAGTAAATATACAGGGAACAGACATCGAGATGGTGACATCCTATAAGTACCTGGGTGTTCATCTGAACAATAAACTAGACTGGTCACACAATACTGACGCACTCTACAAGAAGGGACAGCGCAGGCTGTTCCTACTGAGGAGACTCAGGTCTTTTGGTGTACAAGGGGCGCTGCTGAAGTCATTCTATGACACGGTGGTAGCATCAGCCATCACTTTTGGAGTGGTCTGCTGGGGCAGTGTCATTACTGCAGCCGATAGGAAGAGACTGAACAAACTGATTAAGAAAGCTAGCTCTGTCCTGGGGCAGCGCCTTGATCCGATAGAGGAGATAGGAGAGAGAAGGACGGTGGCTAAACTGTCATCTCTGCTGGAGTCCGAGTTCCACCCTATGCAGGACATACTGGATGCACTGAGGAGCTCATTTAGCAGCAGACTACATCATCCCAGGTGCACAACCGAGAGGTTTCGTAGGTCCTTCCTACCAACGGCTGTCAGACTGTACAACCTAAGCAGGGCTGCTCGCAGAGATAGCAAAAAGACGTAACAAACTAATAGTTTTTTGAATGCAAAAGATGCAATAGACTTACACAATGGTCCTCTCCGGCATACGACTAGGAACATACCGGTCGCTATGGAGGGTGAGAATATGTATGGGCACATAATCATACCATGTAGGATAACTAAGTAGACGGTTATGCTGTTTCATCCCATCTAGCAACAATGCTCTGCACTGTGTGTGTTTATATATTTACATATTTATTCCATCTAGCTACAATGCTCAGCACTGGGTGTGTTTATATTTATATATCTATATATTTATTCCATCTAGCTACAATGCTCCGCACTGTGTTTTTATATATCTACATATTATTCCATCTAGCTACATTGCTCCGCACTGTGTGTTTATATACTTGCATATTTATTCCACCTAGCTGCAATGCTCCGTACTGTGGGTGTTTATATATTTACATATTTATTCCATCTAGCTACAATGCTCTGCACTGTGTGTTCATATATTCATATATTTATTCCATCCAGCTACAATGCTCTGCACTGTGTGTGTGTGTGTGTATATACGTATATATTTTATAGTAATATGTACATATGTATATTAGCTGCTCTTGCTTGCTTGTTTTTTTTTCTTGCCTTCTGATTGTTGCTCTGAGTGTTGCTATCCCTGTGCTGTTGCAATCCTGGAATTTCCCCGTTGTGGGACTAATAAAGGCTTATCTTATCTCTTATCTTATCTTATGTGGGGCAAAACACGTACATACACTAAAGCACAAAAGACACTGATGACAAACGAGGAGGTGCAGGAAGGACAGAACCTACGCTGTTCAAAGACACTTACAAAGACGAGCAGCGATGAATCCAAACACAGGAGGAAGACTGGAGTCGGGGATAGGAACTCCAGTCCATCAACTCGGAGGTGTTTGTGTGTGTAGGTCGTAGCGAGGAGTGAGCCTCAGCTGCTTCCTTAAATACTGGACATAGGCCATCCAGGAAAGGGTAATGCAATTAATGAAAATGGCAAACAGCTGTCACAACGCCAGCTCGGCTTTGACAGCCAGAAGTGCGGCCGTGACGCTGTCACAATAAGGGCCCTTGAGAGGTCCTAATAACAACCCCCAAAATAATATGGTGGAAAAGGGGAAATACTGAGTAACCCGAGCACGGACAGGATCAGCGCTCAGATCACCACAGATACTCGGCCTCCTCCTCCACCTTTTCAGAAAAACAAAAGCCATATTTTTAGTTCAGCTGACTGCTGTTTCTATTCAACCAATGGCTACATATACTGTATGTTCTAGAAAAAAGTACACACACACACACCCACACCCACACCCACCCACACCCACCCACTCACACACACACACACACACACACACACACACACACACACACACACACACACACACACACACACACACACACACACATACACAGAGTTGGTACAATGAATAATGAAAAGAAATCCTTTTTTAAATTGCATTTTTAGAAAGTGTTCCAACTCTTCTGAAAATGGGGTATGTACTTGTTTAAGGTTATACAAATGTTAGTTCCGACTGAGCACTTTCATTGGACAATTCCAGGAGTTACTAAAATCCCCGATAACTGCACTCCAACGTTTCACTGGATATGTATCACTCCACTTCAAAGGTGTTGATGTAACCATTCATTACTAACACAAATTTACTGTCAACTCTCAGTGAGAATTGGAATACTGTACTGGATATCTTAATTTCCACAGTGAGGTGCTGTTTGACAAGAAATTATATATCCGTGACCTGCAAGTCCCACATTTTTGAAAAAAAACTTTGTTTATGTCTGCCCTTCTATAAATGTTGTTAAGCTATTTCACATCTGTTTAACGAAATAGGCAGTGCTACAGTTGGATTTATTGTCTCAATTAACAAACCACAATACCTTTGTGGTGATGGACTCTTTGTTTCATCTGAAAATGCCAAGAAAAACTGAATGAATGAATGAATGAATGAATGAATTTTATTTCGGATAGTACAGTACAGGTTAAAAGAAACTGAATAATATAACAACAAGGTCAAATTAGACAAAGACTCCTCTTATTATACAATTCCACATAAGTTATCCGAAATGGGTGATGGCTGAAGCCGCAGCTTATATTGCCCACCCATATTCCATCCAAGAATTCAAAAGACAAAAAAGAAAAAAACAAGACAAGAGCGATTACAATTCAAAACAAAGCTAAGACAAAATGTGACTGAGAGAAAAAAGAAAACTAAGCTAGGCTAAGTTAAGCGGTTACTATACAAAAACAAATCTAAGACAAAATGTGACAGAGGAAAAAAAGAAAAAAAAAACTAAGCTACAACACAACACAGGCTGGAAATGTCAATCCTTATGTGAGTTTACATGTCGTCTTGTAAGTATGTTTGGAGTATTTCTTCCTTTAGTTTTTGTTTAAATTGTCCAAGCGTTGTACATGATTTTAATTCAGGTCCAAAATCGTTCCATAATCTGACTCCTTGCACTGAAACACAGTGTTGCTTGGTGGTTGTTCTCACTGAAGGTTTTTGAAATATACTGTACATGTTCCTCTGAAGTGATATCGTTTCTCCCTTGTTTGGAACAACTTTTGGATATTTGCGGGCAGTGATAAATTCTTCACTTTGAACATTATTATTGCGCTTTTAAAGTTAACCAGATCTTTCAACTTGAGAGTTTTTTGTTTAAGAAAAAGTGGGTTTGTTGGTTCCCTGTAAGCTGCTTTGTTTATTATTCTAATAGCTCTCTTTTGAAGCATAAAGAGTGGATATATGTTTGTTTTATATGTATTTCCCCATACTTCATTACAATATGTCATGTATGGGAGTATTAATGAATGATACAAGGTGTATAGTGTGGGTTGATTCAGCAAATATTTCACTCTGTGTAATATTGCAATTGATTTGGATATTTTACCTTTAATATAATTAATATGTGACTTCCAACACAGTTTGTTATCAATTATTACTCCAAGAAATTTAGTTTCAGATACCCTTTCAATCTCTACACCATTTACACTGAGTTTGGGTACTGGGTTGTTGTGATGGTTGTTTTGTTTTTGTAAAAACTGAGCAAAGTGTGCCAAAGCCAAATCACTAGCATGCTAACTAGCAACACATTAGCCATGGTTTGATCTGGATTTTTGCAGTGCCTACTCAAGAGGTGACCGGTATGTATTAATAAACACTGACTTTTGCACTTGACAATATTTAATTTGTTTACATGTGTGTGAAATGACATTGAAGTCTTTATGCTGATTGAGATGCTTAGCAGCAGTTATTGGCTACATTTAGAAGGGACTGTTTTTTTTTTTTTTTTTCTCTCAGCTGCGCAAAATAACAGGTTAAACAAACAAATCATTATATTTTGTCCAGTACTGCTGTCATTTAATAAATTGTGCTTGCCAGAACTGTTGTATAAAAGCAATATTACGGTTGTTACGGTATCATGAATATACTAACAGCGGGTATTGTTATGTCTGGAAATAGGACAGTGGAGGCAGGAGTCAAACCAAACAAAAGCCTTTTTACAAACACACAAGGATGGTACACATGTGCATCAATATAACTGTATGCTAACACGAGGCTAATATAGGCTGTTACTGTTACTGAGACTGAGCGCCAAAAGACCAAAGCTCCCGCCAACAGTCTCCTAATATAGGCACGGCATGATGACATCACCCATGCCCGCGTCCACATGTCCGTGCTGCCTATTGTTAATATGGAGGCATATCTAACAATTACCCCCCCCCCTTCCCCCAGAAAAGCCCACAAAATTAACATGCTCTCAATTCACAGCAGCTTTTTTTTTTTTTTTTTTTTTTTTTTACCAACAAGCATGTCTTTACTTCCATGTTTACATGAGAGGAGCTGTTGACATGCATGTCTCTTGATTTCTCAACAAAAGTCACCATAAAGACTGTCCTCAACAGTTTCTGAATATTTTTCATAAAGAGGGGATAAACGGTTTTGTACTACATGCAGCACTGAGTTGGAACATAAAGTCGACGATTGATAAACACTTGAAACGGAAAATGCAAAGACTACCTGAAACTGGTGACCAGAGCGGGAGATTTGGAGCTGCTGAGATTGTAAGTAAAATATCATTTGTTTGTTTTAAAATTTGTGTTGTAAATTAATAATTTATCCAGCATGATGGTGTTTTCTTTTACAAACTACGGATACAGTAGTTAACTGTTGATTAAGCACTGTGAATAAATGCAGAATAAAGGTATATTTTATGAGATTATGAACTTCTAGCACTTGAGAGATTTGAAGATAATGATAAATCACAATAAAATAAAAATTACAGAATTAATTAAGGCTGCAGTACGAGCCATTTTTACTCAATAGAACTAAACTGAAATGAACAAATCTTCCAGGAAATGAATTGAAACCCTTTTCAAAAATTGAAAGTTAATCTGTAGTTAAAATATAATCAACAAAAAATAAAAGAAACTAAATTATTAAACCCTACTGTGGTGTGGGGAATTAAAAATATGATTAATTTTACTTTGAAATATAGTCTCCTTTTCATCTCCCTTCAGATGTGTGAAGACTGGGTTTCCACTGCAGGGTCCATCCTGCACTGAGACCTTCTGAAGGAAGAGGTCGTCAGTGGAGGAGCATCCCTGCTTCAGGTGGATTTCAGCACAGAAGACCAAGTTTTTCAGAGGTCTCAGTTTTCAAATTCAAGATTCAAGAAGGTGCTGCCAGAATTTTCTCCACACTCTAACATGCTTTCAATGCAGTTTAGTTGTTGTAATAGGTAAATTCTTTTATTTCTTTTTTTAATTTAAGTTCTTAGCAAGAATACAATGTTGGTCATTTTTTGACAACTTTACTAAGCATTTAATTCTACATAAATCACTGTTTAACAGGAACCTTTTGGCTATCCTGTGCTTTTCTTGTGGTGTTACATAGAACAGTATCACCGTAAACTATGGGAAAAGCAGCTACTTTAAAATCTGTATTTCCTCACATGACTTTCAGTGCAAAAATACTCAAAAAATGTCACAACTTTTGGGAAAAGTGCCCACAAAATCAGGGTTTTGGGCCAAAACAATCACAAAAACAGCCGACGAAATCCTGGAGGGACTGAAGTCCAGTGAGATCATGTCTACATGCTTCATGCATTGTATTTGTTTACTGACTCTGGGTTGTTAACTTGACATTACACACCCTTTTCACTGAAGAAAGCACTTGTTAAAAAAGTTAAAAAATAAAAAAGTGCATTATTGTAACTGATTTTGGGTCACTTCTTTATGTGATAATTTATGTGTTAACAAAGTTAGAGTTTTCCTGGTACAATCTGCAGCATTAGGTCTCGAAGATTTTTTTTCTTGGCAAATAAAATGGCTATTAAAATGGTAATTTCCCAGATCAGATCAGATCGAATTAAATCGGAATTGAATCCATTCAGAATCTCAAGAATCGGAGTTGAATCGATTCTTGAAATTAGGGATCATCCCCAGCCCTAGACAGAACAGCTTTAAACTTCCTCAGCAGCTCGTTAAAACACTTATGCTATCAGTGGCGCCCTGTCAGTGGCAAGAAGGAAGGTGGTGGTGGTCAAAAGGAAAGAAAGAGCAGAGAGGGAGCGAGTTAAAAGTCAAGAAACCCTTATCACTGCAAATTGCAATAATTGCAGCAAATTGCAATAAAATCACCAAGATTTGTAAAGCTAAAACTACAGGTCAGTCAAGTAAACAGACTTTTACATAGGCTAAGGGGGCTTCTGTGTAGTTATTAACCTTGTTTTCCAATCATTATATTTGCCTTACTGATGTTATTGTATTATTTATATTTATTCCATCTAGCTACAATGCTCCGCACTGTGTGTTTATACTGTATACTCATATATTTATTCCATCCAGCTACAATGCTCTGCACTGTTTGTCTGTGTGTATATATATATATATTTATAGTAATATATACATATGTATATTAGCTGCTCTTGCTTTTTTTTCTTGCCTTCTGATTGTTGCTCTGAGTGTTGCTATCTCTGTGCTGTTGCAATCCTGGAATTTCCCCGTTGTGGGACTAATAAAGGCTTATCTTATTTAATTTTTGTCTCTGTGTGGCTCATTGTAAATCTCCTGATACTTCATTCAACAATATTCCAAATCATTTTTACAAAATAAATCCACACACCATGAGTAAATATTATATTATATAAAATATGACTTTTTTCCATCCAGGTTAAAGTCATACTGTAGCTTATGCTTTGCCAATCCATTTTATATTGTGTTTTCAAGTGCATGCAATTTTTATTATTTAAGTATATTTCTATTCTCTGTTTTTAATCACTGTGTTTCTCCTTGATGCTCTAATGTGTAAATTCTGTGCAGGGATTTTTTAAGGTGTTTAATCCTTCAAACTGATTTACCTAGAAGGGTGGTGAACTGTTGTTTAATAAGATGGAGCTTACATCTATAGTTCGGGTCAGGTCAGGCATTGGTTTGCTTGCTACCGGATGACCATGAAAACCAGTACTATCTGTCTCATGGGTCGGGCCGTTGGCAACTCAACCGGCAACCCCGCCATGGAGAGTAAAATAGGGCATCCTGGCAGAACTAAAAACAATATCTGTCACAGGTCTGTGGTGGACCATTCCCAGTTACACGGGGTGAGACTGGACATCCTGGCAGATAAGCACATCTGTCACAAGGTCTGTGGTAGACTTTTGCCATTTGGTGCATCGTGACACGCACTACACAAAGAGCAGAGATAAACAAACCTATCATCTGGTCAGTCACTGCAACAGATACTGGAGTCAGTTTGTCTTGGCCTGTCCTTGCCACTGATAATACCTCTATCTGCCAAGAATGTGCTGCTAGTCTGGCAAAAGCTAGTGGTACTCAAATACTTTGCAAGCAGTTTCATGAAATGGTCAGTCAGAGAGCAACTCATACTGGCTCGGACGTCGCCCAGGTTAACAAGGTCAGGAGTTCCTGGCAGCGGAAGGTGAAGGACAGAGCTGTGTGGAGGAATCTGATCAGACCTAAATGAAACAGTCATTGTTGCACCCGACAGACTGCTATGATGATGGTGATGACATCTACATTATGATTATAACAGCCCCTAGCCCTGCTAGAGAGCATCTGTACTGAACAAACAGTTAAAGGAGCCACATTTTCACATTTAAGTCTTTAGATATTTATTTCAGAGCACTTTTATCATTTTTTTCAACAGAACAATTATGTGATAATTGCTTTTACAACACAACATTTCTTTTACATTTAAGCAATTTTACATGAGAGTGAGTATGGTATCAACGCTGCAGGTGAAGACGTGGCTGGATCCTCTGCAGTTTGCATATCAGCCCCATGTAGGAGTTGAAGACGCTGTCATCTACCTGCTGCAACGAGCCCATCTGCACCTAGATGGCGGGGGAGACGCTGAGAATCACATTCTTTGATTTCTCCAGTGCATTTAACACCATCCAGCCACTGCTGCTGGGTGAGAAGCTACAGATGATGGGGGTCGACAGCTCTGTGATCTCCTGCATTACCAACTACCTGACAGGCAGGCCACAGTTTGTCCGGCTGGGCAGTGTCTTGTCTGACGTGGTGGTTAGTGCTACTGGAGCTCCACAGGGGACTGTACTCTCTCTTTTTCTCTTCACCTTATATGCCACTGACTTACAGTACAACACTGCGTCACACCACCTGCAGAAATTCTGTGACGACTCAGCTGTTGTTGGGTGTATAAGAGGGGTAGAGGAGGGGGAGTACAGGGCACTGGTAGACAGATTTGTGGAGTGGACAGAGCAGAATCAACAAAGGCTGAATGTCAGCAAGACAAGAGAGATGGTGATTGACTTCAAGAAGAGGAGGGCGCCTTCTCAGCCATTGCAGATTAGGGGGGAGGATGTGGAGGTGGTTGAGGACTACAAATACTTGGGTGTCATGATCAGCAATGGGCTGGACTGGACATCCAACACCAATGCTGCACACAAGAAGGAGATGAGCAGACTCTACTTCATGAGGAAGCTGAGATCCTTCGACATGTGTAGCAGGATGCTGAAGCTTTTCTACCAGACCACTGTCACCAGTGCCATCTTCTTTGCTGCTGTCTGTTGGGGTAGCAGTATCAGGGCCAGAGATGCCAACAGACTTGACAAGATTATCAAGAGGGCTGGCTCTGTAATTGGTCTCAGGCCGGATATCTTTGAGACTGTGCTGGAGAGGAGAACACTAAATAAACTGTGATCCATCATGGACAATCCTGGTTGCCCCCCCACCACCACCACCACACACTGGACAGACAGTGGAGCACTTTCTCCAGCAGACTGCCACAGCTTCGCTGTCGAACGGTTAAATACAGGAAATCTTCCCTGCCACATGCCATTTCACTGTACAATAACTCACTCTGATGTTGTACTTTGGTCATAGCTATGCTGTTATACTGCACCTTAGAGTCTAACTGGTACCTCACATCTCACTCTGCTGATGATAGTCCTGCATTGTGCAGTGGGTATGATTCATGCGTCTAAAGGGGTCTGACGTAGGTAGGTTTTCTTTTAATAGTTTTACTTTCCATGGGTAATCCCTTTGTTATGCTGTCTGTGTTTCTGTCATTTGGTTGTCTACTGTCATGCTGCTGTTACACTGTAATTTCCCAGTTTGGGATCAATAAAGTACATCTATAAAGTACATCTATCTATCTAACGCGGAGGGCATTAGTTGTATCATACCTGTTAGATATGCCCCCATATTAACAACAGTGTTTAGCCATATTAGGAAAATATTCAGAATACCTATCAGTAGGTACATTGTTTAAACTTATAATGAACAGATTTAAATGGATTATGATATAAAAAGCAGCTTTAAAAAGACTATAAGAGTATGTTTTGGAGGGAAGGAGAACTGCTGATTCAAACTGATGAAAGCTGCAGTGTAAATATCACTGCCTAGCTGTGTAGCCTTACATCATATTTGACATGATTTAGTATATAGACCCGGGAGCAGACAACAGACTCAGTTAAGATAAGATAAGATAAGATAAGATAAGCCTTTATTAGTCCCACAACGGGGAAATTCCAGGATTGCAACAGTACAGGGATAGCAACACTCAGAGCAACAATCAGAAGGCAAGAAAAAAAGCAAGCAAGCAAGAGCAGCTAATATACATATGTACATATTACTATAAATATATATATATATATATATATATATATATATATATATATATATATATATATATATATATATATATATATATATATATATATATATATATATATATATATATATATATATATATATATACACAGACACAGTGCAGAGCATTGTAGCTGGATGGAATAAATATATGAGTATATAAACACACAGTGCGGAGCATTGTAGCTAGATGGAATAAATATGTAGATATATAAATACCCACAGTACGGAGCAGTTATAGTTTGCAATAATTTTATTGTAAGCAAGTGTGGACTGTGCGTGGAGAGTCTGGCAACTCTGCAAGGGAAGAAGGAGAGAGAGAATGGTGAGCAGTCTGCAGCGCACAGTGAGACAATGATATACAAATTAAAGCCTTACGGAGTGTAGAGCAGCTGGTTGTGAGCTATCAGCGGCCCCACATCTTCTCCAGGTTGCAGTGGTCTCACGAAGGTGAAGGAAGTTCTTGTGCAGATTTTTACAGTGCACTGTGGAGAAAGATCAGCCTTGGCCGAGGTGTGAAGGGGAACAGTTCAGTCCAAATAATTTATGTGCACTTACAGGATAGTGTAGGGAGAGTGGGAACTCCAGCTACAAGGAGAAGATCCTGGTTCGCCACGGAGAAAGGTTCCAGTCCGCCAGGGAGAAGGTCCGCCTGTGCACAGATAAGTCCAAACAAACACAGAGGAGAATGCAGAGGTGAGGAACAGAGCGGTAGCTTATGAAGTCCCGCGTCATAGCTGGAGAGGGGAGAAGCTGCACACTAGCAAGAAGCTCTCTTGGCTGCATGCGTGTGTTGACATCTCCGTGCAGGAGTGGAGGGCCCCTCTCAACTTAAAGGCTGCTTGATTAGGAAGAGCAGGTGTGGGTGAAATCACAGCTGTGGAAAATAAGCAATGAGAGGAGGAAAAAAAAAAAAACAGTACACAGCTTGGATCACTACAGTGCCCCCCCCCCGCTTAAGGGACGCCTCCCGGCGGCCGACCCAACCTCCATAGATGGGCCTGGTGGAATGCCCGGATCATCTCCCGATCCGTGATGAAGGACCCGGAGATCCATGATCTCTCTTCCGGTCTGTACCCAAACCAGTCCACCAGATACTGTACACCTCGCCCCCTGTGTCGAACGTCCAGAATGCGGTTATCCTTATACACAGGACTGTCGTCGACCATCACCGGAGGAGGTGGCAGCTTGGATGGAGGGCAGAGGCGGCTGGTGGAAAACAGCTTCACCTGAGAGACATGAAAGGTGGGACAGATGCAGAGAGCACGGGGAAGATATAGGCAAACAGCAGCTGGATTGACAATCTGGGAGATGGGATAAGGACCAGTGAAGCGGGCAGAAAGCTTTCTGGAATCTGTTTTAAGGTTAATGTGTTTGGTGGACAACAATACCTTCTGCCCAACACGATAGGGAGGGGCCGGAGTCCTCCAATGGTTGGCGATCTTGGAGTTACGGTCCACAGTGTGGCGAAGAGCAGCCCTGGTAGCCTTCCAGAGGCAGGGGCAATGCCTGATGTGCGACTGCACAGACGGTACGGCAATCTCCACCTCCACCTCCACATCAGGGAACAGAGGTGAGCTGTACCCCAGGGGTGCCTCAAAGGGAGAGAGACCAGTAGCAGTAGAGGTGGCAGAGTTGTGAGCATACTCGATCCATGGTAGGTATGTACTCCAAGATGCAGGATTAGTTGCCGTGACGCACCTCAGGGCTGCCTCCAGCTCCTGATTGGCTCGCTTGCACTGGCTGTTGCTCTGGGGGTGATACCCCAAAGACAAGCTGACAGTTGCTCTGATGGCCTTACAGAAGGATTGTCAAACCTGGGAGGTGAAATGGGGACCCCGGTCCGAAACTTCATCCACCAGGATACCATGGAGGTGGACCATGTGTAGAACAAAAAGGTCAGCTGTTTCCTTGGCAGAAGGAAGCTTGTTCAGAGAGACAAAGTGAGCTGTTTTCGAGAACCTGTCCACAATGGTGAGAATGACCATGTGCCCAGCAGAGGGGGGAAGCCCGGTCACAATGTCCAGCGCCACATGAGACGATGCCCTGCTGGGGATAGGTAGGGGATGCAAGAGCCTGGAAGGTGGGGAAGAAGATGACTTACCGGTAGCACACTGGGGATAGGTCTTGACAAACTCATTCACGTCCTTCCTCATAGACGGCCACCAGAAGGTCCTCTGCAGATGAAACACAGTGCGTGACACGCCTGGATGGCACATAACCCTGGATGAGTGCAGCCAATCGATGACCTCCCCATGTGCCAAATAAGGAACGTAGATCCGGCCAGCAGGACCCCCAACTGGATCAGGCGCCGTGCTCTGTGCTATCTTGACCTTCTCCTTGATATCCCATGAGAGCACGCCTACCACACATGAGGGGGAAATAATGGGATGCAACTTCTGCAAGACAGTGTCAGAGGAAAATTGCCTCGAGAGGGCGTCAGGCTTAGTATTCTTGGACCCCGGGCAGTAGGTGATGGTAAAATTAAACCTGCCAAAGAACAGGGACCAGCGGGCTTGTCTGGAGTTTAGCTGTTTAGCAGCCCTGCGATACTCCAGATTCTTGTGATCGGTCCAAACCACAAATGGCTGAGAGGCTCCCTCCAACCAGTGGTGCCACTCCTCCAAGGCAAGTTTAACCGCCAACAACTCCCGGTCACCAACATCATAGTTTCTCTTGGCTAGGGACGAGCATCGGGAGAAATAAGTGCAGGAATGGACCTTATGATCATCAGTCAAGCGCTGAGACAGAACCGCCCCTACCCTGGAGTCCAATGCATCCATCTCCACCAGGAACTGCAGCTGTGGATCCACCTGAGCAAGGATAGGGGAGAGTAGAAGTGAGATTTTAGCTCGGTGAATGCATCATCAGCCTCCTGGGACCAAAGAAAAGGAATCTTGGTGGAAGTGAGACGGGTGAGAGGCTGGGCAACCACACTGAGATTGCAGATGAAGTGCCGGAAGGAATTTGCGAATTCTAAAAATTGCTGCAGCTGCTTGCGGGAAGAGGGAACAGGCCAATACACGACAGCCTTCACCTTACCCGGGTCAACCCGGAGCTCCTCATGAGCGACAATAAACCCCAGGAAGGTGGTTGAGGGTGTATAAAACTCACACTTCTCTGCTGTGATGTACAGCTGGTTCTCCAACAGCCACTGAAGGACAGTCCTAACATGCACCTGGTGTTCATCTAGGGAATGAGAGAAAATCAATATGTCATCCAGGTACACAAAAACAAAAGAGTTCAGAAAGTCCCTCATAATGTCACTGATGAGCTGTTGGAAAACAACTGGTGTGTTTATCAACCCAAATGGCATCACCAGATACTCAAAATGGCCACTAGGTGTACGAAACCCCGTTTTCCACTCATCCCCCTCCTTCATCCGGATAAGATGGTAGGCATTACGCAGGTCCAACTTGGTGAAGACAGTGGCACCCTGCAACAGGTCAAAAGTGGAGTTGATGGGCTACAAGGCGTACTTGTCCTTCACTGTGATGTTGTTAAGTTCCCTAAAGTCAATGCAGGGCCGAAGGGATCCATCCTTCTTGTCCATGAAGAAAAACCTTGCCCCCACCGCAGACGACGAAGGTTGGATGATGCCAGAACTTAACGACTCCTTGATGTACTTATCCATAGCCTCCCATTCCAGGGCTGACAGACTATACAATCTACTAGATGGCAACATAGCCCCCGGAAGAAGGTTAATGGCACAGTTGTAAGGACGGTGGGAGGGTAGGGAACGTGCCTTAGTTTTGCTGAAGACCAGGGCAAGGTCATGATACACAGGAGGAGCTAGAGTGAGATCGGGCATCTGGGTGGGCGATGGGCTGATAGAGACAGAAGGGGAACAAGCCACAAGACTGCATACAGGCGGCTAGGTAGAAGGTGCTCCATGAAATAACCCTCCCTGCCTGCCAATCAATAACTGGGTTGTGGAGTCTTAACCAGGGATAACCCAAAATAACAGGAGAGGCAGAGTGGGTAGAACAAAAAAACTCAAATGCTCTCTATGGTTGCCTGAAACCAGTATGGAGGTGGGGGCTGTCTTTTTAGTGACCCTAGTAAGTGGATCCCTAGAAATGGCTACCAAATTCAATGGGACTTCCAGGTCCTGACACGGAAGCTTTAGCCAGCTTGCCAGACTCTCCGAAATAAAGCTTTGCTCAGCGCCTGAATCGGTGAGAGCAGTAGTGCAGAATTCAGTGTGATGGTGATCAAAACGAATAGGTAACAACAGATGCCTAAGGGATTCAGACCTACCCATGTCCGTTAGTCCCCCTACTGTGATTGGGACAGTGGGAAACCTCATGATCAGAGCTGGGACAATACATACACAACCCAACATCGTGGCGGTGCTGCCGTTCAGCAAGAGGCAACCTAGACCGGCCCAACAGCATGGGCTCCACGGTGTTAGTGGACTCAGGAGGGGGGAGGGCTGAGAGGCGGGGCTGAGTGGGGGAGCGTGACTGAGACCCTGAGCGATTGGTAAGGCGGCACTCATTAGACCAGTGCTTCTCAATTATTTTTTGCAAAGCCCCCCTAGGAAAGAGAAAATATTTCGCGCCCCCCCAACTCGCCGCAGTGACTATAAATAAGATCATTATCTATAAAAATTGTATAAGTATACCTAAAATTGTATCCTTTTTAACATTAACAAAAGAAAAAAGCAATATAAATCAACTTTCAACAAATATTAACTTTATTTTGCCACACACAGAAACCCTGTTATAGTCTAAAACAGAAAAAAAAAAAAACTTAAAGTGCATCAAAGTGCCTGAAATAAAAAAAATATGTCAATCCTTATTTAAACTAGAAACATTTTTGACCAACTGAACCATTTGATGCTGAGAAAAATAATTCAATCAATAAATAATATTAAATGTAAATTGATCTGGAACATTAACACAGGAGTACCAATATATTTAACATTTTAGTCTGAAGAAAAAGGTAGAAAAAGGCAGTATCAACTCCTTTGCAATTGTGTGGGGTTTTCTGCACTGCGCAATTTGGTGCGCCACTTTAAATGATGCTGAAAGTGCTCGCTGGTTTACTGATGTAGCGTTCACAAAGCGGGATGATTGTTGGCCGTACTCCACACGTTTTCGCTGAAAAAAATCAAGCGGCTTATCAACGTGTTGAGGGTGTAATGTCTGTAGGTGACGTCTTAATTTATTTGGCTTCATGCTGTCCGCTGCTAACACTTTCAGACACAGTGAACACACCGGTCTTTCCTCGTCTCCCACCGTAGTCAGAGTGAAGCCAAGCGCTAGATAAGCTTCGTCATATTTCCTCGTCTTAGCTTTTGGGAGACTTTCATTTGTCTCTTTACCTGTGTCTCTCTCCGCCTTTCTTTTCGTTACTGTTAAATATTTCTCCATGGTGTCTCTCGAGGGGTTTGTTGACAGCAATTTAAAAAGTTTTAAACTCCCGCACAGACTTTGACAATGAGAGCGCCACTGCACCACCTGCTGCCGTGGATGTGCAATTACACTTTACACGGCAAAAGCAAAGCCTGTTCCCCGGGGTCACACGCGCCCCCCCCGGCATCGCATCGCCCCACTATTTGAGAAGGACTGCATTAGACCATTCCCTAAGGCGATTATCTAACTTGATGGCCAGGGAAATTAGCTTGTTTAAAGAGGATGGTTTATCTAACTGCGCCAGCTCATCACGAAGGCCAGGGCTGAGACTGAGTGTAAAAATGCTGCAAAGAGACGCATCCTCCCACCCCACCTCCGTTGCGACATCCTGGAAATCCACCGAGTAATCACCCACCGACCTGGCCCCCTGCCGGACATTGAGAAGGCGGGTGGTGAGAATGTCATCCCGGTTGGAGTGATCAAACACCTGAGTGAATTTGGACACAAATGGATCATAAGTGTAGTTCTAATAATCGGGGCGATCCATAATTGTGTAAGTCCAAGCTAAGGCTTGCCCCTCCAGCAGATTCACCACGTAGCTGATTTGGCTGTGATTAGTGGGAAAATCCTCTGGTACCCACTGAAAAACAAGGCTGCACTGAAGGAGAAAGTCCCGGGCTTCACCCAATTTACTGCTGAAGTGGGCCGGTGTGGAAACTGGTGTTATGCGATGAGGGCATGCTGACGGAAGAGAAGGAGGCAGCGGAACAGCTGACACCCCGGAGCCAGCCTGTGTGTGCAAGACAGCGGCAAGTTGGTCAAACTGGTCATTTATACAAATATGTTGATTCAATATCACCTGCTGCTGATATGTAACCTAATCTAACTGAGCCTCTACCATGTCTAATCGGCGTGCGTTAGCACCGTCTGCTGGGTCTGGCTGACGGAGACGTAGTGACATGATTTAGTATATAGATAAGGTTCTTATGCTGGAATTCACTGTCTTCCTTTCTCCAAATATAATGCTTCTCATTCAAACCAAAAAGTTCTATTTTGGTCTCATTCGTCCACAAGACATTTTTCCAACAGCCTTCAGGCTTGTCTACCTGATCTTTAGCACACTGCAGATGAGCAGCAATGTTCTTTTTGGAGAGCAATGGCTTTCTCCCTGCAACCCTGCCATGCAGTTCATTGTTGTTCAGTGTTCTCCTGATGGTGGCCTCATGATCATTAACATTAGCCAATGCTAGAGAGGCCTTCAGTTGTTTAGAAGTTACCCTGGGGTCCTTTATGACCTCACCAACTATTACAGGCCTTTCTCTTGGTGTGATCTTAGTTGGTTGACCACTCCTGGGGAGGGTAACAATGGTCTTAAATTCCCTCCATTTGTGCACAATCTGCCTTACTGTGGATTGATGGAGTCCAAACTCTTTAGAGATGGTGTGTAACCTTTTCCAGCCTTATGAGCATCAACAACCCTTTTTCTGAGGTTCTCAGAAAACTCCTTTGTTCATTCCATGATCATCATCATCATAGCAGTCTGTCATGGGTGACAATGACTGTTTCATTTAGGTCTGATCAGATTCCTCCACTCAGCTCTGTCCTTAGCCTTCCGCTGCCAGGAACTCCTGTCTATATCCATCTTCTTCAGGTTTCTTTTTACAGTGTCTTTAAATCTGAGCCTTGGTCTACCCTGATTTCATTTGCCCTCGCATAACTGTGAGTAGAGTAACTGCCGAGGGAGATGCTGGTGGTCCATCCTCTCAACATGTCCGAGCCATTTCAGGATCATCTGTATTAGCATGTCCTCCATTGATGGTAGACCAGCTCGTTTCAACACTTCTATGTTGGTTATCTTGTCTTTCCATGAGATGTTTATTATGGCTCTAAGGTGTCTCATCATGTACGTGTGGAGTTTCTTCACCTGCACTCTGTAGACAGTCCAAGTTTCAGCACCGTACAATAGAGTAGCCAGTACTGTCGCACTGTACACTTTGCATTTCACACGGATAGACACATGTCGACTGTTCCACAGTCTCTCCCTCAAATTTCCAAACACAGTGCTCGCTCTTCTCATTTTGAGAGATAGTTCATCCTCCAGCCTAGCATTCTCTGAAACAGTACTCCCTAGATACTTGAAAGTCTTGCACTTGACTAGTGGCTCTGTACCAATGCTGATCTCTTCTGGTAGTGATGTTGATAATTGGAACTTTGGTGGTTGATAAATGCACTCTGTCTTCTTGATGTTGATTTGGAGGCTGAATTGGCTAGCTGCTCTAGCAAAATTCTCCACTAAAGTCTGCATATCTTCCACACTGTGTGCAACTAGAGCACTGTCGTTGGCAAAGGGCATTTCTCTTACTACCTTTATCGATGTCTTACACTTGGCTTTAAACTGTGCCACACTGAACAAGTCTGCTTCTTTCCTTGTTTGAATGTATACTCCTTCTGAAGTGTCTTTGAAGGCCACCTCAAGCATGGCTGCCAGATATAGCGAGAAGAGTGTAGGTGCCAGCACACACCTTTGTTTCACCCCGTTGCTTACTGAAAAGTCTTTAGATACTGAACCACTCATTGCCACGTTTGCTTGCATACCTGTATGGAGTGCCTCGATCAGGCTGACAAACTTCTCTGTACAGCCATATTTCTTGAGTACCTGCCAAAGTCCTTGTCGCGAAACAGTATCGAAGGCTTTACTGAAGTCTATGAAGACTACATAAAGCAGCATGTTCTGTTCGATACACTTTTCTTGAACTTGTTTCAAGCAGAAAATGATGTCCATTGTGCTTCTTCCACTTCTAAAGCTGCACTGGGTTTCCAGTAGTACATTCTGCGAGATGTGTTCATTGAGTCTGTTCAGTAGTACACGTGAGAGAATCTTACCAACAGTGGCTAGCAGTGATATACCTCGGTAATTTCCACAATCTTTCCTGTCACCTTTCTTGAACAAAGGCACAATACTTGCATCCCTCCAGTCTTGAGGTACCTTCTGGGCATCCCATATCTCTTGGATGAGCTTATGCAGGCAGTTGGTCAGCTGAACACCACCAAATTTCCACACTTCTGCTGGAATTCCATCCCTTCCTGGAGCTTTACCATCCTGTGTTGTCCTGATAGCTGCCATTAGTTCATAAAAATTTGGTGGTTCATCCAGACTTGACACAGCTGGTCGCTGCACTAGAGCTTCTTTAGCCTCTTCAGTGAGATCTCCAGTGTTGTTTAGTAGTTGGTCAAAGTGGTCTGCAAATCTGTCCAGGATCTTGTCTTTCTCCTGCAAAACCATTTCACCATCCATAGCCTTTAGTTGGATCAATCCTCTTGGTTTAGGGCCATAGATTTCTCTCAAACCTGTGAAGAATGTTTTCATGTCCTTCCTGTCTGCTGCAGTTTGAAGTTCCTCCACTTTTTCATCCCACCAGTTGGACTTCATCTCTCTGGTGTACTTCTGTAGCTCACTCTGAGCCTTTGAGTATTTCTTCTTCTTCGACCTGGTGTTACACTGTAGGTTTTCCTGCCTAGCTGTATTCCTCGCTTCTAGTAGTTTCTTCAGGTGTTCGTCATGCTCATCAAACCAATCTTGATGTTTCCTCTCAGGGTGGCCTAATACATCACTCGCAGTCTGATACACCGTATCCTTCAGTGTTGCCCATTTCTCTTCTATGTCATTCTCTGAGTTGTTGCTGTCCCAGTCTTTCAAGTATTCATCCATTTCCTGTGTAAGTTCTTCCTGCTTCTTTTGGCCTTTCAGTGCACTAGTGTTTAGCTTCCGTGGTGGCTTCACACCCATCCTGCAGTGCAGTTTTAGTCTGCAAATCCTTAATCTAGATCTCAGCATAACATGATCAGTACCACAGTCCACGCCTCTCATTGCTCTGGTGTCCAATACATCCCTTATGTCTCTCTGCCTGACTATGATGTAGTCTAATAAGTGCCAATGCTTGGATCTTGGGTGCATCCATGTCTTCTTGTGTGTGTCCTTGTGCTTAAATAGAGTGTTGGTTATCACAAGGTTGTACTCTGAACATAGTAGAAGTTATCCATTAGCATTGCACTTGCCTACTCCATGACTGCCTAGCACTCCTTTCCATTTCTCAGTGTCTGAACCAACTCTGGCATTGAAATCTCCGAGTATCAGCCTGTTATCAGTTGGTACACGCCTGATAGTCTCACGTAAATCACTGTAGAACTCTTCCTTCACCTTCTCTGTGTTGGTCATTGTTGGGGCATATATACTGATGAGTATGGCATACATCTTCCGCTGTAGTGGGAGTCTCATAGTCATTATCCTGTTGTTGATTGGCACCAGTTCCTCATCAAGCATTGCTGCTATCTCCTTTCTAACTGCAAAGCCCACTCCTGCTTCTCTCCTTTCTTGAGTTGATCTCCCACTCCAAAAGAAGATATACCCATGGTCTTCCAAGCTGTCATATCCAGGCAATCTTGTTTCACTAAGTGCAGCTTTGTCTACATTGTACCTGTTCATTTCCAGGGCCACAAGCGCGGTCTGTCTTTCTGGGCGCTGTGATGTTGTTCTGTCCAACAGAGTGCGTACATTCCATTCTGCTACACACAAGGCTGCTGTTTTCCTCTTCTTTTGTCTTCCTGCTCCTAGCTTACTTTTCACTGCCTGTCGGAGTGTGAACAGATCAGCGCGGACCTTGTAAGCCTGGGCGACGTCCGAGCCAGTATGAGTTGCTTTCTGATTGACCAGTTCATGAAACTGCTTGCAAAGTATTTGAGTACTGCTCGCTTTTGATGGACTAGCAGCACATTCTTGGCAGATAAAGGTATTATCAGTGGCAAGGACAAGCCAAGACAAACTGACTCCAGTATCTGTTGCAGTGACTGACCAGATGACAGGTTTGTTTATCTCTGCTCTTTGTGTAGTGCATGTCACAATGCACTGACTGGCACAGTCCACCACAGACCTTGTGACAGATGTGTTTATCTGCCAGGATGTCCAGTCTCACCCCGTGTAACTGGGAGTGGTCCACCACAGACCTGTAGCAGATATTGTTTTTAGTTCTGCCAGGATGCCCTGTTTCACCCTCCACACCCTCGGAATGGCGGGGATGCTGGTTGAGTTGCCGACGGCCCAACCCATGAGACAGGTAGTACCGGTTTTCATGGTTATCTGGTAGCAAGCAAGCCAATGCCTGACATTGAAATGTCCTTTACAAATGAATTCCATGATACACTTCCACAAACAAGTGTGACGCTTTGATATATATTTAAATGCAAGATTCTTTAAATAAAACAGAGTTTCTACTCACACCTGATTGTCATCCCACTGATATACAACACCTGACTGTAATTTCACCTTCAAATTACCTGCTAATCCTAGAGGTTCACAAACACTCATAGATATGTAATATTGGATCATTTTACTCAATAAATAAATGACAAAGTAAAATATTTTTGTCTCATTTATTTAAGTGGGTTCTCTTTTAGGACTTGTGTGAAAATCTGATGATGCTTTAGATCTTATTTATGTAGAAATATAGAAAATTCTAAAGGGTTCACACATTTTCAAGCACCACCGTAGCTAAATAATTAGACGTCATGCATATCAGCTCTGACATTTAATTTTTATTTCTGTAAACCAGGCCACAGTCCTGTACTGTAAGATGATGGCCCTCAGTGATTTTCAGCAGCAGTGGAACAGATTCATCTTTCATCTGTTGTACTAGCGCATCTCAGTAAATCAGAAAATCGTAATTTAGTTTCAAAAACTATAACCATAATCATCAATTATTAAATTAAGTTTGAAATGTTTCACTGTGTGTGTAATGGATGTAAACGTTCCTCGAAAACATTAACTTTTTAAATAAGCTATTTTATTGAAATGCAGTTTTTCTAACTATTGCAGCATACAGTATCTGCATAGTATATCTGCAGTATTCTTATTTAGCTAGTTTCAGTTTGCAAAGTAAACTGCTAAGTAAAAATCACACTCAGTAAAATAATTCCTCAAATCATTTTTTATTGTGGTTATTTCAGTCATTTATCAATAATAATAATAATAATAATAATAATAATATATTATTATTATTATTGTTGTTATTATTATTAACAACAACAATAATGGATTAGATTTTTATGGCGCTTTACACGTCAAGTGACATCTGAAAGTGCTTACAGTGAGTCCATTATTCGTTTACTCCGGACAGACAATGGTAGTGGTAAGCTACTACTGTAGCCACAGCTGCTCTGGGGTGGACTGATGAAAACGTGGCTGCCAATCTGCGCCAATGGCCTGTCCAACCACTACCGAACATTTATACACATTCATACCCAGTGTCATGGACACTGGAGGCAAGGTGGGTAAGTGTCTTCCCCAGGGACACAACCGCAAGACCGCTGGGGAGAGTGGGATTCAAACCACCAACCCTCTGATTATTGGACAACCCACTCTACCTTCTGAGCCACTGCCACCCACATTTCCCTCCTCTGTTCCATTTTTGCTGAGCACCAAGCTGGAAGGCAGGAAGTTCCATTTTTATATGGTCCTTGGCATGACCC
This sequence comes from Pholidichthys leucotaenia, assembly GCA_020510985.1. Lineage (NCBI taxonomy): Eukaryota > Metazoa > Chordata > Actinopteri > Cichliformes > Pholidichthyidae > Pholidichthys > Pholidichthys leucotaenia. The sequence continues at coordinate 419,526,705 of CM035843.1, forward strand.
GGCCAGGACCCCGACCTTCCGGTTGTGGAGCGGATGCTCCACCTGTAGTGGAGTGTAATTATGCTTTATAAATCTGGAGTCAAACGTTCTCTCCACAGCTGCCTCTCAGTTCCTCCAGAATAACCACTGTGAACTTCAGGAAAACAAAACAAAACAAAACAAAACAAAACACAGAATAAAAGAAAAAAACCCCACCAGAAAACATTTGGAGGCATGCCCCCCCTTCGCAAACTGCTCTGTTTTCTCTAAAAAATAACCTTAAGTGGGTTTTTACAGCACCACATCTGCTTTTCTTTTGTAAATTAGCAAATAAATAAAAAAAAAACATCATCTTACCAGTGTCCCTCGGACACCCCCAGTGCACAAATTAGGAACAGCAGTTATGTTATTGAGAAATGGCAGCCTACGTCTTATCACACTGCGCAAATTCATCCCACGGGCCAGTTTGAATTCACTGGTGGGCCAGTTTTAGCCTGTGGGCCATAAATTTGACACCCCTACTATAGGCTGTTCAGAGTCTCTTTAAAAAAGAGTCTGAACAGTCTCAACTTTTTCAGTCCAAGCAGTACCAATAAAGAACTTAGCTCTAGTCTTTTGACTTAAAAGCACCACACGAATAAACAGAATGAAGTTACCCGTTTAGTAGGAGATGTCTGGCTTTGCAGGGTCCAGGACATCAGGGACCAGCCAGCCTCTTGGCAAAATGGCCTCTGACAGTCTGCTTCCCCTTGCCCAGAAGCTGTTCCATCTGTTCCGCTCACTTTTGTCTATCCTTTCGCTCCTTCCTTCAGTGTTGTCCTGTCTCTTTCTGAGTGCTCACTCACTCACCACCCTCCGGTCTGGTCATTCAGAGGCCGCCAGCGGTCAGAATCAACACCTCATCGTTCTTCTCTACCCCAAGAGGACATCTTCTCCATCCCAGTCTGTCCGGAGAACATCTGCCCAGCTACTCCCTGGATGTTCACGGTGGGTCACAGGCTAACGTGGACTAAAAACAGTGGACCAGAACTAACTGGTGTCTGTCACAACAGCTACGCTCACACTCCTGTTAGCTTACCTCACTGTGTTTTCACGGCCTTTCTTCCTTAGCGGAACAGAACTGTAGAAACCGTTTCAAACTCCCACAAACCAAGTAATTCTTATTTGGTTTTGTAAGGTCATATAATATCTTAGGCTGCCTAATAAATGTTACTTGATTTAAAAAAAATAACATTTACATAAAGAAAGAATGACCCAAATTCCTATCAAACATGTAACACAATAAATTAAAAGGGATCTACCCGCTGTCGGGGGAAGCGAGGGGTAACCATCTGCCTTGATGCTGCATTCACTTACACTCATTTTTCATAAATATGCATTATCAATTGATATAATGAAGTCTGATGTCAAAGGCCTATACTGGGGCTTTTGGGGAAGTACAGTGGCTCATTTGGGGGAGGGGGGGATCACAAATTCATGGTGCCAACTTTGTGTCTAATTACACTGAACAGTGAAAATCTAAATGGCCTCTCAAAGGGGCACTTTGGCAGGGGGGCAGGAGCTCCAGCCCTTATAGTTCCCCCTTCTGCATGTGCATAGTGATTAGCCATTCTTGCCAGTTTATTACATTTTACACCCAAAACACACCTCTAAATAATTAAGAGAGTAAGACAACCCTTTTGCACTTTTTGCTTGTGCAAAATGTTTTTCCCTCCATCATCAGAGAAAAATGGACTTTGATATGCCCATAAATGACTTTTGCACTTTTGACTTGATTGTCATAATTTAGCCCAGCTCGTGTGTTATAACAACTTACCTTTTCATGGCAAAGGATTTAAATTTCACACTCAGCCATTAGAAGAAATGAGCGAAAATGCACCTGATAGTAACACTGCTTGATAAAAAGGAAGACATCAGTCACAGTTGATGCCCAGTTAGTTATTTTAGAGAGAACAAATGGGGGAGAATGAGCTGAAAAATCAGCTGAATGGTTGAACTATATATAAACTATATACACTATCTTAACTATATATAAAGGTATTGGATCCCCTATGATGGGTACTGGATCACCATCATAGGGGATCCAGTACCTTTATATATTCCGAATACTGACTCTTGCCGTATAATGGACTGGAAACAGTGAAAGGTACCACGGCACAGGGGCTTATCAACACTCTGGACTTGCAGTCTGACCTTTACAGTATCAAATGGGTGCCTGACCAACACCCCCGCAGCACCCCCGATGCAACCAGCAACGGAGACCATCACAGCTTTTCAACATCGACTACTTGATGGAATTGATACAGTCTAAAATAAAATAAAATGAGATATTCTAAAATATTATGAAAAACACTGTTAAAAACATACTTCTTAGGTCACCTGTCAGTAACTGTGCCGGTTTAATCAAGAGTGGTCTCACAGCCTTACTGGAAAAAGAAGTGTGGGGCCGTCACGGTCGCCATGACAACATATTTAATAATCATCATAGATCAGCTGCCACGTACTGTCTGCCTTTTTTTAGTCCATAAGGTCTGTGCTTTTTTTCTACATGTACAGCTAAAAAAAAAAAAATAAAAATATCATTTCAGAAAATCTAAACTGACATTTTCTATTTTCATTTCATGTTTAGTGATCTATTTAACATGATTATAGTTTAATGATCTAATTTTTATCATTGAACTGGAAAATTAGACTTTAGGATGACAGAAATCTGGAAGACTATATGCACGGAAGCAACACACAGACATGAATGGGTTTGAAACTTCAGGAAAAGAGGATGATGCCTGTGCAAATTTTCGTAAACAGATCATTAATGGTTGGGTGGAAGTCATTCCTGGCTTGTGGGAAGATGGAGTGCTGCCTTTCATGTTGCTTTCACCCACTGAGGGTCTTCCTCGCCTCGTGCAAGGTTTGAGGCTCTCCGTCCCAGTCCCTCCCTGGAAGGGGGGAAGGAGGAAGTCCAGTGCGGCATCCCATCTGCCGCAGACTCTCAGTCGCCCCCTCCCGGGAGTTGAGGGGTAGCCATGCGGGTGCCCACAGCTCGAGAACCCCTACTATAGGAGCATGGTACAGGCAGCCTTAGTCTGGCTGGAAACTTGGGGGAACATGGTCACAGGCAGATGCTCTGGGATGTTACCGTGAAAAGTAAAACCTTGTTCATTAATTCCTTCATTCCCCTAAAAATAAACACATTAATGCCTAATAAGCCCATGATGAAAACAAAAATGTGGATGGAATAAGAATCTTCAGACTGATTTGCCTCCCCCCGTTCGCTGCATCCACACCAGAACACACGCATGCTCCCTGTTCATTCATACATTCCCCTCAAAAAATCATACATTAATGCCTAATCTACAGACTCCAACAGTAAGTCCGCAATTAAAATGAGAATGTGGATGGAATAAGAAACTGTTAAGTGTATCGTCATATAAATAAAATGACAGTTGATTATATTATGACTGCTACAACTCCATTAAAATAACAGAAAAACCCAGCGCATGCTGTTTCCTCATCAGTTCTGGAGCAGTGCGATTTCAAAACATAGATAGATAGATAGATAGATAGATAGATAGATAGATAGACAAACAGAAAGATAGAGCGATAGAGTGCATCTGGAAAGTCTTCACAGAGCTTCACTTTTTCCACATTTTATGTTACAGCCTTATTCCAAAAGGGATTAAATTCATTTTTTCCACATACCACATAATGACAATGTGAAAAAAAAAGTTTTTGAGATTTTTGCAAATTTATTTAAAATAAAAAAACTAAGAAATCACACGTACATAAGTATTCACAGCCTTTGCTCAGTACTTTGTTGATGCACCTTTGGCAGCAATTACAGCCTCAAGTCTTTTTGAATATGATGTCACAAGCTTGGCACACCTGTCTTTGGGCAGTTTGGCCCATTCCTCTTTGCAGCACCTCTCAAGCTCCATCAGGATGGATGGGAAGCGTCAGTGCACAGCCATTTTCAGATCTCTCCAGAGATGTTCAATCGGATTCAAGTCTGGGCTCTGGCTGGGTCATTCAAGGACATTCACAGAGTTGTCCTGAAGCCAGTCCTTTGATATCTTGGCTGTGTGCTTAGGGTCATCGTCCTGCTGAAAGATGAACTGTCGCACCAGTCTGAGGTCAAGAGCGCTCTGGAGCAGGTTTTCATCCAGGATGTCGCTGTACATTTCTGCATTCATCTTTCCCTCTATCCTGACTAGACTCTCAGTTCCTGCCGCTGAAAAACATCCCCACAGCATGATGTTGCCACCACCATTGGCATGATTATGAGTGGTACCTTGTTTCCTCCAAACATGATGCCTGGCATTCACGCTAAAGTGTTGATTCTTTGTCTCATCAGACCAGAGAATTTTGCTTCTCATGATCTGAGAGTCCTTCAGATGCCTTTTGGCAAACTCCAGGGGGGCTGCCATGTGCCTTTTACTAAGGAGTGGCTTCTATCTGGCCACTCTACCATACAGGCCTGATTGATGGATTGCTGCAGAGATGGTTGTCCTTCTGGAAGGTTCTCCTCTCCCCACAGAGTTGATCACCTCCCTGACTAAGGCCCTTCTCCCCTGATCACTCAGTTTAGACAGCCGGCCAGCTCTAGGAAGAGTCCTGGTGGTTCTGAACTTCTTCCATTTACGGATGATGGAGGCCATTGTACTAATTGGGACCTTCAAAGCAACAGAAATTTTTCTGTACCCTTCCCCAGATTTGTGCCTCGAGACAATCCTGTCTCAGAGGTCTACAGACAATTCCTTTGCCTTCATGTTTGGTTTGTGCTCTGACATGCACTGTCAACTGTGGGACCTTATATAGACAGGTGTGTGCCTTTCCAATTCATGTCCAATCAACTGAATTTACCACAGGTGGACTCCAATTAAGCTTTAGAAACATCTCAAGGATGATCAGTGGAAACAGGATGAACCTGAGCTCAATTTTGAGCTTCATGGCAAAGGCTGTGAATACTTATGTCCATGTGATTTCTTAGTTTTCTATTTTTAATAAATTTGCAAAAATCTTAAAAACCCCAGCTTTTTTCATTTTGTCATAATGGGGTATTTTGTGTAGAATTTTGAAAAAAAAATTATTTAATCCCTTTTGGAATAAGGCTGTAACATAACAAAATGTGGAAAAAGTGAAGCGCTGTGAAGACTTTTCAGATGCACTGTAGATAGATAGATATACTTTATTGATTCCAAACTGGGAAATTACAGTGTAACAGCAGCATGAGACAGTAGACAACCAAATGACAGAAACACACACAGCATTATAGAAAAAGGAATTACCCAGGGAAAGCAAAACTGCCTAGATAACTTTATATACATTGCAGGTGAATAGATGATAACTGTACAATGCAGGACTATCAGGCACAGGGTGAAATCTGAGGTACCAATTATACTGTAAGGTGCAGTATGGCAGCATGCTATGACCAAGATTCAACATTAGAGTGAGTTAGTATACAGTGAAATTGCATGTGGCAGGAAAGATTTCCTGTACCTGACTGTTCAGCAGTGTCAGAAGCGCTTAAACAATGCACGTTTGACGGCAGACCTCCTTTTTCCTGATCAAAAGTGCATTGTCATAACAGGGACCATAATACTGGTGTGCATGAAATTGCACGCTGCCATACCTCTTTCAAATGACTCTCCTCCTCCCAACACAAAGCAGGGGCACTGTCTACTGGTAATTACATGGCATGATGCAAAGCTTAAAAAACAGACAATGCACTCACAGAAACAAAACACTGGTGTACGATGAGAAATCTGATGGAAAAGTTTGCCGATACCCGTCAAAATAGAGCCCTTTATCTGTAGATTTTAGATGTTAAATACAACTTTCACAACTGCATATCTGTAGAAACTAAACAAACTGCTGTTTTTGCAGTAAAAGATAATAATGTGTACAAAGCACCATGATAATTGTGACAGTATTTTCACTATGAAAACATGTTTGTTCCCTCTAATTACCTCCGCCAAGGTGGTAATGTTTTTACTGGGGTTTGTCTGTCTGTGTGTTACCAACATAACTTAAAAAGTTATGAACGGATTTTGATGAAATTTTCAGGAAAGGTGTGTAATGGCACGGGGAACAGATGATTAGATTTTGGTGATGATCTGAGAGTGCATACCTCCACCAAGGGCTTTGTTTGTATTTGTGCAGCAGGATTACACAAAAACTACTGGATGGATTTGGATGAAATTTTCACCAGAGGTGGTTCTTGGTCTAGAGAGGAACCCATTATATTTTGGTGATAATCTGACAATGCATACCTCAGCCAAGGCTCTTATCTTCTCACAGTGTCTTAGCAACAGTACTCCAAAACTGATGGACAGACTTTGATGCAATTTTCACCACAAGTGGCTATAGACCTACACACAAACCCATTACATTTTGGAGGTGATCCATGACAAACAGAAGGAGCCTTGGCGGAGGTATGCACTCTATGAGTGCTTTTCTAGTTTAATCTAAATTCAAACGAGTCTCTCAAAAAATCAGAAAATCCATTAATTTTTTTTTCATAATTAAACATAGTCTCTATTCATCACACATGAATGACGTATTTCAAGCTCTTTTGGTCTTAAAATGGGATACCTGTTTTGGATTTATGCAATATAAATAATGTGGTCAAACAAAATACTATTCTAGATCTGTTTTTTGAAAGAAATGGATGCTCTATGCAAGCTATGATCAGTGACACTTTCAAAAACCAGGGTCTCTCATGATATGGTATTGTGTCAAAGGGAGATTTGTGTCCATTTTTTCAACAAGACCATGCAAAATCACATTCTGCACAGTTTAGAAAAGCATATCTGGGGAAGGAGTTGGTAAGCGTACGGACTAACCTGACTGCAATCCTGACAATAAGTCCACAAAAGGGAAGGTTTGAGGGAATTTTGGAAAAAAATTGCAATGTAGTGTGGACACATTAAGATATTGTTTGCAAGAAGGATGGGACAACATAACGGTCTGAAAAATTTCATACTCAAGTATCTGCAGTGTCAAAACATATAGTATTTTTAGCATTGAAAGAAGAAATGGGAATATGAGAGTGTAAAATGCAATAGCCAGTTAAGTCCTTTTGGAATGTTTTGGGGTTGAAAAGAATGAATAAATGTGAAAACAGGAGCAGATTTTTTTTAAAAAACTTTTTTGGTTCTTGTATTCTGTAATGAAATGGGAGTCAAATTTGATTTAGAAATCATTATAGTAACGTGTATTTTCCATACTATGCCAACTTGTTTTGTTTGAAAATTAACAGCTGTATCCACCTTATTCCTCACCCCAGTAATACCTTGCATGAATTATGGGTGCAACTTCTGATGCTATTTTGGAATCTGGAGTTGTCATGTAAACAGGACAGTTTTCCTTACTTAAAAAAAAAAACAATGGCTTCAGTATCAGATATGTGGGAACATGATCTTTTGCACCTCAAAAAAAGTAATATAATCATACCACTTCCCCATGACTACTGGGGGGTGGGAGGATAACCTTTAGAAGTGGCCTCACATTACGTACGTACAGTAGCTCTGAGACATATCAATATCTCCACAGCAAATTGGTCACATTTTGTTTGGTTAAAAGACATCTGCAACTGTACCCTGTATTTACCATCCATCCATCCATCTTCTACCGCTTAATCCTTTTCGGGTCGCGGGGGGGCTGGAGCCTATGTATTTACCCTGACACTAAAACGCTCATGCTGGTGTCATGTCATGAATGCTTGTTATTTAACTTAATACAGACAGACAGACCTTTTCTGACAATTCTTCAAACTTTTATTGTTTTATGTTTTGTGACAATTTAAAAATTAATTGATACTTGCTAATATCAAACAGCTAAGATCAAGTTCATATCGCTGCACTGCAATATAAAGCAGTTGATAAACTGAGATTATATGATAATGATGACTCACACACATTATTTTATATTAAGAGCTTTGAGCTCAATCTTTTGAATGAATGAATGAATCTTTATTTCAGATAGATTAAAAGTAAAGATTAAAAGAAAGGAACAGAATAATATAACAATGTCATTGTCACCATGGGATGAGATGCCGTCTCGGCGCTCAGCCCATGTTTCTCCTCATCCCTGCTTCTCATTGAGCAGCGTCTCAGCAGGCCCCCAGCTGGCAGCATTACGGGACGGCTGGGGCCAATTAATCCTCATCAGCTGGGGCGCTGCCAATGAGAATAAATAGGAGCAGCCTCGATCACTCGGGGCTGCGACATAAGCACTGCTAGGCTGAAGCCTTCGTCTGGTGTCAGTCTCTACTCCTCTTACAGCATTCCTGTGATTGTTACCCGCTGTGAGCATGTATGCCTTGTTACACCTACGTCCGGTGTGAGCTCCTGCGCTGTGCAACTCGTGAGTGTACCTCTGTACGAGCATCTGTGCTTTCCTCATCCCTCACCCCTTACCTTTAATAAAACATCACGACTCACTGGCTCGCCCTTGGCTCTTATTGCGTGGCTCCCTAGAGCCCCGCGTGACAGTATGTCGCAGCCTGACGAGTTGTCGCTGTGGAATTGTACCTTTCTGTCCGGGTGTCAGCGCTGCTAGCATGCCGTTTCCCAGGAGTCACTCCCGACGCCAGGGCGACGAGCTGAGGTCCATCTCGGGGGCTGTCGACAGGACGCTCTTCACCCTGCACGACGCCTCCAACTCGAGACGCTGGCATCCGGGCCGTGCTGAGAATCTCCTGGACTGTCACCCTCATTCTTTGTTCCATCTCGAGGACAGTGCCAGGATAGTCGCCACAGGTACACAGCGAGAGAAGCTCCGCGGGTTGGATGGAAACCCCGGCAGGAAGCCGAAGTGGATGATGTTGCCCCCCGCTTCGGGATCCCGTTCCTGCTGCTATTCCAGCCCGGGAGTTCGCGCCAACCAGAGGGCTTCCCCCGACCTGCACCACGTCACTCGGGATTCCCCCCAAGGAGCCGCAGCTGACAGCAGTTACGTCTGGGGCCGAGCGGCTGTCGCAAGCTCCACTGTGCATCCTGTCACCATCTTCGGGCATGTGGCGGCGGCAGTGAGATTGGTGGAGAGGACTCCAGGGCTACGAAGCTTTCCCGTGCTCGATGCCTTCCTCGCCTCGGTCTCTGATCAGGAGCGGCGATTCCTGGGTTCCCCCCTCGCTTCGTCCCCTGGGAATAGCCGTCATCACATCGCCAAGTCACCTCAGCATGAACCCCGTCCGGACCCAGTTCCTGGCTGCTGCCAGGACCTCTCCTCCCATGCAGCTGTCACCTCCTCGCCTCGTCAGTGTGGAGATTTCACAGCTTCGCTCCCTGAGCCTCATTCCCCCGCTGTCATCCCAGGACATTCGGGCTGGCTCACCGCGGCTGTCACCCCCTCCTCCTCGACGCGTCTCCTGACTACTGTGTGTGCCTGGAACCCCGGCCTGGTGAGCTCTCTGCTGGAGACAACGCGAGCGGTCCCCAGACGATTTCCCAGGGGGTCCTCCGTTATCGCCTGGCGGGGAGAGGAAGAAGCTATGTCCACGACAGCAGGCGCCATCGAACCTCCAGGAGGCAGGCAAGTCTTAGCTTATTTACATCAGTTTTATGATTTGCTCTGTCACACTCCTGGAGGTGGAGTTCGGGGTCCGCAGCTCCCTGAACTCCCCCCACCTGCTGTAACCTGTGTTCCTAAGCCTGTATCCTCTGTGTCTGTCTCCACCGAGCGATCCCCGGCTCCGGGTCAACATGGTGGGATAAGGAGAGGGCCTGCGGTTCCGCAGCTACGTTGTGGATGGAGGAAGAGGACTGACTGCTGCATGGAGCCTGCGCCGACGATTAAGCATCCCCAGGTCTCCACGGAGGAGCGGTTCGGTCCAGCGGGACGAGATTCTTCTGGCTTCACGCTGTGTAGATCATCGGTGGGGTTACCGGAGCTGGAGGAGCCTCAAGCTGCGCTGACCATTGTGCTGGCTGCGGGGCCCGACGCAGCCGAGTGGGAGCCTGACAACGACCTCCGGACGATGGATCCTGGATCTTCGCAGTCCTGGACGGCGTCGGGACCCGAGATCAGGCGAGTGCTTTCCTCTCTTTTCTCCCTCTATTTCTCTGAGCACTTTAGCCTGTCTCTAGGGGGGATGAGCCGGGTGCAGCTGCCCGCTGCATCCGAGCTCATTTCGCCGGGTTCTGGCGCTGCCGGTGATCCTGATCCTGGTTCTGTTTTCTCTCCTGAGCCTGTTTCCAGGGTCGCCGGTGAGGAGTTGCCATCTCTCGTGGTCCTGGAGGGTCCAGGTTCAACGTTGGAGGTTGGTTCTGGTGCGGTGCCGGCCCAGTCGGGGTCCGACGTGGGTGCTGCTTCGGCGGTGTCCGACGTGGGTTCGCCTAAGACCCAATCGGGGTCCGACGTGGGTGCTGCGCCAGCGTTGTCCAGGTCCGGTGAGGAGGTGGCTGTTTCCCACCGGCCTGACACTCGTTGCCCTCGTCATCGGCTCTCCCCTGTGCCTCGTCCACCGGGACCCGCTTTGACCCTTCGTCCATCTCAACGGTCCTGGTGGTTGAGTGATGCAGGTCGACGGCCCGACCCGCAAGACTTTCGGTTCGGCGATCTGGTCCAACCCCCCGACGAACTGTGTTTGCTTCTGGGTAGCCTGGCTCGGCTGCCGGTGGACTGGTTTCCTGGGATCTGGGTTTGGAGTTCGCTGTCTGAACATTTCCCTTTCCCCGGTTCGCCAACTGGACAATGGGCGGGGAGATCTCCGGAGCCATCTCGGCCATTCTTGGACTCTGCCTGTCATATTCCTCGGGTGTCGCTTATTTTTGTTATGGTCACTCGGGTGTAATATTCTGTCCTTTTGGTGAATGTATATTCATAGTGCTGTGTATAGTTTTCTATTGTCCGTACTCAGCATTTTCTTTTTTGCGTCTTGTTCGTAGCCTTGTCTGTGCGTTATAGAGTTATGTGTTTTTGTTTCCCACCTAACCATACTCTGTAATGATCCGTTTGTCCCTGTCACCTTCACTCCTCTAGGTGACTGTGTGGGTATATGTATTTAGTGCTGGGTATTGCGTTCTCCCCTTATTGACCATACTCAGCATCTTCCCTCTTGTTATCCTGTTCCTACCCTGTCACCGTTATTTCCCTAGGTGCCCCTTTTGTATATAGCGCTGTGTATCGTTTTTGTGTATCGTTTTCCCATCACCTGTACTCAGCGTTTTGGTTTTTCTTTTTGTCCTGCTCCTGGTCTTGTTTTTTGCATTATGGAGTAGTATGTCTGTTCATTTTTACCCATACTCTGTATTTGCTTTATTTTTGTCACCTTTTTGGTGGGTTTTTGTCTCTTTTTCTTTACCCTGTTCTACACGTCATTTGTGTGTTTTGAGCAGTGGTCTTTGTCTGGCGCCATCCATAGTATTTTTTCCCCCTGGTTTTTTTTTTTTTTTTTGTGCGATGTAGAGTATATTTGGGTTTTGTTTTTTTTGTTTTTTCCTCTTCTCTGCCCTGTTACTCTACATTGGTCCATTGGTGTTGTCCTTCCCTTTGCTTCCCCCCCTCCGGTCCTGCCTCCCTTCCACCCACCCTAGGTGGTGGTGGGGGGGGGGCTGGGATGTTCCTGGTCGTTCAGGAGCCCGACCTTGAGGGGGAGGCTCTGTCACCATGGGATGAGATGCCGTCTCGGCGCTCAGCCCATGTTTCTCCTCATCCCTGCTTCTCACTGAGCAGCGTCTCAGCAGGCCCCCAGCTGGCAGCATTACGGGACGGCTGGGGCCAATTAATCCTCATCAGCTGGGGCGCTGCCAATGAGAGTAAATAGGAGCAGCCTCGATCACTCGGGGCTGCGACATAAGCACTGCTAGGCTGAAGCCCCTTCGTCTGGTGTCAGTCTCTGCTCCTCTTACAGCATTCCTGTGATTGTTACCCGCTGTGAGTATGTATGCCTTGTTACCCCTACGTCCGGTGCGAGCTCCCTGCTCCTGCGCTGTGCAACTCGTGAGTGTACCTCTGTATGAGTATCTGTGCTTTCCTCATCCCTCAGAACTCAGAAAAGATTTATTGCCAAGTACATTCACAGTAAATAACTGATAAATATACGAGGGATTTGACTTGACACTGAGAACGACATAGTTGACATTTTCAGTGACGCGGCAGCGTCAGTGACGCGCCTGTCAGCAGAATGGGAACAGGAAGCAATGAGGGAGAAAAAGGATAAACACAATAGGAGAGAGAAAAAAGCATTGTTTGTCAGAATACAGGTCATATATATGATCAATATTATGATTACAAGAAAAAACTCTCAATGCACAAGTAGCAGACAATAGAATCCATACAAAGACTCAAAGAGAGCAGTGAATGAGTAATCTTCACGTCAGTATAGTGAGTCAGTGTGAGTGAAGGTGTTGAGTGAGGGTGTTGATATCAGTAAGGACAACAAAGTCTCTTCAGCAGCAGATGTTATGTCTACCGTCTGGCAAAGGCGTGTGTCCTTGGCACAGCAGATGGTATAGTTTGCCAGACAGCTGGCTGTCCTTGAGAGTCAAATGCTGCCCGCCATGTTATGAAAACAAAAACTGAAGATAATCTGGAGGACTGTGACTGTGAGGGCAGGTCGAATAGGTTGAATAGAACTGACTTCAGAGAAAAAACTTTATATTCTCTTACAGATTCAGTGCTCAAATCCTTCATGGCTGGACATTGAAATTATCATGGACGGCTCTCAGCGTGATCGTGATGTAATCTATTTTCCTAGACAGTTCTCCATTAGCCGCTGTCAGAGTCCTGCCCAGTTGGTCAATTTGATGGTTAAGCCTCGCCGGGTCTGCATTTTGATAGGCTCCGTCCATCTTCTTCAATTTGCGGTGCACCAGAACAATCCCAGATCCAATCAGTAGAATTCCGATGACCATTGCTACGAAGAGGTATAAATCTTCAACATCTTCGATAGAGAGATCACACAGGCACAAGAGTTTCCAATTACTTGTGTCCTTCAAATAGCCCGCGGCCGCTGTTCCTGCGGGGCAAATCGGCTCCCCCGGGCCAGAATTTCTCGTTGAAAAAACAGTGTCAATTGCGTTCAAAGCCCAGCTTATTAAATCCATAATTTCGTTTGATAATCAGCAGTAGAGACACGCAGACAGACAATAGCAATCTGGGATCCTGTCAGTTAGGGGAGGAGAGAGATAAGGAGCCGGAGCTGGAGAAAAAGCGTCTGCTCTCTTTGGAGGGCGGAAGTGAAGAGGGGTAAGAGGGGTGATCCCTCACCCCTTACCTTTAATAAAACATCACGACTCACTGGCTCACCCTTGGCTCTTATTGCGTGGCTCCCTAGAGCCCTGCGTGATAGTCATGGTCCATGTGCTGACTGTGTCTGCACTCGGGCTGTGCGGTAGTTCTCCATTCTCCCCTCTGGCGCACCTCTAAACTTTTGTTATGACAGCGTCTCGGCGGGGCTTCCGGCTGTCAGTGGTGGCCCGCTGACGGCCTGATTCTAATCAGCTGATGATCCTTCATCAGCTGATTATTCAGTTAAGCACTATTTAAGGGAGCAGCTCTGTTTGCTCGGGGCTGCGACCTCGCCTGCCTTCCAGTCTGGCTTCCCTAACCCCGAAGTCAGTTCTTCCCAGCGTTCAGGTTCCACCCTCGCTGACTATATGTAAGTGTCTTGTCTTTATTTTTGTTTTGCCCCACGAGGCTCATTATTTTGTCATTTTGTCTTCATTTAATAAAGGTATAAACTCAACGGCTGCCTGCAGCGTCTCATTGATGGCTCGTGAGGGCCATCTATAACAAACAAAGGGGAAAAAAATCTAATAAGGACAAATTAAACAATAACTCCTCTGATTATACAGTTAAACATAAGTTATCCGAAATGGGTGATGGCTGAAGCCGCAGCTTATATTGCCCACCCATATTCCATCCAAGAATTCAAAAGAAAAACAAAACAAGAGCGATTACAATTCAGAACAAAGCTAAGACAAAATGTGACCAAAAAAAAAAACAAAACAAAAAAAACCTAAGCAACAACACAGCACAGACTGGATATGACAATCCTGATGTGATTTTATATGTCATCTTGTATATATGTTTGGAGTATTTCTTCCTCTAGTTTTTGTTTAAATTGTCCAAGTGTTGTACATGATTTTAATTCAGGTCCAAAATCGTTCCATAATCTGACTCCTTGCACTGAAACACAGTGTTGCTTGGTGGTAGTTCTCACTGAAGGTTTTTGAAATATACATGTTCCTCTGAAATGATTTTGTTTCTCCCTTATTTGGAACAACTTTTGGATATTTGCGGGGCAGTGATAGATTCTTCACTTTAAACATTATTATTGCAGTTTTAAAGTCAACCAGATCTTTCAACTTGAGAGCTTTTAATTTAAGAAAAAGTGGGTTTGTTGGTTCCCTGTAAGCAGCTTTGTTTATTATTCTAATAGCTCTCTTCTGAAGCATAAAGACTGAATATTTGTTTGTTTTATATGTATTTCCCCATACTTCAGTACAATATGTCATGTATGGGAGTATTAATGAATGATACAAAGTATATAATGTGGGTTGATTCAGCAAATATTTCACTCTGTGTAGTATTACGATTGATTTGGATATTTTACCTTTAATATAATTAATATGTGACTTCCAACACAGTTTATTATCAATTATTACTCCATCCATCCATCTTCTACCGCTTTTCCAGAGGTCCGGGTTGCGGAGGCAGCAGTTCAAGCAGAGAAGCCCAGACTTCCCTCTCCCCAGCCACCTGCTCCAGCTCTTCAGAGAGGATACCAAGACGTTCCCAGACCAGCTGGGAGACATAGTCTCTCCACCGAGACCTGGGTCTGCCCTGGGGTCTCCTCCCAGTGGGACGTGCCTGAAACACCTCAAGTGGGAGGCGTCCAGGAGGCATCCTAATCAGATGCCCATACCACCTCAACTGACTCCTTTCAATGTGGAGGAGCAGCGGTCCTACTCTGAGCCTCTCCCGGATGACTGAGCTCCTCACCCTATCTCTGAGGGTGAGTCCAGCAATCCTACGGAAAAAGCTCAATTCAGCGCTTGTATCCGCAAACTTGTTCTTTCGGTCATTACCCAAAGCTCGTGACCATAGGTGAGAGTAGGAACGTAGATTGACTGGTAAATCGACAGCTTTGCCTTAGAACTCAGCTCCCTCTTCACCACAACATACCGGTACAACGTCCGCATCACTGCATCATGGATCGTCACCTTATCGTGGTGGGGGGGTTTGCGTGCCCCAGTGATCCCAAGAGCTATGTTGTCCGGGGCAATTTGCCTCTGATAGGGTCACCCAAGACAAATTGGTCCTGGGTGAAGGGCCAGACTAAGAACGATCCAACAGACTCTCATGATAAATTCTATATCAAGGATTCAGTGTACCCCGCCCGGTATGGGGTTACCGGGGCCCCACCCTGGAGCCAGGCCTGGGGGAGGGGCTCGAAGGCTAGCGTCTGGTGGTCGGGTTTCCACCCATGGGACCCGGCCGGGCTCAACACGAAGGAGTTACATGGGTCCGCCCTCCAATGGGCTCACCACCTGCAGGAGGGATCATGGGGGTCCGGTGCTTTGTGGATTAGGTGGCGGTCAAAGGCGGAGACCTTGGCGGACTGATCCCAAGCTTTCTAAACTGGCTTTTGGTACTTGGAATTATTACTCAAAGGAATTTAATTTCGGATACCCTTTCAATCTCTACACCATTTACACTGAGTTTAGATACTAAGTTGTTGTGATGGTTGTTAAAAATTATGAATTTTGTCTTACTTAAATTGAGCGTTAATTTGTTTGAATCAAACCACAGTTTAAGCTTTCCCAATTCCTTTCCGAGTGTATCCAAAAGTTATTCCAAATTGCTTCCACTGCATAATAAATTAGTGTCATCTGCAAACAATATTAATCCATTTTTTTCCAAAACTTTACATATATCATTTATATACATATTGAATAACAATGACCCCAAAACTGAACCCTGTGGGACTCCGCAAGTAACCTTCAGTAACTGTGAGTTTTTGCTACCAACACATACAGTACATACTGATATCTGTTCTTTAAGTAACTACATAACCAGGACAGTGCTACCCCCTAATACCACAATTTTGTAGTTTCTTTAATAATCATTTATGATCCACTGTATCAAATGCTTTTTTAAGATCCAGGAATACCCCAAATGAATACTCTTTATTTTCAACGGCAGTTGATATTTTTTCTATAAATTCCATTAGAGCAAATGCAGTTGTCCTCTTGTGTCTGAGCCCATATTGCTGCTCACACAATAAATTATTCTTCAGTATGAAGTTGTCAACTCTCTCAGAATATTTTTTCAAGTATCTTGGAAAATTGTGGCAATAGTGAAATAGGTCTATAGTTTGAAAACTGCCCCTGTCACCCATCTTGTATATCGGAATTACTTTAGCTATTTTCATTGCACTGGGAAATATACCTGTTTGTAGAGACAGGTTACAGATATACGTCAGTGGTTTCACTAAGCATTCAATGATAGTTTTAACTGCATGTCAATACCATCACAGTCCGTAGATGTTTTACTTTTAAACGATTTAACAATTTCAATGACCTCTCTCTCGTCTGTGTTCTTTATGAAAATGGAGTCTTTTATAGCAGTGTTTTTGCTTATTGTGTCACCTCTAGGTGCCGTAATGGGTATTTCTCGAGCCAAATTAGGACCAATGTTAAAAAATTTATTAAATTTATCTGCAGGTGAAACTGCATTCACACTCTGAGTCATTTTTTTTTTTTTTTGAAAGATTGGGTGGGTAGCTTGTATTTCTGTTTTTATTTCCAAGAATATTGTTAAGTATTCTCCATGTATTTTTAATGTTATCTCTGTTTTTCTCCAGCTCTTTACTGTAATAGTCTCTTTTACTACATCTCATTATATATATTAACTTATTTTTGTATGTCTTATACCACTGCTCTGCTTCTTTTGTCCTTTTCTTTAGAAAAGCTTTATATAATAATTTTTTTCTTTTTACACACCTTTTGTAATCCTTTGGTTAACCATGGCTTGTCGACAAATTTCTGTTTAAGCTTTTTCTGTACTAATGGACATTTTTTTTTATAAAGAGTGGTTAAAATGTTCATGAATGTGTCATAGGCTTCATTTACATCTGATACATAGACTTTTGTCCAGTCTTGCTTCAGCAGGTCTTCTTTAAAAGAACTGATTGCATTTTGTGATTTGTATCTGAAAGATTTTAATGTTTTTTTTTCTGTATTGGCCACCATGGCAGTACAGTGGCGCAGTGGTTAGCACTGCGCCAGCACAGCAACTCACCCTTGGCCATGGGATCCCTGGTTCGATCCCAGCCCCTAACCAACAGTGATCTGTGGGGAGTTTGTATGTTCTCCCCGTTTCTACGTGGGTTTACTTCGGGATTTCTCAGGTTTCCTCCCACAGGCCAAAAACATGCAGGTTAGGTTAAATGGAGACTCTAAAGTGGCCCTAGGTGTGAATGTGTGTGTGAATGGTGAAGGCATTGCGCCGTACCGTGGCTGCTTCATCCATCCAGGTGGATGCCCTCAATCTCCCCTCTGGGGATCAATAAAGTATACAAAATCAAAATCAAAAAAAATGTGGCCATGGATAAGTGCAAAGACTGGCAAATGGTCACTTATGTCATTTATCAATAATCCACTTTCTATTTTCTTATCAATAATATTAACAAACAGGTTATCAATAAGTGTAGCAGTGTTAACTGTGATTCTACTGGGGGGATGTGTTATTTTGGGATATAGACTCAAACCGTACATAGAATTCATGAACTCTGTAATTATATTTTGTTGAAATGGATTTAGCAAATCAATATTGAAGTCTCCACAGATTACAACCATTTTCTTACTAGTTATATTATTGTACAGCTCGACTAACTTATCTCTGAATGTCTCAACACAAGTTCCCGGCATTCTATATATACAATTTATAATTACATTTTTTGTTTTATCTTGGTCAATCTCAACAGTAACACATCCCAGAATCCCTGGTAGTGCAAAAGACATTCCATTTACAAGCTTACACCTATACAGGTCATCAATATACAGTGCAACACCACCACCCTTTTTTTGAGATCTATTAAAATAAAACATCTGATATCCCTCTATTGCCATCAGAGAAGCCTGCTCTTCATTGAACCAAGTTTCAGAGACTGCGATAGCTGTAAATTTTCTATCTAGCTGTTTTAAATAGTCCTGAATCTGTGGAAAGTTTTTGTTAAGACTTCTGCTGTTGAAGTGTATTATTGATAGTTTACCATCTGATTGCACTTGACTTTTGAATTGCTTTTCAGTATAATATTCACAATGATTATGAATATTATTGAAAAAGTGGTTATCAGGGTCAATATCATTCTCCATCTCTTGTAGTTTATGTTCAGCATAAAGGCATATTTTCAGAGTCTGATTTTCCTCACTCTGTGTCAAATGACTTCCTCCAACTGGGGATGATTGATGTCTACTAAAATCAGTCATAAGTTTTTTGTTTTGTTTTGTTTTGTTTTTTAAAGGGCCTATATCATGCAAAATCGACTTTTTTTTTGAGCTTTTAAGCATGTTATAATGTTAATTCCTCAACAAAAACACCCCCATAGTGGTATTTTGCTCCATTCATGCATCTCTGAGTATTCCTCCTCAACCCTGCTCTCTGAGCTGCTGCTCTGCCCTGTCCCTGATAACGATTGGACCCCCACGTTCATACGTAAGAATGTGGGTGAGCCGCCCACTCCAGGAAGTGCCTGTGCTGCCAGCACCGCCCCCAGGCTAACGCACACACCCACTTTCTCCGCGCAGCTAATGGAGCGGTGATCGGCAAAACTCTTTCACTTTAGCATTGACGCTGAGAAGTAGTTGAGATGAGATGAGATGAGATTCAACTTTATTGTCATTACACATGTATGAATACAAGGTAACGAAACGTGACTTGGCATTTGGGCACGCTCTGCAGAGCGCATCCAAGGCCGGGGCAGCCACTAGGTGCCAGTCATAAAGAAGAAAGGAAAAAAAAGAAAAGAGAAAGGATATGACACAGTAGGCGAGAGAAAAAAACATGTTTTATCAAATTGACGCTTAATGAGTAAGCAAAATTTTGATTGCAGGCAAAAAAACCTCTCAATGCATATTTAGCAGACATTTAGTAGACAGATCACACAGCAGAGGGAGAGCAGTGTGTGTATATCAGTATGATGATGATGTCAGTGTGTGTGCAGTGTTGAGTGTATCAGTTACTGGAGTACAACAAATAGTCTCCTAGGCAACAATAGATGTTATAGTTCATGAACGCTGTCCCTGAAGAGTTCTGTTTATTGCACAGCAGCAGTGTTTGGGTTAGCAGAGCCAGCTGACACATCCGCTTATCTCAACTCTGGAGGAGTGAGTTATCCAGGGGCGCCGATCAAGGCCGAATCTGCACAGACAGAGTATAGGATTTCCCTCTTCTCATATTCTGTGCTTACAATTCAAATTAACATTCACTGGCTTTAAATTCATATCATTCCCTGGAGAACATGAAGCGACTCCAGATGTTTCCCCTTCTAAACACAGATGAACATGTCCGGTAGAGTCCATCTCTCTACAGTGCATGCAGATGGTAAATTCCATGTTGGTCATTTGCCGCTATTTCGTGCACTCCCCATCTGGTCGAATTGTTGAAGAAGCAGCTCCGCCGGGTCCGCATTTTGATTAGCTCTTCCAGTTAAATTTTCGATACACCAGGAGAACTCCAAAGCCCAATCGGCAGAAATCCTGTGATCATAAAAAAAGCCAAAACAGGTAGATGCTTTCTACATCTTCAGTCGAATCACACAGACACATGAGTTCCAATCCATGGGTCTCGCCACATTTGGGCTCCCCCGGGCCCAATTTTCTGTTTGAAAAGGTGGTGTCAATTGCGTTTAAAGCCCAGCTTATATCCATTTTCCGTATTTTCCATTTGGGTTGAGATCAGCAAGATGGTGAGACGGCACAGACACTCACTCAGACGCAGCAAGCTGGGATTAAGTCAGGAAGGCAGGATAGGAGGAGGGAGGAAAAATGCGACTGCTCTCTCTGAAGGCAGCAGAAAGAAGTTCCTCTCACACCTAATCTGCTCAGTGACAACATGCTCATCCATCTTTTCTAAAGTTTACTGTAGATGTTGTTTTCGTGGGCGGAACCCAGCGACACGCTGCAGCAACCAGCTCATGGGTTACGTCATGAAATGGGCGGCAGCCACAAGAAAGAGAGGCGGAGCCTCAGAGATCAAGGCATCTTACTTCCGGGTTGGAAAAGTAGCTGGCGAAAATAACTCATACAGTATTTCATAAGAAATTCATTCTCCAGTGTACCAAAGATAATATACTATCACATACATGCATATAGTTTACTCTGAAAGGCTTAAAATAGCATGATATAGGCCCTTTAAAATACATTGGCATGGTATGTCACAAAAGAACTGTTCTTACCGTGTGTATGGATATGGATTATCATACTCTCTTAATTTTCTTAATCAGTGTTCATCTATATTTATTTCATCATCATCGGCCTCCATCGGTCTATGATGACCATGGAAGAGAATCCTAGATGTCTACTCTGCTGGAACAGCACCGCCTGTGGCTGAACAGGCCGATGCACGAATCGCAGTCCCTGTCACACAGGTCGCACTTGTGGATGGTCTCCGTGCTGCTGGGTCTGTGGCAGTTTTTCCTGCGGGTCCTTTTTTCAACTGCTGCAGCAGTCAGTTTCTCTTCACCCGCCTTGAGCTGTCTGGTCAGGGTGCCTCTCCATTTGGAGCGGTCTGTTGCGAGGTCCACCCACCGCTCTGTGTTGATCTCCAGGGCCTTCATATCTCTCTTGCAGACGTCTCTGAAGTGCAGCTGTGGGCGGCCAGCGTCTCTCCTGCCAGTTGCCAGTTCTCCGTAGAGGACATCTTTAGGGATTCTGCCATCCTCCATACGGTGAACATGGCCTAGCCAGCGGAACCTGTGCTGCCTGAGTAGAGTGAACGTGGAGGGAAGGGCGGCGCGGGACAGGACTTCTGTGTTGGGCACTTTGTCCTGCCAGGATATGTCCAGGATGCGGCGAATGCAGCGCAAATGGAAAGAATTCAGTCTCTTTTCCTGCCGGTTGTATGTTGTTCACATCTCACTCCCATAGAGCAGTGTGGTGATGACGCAGGCGTTGTACACTGCCATCTTCGTCTTGACAGAGAGTTTGGGATTCTCCCACACTCGTGTGGTGAGGCGAGCGAGTGTGAAGGCTGATTTTCCAATCCTCTTGTCGATCTCTGTATCAAGGGAGAGGTTGCTGCTGATCGTGGACCCCAGGTACGTGAACTGATTCACGACCTCCAGCTCGTAGTCGTCGATGGTGATGGTTGGTGGTGCTTCCGTGCCTTGCGCCAAGACGTTAGTCTTCTTCAGGCTGATGGTAAGCCCGAAGTCCATGCATGCCTGGGAGAAGCGGTCCATCAGGGTTTGAAGCTCCTGCTGTGTGTGGGTCGCGACTGCAGCGTCGTCTGCGAACAGCATGTCTCTGATTAGAGCCTCACGTACTTTGGTTCTGGCTTTCAGGTGGGCGAGGTTGAAAAGCCTGCCGTCAGATCTTGTATGCAGGTAGATTCCCTCTGTTGCTGTGCTGAAAGCATGCCTCAGGAGCATAGCAAAGAAAATCCCAAAGAGGGTTGGCGCAAGTACACAGCCCTGTTTCACTCCACTGTGTATACTGAATGGCTCTGAGACGTTGCCGTTGTACTGCACCATCCCCTGCATGTTGGTGTGAAACGATTCGATGAGGCATTGCAACTTTGGTGGGCATCCTATCTTTGGCAGGATCTTGAAAAGGCCCTCTCTGCTGACCAGATCGAACGCTTTGGTGAGGTCGATGAAGGCGACGTACAGGGGCATGTTCTGTTCTCTGCACTTCTCCTGGAGTTGGCAGATGGAGAATATCATGTCCACCGTCGATCGCCCAATGCAGAAGCCACACTGAGACTTGGGGTAGACACGTTCGGCAAGCTTCTGTAGACGAACGAGGACAACTCGTGCGTAGACTTTGCCAACAATGCTGAGGAGGAAGATGCCCCTGTAGTTGTTACAGTCGCTTCTCTCCCCTTTGTTTTTGTAGAGGGTGATGATCTTGGCATCCCTCATGTCCTGTGGTACGGCACCTTCCTTCCAGCACTGGCAGAGGACGTCATGCAATGGCAGCAGTAGGGCGGTCTTGCAGTGCTTGATCAGGTCGGGGGGTATGCCGTCATTGCTGGGTGCCTTGCCAGCGGCCAAGCTGTCAATAGCCTTGCTGAGTTCGCCGATGGTTGGCTCGGCATCAAGTTCATCCATGGATGGCAGGCAATCGATGGCATCAAGGGCTGACAGTGTCACGGTGTTCTGTCTGGAGTAGAGGTCGGAGTAGTGCTCCACCCATCTCTCCATCTGCTTGTTCTTTTCTGTGATCATCTCCCCAGTGGAGGATTTGAGGGGGGCTGTCTTGCTCTGAGCCAGATCAAGTGCTTTCTTGATGCCGTCGTACATACCACGGATGTTCCCTGTTATGGCAGCGGTTTGAATGCCTTGGCTGAGCTGAGTCCAGTACTCGTTGGGGCAGCGCCGAGCAATCTGCTGAACTTTGCTTCTCGCAGCCCTGAGAATCTGGAGATTCTTCTCGTTTGGGTACTTCTTATACTCAGCAAGTGCTGAGCGCTTGGCTTCAATGACTGGGGTCATCACGGTCGACTTGGCATCAAACCAGTCCTGTGACTTCGAGGTCTTCCTCCCAAAGGTAGCCAACGCTGTGCGGTGGATGATGTTTTGCAGCTCTTCCCACTCCTGCTTTGCAGACTCTCCTTCTTGTGGTTCACCAAGTTCCTTCACAAAGGTGGAGGCAAACTGCTCAACAAGTTCTGGTTCTGGTTCTATATTTATTTAAGTCAGTGAGATCTCTTATTATTATGGCCTTTGCTTCCTCAGGTGTTCCATTTAGTTTGATTCAAACTCTACATTTTCTTGTCCATGTTGCTTGTATCTTGTTTTGTCTTTTCAGCATCTGTGCTTGCCATGATATTTTAGCATTAGTCTTTGTTAAATGTTCATTTAGGTAAACTTCTGTTCCCCATAGCTTTCTGGCCTTCCTCAGCAAGTCATTCTTTACCCTTCTGTTCACAAAGCGCATCACAATTGATTTCTTTATTTTATTATCCTTTCTGGGTAAGGTATGACAGGATGAAATTGCATTTACTTCAACCTTTATGTTTCTGCTTTCAAAGAAGTGAAGCACCTGGTTTTCCAGGGAGACTGATTCACTTAGGGGAGCCTCCTCACCTCTCATTCCTGCTGTAGCATTGGCATATGATTGGTATTTAATGTCTAGTCCACTAATAATTAAATCATCCATACGAGAATATTGTTCAAGATCCTTGATGCATCGCTCCAAGTCTGCAATTTTTTTGTTTCTTTCCTTAATGGTTAATTTCAATACTCGGACTTCGTCCATTAGCCCTAATAGTTTAGACTGTTGATTGGCCACTTTGGTTAGTTCTTCTGACATAAAGTTCAGAGATTTTTTAATCTATTCCATTTTCTCCTTCTTTGGTGGCATTTTTTTACTGACCTGATGATAATAAAACAATCTCTGCTGGTGTCGCTGGTATCCGATCCAGCCGACCTCGAATCCAGCTGGGGCCTCAGCTAGCCCCCTCCGCTGCTAGTCTTGCTGCTTACCGCCGCTGTAATTGAGCTCCGATCCGGCTCCTGTCCAGCTGGGGTCCCAGTAGCTCCTCCGCTGAGCCCTGCCGCCTACCGCCGTCTTCCTCAGTAGTTCCTCCGCCGAGCCCCGCTGCTGTAATTGAGCTCCGATCCGGCTCCTATCTAGCTGGGGCCCCAGCAGCTCCTCCACAGATCCCCGCCTCCTACCATCGCTGTAGTTGAGCTCCAATCCGGCTCCTGTCCAGCTGTGGCCTTGGTTAGTTCTTCCGCCGAGCCCGAATCACAAGATTCTAAGAATCTGTGCGGGAGGCTCAGCCATCATCTACCGGGCCAATGCCGGGTCAGTGAGACGAACCAGGGACAGAGTCGCTCCTTTGTATCGGTGTTAGCTACGACTAGCTGTGGCGTTAGCTATAGTGATAGCATTAACTTAGCACGTTAGCTTAGCACATCCTACGGCTCCTTCCATTCGTCCTTCTCTCCAGCAGACCGACAAAGCTCCAGTGAGTTTGGAGGCTCAACCGTCATCTACCGGACCGATGCCGGGTCAGTGGGACAAACCGGGGACAGAGTCACTCCTTCGTATCGGTGTAAGCTATGACTAGATGTAGCGTTAGCGTTTTCTTAACACGTTAGCTTAACACATCCCACGGCTCCTTCCGCTCCCACTGTTATCTTCAAGGTGTTTGAATGTGACCTGTCTTAATGTGACCTCTATTCTTTAAGAGATTACAGCATTATTTGCAATTTAGCTTGAGAAGTTTACAGATCAAATATTGAATTTTAAATAATGACAATATTTAACATAGAAAATAACTATTTGATAGCTTTCCTAAATTTTTAAGACAGGAAGAAATGTTACGTGTGGCTCTGGGGAGCCACACAATGAGAGCCAAGGGTGAGCCAGTGAGTTGTGATGTTTTATTGAAGGTAAGGGTGAGGGATGAGGAAAGCACAGATGCTCATACACAGTAACTCACATGAGCAGTACAGCAACAGAGATAACAGTTGGCACCGGGCGTAGGGGTGCACAACGAGAGAGCTCACAGCGGGTAACTCTCACGGGTTAAGCAGCCAGAAGAGTAGAGAGCTGGCACTGGGCAGAGGACTCCAATACACAGGACACTCATACAAGATGGTTCTCCCAAGTGACACAGTAAGGCAAGTAGCAGGCTAGCACTGGACATGGGGGTACAAAAGGCACAATTACTCCTTACGGGAAGACACTTACGAGCAATGCTGAAGATGAGGCAGGGGCTGGCACCAGACGAAGGGGCTCCAGCCTAGCAGTGCTTATGTCGCAGCCCCGAGTGATCGAGGCTGCTCCTCTTCATCCTCATTAGCAGTGCCCCAGCTGATGAGGATTAACTGGCCCCAGCCGTCCCGTAACACTGACAGCTGGGAGCCAGCTGAGACGCTGCCTAATGAGAGGCAGGGATGAGAAGGGACATGGGCTGAGCACCGAGACGGCGTCTCACCCCATGGTGACAGAACCTCCCCCTCACGGTCGCGCTCCGAACGACCAGGAACACCCCAGCCCCACCCCCCACCCCAACTAGGGTGGGCGGAGGGGATGCAGGACCGGAGGGAGAGAAGCAGAGGGAAAGACAAAAAAAACCGATGGACCAATATAGAGTAACGGGGCAGAGAGAACCCCCCCCCCCCCCGAATACAATACTTTATATCGCAAAAAAAAAAAACAGGGCACAGATGGGGGAAAATACTAAGGATGGCTACAGATAAAGCCCACTGCTCAAAACACACAAATGACGTGTAGAGCGAGGCAAAGAAAAAGAGACAAAAACCCACCAAAAAGGTGACAGGAAAGAATAAAGCAATTACAGAGTATGGACAAAAAAGAACAAACATACTATTCCATAATGCACAGACCAAACTAAGAACAGAACAAGAGTGATGAAAAATGCTGGGTACAGATAATAAAGGAAGCAAAATACGCAGCGCTCAATGTATATAGGATAACCTAAAGGAACGGAGAGGAGAGAAACAAAAGGGCAAATACAGAGTACGGTTAAGTAAAAAACAGAACACACTACTCCATACAATTACACACAATCAAAGTTTAAGTCGGGACTAGGGAAAGCCCCCCACGAAGATAACAGGGAAGGATAAGGTGATCACAAAGTACGGTTGAAAAAGGGGACCAAACACATTACTTCATGATGCACCAACAAAGCTAAGACTACAACAAGGATAATGAAAACGCTGAGTACGGATAGCCAGAAAAACATAATACACAGCGCTATATACAAAAAGGGTCACCTAGGGAAGTAACGGTGACAGGGTAGGAACAGGATAACCATGAGAGAGAATGCTGAGTACGGTTAATAAGGAAAAAAACACAATACACAGCACTAAAAAATATATATTCCCCTAAGGACAAAGAGCTACACCCGAGTGACCTCAATAATAATAAAAAGGTAAGCGACCCCCGAGGAGATGGCAGGCAGAGTCCAAAACGGCCGGGATTGTTCTGGTGGACTCCCCGCCCATTGTCCAGTTGGAGAGCCGGGGAAGAGGAATTGTTCGAGCAGCCAACTCCAGACCCAAGTCCCAAGAAACCAGTCCACCGGTAGCCGTACCAGGCCACCCAGAAGCAACACAGTTCGTCGGGGGGTTGGACCAGATCGCCGAACCGGAAGTCTCGCAGGTCGAGCCGCCGACCTGCATCACTCAACCACCAGGACCGTAGAGACGGGCGAAGGGTCAGCGCGGACCCCGGTGGAAGAGGCTCAGGGGAGAGCCGATGACGAGGTAGTCGAGCGTCAGGCTGCAGGGAAACAGCCACCTCCTCACTGGACCTGGACAACGCTGATGTAGCACCCGCATCGGGCCCCGTTTGGGCCTTAGATGAACCCACGTCGAACACCGCTGGAGCAGCACCCACGTCGGACCCCAATTGGGTCTCAGGGGAACCCACGTTGGACACCGCTGGGGCAGCACCCACGATGGACCCCGACTGGGTCGGCACCGCACCAGAACCGACCTCCAACGTTGAGCCTGGACCCTCCAGCACCACGAGAGACGGCAATTCCTCGCTGGCAACCCTGGAAACAGGCTCAGAAGAGAAAACAGAACCGGGATCAGGGTCACCGGCAGCGCCATAACCCGGCGAGACGAGCTCGGACGCAGCGAGCTGCTGCACCCGACTCATCTCCCCTAGAGATAGGCTAAAGTGCTCAGACAAATGAAGAGAAAAAGGGAAAGAGAGCACTTGCCTGATCTCGGGTTCTGACGCCGTCCAGGACTGCGAAGATCCAGGATCCGTCGTCAGGAGGCCGTTGTCAGGCTCCCACCCAGCTGCGTCGGGCCCCGCAGCCGGCACGATGGTCAGCGCAGCTTGAGGTTCCTCCGGCGTTGGTAACCACGCCGACGGTCCACGCGACGTGATGGTAGGAGAACCTCGTCCCGCTGGACCAAGCTGCACCTCCGTGGAGACCCGGGGACACTTGGTCGTCAGCGCAGGCTCCACGTAGCAGTCGGTCCTCCTCCTCCGTCCACAACGTAGCTGCGGAACCGCAGGCCCTCTCCTCATCCCACGACGTTGACCCGGAGCCGGGGACCGCTCGGCGGAGAGAGACACAGAGGATGCAGGATTAACGGCACAGGTTACAGCAGATGGTGGGAGTTCAGGGAGCTGCGGACCCTGAACTCCACCTCCAGGAGTGTGACAGAGCAAATCATTAAACTGATGTAAATGAACTGGGACTTGCCTGCCTCCTGGAGGTTGGGTGGAGCCTGCTGTGGTGAACATTGCTTCTTCCTCTCCCCGCCAGGCGATAACGGAGGACCCCCTGGGAAATCATCTGGGGACCGCTCGCGTTGTCTCCAGGAGAGGGCTCACCAGGCCGGGATTCCAGGCACACACAGCAGTCAGGAAGCGCGTTGAGGAGGAGGGGGTAACAGGCGGGGTGAGCCAGCCCGAATGCCCTGGGATGACAACGGGGGAATGAGGCTCAGGGAATGAGGCTGTGAAATCTCCACACTGACGAGGCGAAAAGGTGACAGCTGTGTGGGAGGAGAGGTCCTGGCGGCAGCCCAGAACTGGATCCGGACGGGGTTCATGCTGAGGTGACTTGGCGATGTGATGACAGCTATTCCCAGGGGACGAAGCGAGTCGGGAGCCCAGGAATCGCCGCTCCTGATCAGAGATCGAAGCGAAGAAGGCGTTGAGCACGGGAAAGCTTCGTAGCCCTAGAGTCCTCTCCACCAATCTCACTGCTGCCACCACATGCCTGAAGATGGTGAATGGAAGCACAGCGGAGCTCGCGGCAGCCGCTCGGTTCCGGACGTAACTGAAGCCCTCTGGGTGGCACGAACTCCCGGGCTGGAATAAAAGCAGGAACAGGATCCCGAAGCGGGGGGCAACGTCATCCACTCTGGCTTCCTGCCGGGATTTCCATCCAACCCGCAGAGCTTCTCTTGCTGTGTAACCATGGCGTCTATCCTGGCACTCACCTCGAGATGGAATGAAGAGCGAGGGTGACTGTCCAGGAGATCCTCAGCACGGCCTGGATGCCAGAGTCTCGAGTTGGAGGCGTCGTGCAGGGTAAAGAGCATCCTGTCGTCCGCCCCCGGGATGGGCCTCAGCTCGTCGCCCTGGCGTCGGAAGTGACTCCTGGGAGACGGCATGCTAACGGCGCAGACACCCGGACAGGAAGGTACAAGTCCAAACAACTCACGGCCGCCGGCAACTCGTTCTGGCTGCAACATACTGTTACGTGTGGCTCTGGGGAGCCACACAATGAGAGCCAAGGGCGGGCCAGTGAGTTATGATGTTTTATTGAAGGTAATTGTGAGGGATGAGGAAAGCACAGATGCTCATACACAGTAACTCACATGAGCAGTACAGCAACAGAGATAACAGTTGGCACCGGGCGTAGGGGTGCACAACGAGAGCGCTCACAGCGGGTAACACTCACGGGTTAAGCAGCCAGAAGAGTAGAGAGCTGGCACTGGGCAAAGGACTCCAATACACAGGACACTCATACAAGATGGTTCTCCCAAGTGACACAGTAAGGCAAGTAGCAGGCTAGCACCGGACATGGGGGTACAAAAGGCACAATTACTCCTTACAGGAAGACACTTACGAGTAATGCTGAAGATGAGGCAGGGGCTGGCACCAGACGAAAGGGCTCCAGCCTAGCAGTGCTTATGTCACAGCCCCGAGTGATCGAGGCTGCTCCTCTTTATCCTCATTAGCAGCGCCCCAGCTGATGAGGATTAATTGGCCCCAGCCGTCCCGTAACACTGACAGCTGGGAGCCAGCTGAGACGCTGCCTAATGAGAGGCAGGGATAAGAAGGGACATGGGCTGAGCGCCGAGACGGCGTCTCACCCCATGGTGACAGAAAACTGGTAACTATTTTTACTTATTTTTTTTTATTTCGTTAATGCAGCCAGGTTTCAGGTTGCTTTTAGTGACATACAGTATATTCATATATGACACATAAACATCAAATATATGACATCCATACAAGTGAATACATACCTGGTTTTCTTGTATCTGTACCACCGATCACACAAACAGTTCTTTTTAGTTATTGGTGCATGATCAATACATTATTGCTAAAGCCACAAATTTAGCTGTGCTTGGTTGTGAGTAGCCTACATTTATGCAGTCTATGGCCCAACCACAAACAGTGCAACACGCAGTACAAGAGCTATGCAAAAACAATCAAAATATAACCACAATTGTGGAAATTAACTGCTGCTTAACTGCAAAACAGGGTTGTGGGCTATGCAATAAAATGAATTTGAAAAACTTTCAAAAATGCTATTTTAAATGCCACATTACTCTACTATTGCTGACTGACTTAACACGACTTCCACCAAAAGGAGGAAGTTACACCCATAATTGTTTAAACAGCAGTATCCCAAGGAATAAGGTGGATATCAAGAGATTTAGTATAATAACAAAAATTATTTTTTTCACCTTTTTTATGCTAGATTATGACCTGGTGAATACACTGAAGTCTGAGACGGCTGAAATGAGAGTAATTTCTCAAGATGGACTAACCACCATGCCACCTGTGGAAAACACTTTGGAAAAAGACTCAAAGAGTCAAACTGATTCAATAAATGATGAGCCTGCAAACATTACTGCAATGCCTGACGGAATGAAAACAAAGGCAGAAGAAACTTCTTTACCACTGGAACTCACAGTAAACAAAGACATAACAAATGTAGAATCTATTGAAACTATTTTAGCTCAAGCAGCAAATAGTGCAAAACTGATTACGTCAAACTCTGCTGATAATCCTTCACCATTAGAGACAACAGAATCAAAACGAAGAAAAACTGTAAATTTGGCGGAGGCCACCATGGCTCCTGAACAAACAAGTAAAACTAATTCAACAATATCTGACCCTGGTATTAAAACTATATGCTCAGATTCAAAATTTCAAACTGAATCTGTACCAACAAAGTCTGAAGAGACTACTTCACCTTCAGAAACAAAAGGATCGAAAGACACCCAAAATGCAGAAACTGCTGCGAAAATTCAGCCACCTGAATTATCCAGTCAAGATGACAAGCTGTTTCAGATGTCTGAAACACGGACAACACAGGCTGAAGAAGTTACTTCACCGCTCAGAACCACCAGTCCAACAAGTTCAACTGATTCATTAACATCTGTCTATGCTTCTACAAGTGTAGGTTCAGATCCAACAGTTCAAACCAAAACCTTAACAACACTATCTGAAGAGACTACTTCACCCTTAGAACCAACAGGATCCACAGACAGCCCAACTGCAGAAAAAACAGTGACAACTCTGCCCCCTGAACTATCAAGTCCTACTGATACCAAAACGCCTGATCATACTGACACTACTGTTCCACTACAAACAACAGGATCAACATATACAGCAAATGTAGATACTGCTGAGACCACTTTGGTTCCTGAAACAACTTCAACTATTTCATTTACACCTGAGACAGCTTATGTTACCCTGCTGACAAATCCAACTGGTATGTCTGAAACACTGACAACAGAGGCGGAAGAAGTTACTTCACCACTCAGAACGAGTCCAACAAGTTCAACTGATTCATTAACAGGATCAATGGGATCAACAGACCGCCCAACTGCAGAAACAACAGTGAAAACTCTTCGCCCTGAACTATCCAGTCCAACTGATTCCCCAACGTCTCATCATACTGACACTACTGTTCCAATACAAACAACAGGATCCACACATCGAACAACTGTTGATACTGCTGAGACCACTTTGTCTCCTGAACCTACAAGTCAAACTGATTCACTAACATCTGTGACTGATGATGTCACCATGGTGTCTGATACAACTGGTCAAACTGACACATTAACAACAAAGGCTGAAGAAGTTACTTCAACACTAGAAACAACAGACATAGCAGCTGACTACACTGATAAGACCAGTATTGCTTCTGAACAAACAAGTTCAACTGATTCATTAACAACTGTCTCTGCTGCTACAAGTGTAGATTCAAATCCAACAGTTCAAACTGAATCCTTAACAACTCTATCTGAAGAAACTACTTCACCCTTACAACCAACAGGATCCACAGACAGCCAAACTGTAGAAACTGCAGCGACAACTCTTTCCTGTGAACTATCCAGTACAACTGATTCCCCAATGCCTCATCATACTGACACTAAAGTTCCACTACAAACAACAGGATCAACACATACAGCAAGTGTAAATAATGCTGAGACCACTTTGGGTCTTGAAACAACTTCAAGTGTTTCACTTACACCTGAGACTGCTTATGTTACCCTGCTTACAGATCAAACTGGTATGTTTGAAACACTGACAACACCGGCAGAAGAAGTGACTTCACCACTCAGAACCACCGGACCAAAAAGTTCAACTGATTCATTAAGATCTGTTTCTGCTGCTACAAGTGTGGTTTCAAATCCAACAGTTCAAACTCAAACCTTATCAACACTATCTGAAGAAAATACTTCACCCTTAAATCCAACAGGATCCACAGACAGCAAAACTGTAGAAACTGCAGTGACAACTCTTCCCCCTGAACTATCCAGTCCAACTGATTCTCCAATGCCTCATCATACTGACACTCCTGTTCCTCTACAAACAACAGGATCCACACATACAGCAAATGAAAATACTGCTGAGACCACTTTGGTTCCTGAAACAACTTCATCTGTTTCACTTACACCTGAGAATGCTTATGTTTCCCTGCTGAGAGATCCAACTGTTATATCTGAATCACTGACAACACAGGCGGAAGAATTTACTTCACCTCTCAGAACCAACAGACCAACAATTTCAACTGATTCATTAACATCTGTCTCTGCTGTTACAAGTGTGGGTTCAGATCCAACAGTTCAAACTGAAACCTTAACAACACCATCTGAAGAGACTACTTCACCCTTGGAACAAACAGGATCCACAGATAGCACGACTGCAGAAACTACACTGACAACTCTTCCCCCTGAACTATCTAGTCCAACTGATTCCCAAAAGCCTCATCATACTGACACTACTATTCCACTTCAAACAACAGAATCCACATATGCAACAACTGGAGATCCTGCTGAGACCACTTTGTCTCCTGAACCTACAAATCCAACTGATTCACTAACATCTGTGACTGCTTATGTCACCATGGTGTCTGATACAACTAGTAAAACGTACACATTGACAACAATGGCTGAAGAAGTTACTTCAACACTTGAAACCACAGACACAGCAACTGCCTACACTGATAAGACAAGTATTGCTTCTGAACCAACAAGTCCAACTGATACATTAACATCTGTCTCTGCTGTTACAAGTGTAGGATCAAATCCAACAGTTCAAACTGAAACCTTAACAACGCTATCTGAAGAAACTACTTCACCCTTAGAACCAACAGGATCAACAGAAAGCCAAACTGTAGAAACTGCAGTGACAACTCTGCGCCCTGAAGTATCAAGTCCAACTGATTCCCCAACGCCTCACCATACTGACACTTCTGTTCCACTACAAACATCAGGATCCACACATTCAGCAACTGTAGATACTGCTGAGACCACTTTGGTTCCTGAAACAACTTCAACTGTTTCACTTACACTCGAGACAGCTTATGTTTCCCTCTTGACAGATCCGACTGGTGAGTCTGAAACACTGACAACACAGGCGGAAGAAGTTACTTCACCTTTCAGAACCACCAGACCAACTAGTTCAACTGATTCATTAGCATCTGTCTCTTCTGCTACAAGTGTAGGTTCAGATCCCACAGTTCAAACTGAAACCTTAACAACACTATCTGATGAAACTACTTCACCTTTAGAACCAACAGCATCCACAGAAAGCCAAACTGTAGAAACTGCACCGACAACTCTTCCCCCTGAACTTTCTAGTCCAACTGATTCCCCAACGGCTCATCATACTGACACTACTGTTCCTCTACAAACAACAGGATCCACACATACAGCAACTGTAGATACTGCTAAGACCACCTTGGTTCCTGAAACAACTTCAAGTGTTTCACTTACACCAGAGACTGCTTATGTTACCCTGCTGACAGATCAAACTGGTATGTCTGAAACACTGACAACACAAGCGCAAGAAGTTACTTCACTACTCAGAACGAGTCCAACAAGTTCAACTGATTCATTAACATCTGTCTCTTCTGCTACAAGTGTGGGTTCAGATCCAACAATGCAAACCAAAACGTTAACAACACAATCTGAAGTTACTACTTCACCATTAGAACAAACAGGATCCACAGACAGCCCAACTGCAGAAACAACAGTGACAACTCTTCGCGCTGAACTATCCAGTCCAACGGATTCTCCAACGCCTCATCATACTGACACTACTGTTCCACTACAAACAACAGGATCAACACACCGAACATCTGTTGATACTGCTGAGACAACTTTGTCTCCTGAACCTACAAGTCCAACTAATTCACGAACACCTGTGACTTCTGATGTCACCACGGTGTCTGAGACAACTGGTCAAACTGACACATTGACCACAAAGGCTGAAGAAGTTACTTCAACACATGAAACCACAGACACAGCAACTGCCTACACTGATAAGACCAGTATTGCTTCTGAACCAACAAGTCCAACTGATACATTAACATCTGCCTCTGCTGCTACAAGTGTAGGTTCAAATCCAACAGTTCAAACTGAAACCTTAACAACGCTATCTGAAGAAACTACTTCACCCTTAGAACCAACAGGATCCACAGAAAGCCAAACTGTAGAAACTGCAGCGACAACTCTTCCCCCTGAAGTATCAAGTCCAACTGATTCCCCAACGCCTCATCATACTGACACTACTGTTCCACTACAAACATCAGGATCCACACATTCAGCAACTGTAGATACTGCTAAGACCACTTTGGTTCCTGAAAAAAATTCAACTGTTTCACTTACACCCGAGACAGCTTATGTTTCCCTCTTGACAAATCCAACTGGTGAGTCTGAAACACTGACAACACAGGCGGAAGAAGTTACTTCACCTCTCAGAACCACCAGACCAACAAGTTCAACTGATTCATTAACATCTGTCTCTGCTGCTACAAGTGTAGGTTCAGATCCCACAGTTCAAACTGAAACCTTAACAACACTATCTGATGAAACTACTTCACCTTTAGAACCAACAGCATCCACAGAAAGCCAAACTGTAGAAACTGCACCGACAACTCTTCCCCCCGAACTTTCAAGTCCAACTGATTCCCCAACGGCTCATCATACTGACACTACTGTTCCTCTACAAACAACAGGATCCACACATACAGCAACTGTAGATACTGCTAAGACCACTTTGGTTCCTGAAACAACTTCAAGTGTTTCACTTACACCAGAGACTGCTTATGTTACCCTGCTGACAGATCAAACTGGTATGTCTGAAACACTGACAACACAAGCGCAAGAAGTTACTTCACCACTCAGAACGAGTCCAACAAGTTCAACTGATTCATTAACATCTGTCTCTTCTGCTACAAGTGTGCGTTCAGATCCAACAATGCAAACCAAAACGTTAACAACACAATCTGAAGTTACTACTTCACCATTAGAACCAACAGGATCCGCACACCGCCCAACTGCAGAAACAACAGTGACAACTCTTCGCCCTGAACTATCCAGTCCAACTGATTCTCCAACGCCTCATCATACTGACACTACTGTTCCACTACAAACAACAGGATCCACACATCGGACAACTGTTGATACTGATGAGACAACTTTGTCTCCTGAACCTACAAGTCCAACTAATTCACGAACACCTGTGACTTCTGATGTCACCAGGGTGTCTGAGACATCTGGTCAAACTGACACATTGACCACAAAGGCTGAAGAAGTTACTTCAACACTTGAAACCACAGACACATCAACTGCCTACACTGATAAGACCAGTATTGCTTCTGAACCAACAAGTCAAACTGAGTCATTAACATCTGTCTCTGCTGCTACAAGTGTAGGTTCAAATCCAACAGTTCAAACTGAATCCTTAACAACTCTATCTGAAGAAACTACTTCACCCTTACAACCAACAGGATCCACAGACAGCCAAACTGTAGAAACTGCAGCGACAACTCTTCCCCCTGAACTATCCAGTACAACTTATTCCCCAACGCCTCATCATACTGACACTACTGTTCCTCTACAAACAACAGGATCCACACATACAGGAACTGTAGATACTGCTAAGACCACTTTGGTTCCTGAAACAACTTCAACTGTTTCACTTACACCAGAGACCGCTTATGTTACCCTGCTGACAGATCAAACTGGTATATATGAAACACTGACAACACAAGCGCAAGAAGTTAGTTCACCACTCAGAACAAGTCCAACAAGTTCAACTGATTCATTAACATCTGTCTCTTCTGCTACAAGTGTGGGTTCAGATCCAACAATGCAAACCAAAACGTTAACAACACAATCTGAAGTTACTACTTCACCATTAGAACCAACAGGATCCACACACCGCCCAACTGCAGAAACAACAGTGACAACTCTTCGCCCTGAACTATCCAGTCCAACTGATTCTCCAACGCCTCATCATACTGACACTACTGTTCCACTACAAACAAAAGGATCCACACATCGGACAACTGTTGATACTGATGAGACAACTTTGTCTCCTGAACATACAAGTCCAACTAATTCAAGAACACCTGTGACTTCTGATGTCACCATGGTGTCTGAGACAACTGGTAAAACTGACACATTGACTACAAAGGCTGAAGAAGTTACTTCAACACTTGAAACCAAAGACACATCAACTGCCTACACTGATAAAACCAGTATTGCTTCTGAACCAACAAGTCAAACTGATTCATTAACATCTGTCTCCGCTGCTACAAGTGTAGGTTCAAATCCAACAATTCAAACTGAATCATTAACAACTCTATCTGAAGAAACTACTTCACCCTTAGAACCAACAGGATCCACAGACAGCCAAACTGTAGAAACTACAGAGACAACTCTTCCCCCTGAACTATCCAGTCCAACTGATTCTCCAACGCCTCATCATACTGACACTACTGTTCCACTACAAACAACAGGATCCACACATCGGGCAACTGTTGATACTGCTGAGACAACTTTGTCTCCTGAACCTACAAGTCCAACTAATTCACGAACACCTGTGACTTCTGATGTCACCATGGTGTCTGAGACAACTGGTAAAACTGACACATTGACCACAAAGGCTGAAGAAGTTACTTCAACACTTGAAACCACAGACACATCAACTGCCTACACTGATAAGACCAGTATTGCTTCTGAACCAACAAGTCAAACTGATTCATTAACATCTGTCTCTGCTGCTACAAGTGTAGGTTCAAATCCAACAGTTCAAACTGAATCCTTAACAACTCTATTTGAAGAAACTACTTCACCCTTAGAACCAACAGGATCCACAGAAAGCCAAACTGTAGAAACTGCACCGACAACTCTTCCCCCTGAACTTTCTAGTCCAACTGATTCCGCAACGGCTCATCATACTGACACTACTGTTCCTCTACAAACAACAGGATCCACACATACAGCAACTGTAGATACTGCTAAGACCACTTTGGTTCTTGAAACAACTTCAAGTGTTTCACTTACACCAGAGACTGCTTATGTTACCCTGCTGACAGATCAAACTGGTATATCTGAAACACTGACAACACAAGCGCAAGAAGTTACTTCACAACTCAGAACAAGTCCAACAAGTTCAACTGATTCATTAACATCTGTCTCTTCTGCTACAAGTGTGGGTTCAGATCCAACAATGCAAACCAAAACGTTAACAACACAATCTGAAGTTACTACTTCACCATTAGAACCAACAGGATCCACACACCGCCCAACTGCAGAAACAACAGTGACAACTCTTCGCCCTGAACTATCCAGTCCAACTGATTCTCCAACGCCTCATCATACTGACACTACTGTTCCACTACAAACAACAGGATCCACACATCGGACAACTGTTGATACTGCTGAGACAACTTTGTCTCCTGAACCTACAAGTCAAAATAATTCATGAACACCTGTGACTTCTGATGTCACCATGGTGTCTGAGACAACTGTTAAAACTGACACATTGACCACAAAGGCTGAAGAAGTTACTTCAACACTTGAAACCACAGACACATCAACTGCCTACACTGATAAGACCAGTATTGCTTCTGAACCAACAAGTCAAACTGATTCATTAACATCTGTCTCTGCTGCTACAAGTGTAGGTTCAAATCCAACAGTTCAAACTGAATCCTTGATAACTCTATCTGAAGAAACTACTTCACCCTTAGAACCAACAGGATCCACAGACAGCCAAACTGTAGAAACTACAGCGACAACTCTTCCCCCTGAACTATCCAGTACAACTTATTCCCCAACGCCTCATCATACTGACACTACTGTTCCTCTACAAACAACAGGATCCACACATACAGCAACTGTAGATACTGCTAAGACCACTTTGGTTCCTGAAACAACTTCAAGTTTTTCACTTACACCAGAGACTGCTTATGTTACCCTGCTGACAGATCAAACTGGTATGTCTGAAACACTGACAACACAAGCGCAAGAAGTTACTTCACCACTTAGAACGAGTCCAACAAGTTCAACTGATTCATTAACATCTGTCTCTTCTGCTACAAGTGTGGGTTCAGATCCAACAATGCAAACCAAAACGTTAACAAAACAATCTGAAGTTACTACTTCACCATTAGAACCAACAGGATCCACACACCGCCCAACTGCAGAAACAACAGTGACAACTCTTCGCCCTGAACTATCCAGTCCAACTGATTCTCCAACGCCTCATCATACTGACACTACTGTTCCACTACAAACAACAGGATCCACACATCGGACAACTGTTGATACTGCTGAGACAACTTTGTCTCCTGAACCTACAAGTCCAACTAATTCACGAACACCTGTGACTTCTGATGTCACCAGGGTGTCTGAGACAACTGGTCAAACTGACACATTGACCACAAAGGCTGAAGAAGTTACTTCAACACTTGAAACCACAGACACATCAACTGCCTACACTGATAAGACCAGTATTGCTTCTGAACCAACAAGTCAAACTGAGTCATTAACATCTTTCTCTGCTGCTACAAGTGTAGGTTCAAATCCAACAGTTCAAACTGAATCCTTAACAACTCAATCTGAAGAAACTAAATCACCCTTACAACCAACAGGATCCACAGACAGCCAAACTGTAGAAACTGCAGCGACAACTCTTCCCCCTGAACTATGCAGTACAACTTATTCCCCAACGCCTCATCATACTGACACTACTGTTCCTCTACAAACAACAGGATCCACACATACAGCAACTGTAGATACTGCTAAGACCACTTTGGTTCCTGAAACAACTTCAAGTGTTTCACTTACACCAGAGACTGCTTATGTTACCCTGCTGACAGATCAAACTGGCATGTCTGAAACACTGACAACACAGGCGGAAGAAGTTACTTCACCACTCAGAACGAGTCCAACAAGTTCAACTGATTCATTAACATCTGTCTCTTCTGCTACAAGTGTGGGTTCAGATCCAACAATGCAAACCAAAACATTAACAACACAATCTGAAGTTACTACTTCACCATTAGAACCAACAGGATCCACAGACAGCCCAACTGCAGAAACAACAATGACAACTCTTCGCCCTGAACTATCCAGTCCAACTGATTCTCCCACGCCTCATCATACTGACACGACTGTTCCACTACAAACAACAGGATCCACACATCGAACAACTGTTGATACTGCTGAGACAACTTTGTCTCCTGAACCTACAAGTCAAAATAATTCACCAACACCTGTGACTTCTGATGTCACCACGGTGTCTGAGACAGCTGCTCAAACTGACACATTGACCACAAAGGCTGAAGAAGTTACTTCAACACTTGAAACCACAGACACAGAAACTGCCTACACTGAGAAGACCAGTATTGCTTCTGAACCAACAAGTCCAACTGATACATTAGCATCTGCCTCTGCTGCTACAAGTGTAGGTTCAAATCCAACAGTTCAAACTGAAACCTTAACAACGCTATCTGAAGAAACTACTTCACCCTTAGAATCAACAGGATCCACAGACAGCCAAACTGTAGAAACTGAAGTGACAACTCTGCCCCCTGAAGTATCAAGTCCAACTTATTCCCCAACGCCTCACCATACTGAAACTTCTGTTCCACTACAAACATCAGGATCCACACATTCAGCAACTGTAGATACTGCTAAGACCACTTTGGTTCCTGAAAAAACTTCAACTGTTTCACTTACACCCGAGACAGCTTATGTTTCCCTCTTGACAGATCCAACTGGTGAGTCTGAAACACTGACAACACAGGCGGAAGAAGTTACTTCACCTCTCAGAACCACCAGACCAACAAGTTCAACTGATTCATTAACATCTGTCTCTGCTGCTACAAGTGTAGGTTCAGATCCCACAGTTCAAACTTAAACCTTAACAACACTATCTGATGAAACTACTTCACCTTTAGAACCAACAGCATCCACAGAAAGCCAAACTGTAGAAACTGAAGTGACAACTCTTCCCTCTGAACTATCCAGTACAACTTATTCCCCAACGCCTCATCATACTGACACTACTGTTCCTCTACAAACAACAGGATCCACACATACAGCAACTGTAGATACTGCTAAGACCACTTTGGTTCCTGAAACAACTTCAAGTGTTTCACTTACACCAGAGACTGCTTATGTTACCCTGCTGACAGATCAAACTGGTATGTCTGAAACACTGACAACACAAGCGCAAGAAGTTACTTCACCACTCAGAACGAGTCCAACAAGTTCAACTGATTCATTAACATCTTTCTCTTCTGCTACAAGTGTGGGTTCAGATCCAACAATGCAAACCAAAACGTTAACAACACAATCTGAAGTTACTACTTCACCATTAGAACCAACAGGATCCACACACCGCCCAACTGCGGAAACAACAGTGACAACTCTTCGCCCTGAACTATCCAGTCCAACTGATTCTCCAACGCCTCATCATACTGACACAACTGTTCCACTACAAACAATAGGATCCACACATCGGACAACTGTTGATACTGCTGAGACAACTTTGTCTCCTGAACCTACAAGTCGAACTAATTCACGAACACCTTTGACTTCTGATGTCACCAGGGTATCTGAGACAACTGGTCAAACTGACACATTGACAACAAAGGCTGAAGAAGGTACTTCAACACTTGAAACCATAGACACATCAACTGCCTACACTGATAAGACCAGTATTGCTTCTGAACCAACAAGTCAAACTGATTCATTAACATCTGTCTCTGCTGCTACAAGTGTAGGTTCAAATCCAACAGTTCAAACTGAATCCTTAACAACTCTATCTGAAGAAACTACTTCACCCTTACAACCAACAGGATCCACAGACAGCCAAACTGTAGAAACTGCAGCGACAACTCTTCCCCCTGAACTATCCGGTACAACTTATTCCCCAACGCCTCATCATACTGACACTACTGTTCCTCTACAAACAACAGGATCCACACATACAGCAACTGTAGATACTGCTAAGACCACTTTGGTTCCTGAAACAACTTCAAGTGTTTCACTTACACCAGAGACTGCTTATGTTACCCTGCTGACCGATCAAACTGGTATGTCTGAAACACTGACAACACAGGCGGAAGAAGTTACTTCACCACTCAGAACGAGTCCAACAAGTTCAACTGATTCATTAACATCTGTCTCTTCTGCTACAAGTGTGGGTTCAGATCCAACAATGCAAACCAAAACATTAACAACACAATCTGAAGTTACTACTTCGACATTAGAACCAACAGGATCCACAGACAGCCCAACTGCAGAAACAACAATGACAACTCTTCGCCCTGAACTATCCAGTCCAACTGATTCTCCCACACCTCATCATACTGACACTACTGTTCCACTACAAACAACAGGATCCACACATCGAACAACTGTTGATACTGCTGAGACAACTTTGTCTCCTGAACCTACAAGTCAAAATAATTCACCAACACCTGTGACTTCTGATATCACCACGGTGTCTGAGACAACTGGTCAAACTGACACATTGACCACAAAGGCTGAAGAAGTTACTTCAACACTTGAAACCACAGACACAGCAACTGCCTACACTGAGAAGACCAGTATTGCTTCTGAACCAACAAGTCCAACTGATACATTAACATCTGCCTCTGCTGCTACAAGTGTAGGTTCAAATCCAACAGTTCAAACTGAAACCTTAACAACGCTATCTGAAGAAACTACTTCACCCTTAGAACCAACAGGATCCACAGACAGCCAAACTGTAGAAACTGAAGTGACAACTCTGCCCCCTGAAGTATCAAGTCCAACTTATTCCCCAACGCCTCACCATACTGAAACATCTGTTCCACTACAAACATCAGGATCCACACATTCAGCAACTGTAGATACTGCTAAGACCACTTTGGTTCCTGAAACAACTTCAACTGTTTCACTTACACCCGAGACAGCTTATGTTTCCCTCTTGACAGATCCAACTGGTGAGTCTGAAACACTGACAACACAGGCGGAAGAAGTTACTTCACCTCTCAGAACCACCAGACCAACAAGTTCAACTGATTCATTAACATCTGTCTCTGCTGCTACAAGTGTAGGTTCAGATCCCACAGTTCAAACTGAAACCTTAACAACACTATCTGATGAAACTACTTCACCTTTAGAACCAACAGCATCCACAGAAAGCCAAACTGTAGAAACTGCACCGACAACTCTTCCCCCTGAACTTTCTAGTCCAACTGATTCCCCAACGGCTCATCATACTGACACTACTGTTCCTCTACAAACAACAGGATCCACACATACAGCAACTGTAGATACTGCTAAGACCACTTTGGTTCCTGAAACAACTTCAAGTGTTTCACTTACACCAGAGACTGCTTATGTTACCCTGCTGACAGATCAAACTGGTATGTCTGAAACACTGACAACACAAGCGCAAGACGTTACTTCACCACTCAGAACGAGTCCAAAAAGTTCAACTGATTCATTAACATCTGTCTCTTCTGCTACAAGTATGGGTTCAGATCCAACAATGCAAACCAAAACGTTAACAACACAATCTGAAGTTACTACTTCACCATTAGAACCAACAGGATCCACAGACAGCCCAACTGCAGAAACAACAGTGACAACTCTTCGCCCTGAACTATCCAGTCCAACTGATTCTCCAACGCCTCATCATACTGACACTACTGTTCCACTACAAACAACAGGATCCACACATCGAACAACTGTTGATACTGCTGAGACAACTTTGTCTCCTGAACCTACAAGTCCAACTAATTCACGAACAACTGTGACTTCTGATGTCACCATGGTTTCTGAGACAACTGGTCAAACTGACACATTGACCACAAAGGCTGAAGAAGTTACTTCAACACTTGAAACCACAGACACATCAACTGCCTACACTGATAAGACCAGTATTGCTTCTGAACCAACAAGTCAAACTGATTCATTAACATCTGTCTCTTCTGCTACAAGTGTGCGTTCAGATCGAACAATGCAAACAAAAACATTAACAACACAATCTGAAGTTACTACTTCACCATTAGAACCAACAGGATCAACACACCGCCCAACTGCAGAAACAACAGTGACAACTCTTCGCCCTGAACTATCCAGTCCAACTGATTCACCAACGCCTCATCATA
The DNA here is from genome assembly GCA_020510985.1 of Pholidichthys leucotaenia. Lineage (NCBI taxonomy): Eukaryota > Metazoa > Chordata > Actinopteri > Cichliformes > Pholidichthyidae > Pholidichthys > Pholidichthys leucotaenia. The sequence goes on from CM035843.1 coordinate 419,569,515, forward strand.
CTGACACTACTGTTCCACTACAAACAACAGGATCCACACATCGGACAACTGTTGATACTGCTGAGACAACTTTGTCTCCTGAACCTACAAGTCCAACTAATTCACGAACACCTGTGACTTCTGATGTCACCATGGTGTCTGAGACAACTGGTCAAACTGACACATTGACCACAAAGGCTGAAGAAGGTACTTCAACACTTGAAACCACAGACACATCAACTGCCTACACTGATAAGACCAGTATTAATTCTGAACCAACAAGTCAAACTGATTCATTAACATCTGTCTCTGCTGCTACAAGTGTAGGTTCAAATCCAACAGTTCAAACTGAATCCTTAACAACTCTATCTGAAGAAACTACTTCACCCTTAGAACCAACAGGATCCACAGACAGCCAAACTGTAGAAACTGCAGCGACAACTCTTCCCCCTGAACTATCCAGTACAGCTTATTCCCCAACGCCTCATCATACTGACACTACTGTTCCTCTACAAACAACAGGATCCACACATACAGCAACTGTAGATACTGCTAAGACCACTTTGGTTCCTGAAACAACTTCAAGTGTTTCACTTACACCAGAGACTGCTTATGTTACCCTGCTGACAGATCAAACTGGTATGTCTGAAACACTGACAACACAAGCACAAGAAGTTACTTCACCACTCAGAACGAGTCCAACAAGTTCAACTGATTCATTAACATCTTTCTCTTCTGCTACAAGTGTGGGTTCAGATCCAACAATGCAAACCAAAACGTTAACAACACAATCTGAAGTTACTACTTCACCATTAGAACCAAAGGAATCCACAGACAGCCCAACTGCAGAAACAACAGTGACAACTCTTCGCCCTGAACTATCCAGTCCAACTGATTCTCCAACGCCTCATCATACTGACCCTACTGTTCCACTACAAACAACAGGATCCACACATCGAACAACTGTTGATACTGCTGAGACAACTTTGTCTCCTGAACCTACAAGTCCAACTAATTCACGAACACCTGTGACTTCTGATGTCACCACGGTGTCTGAGACAGCTGGTCACACTGACACATTGACCACAAAGGCTGAAGAAGTTACTTCAACACTTGAAACCACAGACACAGCAACTGCCTACACTGATAAGACCAGTATTGCTTCTGAACCAACAAGTCAAACTGATTCATTAACATCTGTCTCTGCTGCTACAAGTGTAGGTTCAAATCCAACAGTTCAAACTGAATCCTTAACAACTCTATCTGAAGAAACTACTTCACCCTTAGAACCAACAGGATCCACAGACAGCCAAACTGTAGAAACTGCAGCGACAACTCTTCCCCCTTATCTATCCAGTACAACTTATTCCCCAACGCCTCATCATACTGACACTACTGTTCCACTACAAACAACAGGATACACACATACAGCAAGTGTAAATACTGCTGAGACTACATCGGGTCCTGAAACAACTTCAACTGTTTCACTTACACCTGAGACTACTTATGTTACCCTGCTTACAGATCCAACTAGGATGTCTGAAACACTGACAACACAGGAGGAAGAAGTTACTTCACCTCTCAGAACCACCAGACCAACAAGTTCAACTGATTCATTAACATCGGTCTCTGCTGTTACAAGTGTGGGTTCAGATCCAACAGTTCAAACTGAAACCTTAACAACACCATCTGAAGAGACTACTTCACCCTTGGAACAAACCGGATCCAGAGATAGCACGACTGCAGAAACTACACTGACAACTCTTCCCCCTGAACTATCTAGTCCAACTGATTCCCCAAAGCCTCATCATACTGACCCTACTGTTCCACTACAAACAACAGGATCCACACATCGAACAACTGTTGATACTGCTGAGACAACTTTGTCTCCTGAACCTACATGTCCAACTGATTCACTAACATCTGTGACTGCTGATGTCACCATGGTGTCTGATACAACTAGTAAAACTGACACATTGACCACAAAGGCTGAAGAAGTTACTTCAACACTTGAAACCACAGACACAGCAACTGCCTACACTGATAAGACCAGTATTGCTTCTGAACCAACAAGTCAAACTGATTCATTAACATCTGTCTCTGCTGCTACAAGTGTAGGTTCAAATCCAACAGTTCAAACTGAATCCTTAACAACTCTATCTGAAGAAACTACTTCACCCTTAGAACCAACAGGATCCACAGACAGCCAAACTGTAGAAACTGCAGCGACAACTCTTTCCCCTGAACTATCCAGTACAACTTATTCCCCAACGCCTCATCATACTGACACTACTGTTCTACTACAAACAACAGGATCCACACATCGAACAACTGTTGATACTGCTGAGACAACTTTGTCTCCTGAACCTACAAGTCCAACTAATTCACCAACACCTGTGACTTCTGATGTCACCACGGTGTCTGAGACAACTGGTCAAACTGACACATTGACCACAAAGGCTGAAGAAGTTACTTCAACACTTGAAACCACAGACACAGCAACTGCCTACACTGAGAAGACCAGTATTGCTTCTGAACCAACAAGTCCAACTGATATTTTAACATCTGCCTCTGCTGCTACAAGTGTAGGTTCAAATCCAACAGTTCAAACTGAAACCTTAACAACGCTATCTGAAGAAACTACTTCACCCTTAGAACCAACAGGATCCACAGACAGCCAAACTGTAGAAACTGAAGTGACAACTCTGCCCCCTGAAGTATCAAGTCCAACTGATTCCCCAACGCCTCACCATACTGAAACATCTGTTCCACTACAAACATCAGGATCCACACATTCAGCAACTGTAGATACTGCTAAGACCACTTTGGTTCCTGAAAAAACTTCAACTGTTTCACTTACACCCGAGACAGCTTATGTTTCCCTCTTGACAGATCCAACTGGTGAGTCTGAAACACTGACAACACAGGCGGAAGAAGTTACTTCACCTCTCAGAACCACCAGACCAACAAGTTCAACTGATTCATTAACATCTGTCTTTGCTGCTACAAGTGTAGGTTCAGATCCCACAGTTCAAACTGAAACCTTAACAACACTATCTGATGAAACTACTTCACCTTTAGAACCAACAGCATCCACAGACAGCCAAACTGTAGAAACTGCAGGGACCACTCTTCCCCCTGAACTATCTAGTACAACTTATTCCCCAACGCCTCATCATACTGACACTACTGTTCCTCTACAAACAACAGGATCCACACATACAGCAACTGTAGATACTGCTAAGACCACTTTGGTTCCTGAAACAACTTCAAGTGTTTCACTTACACCAGAGACTGCTTATGTTACCCTGCTTACAGATCAAACTGGCATGTCTGAAACACTGACAACACAGGCGGAAGAAGTTACTTCACCACTCAGAACGAGTCCAACAAGTTCAACTGATTCATTAACATCTGTCTCTTCTGCTACAAGTGTGGGTTCAGATCCAACAATGCAAACCAAAACATTAACAACACAATCTGAAGTTACTACTTCACCATTAGAACCAACAGGATCCACAGACAGCCCAACTGCAGAAACAACAATGACAACTCTTCGCCCTGAACTATCCAGTCCAACTGATTCTCCCACACCTCATCATACTGACACTACTGTTCCACTACAAACAACAGGATCCACACATCGAACAACTGTTGATACTGCTGAGACAACTTTGTCTCCTGAACCTACAAGTCAAAATAATTCACCAACACCTGTGACTTCTGATGTCACCACGGTGTCTGAGACAACTGGTCAAACTGACACATTGACCACAAAGGCTGAAGAAGTTACTTCAACACTTGAAACCACAGACACATCAACTGCCTACACTGATAAGACCAGTATTGCTTCTGTACCAACAAGTCAAACTGATTCATTAACATCTGTCTCTGCTGCTACAAGTGTAGGTTCAAATCCAACAGTTCAAACTGAATCCTTAACAACTCTATCTGAAGAAACTACTTCACCCTTAGAACCAACAGGATCCACAGACAGCCAAACTGTAGAAACTGCAGCGACAACTCTTCCCCCTGAACTATCCAGTACAACTTATTCCCCAACGCCTCATCATACTGACACTACTGTTCCTCTACAAACAACAGGATCCACACATACAGCAACTGTAGATACTGCTAAGACCACTTTGGTTCCTGAAACAACTTCAAGTGTTTCACTTACACCAGAGACTGCTTATGTTACCCTGCTGACAGATCAAACTGGTATGTCTGAAACACTGACAACACAAGCGCAAGAAGTTACTTCACCTCTCAGAACCACCAGACCAACAAGTTCAACTGATTCATTAACATCTGTCTCTTCTGCTACAAGTGTGGGTTCAGATCCAACAATGCAAACCAAAACGTTAACAACACAATCTGAAGTTACTACTTCACCATTAGAACCAACAGGATCCACACACCGCCCAACTGCAGAAACAACAGTGACAACTCTTCTCCCTGAACTATCCAGTCCAACTGATTCTCTAACGCCTCATCATACTGACACTACTGTTCCACTACAAACATCAGGATCCACACATCGGACAACTGTTGATACTGCTGAGACAACTTTGTCTCCTGAACCTACAAGTCCAACTAATTCACGAACACCTTTGACTTCTGATGTCACCAGGGTGTCTGAGACAACTGGTCAAACTGACACATTGACAACAAAGGCTGAAGAAGTTACTTCAACACTTGAAACCACAGACACATCAACTGCCTACACTGATAAGACCAGTATTGCTTCTGAACCAACAAGTCAAACTGATTCATTAACATCTGTCTCTGCTGCTACAAGTGTAGGTTCAAATCCAACAGTTCAAACTGAATCCTTAACAACTCTATCTGAAGAAACTACTTCACCCTTACAACCAACAGGATCCACAGACAGCCAAACTGTAGAAACTGCAGCGACAACTCTTTCCCCTGAACTATCTAGTACAACTTATTCCCCAACGCCTCATCATACTGACACTACTGTTCCTCTACAAACAACAGGATCCACACATACAGCAACTGTAGATACTGCTAAGACCACTTTGGTTCCTGAAACAACTTCAAGTGTTTCACTTACACCAGAGACTGCTTATGTTACCCTGCTGACAGATCCAACTGGCTTGTCTGAAACACTGACAACACAGGCGGAAGAAGTTACTTCACCACTCAGAACGAGTCCAACAAGTTCAACTGATTCATTAACATCTGTCTCTTCTGCTACAAGTGTGGGTTCAGATCCAACAATGCAAACCAAAACATTAACACCACAATCAGAAGTTACTACTTCACCATTAGAACAAACAGGATCCACAGACAGCCCAACTGCAGAAACAACAATGACAACTCTTCGCCCTGAACTATCTAGTCCATCTGATTCTCCCACACCTCATCATACTGACACTACTGTTCCACTACAAACAACAGGATCCACACATCGAACAACTGTTGATACTGCTGAGACAACTTTGTCTCCTGAACCTACAAGTCAAAATAATTCACCAACACCTGTGACTTCTGATGTCACCACGGTGTCTGAGACAACTGATCAAACTGACACATTGACCACAAAGGCTGAAGAAGTTACTTCAACACTTGAAACCACAGACACAGCAACTGCCTACACTGAGAAGACCAGTATTGCTTCTGAACCAACAAGTCCAACTGATACATTAACATCTGCCTCTGCTGCTACAAGTGTAGGTTCAAATCCAACAGTTCAAACTGAAACCTTAACAACGCTATCTGAAGAAACTACTTCACCCTTAGAACCAACAGGATCCACAGACAGCCAAACTGTAGAAACTGAAGTGACAACTCTGCCCCCTGAAGTATCAAGTCCAACTGATTCCCCAACGCCTCACCATACTGAAACATCTGTTCCACTACAAACATCAGGATCCACACATTCAGCAACTGTAGATACTGCTAAGACCACTTTGGTTCCTGAAACAACTTCAACTGTTTCACTTACACCCGAGACAGCTTATGTTTCCCTCTTGACAGATCCAACTGGTGAGTCTGAAACACTGACAACACAGGCGGAAGAAGTTACTTCACCTCTCAGAACCACCAGACCAACAAGTTCAACTGATTCATTAACATCTGTCTCTGCTGCTATAAGTGTAGGTTCAGATCCCACAGTTCAAACTGAAACCTTAACAACACTATCTGATGAAACTACTTCACCTTTAGAACCAACAGCATCCACAGAAAGCCAAACTGTAGAAACTGCACCGACAACTCTTCCCCCTGAACTTTCTAGTCCAACTGATTCCCCAACGGCTCATCATACTGACACTACTGTTCCTCTACAAACAACAGGATCCACACATACAGCAACTGTAGATACTGCTAAGACCACTTTGGTTCCTGAAACAACTTCAAGTGTTTCACTTACACCAGAGACTGCTTATGTTACCCTGCTGACAGATCAAACTGGTATGTCTGAAACACTGACAACACAAGCGCAAGAAGTTACTTCACCACTCAGAACAAGTCCAACAAGTTCAACTGATTCATTAACATCTGTCTCTTCTGCTACAAGTGTGCGTTCAGATCCAACAATGCAAACCAAAACATTAACAACACAATCTGAAGTTACTACTTCACCATTAGAACCAACAGGATCAACACACCGCCCAACTGCAGAAACAACAGTGACAACTCTTCGCCCTGAACTATCCAGTCCAACTGATTCTCCAACGCCTCATCATACTGACACTACTGTTCCACTACAAACAACAGGATCCACACATCGGACAACTGTTGATACTGCTGAGACAACTTTGTCTCCTGAACCTACAAGTCCAACTAATTCACGAACACCTGTGACTTCTGATGTCACCACGGTGTCTGAGACAACTGGTCAAACTGACACATTGACCACAAAGGCTGAAGAAGTTACTTCAACACTTGAAAAATCAGACACATCAACTGCCTACACTGATAAGACCAGTATTGCTTCTGAACCAACAAGTCAAACTGATTCATTAACATCTGTCTCTGCTGCTACAAGTGTCGGTTCAAATCCAACAGTTCAAACTGAATGCTTAACAACTCTATCTGAAGAAACTACTTCACCCTTAGAACCAACAGGATCCACAGACAGCCAAACTGTAGAAACTGCAGCGACAACTCTTCCCCCTGAACTATCCAGTACAGCTTATTCCCCAACGCCTCATCATACTGACACTACTGTTCCTGTACAAACAACAGGATCCACAAGTGTTTCACTTACACCAGAGACTGCTTATGTTACCCTGCTGACAGATCAAACTGGTATGTCTGAAACACTGACAACACAAGCGCAAGAAGTTACTTCACCACTCAGAACGAGTCCAACAAGTTCAACTGATTCATTAACATCTTTCTCTTCTGTTACAAGTGTGGGTTCAGATCCAACAATGCAAACCAAAACGTTAACAACACAATCTGAAGATACTACTTCACCATTAGAACCAACAGGATCCACAGACAGCCCAACTGCAGAAACAACAGTGACAACTCTTCGCCCTGAACTATCCAGTCCAACTGATTCTCCAACGCCTCATCATACTGACCCTACTGTTCCACTACAAACAACAGGATCCACACATCGAACAACTGTTGATACTGCTGAGACAACTTTGTCTCCTGAACCTACAAGTCCAACTAATTCACGAACACCTGTGACTTCTGATGTCACCACGGTGTCTGAGACAGCTGGTCACACTGACACATTGACAACAAAGGCTGAAGAAGTTACTTCAACACTTGAAACCACAGACACAGCAACTGCCTACACTGATAAGACCAGTATTGCTTCTGAACCAACAAGTCAAACTGATTCATTAACGTCTGTCTCTGCTGCTACAAGTGTAGGTTCAAATCCAACAGTTCAAACTGAATCCTTAACAACTCTATCTGAAGAAACTACTTCACCCTTAGAACCAACAGGATCCACAGACAGCCAAACTGTAGAAACTGCAGCGACAACTCTTCACCCTGATCTATCCAGTACAACTTATTCCCCAACGCCTCATCATACTGACACTACTGTTCCACTACAAACAACAGGATACACACATACAGCAAGTGTAAATACTGCTAAGACCACTTTGGTTCCTGAAACAACTTCAAGTGTTTCACTTACACCTGAGACTACTTATGTTACCCTGCTTTCAGATCCAACTGGCATGTCTGAAACACTGACAACACAGGAGGAAGAAGTTACTTCACCTCTCAGAACCACCAGACCAACAAGTTCAACTGATTCATTAACATCTGTCTCTGCTGTTACAAGTGTGCGTTCAGATCCAACAGTTCAAACTGAAACCTTAACAACACCATCTGAAGAGACTACTTCACCCTTGGAACAAACAGGATCCACAGATAGCACGACTGCAGAAACTACACTGACAACTCTTCCCCCTGAACTATCTAGTCCAACTGATTCCCCAAAGCCTCATCATACTGACCCTACTGTTCCACTACAAACAACAGGATCCACACATCGAACAACTGTTGATACTGCTGAGACAACTTTGTCTCCTGAACCTACAAGTCCAACTGATTCACTAACATCTGTGACTGCTGATGTCACCATGGTGTCTGATACAACTAGTAAAACTGACACATTGACAACAATGGCTGAAGAAGTTACTTCAACACTTGAAACCACAGACACAGCAACTTCCTACACTGATAAGACCAGTATTGCTTCTGATCCAACAAGTCCAACTGATACAATAACATCTGCCTCTGCTGCTACAAGTGTAGGTTCAAATCCAACAGTTCAAACTGAATCCTTAACAACTCTATCTGAAGAAACTACTTCACCCTTAGAACCAACAGGATCCACAGACAGCCAAACTGTAGAAACTGCAGCGACAACTCTTCCCCCTGAACTATCCAGTACAACTTATTCCCCAACGCCTCATCATACTGACACTACTGTTCCTCTACAAACAACAGGATCCACACATACAGCAACTGTAGATACTGCTAAGACCACTTTGGTTCCTGAAACAACTTCAAGTGTTTCACTTACACCAGAGACTGCTTATGTTACCCTGCTGACAGATCAAACTGGTACGTCTGAAACACTGACAACACAAGCGCAAGAAGTTACTTCACCACTCAGAACGAGTTCAACAAGTTCAACTGATTCATTAACATCTGTCTCTTCTGGTACATGTGTGGGTTCAGATCCAACAATGCAAACAAAAACGTTAACAACACAATCTGAAGTTACTACTTCGCCATTAGAACCAACAGGATCCACAGACAGCCCAACTGCAGAAACAACAGTGACAACTCTTCGCCCTGAACTATCCAGTCCAACTTATTCTCCAACGCCTCATCATACTGACACTACTGTTCCACTACAAACAACAGGATCCACACATCGAACAACTGTTGATACTGCTGAGACAACTTTGTCTCCTGAACCTACAAGTCCAACTAATTCACGAACACCTGTGACTTCTGATGTCACCACGGTGTCTGAGACAACTGGTCAAACTGACACATTGACCACAAAGGCTGAAGAAGTTACTTCAACACTTGAAACCACAGACACAGCAACTGCCTACACTGATAAGACCAGTATTGCTTCTGAACCAACAAGTTCAACTGATTCATTAACATCTGTCTCTTCTGCTACAAGTGTAGGTTCAAATCCAACAGTTCAAACTGAATCCTTAACAACTCTATCTGAAGAAACTACTTCACCCTTAGAACCAACAGGATCCACAGACAGCCAAACTGTAGAAACTGCAGCGACAACTCTTTCCCCTGAACTATCCAGTACAACTTATTCCCCAACGCCTCATCATACTGACACTACTGTTCTACTACAAACAACAGGATCCACACATCGAACAACTGTTGATACTGCTGAGACAACTTTGTCTCCTGAACCTACAAGTCCAACTAATTCGCCAACACCTGTGACTTCTGATGTCACCACGGTGTCTGAGACAACTGCTCAAACTGACACATCGACCACAAAGGCTGAAGAAGTTACTTCAACACTTGAAACCACAGACACAGCAACTGCCTACACTGAGAAGACCAGTATTGCTTCTGAACCAACAAGTCCAACTGATACATTAACATCTGCCTCTGCTGCTACAAGTGTAGGTTCAAATCCAACAGTTCAAACTGAAACCTTAACAACGCTATCTGAAGAAACTACTTCACCCTTAGAACCAACAGGATCCACAGACAGCCAAACTGTAGAAACTGAAGTGACAACTCTGCCCCCTGAAGTATCAAGTCCAACTGATTCCCAAACACCTCACCACACTGACACTTCTGTTCCACTACAAACATCAGGATCTACACATTCAGCAACTGTAGATACTGCTAAGACCACTTTGGTTCCTGAAACAACTTCAACTGTTTCACTTACACCCGAGACAGCTTATGTTTCCCTCTTGACAGATCCAACTGGTGAGTCTGAAACACTGACAACACAGGCGGAAGAAGTTACTTCACCTCTCAGAACCACCAGACCAACAAGTTCAACTGATTCATTAACATCTGTCTCTGCTGCTACAAGTGTAGGTTCAGATCCCACAGTTCAAACTGAAACCTTAACAACACTATCTGATGAAACTACTTCACCTTTAGAACCAACAGCATCCACAGAAAGCCAAACTGTAGAAACTGCACCAACAACTCTTCCCCCTGAACTTTCTAGTCCAACTGATTCCCCAACGGCTCATCATACTGACACTACTGTTCCTCTACAAACAACAGGATCCACACATACAGCAACTGTAGATACTGCTAAGACCACTTTGGTTCCTGAAACAACTTCAAGTGTTTCACTTACACCAGAGACTGCTTATGTTACCCTGCTGACAGATCAAACTGGTATGTCTGAAACATTGACAACACAAGCGCAAGAAGTTTCTTCACCACACAGAACGAGTCCAACAAGTTCAACTGATTCATTAACATCTGTCTCTTCTGCTACAAGTGTGGGTTCAGATCCAACAATGCAAACCAAAACGTTAACAACACAATCTGAAGATACTACTTCACCATTAGAACCAACAGGATCCACACACCGCCCAACTGCAGAAACAACAGTGACAACTCTTCGCCCTGAACTATCCAGTCCAACTGATTCTCCAACGCCTCATCATACTGACACTACTGTTCCACTACAAACAACAGGATCCACACATCGGACAACTGTTGATACTGCTGAGACAACTTTGTCTCCTGAACCTACAAGTCCAACTAATTCACGAACACCTGTGACTTCTGATGTCACCACGGTGTCTGAGACAACTGCTAAAACAGACACATTGACCACAAAGGCTGAAGAAGTTACTTCAACACTTGAAACCACAGACACAGCAACTGCCTACACTGATAAGGCCAGTATTGCTTCTGAACCAACAAGTCAAACTGATTCATTAACATCTGTCTCTGCTGCTACAAGTGTAGGTTCAAATCCAACAGTTCAAACTGAATCCTTAACAACTCTATCTGAAGAAACTACTTCACCCTTAGAACCAACAGGATCCACAGACAGCCAAACTGTAGAAACTGCAGCGACAACTCTTCCCCCTGAACTATCCAGTACAACTTATTCCCCAATGCCTCATCATACTGACACTACTGTTCCACTACAAACAACAAGATCCACACATACAGCAAGTGTAAATACTGCTGAGACTACATTGGGTCCTGAAACAACTTCAAGTGTTTCACTTACACCTGAGACTACTTATGTTACCCTGCTTACAGCTCCAACTGGCATGTCTGAAACACTGACAACACAGGCGGAAGAAGTTACTTCACCTCTCAGAACCACCAGACCAACAATTTCAACTGATTCATTAACATCTGTCTCTGCTGCTACAAGTGTAGGTTCAAATCCAACAGTTCAAACTGAAACCTTAACAACGCTATCTGAAGAAACTACTTCACCCTTAGAACCAACAGGATCCACAGACAGCCAAACTGTAGAAACTGCAGTGACAACTCTGCCCCCTGAAGTATCAAGTCCAACTGATTCTCCAATGCCTCACCATACTGACACTTCTGTCCCACTACAAACATCAGGATCCACACATTCTGCAACTGTAGATACTGCTGAGACCACTTTGGTCCCTGAAACAACTTCAACTGTTTCACTTACACCCGAGACAGCTTATGTTTCCCTCTTGACAGATCCAACTGGTGAGTCTGAAACACTGACAACACAGGCGGAAGAAGTTACTTCACCTCTCAGAACCACCAGACCAACAAGTTCAACTGATTCATTAACATCTGTCTCTGCTGCTACAAGTGTAGTTTCAGATCCCACAGTTCAAACTGAAACCTTGACAACACTATCTGATGAAACTACTTCACCTTTAGAACCAACAGCATCCACAGAAAGCCAAACTGTTGAAACTGCACCGACAACTCTTCCCCCTGAACTTTCTAGTCCAACTGATTCCCCAACGGCTCAACATACTGACACTTCTGTTCCTCTACAAACAACAGGATCCACACATACAGCAACTGTAGATACTGCTAAGACCACTTTGGTTCCTGAAACAACTTCAAGTGTTTCACTTACACAAGAGACTGCTTATGTTACCCTGCTGACAGATCAAACTGGTATGTCTGAAACACTGACAACACAAGCGCAAGAAGTTACTTCACCACTCAGAACGAGTCCAACAAGTTCAACTGATTCATTAACATCTGTCTCTTCTGCTACAAGTGTGGGTTCAGATCCAACAATGCAAACCAAAATGTTAACAACACAATCTGGAGTTACTACTTCACCATTAGAACCAACAGTATCTACAGACAGCCCAACTGCAGAAACAACAGTGACAACTCTTCGCCCTGAACTGTCCAGTCCAACTGATTCTCCAACGCCTCATCATACTGACACTGCTGTTCCACTACAAACAACAGGATCCACACATCGAACAACTGTTGATACTGCTGAGACAACTTTGTCTCCTGAACCTACAAGTCAAAATAATTCACCAACACCTGTGACTTCTGATGTCACCACGGTGTCTGAGACAACTGGTAAAACTGACACATTGACCACAAAGGCTGAAGAAGTTACTTCAACACTTGAAACCACAGACACATCAACTGCCTACACTGATAAGACCAGTATTGCTTCTGAACCAACAAGTCAAACTGATTCATTAACGTCTGTCTCTGCTGCTACAAGTGTAGGTTCAAATCCAACAGTTCAAACTGAATCCTTAACAACTCTATCTGAAGAAACTACTTCACCCTTAGAACCAACAGGATCCACAGACAGCCAAACTGTAGAAACTGCAGCGACAACTCTTCCCCCTGATCTATCCAGTACAACTTATTCCCCAACGCCTCATCATACTGACACTACTGTTCCACTACAAACAACAGGATACACACATACAGCAAGTGTAAATACTGCTAAGACCACTTTGGTTCCTGAAACAACTTCAAGTGTTTCACTTACACCTGAGACTACTTATGTTACCCTGCTTTCAGATCCCACTGGCATGTCTGAAACACTGACAACACAGGAGGAAGAAGTTACTTCACCTCTCAGAACCACCAGACCAACAAGTTCAACTGATTCATTAACATCTGTCTCTGCTGTTACAAGTGTGGGTTCAGATCCAACAGTTCAAACTGAAACCTTAACAACACCATCTGAAGAGACTACTTCACCCTTGGAACAAACAGGATCCACAGATAGCACGACTGCAGAAACTACACTGACAACTCTTCCCCCTGAACTATCTAGTCCAACTGATTCCCCAAAGCCTCATCATACTGACCCTACTGTTCCACTACAAACAACAGGATCCACACATCGAACAACTGTTGATACTGCTGAGACAACTTTGTCTCCTGAACCTACAAGTCCAACTGATTCACTAACATCTGTGACTGCTGATGTCACCATGGTGTCTGATACAACTAGTAAAACTGACACATTGACAACAATGGCTGAAGAAGTTACTTCAACACTTGAAACCACAGACACAGCAACTTCCTACACTGATAAGACCAGTATTGCTTCTGATCCAACAAGTCCAACTGATACAATAACATCTGCCTCTGCTGCTACAAGTGTAGGTTCAAATCCAACAGTTCAAACTGAATCCTTAACAACTCTATCTGAAGAAACTACTTCACCCTTAGAACCAACAGGATCCACAGACAGCCAAACTGTAGAAACTGCAGCGACAACTCTTCCCCCTGAACTATCCAGTACAACTTATTCCCCAACGCCTCATCATACTGACACTACTGTTCCTCTACAAACAACAGGATCCACACATACAGCAACTGTAGATACTGCTAAGACCACTTTGGTTCCTGAAACAACTTCAAGTGTTTCACTTACACCAGAGACTGCTTATGTTACCCTGCTGACAGATCAAACTGGTACGTCTGAAACACTGACAACACAAGCGCAAGAAGTTACTTCACCACTCAGAACGAGTTCAACAAGTTCAACTGATTCATTAACATCTGTCTCTTCTGGTACATGTGTGGGTTCAGATCCAACAATGCAAACAAAAACGTTAACAACACAATCTGAAGTTACTACTTCGCCATTAGAACCAACAGGATCCACAGACAGCCCAACTGCAGAAACAACAGTGACAACTCTTCGCCCTGAACTATCCAGTCCAACTTATTCTCCAACGCCTCATCATACTGACACTACTGTTCCACTACAAACAACAGGATCCACACATCGAACAACTGTTGATACTGCTGAGACAACTTTGTCTCCTGAACCTACAAGTCCAACTAATTCACGAACACCTGTGACTTCTGATGTCACCACGGTGTCTGAGACAACTGGTCAAACTGACACATTGACCACAAAGGCTGAAGAAGTTACTTCAACACTTGAAACCACAGACACAGCAACTGCCTACACTGATAAGACCAGTATTGCTTCTGAACCAACAAGTTCAACTGATTCATTAACATCTGTCTCTTCTGCTACAAGTGTAGGTTCAAATCCAACAGTTCAAACTGAATCCTTAACAACTCTATCTGAAGAAACTACTTCACCCTTAGAACCAACAGGATCCACAGACAGCCAAACTGTAGAAACTGCAGCGACAACTCTTTCCCCTGAACTATCCAGTACAACTTATTCCCCAACGCCTCATCATACTGACACTACTGTTCTACTACAAACAACAGGATCCACACATCGAACAACTGTTGATACTGCTGAGACAACTTTGTCTCCTGAACCTACAAGTCCAACTAATTCGCCAACACCTGTGACTTCTGATGTCACCACGGTGTCTGAGACAACTGCTCAAACTGACACATCGACCACAAAGGCTGAAGAAGTTACTTCAACACTTGAAACCACAGACACAGCAACTGCCTACACTGAGAAGACCAGTATTGCTTCTGAACCAACAAGTCCAACTGATACATTAACATCTGCCTCTGCTGCTACAAGTGTAGGTTCAAATCCAACAGTTCAAACTGAAACCTTAACAACGCTATCTGAAGAAACTACTTCACCCTTAGAACCAACAGGATCCACAGACAGCCAAACTGTAGAAACTGAAGTGACAACTCTGCCCCCTGAAGTATCAAGTCCAACTGATTCCCAAACACCTCACCACACTGACACTTCTGTTCCACTACAAACATCAGGATCTACACATTCAGCAACTGTAGATACTGCTAAGACCACTTTGGTTCCTGAAACAACTTCAACTGTTTCACTTACACCCGAGACAGCTTATGTTTCCCTCTTGACAGATCCAACTGGTGAGTCTGAAACACTGACAACACAGGCGGAAGAAGTTACTTCACCTCTCAGAACCACCAGACCAACAAGTTCAACTGATTCATTAACATCTGTCTCTGCTGCTACAAGTGTAGGTTCAGATCCCACAGTTCAAACTGAAACCTTAACAACACTATCTGATGAAACTACTTCACCTTTAGAACCAACAGCATCCACAGAAAGCCAAACTGTAGAAACTGCACCAACAACTCTTCCCCCTGAACTTTCTAGTCCAACTGATTCCCCAACGGCTCATCATACTGACACTACTGTTCCTCTACAAACAACAGGATCCACACATACAGCAACTGTAGATACTGCTAAGACCACTTTGGTTCCTGAAACAACTTCAAGTGTTTCACTTACACCAGAGACTGCTTATGTTACCCTGCTGACAGATCAAACTGGTATGTCTGAAACATTGACAACACAAGCGCAAGAAGTTTCTTCACCACTCAGAACGAGTCCAACAGTTCAAACTGAATCCTTAACAACTCTATCTGAAGAAACTACTTCACCCTTAGAACCAACAGGATCCACAGACAGCCAAACTGTAGAAACTGCAGCGACAACTCTTCCCCCTGAACTATCCAGTACAACTTATTCCCCAATGCCTCATCATACTGACACTACTGTTCCACTACAAACAACAAGATCCACACATACAGCAAGTGTAAATACTGCTGAGACTACATTGGGTCCTGAAACAACTTCAAGTGTTTCACTTACACCTGAGACTACTTACGTTACCCTGCTTACAGCTCCAACTGGCATGTCTGAAACACTGACAACACAGGCGGAAGAAGTTACTTCACCTCTCAGAACCACCAGACCAACAATTTCAACTGATTCATTAACATCTGTCTCTGCTGCTACAAGTGTAGGTTCAAATCCAACAGTTCAAACTGAAACCTTAACAACGCTATCTGAAGAAACTACTTCACCCTTAGAACCAACAGGATCCACAGACAGCCAAACTGTAGAAACTGCAGTGACAACTCTGCCCCCTGAAGTATCAAGTCCAACTGATTCTCCAATGCCTCACCATACTGACACTTCTGTCCCACTACAAACATCAGGATCCACACATTCTGCAACTGTAGATACTGCTGAGACCACTTTGGTCCCTGAAACAACTTCAACTGTTTCACTTACACCCGAGACAGCTTATGTTTCCCTCTTGACAGATCCAACTGGTGAGTCTGAAACACTGACAACACAGGCGGAAGAAGTTACTTCACCTCTCAGAACCACCAGACCAACAAGTTCAACTGATTCATTAACATCTGTCTCTGCTGCTACAAGTGTAGTTTCAGATCCCACAGTTCAAACTGAAACCTTGACAACACTATCTGATGAAACTACTTCACCTTTAGAACCAACAGCATCCACAGAAAGCCAAACTGTAGAAACTGCACCGACAACTCTTCCCCCTGAACTTTCTAGTCCAACTGATTCCCCAACGGCTCAACATACTGACACTTCTGTTCCTCTACAAACAACAGGATCCACACATACAGCAACTGTAGATACTGCTAAGACCACTTTGGTTCCTGAAACAACTTCAAGTGTTTCACTTACACAAGAGACTGCTTATGTTACCCTGCTGACAGATCAAACTGGTATGTCTGAAACACTGACAACACAAGCGCAAGAAGTTACTTCACCACTCAGAACGAGTCCAACAAGTTCAACTGATTCATTAACATCTGTCTCTTCTGCTACAAGTGTGGGTTCAGATCCAACAATGCAAACCAAAATGTTAACAACACAATCTGGAGTTACTACTTCACCATTAGAACCAACAGTATCTACAGACAGCCCAACTGCAGAAACAACAGTGACAACTCTTCGCCCTGAACTGTCCAGTCCAACTGATTCTCCAACGCCTCATCATACTGACACTGCTGTTCCACTACAAACAACAGGATCCACACATCGAACAACTGTTGATACTGCTGAGACAACTTTGTCTCCTGAACCTACAAGTCAAAATAATTCACCAACACCTGTGACTTCTGATGTCACCACGGTGTCTGAGACAACTGGTAAAACTGACACATTGACCACAAAGGCTGAAGAAGTTACTTCAACACTTGAAACCACAGACACATCAACTGCCTACACTGATAAGACCAGTATTGCTTCTGAACCAACAAGTCAAACTGATTCATTAACGTCTGTCTCTGCTGCTACAAGTGTAGGTTCAAATCCAACAGTTCAAACTGAATCCTTAACAACTCTATCTGAAGAAACTACTTCACCCTTAGAACCAACAGGATCCACAGACAGCCAAACTGTAGAAACTGCAGCGACAACTCTTCCCCCTGATCTATCCAGTACAACTTATTCCCCAACGCCTCATCATACTGACACTACTGTTCCACTACAAACAACAGGATACACACATACAGCAAGTGTAAATACTGCTAAGACCACTTTGGTTCCTGAAACAACTTCAAGTGTTTCACTTACACCTGAGACTACTTATGTTACCCTGCTTTCAGATCCCACTGGCATGTCTGAAACACTGACAACACAGGAGGAAGAAGTTACTTCACCTCTCAGAACCACCAGACCAACAAGTTCAACTGATTCATTAACATCTGTCTCTGCTGTTACAAGTGTGGGTTCAGATCCAACAGTTCAAACTGAAACCTTAACAACACCATCTGAAGAGACTACTTCACCCTTGGAACAAACAGGATCCACAGATAGCACGACTGCAGAAACTACACTGACAACTCTTCCCCCTGAACTATCTAGTCCAACTGATTCCCCAAAGCCTCATCATACTGACCCTACTGTTCCACTACAAACAACAGGATCCACACATCGAACAACTGTTGATACTGCTGAGACAACGTTGGTTCCTGAACCTACAAGTCCAACTGATTCACTAACATCTGTGACTGCTGATTTCACCATGGTGTCTGATACAACTAGTAAAACTGACACATTGACAACAATGGCTGAAGAAGTTACTTCAACACTTGAAACCACAGACACAGCAACTTCCTACACTGATAAGACCAGTATTGCTTCTGATCCAACAAGTCCAACTGATACAATAACATCTGCCTCTGCTGCTACAAGTGTAGGTTCAAATCCAACAGTTCAAACTGAATCCTTAACAACTCTATCTGAAGAAACTACTTCACCCTTAGAACCAACAGGATCCACAGACAGCCAAACTGTAGAAACTGCAGCGACAACTCTTCCCCCTGAACTATCCAGTACAACTTATTCCCCAACGCCTCATCATACTGACACTACTGTTCCTCTACAAACAACAGGATCCACACATACAGCAACTGTAGATACTGCTAAGACCACTTTGGTTCCTGAAACAACTTCAAGTGTTTCACTTACACCAGAGACTGCTTATGTTACCCTGCTGACAGATCAAACTGGTACGTCTGAAACACTGACAACACAAGCGCAAGAAGTTACTTCACCACTCAGAACGAGTTCAACAAGTTCAACTGATTCATTAACATCTGTCTCTTCTGCTACAAGTGTGGGTTCAGATCCAACAATGCAAACAAAAACGTTAACAACACAATCTGAAGTTACTACTTCGCCATTAGAACCAACAGGATCCACAGACAGCCCAACTGCAGAAACAACAGTGACAACTCTTCGCCCTGAACTATCCAGTCCAACTTATTCTCCAACGCCTCATCATACTGACACTACTGTTCCACTACAAACAACAGGATCCACACATCGAACAACTGTTGATACTGCTGAGACAACTTTGTCTCCTGAACCTACAAGTCCAACTAATTCACGAACACCTGTGACTTCTGATGTCACCACGGTGTCTGAGACAACTGGTCAAACTGACACATTGACCACAAAGGCTGAAGAAGTTACTTCAACACTTGAAACCACAGACACAGCAACTGCCTACACTGATAAGACCAGTATTGCTTCTGAACCAACAAGCCAAACTGATTCATTAACATCTGTCTCTTCTGCTACAAGTGTAGGTTCAAATCCAACAGTTCAAACTGAATCCTTAACAACTCTATCTGAAGAAACTACTTCACCCTTAGAACCAACAGGATCCACAGACAGCCAAACTGTAGAAACTGCAGCGACAACTCTTTCCCCTGAACTATCCAGTACAACTTATTCCCCAACGCCTCATCATACTGACACTACTGTTCTACTACAAACAACAGGATCCACACATCGAACAACTGTTGATACTGCTGAGACAACTTTGTCTCCTGAACCTACAAGTCCAACTAATTCGCCAACACCTGTGACTTCTGATGTCACCACGGTGTCTGAGACAACTGCTCAAACTGACACATTGACCACAAAGGCTGAAGAAGTTACTTCAACACTTGAAACCACAGACACAGCAACTGCCTACACTGAGAAGACCAGTATTGCTTCTGAACCAACAAGTCCAACTGATACATTAACATCTGCCTCTGCTGCTACAAGTGTAGGTTCAAATCCAACAGTTCAAACTGAAACCTTAACAACGCTATCTGAAGAAACTACTTCACCCTTAGAACCAACAGGATCCACAGACAGCCAAACTGTAGAAACTGAAGTGACAACTCTGCCCCCTGAAGTATCAAGTCCAACTGATTCCCAAACACCTCACCACACTGACACTTCTGTTCCACTACAAACATCAGGATCTACACATTCAGCAACTGTAGATACTGCTAAGACCACTTTGGTTCCTGAAACAACTTCAACTGTTTCACTTACACCCGAGACAGCTTATGTTTCCCTCTTGACAGATCCAACTGGTGAGTCTGAAACACTGACAACACAGGCGGAAGAAGTTACTTCACCTCTCAGAACCACCAGACCAACAAGTTCAACTGATTCATTAACATCTGTCTCTGCTGCTACAAGTGTAGGTTCAGATCCCACAGTTCAAACTGAAACCTTAACAACACTATCTGATGAAACTACTTCACCTTTAGAACCAACAGCATCCACAGAAAGCCAAACTGTAGAAACTGCACCAACAACTCTTCCCCCTGAACTTTCTAGTCCAACTGATTCCCCAACGGCTCATCATACTGACACTACTGTTCCTCTACAAACAACAGGATCCACACATACAGCAACTGTAGATACTGCTAAGACCACTTTGGTTCCTGAAACAACTTCAAGTGTTTCACTTACACCAGAGACTGCTTATGTTACCCTGCTGACAGATCAAACTGGTATGTCTGAAACATTGACAACACAAGCGCAAGAAGTTTCTTCACCACTCAGAACGAGTCCAACAAGTTCAACTGATTCATTAACATCTGTCTCTTCTGCTACAAGTGTGGGTTCAGATCCAACAATGCAAACCAAAACGTTAACAACACAATCTGAAGATACTACTTCACCATTAGAACCAACAGGATCCACACACCGCCCAACTGCAGAAACAACAGTGACAACTCTTCGCCCTGAACTATCCAGTCCAACTGATTCTCCAACGCCTCATCATACTGACACTACTGTTCCACTACAAACAACAGGATCCACACATCGGACAACTGTTGATACTGCTGAGACAACTTTGTCTCCTGAACCTACAAGTCCAACTAATTCACGAACACCTGTGACTTCTGATGTCACCACGGTGTCTGAGACAACTGCTCAAACAGACACATTGACCACAAAGGCTGAAGAAGTTACTTCAACACTTGAAACCACAGACACAGCAACTGCCTACACTGATAAGGCCAGTATTGCTTCTGAACCAACAAGTCAAACTGATTCATTAACATCTGTCTCTGCTGCTACAAGTGTAGGTTCAAATCCAACAGTTCAAACTGAATCCTTAACAACTCTATCTGAAGAAACTACTTCACCCTTAGAACCAACAGGATCCACAGACAGCCAAACTGTAGAAACTGCAGCGACAACTCTTCCCCCTGAACTATCCAGTACAACTTATTCCCCAATGCCTCATCATACTGACACTACTGTTCCACTACAAACAACAAGATCCACACATACAGCAAGTGTAAATACTGCTGAGACTACATTGGGTCCTGAAACAACTTCAAGTGTTTCACTTACACCTGAGACTACTTATGTTACCCTGCTTACAGCTCCAACTGGCATGTCTGAAACACTGACAACACAGGCGGAAGAAGTTACTTCACCTCTCAGAACCACCAGACCAACAATTTCAACTGATTCATTAACATCTGTCTCTGCTGCTACAAGTGTAGGTTCAAATCCAACAGTTCAAACTGAAACCTTAACAACGCTATCTGAAGAAACTACTTCACCCTTAGAACCAACAGGATCCACAGACAGCCAAACTGTAGAAACTGCAGTGACAACTCTGCCCCCTGAAGTATCAAGTCCAACTGATTCTCCAATGCCTCACCATACTGACACTTCTGTCCCACTACAAACATCAGGATCCACACATTCTGCAACTGTAGATACTGCTGAGACCACTTTGGTCCCTGAAACAACTTCAACTGTTTCACTTACACCCGAGACAGCTTATGTTTCCCTCTTGACAGATCCAACTGGTGAGTCTGAAACACTGACAACACAGGCGGAAGAAGTTACTTCACCTCTCAGAACCACCAGACCAACAAGTTCAACTGATTCATTAACATCTGTCTCTGCTGCTACAAGTGTAGTTTCAGATCCCACAGTTCAAACTGAAACCTTGACAACACTATCTGATGAAACTACTTCACCTTTAGAACCAACAGCATCCACAGAAAGCCAAACTGTAGAAACTGCACCGACAACTCTTCCCCCTGAACTTTCTAGTCCAACTGATTCCCCAACGGCTCACCATACTGACACTTCTGTTCCTCTACAAACAACAGGATCCACACATACAGCAACTGTAGATACTGCTAAGACCACTTTGGTTCCTGAAACAACTTCAAGTGTTTCACTTACACAAGAGACTGCTTATGTTACCCTGCTGACAGATCAAACTGGTATGTCTGAAACACTGACAACACAAGCGCAAGAAGTTACTTCACCACTCAGAACGAGTCCAACAAGTTCAACTGATTCATTAACATCTGTCTCTTCTGCTACAAGTGTGGGTTCAGATCCAACAATGCAAACCAAAATGTTAACAACACAATCTGGAGTTACTACTTCACCATTAGAACCAACAGTATCTACAGACAGCCCAACTGCAGAAACAACAGTGACAACTCTTCGCCCTGAACTGTCCAGTCCAACTGATTCTCCAACGCCTCATCATACTGACACTGCTGTTCCACTACAAACAACAGGATCCACACATCGAACAACTGTTGATACTGCTGAGACAACTTTGTCTCCTGAACCTACAAGTCCAACTAATTCACGAACACCTGTGACTTCTGATGTCACCACGGTTTCTGAGACAACTGGTCAAACTGACACATTGACCACAAAGGCTGAAGAAGTTACTTCAACACTTGAAACCACAGACACAGCAACTGCCTACACTGATAAGACCAGTATTGCTTCTGAACCAACAAGTCAAACTGATTCATTAACATCTGTCTCTGCTGCTACAAGTGTAGGTTCAAATCCAACAGTTCAAACTGAATCCTTAACAACTCTATCTGAAGAAACTACTTCACCCTTAGAACCAACAGGATCCACAGACAGCCAAACTGTAGAAACTGCAGCGACAACTCTTTCCCCTGATCTATCCAGTACAACTTATTCCCCAACGCCTCATCATACTGACACTACTGTTCTACTACAAACAACAGGATCCACACATCGAACAACTGTTGATACTGCTGAGACAACTTTGTCTCCTGAACCTACAAGTCCAACTAATTCGCCAACACCTGTGACTTCTGATGTCACCACGGTGTCTGAGACAACTGCTCAAACTGACACATTGACCACAAAGGCTGAAGAAGTTACTTCAACACTTGAAACCACAGACACAGCAACTGCCTACACTGAGAAGACCAGTATTGCTTCTGAACCAACAAGTCCAACTGATACATTAACATCTGCCTCTGCTGCTACAAGTGTAGGTTCAAATCCAACAGTTCAAACTGAAACCTTAACAACGCTATCTGAAGAAACTACTTCACCCTTAGAACCAACAGTATCCACAGACAGCCAAACTGTAGAAACTGCAGCGACAACTCTTCCCCCTGAACTATCCAGTACAACTTATTCCCCAACGCCTCATCATACTGACACTACTGTTCCACTACAAACAACAAGATCCACACATACAGCAAGTGTAAATACTGCTGAGACTACATTGGGTCCTGAAACAACTTCAAGTGTTTCACTTACACCTGAGACTACTTATGTTACCCTGCTTACAGCTCCAACTGGCATGTCTGAAACACTGACAACACAGGCGGAAGAAGTTACTTCACCTCTCAGAACCACCAGACCAACAATTTCAACTGATTCATTAACATCTGTCTCTGCTGCTACAAGTGTAGGTTCAAATCCAACAGTTCAAACTGAAACCTTAACAACGTTATCTGAAGAAACTACTTCACCCTTAGAACCAACAGGATCCACAGACAGCCAAACTGTAGAAACTGCAGTGACAACTCTGCCCCCTGAAGTATCAAGTCCAACTGATTCTCCAACGCCTCACCATACTGACACTTCTGTCCCACTACAAACATCAGGATCCACACATTCTGCAACTGTAGATACTGCTGAGACCACTTTGGTCCCTGAAACAACTTCAACTGTTTCACTTTCACCCGAGACAGCTTATGTTTCCCTCTTGACAGATCCAACTGGTGAGTCTGAAACACTGACAACACAGGCGGAAGAAGTTACTTCACCTCTCAGAACCACCAGACCAACAAGTTCAACTGATTCATTAACATCTGTCTCTGCTGCTACAAGTGTAGTTTCAGATCCCACAGTTCAAACTGAAACCTTGACAACACTATCTGATGAAACTACTTCACCTTTAGAACCAACAGCATCCACAGAAAGCCAAACTGTAGAAACTGCACCGACAACTCTTCCCCCTGAACTTTCTAGTCCAACTGATTCCCCAACGGCTCACCATACTGACACTTCTGTTCCTCTACAAACAACAGGATCCACACATACAGCAACTGTAGATACTGCTAAGACCACTTTGGTTCCTGAAACAACTTCAAGTGTTTCACTTACACAAGAGACTGCTTATGTTACCCTGCTGACAGATCAAACTGGTATGTCTGAAACACTGACAACACAAGCGCAAGAAGTTACTTCACCACTCAGAACGAGTCCAACAAGTTCAACTGATTCATTAACATCTGTCTCTTCTGCTACAAGTGTGGGTTCAGATCCAACAATGCAAACCAAAACGTTAACAACACAATCTGGAGTTACTACTTCACCATTAGAACCAACAGTATCTACAGACAGCCCAACTGCAGAAACAACAGTGACAACTCTTCGCCCTGAACTGTCCAGTCCAACTGATTCTCCAACGCCTCATCATACTGACACTACTGTTCCACTACAAACAACAGGATCCACACATCGAACAACTGTTGATACTGCTGAGACAACTTTGTCTCCTGAACCTACAAGTCCAACTAATTCACGAACACCTGTGACTTCTGATGTCACCACGGTTTCTGAGACAACTGGTCAAACTGACACATTGACCACAAAGGCTGAAGAAGTTACTTCAACACTTGAAACCACAGACACAGCAACTGCCTACATTGATAAGACCAGTATTGCTTCTGAACCAACAAGTCAAACTGATTCATTAACATCTGTCTCTGCTGCTACAAGTGTAGGTTCAAATCCAACAGTTCAAACTGAATCCTTAACAACTCTATCTGAAGAAACTACTTCACCCTTAGAACCAACAGGATCCACAGACAGCCAAACTGTAGAAACTGCAGCGACAACTCTTCCCCCTGAACTATCGAGTCCAACTGATTCCCCAACGCCTCATCATACTGACACTTCTGTTCCTCTACAAACAACAGGATCCACACATAAAGCATCTGTAAATACTGCTGAGACCACTTTGGTTCCTGAAACAACTTCATCTGTTTCACTTAAACCTGAGACTGCTTATTTTACCCTGCTTACCAATCCAACTGGTATGTCTGAAACACTGACAACACCGGCAGAAGAAGTGACTTCACCTCTCAGAACCACCAGACCAACAAGTTCAACTGATTCATTAACATCTGTCTCTGCTGTTACAAGTGTGGGTTCAGATCCAACAGTTCAAACTGAAACCTTAGCAACGCTATCTGAAGAAACTACTTCACCCTTAGAACCAACAGGATCCACAGACAGCCAAACTGTAGAAACTACATCGACAACTCTTCCCCCTGAACTATTCAGTACAACTTATTCCCCAACGCCTCATCATACTGACACTACTGTTCCACTACAAACAACAGGATCCACACATACAGCAAGTGTATATACTGCTGAGACTACTTTGGGCCCTGAAACAACTTCAATTGTTTCTCTTACACCTGAGACTGCTTATGTTACCCTGCTTACAGATCCAACTGGTATGTCTGTAACACTGACAACACCGGCAGAAGAAGTGACTTCACCTCTCAGAACCACCAGACCAACAAGTTCAACTGATTCATTAACATCTGTCTCTTCTGCTACAAGTGTGGTTTCAAATCCAACAGTTCAAACTCAAACCTTATTAACACTATCTGAAGAAACTACTTCACACTTAGAACCAACAGGATCCACAGACAGCAAAACTGTCGAAACTGCAGTGACAACTCTTCCCCCTGAACTATCCAGTTCAACTGATTCCCCAACACCTCATCATACTGACACTACTTTTCCACTACAAACCACAGGATCCACGCATACAGCAACTGTAGATACTGCTGAGACCACTTTTGTTCCTGAAACAACTTCAACTGTTTCACTACCACCTGAGACTGCTTATGTTTCCCTGCTTACAGATCCAACTGGCATGTCTGAAACACTGACAACACAGGCTAATGAAGTTACTTCACCACTCAGAACGAGTCCAACAATTTCAACTGGTTCATTAACATCTGTCTCTGCTGCTTCAAGTGTAAGTTCAGATCCAACAGCTCAAACCGAAACCTTAACAACACAATCTAAAGAGACTACTTCACCCTTAGAACCAACAGGATCCACAGACAGCCAAACTGTAGAAACAACAGTGACAACTCTGCCCCATGAACTATCCAGTCCAACTGATTCCCCAATGCCTCATCATACTGACACTACTGTTCAATTACAAACAACAGGATCCACACATACAGCACCTGTAGTTACTGCTGAGACCAGTTTTGTTCCTGAATCAACTTCAACTGTTTCACTGCCACCTGAGACTGCTTATGTTTCCCTGCTGACAGATCCAACTGGCATGTCTGAAACACTGACAACACAGGCTGGAGAAGTAACTTCACCACTCAGAACGAGTCCAACAAGTTCAACTGATTCATTAACACCCCTCTCTTTTTCTACAAGTGTGGGTTCAGATCCAACAATGCAAACCAAAACGTTAACAACACAATCTGAAGTTCCTACTTCACCATTAGAATCAACAGGATCCACAGACAGCCCAACTGCAGAAACAACAGTGACAACTCTTCGCCCTGAACTATCCAGTCCAACTGATTCCCCAACGCCTCATCATACTGACACTACTATTCCACTACAAACAACAGGATCCACACATCGAACAACTGTTGATACTGCTGAGACCACTTTATCTCCTGAACCTACAAGTCCAACTGATTCACTAACATCTGTGACTGCTGATGTCACCATGGTGTCTGCTACAACTGGTCAAACTGACACATTGACAACAAAGGCTGAAGAAGTTACTTCAACACTTAAAACCACAGACACAGCAACTGCCTACACTGATAAGACCAGTATTGCTTCTGAACCAACAAGTTCAACTGATTCATTAACATCTGTCGCTGCTGTTACAAGTTTGGGTTCAGATCCAACAGTTCAAACCGAAACCTTAAAAACACCATCTGAAGAGACTACTTCACCCTTAGAACAAACAGGATCTACAGACAGCCCCACTGCAGAAACGACAGTGACAACTCTGCCCCCTGAACTATCCAGTCCAACTGATTCCCAAACACCTCATTATTCTTACACTACTGTTCCACTCCAAACAACAGATTCCACATATCCAACAACTGTAGATACTGCTGAGACTACCGTGACTCTTGAACCTACAAGTCCAACTGATTCACTGATATCTGTGACTGCTGATGTCACCGTGGTGTCTGATCCAACTGGTCATACTGACACATTGACCACAAAGGCTGAAGAATTCACTTCAACACTTGAAACTACATACACCGCAACTGCCTACACTGATAAGACCAGTATTTCTCTTGAACCAACAAGTCCAACTGATTCATTAACACCTGTCTCTTCCGCTACAAGTGTGGGTTCTGCTCCAACAGTTCAAACCGAAACCTTAACAACACAATCTGAAGAGTCTACTTTACCCTTACAGCCAACAAAATCCACAGACAGCCCAACTGCTGAAACTGCAGCGACAACTCTCCCACCCAAACTATCCAGTCCAACTCATTCCCCAACGCCTCATCATACTGACACTACTGTTCCACTACAAACAACAGGATCCACACATACAGCAACTGTACATACTGCTGAGACCACTTTGGTTCCTGAACCTACAAGTCCAACTGATTCACTTACATCTGTCAGTGCTGATGTTAGCATGGTTTCAGATCCAACTGGTCCCACTGGCACAATGACAACAGGGGCTGAAGAGGTTTCTTCTCCACCCAAACCTACAGGATCCCTTCACTCATCTACTCTTTTGTCTTCTGAAATAACCTCCAAATCTACCCCACTGTCATCTCGACCATCTGAACTACCATTGTCATCCCCAGTGGAATCATCAACACCTATGTCTACTGTAACACCATCAGATCAAAGCACAGAAGTACCTTCTCGTACCCCCACTGAAGAACCTCGCATACCATCAATAATAGTACCAGGTCATTTTCTTTTCCTCACCAACTCCCCTTTAAAAATAGTTTTTTTTTTTTTTTTTGCCATTATATCAATTAAATTTCTTTGAATTTTATTTTCATTTTTTCCTTGCAGATGTACTCGACCGATCAGTGGAGGTTTCTGTTGTCATAAATGAGATATATGATATCAACTGTAATGACCCAACATCACCTGAATACAAAAAGTTTGTTGAAGACTTTGTTCATAAGGTATGCTCATTCCTTCCCCTTCCTGTCAGTCAATATTCCAACATACTGTATACTGTATGTAGGCCTCTTATGATAACTATATTTATCATCTAAAGATTCATTTAACAAATTTTGGCAAAGGAAGTTAGTTTCACTGGTTGGCACCTGTCATCCATCTTTCAGTCTGTCCTTCACTGTCTGTCCGACCGCCAATAGTTCATGAGAAATACTACATCTCCTAAGCAGTTGCTCAGATGTTCACCAAACTCATGGAAGAAGACCCTGAGGTGTGTTTGCATTCAGGTTGTGCTCAAACTCAGGGTTAAGGGTCAGGAGATCTGAGCACATATGGAGTGATTTCTTTTTGTCCAGAATGACCTACTCTGTCAGTGATGGTGTGGTTATACCTGTCTTATACACTTGTTTATACTGAAATGAGCTGCCTTCATGGTCTTCCAGTACCTTTTGCTTGATTTGGGGTGTTCAGATAAGTTTGGTGGCATAACACTGCCATCTACTTTGTGGCCATAGTAAAACATTTGGAAATATGGGAAATATTTTTTTCCACATTTCAATTACAGTGTTGAATATTGTTAATAAATAAAAGTTTTTTGTCCCTTGAAATTTACATAGGTTATTTTCATTTTATCATTATATCAGGCACATAAAATGGTGTCCATAATGTCAAAAATAATATTTACTGTGATAAGTTTTTGGACAATTTATCATCCAACCAAACTTGTTATCATTCCAGGCCTACATATATGATTCTGTATGATACATTCTTTGATTTTTGTTTTTTTTTGGTTTCTTATTGGGGATATTTTTTAGTTATTTCAATTGTGAATACAAGCACCAATAAAAACTGCCCACCGCTGTTCCACCAGTGTATTTGCATGACATTTTGAAACATTGTCTATTTTGTAATTTCAGATGGAGACTTACTACAAGAAACAAAATATACCAGGCTTTAAAGAAGTTGTAGTAACTAGTGTAAGGTATGAAGTTTTAAAAAATAAACAACTGAGATGTAAATTTCCACAAAATCTAAAGGCACTTAAAATACAAAACATTATTTTTTCCAGTGATGATCTCCTCCTCCTTCTTCTTCTTCTACTTCCGGCTACCCCCTTTAGGGGTCTCCGCAGTGGATCATCTGCCTCCACCTCACCCTATCCCGTCATCTTCCTCTGTAACACCAACCCTCTCCATGTCCTCCGTCACTACATTCATGAATCTTCTCTGTGGATTTCTTCTTTTCTTCCTGCCTGACAGCTCTATCTTCAACATCCTATGTCCAATATATCCACTATCCCGCCTCTGTACATGCCCAAAACATCTCAGCCTTGACACTCTTACTTTGCCTCAAAACCGGTCATCCTAAACTGTCACTCTGATATACTCATTTCTAATCCTAGTCACTCCCAATGAGAATCTTAGCATCCTCAACTCTGCCACCTCATGCTCAGCCTCCTGCCTTTTTGTCAGTGCCACCGTCTCCAAAACTCACATCAGAGAAGGTCTCATTACCGTCTTGTAAATCTTCCCTTTCACTCTAGCTGGTATCTTTCTGTCAAAAATCACCCCGATATTTGTCTCCACCCACCCCACCCTGCTTGCACTTTCTTCTTAACCTCTCTTGTGCATTTTCCATTGCTTTGGATGGTTTATCTCAAGTATTTAATTTCATCTACCTTCACTACTTCTACCCCTTTCATCTTCACCATTGCACCTGTCTCTCTCTCATTCACACTCACATATTCTGTCTTGCTTCTACTGACTTTCATTCTTCTCTCCAGAGCATACCTGCACCTTTCCTGGTTCTCTTCTACCTGCTCCCTGCGCTCACGACAGATCACAATGTCATCTACAAACATCATGGTCCACGGAGACTCCTGCCTGACCTCATCTGTCAGCCTGTCCAAAACCATGGCACAAAAGAAGGGGTTCAGAGCCGATCCTTGATGTAATCCCATGCCCATCTTGAACCCATCCATCACTCCTACAGCACACCTCACCACTGTCTCGCTGTCTTCACACATGTCCTGCACCATGCTCACATACTTCTCTGCCACTCCTGACTTTCTCATACAGTACCACACTTCCTCTCTTGACACCCTATCATATGCTTTCTCTAGCTCCACAAAGACATAGTGCAACTCCTTCTGACCTTCGCTATACTTCTCCATAAACACTGTTAGAGCAAACATTGCATCTGTAGTACTCTTTCTTGGCATGAAACCATATTACTTTTCACTGATTGTAACCTCTCCTCTTAACCTGTCTTCAGCAACTCTTTACCATATCTTCATAGTGCAGCTGATCAACATCATAACTCTGTAGTTACTACAGCTCTGAGCATCACCTTTGTTCTTGAAAATTGGTAACAAAACACTTCTTCTTCACTCTTGGGGCATGCTCTCACTTTCTAAGATTGTGTTAATCAGTCTGGTTAAAAACTCCACTGCCATCTCTCCTAAACATCTCCATACCTCCACAGATATGTCATCTGGACCAACTGCCTTTCCATTCTTCATCCTCTTCAAAGTTGCCCTCACTTCTTCTTCCGGCTTTCAGAGAGAGCAGACGCATTTCTTCTCCTCTCCCTTCTCCTCCTCCCTTCACTGATCCCAGCTTGCTGTGTCCTATCTGTGTTTTGCTCTTCTTCTGCTGCATCTCGACCCAAACGGAAAATTATGGAATTGAGCTGGGCTTTAAATGAAATTGACACCACTTTAAAAGAAGATCGGGCCAGGGGGAGCCCAAGTGGGGAGACTCATGGGACAATTGGAAACTCATGTGTCTGTGTGATTCGATTGAAGATGCGGAAGACATCTATCTGTTTGGCTTATGATCACAGGATTTCTACTGTTTGGCATTGGAGTTTCCTGATGTATCGGAAATTAAAGAAGTTGGGAGAGCTGATCAAAATGCGGACCCGGCAAAGCTCCTTCAACAATTCGACCAGTTGGGGAGTGCACTAATAGCGGCAAATGGTGAGCTGAATGACGAACTGATTCAGAAGGTGGAATACATCTTGGAGTCACTGGGTGCTCTCCAGGGAATGAGTTTAAAGCCTGTGAATGTGTGATGCACAGAATCGCATGAGATGGAAAATTTTTATGCTCTAAGTGAACTGTGCTCATCTGGCCTTGATTCGGCGTCCTTGGTATTCATTCTTCCAGGAGAGAAGATAAGGCTGAAGGGAGTTTTGGCTTCTCCCTAACCCAAACACTGATGTGCAGCAAACTGAACTCTCTAAGGACAGCGTTATCACGTGACTTGCATGGAATTTTACCATCTGACATGAACTGAAGAGAGATGAACTCTTGTGGACATGTTATCCATGTTTAGGACACTAAAGACATAACATCTAGCCGTTGCCGAGGAGAGAGGATTTGTTGTCCACCAGTAACTAATATTTCACACACTGCATTCACACTGATATCACTACCACTGATATACACACACTGGTCTCTCTCTTGCTTTGTTAATGTGTGATCTATATTGTCTGCTAATTGTGCATTTAGAGGGTTTTTTTTCTATGTGATCACAATCTTGCTCATTCGAACGAGCTTTATTTTGATAAACTATGTTTTTTCTCTCTGCCCAATGTGTCATCCACTCCCCCTCTCCCTCTTTACCCCTCACTGTATGAGGCGCCTTGTATGGCTGCCGCGTCATTAGGGAGCGCTTAACATGAGCGCACCTTAGTGATAAGTGGAATTCCTGGTATGTGCAAGCATACTTGGCAATAAAGTTGTTTCTGATTCTGACTTCCATTTTGCTAATCCTCGGGACTTCCTTGTTCACCATATTTCCTACTTCGCTCCTCCTCTCTCTCATTTTCTTCATTCATCAGCTCCTCAAAGTACTCCTTCCACCTTCTCAACACACTCTCATCCCTTATTAGTACATTACCATTTCTGTCCTTAATCAACCTAACTTGCAGCATATCTTCTCCAGCTTGATCTCTCTGTCTAGCCAATCAAGTCCTTTTTTCCTTCCTTAGTGTCCAGCCTCTCATACAACTCACTACGATATGCTTTATTCTTTGACTTGGCCACCTCTCTCTTTGCCATGTGACTAGCTTCCAAATTCTCCTGTCTACTTTCTTCATCTCCCTGACTATCCCACTTTTTCTTTGCTAACCTTTTCCTTTGAATACTTTCCTGTACCTCCTCCTTCCACCACCAAGTCTCCCCATCTTCCTTCCTCTGTCCACTGGATATACCACATACCTTTCTACTCATTTCCCTCAATATTTTTGCTGTACTTTCCCAGTCATCTGATAATTCTTCCCTACCACCCAGAGCCTGTATCAACTCCTTCCTGAACTCTGTGCAGCCTTCTTCCATCTGTAACTTCTCCCACTTAATCTTTTGCTCTGCCTTCAATCTCTTCCTCTTTTTGCTTTCCAAAGTCATCCTACAGACTACCATCCAATGCCGTCTAGCTACATTCTCCCCTGCAACCACCTTGCAGTCTCGTATCTCTTTCAGATTTCTCCTTTTGCATAAGATGTAGTCCATCTGTGTGCATCTTCCTCCACTCTTGTAAGTCAGTGATGACCATTTATCTGTTTTGTTTTTTTTTCATCTTTATAGTTGTGGACCCTCTTTGGAGAGATTGTCAGATAATACTGTGGAAGAGGTAACAACATTCAAACACTTCCAGTAGTGCATTGAACAAGTTTTCATACACTTCTCTTAAAAATTATTTATTTTGTCTTTATTTCAGATGACATTGCTACTTGAAGCCATGGTTTTTGACACAGCACCAAGAACAAATAGGTAAATGAGGGCATGAGGATGAGGATTTCACTTTAAAAAGGTTTATTCTATGAACATGTATTTAAAAAAACTCAATATTTTGTTAGAATGATTGCACAGATACAGGGATTGATATCTGACAAAGTAATATTTGATAAGGATACTTTGCAATGCATATAAATTTTGTTATAAAAAATATGAAAGTAATTCTTTGGTCACAAGCCAGAATTTTATATGTATGATGTGCTATGTATATTCTGCCTGAATTTCAGATTCAAGATTCAACAATTTTATTGTCAATACTTCTATGCATGCAGGACATACAGGATAATTGAAATGACGTTTCTCTCTTTCTTCATTGGTGTACAAAATATAAAATGAAAAGGAATAAGGCTGGAAAAAAAGAAAACAAAACAACAACAACAGCAGTCTATGTACAGTAATGCAACCCGTGGTGCCAATTGTGACAAGAAAGACCCAGGCCTCCATAGAGATAAACGATTAACGATGATAAACCCAACAATCCTATACACAGACAGCTAGAGATGAATACCCGTATTTATCTTTTGTTCTTATTAAAGACAAAAATAGAAAGGAGATGTCTTTACCTTCTTACCCATAGTTTCAGTTCAATGCAGTAGTGTAGGTGCAGACAGTGATAGATAGGACTGCACGTGATCAGTATTGCAGTGACAGACAGACAGCAGCAGATATGGCATTTGTGCAAATGGTTGCGGTTAATGTGCAGAGACATACAGCAGCAAAAGTACAACAAAACAACAGTATTACTGTTGGTGTGCCAGTCTTTCTGTGCCAACAGCTGAAGTAGTTATTGTGCGGGTGATTGTGTTACCGTCCGGTGAGGTGGGGGGAGAGGAGTGAACAGAGTTCAGGGTCCTGATGGCCTGATGAACGAAGCTGATAAGCAGTCTTGTGGTGTGGGCCCAGATGCTTCGGTACCTTTTCCCCGGGGGGACAGGAGGCTGAAGAGGGAGTGTAAGGGGTGGGAGGTGTCGCCTGTGATGCCGATGGCTCTGTAGGAGAGGCAGGTGGGGTAAATGTCTGAGAGGGGGGGCAGAGGGGCACTGAAGAGGGAGTGTGAGGGGTGGGAGGTATTGCCTGCAATGTTGATTGCTCTGTGCATGAGGCGAGTGAGGTAGATGTCGGTTGGCAGCACCAATGATCTTGCTGGCTGCTTTCACTGTGCGTTGTAGTGTCTTCTGGCAGGAGGCGGGGCTTCCATACCACACTGTGATGCAGCTGGTGAGGATGCTCTCAATGGTGCCCCGGTAGAATGAACACATGGTGGGGTGTGCTCTCCTCAGTTTGCAGTGGAAATGGAGGCGAGTTTGGGCCTTCTTGGCCAGTGATGTGGTGTTGTTGGACCAGGAGAGGTCCTCAAAGATGTGCACCCCCAGGAACTTGATGCTGCTCACCCTGTCTGATGTGTAGTGAGTGTGGTGTGTGTGGCCCTCGGGGCTTGCCATAGCCGCCCTAGGTAGTAACCTTAGGTGGGCTACGGCCAGACTGTATATAGTTCCGTGTTCCTCAATAAAGTGTGAGTTCACTGGATGGCATAAGACCGATTCCGACTATCATTACAGACATAACATTTTGGAGATGAGGAGAAATTATGGGGTTGTATGGGCTACCGCCACCATTATCACCATTTCTGGAATATCTGGGAGAGTCAGCAATCCTGTGGCTGAACTGGGTGGCCATGTTCGAGGGTTACATTGCAGTGCTGGGCCTAAGTAGAGTCGACAGAGTACGAAGACAAGCACTTCTGGCCCACCATTTCAGCGTAGAAGGTCGGAAAATTCTCTGTATGTTGGGAGAAACAGAGTCTTATGCGGATGCTATCGGGCGGCTGGCCAAATATTTTGCCGAACATACAAGGACCATGAAACTGTGGGTAATGGAGCGGTTGGCGCTAAAAGAAGCTAAGCTAGCTAGCTTGGGAAAGCTAGCAGCTCAGTCAGTGACTATGGGGAAGTTAGCCACGGTTAGGTGTGTACCAAAACCAAGCTACCAGCTAGACTTTGAGGTAGAACTGGG
Source organism: Pholidichthys leucotaenia (assembly GCA_020510985.1). NCBI lineage: Eukaryota > Metazoa > Chordata > Actinopteri > Cichliformes > Pholidichthyidae > Pholidichthys > Pholidichthys leucotaenia. Next base: position 419,605,277 of record CM035843.1, read on the forward strand.
GCCACGAGTGGGGAAGCCCCCGGGCACCAAAGATGGCAAGACAACTGAGGAGCTCACCACACTTGAGTCAGAGCAGCAACAGCTGGGCGCAGAGGCAGCGCAGCGAAGTACCTTGGACATTGGTGCTGGGTGCAGCGACGAGGCGCCTGAGTCAACAAGTGACACCAACGAGAGTGATGCTGAAGGTCAGGGGGAAGCAGCAGCAACAGCTGGACACAGAGACAGCACAGCGGAGCACCTCGGACGACAGAGAGGAGGTGCCGGGTGCCACGAAGGTCGGGCAGGACCTCAGTGCCTGGGCTCAAAGCTCCTTGGACAAGGGTGCTGGGCCTTACAGCAAGGTGCCTGAGTCGATGAGTGACAGTGACAAGCGAGCTTTGGTTTTCCCCAGAGCTCAGCCACAGGGGGCTGGAGCTTCTGGAGCTACAATGGCGGCAGCTGCAGCAGTTCCAAAGGCGGTTGGGGGCGGACCGACAGGCACGTAGGGGCTGCGTGTCAGGCAGCAGCACTGCGGGTCCAGATGAGAGTATTCTTGCTAACAGACTGTGAGAAGAGAAGATCCTTGGTGGAGGTATGCACTCTTAGATCATCACCAAAATTTAACGGCATTCATCCTTGGCCTAAGGGCTACGTCTCGTAAAAATTTCATCAAAATCCATCCAGTAGTTTTTGCGTAATCCTGCTAAAAGACAGACAAAGAAACGGACGGACGGACAGACAAAATTACATAATTACATAACCTCCTTGACGGAGGTAATAACAATAATACCTAATTTTATATATGTATATATATACTGTATATATATATATATATATATATATATATATATATATATATATATATATATGGGAGAAAATTGTTGGTACCCCAAAGGAGGTACACATGGACAAAATTGTTGGTACCCCTCTGTTAATGAAAGAAAAACCCACAATGGTCACAGAAATAACTTGAATCTGACAAAAGTGGTAATAAATAAAAATACTATGAAAATTAACCAATGAAAATCAGACAACGCTTTTGAATTGTGGTTCAACAGAATTATTTTAAAAAACAAACTCATGAAACAAGCCTGGACAAAAATGATGGTACCCTTAACTTAATATTTTGTTGCACAACCTTTTGAGGCAATCACTGCAATCAAATGATCTCTGTAACTGTCAATGAGACTTCTGCACCTCTCAGCAGGTATTTTGGCCCACTCCTCATGAGCAAACTGCTCCAGTTGTCTCAGGTTTGAAGGGTGCCTTCTCCAGACGGCATGTTTCAGCTCCTTCCACAGATCTTCAATAGGATTTAGATCAGGGCTCATAGAAGGCCACTTTAGAATAGTGCAATGTTTCGCTCTTAGCCATTCTTGGGTGTTTTTAGCTGTGTGTTTTGGGTCATTATCCTGTTGCAAGACCCATGACCTGCGACTGAGACCAAGCTGTCTGACACTGCGCAGCACATTTCTCTCTAGAATACCTTGATAGTCTTGAGATTTCATTGTACCCTGCACAGATTCAAGACACCCTGTGCCAGATGCAGCAAAGCAGCCCCAGAACATAACAGAACCTCCTCCATGTTTCACAGTAGGGACAGTGTTCTTTTCTTGGTATGTTTCATTTTCGCGTCTGTGAACATAGAGCTGATGTGCCTTGCCAAAAAGTTTGAGTTTTGTCTCGTCTGTCCATAAGACATTTTCCCAGAAGCTTTGTCACTTGTCAACATGCAGTTTGGCAAATTCCAGTGTGGCTTTTTTATGATTTGTTTTCAACAGTGGTGTCCTCCTTGGTCGTCTCCCATGAAGTCCACTTTGGCTCAAACAATGACGGATGGTGCGATCTGACACTGATGTACCTTGACCTTGGAGTTCACCATGAATGTGTTTAGAGGTTGTTCTGGGCTCTTTTGCTACCATTCGTATTATCCGTCTCCTCCTGCGGCCACGTCCAGGGAGGTTGGCTACAGTCCCGTGGATCTTAAATTTCTGAATAATATGTGCAACTGTAGAGACAGGAACATCAAGCTGCTTGGAGATGGTCTTATAGCCTTTACCTTTAACATGCTTGTCTATAATTTTCTTTCTAATCTCCTGAGACAACTCTCTCCTTTGCTTCCTCTGGTCCATGTTCAGTGTGGTACACACCATGTCACCAAACAGCACAGTGACTACTTGTCACCCTTTAAATAGGCCGACTGACTGATTACAAGTTTGTAGACACCTGTGATGTTAATTAGAGGACACATCTTGGTTGAACATGTCCCTATGGTCACATTATTTTCAATCTTTTCTAGGAGTACCATCATTTTTGTCCAGACCTGTTTCATGAGTTTGTTTTTTGAAGTAATTCTGTTGAACCACAATTCAAAAGCATTGTCTGATTTTCATTGGTTAATTTTTATAAAATTTTTATTTATTACAGCTTTTGTCAGATTCAAGTTATTTCTGTGACCATTGTGGGTTTTTCTTTCATTAACAGAGGGGTACCAACAATTTTGTCCACGGCTGTACATATATATACAGTATACACACACACACACACACACACACACACACACACACACATATATATGACTGTGTATATAAAACAGTGTGTGTTCAGCAGTACAGATTGGGACACGTTCAGGCATGCAGCCACTCACAATGGACGCACAAACACAGAGGAGTACACTGAGGTTGTTGTAGCATACATAGCTAAATGCATTGATGATGTCACTTATTGCAAAACCATCACTTTTTGTGCTAACCAAAAGCTATGGATGACAGCAGAGGTCCACAGGCTTCTGAGGGCTCGGGACGCAGCCTTCAGGGCTGGCGACACTGCAGGACTAACAACAATGAGGACCAACCTGTCCTGTGGCATCAAGGAGGCAGAACGACAGCACAGCAAGAAAATATCCGGCCACTTCAGCAACAACAGAGATGCATGTTCCCTCTGGCGTGGCATACAGACCCTCACCAACAACAAACCTCCACCTCAGACCTGTGCGAGTGACATCACACTGCTTAACAACCTAAATGACTTCTTTGGCCGCTTTGAAGAACAGAACAGCACATCAGCACAGAAGACCACCCCTCCTCCAGACAAGCAGGCCATAAGTCTGGATCTGGCTAGCGTGAAGAGGACCGTCTCCAGGATCAACCCATGTAAGGCAGCTGGACCAGACAACATACTGGATCGTGTTTTGAAGGACTGTGCAGAGGAGCTCAAGAATGTCCTGGCGGACATATTCAACAGCTCCCTGAGTCAAGCTGTTGTCCCCACATGTTTCAAAATTGCTATCATAACAGTGGTCCCAAAGAAGCCCCTCCCATCCAGCTACAATGATTAAGGGTCCATAGCACTGACCCCCATCATAATGAAGTGCTTCAAGCGGCTGGTCATGCAGAACATCAAGTTCATCCTCCCTCCGTCCCACCACCAATTTCAGTTTGCATACAGGTCAAACAGATCCACAGAGGATGCCATCTCTGCTGCTGTCCATCCAGCCCTCACCCGCCTGGATTCAAAGAACTATTACATGCAAATGCTGTTCTTGGACTTCAGTTCAGCATTCAACACAATTATCCCCCAGCACCTGAAACAAACAGTCAGACACTTGGGTCTCAGAACCACTTTCATTAACTGGGTGCTGGACTTTCTCACAGGGAGACCACAGAATGTGCGGGTTGGCAGCAACACCTCCAAGACCATCACACTGAACCCTGGGGTCCCACAAGGGTGCGTACTAAGCCCACTGCTCTTGACCCTGCTTACCCATGACTGTGTACCAGCCTACAGCCCCAACCACATCATCAAGTTTGCAGACGACACAATAGGGGTGGGCCTCATTACCAACAATGAGGAGACCAACTACAGAAATGAGGTGAGCCAACTGGTCCAGTGTTGTAAAGACAATAACCTCTTCCTGAATGAGGGAAAAACCAAGGAGATTGTGGTCGACTTCAGGAGGGATTACACACAGCACCCCCCCTCTGATCACTGATGGAGCAGCTGTGGAGAGGGTGAGCAGCACCAAGTTCCTGGGATGCACATCTCTGAGGACCTATCCTGGTCCAGCAACACCACATCACTGGCCAAGAGGGCTCAAACTCATGTCTATTTCCTCCACAAACTGAGGAGAGCACAAGTCCCACCCTGCCATCATGTGCTCATTCTTCCGGGGCACCATTAAGAGCATCCTCACCAGCTGCATCACAGTGTGGTATGGAAGCTGCCCCGCCTCCTGCCGGAAGACACTACAACACACAGTGAAAGCAGCCAGCAAGATCATCGGTGCTGCCAACCGACATCTACCTCACTCGCCTCATGCACAGAGCAATCAACATTGCAGGCAATACCTCCCACCCCTCACACTCCCTCTTCAGTCCCCTGCCCTTGGGGATAAGGTATAAGGCCTCTGGGCCGGCTCCACAAGACTGCTAAACAGCTTTATTCATCAGGCCATCAGGACCCTGGACTCTGTCCACTTCCTGCCCCCCCCCACAGGCTGTAACACATTCACCCGCACAATAACTACTTCAGCTGTTGTCTCAGAAAGACAAGCACACCAACAGTAAAGCATCTGCTGCTGTATGTCTCTGCACTTTACTGCAACCATTTGCACAAATGCCATATCTGCTGCTGTCTGTTTTGCAGTACTGTTCATGTGCAGTCCTATCTGTCAATGTCTGCACCTACAGTAACACATTGATCTTGCAACTTCGAGTATTACTGCTCTACTTTTTCTGTATAAAGGATTGCTATGTTTTATTGTTTATCATTATTTGCACTATGGGAGGTCTGGGTCTATCTTTTGTCACCATTTGCCCTACGGCTAGCATTACTGTACATAGATTGTTGTTGTTGTTTTTCCAGCCTTATCCCTTTTGTTTTTTTTTTTTTTTTATCTTGTGCACACCTCTGATTAGAGATAAACATCATTTCAATTCTCCTGTATGTCCTGTACATGGAGTAGTACTGACAAATAAAATCTTGAACCTTGAATATACGTATGTATGTATATATACACATATACCCTTCATGGTATGAATATGTACCCATACATATTGTCACCCTCCATAGCGACTGATATTGTCCTTGTTGTATACTGGAGGGGACCATTTGTGTAAGTCTGTTGTGTCTTTTGCATTCAATACTATTAGGTCGTCACATTTTTTTTTTTTTTTTGCTATCTCTGCGAGCAGCCCTGCTTAGGTTATACAGTCTGACAGCCGTAAGTAGGTAGGACCCACGAAACCTCTCGGTCATACATCTAGGATGATGTAGTCTACTACTAAATGAGCTCCTTAGTGCGTCCAGTATGTCCTGCATAGGGTGGGACTCGGACTCCAGCAGAGATGACAGTTTAGCCACCATCCTTCTCTCTCCTACCTCCTCCACTGGGTCAAGGCATTGCCCCAGGATAGAGCTAGATTTCTTGATTAGTTTGTTCAGTCTCTTCCTATCGGCTGCTGTAATGCCGTTGCCCCAGCAGATCACTCCAAAAGTGATGGCTGATGCCACCACCGTGTCGTAGAATGTCTTCAAGAGCACCGCTTTTACACCAAAAGACCTGAGCCTCCTTAGTAGGAACAGCCTGTGCTGTCCCTTCTTGTAGAGTGTGTTGGTATTGTGTGACCAGTCTAGTTTATTGTTCAGATGAACACCAAGGTACTTGAAGGATGTCACCATCTCAATGTCTGTTCCCTGGATGTTTACTGCTGCTGTGAGGGGTTGTCCTTGCCTGCGGCAGTCCACCACTAGCTCCTTAGTTTTCCTCGCGTTGATCTGGAGGCAGTTCCGATGGCACCAGTCCACGAAGTCCTGGATAAGTCCTCTGTACTCAGCTTCATCTCCGTTGGAGGTGAGGCCGACGATTGCAGAGTCGTCAGAGAACTTCTGTAGATGGCAGTGTGTTGTGTTGTGTGAGAAGTCCGCAGTATAAAGGGTGAACAGGAAGGGAGCCAAAAACCGTTCCCTGGGGGGCCCCCGTGCTGCTGATGATCGTGTTGGACACACAATCCCGGGTTCTCACAAATTGTGGCCGGTTAGTGAGGTAGTCCAAGATCCATGATGACAGGTGCTGGTCCACCCCTGCGCACAGCAGCTTGTCCTTCAGGATTGTTGGTTGGATGGTGTTGAAAGCACTGGAGAAGTCAAAGAACATGATCCTCACCGCGTTCCTGGGCTTCTCCAGGTGGGACAGGGAACGGTGAAGGAGGAAGATCACTGCATCCTCCACCCCAATGCCATGCTGGTAGGCAAACTGGAGTGGATCCATCGCTGGTCCCACCAGGGGGCGGAGGAGAGCAAGGAGCAGTCTCTCCAGGGTCTTCATCATGTGAGACGTCAGGGCCACTGGCCTGTAGCTGTTCAGGTCTTTGGGATGGGAAGTCTTTGGTACAGGTACCACACAAGATGTTTTCCACAACTGTGGTGCCCTCCCCAGCTTCAGGCTCAGGTTGAAGGTTGTGCTCCAGGTTGTGCTCCACAATCCCACACAGCTGGTCTGCGCAGGACTTGAGGAGCTTTGCGCTGATGCTGTCCGGTCCCGAGGCCTTCCTCGCCTTGATCTTCCTCAGCTCCGTCCTCACCTGGGTCTTAGTGAGGGTCAAGTTGGGGGGCTGTGTGCTGGGAGTGGGGGGGGGGGTTGATGGTGTGGGGTGTGGACAGCAGGTCTCGATGACTTTAGAGGCAGCAGTGGTTGGTGTGCAGTCGGGGGGGAGGGCGGTTGGTCAAACCTATTAAAAAACAGGTTCAGATTGTTCGCCCACTCCCTGCCCCCCGTGGCCTGGGGGGGAGGTATTCTGGAGCCCAGAGATGGTTTTAAGGTTTCTCCAGACCCCGCTGATGTCGCTCTGTTGCAGCTTGTCCTCCATCTTCTTCCTGAAGCTGTCCTTGCCTTCTCTGATCTTCCTCCTCAGCTCCCTCTGTACGGACTTCAGCATCTCCCTGTTCCCTGACCTGAAGATCCTCTTCTTCCCTCTCAGAAGTGTTTTTATCTCAGAGTTGATCCAGGGTTTGTTGTTCGAGCAATACCGTATGGTCTTGGTGGGTACGGTGTTGTCCGCACAGAAGTTGATGTAGTCCATGATGGTGTGAGTGAGGCCATCAATGTCCTCACAATGTGGATCGCAGAGCTGCTCCCAGGCAGTGGTTTCAAGACAGTCCTTTAAAGCGTCCATTGCCTCCTCAGACCATATCTTCACCGTGCGTATGACCGGCAGTTGTCTGTGTACTAGGGGTTTGTACACCGGCAGGAGATGAACCAAGTTGTGATCCGATCTCCCGAGTGGGGGGAGTGGTGATGAGGTGTACGCCTGCTTCGTGTTTGCATAGAATAAGTCCAGTGTTTTATTGTCTCTAGTGTGGCATGTGACATACTGGGTGAACGTGGGCAGAATGGGGGACAGTGAAATATGGTTGAATATATATATATATATATATATGAAGAGTTCATTTGCAAAAACAGATAAGTCCAGTTCTTTTAATAATGAGAAAAACAACTTTTCATGTTTTTCATCTGTTGGTTTATATGTGCTAGTATTTCCAATTCAGCTTCTATGACATGGTCACTTGAAATATGTCTCAGACATAATAAAGCCAAAAATTTAACATCAACTCATTGTTATTTTTTGGCAATTTTTGAGTACTTCTTGCTGCAAAAACAGATAAGTCCACAACACATACTTTTGCAAAAAACAGACGTCCCGAAAATCATGCTGGTTTGTCTGGTGAATGCATCATTGGTTCATCTGCTTCATCAAAATTATAAATATTTGATGTAAATGCAACAAAATTGTCAAAAAAAAACTGGCAGGGAAATCACGCAAAGCGAGCAGACCCAAACTGAATGCTGCTGCAGTAGATAGACGCATGCTTGACTGGTCTCAGCATCTAGACACGTGATTGGTTGATTCTCGCTGCACCATCGGGTCATGTCATCCAAACACCAAGCGCTGATTTGCCGTGTGTGGAGTTATCTGGTTTTGTAAAAACAGGGTCCCGGCGTTTATCAGTTTTTGAAAAAAAAAAAAAAAACTTGAACTTTGTGGTGTATATAACAGCGGATATAGTGGATTTTTAGAAAAAAAAAACAATTTGAACTTCTATAAGTAAGTAAAGTGAACAGTTGTTTGTTGTACAGAGGGAAATTTTCTTGGAAGTGGCGTTAATCGTTTTTTGCAAACAAACTCTTCAAATGTATGTATATATACAGTATATATGTATAATACTATATCCTGTGTGTTCCCCTCATCTGAATCCCATTGAGAACGTTTAGGGATGGATAGCAAAGGAAGTTTATTGAACGGATGTCTGTTCCAGACTGTGAATGCCCTTCATGAAGACACCTTCACCACATAGAGCAACATTAATAATAATAATAATAATGGATTAGATCTATATGGTGCTTTATATGGCAAGTGACATCTCAACGCACTTACAGTGAGTCCAATATTCATTCACTTCAGACAGACAATGATAGTAAGCTACTACTGTAGCCACAGCTGCCCTGAGGCAGACTGACAGAAACGTGGCTGCCAATCTGCACCAACAGCCTCTCCGACCACTACCAAATATTTATATACATTCATATCCAGTGTCATGGACACTGGAGGCAAGGTGGGTAAAGTGTCTTGCCCAGGGACACAACAGCAGGATGGCTGGGGTGAGCGGGATTCAAACCGCCAACCCTCTGGTTAATGGATGACCCACTCTACCTCCTGAGCCACTGCCGCCCACATTTCCCTTCCCCATTCTATTTTTGCTGAGCATCAAGCTGGACTGCAGGAAGTCCTATTTCTATATAGATATATAGGGCAGCATGGCGTTGCAGTGGTTAGCACTGTTGCCTCAAAGCTAGAAGGTTCCAGGTTTGAATCCCCAGGCTGGCAGGGGTAGGAACCTTTCTGTGTGGAGTTTGCATGTTCTCCCTGTGCTGCGTGGGTTTACTCCGGGGGCTCCGGTTTCCTCCCACAATCCAAAGACATGCATGTTAGGTTAATTGGTTGTTCTAAATTGTCCCTAGATATCTGTCTCCTATAGGCCCTTAGAATAGAGGGTTAGTACTAGTGAAACGCTTTGAGTGGTCTTTGAGACTAGAAAAAGCGCTGTATAAGTACAGGTCCCTGTCCCTTATCCCTTATATATCGTCTTTGGCATGATCTGGCTGGGACTTGAACACCAACCTTCTGGTTGTGGGGCAGATGCTCTACCTCTAGGCCACAACGCCGGCCTAGAGGTAGACAGGAGCCTGTCCCCAACCCAAAGAGGACAATCCACCTTTTTCCGGCTGAGGACCATGGACTCAGACTTGGAGGTGCTGATTCTCATCCCAGCCGCTTCACACTCAGCGGCAAACCGTCCCAGCAAGACCTGTAGGTTATTGCTGGATGAAGCCAACAGGACAACATCATCTGCAAACAACAGAGATGAGATCCTGTGGTCACCAAGCATGACACCCTCCATTCCCTGGCTGCGCCTAGAAATCCTGTCCATAAAAATTATGAACAGGATCGGTGACAAAGGGCAGCCCTGGCGGAGTCCAACTCTCACTGGGAATGAGTCCGACCGAGTGTTGGCAATACGAACCAAACTCTCACAACGGTCGTACAGAGACCGAATAGTTCGTAATAACAAGCCCGATACCCCATACTCCCAAAGCACCCCCCCAAAAAACCACGAGGGACGTGGTCAAATGCCTTCTCCAAGTCCACAAAACACATGTAAACTGGTTGGGCAAACTCCCACGAACCCTCAAGAATTCTCGAGAGGGTAAAGAGCTGGTCTGATGTGCCACGGCCATGACGAAAGCCACATTGCTCCTCCTGAATCCGAGGTTCGACCAGCGGCCGGACTCTCCTCTCCAGTACCTTGGCATAGACCTTCCCAGGGAGGCTGAGGAGTGTGATCCCTCTAAAGTTGGAGCACACCCTCCGGTCCCATTTTTTGAAGAGAGGAACCACCATGTTCCCCTCATGGATCGTCACCTTATCATGGTGGTGGGGGGGTTTGCGTGCCCCAGTGATCCCAGGAGCTATGTCGTCCGGGGCAATTTGCCTCTGATAGGGTCACCCAAGACAAACTGGTCCTGGGTGAAGGGCCAGACTAAGAACGATCCAACAGACTCTCATGATAACTTCTTCAAGGATTCAGTATACCCCGCCCGGTATGGGGTTACCGGGGCCCCACCCTGGAGCCAGGCCTGGGGGAGGGGCTTGAAGGCTAGCGTCTGGTGGCCGGGTTTCCACCCATGGGACCCGGCCGGGCTCAGCCCAAAGGAGTTACATGGGTCTGCACTCCAGTGGGCTCACCACATGCAGGAGGGATCATGGGGGTCCGGTGCTATGTGGATTAGGTGGCGGTCAAAGGCGGAGACCTTGGCGGACTGAAACTAAGAAATCACATGTACATAAGTATTCACAGCCTTTGCCATGAAGCTCAAAATTGAGCTCAGGTTCATCCTGTTTCCACTGATCATCCTTGAGATGTTTCTACAGCTTAATTGGAGTCCGCCTGTGGTAAATTCAGTTGATTGGACATGATTTGGAAAGGCACACACCTGTCTATATAAGGTCCCACAGTTGACAGTGCATGTCAGAGCACAAACCAAACATGAAGGCAAAGGAATTGTCTGTAGACCTCCGAGACAGGATTGTCTTGAGGCACAAATCTGGGGAAGGGTACAGAAAAATTTCTGATGCTTTGAAGGTCCCAATTAGCACAGTGGCCTCCATCATCCCTAAATGGAAGAAGTTCGGAGTCACCGGGACTTTTCCTAGAGCTGGCCGGCCATCTAAACTGAGCGATCGGGGTACAAGGGCCTTAGCCGGGGAGGTGACCAAGAACCCGATGGTCACTCTGTCAGAACTCCAGTGTTCCTCTGTGGAGAGGGGAGAACCTTCCTGAAGGACAACCATCTCTGCAGCAATCCACCAATCAGGCCTCTAGAATGGCCAGATGGAAGCCACTCCTTTGTAAAAGGCACATGGCAGCCCACCTGGAGTTTGCCAGAAGGCACATGAAGGACTCTCAGACCACGAGAAACAAAATTCTTTTGTCTGATGAGACGAAGATTGAACTCTTTGGTGTGAATGCCAGGCGTCATGTTTGGAGGAAACCAGGCATCGCTCATCACCAGGCCAATACCATCCCTACAGTGAAACATGGTGGTGGCAGCATCATATTGTCGGGATGTTTTTCAGCAACAGGAACTGGGAGACTAGTCAGGATAGAGGGAAAGATGAATGCAATAATGTACAGAGACATTCTGGATGAAAACCTGCTCCAGAGTGCTGTTGACCTCAGACTGGGGCGACGGTTCATCTTTTAGCAGGACGACGACTAAGCACACAGCCAAGATATCAAAGGAGTGGCTTCAGGACAACTCTGTGAATGTCCTTGAGTGGCCCAGCCAGAGCCCAGACTTGAATCCAATTGAACATCTCTGGAGAGATCTGAAAATGTCTGTGCACCGACGCTTCCCATCCAACCTGATGGAGCTTGAGAGGTGCTGCAAAGAGGAATGGGCCAAACTGCCCAAAGATAGGCGTGCCAAGCTTGTGGCATCATATTCAAAAAGACATGAGGCTGTAATTGCTGCCAAAGGTGCATCAAAGTATTGAGCAAAGGCTGTGAATCCTTATGTAAATGTGCTTTCTTAGTTTTTTATTTTTAATAAATTTGCAAAAATCTGAAAACTTTTTTCACGTTGTCATTATGGGGTATTGTGTGTAGAATTTTGAGGAAAAAAATGAGTTTAATCCATTTTGGAATAAGGCTATAACATATCAAAATGTGGAAAAAGTGAAGCAATGTGAATACTTTCCGGATGCACTGTATAATACTTTACTTAAACTTATATTAGCTACTGTTAAGCTTTTACATTTTTTTACACAACAATAATAAGAATACAATGAGAACAAAATAATGAGTTGCTATCAATACACGTACTATGGCAGATCTGGTCCTATAAAAACTAGTGGTGGGACACAATAATTGAGTTAATCACAATTAACTCTCCAACCCGATGACTGTGACCATTTTTTTAAAATCACAATTTAGTATAGAGCTTTTGAAATGTGGGTACTGTTTCCATTAGTCTATGATTAAACAAAGGGATTTTTTTCAAAAACAAACAAAAATTTATCTGTGGTGATTTTAACATTGACCTCTTCAAACTAATTGAGCGCAGTCATCAATGAATTTATTAATGTATTCACCAATGACATGGATAACGACACAGTGAGTGGACTACTAATCTACAACATCAATGACCGCCTCCCAGCTTTTGTAGCATACGACTGTAACTATGAGAGAAAATGTCCAGATGACAAACCAAGATATAAATGCGTGAGAGCTGAAGAAACCATCAAAGCTTTGAAAAATGAATTGTTAAAACTAAATTGGGAAAATCTATACAAGCAAACTGATGCTGACAATGCATATGATATATTATTAAGATTATTCACATCATTGTATGATAAAAACTGTCCAATAATAAAATACAGCAGTAAGCAGAAGCATGCAGATTGCCATGGATGACCAAGGGCTTACAAAATGCATGTCAAAAGAAAAATACATTGTAAATGAAATTTATAAAACAAAGAACTATAACTAATTATGTTTTAAATATAAAACATAATTAAAGCTGCAAGCAGCGATAAACAGGCCCTCGCATCCTCGCCAGACCTTGGCCTCACTACTCAGAGCGCATAACTTCAGCCAGGCTCCCTCCCTCCCTCCCGCTTTTTGTCCGTTTGTCCATTCATATCGCCATCCACCCATCCATCTTCCATCCAGCAGTCCGTCAGTCCAGCAGTCCATTCATCCATCTATCCATACCGCCGTCCATCATCAGTCCGTCCATCTGTCCATTGCAAGATAGGGATGTGGTAGATGCACTGTATGAGCTTGTGGATTACCTCAAAAATCTAATGAATTTATACATAGCCTAAAGGACACTTCTAGTGAAAATTTCACCAGAAAATTTGTTTGAATTTAGACAAGGTATACCATTGTTATAAATGTTTTGTTTGTTTTTTTTTACATAGGGGGTGCTATAGCTATATGTGGCATAGTCATATAAATATATTCTAGGTAGGACAAGTATATATATTAAGTTTGGCTCCGCTTGGACCATTTATGTGTGAGTTATTGACAAATTTCTGTCCATTGGTGATAGGAGGTGCTACTGCTGCATCTCTTTGTATATTATAGAAATCTTGACTGTTAGCTGTCTATTTACCACTCCAAATCTGGTTGAATTTGGACAAAGTCTGCCAGAGTTACAAGGCTTTGTTTTTTTCTGCTAGGAGGTGCTATAGCTATGTGTCATTGTTAATTATGCAAAGCTTCAAAGTAGGCTACTGATCCACCACACAAAATTTGGTTAAATTTGGACAAAGTATGCCTGAGTTATAAAGTTTTGCAATGATTGTCCAGAGTGCTTCTCTGTTCACCATGTCAAAGGCCTTTGTCAGGTCAATGAATACAGTGTAGAGGTCAATGTGCTGCTCTTATGCACATTTTCTGGACCTGTCTCACCATAAAGACCATATTGACGGTGCTACAGCCTGGTTTAAAGCTACAGTGAGCTTCTGGTAGTGAATTTTCTGAGATGGTGTTGATCAGTCGATTTAGGATGATGTGCTCCAGGATCTTGCCTGCAGTCGATAGCAGGGATATACCCCGGTAGTTGCTGCAGTCAGCTTTGTAACCTTCGCTCTTGAAGAGGGAGACAACAGTGGCATCTCTAAAATCATTTGGCATGTTCTCTTCATCCCAGATGCTGACAAGGATGCTGTGGAATGTGTTGAGAGACTCCGGACTAGCTGCTTTGAAAAGTTCAACAGGAATGCCATCCATGCCCGGTGCCTTGCCAGAACTGATCTGCTTGATCACCTTCTTGACCTCATCAAACATAGAAGGAAGGTCAAGGTCATACTTTATTGGCTTCTGGTCAATCCTGTACAGAGCTATGGTATCCATAGAGGAAGGCCAGTTGAGGAGTGTAGAGAAGTGCTCTTTCCAGCGTTCAATGATCCTTCCTTTGTCTTTAAGAAGGGTAGTGCCGTTAGATGTGAGAAGTGGGGTTGGGCTGGGTTTCTGTGGTCCATACACAGTCTTCAGTGAGCTGAAGAACTCTTTCGAGTTGTTTGACTCTGCGTAATGCTAGATCTCATTTTCCTTTCGGTCCCACCAGCTGTCTTGCATGAAGCGTAGCTCTTTCTTTACCTTACTCAGCAGGTGTTTGAAGTGATCTTTCTTTGACCTGGAGTTGATGTCACTTTGCCATTCGATGAACGCAGTGCGCTTCTCCTCCAAGAGCGTGCCAATCTCCTCATTGTTCTCATCAAACCAATCCTGATGGACATGTTTCTTAGCTCCAAGCACCTCTTTAGCTGACTCAGTCACCATCTGTTTGTACTGTTCCCACTTCTCAGCAGGGTCTCCAGTTGATGGTCCGTGTGCAGTCAGCACATTGTTCAGGTGGGCCTGATCTCACTTATAGCCTGATTAAGTTCTTTTAGTGCTTTACTCCTCTCGCTGATGGCAGTGGGTGGGACATACACGGCAACTAGCAGGACAGATGAAAATTCTCTCTGAATGTAAAAGGGGTGGATCATAAACTCCCCCAACAGAGAACAGTGTCTGTGTACAACGGTTGCATCTTGGCACCAAGCGTCACTGATGTAAAAACACATGCCTCCCCCTCGGGTCTTTCCTCCCTACATTAACACCCAATCATCACAGTAGCATGTCAGCCCTGCTAACTGAATGGCAGAATCCGGGATATTGTCATTTAACCACGTTTCCGTAAAGATAAAAATACAGCAGTTCCACGCATCATGTTGCATAGTTCTCAGGAGCTGTATGTGGTCTATTTTGTTGGCATCATGCTGTTCACATTTTGACATCGTGAGACCAAGACAACACCAAACAATTGATCAACAGTACCTCACCATTGTGAGACTTCAAACAGGATGTTCTCAGAGGGAAGTGGCCACTGAGCTTAGAGTGTCAAGAGTGTGTCCTCAGCAGGTTGCAATAGAGATACAGTTCTCTGGAAGAGTCACAGAAAGGCATAGAAGTGGACATCTTTTGGCCACATCCCACGCTGATGACCGCTCCATTGTGAACAGCGCCCTGTATAACCGGATGATGAATGGCACTCAACTCCAGGCACATTTAAGGGAGGTGAGAGGCACCCAAGTGTAATGTCAGACCATTCAAAACCATTTACATCAGCATGGTCTGCATGCTAGATGACCTGCAAGGGAACCTGACCCCACTACCAGGCACAGGAGTCATCATCTTGCCTGGACCAGGGAGCATTTATGCTTGACAAGGGACCAGTGGGCCTCACTGATTCACACTGAGCAGAAATGATGGCTGCCAACAATGTTGGAGACGTCAAGGAGAGCACTATGCCTCAGCGACTATTGTCACCAGATGAGCCTTTTGTGGTGGTGGTGTTACAGTCTGGGCAGGTGTGTCTAGTCAATACAGAACTGCCCTATACCTTGTAAATGGTGCAATGACAAGCCGATACTACCTGAATAACATCATTAATCCAGTCATTGTGCCCCTGCATGAACAACACAGGCCTAATTTCATTTTCATGGACGACAGTACTCCAGCTCATTGAGGTTGCATCATTACGGAACCGTTGCTGGAGGCTGGGGTACCTCAAATGGAGTGGCCTGCACTTTCTCCAGACCCGAATCCCATAGAAAACCTATGGGATCAGCTGAGTCACCTTGTAGAGGCTTGTAACCCTGAGCTGCACAACCTCAATGACCTGAGGGCCTCCCTTCAAGAAGAGTGGAATGTCGTGCCTCAGCAGATAATAAGTCAAATTGTGAACAGCATGAGATGTCATTGTCAAGCTGTGATAGATGCCTAAGGGCACATGACGAGTTATTGATACAATGACATTTTTTGTTGTGGTATATCTATCACTGTTGTTGGCTTTTGTTTCAATAAATTGCTTGAGATGAGGAAATCACCACTGACGCTTCTACTTAAATGCCCTACTTTCATAATATAATATCACTGTAACATGAACTTTTTACATTTTCCATAAATTTCACCCGAAAGCCAAATATCCCTAACTTTTTGTGAGTAGTGTATCTCTGCAACTTGTCATTTCAAACTGGCAAATTTACAGATCAAATGAAAATAACCAAAGATATGTCATTGTATAAAACCAGGGATAGACATGACTTCACAAATTTCAGACCTGTTTCTTTAATTCCACAGTTCTCTAAAATCCTTGAAAAACTGTTTAGTGACCGATTAGACAAATTCTCAGATAAACATAAAATAATCTCTGACAGTCAATATGGATTCAGATCTAACAGCTCTGCATCACTGGCATTTATAGATTCCATAGAGGAAATTACTGGCAGTCATTGATCAAAAACTGAATATTTAATAGGGTGTCCTAACTTTTTCACATGACTGTGTTTCTGTATCTTAAAAAAGCATTTGACAGAGCCAATCATGACATATTAATTAATAAACTGGAATGGTATAGGACTAGGGGTGGGGTGTTACACAGTGAAAAGTTATTTGATCACAGAAAACAGTTTGTGAAACTGGGTAACTATTCCTCCTCATGTTTCGATATTGCTTGTGGTGTCCCCCAGGGGATGGCATTAGATCCAAAACTGTTCATTATTTATAAAAATGATATTTGTAAAGTGTCAGATACTGTGAAAATAATGTTTACAGATGATACAAATATTTTTGCTCTGGTGAAAATATAAAAGAGTTGTTGAAAATAGTCACTTCAGAAATGTGCAAAATAAAACTGTGGTTTAACAGGAACAAACTATCATTAAACTGAAGTAAAACTAAATTCATGTTATTTTGGAAAGTCCAAAAGGAATGCACATGTGCACTTGGGATGAGCTGATCCAATCCGCCGTATCGGTATCGGGTTCGATCCAGGCAAAGTGGCCAGATGGGTATCGGTAAGGAATAACAGTTATTTGCCGATCCGGTACGTTAGTAACAATAAAATGAAGCTGCGACCCTGTTCTCAGCGGTGCTGCGCACGGCTTCTGTCTACAGAGGCAACGAGTGTCGATTCACTGGAGCCTGTGTGTGGGACTCGCCTCAGTATGTTGCTGTGTGGTACCAGCATTCACTATGTTACACCACCAACTTGATAAAACACTTGCAAAAATATCACGGCAGCAAAGAAGTATGCGGAATTCTGTCAAGAAGCGAGCAGAAGCAAGTGAGTCGTGCAGCAGCTGCTGCTGTTTTACTGCTGGAATACGCTAAAAGAAGGAAACTGAAAGTAAAAACCAGAGGAGCAGGAATGAAGACATAACATGGGCTTACCTTTAGATGGACCGTTACAGCTGATGAGAGGTAGGTGACAGAAACATAAATAGCAAATTATAACCGTGATCTGGAAGCAGGACTAACAAGAAATAACAAGGCTACATGAAATGGAACAGGGGTGACTTCAAAATAAGAGCAAACTATGGACAGAGAATAAACTACTAAATAAACTGAGGACCAGGAGAATACTTATGATAATAATAATAATAATAATAATAATAATAATAATAATAATGGATGACAAAAATACAACTGCAAGGGTTAGTTCCTTTATTTTCAGATCTACAGCATTTTTTACCTCATGCACAGTGGCACTTTGAATTTCCTCTGAATGTTTACTTAAATACTCAGCTTTAAAGTTTTGCAATAAACTTGCACTTAAAACTTCAGAATGCATGTTTACATAGTGCTGACTGTTATGTCCATAACTCATGCTTTCAAAGGTCAGGCCAGAGGTGCAGTTGAACGTAACTTTATTGTAGAACCATTTTATGTCCATAACTTGGTAGAACAACGAGGACGCTCAGTGTGCAGTTGAACATACTTTATTATAACGAGAACCACAATACACAGCTGCTCCATACAGGCCAAGGGTCAACGGAGGAGAGACAGAGTCTCTTCCGCCCTTGCCCTTTATACCCCTGGTGACACCACCACCGGAAAGGCAGGTTGTCACCTCCCACTACATCCACGACCACCATCTTACTACACTGCATACCCCCCCCCCCCTAGAAAAAAATACAAGCACATCGATTGGTCGACCTACAATTTGAACCCGATTCACACGCTAAAATGCCATATATACAGTTGTATCCATTCAGGCAAAACGACTACCTAGAGGGGCCAGGTGGACTGTTGGCTCCCCCTTAACAGCCAGGCAGATTATTCTCCCGCCTTAATTCAATTCAATTCAATTCAACTTTATTTATATAGCGCCATTTCACAACAACAGTCATCTCATAGCACTATCAACTGTAGGGGGAACCCCCACAGTTGCAGAAAGACCCCAGCAATCAGGGGATCCCCTGTGAGCAAGCACTTGGCGACGGTGGAGAGGAAAAACTCCCTTTTAACAGGAAGAAACCTCCAGCAGAACCAGGCTCAGGGAGGGGCACCTTAATCATTACAGTCCAAAAGAAAAATAGCTGAGTTCCTAAAAAACTAAATTAATCCCAGAACGTTACACTTATATACTCTCAAATTTACATAACACAGCAAACCATAACATATAATATATACACTTTCTTATTGGTGCCCCCCCCCCCCAACCCCAACGCACCCACCCCACATCCAGGGCAATTCACAGCAAAACACTTTTTTGTTTGTTTTTTTTGTTTGTTTTTTTGTTTTTTTTACAAACAGTGTTGGGGATTTTCTTTTCCCTCGCTTTTTTTTCTACAACTCAGGCCAACACACAAAAAGAATGCTCAAGACATATTAATTAAATGACTTGGGGTCCTAAACCAAAACAAATACCTGTTATACGTCACACCCAGACATTTTACCGGCCTGATGAAAAGGACCACCCTCTGGGTCTCCATCTGGTGGATCCCGTCCGGACCACCTCCGCTTCTTGGCCTCCGGGGATGAGTTGCGCCGGTGTCTCTTCTCCTTTACACACCGCAGCTCCTTTGGGTGTCTCCGTGACGTGTCTGACAGTCCCAAGTAGCCATCTTCCAGGGTAGCCACCACTCGCAGCTGCCCCTGTTCATCTTGTCACTCTCTTTTCCTATGGACGCCCCTCAGCCGAGCTTCCACCCTTGGTCGGACCTCGTCACCAATGTGCAGGGGAGCTCGATTATGCTTCTGCAGCCCACCATGTCGCGATCGGGCCTCCTTCCTGGGTCAGATCTGTCTGCCGACCCGGTCCAAAGCCCTCCTCGAATGTCGATGTTCGGCACATCGTAGAATCGTGCCAGCTGGTCCTGCCCCGCTCTCTTTCATTTTAGCACCAGCAGTTGTCCTCCCAGGTGTCCCGCTGTGCCATCTGGTTTCCACATCCAGGGTAACTTGGACACTGGCATCGGGACCCTCCCGTGCTGGGTCGTCGTGGTACCGGTCCTCATCACCTCCAAACACACCAGGCCAATCACTGTCCCAGACCACGTTGTCCTCTTCCACGTGCGTCACAGGTCGGTCCTATAGACCACAGCCTGACCACTCCTCTCCGACACCATTGGTGAGCTTGAATCCCAAGCTGTAAAACATATCACACCCCATGATATCTGACCCTTTAGCCGTCACCACAAACTGGACGCCCGTCATCACTGCTGACTTGTACCGCGTCGTTAAAGGCCAAATGTCACGTAACAGGGTACTTTAAATATCTTGAAACTAGATATAAAAGGGAACCGAATCCCCGAATCCGAATCCGTTCGGGTCTTGGTGCATATGCTTCAGTAACAACGGAATATTCGTTAATTTAAAACTGCCGCGCTTGGCCTGACACGGCCCCTGGAATCGCCTAGGGAAGAAGGCGGAAGTGACGAAATCGATTGTACCCTAGTTTGATGCTTGGGGTATTTCAATTGATTGTTTATATGGAGACTGGAAGGTTGAAGTGAGCAACAAGAAAGAAAAAATTGGATATTTCACCCATACCTTAAAACGGGACTATCAGGGACAGCTGGGTAATAAGGGACACTTCTCTGGGAAATGTTTTCATACCTGTCAAGTGAGACGTTTTCGCCGTACTTCAACACCGTAAAAAGCAGCTATAAGGGACGGCGGAGCAACAAGGGACACCTCTCTGGGAAATGCCCCAAATGCAACTCGTGTTGTTATTGTCAAATATTTTAAGGATTCATGGATATTTGACAATAACAACACAACTCAGCGTCCGGCGCAAAAAAAAAAAAAAAAAAGCAGAATTCTGTATTTGTCAGGCGATCTCTCTCTGTTCCGCAACCGCTGCACAGCTGAACGTGTTAAACCATTGTCCTAATGACTTCTCATTGTAGTGAGAATAGCTCACGCTGAGTGATCAGCCCGCCCCAACAATCTGACTGATTGACTCCACACTTCTCATTGTAGTGATAATAGCTCAGGCTGAGCCATCTGCCAGCACCAGCTGTGGGGGATCACACACAGGACGTGCTCCGCAACACACTCATTTTTTTCCCCGTATTTTCCTTAAAATATTTGACAATAACAACACGAACTACATTTAAAACATTTCCCAGAAAACTGTCCCCCACCACTCCGCCCCACAGCCGCGCTTGGCACCAAAATACGGCAAAAACGTCTCACTTGACAGGTATGCGCCTCCATTTTCATATTGATCTGGTCAATTTCTTGACAGCAGCGGCTCTCCTCCACTGTAATAATAATGGCTTCCGAAAAATCAATATTTATGGGGCGCCCTCGACAGACCCCCTTCGGCTTCGCAATTCTGGAGGCGATTAATGTCCAGTTCAATGACATTTTCCACTGGTTCTGCTCTCTGGTCATCGTTGGAACTGTTGTCATCAGACAAAGCATCTGATTCCGTCTCAGACGGCTCGAACCTGTAAGGTTCTATGCCTCTGTCACTGTCTGAACCACTGACAAAAAAAAAGACAAAACTAAACTAATTTGTTCACAATCGCTGTCACTTTCTGTCATGATTGTCCAATGTTGATAAGTGTGAATGTGGATAGGCAGGGCAGCCAGGGTACAACTGGTGATGTCAAAAACATGGGCGTGGTCTGGACTGGCTGTCACAAGCCAGCAAGCAAGGTGGGGCCTTCACCTGGTGTATTTTGTGCAATTATGTAAATACAGGTGGGTGATATGGTCTCCGGTATGAATATTTGGTTTAAGCTATGTGTATTTTATCTAAATTCGTTGTCATTTAGAAAAAAAAAATTACGTGACATTTGGCCTTTAACTCCAACAAACCCACGGTGGCTAAGTTGTTTCCACCATAGCCACTGTATGACGCTGACAGTCCTCTCACGTGGTAGTGCATGAACAGACTCCTCACCGTGGGCCAGCTTAGTACTGAAGCCACCGCTCCCGTGTCCACTAACAAAGGCACTTCCACGCCGTCCAACAACACGTTGCAGTAAATGTACCCATTTGTGCTCAGAGAGACGGTATGCACAACCGTAGGAGTCATAGCAGGGGAATCTGCTCCACGTCCTCAGTCCTCCTGCTTAAAATTCTTGCAGGCTCTGGCGAAGTGATGCAGAAGAACGCATTTTCCACACCACTTGCCCTTCGCCAGACACTCTCTTGCCTTATACCGGTGCCTTGTGGACCTTCAGCCATAACATTTTGGCGTACCCGGGGCAGACCTAATTCTTACAGTGGCGGCATACTCTTCATCACTCATGCCGTCCTCGCTGTCCAAGCACACAGGCAGCATCTTCCAACTTGGTCCTCCACGCCTCGACGTGTCTCTCTCATGGAGATCTTCAGACAGTTTTTCTGCTGCCTCACACTGCTGCGCAATCTCCATAGCCGTGGCTAATATCAGTTCACCCGGGTAGGTCAAGAGCCTTGACCGTGCTGCAGAACAAAGAACACGCTCCGCCAACTGATCACGGACCATTTGTTCCTCCAGGGCTCCAAAGTGACACTCCCCTGCCAGCTGACGCAGGTCTGCAATTAAACACTGCACGACTCCTCCATTCACTGGTAGCACTGCCAAAACTTTATCGGCCGGACTATGACGTTTTCCGGGGCACGAAAGTAGCATTACCTCCACTACGTCTTCATAGCCTTCAGCCTCTCCTAGCGTGCCAAGGATCCTCTGACCCTCCATACCAAGATTATGATCCAAAATAGCTCTCGCACACAATTTCTCGAGCTTACCGAGGTTGAGGGGCACCAGATAATTCTGGAACGCCACACACCATCTGGTCCAGGGTACTGGCGGCTTGCCCGGGACCTCCAAAAATGGCCGAAAGGTAGTGCCAGCTCCTTCCATACCCTCTCTCTCCTCGTCGCCAAATGTTATGTCCATAACTTGGTAGAACAAGGAGAAGGCTCAGTGTGCAGTTGAACATACTTTATTATAATGAGAACCACAATACACAGACGCTCCATACAGGCCAAGGGTCAACAGAGAAGAGACAGAGTCTCTTTGGGCCTTGCCCTTTATACCCCTGGTGACGCCACCACCGGAAAGGTGGGTTGTCACCTCCCACTACACCCACAGCCACCATCTTACTACAGTACAAACCACACACTAACACAGGTGCTCCGTACAGGCAGATGGTCAACGTCAAAAGAGATACGTAGTGTCTCTTCCGCCTATGCCTTTTATACCCCGGGTGACGGCGGAACTGGAAAGGTGGAGCCGTCACCCCAGTACACCCAGGATACACCCAGTACCATATTACATTATATTTACTACACTACACCCCCCCCATATAAAAATCCAAATCACACAAATTATTAGACAAATTTAAACCCAACTCACACACTAACAATAGCAATATATATAGGCCCATCCATGCGCACAAAACATCTAACTAGAGGGGGACAGGTACACTGCTGACCCACCTCCACATGGCTAGATGGGTTATTCTGCTGTCTGTGAGCCTACAAAGTCCATAAAAATAAAACAACCGTGTTCCTAAGAACTAAAATAATCCCAGAACAAAAGTATGTACACAACCAAATTTTTCTATTTCATACAGCAACAACAGTCAATATGTACATTTACATCCCTTTGCCAGCCCCCACCCCAACACACCCACCCCATAACGTGGGCATTTCACAAATTCACATGCACTTAAATGCAACCAAACAATGTTGAGGGCTTTTTTTTTTTTTTTTAAACAGGGCAATAATACAACGAGTACATGTAAAACGTGTTAACCATGTGACTTTGGGCAATCAATTCAATTCAATTCAATTCAACTTTATTTATATAGCGCCATTTCACAACAACAGTCATCTCATAGCACTATCAACTGTAGGGGGAACCCCCACAGTTGCAGAAAGACCCCAGCAATCAGGCGATCCCCTGTGAGCAAGCACATGGCGACGGTGGAGAGGAAAAACTCCCTTTTAACAGGAAGAAACCTCCAGCAGAACCAGGCTCAGGGAGGGGCAGTCATCTGCTGCGACTGGCTGGGGGGTGAGGGGATAGAGAAGAAGAAAAGAACAGACATATAGAGAGCAAACAGCACGATGGGGACTCAATCTATGGGAGAGAACAAACAAATGCTAATGACCAGCAAAAAAAATATTTCATTGAGAGTGAGAAAAGGAGTGAGGCCCAGTGCATTACTGGAGGTCCCCTGGCTGACTAAACCTATTAGCAGCATAACTAAGGGAGGGTTCAGAAACACATGATCCCTCCCTAATTGTAGGCTATATCAAAACGGTAGGTTTTAACCCTATTCTTAAAAACAGAGATCGAGTCTGACTCCCGAATCCAGATTGGCAGCTGATTCCACAGGAGAGGAGCTTGATAACTGAAGGCTCTGCCTCCCATTGTACTTTTGGAGATTCTAGGTATTACAAGTAATCCTGCATTCTGGGAGCGTAGTGCTCTGTTAGGATAATACGGTAGTATCAGATCTTTTAAATAAAAAGGAGCCTGATTGTTTAGAGCTTTGTAAGTAAGAAGAAGGATTTTAAACTTAATTCTAAACTCTATGGGAAGCCAATGAAGGGAGGCCAGAACCGGAGAGATATGATCTCTCTTTCTAGTTCCTGTTAAAACTCTTGCTGCAGCATTTTGGATCAGCTGAAGACTTTTTAAAGATGTTTTAGGACAGCCTGATAATAAAGAATTACAATAATCTAATCTCGAGCTAACAAAAGCGTGGATCAGTTTCTCAGCATCACTCTGAGACAAGATGCTCCTAATCTTGGCAATATTATGCAAATGATGGAAGGCAGTCTTAGAAACAAATTTAATATGTGAATTGAAGGACAAATCCTGATCAAAAATAACTCCAAGGTTCCTCACAGAGCTATTAAGAGAAAGAGTAACCGCATCCAAACTGAAAGTTTGATTTGGAAAGGAATTTCTAAGGTTTTTTTGGACCAACAAGAATGACTTCAGTCTTATCTGAATTTAATAGCAGGAAATTACAAGTCATCCAAGCTTTGATTTCCTTAAGACAGGCTTCTAACTTGGCTAACTGATTACTATCATCTGGCTTCACTGACAGGTATAATTGTGTGTCATCAGCATAACAATGAAAATGTACGTATACAGTGCTTTCTAATAATGTTGCCTAACGGAAGCATATATAAACTAAAAAGAGTAGGGCCTAGCACAGATCCCTGTGGAACTCCATGACTAAGCTTTGAGTTGAAAGAAAACTCATTATTTACATGAACAAACTGGAACCTATCAGATAAATAAGATCTAAACCACTGCAACGAAGTTCCATTAAGTCCAACATAGTGTTCTAATCTATCAAGTAGAATATTATGATCGATAGTATCAAAAGCTGCGCTAAGGTCTAAAAGGACAAGTACAGAAACTAGTCCATTATCAGATGCAATGAGGAGGTCGTTAGTGACCTTTGCTAAGGCTGTTTCAGTACTATGATGGATTCTAAACCCAGATTGAAACTCTCAATCAAACATATTAACACTCCAACCATACCATGTTAATAGCCACCCCATAGTCACCATACAGAATGGAAGAGCCACCCCCTGGATTTCCGTCTGGCGGATCCCGCCCAGAGTGCCTTCGCCTCTTCGCCTCTGGGGATTAGCCACGTTGGCATTTCCTCTCGTCGATGCGTCATAGTTTGTTGGGGTGTCTCCACGAGTCATCGAACAGTCTGAGATTGCCGTCCTCCCGAGCAGCCACCACCCATAGCCGCCCCTGCTCATCCCGTCATTTTCTCTTTTCATGGAACCCCCTCAGCCAAGCCTCCCCCCTTGGCCGAACCTCGTCATCGACCCGTAGAAGAGCTCGACTCGGCTTCAGATATCCACTGTGGAGTGTGTGAAATAAGAGGCCAACTCATAGCACACAGTTTATTACACACTTCACATCTCTCAAGCACAGAACAGACTGAATCATTTCAGCAGGCACTCTCTCTTTACCCCAAATCTCTCCTCACAAGTTTCATGGCATTTCTCCACACAACATGACATTTGCATCACACTGCATTCAACCCCCTACGTCCTTGACTCCTTCCTGCTATCTCGCCAGGAACCTCCTGAGCATTGTTCTCCCATGCTTATCCACTGTCTCTTGTCTGAGATGCTAAATAATCTGACTCCCCCAAGGTGCTATACCACTACGTTTTAACCGGGCTTCTTTCCTGGGTTGAACCGCTCCACCAACCCTGTCCAAAGCCTGCCTCGGCCTCCAGTGTTGCTGGTTGGCACATCTTGCTACCGTGCCAGCCGGTCCTGCTCCATTCTCTTTCATTTTAAATGCTGGCAAAGCCACTGTACCTCCTTGCTTCACGGTATGTCCAGGCCAAACTCCAGAAGCAGAGGGGGCTATCATTCTGGCTCCATGAACCGTCACGGGTGTTTCACCGTGCCATCCAGTCCCCACATCCAGGGCAACTTGGACACTGGCACCGGAACCCTCCCGCGATGGCGCTTTAAGGCACTGGTCCTGGTCGTCTCCCAGAACACTAGGCAAGTCACTGTCCCATACCGCATCGTCCTCTACGCACGGAACCGGTCGGTCCCACAAACCACAGCCCGACCACGCTTCTCCAACACCACTGGTGATCGTAAATCCCAGGCCGTAGAACATATCACATCCCATTATGTTCGACCCACTGGTGGTCACCACGAATTAGACGTTGGACATCAATGCCGACTTGTACCTCGCCGTCAATTCCAGCGAACCCATGATGGCCAACTTGTTTCCTCCTAGCCAAAGTATGACGTCAACAGTCCTCTCACATGGTAATGCGGAAACAAACTCCTCACAGTGGGCCAGTTTAGCACAGAAGCCGTCGCTCCCATGTCCATCAACAACGACACTTCCACGCTGTCCAGTAAAACGTTGCAATAAATCCGCCCATCTGTGCTCAGAGACGGTATGAACAACCGTAGAAGTCGTGGCAGGGGAATCCACTCCACGTTGTCTGTCCCCTCACTCAAAATTTTTGCAGGCCCTGGCAAAATGATGCAGGAGTCCACACCTGCCACAGCGTTTGCCTTTTGCCGGACACTCTCTTGCCTTATACCGGTGTCTGGTGGACCCACAGCCATAACACTTTGGCGTACTCGGGGCGGACCTAATTTTTATAGCGGCAGCGTATTCCTCTTCATCCACACTGTCTTCGCTATCCAGGTCCACAGCCAGTGCCTTTGATCGTGGTTCAGTGTACCCCAGCGTGGCTCTCTCACCGAGGTCCTTGGATAGTTTTTCAGCCGCTTCAAACTGCAGCGCTGTCTCGGCTGCTGTGGCCAACCTCAGTTCACCCGAGAACGTCAGGAGCCTTGACCGTGCCGCAGAACAAAGTGTGTGCTCCGCCAATTGATCACCGACCATTTCTTCCTCTAAGGCTCCAAACTGGCACTCCTCCACCAGCTAACGCAGGTCTGTGATGTATCAATGCACCGACTCTCCAGTCCGCTGGTGGTGCTACCAAAGCTGAATCCTCCGGACTATGTCATTTTCAGGAGCATGAAAATAGCGCACCCTTAATCCGACCACATCGTCAAAACTATCACTCTCTCCCAATGTGCTGAGAAGCCGATGTCCCTCCATGCCAAGATTATGGACCAAAATAGCTCTCACATGCAGTTTCTCTAATTCGCCAAGGTTTAGGGCCACCAAGTAATTCTGAAAGGCCACATACCACCTCGCCCAGGGAACAGGCGGCTCACCCGGGGCCTCCAAAAATGGTTGAATACCAGAAACAGCTTTCTCCATACCTTTATCCTCGTCGCCAAATGTTATGTCCATAACTCGTGCTTTCAAGGATCAGGCCGGAGGTGCAGTTGAACGTAACTTTATTGTAGAACCACACACTAACACAGGTGCTCTGTACAGGCAGATGGTTGACATCAAAAGAGACAGTGTCCCTTCTGCCTATGCCCTTTATACCCCAGGTGATGGCGGAACTGGAAAGGCGGAGCCGTCACCCCCAGTACACCCAGGGTACACCCAGTACCATATTACATCATATTTACTACACTACACTGACCAGTGAAATGCTGCCAAAGTTGCAAAGTTTAAAGTTAAAAAAGCAGCGGCATTGTTGAACTGAGTCAAATTTGTAATATATCCTTTGGTACTGACTGGTTGCATTTTGCATACATATAAAAACATAAATTTAAAAGTCAAAGTATGTTCTGTACTGTTGTTTTAAATAAGAGAGACGGTATCGGGTTTGGATTGGTATTGGCCGATACTCAAAGTCACAGTATCGGTATTGGTCTTGAAAAAGTGGTATCGGCTCATCCCTAGCAGTTACATATAGATGGTGTGGATGCTGAACAAGCTCATGACAATAAGTTTCTTGGTATAATAATAGATGACAAAATACCTTTGAAATCTCATATAAAACTTGTAACTCTGTGTGACTCCATGTAAAGCAAAACACATTCTGGACCACAAATCACTTCATATTCTCTACTGTTCACTGGTTATTCCATGTTTAAATTACTGTATAGAAGTCTGGGGCAGTACTGACAAATGTTCATTATCACAACTATCATTCTTGCAAAAAAGGGGCCACAAGAATTATCCATAGCATATTAATCCACTATTTTAAGAAGAAGAAGAAGAAGAAGCCATTGCTGTTGTCATTCAGTTCATGCAGCCAGTTTTGTACAGTAGAACAGAATTACTTTTCTCCTATCTACAATGTTAATCACATGTAGAATAAGAGGGGTTGCTGCCATGCAAGGCACTACCACAATATTAAAAATATTAAAATTCATTGATCTGGTCCAGTTTCACACTGCAATAATCATGTATAAAGTAATAAACAGCCTACTCCCTGACAATATTTTGAAACTATTTTTTAAAAGAAATGGGAAATATTCAAGGGGATAGTTAAAATTTAAACATCTTTTTGTAAGAACATTAAAAGCTTTTTGCATTTCTGTTTGTGGTGTGAAATTGTGGAATGGACTAAAGTTACGGTCACAAAGATTCTTACAAATGATGGATTCATAAGAATCTCCCAGTTCCTACGAATTTTGGGGTTTGTAGACATTCATGAAGGGGGGCATAGTTTCTTACAGCTTCCGTTCAGTTTGCAAGAGGCATTCTTGAGAAATGAGATGTTTTTCTGTCATACGAGGGCCCTACAGTTCTTACGTTCGTAGTATGGGTGGCTTGGGATCTTCCTACGGCATACTTATTGCCATCTTACAAAAAATTTTGTGCAACTCACAGCACTCCCAAGTTGTTTGTAGGAAGATCTTACAGCTTTTGGCACATTATATTGGTACAAATGTCACACAAATGACATACTTCCACCTCATGAGTGCCTCACTACCGCCTCACTACCGCCTTACTTGTGCACACTGTACAAATCTCCATACAGCATTTTCTATGATCACCATAAGGGGCCCTCAAGAACAACTTAAGGTGTTCTTGAGGCATACTTATGGCAAACATCTTGCGTAGTTCTTACGTTGTTCCTATGGCATTTGTACGGCCACGCTACGATGAGGGGTGGACTGTTTACTACTGGAACTCACTTCGAAAAGGAAGGTGAGAGATGCAACTAGTTTAACAACTGGTGTAATAATGCTAAGGAGGTCACTAGTTTACACATGCAGTATTTCTGCAGTACTTGTGAGTTGGTTTTTTTTTAGAGTATATTCTAGAATTATTGTCATTTTTTACAAGTTGAAAACTTTAAATAAACCTGCAGTTGCAGAAAAATACATTTGTCCACTCCCATGCTAATAAGAGTTTGAAAAACTTGAAAAATGACAAATGGATGGTACATTAGTTTGAGGTTAAATCACAATGAATCATCATCAACTCATAATTGCAAAAGATTAATCACAATATTAATAAAAATTTTAATCATTGCCCACCACTAATAAAAACATAGAGCTTAACATTTCCAACAGTACCATTTCCAAATGCACATTGTCAAATGTCATAACCTGTAATGACACTTACTGATTTATTATTTCTTTCCTCCTCAGTATTTCAGTCAAGCATGATGTGGTTCTGGAAATTCAAAACGATGGCAATTTCAACTCAACATATTACAGAGGCCTTGAGATAGTCAGACAGGCAGCTGATGACCTTGTTAAATGCACAGGTAAGAGTGACTGTTACTGACAATAACAACAAACGTATACAGTGCATCCAGAAAGTCTTCACAGCACTTCACTTTTTCCACATTTTGTTATGTTACAGCCATATTCCAAAAGGGATTAAATTCATTTTTTCCCTCATAATTCTACACACAATACCCCATAATGACAACATGAAAAAGTTTTTTTTTTTATTTTTGCAAATTTATTAAAAATAGAAAACTAAGAAATCACATGTACATTAAGAATTCACAGCCTTTGCCATGAAGCTCAGAATTGAGCTCAGGTGCATCCTGTTTCCACTGATCATCCTTGAGATGTTTCTACAGCTTAATTGGAGTCTACCTGTGGTAAATTCAGTTGATTGGACATGATCTGGAAAGGCACACACCTGTCTATATAAGGTCTCACAGTTGACAGTGCATGTCAGAGCACAAACCAAGCATGAAGTCAAAGGAATTGTCTGTAGACCTCCGAGACAGGATTGTCTTGAGGCACAAATCTGGTGAAGGGTACAGAAAAATTTCTGGTGCTTTGAAGGTCCCAATGAGCACAGTGACCTCCATCATTATTAAATGGAAGAAGTTCAGAACCACCAGGACTCTTCCTAGAGCTGGCCGGCTGTCTAAACTGAGTGATCGGGGGAGAAAGGCCTTAGTCAGGGAGGTGACCAAGAACCCGATGGTCACTCTGTCAGAGCTCCAGTGTTCCTCTGTGGAGAGAGGAGAACCTTCCAGAAGGACAACCATCTTTGCAGCAATCCACCAGTCAGGCCTCTATGGTAGAGTGGCCAGACGGAATCCACTCTTTAGTAAAAGGTACATGGCAGCCCACCTGGAGTTTGCCAAAAGGGCACCTGAAGGACTCTCAGACCATGAGAAACAAAATTCCCTGGTCTGATGAGACAAAGATTGAACTCTTTGGCATCGGGCGCATGCGGGCGCTGCGACCAGCAGTGGGTGAAAAGTTTGGCATCTTTTAGTGTCTGTTTTTATGTATTTTAGTGTGTTTTAACGTAATTCTCTGTGCCATTTTTGTCCTTGAATGTTTGTGGACTATATAACGAAGAGCTCTTTGGGTCCATTGGTACAGATTTTCTTCTCATTTCTGCTCTGTGACTCCTTTCTTACCGGCTTTTTGCCTGGGATGTCAGCTCTGTCATGCCGGTAAGAATGCAGTATTCCAGAGACATATTACTGCAGCTAAACATGGATAGTCCAGCGTCTATGACTGAGTTTGTGCCGCAACTGCCTGACTTTATTTTAGGAGACTTTCATGGACACAGCAATGAAAAGAGAGACAAGAGGAGGAAACGCGGAAAGCATGGATGTGTAAGATTAAGCCTGAGGAGACATCAGGTGAACCGCATTCCTCTTCCTTCCATTATTATGGGGAACGTACAATCCCTGAGAAATAAAGTGGATGAAATTCAAGGAAATGTCCGATATCAGAAGGATTTCAAGAACTGCTGTCTTATGGCTTACCTGGAGACGTGGCTTACAGATCATGACCGGGACCTGGCCCTGTGTATTGATGGCTTTGGAGCCCCACTTTGCTTGGATTGGCAGGAAGAGGTAACGGGGATACGTCAGGGAGGCGGCGTATGTTTGTATATTAATAAACAGTACTGTACATCTGTCACAGTCAGAGAGTGCATCTGTACACCATATGTGGAACTTCTGTCCATATCGCTACACCCCTTTTATCTGCCCCACGAGTTCCCCCAACTTTTCATAACGACTGTGTACATTCACCCAAGGGCGGATGCTGCCTCCGGCTCCAGCACCGTCTTTGATGTGGTACAGCGGTTGCAGTCGATTTCCCCAGAGACTCCAAATTTTATCCTTGGGGATTTTAACCATGTGTCTTTAAAGACAGAATCAGAATCAGAATCAGATTTATTGCCATTGTTCATGTAGTACACAAACTAGGAATTTGTCTCGGTGCAATGCTGCAACATTAAACATGATAAGATAAAAGAAATAAAAAACTATACATGCAATAAGTGTAGAATAAGAATGAGTAATACTAGTCAAAGCAGTTTTTAAATATATTAGCGAGCAGCAGATATTGTGGAGTACCACATAGTGCAGTCGGTAATGCAACAGAAACAGTGATGATTGACATGAGTCTGGTTGAGCTGCTGTACATAGTGCACGAGAGTCAATAAGTCACTTAGTGTTCAGCAGTCTGATGGCAGAGGGGAAGAAGCTGTTCATGTGCCAGGAGGTTTTAGTCTGAATGGACCGAAGTCTTCTACCTGAGGGGAGGGGGGCAAACAGTACGTGACCAGGGTGTGAAGGATCGGCTATGATCCGGCCTGCACGCCTCCGGGGCCTGGAGATGTACAGGTCCTGGAGAGATGGGAGCTTGCAACCGATCACCTTCTCAGCAGTGCGCACGACGTGCTGCAGCCTTAGTCTGTCCCTGGCAGTGGCTCCTGCGTACTACACGGTTATGGAGGTGGTGAGGATGGACTCGATGATGGCTGTGTAGAACTGCACTAACATCTTGGTGGGTAGCTTGAGCTTCCTCAGCTGCCGCAGGAAGAACATCCTCTGCTGGGCCTTTTTGATGAGGGAGCTGATGGTCGGCTCCCATTTGAGGTCCCGGGTGATGGTGGTGCCCAAGAAGCGGAAGGAATCCGCAGTGGTGATGGGAGAGTCTGTGAGGGGGGGGGGGGCGCAGAGGGGTTGTGACTTTCCTGAAGTCCACGATCATCTCCACTGTCTTCAGAGCGTTCAGCTGCAGGTTGTTGTGGCTGCACCAGGACGCCAGCTGGGCCACCTCTTTCCTGTAGACGGACTCGTCGCCGTTGGAGATGAGCCCAATGAGGGTGGTGTCGTCCACAAACTTGATCAGCTTAACAGACTGGTGGCTGGAGGTGCAAGAGTTGGTATAAAGGGAGAAGAGTAGGGGGGAAAGTACACAGTCCTGGGGTGATCTGGTGCTGATGCTGACAGAGTCTGAGACAGTCTTCCCCAGCCGCACATGCTGCCTCCGGTCCGTCAGGAAGTCGGTGATCCACCTGCAGAGGGAGTCAGGCACGCCGAGCAGGGACAGCTTGTCCTGGAGCAGAGCGGGGCGGATGGTGTTGAATGCAGAGCTGAAGTCCACAAACAGGATCCTGGCGTAGGTTCCCGGGGAGTCCAGGTGCTGCAGGATGGAGTGGAGGGCCAGGTTGACTGCGTCGTCCACAGATCTGTTGGCTCGGTAGGCAAACTGCAGCGGGTCCAGGAGGGGAGTGGTGATGGACTTGAGGTGGGGCAGGACCAGGCGCTCAAAGGACTTCATGACTACAGAGGTGAGCGCTACAGGTCTGTAGTCGTTAAGTCCAGTGATCCGTGGCTTCTTGGGGACAGGGATGATGGTGGAGGATTTGAGGCAGGTCAGCATGTGGCATAGCTTAAGGGAGGTGTTAAAAATGTCTGTGAAGACAGGAGCCAGCTCTTTCGCACAGTGTCTCAGGGTGGAGACACGCCGTCCGGACCGGGGGCCTTGCACGGGTTCAGTCTGGAGAACTGTCTGTGCACGTCCTGCTCACTGATGACAAGGGTAGGGGGGGGAGGAGGGGGGACCACTTTTGATGAAGTAGGGACCGAGGAGGCAGTGGAGCTGGGGGGAGGGGGGAGTTGGACACAGCTGATGAGGAGTCAAAACGGGCGTAATGTTGGGACAGTCTTTGACAAAGGGCTTTGTCATCCTGACCTTTAGAAGCCTTAGGCCGATAATTGGTGATTTGCCTCAGTCCTCTCCACACAGAAGCAGAGTCGTTAGCAGTGAACTGCTGCTGGAGTCTCTCAGAATACACAGATTTAGCTCTCCTCATTTCTCTGCTAAACCGATATTTGACCTCCCTGTAGCAGTCCCTGTCTCCACTTTTCAACGCTGCTTCCTTCTCCTTCCTGATCTGTCTGAGCTTAGCAGCGAACCAGGGCTTATCATTAGAGTAACTCACCCTGGTGCACGA
Organism: Pholidichthys leucotaenia; assembly: GCA_020510985.1. Lineage (NCBI taxonomy): Eukaryota > Metazoa > Chordata > Actinopteri > Cichliformes > Pholidichthyidae > Pholidichthys > Pholidichthys leucotaenia. The sequence continues at coordinate 419,638,734 of CM035843.1, forward strand.
TGGAAGAATGCTCTCCTCACAAAAGTGGATATATGAGTTCACAGTGTCCGTGTACTCATCCAGATCATGCGTGGCTCCTTTAAACATGCCCCAGTCAGTTATTTCCATACACGTGTTCAGTTTCTCCCCAGCTTTACTGGTCCATTTCTTCGTAGTGGCCATAACAGGTTTAGTGAGCTTCAGTCTCTGTCTGTATGTAGGAATGAGGTGGATCATCATGTGATCAGATAGTCTGAGCGCAGCGCGGGGAACAGCACGATACGCGTCCTTCACTGTAGTGTAACAGTGATCCAGCGTGTTTTTTCCTCTGGTGGGGCATTTAATAAACTGTTTGTATCGGGGGAGATCGTGGCTCAGATTGCTCTGGTTAAAGTCGCCAACCACAATAACCAGGGAGTCCGGGAAAGTCCGCTCCGTATGTTGAATGTGATCCGCGAGGGCGCGCTGAGCCTCGCGCGCGTCCGCGTCAGGCGGGACGTACACAGCGGCGAGGATGAGTGAGGCGAACTCCCGCGGGGAATAAAATGGCTTGCAGTTAATGAAAAGATATTCAAGGTCGGGAGAACAGTGTTTGGAAATCACCGTTACATCAGAGCACCAGCTGCTGTTAATGTAGAAGCAGACTCCTTCTCCTGTAGACTTACCGGAGAGCTCTGTGACACGATCAGAACGAAACAGCTGAAATCCATCGAGGTGAAGCGCGCTGTACGGTATATTCCCCCTGAGCCAGGTCTCAGAGAAGCAGAGAGCAGACGAGGAAGCGAGGTCCTTAAATCGCATCAGCAGTCTCAATTCATCTACCTTGTTAGAGAGAGAGTTGGCATTGGTTAGAAATATGCCAGGCAAGGGCGTGCACGTGCCTCTCCTGCAGAGCCGAACGAGAGCGCCCGCTCGCCTTCCTCTCCTTCGCCGCCTCACCTTCCGAGCCAAACAGTGAATCAGATCGGCGGCAGGAGCCAAAAAAACCGGGAGCAGGTCCATAGGAGTGAAAATCCTGATATTTAACAGCTCCTCACGGGTGTAAGAGCAGGCAGACACACAATTGACAGACAAAAACACACAAAGAAGAGCGCAGCAAAGCTCCATGGCGACCACTGTAGGCGCCATCTTGCGATCTGGTTTATCTGTGTCTTTATCTGTGTCTTTAAACACATGGTTTAAAGACACTTAAAAACTTTTATCAGTATGTGTCCTGCCCAACTAGGCAGGAAAAGATATTGGACCTCTGCTACGGATTTATAGAGCGGGCCTATAAATCTCTCCCCCTTCCTCCTTTAGGCTCCTCAGATCACAACTGTGTACATTTGCTGCCCACATATAAAACTGCTCTCAGAAGAGAGAAGATGAAGACCAGGGACATAAAGGTCTGGACAGATGATTCTGTGCTCTGCCTCCAGGAATGTTTTAACTGTACTGACTGGGAGGTGTTCACACTGTCCTGCGGGGATGATTTGGACTCTTTGGTGGACGTGACATGCTCTTACATGGCTTTTTACAGGGATATGATCATTCCATGTAAATGTGTCAGAATATATCCCAACAATAAGCCATGGGCTACTAAATCAGTTAAATCCTGCTTACAGAGGAAAGCACTTGCCTTTAAACGGGGGGTTGTTTCTGAGCTGCAGGTTGCCACAAAAGAGCTGAAGTCCAAAATTTTAAGAGCAAAACAGAATTATAAATCAGAATTGGAAAGCACGATGGCAGCAAAGAAGTTTGGTTCAGCCTGGACTAGTATGAAGCTATTGTAGGCCTTCAGAGCACAGTAATCATGTGTTTTTCTAATGCTCTTAATTGTTTTTATGGTTGTTTTGATTCCTTTGGTTTTAGTACAGAAACTCAAGATTTGAAACAGAAACTCAAAGACAATCAGCACTTTAATATTGAGGTGCAGGATGTTAAAAGGGCGTTCTGTGCAGTAAAAGTGAAGAGAAGTCAGGGCCCTGATAATATATGCGGGCGCTTGGTAAAGTCCTGTGCATATGAACTGAGTCCTGTGTTGTGTCCTTAGAGACACAACATGTGCCTAAAGGTCTGGAAAGATGCTGTGGTTTTCCCTGTTCCAAAATCCAGCTGTCCTAAAACGGTAAATTTTACCGTTTTAGATTTTAGACCAGTTGAAATGATTTTAGACCAGTTGATTTTAGACCAGCATGCATTGGATCCTTTGCAGTTTGCCTATAGGCCTCACACAGGAGTGGAGGATACCACTGTCACTCTGCTTAACATGCTTTTTAAACATCTAGATTTTAATGGGACACACGCCAGGCTTTTATTTGTGGACTTTTCTTCTGCTTTTAATACAATCCAACCTCATATTTTAGTTGAAAGGCTCCTGCAACAATTTGATTTGAGTAATAATCTGGTGGGTTGGATTCTGGATTTTTTAACCAACAGAACACAGAGAGTAAGGGTCAATGGTACATTGTCTGACCAAAAGTGTTCTTCTACTGGCTGTCCTCAGGGGTGTGTGTTGTCACCACTACTCTTCATCCTGTACACAAACATGTGTCAGAGCAGACATGACAACAGACACATTATAAAGTGTGCTGATGATTCAGTTATTGTCAGTCTCTTTCAGGATGGTGAGAGTGGCCACGGCCCAGTAGTTGATGATTTTGTTCACTAGTGTGAGGATTTCTACCTGCAGCTGAATATGACAAAAACTAAAGACATGATTATTGACTTTAGGAGGAAAATTCCCAGGCACAAAGTCACTGTACTAAAAGGCCAGACCACTGAATGTGTGCAATCCTACAAATATCTTGGGACGACTATTGATAGTAATTTAAACTATGAAGAGAACTGTGAAAGGGTGTGCAAAAAGGGTACGCAACATTTGCATTGTTTAAGGAAACTCGTGCACTTTCATATTGACCAAACCATAATGACAATGTTTTATCTGGCTTTTATTGAATCTGTTTTATCCTTTTCTTTAGTGTCATGGTTTGGTCAGATAAAACTGAAACAGAGGAAGTCCTTAGACCAGGTAGTTAGATGGTCCAGTCGTTTGCTTGGTGAGTCACAGCTGAGCCTGACATCCCTGTACACCAGACAGGTACAGAGGATTGCTACCTCCATTTTAAATGATGACTCCCACCCTTTGCACTGCCACTTTCAACTTCTTCCCTCCAGACGGAGGTTTGCTGTCCCAAAAAGTAAAGCTCAGCGCTACAAAAACAGCTTTGTTCCTGCGGCTGTCAAAGAGTTGAACAAGATGTAGCAATATATTGCACATAATTTAGTTATCTATGGATTTTATTTTTTTATTTTTGTAGGTTTTTTATGTGGGTTTTAAATCTTTTATTGGGTTTTAGACTTTTATTGAGTTTTTAATCTCTTTGATTCAGCTTTTAACTTTTTTACTATGACCCTTCTCTCTTCTCTCTTTTTTTCTCTTATCTCTTTGTCTGATGTCCTGATTGGTGGAGCCTTGAGTACTTTTATCGTGTTTATAGTCGGCTTCATGTGTGCCTGTGTTTGTGTTCATGTTGAATGTAATTGTGTTTTGTAAATATGTGTCTAAAAGGATGTCACCTGACTGCAAAACAAATCTACCTACGGGTACAAATAAAGTAAACTGAACCTGAATGCCAGGCGTCATGTTTGGAGGAAACCAGGCATCACCCATAACCATGCCAATGGTGGTGGCAGCATCATGCTGTGGGGATGTTTTTCAGCGGCAGGAACTGGGAGACTAGTCAGGATAAAGGGAAAGATGAATGCAGCAATGTATAGAGACATCCTGGATGAAAACCTGCTCCAGAGCGCTCTTGACCTCAGACTGGGGCAATGGCTCATCTTTCAGCGGGACAACGACCCTAAGCACACAGACAAGATATCAAAGGAGTGGCTTCAGGACAATTCTGTGAATGTCCTTGATGGCCCATCCAGAGCCCAGACTTGAATCCAATTGAACATCTCTGGAGAGATCTGAAAATGGCTTTGCACCGACGCTTCCCATCCAACCTGATGGAGCTTGAGAGGTGCTGCAAAGAGGAATGGGCCAAACTGCCCAAAGATAGGCGTGCCAAGCTTGTGGCATCATATTCAAAAAGACTTGAGGCTGTAATTGCTGCCAAAGGTGCATCAACAAAGTATTGAGCAAACGCTGTGAATACTGATGTACTTGTGATTTTTTAGTTTTTTATTTTTAATAAATTTGCAAAAATCTAAAAAAACCCCAACATTTTTCACATTGTCATTATGGGGTATTGTGTGTAGAATTTTTAGGGGAAAAAAATGAATTTAATCCATTTTGGAATAAGGCTGTAACATAACAAAATGTGGAAAAAGTGAAGAGCTGTGAAGACTTTCTGGATGCACTGTATAATGCAAATTTTGTTCTGGATAATCATGAACCGTGTAAAAGTGTAGAAAACGGCTATTATTCACTTCAAATGTTGCTTTTGTGATCTGGAAAATAACGTGTATAAATTAACCTATTCTACTGTATATAAGAACAGCATATTTTGCATTTTCTTTTACATAAATTCTGAAAAAATAATATATGAATCAAAAGTGACATTTATTCCTTATGCTTTATATTTATACAAAACTTTTGTAATAATGGATAAAATGTCTAAAGCTGAGTAGTTTTCTAGATTTTCTAGATGTTTTCCTTCTTGCCTTGAGAGAGAGCAGTCGCATTTTTCTTCCCTCCTCCCCTGCCTTCCTGATCTATTCCCAGCTTTTACAATGTTGCGTTTTTGTCTGTGTTTAGTCGCTCTTCTTCTGCTGAATCTTAATCTAAACGGAAATTATGGATTTGGAAGCGGCTTAAATGTGCTATTGTCACTATTTTCAACAAGAATTGGGCCAAGGGGGAGCCCAAGAATTGGAACCTACGAGAGACTCATGGACATTGGAATCCATGCGTCTATGGCAATATTATTGGCTATGATCTCAGGACTTCTATTTTTGGCTGTGGAGTTCCCTGATGCATCAGAAATTGAAGGAAGGTGAGAGAGCGGATCAAGCGGACCCAGCCAGCTCCTTCATCAAATTCGACCAGTTGGGGAGGGCACGAGTAGCGGCAAACGGTGAACTGAATGACAGTGATTCAGTGAAGGAATACATTTGAAAGCCCTGTGCTCTCTATGGAAAAACAGTTTAAGCCTGCATATATAATGGAAGCACAGAATTACACGGGTGAGGACAAAATTCTACTCTCTGAGTGCACTGTGCTGATTTGATTTGATTTGACCTTGTTTGCCCCGTGTTTACATTCCTCCTGACTGAGATTAGCGGAAGAACCGGCTCTTATGTCTACCCATACAATCAACAATCAGTTGTTGTCGTCAGCGGATTGGACTCTCAAGGACAATGCCCATGTGCCTTCTGCAAGCAAGAGAGAAAGAGAGATAGACTCTGAACTCTGGACTTGTTTATAAGTCACATGATTATAACATCTATCCACTGCCAGGAGGCGCCCTCTGCTGCTCACTAACAACTGTTACATTTACACTACACAATGACATGCAAATATACACACACTGCTCTCCCTCCCTCTGCTGTGTGATTGTCCACTACTGCTAAATATGCATTGAGGGTTTTTTTGCCTGCAATCAAAATTTCGCTTACCCATTAAGCGTCAATTTGATAAAACATGTTTTTTTCTCTCGCCTATTGTGTCATATCATTTCTTTTCTTTTTTCTTTTCTTCTTTATGACTGGCGCCTAGCGGCTGCCCCGGCCTTGGATGCGCTCTGCAGAGCGTGCCCAAATGCCAAGTCACGTTTCGTTACCTTGTATTCATACATGTGTAATGACAATAAAGTTGAATCTCATCTCATCATCTCATTTACCACAGCAATGTAGACTTTTTTCTCAAATGTTTGTAACTTTTTTCCTGAATTTACTTTTTAAAAATCTTGTTAAACAGTAAGTCTGAGTTTTTACTCATACCCTTGCTCCTGTAAATTTGCAACTTAAAAAAAAAAAATCACAATTTTTCCTAAAAATGTGCAAGTTTTTCTTATTAACTTGCAACTTAAAAAAAAAAAAATCTATTTTTCCTGGAAATTTGAAACTTTTTTCCTCATACATATTCAACCTCTTTTCTTGACAACTTGGATCTTTTTTTCACAAGTTTACACCCTTTTTCAATGGTAAATTTGTAATTTATTTGACATGAATTAGCTAATTTTTCCTTATAAATTTTAAACTTGACTTATTTGTAATTTTTGTGTGAACAAATCAATGAAACTGATGAAAAAATTAAGAGCTGAAGCAATGTCCAAGCATGACCAGGTTCAAAGAGCGGTACAAAAATATGGTTTTCACAAGGTATAGGGAGGAAGAAGGGTTTTGATCAGGTGTTCTCATAGATTATTTACTAATTCACATTGGTTTGTCTATGTCATGAATCTGGGTTTGGAGGGCAAACCCAGTTCTGACTCATTGTTATGTTTTGCCCTAGTTTTCCTCTGACAGCTCAGGCACGCCCCCTGTTCCTGTCTAGTGCAATCAGCTGCACTGTCACCGGTGTTCACACACACACACACACACACACACACACACACACATGCACGCACACACACACGCACAAGCTCCATTCACTCTCATTCACACGCCCTCTCACACACCGGATGCCAATCAGTCCTGCCCACGCGTTCTCGCACCGGCAATCTCTTTCCTCGTTAGCTTCAGGATTATTTGTTTGCCGCGTCAGAGGAAAGAGATTGTCGGGACATTCATCCTCATTCATGGCAGCTAGCTCTCCATGAATGACGTACCCTTCACGTTCTCAGCCCGACATCTTCAGATGATCAATCCCTGGGTGTTGGCGGCTGCCTCAGCTTCCTATCCTCATCCACCAGACTTCTCGGACAGCTTTGAATTGTTCCAGCCGTAAGTGTTCATTTGCCTTTCCTTTTGTGCTATCGCTGCGTCAGCACTAGGCTGCCGCCTTTCCCTGTTGTGCGTTTAGCAGTTCGGTAGCACTAGGCATTCTCCTCCCCAGCTGTAGAACATCCGTGTAGCCCCCTGTTTGTCTGGTGGCCCTTATCTCTGCATATTCATCTCTCTGCGTTGTGGACATTATTGGACTTGTTGTTTTCTTCGTGTTTGTTAATAAAATTGCACCATCTACTCTCGCTTTTGGGTTTTATTCTCTCCTCCATGTGCTGTGGAAAAGCACACAGTGTGGGACCTTGGGGGAGTCAGATTATTTAGCATCTCAGACAGAGACAGTGAATAAGCATGGGAGAACAATGCCCAGGGAGTTCCTGGGGATATAGCAGGAAGGAGTCAGGGACATAGGGGGTTGAAGGCAGTATAATGTAAATGTCATGCTGTGTGATGAGAAAATGCCATGTAAACGTGTGAAGAGGGAGTTGGGTGAAAAGGAGAGTTTGTGTGGAAATGATTCAGTCTTTTCTGTGCTTGAGAGATGTGAGTGTGTAATAAATCATCTGTCCATAAACCTGCCTCTTTATTCACACACTCCACACTGGTGACCCCAGATGAATTATGGAACACGAGGCAAGAACCCCAGAGCTGGCCCGGTCGGGAAGCCCCAGCGACGCAGCAGCCATCCCACAGACAGCCCGGACTGGAACCCCCAGCAACGCGTGCGCAGTTTCAGTCAAGCTACCGGACTTTTGGCACCACAACCCGCGCTCTTGGTTCCACCACACCGAGGCCCAGTTCACCCTCCGGGGAGTAACGGCAGACGACACCAAGTTCTACCATGTGATAGCAGTGCTGGACGCTTGCACAGCCCAGCAGGTAGCGAGCCTGCTCGATCAGCCTCCAGCCCGCACCAAATACGAGGCGCTCAAGGCTGCGCTGACCCGGCGCTACACGCTCTCGAAATGTGAGAGAGCGGAGAGGCTCCTGAGGCGGACCGAGATAGGAGATGGTTCGGCCGTTGACCTGATGGAGAAGATGCTGGCGTTAATGGGCATGGACGACGGGCACTTTCTGTTTGCCCACCTTTTCCTCCGGAACTTTCCAACAGAGGCGAGAGAGGTTCTGGCCAATTCGCCGTTGCTGGCCGTGCGTGACTACCGTGCGCTATCCCAGGAGGCAGACCGGATCATCCTCACCACCAGGGCGATCACAGTAAACGCGGTGGTGGCGGAACCCAGCGAGATGACCAGAGGAGGCGAGGAGCCACCAACGGTAGTGGCAGCGGGGGCCAAGGAGCACCAGAGAGACACGCTCTGCTTCTACCACCGCCGCTTCGGAGAGAACGCGCGCAGATGTGCGCCACCGTGCCAGTTCAAGCGCTCGGGAAACGCCAAGGCCGGCAGTCGGTAGCAGCTGCGATTGCCGGTGAAGAGAACAAGCTGCTCTACGTGACGGACTCGCGCTCGGGGAGACGCTTCCTCGTCAACACCGGAGCCCAGAAGAGCATCATCCTGCCGTCCTACGCTGACTGGCTGGCAGGACCTAGCGGCCCCGGACTTGTGGCAGTAAACGGCTCGGAGATTAAGACATTCGGTGAGAGAACACTGGCCTTATCTCTACACGGCCGCTCGTACGAGTGGACTTTTGTCATAGCAGCACTGAGTTTCCCGATCCTGGGAGCTGATTTTCTGTGTGCGCATGGTTTACTTGTGGATGTTGCTAAAAGGCGCCTGGTTAATGCACTGTCCTTTGATTCTCTCCCCTGTATAGCTCGAGGGACCCGGCCAACAGCACAAGCCAATGTTACAGCTCCAGGCAGTAAGTTCCACGCGCTACTCACTCAGTTCCCAGCACTCACGGTCCCGACGTTTTCGGCGGCCATCGCTAAACACAGGGTGGAGCACTTAATCACCACCACCGGGCCGCCCATTTTCGCAAGTCCTCGGAGCTTGGACGCAGCTAAACTGGCCATAGCGTGCGAGGAGTTCGCCAACCTGGAAAGGTTGGGCATCATCAGGCGATCGAACAGCCCATGGGCATCCCCGCTACACATGGTCCCTAAGGCTGAGGGGTCGTGGCGACCGTGTGGTGATTTCCGCAGGTTGAACAACGCCACAGCACACGACCGCTACCCGATTCCCCACATACAGGATTTTTCCGTTCACCTCGCTGGAGCACGCATTTTTTCCAAAATAGACCTGGTCCGCGGTTGCCACCAGGTCCCAGTACGCGCAGAGGACGTAACCAAAACAGCGGTAATAACGCCGTTCGGCTTATTCGAGTTTCTGCGCATGCCATTCGGGTTAAAAGGAGCGGCACAGACGTTCCAGCGCATGATGGATGCAGTGCTGCGTGATCTCCCATTCGTGTTCGTCTACCTGGACGATATCCTGGTAGCCAGTGTGTCCGAAGACGAACACATAACCCACCTCAGGACGGTTTTCTGGAGGATGGAGGAGCACGGGTTAATAATCAACCCGGCGAAATGCCAGTTCAGCGTGAGGGAGATTGATTTTTTTGGGGCACCGCGTCTCTCCGGAAGGAGTGATCCCGTTGCCCGACAAAATGCGCGCCGTGGCGAATTTTCCCCGGCCTCAGACGGTCAGGGCACTGCAAGAATTTTTGGGGATGGTGAACTTTTATAACCGTTTCCTTCCCCGCACGGCGCAGCTCATGCAACCATTGTACGCCGCGCACAAGAGACAGAAACCCGCGGATGGGGTCGAATGGACCCCAGAGCGAGAGCGGGCGTTCTCGGAGGTTAAAGCAGCCCTAGCAAACGCCGCACTGCTGGCACATCTGGACCCGGCGGCCCGGATAGCGCTCACCACCGACGCTTCAGACATGGCCATAGGGGCTGTCATGGAGCAGCGCGTCGCCAGGGCTTGGCAGCCGCTCGCCTTTTTCAGCAGAACTTTGTGCGACAGTGAACAAAAATACAGCGCATTCGACAGAGAGTCGCTGGCTCTCCACCTGGCCATATGCCACTTCCAGTTCTGGTTGGAAGGGCGCAGCTTCACCGCGTTTGTGGACCACAAGCCACTAACGTTCGCGATGGCCAAGGTTTCAGAACCATGGTCGGGTCGGCAGCAGAGACAGCTGGCCGCGATCTCAGAGTTTACTACCGATATTCAGCATGTGTCGGGTAAACTGAATGTGGTGGTGGACTGCCTCTCACGCGCCGTGGTGGCCCCGGTCTGTGTGGGGATAGATTACGCAGCCATGACCGCGGAGCAGATTAGCGATGCAGACGTGCGCGCGCTCCAGTCTGGACCAACAGGGTTAAGGCTGGAGAGCAGGGTGCTACAAGACGGCATGCCCCCCAATCTGCGATGTCTCCACGGGACGCCCGCATCCGGTGGTCCCGGTCGCGTGGCGCCGCCGCGTGTTTGAGTCGGTTCACACTCTGGCGTACCCAGGAGTGCGCGCGTCAGTCAAAATGGTGGGAGAGAAGTTCGTGTGGCCGAGCCTACGCAAGCAAGTAAAAGAGTGGGCTGCGGCCTGCGCGGCGTGCCAATGAGCCAAGGTACACAGACACACGAAGGCTTCCTTCGAGCCGTTTCGGGTACTGGCTAAGAGGTTCGACCATGTTCACGTGGACCTCGTGGGCCACCTCCCGCTATCGCAAGGGTGCACGCACCTCCTGACAGTGGTGGACCGCACCACACGCTGGCCAGAAGCAGTCCCGCTGGCGGCAACCACGTCCGCGGACGTAGCACGCGCTTTTTGAACAGCATGGGTGGTGCGTTTTGGAGTCCCGTTGGACATTACGTCCGACAGGGGCCCTCAATTTGTTTCCGAACTCTGGTCCGCGATGGCCCACAGCCTGGGTGTTGCAATTCATCACACAACCGCGTACAACCCACAGGCCAATGGTTTATGCAAGCGTTTTCATAGATCACTGAAAGCAGCACTCAGGGCTTCACTGACGGATGCAAATTGGGTAGACAGGTTGCCGTGGGATTTATTGGGGTTGCGCTCCGCGCCAAAAGAGGATTTGAAAGCTTCCCCGGCAGAGCTTGTTTTTGCGCAGCCCCTATGGCTGCCCGGGGAATTTCTGCCAGATAATCCCGCGCCGGACAGCTGCCTGTCTCAGCTTTTGCAGCGTAGTGCAGACACAGGCACGCTGCCGGCCCTGGCCCACCACTGTTTTCTGTGTGCTTTCATGCCTAAAACTTTGAAGAACGCGGAGTTCGTGTTCGTCAGACACAACGCCAACCACCCTCCATTGCACCCACCCTATGATGGACCGTTCAGAGTGCTGGAAACAGGGGATCAGCATTTTTTGCTAGACTTGGGGGGGTCGGTGGGAGAAAATTTGCATAGACAGACTCAAACCCGCCTTTGTAGCGGCGGACGAGCAAGTGATGTTGGCTAGGGCCCCTCGGCGTGGAAGACCCCCACGGAGAGCTCCCCAGGGAAACGATTCACCAGGGCAGCCACACGGACAGACCGAAGTCCCCCCCCCCCCGCCACAGCCCACTCGCAGTCAGACACACTCCCAGCACCCCCCCACCGGCACAGCAGCGCCACGGAGGCGGCAAACCCCAGTTACAGCAGATATGGGAGGAGACTGAAGCCAAAAGAGCGTGTGGACTGATGTTCTATCTAAGATGCTGGGGGGGAGGGCGGTGTGGGACCTTGGGGGAGTCAGATTATTTAGCATCTCAGACAGAGACAGTGAATAAGCATGGGAGAACAATGCCCAGGGAGTTCCTGGGCATATAGCAGGAAGGAGTCAGGGACATAGGGGGTTGAAGGCAGTGTAATGTAAATGTCATGCTGTGTGATGAGAAAATGCCATGTAAATGTGTGAAGAGGGAGTTAGGTGAAAAGGAGAGTCCGTGTGGAAATGATTCAGTCTTTTCTGTGCTTGAGAGATGTGAGTGTGTAATAAATTGTCTGTCCATAAACCTGCCTCTTTATTCACACACTCCACAACGGAGAGTTTAGGACAGTCTATGGTTCATATACATCAAGGTATGTGTATGTATGTATGTATGTATGTATGTATGTGTATATGTTCATATACAGTGGTGTGAAAAAGTGTTTGCCCCCTTCCTGATTTCTCATTTTTTTCTCTGTTTGTCACACTTAAATGTTTCAGATCATCAAACAAATTTAAATATTCGACAAAGATAACACAAGTAAACACAAAATGTGTTTTTAAATGAAGGTGTTTATTATTAAGGGAAACAAAAATCCAAACCTACATGGTCCTGTGTGAAAAAGTGATTTCCCCCACCTGTTAAAACATACATTAATTGTGGTTTATCACATCTTTGGAAAGCTGAGTTCAATTTCTCTAGCCACACCCAGGCCTGATTACTGCCACACTTGTTCTCAATCTAGAAATCACTTAAACGGGATCTGCAATAATCCACAAATGGTGAAAACATGGAACAGTGGTGAACCTTCCCAGGAGTGGCCGACTGACCAAAATTATCCCAAGAGCATAGCGACGATTTATCAAAGAGGTCACAAAAGACCCCACAATCACATTCAAAGAACAGCAGGCCTCACTTGCTTCAGTTAAGGTCAGTGTTCATGACTCTACCATAAGAAAGAGACTGGGCAAAAATGGCCTGCATGGAAGAGTTCCAAGACAAAAACCACTGCTGAGCAAAAAGAACATAACGCTGCTGAACGCTGCTGAAGTCATTCTATGACACGGTGGTGGCATCAGCCATCACTTTTGGAGTGGTCTGCTGGGGCAGTGGCGTTACAGCAGCCGATAGGAAGAGACTGAACAAACTGATCAAGAAAGCTAGCTCTGTCCTGGGGCAGCGCCTTGACCCAGTGGAGGAGATGGGAGAGAGAAGGATGGTGGCTAAACTGCCATCTCTGCTGGAGTCCGAGTTCCACTCTATGCAGGTCATACTGAATACATTGAGGAGCTCATTTAGCAGCAGACTACATCATCCTAGGTGCACAACCGAGAGGTTTCGCGGGTCCTTCCTACCTACGGCTGTCAGACTGTACAACCTAAGCAGGGCTGCTCGCAGAGATAGCAAAAAGATGTGACAACCTAATAGTTTTGAATGCAAAAGACACAATAGACTTACACAATGGTCCCCTCCGGTATACAACTAGGAAAATACCGGTCGCTATGGAGGGTGAGAATATGTATGGGTACATAATCATACCATGTAGGATAACTAAGTAGACGGTTATGCTGTTTCATTCCATCTAGCTACAATGTTTTGGTTCCAAGGTTGTCATAGCCAGGAGCGGCACTGGGGTTAAGCTCCCAGTGCTCATAAAATGCTCCTTACGGCGTGCGTCTCGAAAAGCCTCTGACAACTAAGTCCAACTCCTAGCCTGCCCGTGTGGTTTAGTCTCTAAGCCCGGTGGAACTGCTTTTACTAATAGGAGAAGGGGCGAGGGCGGATCTCTGGCACCTTAAAACCAGATGCTTCGGGTAGATGGTGACTCGTCAACCTGGGAAGGTAGCCCATCTAGGGGAAGGTAAACCCTGATTTCAAACCTCCGCTGCCTTGCGGCACACCCGGTCACGGGAAAGGCTTCGGGAGTCAACCCTGAGGAAAAATCCGGAGTCGGAGCCCCTAAGGCAGTTCTCTGTTGTGCTCAACATCGTTCTGGCAGCTCTTGCAACGGCACTGGTGCCAAACTATAGCAGCCCTGCTGTTCCTTTGGATTCATCAGTGATGTGGAGAAGGGGGACATGCTGCATGGGTAACATCTTGTCCTCCATATCTTCCTGCCCAGGCTTGAATCCTACCAACGCCCAACGCTGGAAGGTAGAACACCGGTGCACATCGGCCTATTCAGCCACAGGTGGTGCTGTTCCAGCAGAGTAGACGTTTAGGATTCTCTTCCATGGTCATCATAGACCGATGGAGGCCGACGAGCTACAATGCTCCGCACTGTGTGTGTTTATATATTTATATATTTATTCCATCTAGCGACAATGCTCCACACTGTGTGTTTATATATCTACATATTTATTCCATCTAGCTACAATGCTCCGCACTGTGTGTCTATATATTTATATTTATATGTACATATGTATACTCGCTGCTCTTGTTTTTTTCTTGCCTTCTGATTGTTGCTCTGAGTGTTGCTATCCCTGTGCTGTTGCAATCCTGGAATTTCCCCATTGTGGGACTAATAAAGGCTTATCTTATCTTATCTTATAAAGGCTCATCTCAGTTTTGCCAGAAAACATCTTGATGATCCCCAAGACTTTTGGGAAAATACTCTGTAGACTTACCAGACAAAAATTGTACGTTTTGGAAGGTGTGTCCCATTACATCCGGCGTAAAAGTAACAGCATTTCAGAAAAGGAACATAATACCAGCAGTAAAATATGGTGGTGGTAGTGTGATGGTCTGGTGCTGTTTTGCTGCTTCAGGACTTGGAAGACTTGCTGTGGTAAATGGAACCATGAATTCTGCTGTCTACCAAAAAATCCTGAAGGAGAATGTCCAGCCATCTGTTTGTGACCTCGAGCTGAAGCGCACTTTGGTTCTGCAGCAGAACAATGACCCAAAGCACACGAGCAAGTCCACCTCTGAATGGCTTACGATAAACAAAATGAAGACTTTGGAGTAGCCTTGTCAAAGTCCTGACCCGAATCTGATTAAGATGCTGTGGGACCTTAAAAAGATGGTTCATGCTTGAAAACCTTCCAATGCGGCTTAATTACAATTCTGCAAAGATGAGTGGGCCAAAATTCTTCCACAGCGCTGTAAAAGACTCATTGCCAGTTATCGCAAACGCTTGATTGCAGTTGTTGCTGCTATGGGTGGCCCAACAAGTTATTTGGTTTAGGGGGCAATCACTTTTTCACACAGGGCCATGTAGGTTTGGACTTTTTTCCCCTTAATTATAAACACCTTTATTTAAAAACTGCATTTTGTGCTTACTTGTGTTATCTTTGTCTAATAGTTAAATTTGCTTGATGATCTGAAACATTTAAGTACGACAAACATACAAAAAAATGAAAAATCAGGAAGGGGGCAAACACTTTTTCACACCACTGTAATTCCTATGAATTCTGGAGTTCGCAGAGATTCATTTGCTAACTGAACTAGTAGCAGATGCTAACATTGAGTTGGAGAGTTTCCATGTGATACGGGCAGACCGAACACCAGACAGTGGCAAAGCAAGGGGCGGTGGAGTGATGATCTATGTTAATAACAACTGGTGCAGACCGGGACACATCACTGTTAAACAACAGCACTGCAGCAAAGACATTGAGTTGCTAGCTGTTAGCATGTGGCCTACATATCTCCCGAGGGAATACTCACACGTAATCTGCATTGTTATTTATGCAAATCCGACGGCGAACGCTGGGACAGCGCGTGACGTCATCCACTCAGTAACTGGTAGGCTGCAGACAGAACACCCAGATGCTCTTCTCCTCATCTCAGGCGATTTCAACCATGTTTCACTGTCTCCCATTCTACCCACGTTTACCCAGTATGTCACATGCCACACTAGAGACAATAAAACACTGGACTTATTCTACGCAAACACTAAGGAGGCGTACGCCTCATTACAACTCCCCCCACTCGGGAGATCGGATAACAACTTGGTTCATCTCTGGCTAGTGTACAAACCCCTAGTGCACAGACAACCTCCGGCCATGCGCACGGTGAAGTTATGGTCTGAGGAGGCAATGGACACTCTAAAGGGCTGTTTTGAAACCACTGCCTGGGAGCAGCTCTGCGATCCACATGGTGAGGACATCGATGGCCTCACTCACACCATCACGGACTACCTCAGCTTCTGTGTGGACAACACCATTCCCACCAAGACCATACGGTGTTGCTCAAACAACAAACCCTGGATCAACCCTGAGATAAAAACACTTCTGAGAGAGAAGAAGAGGATCTTCAGGTCGGGGAACAGGAGATGCTGAAGTCCGTACAGAGGGAGCTGAGGAGGAAGATCAGAGAAGGCAAGGACAGCTTCAGGAAGAAGATGGAGGACAAGCTGCAACAGAGTGACATCAGCGGGGTCTGGAGAAACCTTAAAACCATCTCTGGGCTCCAGAATACCTCCCCCCAGGCCACGGGGGGGCAGGGAGTAGGCGAACAATCTGAATCTGTTTTTTAATAGGTTTGACCAACCGCCCTCCCCCCTGACTGCACAACAACCACTGCTGCCACTGAAGACATCAAGTCCTGCTGCGCACTCCCCACTCCACCATCACCCCCACACTCCCAACACACAGCCCCCCAACCTGACCCTCACTAAGACCCATGTGAGGACGAAGCTGAGGAAGATCAAGGTGAGGAAGGCGTCGGGACCGGACGGCATCAGTGCAAAGCTCCTCAAGTCCTGTGCAGACCAGCTGTGTGGGATTGTGGAGCATATCTTCAACCTGAGCCTGAAGCTGGGGAGGGTACCACAGTTGTGAAAAACATCTTGTGTGGTACCTGTACCAAAGACTTCCCACCCCAAACATCTGAATAGCTACAGACCAGTGGCCCTGACGTCCCACATGATGAAGACCCTGGAGAGACTGCTCCTTTCTCACCTCCGCCCCCTGGTGGGTCCAGCGATGGATCCACTCCAGTTCGCCTACCAGCATGGTATTAGGGTGGAGGATGCGGTCATCTTCCTCCTTCACCGTTCTCTGTTCCACCTGGAGAAGCCCGGAAATACAGTGAGGATTGTGTTCTTTGACTTCTCCAGTGCTTTCAACACCATCCAACCGATGATCCTGAAGGACAAGCTGCTATGCACAGGGGTGGACCAGCACCTGTCATCATGGATCCTGGACTACATCACTAACCGGCCACAGTTTGTGAGAACCCGGGACTGTGTGTCCGACATGATCATCGGTAGCACGGGGGCCCCATAGGGAACGGTTTTGGCTCCCTTCCTGTTCACCCTTTATACTGCAGACTTCTCACACAACACAACACACTGCCATCTACAGAAGTTCTCTGACGACTCTGCGATCGTTGGCCTCATCTCCAACGGAGATGAAGCTGAGTACAGAGGACTTATCCAGGACTTTGTGGACTGGTGCCATCGGAACTGCCTCCAGATCAATGTGAGGAAAACTAAGGAGCTGGTGGTGGACTGCCGCAGGCAAGGACAACTCACAGCACCAGTAAACATCCAGGGAACAGACATTGAGATGGTGACATCCTACAAGTACCTGGGAGTTCATCTGAACAATAAACTAGACTGGTCACACAATACTGACGCACTCTACAAGAAGGGACAGCGCAGGCTGTTCCTGCTGAGGAAACTCAGGTCTTTTGGTGTACAAGGGGCGCTGCTGAAGACATTCTACGACACGGTGGTGGCATCAGCCATCACTTTTGGAGTGGTCTGTTGGGGCAGTGGCATTACAGCAGCCGATAAGAAGAGACTGGACAAACTGATCAAGAAAGCTAGCTCTGTCCTGGGGCAGCACCTTGACCCAGTGGAGGAGATGGGAGAGAGAAGGATGGTGGCTAAACTGTCATCTCTGCTGGAGTCCGAGTTCCACCCTATGCAGGTCATACTGAATGCACTGAGGAGCTCATTTAGCAGCAGACTACATCATCCTAGGTGCACAACCGAGAGGTTTCGCAGGTCCTTCCTACCTACGGCTGTCAGACTGTACAACCTAAGCAGGGCTGCTCGCAGAGATAGCAAAAAGACGTGACAACCTAATAGTATTGAATGCAAAAGACACAATAGACTTACACAATGGTCCCCTCCGGTATACGACTAGGAAAATACCGGTAGCTACGGAGGGTGACAATATGTATGGGTACATAATCATACCATGAAGGATAACTAAGTAGACAGTAATGCTGTTTCATTCCATCTAGCTGCAATGCTCCGCACTGTGTGTTTATATATCTATATATTTAATCCATCTAGCTGCAATGCTCCACATCGCGTGTCTATATATTTATGTTTATATGTACATATGTATACTTGCTGCTCTTGTTTTTTTCTTGCCTTCTGATTGTTGCTCTGAGTGTTGCTATCCCTGTGCTGTTGCAATCCTGGAATTTCCCCATTGTGGGACTAATAAAGGCTTATCTTATCTTATCTTATCTTATCTTATGGAGGGGGGCATAGTTTCTTACAACTGCTGTTCAGTTTGCAAGAGCAACTCTTGAGAAATGATGTGCTTTTCTGTCGTATGATGGCCCAAGAGTTCTTACGTTCTTCGTAAGGGTGCCTTGGGATCTTCCTATGGCATACTTACTGCCATCTTATGAAAATTTTTGTGCAACTCACAGCACTCTCAAGTCTTGGGTAAGAATATCTTTTGGTCTTTGACACATTTTGTCAACACAAATGTTGCACAAATGACCTACTTCCGTCTTATGAGCGCCTCACTACTTCCTTACACACACTGTACGAATCTCTGTAGGAACGGGTATTCATACGTCGTTTCCTATGACCGCTGTAAGTGCCCCTCAAGAACGACTTAAGGTGTTCTTGAGGCATACTTACAGTCATCATCTTACATCTTACATTGTTACATCTGGCATGTGTACGGCTGCCCTACAATGAGGGGTTTTTGTGGGGGGTTCATAGAAATCTTGGACAAGGTGATCGACCTGGCCACGAACTTATGAGCAGTCAACAAACCCTGATTAAGAAGGTGGTATGAAATGTTCCAAAAATTGTTTGTACGGTGTTTGTAGCTGTTCACAGCTGTTCGTAGCCATTTGTAAGGATATTTATGACTGTAGCCTAAGATGTATTTCGGATGTAAACTTTGGATGTTGGGCCGACTTTGTATGTGTGCTTTTGGGGTATTTACCATAGGCATACACAATTTTTAACAAACACTTCTGACCAAAGAAGAAGAAAAAGTTGACATATTTTTACAGCTGTGTGATCTCTAACAGCATTAAAATAAAGACGTTGACTTCATATTCCTCAAACTTATAATAGTAAATAACTTTTCAAACTGTTTCTGTGTATTTTCCAGTTGACATACATGAAACAGCATTGTGGCATACACATAATCTACAGTATTTGTTTTGTGCATTTCCCCTTTGCCCTTTTAGATTGTCCTTACAATGTTACAGAGAAACCCCAAGTAGAGGCTACCCCGATCCAGTCAGAAAGTAAGTATCATTAGTGCGGGCATGCCCACATGATTTTGTTTTTTAATCTTTTTTTAACATTATTATTGTTTGAAATACACTGTGCATTTAATTGGGCTGCACGGTGGCGCAGTGGTTAGCACTGCGGCAGCACAGTTTACCCTTGGCCGGGGGATTGTGGGGATCGTGGGATCGTGGGTTCGATCCCAGCCCCCGACCAACAGTGATCTGTGTGGAGTTTGCATGTTCTCCCCGTGTTGCGTGGGTTTACTCCGGGATTTCTCCGGTTTCCTCCCACATGCCAAAAACATGCATGTTAGGTTAATTGGCTGTTCTAAATTGTCCCTAGATATCTGTTTCCTATAGGCCCTTAGAATAGAGGGTTAGTATTAATGAAAGCGCTTTGAGTGGTCTTTGTGACTTGAAAAGCACTATATAAGTGCAGGTTAGTTAGTTAGTTAGTTAATAAAGCATTCATTCACTAACAAGTGACGAGAGTGTGTTGAGAAGGTGGAAGGAGCACTTTGAGGAGCTGATGACTGAAGAAAATGAGAGAGAGAGGAGGATGGATGAAGGAAAGATTGTGAACAAGGAAATCTTAAGGATTAGCAAGGCGGAAGTGAGAGCAGCTTTGATGAGGATGAAGAATGGAAAAGGCATTGGTCCAAATGACATACCTGTGGAGGTATGGAGATGTTTAGGAGAGATGGCAGTAAATTTTTTAACCAGATTGTTTAACACAATCTGGGAGAGTGAGAAGATGCCTCAGGAGTGGAGAAAAAGTGTTGTGGTACCAATTTTTAATGACAAGGGTGATGCTCAGAGCTGTAGTAACTAGAAAGCATAAAGTTGATTATTCACACTATGAAGATGTGGGAAAGAGCTGTTGAAACCAGGTTAAGAGGAGAGATGACAATCAGTCAATCAGTGAACAGCAGTATGGTTTCATGCCAAGAAAGAGTACTACAGATGCAATGTTTGCTTTAAGAGTATTGATGGAGAAGTATAGAAAAGGTCAGAAGGAGTTGCACTGTGTCTTTGTGATGGGCAACCTCTGACCGGCAGAAATGTCAGACTCTAACGCAGGCAGGACTACAGTTGAACTGGGTTTATTTTCCCAAAAGCATAAAATAATAACCAGCACGGGGGCTGAACATAAAGCAAGCCGTGAAAGGCTGAAAACTCACAGACATTTGAAGGCACAATCACAATGCACATGAGAGGTGAAGAAGAGAGTGCAGGCAGGGTGCAGTGGGTGGAGACGAGTGTCAGGCTTGATTTGTGACAGAAGGACAGCAGCAAGAGTGAAAGGGAAGATTTACAAGATGGTCGTGAGACTCGCTATGATATGTGAGTTGGACACGTGGTGCTGACAAAAAGACAGGAGATGAGCTGGAGGTGGCAAAGTTGAAGATGCTAAGATTCTCACTGGGAGTATCTTGGAGGGACAGGATTAGAACTGAGTATATCAGAGGGACAGCTCAGGTTGAGCAGTTTGGAGACAAAGTAAGGCAAGGCAAGGCAAGTTTATTTCTATAGCACATATTGTGTACAAGACAATTCAAAGTGCTTTACATAAAAAAACATTAAAGCATTACAGCAAGTTGCAAAAGGAATACATAAGAAATTAAAAGCATACTAAAAAGTAAATTAAAGCAAAACAAAAACAAGCTAAAACAGAATGGATGATGATTTTTTCCACAGACTCCACACTGATCTTAACATTTTGGATTAGTTGGTGAATGTTATGTGGTGAGCCTCCAAAACGTCTTAATCAATGGTGTACTGTGGTCACCTGGGAATGGGTGCCATTTTCACCGATGTCCGACCACAGTTCAACTGTTGATGCCAGTGTTTGATTACATCTGTCATAGCACGTGTCTGGCAGACAGGGAAGGATGACTCTTACGGCAGGCAGAAAGTAGTGCTAAAACGATTCATTAATGGAACAAAACAAAGATAGCACAATGGGCTGTAAAACACAAAGGTGGTGCTAGGTGGAGAAAGGAGCTGGAGGCACGTCCCGTGTCTAGACTCGATATAAACATAAATGATGCAGCCCAGGGAAACAGAAAGTCAGAACTAATGTAGGAAACATATACAGTAATTAACACACACAAGAGAGCTGGGACTAATCAGGGACTAAACAATAACATCAGGAAAAGAACCTACAGGTAGGAAAAACAACAAGGATCTGGAGCAAGAAACTAAGGATAAACACAGAATATAGCGATAACAGAACAATATTAATGGTGCAGTGAGTCCCGAAAACAACAGAAAGTGTGTGCATGGTCAACAACCGTGCCCAGATCATATCAACATAATACGATGGGTCGTCCTCCCCATAAGTCTCTTTCATCTTGTTGAACGTTTCCGGTGGTGTGCGGCCTCTCAAGTACAGGAACCTGATGACCGCTCTGTATTCAACTGGCTCCATTATCACACCTTACTCCACCTTTGCTCCTGCAGAAGAGAAACTCTGAGGAGTTCAGAGCTGCAAATTACCACCTGATCTACAGAGATATGGATTATTATACATGTGACATTTCAGACTCCTACAGTAACAGGAAGTGGGTCAGGGGAAAATCTTTAATAAGCAGCCCTCTTATTTATTTTTACTCTTATTTATTTTTAACCAAGAATGGATTGCAACTCATGAACCACAAAGCTTTGCTTCTATTACAGTAGATCAGTACTTTCTCTGTGGGCAAGCATATGAAGTTCAACCAGAACTAGATCATCTCTTTTAACTGACAGTAAACCCACTGAACTCTTTACATTTTTTCTTTCTTGCCAGCTTTTTGTAAAAGCCATGTGGATAATCTTCATCCAGATCTTGGTGACTACTATGAAGCTGTGGAAGATAATGGGACCATTTCATGTGTAAATCCATGTGTTCAACAACATTCAAATCCTAAAATATGTTACAGTAAGGGAACCTGCAAAGTATATGCTGGAGTTGGAGCTGTTTGTGAGTAAGTTGGCTGTCCCATCAGCTTCCTGTTTTTAAAACAAAATGTAACAGTTCTCCATTTTTCTGCATTTAGTGCTGTATTATAAAGATGAACATGAGAGCTTTCTATTGTGCAGCTCAATCATCCATCCTGATGGTGGAGTCCTGCATGAGCCAACCATCACTGTGAAAAGCATTTTACCAAACTGACCAAAGCATATCACAGACATTTCACTAACACCACTGGAAACTCTGTCTAATGCTATGGTCACAAAGATTCTTACGAAAGATCAGTTTGTAAGAATCTCCAAGTTTCTGCAAATTCTGGAGTTTGCAGACATTCGAGGACGTGGGGGCATGTAGTTCTTTCGGCTGCCATTCAATTCGTAAGAGCAACTTGAGGCATTCTTGAGAAATGAGATGCCTTTCTGTCATACGATGGCCCTAGAGTTCTTTTGCTCTTCATAAGGGTGCCTTGGGATCTTCCTATGGCATACTTACTTCCATCTTATGAAAATTTTTGTGCAACTCACGGCACTTTCAAGTTGTTGGTAGAAAAATCTTATGGCTTTTGGCACATTTTGTCGGTACAAATGTTGCACGAATTACGTACTTCCGCCTTATGAGCGCCTCACTACCACCTTATGCACGCTGTTCGAATCTGTGTACAAATGGGGAGTCATACGATATTTCCTATGACCACTGTAAGAGGCCCTCAAGAACAACTTAAGGTGTTCTCAAGAACATCTTAAGGTGTTCTTGAGGCATACATATGGCAAACATCTTGCATAGTTCTTACGTTGTTCCTATGGCAGTTTGTATGGCTGCCCTTCAATGAAGGGTTTTTGTGGGGCGTTCATAGAAATCTTGGACAAAACTATCAACCTGGACATGAACTTACAAATGGTCTACAATTGCTCGATTCTCCTACAGCGACCTTAAGAAGGCCATACGAAATGGTCCAAAAATTGTTTGTATGGTGTTTGCCATTCGTAAGGGTATTTGCTTGAATCTGGCAAAAGTGCACAACTTTATTTTTAATTTCAGTTGACTAATTAATTTTAAAAGAAAGTCTCATTATGTTGCTTTTTGAGTGTGTACAGTAACACGGTTTGTCTCTTGTCAGGTGTCAGAATAGAGATTCCACATGGTATCTGGGCGATGACTGTAGCTTCCCCATTCAAAGGACTGCTTTCTATGCGGGACTAAGTGTGACCCTCGCTTGCCTGTTACTGACTGTGGTGGCATTGACTACATATTTATTCATCAAAAAACACAAAAGAATAAAGTAAGCTGCACACAGACATTATTATTATTATTATTATTATTATTATTATTATTATTATTATTATTATTATTTTCTTGTAGTGGAAAAAAAAGGAACACATTACTTTAATTTTCTAGTCCTTGACTAAGGCACAAATCAGACTTTGCTTTGGATTATTGATTCAGTTGAACATTTTATGTAATTAAACAAACTAAAATGGCATGGACAACAAAGGTGTTGCCCTTAAATTTAATATTTTGTGGTCCTACCTTTTGCAACAGTCACTGCCAGCAAATAATCTCAATTAGTATCACAGTCTCCTTCAAATTTTTCATCAGCCATTAGGCCTAGTTAAAGGAATAAAACATTCTGAGGAGCACAGAAAGAAGATTATAGATAACCATGTTAAAGGTAAAGGCTACAGGACGATCTCCAAGCAACTTCATGTTTCGGTGACCACAGTTGCCAAGATTATTAAAGTATAAGGTTCATGGAACTGTAGCCAACCTCCCAGGACATGAACTCAAGAGGAAATGCAACCCCAGGTTGATCACAAGAATAATGCGTATTGTAGAAAAATAGCCTACAGAACCATTCAAAATCATTCAAGCTTAACTCCAAGGTCAAGGCACGTCCCTTTCTGATTGTACCATGTTGCAATCTTAAACATGTGTTTACAGATCAGCATATACACCTGTCTACCAGAATGAAGTTCCTCACTGCATGTGTGAGGCCCCGCCTCCTGTACAGTATACAGACTTGGCAAATAACTGTAAAAGAAATTGAAAAGATCGAGGTTGTATGGAACGGATTCCTGAGGAAGATGGTGCAAGGAGGATATAGAAGACAGAGAGATGACAGGACTGAACAAAGAGTGGATGATGACAACAATGAATGGAGATTTAAACTATCAAATGCAGATCGGCAGCAAATTACTGGGACAAAATCAATTAAGACCTTTTGTCACAAACAACTAAATTACCTAGGACATATATGCAGGTTGAATAATGGAGATATTAGGAAACAGATATTGTTCGATGAACGTTCCCCAAGTTTGGTGAGGTGGGAGAGACTGTCTGGGTTTGATGCCAAACAGCTAAGGAAAGTAATGAAGGACAGGGCAAACTTTTAGTGCCAGATGAATGCAACAGACGCACCCTAAGGGGTATATACCCCAGAAAGGGAAACATGATGATGATGATGATGATGATGATGATGATGATGATGATGATGATGACGATGATGGGTCGCATTGGTCCTAAGACCAGGAGGGTTCCACGATCAAAAAGCCAGCATGCTTACAAACCCTAAAGTTTCTGGGAGAATGTCTTTTGGACTGATGAGACAACACTGGAACTTGTTGGCAAGTCACATCAGCTCTATGTTTGCAGAAGTTTGAAACAACAGAAGACTGTCATAAAGCGCCCCTCTCCGAGGGCAAACAGGATGCCAAACGCAGATTGTGAGTTTTCAGATTTATTAACTAAAAATAACAGAAAATACTGAACAAAAACCAACAAAAAAAAAAAAAAAAAAAACAGCGCTGAAGCTGGAGTCCAAAAAACAAGAATAACCAAGGATGTGGACTAAGACAGATAAATAATAACTTGGCTAGACAATAACCCAAACAAAGACAGATAAGCAATGTCTTAACTTGGCTTGAAGTCCTCGGGTTACTGGACAGAGCAGAGAAGACGCTGCTGCATCAAGGAAGTGGCTTAAATAAACACCCCCAGATTATCAACACCTGCGGGGTCCTGAGTGGCGGTTATTGCTGGCAGCCGTGACAGCCCGCAAACAGAACTTGACAGCCGGAAGTGACGCCTGAGCTGTCACAGCGCCAGCAACAATCAACACAAAAACCAAAGAAGGAAATGCAGACTCTAAAAATGAATTAACCAAAAACAGAAACCAATTACAGTCAACAAGGACAACAGAAAAATAACCAAACAGAAAAAGACAAATTAAATCTAATAACTAAGCACGGTCCCCACCCATGCACCCGATCATGACGAAGACTATACCTACTGTGAAACATGGAGGAGGCTTGGTTTTGTTTTTGGGCTGCTTTGGGGGCTGCTGGGTCTTAGAGTAATGTAATTTCAATACTCTGTATGTGCTGTACATATGACAGAATTGACAATAAAGTTTACTTTGACTTTGCTGCATCTGGCACAGGGAAACCTTGAATCTCTGCACGACACACTGAAGCCTTAAGACTTCCAATGCATGCTGGAGTGACATACTGCCCAAGGAGGTTGGCAACAGTCCCAAGAACCTTATACTTTTTATTAATATTGGCAACTGCGGACACAGGAACGTGAAGCTGCTTGGACATGGTCCTGTAGCCTTTACCTTTAATAGAATAGAAGAGGCTTTACTGCCGTTATACAGCATGGTTATCCATAACCTTCTTTTCTCTCCTTTGCTTTCTCTGGTCCATGGTCAATTTTTGAATTTTCTTATGAATTTGCCACTTTTTTTACTTTTACTACTTACTTTTACTTTTACTTTTTTTACTACTAATTTATGATGCAACTTTTGCATTATAAATTTGTTACTTTTCTTTGTAAATTTGCCATTTTCTTGTAAATTTGTTACTTTTTCTTGTAAATGTGGAACTTTGTCAAAAATTTTCAGAATTTTTTTACTGTAAACTTAAAACATTTCTTCATAAATTTGGGACTTTTCTCTTGTATATTTGCTATTTTCTTGTAAGTTTGTAACTCTTTCAAGCAATATTTTTTTTTCTTGTAAATTTGTAGCTTCTTGCTCCTAAAGTTTCACTTTTTTTTCTCATAAATTTGCAACTTTTTGCTAGTAAGTCTATGATTTTTTTTTTCATAAATTTGCTTATTTTTGTAAAAAAAATTTAACATTTTTCTTATAAATGTTCACATTTTTTTCCTGATAAATATGTAACTTTTTTCTTGTAAATTTGCAAAATTTTTCATGTTTTTAACTCTTTCAAGTCATTTTACAATTTTCTTCTCATAAATTTGACTTTTCTCTCATAAATTTGCTATTTTTTGTAAATTTGTCACTGTTTTTTCTTATAAATTTTTGCATTTGTTTTTCTCATGAATTTGTGACTTTTTCCTCGTAATTTTGCCGACAGCCTCAGTGTTACTGACACCTGCTCACCCATGTTAAACCCATGTTTAAAGCAGGTAAACAGATCAGCTGCCCACCTTCACCACAGGTAAAGTCCATGCTGGAAAACGCAGGTTGGGCCAACATGGAACCCGCGGACAAACCCACATGGGACCCAGAAGACAGTCCAGTTTAAACCTGTCATGGGGCCCACATGGACATGCTGGCTGAGTAGCGGCAGGAAAAAAAGATTGTCATTATAGCACTAATCCAAAGCCATTTTTGTTAAACAGCATTGTTATGAAAAAACAATTATAATGGTGTCTTTCTCATCTTTATTTCTTGTAAAGAACGCTGGACTTGATAAACACTCTGCTCTGCTTCTGCAGGAGTCAAGATACCGAAAATAATCTGGTGAACCAGTGGATGGATGAAGACATTGAGTGGTCCAGGTCAAACAGCCCAAGAGACACGTATAAGGTGTATTTATACACTGGTATGTATAACACTCCCTAGCCCATTTCACACTGAACACATGAAGGACAGTATTGGTGATTTGACTTTTGTGGCATGAAAAAGCAACATCACTGTGTTTCTTCCAGGTGGCTTAAGAAACCCTTCATATACAAATGAGGAATCAGCAGAGCTTCCAGGGGACAGCATGCGAGGTGTTCCTGAACCCCGGAAAACTCCACTGTCTTCGTACCCCAGCAGCAGACCACTAAGCCCGTCGGTGAACCGGCTCCCCTGGCTGCAAACGACAAACGAACGCCATGATTCATCTTCAAATGATGAATACTCAGTCTGATGAGTCATCCTTACCACACGGAGATTTTTCTGCGGGTCAGTGAAAATCTAAAGAAAAGATGAGTGATGTTTAGATATGGGGCGCCACTTGTAGATTAGCACATCATGAATTCCATTTAGCTCTGCACAATATAAAAAATGTGGTGTAGATTTTTCAGGTATGTTTTTAAACCAGGTTTACAGCTATATTTATGATTTTTAAAATTTTAGCCTTTTCTAAATAAGAAAAAAAATAATGTTATTTTTAATTGTACAACACAACTGAGCAATCTGATTGGACAATGGGGATGCCAGGAGTTACTATATTCCCCAATAACTGCATTCTGATGTTTCACTATGTATCACTCCACTTCAGCTGTGTTCTAACAATCTTTATAATATAGTTAACATCAGCAGCTTCTTATAACATGTGAGAATTGTAATACTGTGTTGGATCTCTTAATGTCCCCAGGGAAGCACTGTTTGAAAAGAGACGGTCCTAAAAATCCAGATCTCTGTGACCCAGAAGTCCCACACTTGTAAACATGTAAACAAAGTCAGCTCCATCCATCCATCCATCCATCTTCTACCGCTTTTCCGGAGGTCCGGGTCACGGAGGCAGCAGTTCAAGCAGAGAAGCCTAGACTTCCCTCTCCCCAGCCACCTGCTCCAGCTCTTCAGAGGGGATACCAAGGCGTTCCCAGACCAGCTGGGAGACATAGTCTCTCCACCGAGTCCTGGGTCTGCCCCGGGGTCTCCTCCCAGTGGGACGTGCCTGAAACACCTCAAGTGGGAGGCGTCCAGGAGGCATCCTAATCAGATGCCCATACCACCTCAACTGACTCCTTTCAATGTGGAGGAGCAGTGGTTCTACTCTGAGCCTCTCCCAGATGACTGAGCTCCTCACCCTATCTCTGAGGGTGAGTCCAGCAATCCTACGGAGAAAGTCAGCTCCACTTTGCTCAAAACTATATAAATAAGCCAAAGAGGATTTGGGATTCTGTTCTGTGGAGCGATGAAACAAAACTGGAATTTTTCAGGCTGATGGAAGAGGAAGACTGATAAGATAAGATAAGAAGATAAGAACCTATATTTATATAGCACTTTTCTATGAAGCACATGCTGGAAAGAACACCCTGCCTACAGTGAAGCACGGCAGTGGCTCAGTGATGCCCTGGGGCTGCTTTGCTTCCTCTGGCACTGGAAACCTGCAGGAGGGCAAGATGGATTCAATCAAGTATCAGGAAATCCTGGGAGAAAATGTCATGCCATCTGTGAGGAAGCTGAAGCGTGGGCATCATTGGACCTTCCAACAAGACAAAGATCCCAAGATTAACTCAAAGTCCACCAAGGTTTGTTTTCAGAAGAAGTCCTGGAAGATACTAAAGTGGCCATCACAGTTGCCTGACTTGAACCCCACTGAAAATCTCTAATGGGATTTGAAAAAGGCAGTTGCAACACACAAACCCAAGAATATTAGTGAACTGGAGATCTTTGCCCATGAGGAATGGACTAAGATTCCTCAGGTATGCTGCCAGAAGCTGGTGTCTGGCTATGCATCACATTTGCAGCAGGTCATAACAGCAAAAGGGTGCTCTACTAAGCACTAAAGATGTTTGCTATGAAGGGGTTGAATAATTTTTAGAATGCAGTAATCAATAAAAGTGGAATGTTGTAACTTTGTGTTTGATCTGGAGAAACCACTTGTCATATTAATTGTGTTGAGCTATTTAAAATTGTTCTTTTTTGATTTGTTTATTGCAAACAGCTGATAGTTTGTGCAATAAAGCTAATTTGCAGTGGAGGTTGAATGATTTTGATTGCAATTGTAAATCCAAATATTAAACATGTTCAACATAAATGCAAATGTTAAATAATAAATCAAAAGGAAATAGTTAGCTAACTATATTTTACAATCGGCACCTCATATTTAGGAACACTGGGGTATAATCCCAGTGTAAGCAACACTTCTTCTTTTCACAGCTAAGAATCAGAAGAATCCCCTCCTGAGCCATCTGCTCCTGACTGAGTCTGCTAGTCAAGATCATGACCTTTCGGTTTCGCTGATTTGCAATCACTGAAATTTAGATGTTTGTTGAGGTCTTAAACTAAGAATGAGCACATCAAATATCCAAACAATATCATAACACTGGTTAACACCAAATTTATTGTCTAAGGTTTTTTTTAGCTGATTTAGGACAATTTTGATGTGCTGAATCCAAAAATCACATTGGTTTTGCTCAATCAGGCCAACTTTTTGAACTATGGCCACATGTTGTTTTATACGTTTTTGTTTACGTGTACGGGTATTTTCGCTTTATATGATGCAAAATTCTTTTTTATGTCTTGAAATTCTCTGAATTTTGAACAATGATAATGTAGCATTCGATTTTCATGTACTTACCTTTATATGAAGGTAAGTACATGCACAGTACTAAGTACAAGTTTTTACTTAGCACCTGATCGAGAGAAACAGATGTCATTTTTAGATTCAGTGGTGCAAAATTGTTTTAAATCAGCTAAAAAAACTCAGACAACTTACAAAAAAATTATCTAACCCTGTATAACAACGATGAATAAAATGAGTCATGTTTACACTGGGATGAGTAAATCTGGCTAGTTAGTGGAGTTTAAAGAGTGAAAGATAAAGGATAGGAGACTTCCTGTGTGCTAAAAAAACCCTCCAGCTTCTAGTACACAAGACAATTAAATTCATAAACAACAGGATTTCTCTGCCGTTTAAGAATAGTAGTATAATTTTTTTTTTTTTTTTAACAAAAAGTATCTGCCTGATTGTTTTAAGTTTATTTAACGTTGGTGATTCCATCAGAGAAGTGTCAGCTGTAGCTTTACTGTGTTGGAAAAATATATTAATAATTTTCTTAAAGTGGCTCCCTGAGGACTTGAGAAAAATAAAATTCACAAATTTCCAAGAAAAGAAGTAACGCATTTTCAAGAAAAATTTCTGCACATTCATGAGAAAAATATCATAAAAAGAAGAAAATGAGGAAACCGGAAATTTTAAAAAGAAGGTCCCAGCCAGCATGTGCCTGTGGGCCCCACCATAGGTTTAACCTGGGGCTGTCTTATGGCTCCCATGTTTGTCTGCGGGTTCCATGTTGGCCCCATCTCTGTTTGCCCTTGTGGACATTACCTGTGGTGCAGGTGAGCAGGTGATCTGTTTACCCAGCCGTGCACACATTTTTACCCCAAACCGTGGAAGTTTGTCTGCAGTTTAGCTGTCCGTGGATGCTATGCCAGGTATTTGGAGGTGTGAAAGTGTAGATGAGGGATGGGCAATGTCGGTGGTAGTGGGGGCTACAAAATTTTTTCCTCACTTCCGGAAAGCCAGATTTACAAGGAAACCTTCCATGGTGGTGGTGGTGGGAGTGGGGGGGATTATTTCCTGCAAAGTCAAAAGTTTCACAATTAAAACTGAAAATGAAAATAAAAGCTACTCAGTGTTTTATCATATTAGAATTAAAAATAAAATTATATCTGCACTGCAATGCAGATATAATCTGGCGATCTGTCCAGCATGTACCATGCCTCTCCCCCAAAGATGCTGGGATAGGCTTCAGTCCCCCCCATCCACCCAAAAAGGATCAAACAGTAGAAGATGAATGAATGGATGGATAAAATTGTATCATTACCTAATTTTTAAAACTCTCTTCATCAAAATGATGAACAAAGAGAAGTTCTGGATGATAATTAACAAAAAAAAGCCAAGAAGAAAAGAAAATATGATCAGGCTTAGCTTGCTCTTGGATTCATTGTGAGTGTGGAGAGGCAGAGAAATAAATGTGGGTAGGTGGGATTGTTGATGGCTCCTCAAAATGGGGAATTAAAAAAAATTTAAGAGCTGCTGGTATAAATGACCAAAAAAAAAAAAAAAAAACACCAGCAGATTGCAACCACAGTCTCTGAACTTTTACTGCTGGCATGGATTTGAAACTATCAGTGCTTCAGTCGCACTCTCTAGAAAGAAACCTCAAAGCTTTTAATATTTTTCTGCACAATTAGAAGAAAAGCCTCCAAGCTCCATGAGGCTTCACCTGCCAAACAAGAATATATGCTACAGCTTCTCAGTAGTATTTATTGTTTAAAAGCAGTCTACTTTGTACATTTACTGCTGTTTACAGCCTTTTAATGCAGTTTTAGCAGGCAACATACCTTAAAAATGTGTTATCTGCCGGTGCACTGTTCCCCCTATGGCTCCCTGACTCTCGCTCTCTCGCTTGACCACTTGCACACAGAATGGCACCTAGGTATCAATTAGAGCTCCCTCTGCTGGCGGACTCTATAATTGCATTTAAGAATGTGGTTCCAAATACGGCAAACGTGATAAAAAAAAAAAATAATTGATTCTTGGAAATGGACTGGCGGGCAACAGTGGATGAAGGGTGGGCTGCGAGTGGCCCAAGGACTGCCAGTTGCCCATCTCTGGTGTAGAGATTTGAAACCAGCCTCCAGAGTGGAGACCTTTTCCCTGCGCTGTTTAAGCACGTCCGTATCTACAGAAAAAAAGAGCTACGGTCTAGTTTACAACAGATTCCTGTCAATCCATGCACCAAGGAGCATTAATTTCTCAGAGAAATACAAGCTCTGTGATTAAACTTTAAACCTGGTGTGTTTGTAGTTAGGATCAGGTTAAAAATGGGCTCTTAAAGGTATCTGTAAAACTGCTTTTTTACATAATAGATGAAGCCTCATATAGAAAAATAATCATCAAAATTATAGCCAAGGAGGATGCCTGCCTTTGTTGAGCAATGAACAAATCACCATGGAGCTGCTGATGTTTCAAATCCAGTTTTGTGCTGCACAGATGATGAGATGTGGCTGCTACATCTCATCACTTCACTAATTTTCTTACTTGTAATGCTTTTGTAAAAGTTATGACTGAAAACTCCTTATCAAATATCCAAACCAGCTGTCTGTATGTCAGATTTTTTTTATTACCTGCAATTAAATGGGTCATTTATTTAATTCAACTTTATTTGTATAGCGCCTAATCACAACAAATGTCATCACAATGTACTATTTATTCATTTATTTATTACTCCCCCATTCTTTCAGCTTAAAGAAAATGAATATAAATATTTATTGCAGATGGATTTTGGCAGTTATAGTAGTTATCCAAAGTCTCAAGTAAACTTCTACTTGCCATCCGTTAGTTCCAACAGCAGTTTTCACACTGTCGGTGGATCTGTGTGCACGTGCGGTTGCTTCTGTGAGGTGTCGTGAGCACGCAGAGGTTTCTCTTCGGGTCTAAATGAAAACGTTGTTGTGTGCACCAGGCCTCAGTAACACTGACGCCATAGGTGAAATTAAGTCCCAAATTTATGAGAAAATCAGTTGAAAATAGAGTTAAACAGGTAAAGTCCATGTGGACAAACACAGATGGGGCCAACATGGAACTCATGAACAAACCACCATGGATCCATAAGACAGCTAGCATTTAACTTTGGTGGGGCCCACATGGACATGCTGGCTGGGTTCTAGCAAACTTTGGTGAAAAAGGGAAATCACCCACAAATTTACAAGAGAGAAGTCACAAAATTTCTGGAAAGAAATTATAAGTTTACTGGAAACAGTCTGAATTTTATTACAAAAACTAATAATAATAACAATAATAATAATAGCAATAATAATAATGATGAATTGGAGAATAGCTGAAAATATATACAAAAAAGTTATGGAAAAAGTTTAAATGTTAAAAAGTCACAAATTTCAAGAAAAAGTTTCAATTTCATTAGAAAACTGCCGAAAATTTATATGGAAAAAGGCTGCATTTTTACCTGAAAAAAATAGCATATAAAAAAAAAACAAATTTATGTAGGATTATGCAAAAAAAAGTTCAAATTTGAAGAATACATTTGTGATTTTAATGGGAAAAATGTCAAAATTTACATGAAAAAGTCTTCAGAGTACTGAAAAACAATTTATGAAAAGAAGAACATATTCATGTCAAAAAAATAACAGATTTTGGAACAAAAACATTATAACTAATAAGGAAAACACCCACACAAACTTGCAGATGCAACAAAGCCGACCCAAAACAAAACCAAGCCTCCTCCATGTTTGGTCTTCTTTTCTTTTAAAGCTTCATTTTTCCTTCTGTAAACATAGAGCTGATGTGATTGGCCAAAGAGTTTCAGTTTTGCAAATAATCAAAACTTTACCAGAAAAAGTTTCGATCTTGTTGAGCAAAAGGGTAACAAATATACAATCAAAAAAGCTGCAAATTCATTAATTGATTGTGATGTTATCAGGCCAGATTGTAGTTGTAACTCTGATGTTTTACCACAGTTTCCAAGCTCACATACTTTTGTGGCTCCATGCAGATTTTTTAGACCAAAATCACTCAAAGTGGCTTTTTGTTCGTACAGGTTGCCAACCCCTGAGTAGTAGATGAGAGTTTAGGTTGCATTCTAATGATCTCAGACATTTTTAGCTCAGCATACAGGATGTGGTTTTGATGTAAAAACATGTTTAAGCAGCAGAAGTTTTACAACCAACAAAATGATGAATGTTGTTTCATGTATGACCAGTGTTTTAATGGCTAAAATTTCCTTCATGTTCTTTATTCTAAAGTGTTTGACAGAATGATAATCTGATGCAGACAGACTGGATTCAGGCAAGAAGAAATTGAATTTATTGCAATGTTTTGTAATTTAATGCTTTAGATCCACTTTATGTACAGAAAATAAAAAAAAAATATCAAATGATCAAAAAGAGAATATGAGTGTTTCCTTTTCTGTTTGCAGGATTATGGAAAAACTAGATTCCAGATTTTATTTGTCAATACGACTATACATCCAGGACATACAGGACAATTGAAATGGTGTTTCTCAATCTCTTCAGTGGTGTGCGCAATATAAAAGCAAGAGGAATAAGGGTGGAAAAACAACAACAACAGTCCATGTACAGTAATACTATCCATAGTACAAATAACGACAAAAGATAGACCCAGACATCCCATAGTGCAAATAAAGATAAACGATGAAACCCAACAATCCTATATACAGAAAAAGTAGAGCAGTAATACTCATAGTTGATAAGATAAGATAAGATAAGATAAGCCTTTATTAGTCCCACAACGGGGAAATTCCAGGATTGGAAAAAATGATGAAAAAAATGATGAAAAAATTGAAAAAAATTGGAAAAAATAAAAGTATAAATACTCATAGTTGCAAGTTTGATGTAGTAGTGCAGGTGCAGAGAGTGACAGATAGGACTGCACATGAACAGAACTGCAAAACAGACAGCAGCAGGCATGGCATTTGTGCAAATGGTTGCAGTAAAGTGCAGAAACATACAGCAGCAGATGTATCACTG
Organism: Pholidichthys leucotaenia; assembly: GCA_020510985.1. Classification (NCBI taxonomy): domain Eukaryota; kingdom Metazoa; phylum Chordata; class Actinopteri; order Cichliformes; family Pholidichthyidae; genus Pholidichthys; species Pholidichthys leucotaenia. Next base: position 419,673,067 of record CM035843.1, read on the forward strand.
TTGGTGTGCCAGTCTTTCCATGCCAACAGCTGAGGTAGTTATTGTGTGGGTGAGTGTGTTGTGGGGGGGTGGGGGGTGGACAGAGTTCAGGGTCCTGATGGCCTGATGAACAAAGCTGTTTAGCAGTCTTGTGGAGCAGGCCCGGAGGCTCCGGTACCTTTTCCCTGAGGGCAGGGGGCTGAAGAGGGAGTGTGAGGGGTGGGAGGTGTCGCCTGCAATGTTGATGGATCTGCGGGTGAGGCAAGTAAGGTAGATGGGGAGAAGGGGTTAGAGGAGCACCAATGTTCTTGCTGGCTGCTTTCACCGTGCGTTGTAGTGTCTTTTGGTAGGAGGCGGTGCAGGTTCCATACCACACTGTAATACAGCTGGTGAGGATGCTCTCAATGGTGCCCTGGAAGAATGTGCACATGATTGGGGGGGACTTGTGGTCTCTTCAGTTTGTAGAGGAAATGGAGGTGAGTTTGAGCTTTCTTGGCCAGTGATATGGTGTTGTTGGACCAAGAGAGGTCCTAAGAGATGTACACTCCCAGGAATTTGGTGCTGCTTACTCTTTCCACACATGCTCCATCAATGATAAGAGGGGGATGCTGTGAGTGTCCTCTCCTGAAGCTGACCACAATCTCCTTGGTTTTTCCCGCGTTCAGGAAGAGATTATTGTCTTTACACCACTGGACCAGTTGGCTCACTTCGTTTCTGTAGCTGACCTCCTCGTTGTTGGTGATGAGCCCACCACTGTCATGTCATCCGCAAACTTGATGATGTGGTTGGTGTTGTAGGCTGGCACACAGTCATGGGTCAGCAGGGTGAAGAGCAGCAGGCTGAGCATGCACCCTTGATGGGCCCCTGTGCTTAGTGTGATAGTCTTGGAGGTGCTGCTGCCAGCCTGCACATTCTGTGGCCTCCCTGTGAGAAAGTCCAGCACTCAGTTACAGAAAGAGGATTTGAGACCAAAGTGTCTGAGTTTTTGTATTAGGTGCTGGGGGATGATTGTGTTCAGTGCTGAACTGAAGTCCAAGAACAGCATTCGCATGTAGGAGTTCTTTGAGTCCAGGTGGGTGAGGGCTTGAAGGAGATCAGCAGCGATGGCCTCTTCTGTGGAGCTGTTTGACCTGTATACAAACTGAAATGTGTCATGGTAGGGAGGGAGGATGAACTTTATGCCCTGCATGACCAGCTGCTCGAAGCACTTCATTATGATGGGGTCAGTGCTATGGGCCGGTAAACTACCAGACGGATTTTGGTAAAATTTTAACCAGAGGTGGCTCTTGGGCTGTGGATGAACCTGTTAGATTTAGGAGGAGATCTGAGAGTGCATACCTGTGCCAAGCTGGTAGGAGGGACAGCGGGATGAATGTACAGATGGACAGAGAGACTAAATGTAGGCTGAAATAATTCCACTTGCACTGCTGAATTCATCCATCAGAGGGTCCTTGTTCATTGGAAAATGTTCTGAGATTACCTGGGTTACTTCTGAGGGCGCTTTCACACTTGAAAGTCTCTACTAAGACTATTACGGTGGCCCCTTCGGGGCATATTGATAGACCCACATGCCGAATTTGAAGCTTGCAAAATTTATTAATAGCACACAGCCCGGAGACTGGGAACGCAGCCAAACGGCAGATATAGCAAGCAGTCTAACGAGGCAAGCCAGGTGTAATGGAGCCTAGATGGACTGAACGTAAATGATGCAATGAAGCTGAAACAATGGTTAGGACGCCACATTGAGGGTAGAGAGCGGCATCCATAAATAGGAAAGAAAATAACTGCAAACAAGAAACCGCCGAGGACAATCAAGAATAGGAGGGAGACAGAAAATACGGATGTAAATAAAGGATAGTCAAAAATAAAAGCCAACCCAGAAACGATGATAAAGAGAGGGATAGCAATACATAAACCTTACCAACGTAATTGAGGAGATAATGACAATGATTGGAATAACAATAATGATGAAGAAAGTCCAAAAAGGCAATCAAGGGCGAGGACATGGGCACAGCCCATGGCTCGATCATGATAAAGGTCTGGATCGAGGTTCTTGAACGAATGAACAAACAAATGAAGAAAATTTTATTTTGAACATGTGAGAGGAGAAAAGGATAAATAAAAATAACATACAATCAAAGCAAAGCAAGGCAAAACAATATTTCTCAACATGCCTGAAAAGGAGTAACAAGAAGCATAAGCTTTTTTTAAAAAAAATCCTACTCCTTCTCCACTGTTTAGACATAATTAACTGTCTGTTGTTGTCATAAATTGCCCTTTCTAGGCCTGTTGAAGGACACCAAATGCTCAGTGTGGTTTTTGCGCATTTATTAAAGTAAAGACAGACATACAACAGACTACATATACAAATAACGGATAGCAGGGATGCTGGAGGAGAGTGGGTGCTCAACGTCGACAGGCAGACAGAAGCCTGGGAACGCCGGGAAGACTGACCTGGACAGAGCTCTCCCATTCTCCTTGACAGCACCCAAAACACTCAGCATCAGAGGAAGTAACTACTGAGGACATGCAACAGCAAAGGAAGGACAAGAAAACGGGAACAGGTTGTCGTGCCCTTAAATGTTTGCTTGATAAGAGGCAGGTGTGGATACATGAGTGGCAAATGAAATACAATCAATGACAGCTGCGCAGCCCAAGAACCAGTTTGACAGCCAGAAGCTGCACAGCGCTGTCAAAATAAAGCACTAAAGAGAAACCATAATGACACAAGAGCAACGCAATCCCTAAAACATAAATAACAACACCACAAATACAGAATGACAATAATTAACAGGAAAAACAATGAAACAAACAGACAGAAAAAGACTAACTAAAAGTGGAGACTGGGCATAGTGCCCATCTGTGACCCAGATCATGACAGTTTTCCTGTTTGTGCCTTATTTACAAATTTTTATATATGTACGGCATACAGTGGTGTAAAAAAGTGTTTGCCCCTTCTTGATTTCTCATTTTTTTTTGTATGTTTGTCACACTTAAATCTTTCAGAGCATCAAACAAATTTAAATATTAGACAACGACAATTGGTTGGGCCACTCTTAGCAGCAACAACTGCAATCAAGCATTTGCGACAACTGGCAATAAGTCTTTTACAGCGCTGTGCAGGAATTTTGACCCACTCATCTTTGCAGAATTGTTGTAATTCAGCCACATTGGAGGGTTTTCGAGCATGAACCGCCTTTTTAAGTGTTAGGTCAAAAATGATTGATTGAGACTGAATCAATAATCAATAAGCAATTTCCAAGTTCTGAGCCATTTATTCTCTTTCTGATCAGAAAAAGGAGGCAATCGGTCACAGCATAACGTGTCTCAGAGCCTACTCACACCAACTCCCTAACGTACATTCAAAGATGTTGCTTCTTATACAGTCCTTGATCTTATCTAAGCCTGAAGACAGCTGGAGCCATCTCCTCTGAGACTGCTCCAATCTATAGACAGTACTGAACATTCTGCTTTGATCTTTACATGACCTGATCAACCTAAGTCACCCGAACTTCGGACATCCTGAACTGAACAGCTTGGTATGATAAAACAATAAAACCTCGTTGTTACTTACAACTTTGCTCAGCTTAATCCCACAGTAAAGAACAAACATTCTTTTCAGGCTCTAAGGCAATGGAAAAACACAGAGAATCAGACATTGGCTCATTATATGCACCAGATACAATTATAATATAAAATAGAATAATACAGCATAAAAATCATGTAGAATAATCAATAAAACATGAAAATATCCTATCATTAAAGTCATACCACAGCCTCTTAATTGGATTCAGGTCAGGACTTTGACTAGGCCACTCCAAAGTCTTCATTTTGTTTTTCTTAAGCCATGCAGAGGTGGACTTGCTGGTGTATTTTGGATCATTGTTCTGCTGCAGAACCCAAGTGCGCTTCAGCTTGAGGTCATGAACAGATGGCCAGACATTCCCCTTCAGGATTTTTTTGGTAGACAGCAGAGTTCATGGTTCCATTTACCACATCAAGTCTTCCAGATCCTGAAGCAGCAAAACAGCCCCAGACCATCACACTACTGCCACCATATTTTACTGTTGGTATGATGTTCCTTTTCTGAAATGTTACTTTTTGTTACTTTTACACCGGATATAAAGGGACAAACACCTTCCAAAAAGTACAACTTTTGTTCGTCAGTCCAAAGAGTATTTTCCCAAAAGTCTTGGGGATCATCAAGATGTTTTCTGGCAAAACTGAGATGAGCCTTTATGTTCTTTTTGCTCAGCAGTGGTTTTTGTCTTGGAACTCTGCCATGCAGGCCATTTTTGCCCAGTCTCTTTCTTATGGTGAAGTCATGAACACTGACCTTAACTGAGGCAAGTGAGGCCTGCAGTTCTTTGGATGCTGTTATGGTTTTTTTTGTGACATTTTGGATGAGTAAGCTCATCCAGTTGTGCTCTTGGGGTAATTTTGGTCAGTCGGCCACTCCTGGGAAGGTTCACCACTGTTCCATGTTTTCGTCATTTGTGAATATTGGCTCTCACTGTGGTTCGCTGGAGTCTCAAAGCTTTAGAAATGGCTTTATAACCATTTCCAGACTGATAAATCTCAGTTACTTTGTTTCTCATTTGTTCCTGAATATCTTTGGATCGCAGCATAACGTTTAACTTTTGAGGATCTTTTGATCTACTTCACTTGATCACTTTGTCACTATTTAAGTTATTTCTTGATTGAGAACAGGTGTGGCAGTCATCGTAATTCTAAAGATGTGATAAACCACAGTTAATTTATGTTTTAAGGGGGGGTGTCACTTTTTCACACCGGGCCGTGTTGGTTTGGATTTTTTTGTACCCTTAATAATAAACACCTTCATTTAAAAATTGCATTTTGCGTTCATTTGTTTTATCTTTGTCTAATATTTAAATTTGTTTGATGATCTGAAACATTTACAGTGGGGTAAAAAAGTATTTAGTCAGCCACCAATTGTGCAAGTTCTCCCACTTAAAAGATGAGAGAGGTCTCCAATTTTCATCATAGGTATACCTCAACTATGAGAGACAAAATGAGAAAAAAAAATCCAGAAAATCACACTGAAGGATTTTTAATGAATTAATTGGTAAATTCCTCGGTAAAATAAGTATTTGGTCAATAACAAAAGTTCATCTCAATACTTTGTTATATACCCTTTGTTGGCAATGACAGAGGTCAAACCTTTTCTGTACGTCTTCACAAGGTTTTCACACACTGTTGCTGGTATTTTGGCCCATTCCTCCATGCAGATCTCCTCTAGAGCAGTGATGTTTTGGGGCTGTCACTGGGCAACACAGACTTTCAACTCCCTCCAAAGATTTTCTATGGGGTTGAGATCTGGAGACTGGCTAGGCCACTCCAGGACCTTGAAATGCTTCTTACGAAGCCACTCCTTCATTGCCCGGGCGGTGTGTTTGGGATCATTGTCATGCTGAAAGACCCAGCTACGTTTCATCTTCAATGCCCTTGCTGATGGAAGGAGGTTTTCGCTCAAAATCTCACGATACATGGCCCCATTCATTCTTTCCTTTACACGGATCAGTCGTCCTGGTCCCTTTGCAGAAAAACAGCCCCAAAGCATGATGTTTCCACACCCATGCTTCACAGTAGGTATGGTGTTCTTTCTCCTCCAAACACAACAAGTTGAGTTTTTACAATAAAGTTCTATTTTGGTTTCATCTGACCATATGACATTCCCCCAGTCCTCTTCTGGATCATCCAAATGCTCTCTAGCAAACTTCAGACGGGCCTGGACATGTACTGGCTTAAGCAGGGGGACACGTCTGGCACTGCAGGATTTGAGTCCCTGGTGGCGTAGTGTGTTACTGATGGTAGCCTTTGTTACTTTGGTCCCAGCTCTCTGCAGGTCATTCACTAGGTCCCCCCGTGTGGTTCTGGGATTTTTGCTCACCGTTCTCGTGATCATTTTGACCCCACGGGGTGAGATCTTGCGTGGAGCCCCAGATCGAGGGAGATTATCAGTGGTCTTGTATGTCTTCCATTTTCTAATAATTGCTCCCACAGTTGATTTCTTCACACCAAGCTGCTTACCTATTGCAGATTCAGTCTTCCCAGCCTGGTGCAGGTCTACAATTTTGTTTCTGGTGTCCTTTGACAGCTCTTTGATCTTGGCCATAGTGGAGTTTGGAGTCTGACTGTTTGAGGTTGTGGACAGGTGTCTTTTATACTGATAACAAGTTCAAACAGGTGCCATTAATACAGGTAACGAGTGGAGGACAGAGGAGCCTCTTAAAGAAGAAGTTACAGGTCTGTGAGAGCCAGAAATCTTGCTTGTTTGTAGGTGACCAAATACTTATTTTACCGAGGAATTTACCAATTAATTCATTAAAAATCCTTCAATGTGATTTTCTGGATTTTTTTTCTCATTTTGTCTCTCATAGTTGAGGTATACCTATGATGAAAATTGGAGACCTCTCTCATCTTTTAAGTGGGAAAACTAGCACAATTGGTGGCTGACTAAATACTTTTTTGCCCCACTGTAAGTGTGACATACAAAAAAATGAGAAATCAGGAAGGGGGCAAACACTTTTTCACACCATTGTATATAAGATAAGATAAGATAAGATAAGCCTTTATTAGTCCCACAACGGGGAAATTCCAGGATTGCAACAGCACAGGGATAGCAACACTCAGAGCAACAATCAGAAGGCAAGAAAAAAACAAGCAAGCAAGAGCAGCTAATATACATATGTACGTATTACTATAAAATATATATATATATACACACACACACAGACACACAGTGCAGAGCATTGTAGCTGGATGGAATAAATATATGAATATATGAACACAGTGCAGAGCATTGTAGCTAGGTGGAATAAATATGCAAGTATATAAACACACACAGTGCGGAGCAATGTAGCTAGATGGAATAATATGTAGATATATAAATATATAAACACACCCAGTGCTGAGCATTGTAGCTAGATGGAATAAATATGTAAATATATAAACACACACAGTGCAGAGCATTGTTGCTAGATGGAATGAAACAGCATAACCGTCTACTTAGTTATCCTACATGGTATGATTATGTGCCCATACATATTCTCACCCTCCATAGCGACCGGTATGTTCCTAGTTGTATGCCGGAGGGGACCATTGTGTAAGTCTATTGCATCTTTTGCATTCAAAAAACTATTAGTTTGTTACGTCTTTTTGCTATCTCTGCGAGCAGCCCTGCTTAGGTTGTACAGTCTGACAGCCGTTGGTAGGAAGGACCTACGAAACCTCTCGGTTGTGCACCTGGGATGATGTAGTCTGCTGCTAAATGAGCTCCTCAGTGCATTCAGTATGTCCTGCATAGGGTGGAACTCGGACTCCAGCAGAGATGACAGTTTAGCCACCGTCCTTCTCTCTCCTATCTCCTCCATCGGATCAAGGCGCTGCCCCAGGACAGAGCTAGCTTTCTTAATCAGTTTGTTCAGTCTCTTCCTATCGGCTGCAGTAATGCCACTGCCCCAGCAGACCACTCCAAAAGTGATGGCTGATGCCACCACCGTGTCATAGAATGACTTCAGCAGCGCCCCTTGTACACCAAAAGACCTGAGTCTCCTCAGCAGGAACAGCCTGCGCTGTCCCTTCTTGTAGAGTGCATCAGTATTGTGTGACCAGTCTAGTTTATTGTTCAGATGAATACCCAGGTACTTATAGGATGTCACCATCTCGATGTCTGTTCCCTGTATATTTACTGGTACTGTGAGGGGCTGCCCATGTCTGCGGCAGTCCACCACCAGCTCCTTAGTTTTCCTCGCGTTGATCTGGAGGCAGTTCCGATGGCACCAGTCCACGAAGTCCTGGATAAGTCCTCTGTACTCAGCTTCATCTCCATTGGAGATGAGGCCAACGATCGCAGAGTCATCAGAGAACTTCTGTAGATGGCAGTGTGTTGTGTTGTGTGAGAAGTCCGCAGTATAAAGAGTGAACAGGAAGGGAGCCAGCACCGTTCCCTGGGGGGCCCCCGTGCTACTGATGATCGTGTCGGACACACAGTCCCGGGTTCTCACAAACTGAGGCCGGTTCGTGAGGTAGTCCAGGATCCATGATGACAGGTGCTGGTCCACCCCTGCGCGCAGCAGCTTGTCCTTCAGGATCATCGGTTGGATGGTGTTGAAAGCACTGGAGAAGTCAAAGAACATGATCCTCACCATATTCCCGGGCTTCTCCAGGTGGGACAGAGAACGGTGAAGGAGGAAGATCACCGCATACTCCACCCCAATGCCATGCTGGTAGGCGAACTGGAGTGGATCCATCGCTGGTTCCACCAGGGGGCGGAGGTGAGCAAGGAGCAGTCTCTCCAGGGTCTTCATCAAGTGGGACGTCAAGGCCACCGGTCTGTAGCTGTTCAGGTCTTTGGGGTGGGAAGTTTTTGGTACAGGTACCACACAAGATGTTTTCCACAGCTGTGGTACCCTCCCCAGTTTCAGGCTCATGTTGAAGATATACGTCACAATCCCACACAGCTGGTCTGCACAGGACTTGAGGAGCTTTGCGCTGATGCCGTCCGGTCCCGGCGCCTTCCTCGCCTTGATCTTCCTCAGCTCCGTCCTCACCTGGGTCCTGGTCAGGGTCAGGATGGGGGGGCTGTGTGTTGGGAGTGGGGGGGTGTTGGTGGAGTGGGGAGTGGGCAGCAGGACTTGATTTCTTTAGAGGCAGCAGTGGTTGTTGTGCAGTCAGGGGGGAGGGCGGTTGGTCAAATCTATTGAAAAACAGATTCAGGTTGTTCGCCCACTCCCTGCCCCCTGTGGCCTGGGGGGAGGTATTCTGGAGCCCCGAGATGGTTTTGAGGTTTCTCCAGACCCCGCTGATGTCGCTCTGTTGCAGCTTGTCCTCCATCTTCTTCCTGAAGCTGTCCTTGCCTTCTCTGATCTTTCTCCTCAGCTCCCTCTGTACGGACTTCAGCATCTCCCTGTTCCCTGACCTGAAGATCCTCTTCTTCTCTCTCAGAAGTGTTTTTATCTCAGGGTTGATCCAGGGTTTGTTGTTTGAGTGACGCCGTATGGTCTTGGTGGGAACGGATTTGTCCACACAGAAGCTGAGGTAGCCCGTGAAGGTGTGAATGAGGCCATCGATGTCCTCACCATGTGGATCGCAGAGCTGCTTCCAGGCGGTGGCTTCAAAACAGCCCTTTAGGGTGTCCATTGTCTCCTCAGACCATAACTCCACAGTGTGCATGGCCGGAGGTTGTCTGTGCACTAGGGGTTTGTACACCGGCCGGAGATGAACCAAGTTGTGATCCGATCTCCCGAGTGGGGGGAGTTGTGATGAGGTGTACGCCTCCTTAGTGTTTGCGTAGAATAAATCCAGTGTTTTATTGTCTCTAGTGTGGCATGTGACATACTGGGTGAACGTGGGTAGAATGGGAGACAGTGAAACATGGTTGAAATCGCCTGAGATGAGGAGAAGAGCATCTGGGTGTTCTGTCTGCAGCCTGCTGGTTACTGAATGGATGACGTCACGTGCTGTCCCAGCGTTCGCCGTCGGATTTGCATAAACAACAATGCAGATCACGTGTGAGTGTTCTCTCGGGAGATATGTAGGCCTCATGCTAACAGCTAGCAACTCAATGTCTTTGCTGCAGTGTCGTTGTTTAACAGTGATATGTCCCGGTCTGCACCAGTTGTTGTTAACATACATTATCACTCCACCGCCCCTAGCCTTGCCACTGTCTGGTGTTCGGTCAGCTCGTATCATGTGAAAACCCTCCAGCTCAATGTTAGCATCTGCTGCTAGTTCAGTTAGCCACGTCTCAGTAAACAAAAGGAGAGAGCACTCCCGGTATGTGCTATCATAACGGGAGATAGCCGCTAGCTCATCTAACTTTCCCAGTATCGACCGTACATTTCCCATGACAACAGATGGAAGGGAGGGTCTGTACCTTATATTTTTTGTCCTCCGCCTTACTCCAGCCCGGCAGCCGCGGCGTTTTCGCCTCAGTTCTCTCGGTATGTCGAGTTTTTCCAATGGGACCGGGTGGCGGTTGAATGCTAGCAGCTGTTCTCTGCTGTATCGTATCCTGCTATAAACAGTGGCTCCGTCCACCGGCTCAGGAGACATTTAGGACGATCTGTGTGTCCGTGATATAAGTGGGGTGAAAAAAAAAGACGGATCAAAAGAGAGAGGAAGGGAAAAAGACTCGGAATCGAGCCGCTGTTGCAAAAGGCAGCCTACTCGTGTGGCGCCGAGAGAGAAAAAAAAAAAAAAAAGATGACCGAGAACGGCTATGAACATATACACATACATACACATGCATACATACATATATAGATATACACACATTTACACATACACACACATACCTTGATGTAAATGAACCATAGACAAACTAATGTGAATTAGTAAATAATCTATGAGAACACCTGATTAAAACCCTCCATATACCTTGTGAAAACCATATTTTTGTACCGCTCTTTGAACCGGGTCATGCTTTGGACATTGCTTCAGATCTGCACTCAACCTGTTCCACAACTTCACTCCATATCTAGAAATATCTTCTTTACTATGGATACATTTGGTCTGGTTTCACACTGCTTCTTATTTATTTACCTTTTGTTCTTATTAAAGACAAAAATAGAAAGATGTTTTTACCGTCTTTACATGTTTCAACTGTGCACTGCGTCAGACTCTTCTGATGAAGGCTGCAGTGCACAGTTGAAACATGTAAAGAAGGTAAAAACATCTTTCTATTTTTGTCTTTAATAAGAACAACAGGTAAATAATTAAAAGAAGACAAAATGAACCTACTTGAGCTGCTTCTTATTTAGCTGTACTTGGGACTTCGATGTAGAGCATTTCACATTTTATGACCAAAGTAGTAAGAATTATTAATCATAGTAGGTCTTCAAATGTGGTGACAAACAGAAAAGTAATAAGATTTGATTTAAAAGAAGCAACGGTGTTGACAAACCTGCAGTTTTCTGGTAGTTTGTTCCACATACTGTATATGGTGCATAAAAACTGAAAGCAGCCTCCATGTTTGGTTTTAACTCTGGGAACAGACAGCAAACCTGTTCCAGATGACCTGAGCTGTCTGGAAGGTTCATAAAGAACCAGAAGATCTGAAATATACAGTGGTGTGAAAAAGTATTTGCCCCCTTCCTGATTTCTCATTTCTTTGTGTCACACTTAAATGTTTCAGATCATCAAACAAATTTAAGTATTAGACAAAGATAAGACAAGTAAACACAAAATGCAGTTTTTAATTGAAAGTGCTTATTATTAAGGATAAAAAAAATCCAAACCTACATGACCCTGTGTGAAAAAGTGATTGCCCTTCTGTTAAAACATAAATTAACTGTGGTTTATCACATCTTTGAAAGCTGAGTTCAATTTTCTAGCCATTTCTAAAGCTTTGGGACTCCAGCGAACCACAGTAAGTGCCATTATACACAAATGGCAAAAACATGGAACAGTGGTGAACCTTCCCAGCAGTGGCCGACTGACCAAAATTACACCAAGAGCGCAGTGACAACTTATCCAAAAGGTCACAAAAGACCCCACAACAACATCCAAAGAACTGCAAGCCTCACTTGCTTCAGTTAAGGTCAGTGTTCATGACTCCACCATAAGAAAGAGAATGGGCAAAAATGGCCTGCATGGCAGAGTTCCAAGATGAAAACCACTGCTGAACAAAAAGAACATAAAGGCTCGTCTTAGTTTTGCCAGAAAACATCTTGATGATCCCCAAGACTTTTGGGAAAATACTCTGTGGATTGACGAGACAAAAGTTGTACTTTTTGGAAGGTGTTTGTCCCTTTACATCTGGCGCAAAAGTAACACAGCATTTCAGAAAAGGAACATCATACCAAGAGTAAAATATAGTGGTGGTTGTGTGATGATCTGAGGCTTTTTTTCTGCTTCAGAACCTGGAAGACTTGCTGAGGTAAATGGAACCATGAATTCTGCTGTCTACCAAAAAATCCTGAAGGAGAATGTCCGGCCGTCTGTTCATGACCTCAAGCTGAAGCACACTTGGGTTCTGCAGCAGAACAATGATCCAAAATACACCAGCAAGTCCACCTCTGCATGGCAATGAAGACTTTGGAGTGGCCTAGTCAAAGTCTTGACCTGAGTCCAATTAAGATGCTGTGGCACGACCTTAAAAAGGTGGTTCATGCTCAAAAATCCTCTAATGTGGGCCAAAATTCCACCACAGTGCTGTAAAAGATTCATTGCCAGGTATTGCAACACTTGATTGCAGTTGTTGCTGCTATGGGTGGCCCAACCAGTTATTATGTTTAGGGGGCAATCACTTTTTCACACAGGGCCATGTTGGCTTGGATTTTTTCCCCCTTAATAATAAACACCTTCATTTAAAAACTGCATTTTGTGTTTACTTGTGTTATCTTTGTGTAAAATTTAAATTTGTTTGATGATCTGAAAGATTTAAGTGTGACAAACATACAAAAAAATGAGAAATCAGGAAGGGGAAAAACACTTTTTCACACCACTGTATTTTGGCCCTAACCCATTCAAAACTTTATAAACCATCAGCAGTGTTTTAAAATCAACTCTTTGACAAACAGGAAGCTAGTGAAGCGATCTTAGAGCTGGAGTGATATGATCCACTTTTCTGGTCTTGGTGAGGACTCAAGCTGCAGCATTCTGAATCAGCTGCAACTGTCTGATTCACTTTTTAGGCAGACCAGTAAGTACACTGTTACAATAATCAAGTGTACTAAAAATAAATGCATGGACCAGCTTTTCTAAGTCACTCTGAGACATTAGTCGTTTAATTCTAGAAATATTCTTGTGATGATAGTAGGCTGACTTCATGACTGACTTGATGTGGCTGCTGAAATTTAGGTCTGAGTCAATAATGACACCTAGGTTTCTGGCTTGGTTTGTGCATTCCAGTTTTACAGATTGAAGCTGAGCTCTGATTCTTAACTGTTCTTTGGTGGCTCCAAAGATGTTTACCTCTTTTGTTTTTGTTTAACTGAAATAAATTCTGGAGCATCCAATTATCAGTTTGCTCAAGGCACTTAATGAGTGTTTGTAAGGGATTATAATCACCTGGTGACATGGTTATATAAATTTGTGTGTCATCTGCATAACTATAATAACATATTTTATGGTTTTGCCTAATCTCAGCCAGTGGGAGCATATATGTAGATGTTGAATGGAAGAAGCCCCAGAATAGAACTCCACATGTTATTTTTCTGAACTCAGATGTATAACTACCTATGAAAACAAAATAGTCTCTGTCCTTTAAGTAGGATTCAAACCAGTTAAGTGCTATGGAAGAAAGACCCACCCAGTTTTCTAATCTATAAAGCAATACTTTATGTCAGGGTCAACTGTATCAAAAGCAGCACTGATTTTCAATAAAACCAAGACAGAAACTCTATCTGTATTTAGTTGGATATCATTTAACACTTTAACAAGAGCAGTCTCCTTGCTGTGATGTATTTGAAAACCTGACTGAAAAATGTCACAAAAGTTATTGATATTCAGGAACTGGTTCAATTGTTGAAAAAATGTTTTCTCTATGATTTTACTTAAAAGTGGAAGATTTGATATTGGCCTGTAATTATTCATCTGTGAGGTGCATTGAATTAGCATTGAATTATTTTCATGATAAGATAAGCCTTTATTAGTCCCACAATGGGGAAATTCCAGGATTGCAACAGCACAAGGATAGCAACACTCAGAGCAACAATCAGAAGGCAAGAAAAAACAAGAGCAGCTAGTATACATATGTACATATTTATATATATATATATATATATATATATATATATATATATATATATATATATATATATATATATATATATATATATATATAGACACACAGTGATGATATATAGACACACAGTGCGGAGCATTGTGGTTGGTGGATGTGCAGCAGAAAGTCTAAGCTCTCTCTCCACGGATGCGGCGGGCCAGCTCAATGTCTTTGGGCATGATGATGACCCTCTCGGCATGGATGGTGCACAGTTTGGTGTCCTAGAAGAGACCCACCAGGTAGGCCTCGCTGGCCTCCTGCAGAGCCATGACAGCGGAGCTCTGGAATCGCAGGTCGGTCTTGAAGTCCTGAGCGATCTCCCTCACCAGGCGGTGGAAGGGCAGCTTACGGATGAGCAGCTCCGTGGCTTTCTGGTAGCGACGGATCTCTCTCAGAGCCACGGTACCGGGCCTGTAACGATGAGGCTTCTTCACTCCGCCGGTGGCCGGAGCGCTCTTCTGAGCAACCTTGGTGGCCAGCTGCTTCCTGGGGGGCTTTTCCTCCAGTAGATTTACGGGCGGTCTGCTTGGTTCTTGCCATCGCTCTTTATTATTCTGTCTTATATTTCTTGCACGCCGCCTAAACTCCAGCCCGGCACCCGCGTCGTTTTCGCTTCAGTTCCCCGGTATGTCGAGTTTCTCCGTTAGCACCGGGTGGTGGTTGAGTGCTAGCTAGCTCTTCCCTGCTGTATCGTCTCCTGCTGTAAACAGTGGCTCTGTCCGCCGACTCGGGAGACCTTTGGGGCGATCTGTGTATCCGTGATATATATAGAGTGAAAGGTGTAGAAAGAAGAAGGAAGATTAAAAAAAAAAAAAAGCAGTTGCAAAAGGCAGCCAACTCGTGTGGCGCCGGACCCGGAAGATGCCACTATAACAGGTGAATCAATCAGGACTAATCACTGGTTGTTCAAATATGACAGCTTGCAGTTAAATTAACAGTTTAAGCTAACAGGTAGATTATGTAGTCTGTGATCTTGTTTTATTTCGCCAGCGTTTTTCTTGTTTATGTGCATTAAAAGCTCATAAACTTGCAACTGTTATTCACCTGTGCTAGCTCAACTAAGTAGCCTGATCAGCCTTTATTGCAAAAGTATATTGTACAGTTATTGGGTGAAGGCTCAGTTTCTGAGAGACATTAGAGATGGGTAGTAGCATTATGAATGAATGAATGAATGAATCTTTATTTCGGATAGTACAGGTTAAAAGGAACTGAATAATATAGCAAAAGGGGGAAAGAAAATCCAACGAGGTCAAATTAGACAAAGACTCCTTCTACTAAACAATTCCACGTGAGTTATCCGAAATGGGTGATGGCTGAAGCCGCAGCTTATATTGCCCACCCATATTCCATCCAAGAATTCAAAAGAAAAAAACAAAACAAGAGCGATTACCATTACACCATCCAACCGATGATCCTGAAGGACAAGCTGCTGCGCGCAGGGGTGGACCAGCACCTGTCATCATGGATCCTGGACTACCTCACGAACCGGCCTCAGTTTGTGAGAACCCAGGACTGTGTTTCCGACACGATCATCAGTAGCACGGGGGCCCCCCAGGGAACGGTGCTGGCTCCCTTCCTGTTCACTCTTTATACTGCGGACTTCTCACACAACACAACACATTGCCATCTACAGAAGTTCTCTGATGACTCTGCGATCGTTGGTCTCATCTCCAATGGAGATGAAGCTGAGTACAGAGGGCTTATCCAGGACTTCGTGGACTGGTGCCATCGGAACTGCCTCCAGATCAACGCGAGGAAAACTAAGGAGCTGGTGGTGGACTGCCGCAGGCATGGGCAGCCCCTCACAGTACCAGTAAATATACAGGGAACAGACATCGAGATGGTGACATCCTATAAGTACCTGGGTGTTCATCTGAACAATAAACTAGACTGGTCACACAATACTGACGCACTCTACAAGAAGGGACAGCGCAGGCTGTTCCTGCTGAGGAGACTCAGGTCTTTTGGTGTACAAGGGGCGCTGCTGAAGTCATTCTATGACACGGTGGTGGCATCAGCCATCACTTTTGGAGTGGTCTGCTGGGGCAGTGGCATTACTGCAGCCGATAGGAAGAGACTGAACAAACTGATTAAGAAAGCTAGCTCTGTCCTGGGGCAGCGCCTTGATCCGATGGAGGAGATAGGAGAGAGAAGGACGGTGGCTAAACTGTCATCTCTGCTGGAGTCCGAGTTCCACCCTATGCAGGACATACTGGATGCACTGAGGAGCTCATTTAGCAGCAGACTACATCATCCCAGGTGCACAACCGAGAGGTTTCGTAGGTCCTTCCTACCAACGGCTGTCAGACTGTACAACCTAAGCAGGGCTGCTCGCAGAGATAGCAAAAAGACGTAACAAACTAATAGTTTTTTTTGAATGCAAAAGATGCAATAGACTTACACAATGGTCCCCTCCGGCATACAACTAGGAACATACCGGTCGCTATGGAGGGTGAGAATATGTATGGGCACATAATCATACCATGTAGGATAACTAAATAGACGGTTATGCTGTTTCATCCCACCTAGCAACAATGCTCTGCACTGTGTGTGTTTATATATTTACATATTTATTCCATCTAGCTACAATGCTCAGCACTGAGTGTGTTTATATTTTTACATTTATATATCTATATATTTATTCCATCTAGCTACAATGCTCCGGACTGTGTTTTTATATATCTACATATTATTCCATCTAGCTACATTGCTCCGCACTGTGTGTGTTTATATACTTGCATATTTATTCCACCTAGCTGCAATGCTCCGTACTGTGGGTGTTTATATATTTACATATTTATTCCATCTAGCTACAATGCTCTGCACTGTGTGTCTGTGTGTGTGTGTGTATATATATATTTTATAGTAATATGTGCATATGTATATTAGCTGCTCTTGCTTGCTTGTTTTTTTTCTTGCCTTCTGATTGTTGCTCTGAGTGTTGCTATCCCTGTGCTGTTGCAATCCTGGAATTTCCCCGTTGTGGGACTAATAAAGGCTTATCTTATCTTATCTTATCTTATTACAATTCAAAAAAAAAAAAAAAGAAACGAAGCTAAGACAAAGTGACAGAAAAAAAAAAAGAACTAAGCTACAACACAACACAGGCTGGATATGACAATCCTTATGTGATTTTACATGTCATCTTGTATATATGTTTGGAGTATTTCTTCCTTTAGTTTTTGTTTAAATTGTCCAAGCGTTGTACATGATTTCAATTCAGGTCCAAAATCGTTCCATAATCTGACTCCTGAAACACAGTGTTGCTTGGTGGTAGTTCTCACTGTAGGTTTTTGAAATATACATGTTGCTCTGAAATGATTTTGTTTCTCCCTTACTTGGAACAACTTTTGGATATTTGCGGGCAGTGATAGATTCTTCACTTTAAACATTATTATTGCAGTTTTAAAGTCAACCAGATCTTTCAACTTGAGAGCTTTTAGTTTAAGAAAAAGTGGGTTTGTTGGTTCCCTGAAAGCTGCTTTGTTTATTATTCTAATAGCTCTCTTCTGAAGCATAAAGAGTGGATATATGTTTGTTTTATATGTATTTCCCCATACTTCAGTACAATATGTCATGTATGGGAGTATTAATGAATGATACAAGGTATATAGTGTGGGTTGATTCAGCAAATATTTCACTCTGTGTAATATTGCAATTGATTTGGATATTTTACCTTTAATATAAGATAAGATAAGATAAGATAAGCCTTTATTAGTCCCACAACGGGGAAATTCCAGGATTGCAACAGCACAGGGATAGCAACACTCAGAGCAACAATCAGAAGGCAAGAAAAAAAGCAAGCAAGCAAGAGCAGCTAATATACATATGTACATATTACTATAAAATATATACAGTATATACACACACACACAGACACACAGTGCAGAGCATTGTAGCTGGATGGAATAAATATATGAA
This sequence comes from Pholidichthys leucotaenia, assembly GCA_020510985.1. Classification (NCBI taxonomy): domain Eukaryota; kingdom Metazoa; phylum Chordata; class Actinopteri; order Cichliformes; family Pholidichthyidae; genus Pholidichthys; species Pholidichthys leucotaenia. Next base: position 419,690,717 of record CM035843.1, read on the forward strand.
TATATAAACACAGTGCGGAGCATTGTAGCTAGATGGAATAAATATGTAGATATATAAACATCCACAGTACGGAGCATTGCAGCTAGGTGGAATAAATATGTAAATATATAAACACACAGTGCGGAGCAATGTAGCTAGATGGAATAAATATATAGATATATAAATATAAACACACCCAGTGCGGAGCATTGTAGCTAGATATAATATAATTAATATGTGACTTCCAACACAGTTTATTATCAATTATTACTCCAAGAAATTTAGTTTCAGATACCCTTTCAATCTCTACACCATTTACACTGAGTTTAGATACTGAGTTGTTGTGATGGCTGTTAAAGACTATAAATTTTGTCTTACTTAAATTAAGCGTTAATTTGTTTGAATCAAACCACAGTTTAAGCTTTCCTAATTCCTTTCCGAGTGTATCCAGAAGTTGTTCCAAATTGTTTCCACTGCATAATAGATTAGTGTCATCGGCAAACAATATTAAGTCCATTTTTTCTGAAACTTTACATATATCATTTATATACATATTGAATAATAATGGCCCCAAAACTGAACCCTGTGGGACTCCACAAGTAACCTTCAGTAACTGTGAGTTTTTGTTACCAACACATACATACTGATATCTATTCTTTAAGTAACTACTTAACCAGGACAGTGCTACCCCTCTAATACCACAATTTTGTAGTTTCTTTAATAATAAATTATGATCCACTGTATCAAATGCTTTTTTAAGATCCAGGAATACTCCAACTGAATACTCTTTATTTTCAATGGCTGTTGATATTTTTTCTATAAATTCCATTAGAGCAAATGCAGTTGTCCTCTTGTGTCTGAACCCATATTGCTGCTCACACAATAGATTATTCTTCAGTATGAAGTTGTCAATTCTCTCATAGAATATTTTTTCAAGTATCTTGGAAAATTGCGGCAATAGTGAAATTGGTCTATAGTTTGAGAATTCCCCTCTGTCACCCGTCTTGTATATCGGAATTACTTTAGCTATTTTCATTGCATTGGGAAATATACCTGTTTGGAGAGACAGGTTACAGATATACGTCAGTGGTTTCACTAAGCATTCAATAATAGTTTTGACTAAGAGCATGTCAATACCATCACAGTCCGTAGATGTTTTACTTTTAAACGATTTAACAATTTCAATGACCTCTCTCTCGTCTGTGTTCTTTATGAAAATGGAGTCTTTTATAGCAGTGTTATTGCATATTGTATCACCTCTAGGCACCGTAGTGGGTATTTCTCGAGCCAAATTAGGACCAATGTTAACAAAATAGTTATTAAATTTCTCTGCAGGTGAGGCTGCATTCACACTCTGAGTCGTTTTATTATTTTTTGAAAAATCGGCTGGGTTGTTTGTATTTCTGCTTTTATTTCCAAGAATACTCTTAAGTATTGTCCATGTATTTTTAATATTGTCTTTGTTTTTCTCCAGTTCTTTACTGTAATAGTCTCTCTTACTACATCTTATTATATATGTTAACTTATTTTTGTATATTTTATACCGCTGCTCTGCTTCTTTTGTCCTTTTCTTTAGGAAAGCTTTATATAATAAATTTTTCTTTTTACACGCCTTTTGTAATCCTTTGGTTAACCATGGCTTATTGGCAAATTTATGTTTAAGCTTTTTTTTTTTACTAATGGACAGTTTTTTTCATAAAGAGTGGTTACGATGTTTATAAATGTGTCATAGGCTTCATTTACATCTGATACATAGACTTCTGTCCAGTCTTGCTTCAGCAAGTCCTCTTTAAAAGGACTGATTGCATTTGGTGATTTGTATCTGAGCGATTTTAAAATTTTTTCTGTATTGGCCCCGGTGTGGCCATGGATAAGTGCAAAGGTTGGCAAGTGGTCACTTATATCATTTATCAATAATCCACTTTCTATTTTCTTATCAATAATATTAACAAACAGGTTGTCAATAAGTGTAGCAGTGTGAACTGTGATTCTACTGGGATGTGTTATTGTGGGATATAGACTCATGCTGTACATAGAGTTCATGAACTCTGTAATTACATTTTGTTGGTGTGGATTTAGTAAATCAATATTGAAATCTCCACAAATTGTTACCATTTTCTTACTAGTAATATTATTGTACAGCTCGACTAATTTATCTCTGAATGTCTCAATGCAAGTTCCCGGCGTTCTATATATACAACTTATAATTAGATTTTTTGTTTTATCTTGGTCAGTCTCAACAGTAACACATTCCAAGATCCCTGGTAGTGCAAAGGACATTCCATTTACAAGCTTACACCTATACAGGTCATCAATATATAGTGCAACACCACCACCCTTTTTTTGAGATCTGTTAATATGAAACATCTGATATCACTCTATTGCCATCAGGGGAGCCTGCTCTTCATTAAGCCAGGTTTCAGAGACTGCAATAGCTGTAAATTTTCTGTCTAGCTGTTGTAAATAGTCCTGAATCTGTGGAAAGTTTTTGTTAGGACTTCTGCTGTTGAAGTGTATTATTGATAGTTTACCATCTAGTTGCACTTGACTTTTGAATTGCTTTTCAGTGTAATATTCACATTGGCTATGAATATTATTGAAAAAGTGGTTATTGGGATCAATATCATTCTCCATCTCTTGTAGTTTATGTTCAGCATAATGGCATATTTTCAGAGTTTGAGTATCCTCACTCTGTGTCAAATGACTTCCTCCAGCTGGGGATAATTGATGTCTACTCAAGTCAGTCATAAGTTTTTGTTTGTTTTGCTTATTTTTTTTAAAGTACTTTGGCATGGTATGTCAAAAGAACAATTCTTACCGTGTGTGTGAATATGGATTATCATTGACTCTTAATTTTCTTAGTCAGTGTTCATCTGTATTTATCTAAGTCAGTAGCATCTCTGATCATTATACTCTTTGCTTGCTCAGGTGTTCCATTTAGTTTGATCCAAACTCTACAATTTCTTGTCCATGTTGCCTGTATTTTATTTTGTCTTTTCGGCATCCGTGCTTGCCATGCTAATTCAGCATTTGTTTTTGTCAGGTGTTCATTTCGGTAAACTTGTGTTCCCCGTAGCTTTCTGGCCTGCCTCAGTATGTCATTCTTTACCCTTCTGTTCACGAAGCGCATCACAATTGATTTCTTTGTTTTATTATCTTTCCTCGGTAAAGCATAACAAGCTGAAATTGCATTTGCTTCTACCTTTATATCTTTACTGCCAAGGAACTGAAGCACCTGGTTTTCTAGGGAGACTGATTCACTCAGGGGAGCCTCCTCACCTCTCAGTCCTGTTGTTGCATGAGCGTATGACTGATATTTGATGTCTAGTCCACTTATAACTAGGTCATCCATACGAGAACCTTGCTCAAGATCCTCGACGCGTCGCTCCAAGTCCGTAATTTTTTTGTCTTTTTCCTGAATTGTTAATTTTAAGTCTCGTACATCTTCCATTAGGCCTATTATTTTGGCCTGCTGGCTAACCATTTTGGCCACTTCTTCTGACAAGAAGTTCAGAGATTTTTTGATCTCTTCCATCTCCTCCTTCTTTGGTGGCATTTTTACTGACCTGTGGATAGTAAAAACAAACTCTGCTGGTGTCGCTGGTATCCAATCCGACCGACCTCGAATCCAGCTGGGCCTCAGCTAGACCCCTCCGCTGCAGGTCCCACTGCTCACCGCCGCCGCAACCGAGCACTTGTCCAGCTCCTCCACCGAGTCCCGCCGCACACCGCTACTGCAGCCAAGCTCCGCTGGGGTCACGGTAGATCCTCCGCTGAGCACCACTGCCTACCGCCGTCTGCCTGGGTGGTACCGCCGCTAGGCCCCGTCACCAACCGCTGTCTGCCTGGTAGTTCCTCCGCTGGGCCTCGCAACTGAGCTCCGACTCTGGCTATTGTCTGGCTGGGTCTAGGTGGTCCCCGTCTCCCACCAACGCCGCCCCCGAACTCCGATCCGGCTCACGCCCAACTGCCGCCTCGGTTAGTTCCTCCGGCAAGCCCTCACTGGGGACTAAGTCGCTTCGTGTCTGTGTTAAGATAAGATAAGATAAGATAAGCCTTTATTAGTCCCACAACGGGGAAATTCCAGGATTGCAACAGCACAGGGATAGCAACACTCAGAGCAACAATCAGAAGGCAAGAAAAAACAAGCAAGCAAGAGCAGCTAATATACATATGTACATATTACTATAAAATATATATACACACACACACACACACAGACACACAGTGCAGAGCATTGTAGCTGGATGGAATAAATATATGAATATATGAACACACAGTGCAGAGCATTGTAGCTAGATGGAATAAATATGTAAATATATAAACACCCACAGTACGGAGCATTGCAGCTAGGTGGAATAAATATGCAAGTATATAAACACACACAGTGCGGAGCAATGTAGCTAGATGGAATAATATGTAGATATATAAAAACACAGTGCGGAGCATTGTAGCTAGATGGAATAAATATATAGATATATAAATATAAACACACCCAGTGCAGAGCATTGTAGCTAGATGGAATAAATATGTAAATATATAAACACACACAGTGCAGAGCATTGTTGCTAGGTGGGATGAAACAGCATAACCGTCTATTTAGTTATCCTACATGGTATGATTATGTGCCCATACATATTCTCACCCTCCATAGTGACCGGTATGTTCCTAGTTGTATGCCGGAGAGGACCATTGTGTAAGTCTATTGCATCTTTTGCATTCAAAAAAAAAAAAAAAAAAAAAACTATTAGTTTGTTACGTCTTTTTGCTATCTCTGCGAGCAGCCCTGCTTAGGTTGTAGTCTGACAGCCGTTGGTAGGAAGGACCTACGAAACCTCTCGGTTGTGCACCTGGGATGATGTAGTCTGCTGCTAAATGAGCTCCTCAGTGCATCCAGTATGTCCTGCATAGGGTGGAACTCGGACTCCAGCAGAGATGACAGTTTAGCCACCGTCCTTCTCTCTCCTATCTCCTCCATCGGATCAAGGTGTTGCCCCAGGACAGAGCTAGCTTTCTTAATCAGTTTGTTCAGTCTCTTCCTATCGGCTGCAGTAATGCCACTGCCCCAGCAGACCACTCCAAAAGTGATGGCTGATGCCACCACCGTGTCATAGAATGACTTCAGCAGCGCCCCTTGTACACCAAAAGACCTGAGTCTCCTCAGCAGGAACAGCCTGCGCTGTCCCTTCTTGTAGAGTGCGTCAGTATTGTGTGTTAGGCGGCGCAGGTGTGTTAGGCGGCGCAACTAGCGCCAGCGGTAAGCTAACTAGCATTAGCTTAGCAAAAGCTTCGGGAAACGCTAGTCAGTTTACTCACAGTGGCCGGAGAAAGGCGATTAAAGGGGTATTCCAACGGTATTCCAACGGAGGTGGAAATTCAGCCCGTGCGTGTCCGTCACGAGCGTCGATCACTGTTGGTTAGTTATTTTTAATGGCAAAATCAGCGACTTTGTCTCAGCACTGAAAAAGTGTGACCATCCCGTTTTTGTTGTTTGTTTTTTTTTAACTGTATGATGGGACATGACATGAAAACCTGTGACAGAGCAGATGTGACTTATTATTTTGTTTATAGCAATTGTGGTAGCATGTAGCATCATCTCACTCTGGCTCATCAATAAAATTATTCTTCAGCTTAAAGGTTCAGGTTCAGGTTCAGGTTACTTTATTTGTACCCGTAGGTAGATTTGTTTTGCAGTCTGGTGACATCCATATTTACAAGCCACTAATTACATTCAACATAGACACAAACACAGGCACACATGAAGCTGACTATAAACATGATAAAAATACTCAAGGCTCCATCAATCAGGGACAAAGAGAAAAAAAAGACAAAAAGACAAAGAGATGAGGGAGAAACCAGAGGTAAGAGAGAAGGGTCATATTAAAAGTTAAAAACTAGTCAAAGAGGTTAAAAAACTCAAAGGTCTAAAACCCAATAAAATATTTAGAACCCAAGTGACATCCTACAAAAATAAGTAAATATAAAATGAAGTTAATAAATAGGTACCTAAATTATGTACAATATATTTTTACAGCTTGTTCAACTCTTTGACAGCAGCAGGGACAAAGCTGTTTTTGTAGCGCTGGGTTCTACTTTTTGGGACAGCAAACCTCCATCTTGAGGGTATAAGCTGAAAGTGGAAGTAGAGGAATAGAGGAATATTCCAGTATTAAAATGTGTGCATTAGATTTGTAAAACGTTTCTCAAATCATGAGACCGACAGCAGCCAATTCCTGCTTGACAACAGCTTTTCCAGTGTGTGTGGTTGTTCCAGACAAAAGACTGTTCATTGGACCAAAGTTCATAAAGCCCGCCCACAAAGGAAGGCTATTGGTCTAGGCTTCTGTCAATCCAGAAAAGCCCACGAAAATTCTCCACAGACAAAAAGGGAACTGCGTCATCACCTCTCTCTCTTGCTCCTTTTGTCTTTGTCCACTTAACTTCGGCGTCACAAGAGAGCCTTTTCGGGAGAACAAAAGACTGCCGAACAAAGACGTCTTCTCCCACGTGTTTCTTTTCTACGATCACAGAGCCTGATGTATCATGTTTTTTTTGTAACTTCTTTGTATCTTAATGGTTTTTTTTTAAACATCTAGGAATTAATTCTTTCTTTCTTGAGCTCAAATTCTAAACTTGGAGTCAAACTCCATTTCTAGACATTTATTTTTATAACTTTTTCTTGTTAAACTTTCTTTAAACTTGCCATTTTTAATCTTTACTTTATTTTTAATTTTTTTATTGACCAACTTACACACTAGAAACTACTTTCATCTCCACAAAGTCCAAAGATCTGTTAATTTTGCTATTAGATCAGATTTTTTGTAATTACTCTCGAATTCCCTGGGAAAGCCACTTGCCAAAGAAGAAGAGAGGCCACAGATCCTTTAATGCGACGGAGCCCGCCATCACAGCTGCCTGCACAATTCACCACGCCATCACGCTGTACCTCATCGTACGACAAGAGACTGGAAAAGTTGTATCACCGAGTATTTGCAGGCCAAATATTCAGTTGACACTTATTTACATTAAAAGCTTCACGAGGACGATGAAAGAACCCTTCAACTTCAGCTTCAACAAGGAATCGTGAGCTGCATCTTCTTTATTCATCTGCTGAATCAAACGTTTGAGATTTGAGAATAATTCAATATTTGATCAAATACAAAATTAAAGAGCCATTAACATAACTCCTCTTTTCCTTAAAATTCTATTTTCATTTTCTTAAGAGTAATCCAGAATTTTCCATATGATTAATTTAATTTTCCCCATAAATTTGCGTTATGTTTTCCATAATCTGTTAACTCAAACTGATCTAAATTCATTTTAAAGTTTAACCCTGGTTCTGCAAATGTTTACATTGTTAATCTATCATTTACAAGTTTAATCTCATGGTTAATGAAATCACTGCAATGTCTTTTAATCATCATTTCATTTAATAAATATGTGAAAATGAGAGAAGTTGTTGGGAATTCATTTCATTCTGAGTCTGGTTTAAAGTCCCCAGTATCGAATTCAATAAAATTCTGAGACTGATTGTTAATTAATTTATTGATTGATTAAACAGCTATAAAGTTAAAGATTAAAATTGCTCCTTAGAGAGGAGCTGGTGCCTCACGAGTGTTTATTAACTTTTTCTGTGTGTGTGGACCCAGAGATCTTCTCAGGTCCCGATACATGAATATAAATTAAATAATTTTTATACCTGATCATAATTATTAATCACCATATTGTTACAAGCATTAGCAGCACAACAGGACTATAGTGGTGGATTTAAAAGACAGCTTACAAAAATGAAATCATTCTGCTTTTTTAAAGAGGAAAACATGAAACCATAAGAGACTGACATGTTTACCAGGGAACCTGCTTTCTACAAGGAGGTAATGTGGAACAAGTTAGGAAAAGACCAAATACAGTTCTTTATATCCTCCAAAGTCCTCATCATCAGTGTCAACCGTGATAATGGCAATGTAATTTTAAACATCCATAAATTAGCACTATTAATATTTTATGATTCTGCTGAAATATCCTATACTTATTTGAACAAACTGTTGTGAGAAACATGATAAGAAAGTGTTGGAAAAATTCTGAAGACCTTCAGTCAAAAAACAAAACAAAACAAACAAACAAAAAAAAACAGGCAGGATCAGAGTTTCAGCAAATTTAATCACACTGGCCAGTGGAGAACAAATACAAAACAAAAATAGTCTCAGAGCCTATTCATCCATCATTCTGATTCAAACACACATTACTCAGTCTTTTAAGGCTTCTGTTATCTGAGGGGTGTAGAAGAGAATGTTCATAACGATTGGCTTAGTATATCTGGTCAAAACATAGTGTACTGATAATCTCTCTCTCCCAGGAACCATGACACCCAGTCAGCAACAGTCACACAGGAAATTCACCAGCTGAACTAAAACCGGTGATAACAGAGGACAGCTGCATCAGGATTTTTTAGCCCAGTCACACAGACTCTGAGACAAACCAAGGCCAATGGAAGGCAGATATGAACAATATAAGACAAAAATGAAATTCCATAAACATAGAAGAAAAACATGGAATTATTCTTTCAGAAAGGTACTCAGGATGTAGACTTGTTTAATTATTTAATGCAGTTGTAAACAAAGTTGAAACAATTCAGATCTACACAACTTAATAGAATGGAAATAATGGAAGCTGTGTTAATGATGTGTGTTTATTTTAACAGCGAATCAAGAATTGAATGCTAAAACCAATCAAAAATACTCTGAAAAAACTGGCATATTTAAAAATGTAAAGTATTCCCTTGTATCAAACAGCTCATTTAAAATTATTAAAAAAAAAAAAAAACCTAACTGAACTATTAACAGAGGAAGAATATCTGGTATCTGGTCCAAGATGGCGCCCACAGCGGTCGACATGGTGCTTCGCTGCGCTCTTTGTTTGTTTTTGTTTGTCAATTGTGTGTCTGCTTGCACTTATACCCGTGAAGAACTTCTAAATATCAGGACTTTCACCCCCATGGACCTCCTCCCAGTTTTTCTAGCCCCTGCCGCCGATCTGGTTTATTGTTTGGCTCGGAAAGTGAGACGGCGAAAGAGAGGTAGACGAGCGGGCGCTCTCGTGCGGCTTCGCAGGAGAGGCTCGCAAACGGCGCTGCCTGGCATATTTCTGTCCAATACCAACTCTCTCTCTAACAAGGTAGATGAACTGAGACTGCTGATGCGTTTTAAGGACCTCGCCTCCTCAGCTGTCCTCTGCTTTACTGAGACCTGGCTCCGGGAAAATATACCGGACAGCGCGCTGCGCCTCGACGGCTTTCAGCTCTTCCGTGCTGATCGTGACACAGAGCTTTCCGGCAAGACCACAGGAGGCGGTGTCTGCTTCTACATCAACTGCAGCTGGTGCTCTGATGTAACGGTAATTTCCAAACACTGTTCTCCTGCCTTGGAATTTCTTGTTATCAATTGCAAGCCCTTCTATTCCCCGCGGGAGTTTGCTTCTTTCATAATGATCGCTGTGTACGCCCCTCCCGACGCGGACACGCGCGAAGCTCAGCGCGTGCTCGCGGATCACATTCAACACACAGAGCAGAGTTTTCCAGACTCGCTGATTATTGTGGCTGGCGACTTTAATCAGTGCAATCTGAGCCACGATCTCCCCCGCTACAAACAGTTTATTAAATGCCCCACCAGAGGATTAAACACACTGGATCACTGTTACACCACAGTGAAAGACGCATATCGCGCTGTCCCTCGTGCTGCGCTGGGATTATCTGATCACGTGATGGTTCACCTCATTCCCACATACAGACAGAGACTGAAGCTCACTAAACCTGTTGTGAGCACTACGAAGATACGGACCAGTGATGCTGAGGAGAAGCTGGAAACGTGCATGGAAATATCTGACTGGGGCATGCTTAAAGGAGCCACGCATGATCTGGATGAGTACACGGACACTGTGAACTCATATATCCACTTTTGTGAAGAGAACATTCTTCCATCACGCACCAGGGTGAGTTACTCTAATGACAAACCCTGGTTCACAGCTAAGTTCAGACAGATCAGGAAGGAGAAGGAAGCAGCGCTGAAAAGTGGAGACAGGGACTGCTACAGGGAGGTTAAATACCGGTTTAACAGAGAGCTGAAGAGGGCTAAATCTCTATACTCAGAGAGACTCCAGCAGCAGTTCACTGCTAATGATTCGGCTTCCGTGTGGAGAGGACTGAGGCAAATCACCAACTATCGACCTAAGGCTCCTAAAGGTCAGGATGACAAAGCCCTTTGTCAAAGACTGTCCCAACACTATGCCCGTTTTGACACCTCGTCATCTGTGTCCAACTCCCCCCCTCCCTCCAGCTCCACAGCCTCCACATTCCCTACTTCATTTAAGGCACACCCCCCCTCCTCCCCCCCTCCCCTTATCATCAGTGAGCAGGATGTGCTCAAACAGTTCTCCAGACTGAACCCGCGCAAGGCCCCCGGCCCAGACGGCGTGTCTCCCTCCACCCTGAGACTCTGTGCGAAACAGCTGGCTCCTGTCTTCACAGACATTTTTAACACCTCCCTTAAGTTATGCCACGTGCCGTCCTGCCTCAAATCCTCCACCATCATCCCTGTCCCCAAGAAGCCACGGATCACTGGACTTAATGACTACAGACCTGTAGCGCTCACCTCTGTAGTCATGAAGTCCTTTGAGCGCCTGGTCCTGTCCCACCTCAAGTCCATCACCACCCCTCTCCTGGACCCGCTGCAGTTTGCCTACCAAGCCAACAGGTCTGTGGACGATGCAGTCAACCTGGCCCTCCACTCCATCCTGCAGCACCTGGACTCCCCGGGAACCTACGCCAGGATCCTGTTTGTGGACTTCAGCTCTGCATTCAACACCATCCGCCCCGCCCTGCTCCGGGACAAGCTGTCCCTGCTCAACGTGCCTGACTCCCTCTGCAGGTGGATCACCGATTTTCTGACGGACCGGAGGCAGCATGTGCGGCTGGGAAAGACTGTCTCTGACTCTGTTAGCATCAGCACCGGATCACCCCAGGGCTGTGTACTTTCCCCCCTACTTTTCTCCCTTTATACCAACTCCTGCACCTCCAGCCACCAGTCTGTCAAGCTGATCAAGTTTGCGGACGACACCACCCTCATCGGGCTCATCTCCAACGGCGACGAGTCCGTGTACAGGAAAGAGGTGGCCCAGCTGGCGTCCTGGTGCAGCCACAACAACCTGCAGCTGAACACTCTGAAGACAGTGGAGAGGATCGTGGACTTCAGGAAAGTCACAACCCCTCTGCCCCCCCCTCACCCTCACAGGCTCTCCCATCACCACTGCAGATTCCTTCCGCTTCCTGGGCACCACCATCACCCGGGACCTCAAGTGGGAGCCGACCATCAGCTCCCTCATCAAAAAGGCCCAGCAGAGGATGTTCTTCCTGCGGCAGCTGAGGAAGCTCAAGCTACCCACCAAGATGTTGGTGCAGTTCTACACGGCCATCATCGAGTCCATCCTCACCACCTCCATAACCGTGTGGTACGCAGGAGCCACTGACAGGGACAGACTAAGGCTGCAGCGCGTCGTGCGCGCTGCTGAGAAGGTGATCGGCTGCAAGCTCCCATCCCTCCAGGATCTGTACATCTCCAGGACCCGGAGGCGTGCTGGCCGGATCATAGCCGATCCCTCACACCCTGGTCACGTACTGTTTGCCCCCCTCCCCTCTGGTAGAAGACTTCGGTCCATCCAGACTAAAACCTCCCGTCACATGAACAGCTTCTTCCCCTCTGCCATTAGACTGCTGAACACTAAGTGACTTATTGACTCTCGTGCACCATGTACAGCAGCTCAACCAGACTCATGTCAATCATCACTGTTTTTCTTCCTGCATTACCGACTGCACTATATAGTTCTCCACAGTATCTGCTGCTGGCTAATATATATTTTAACTGTTGACCAGTATCACTTAATCTTATCCTACACTTTATTACATGTATAGTTTATTTCTCTTATCCTATCATGTTTAATGTTGCAGCATTGTACCGAGACAAATTCCTAGTTTGTGTACTACATGAACAATGGCAATAAACCTGATTCTGATTCTGATTCTGATTCTGATTTCTTTCTTTTTTTTAATTTCTTTTATTGTAATCCAGAAAACACTTAATTTTGACTGTTTACTTTTTATGTATATATAATTTGAATTGTATGAGATGGTGCATGTTGTCAAGGTTTGCTCCTCGGGGCAAAGAGCATGACCCAGGTGCGTAGCGAGCATTCAACGTTATACTAACAAAACTCAAAGAGCAGCTCAGAAGCTGAAACACAAAAATGCTAAACAGGCCTGGCAAGGCAGATTAAACTTACAGGCAGAAAATTCACGGACATGGGACACAGGTAGAAGGGGAGATGCAGGGGATCAGGGGAGATATGACCATAATACACAATGACCAAACTGAACTCAGATCATAAAAAATACTAAACAGAACTGAGAACAGAATCATGGAATCAACAAACAAAGAAAAACACAGGAAACACAACATAAACACAAAGCGAAGATATGGGTTGAGTTTATGCTTTACAGAAGTACAAGCAATGACCGAACCTGATGACATGACACTCAGCCCATGCCCTGACAGTACCCCCTCTTAAGGGGTAGCTCTCATACACTCCAAAAGTTACACCAAAGACAAAACACCAAGAAAAAACCCTCTCAGGGTGGGAGGTGGTGGTACCAGGCTAAGTGGAGCAAAACAAATCCTTCCCCCCCACAGAGACCAAAACCAAACAACATAGTTTGTGGGGCATACCCAAAGTCCACAGCCCCAAACCAAAAACAAAAACTGGTCAGGTGGCCTGCCAAGGGCCCACGGCCACCGGACCAAAGAGCAAGGTGGGTTGGGCAGTCTTCCAGAGTCCCTGGGCCACTGGACCAGAGATCAGGGTGGGTCAGGGGGCCTACGCGAATCCATAAGCCACCTGAGGGGTGAACATGATGTGTTGGGAGGCCTACCAAAGTCCATGGGCCACCAGACGGGAAAAAAACAAACAAGCCTTTTGCTCAGATAATAACACAGAAACTCTTTGTTCAAAAGAAAACAACACAGGGACTTCCTGCCCTGGAGCAAGCAACACAAAAATTTCAACCTCAGAAGATGATAACATAGCCACTTTAAACTCAGAAGATGATGACATAGGTCCTTTAAAGTCAGAAGATGATAACATGAAAACTTCAAATTTAGGAGATGATTATGTGGAACCCTTAAACACTGAAGATGTCATAGATGTCCTAAGCTTAGATGGTAACACAGGAGCTTTAGGTTCTGAAAACACAGGGGCTCCTAGCTCAGAAGCTAACTCAGGAGCCCTATGCTCTAAAGCTAACAGAAGAGCACTGTGCTCTGAAGCTAACACAGGAGCAATGTGCTCTAAAGCTAACACAGGATCACTATGCTCTGAAGCTAACACAGGAACATCATACTCAGGGGATAGTAACATGAATGCTTTACCCCCAGAATCTTCAACCTCATGAGAAGAAACCAAGTAACTTTTAAGCTCTTGAGATAAGATGGGAATTTTACCCTCTAGGGATGACAACATAGATTCATTATACTCAGGTGATAATTCGGGAATTTTAACCTCAGTTGGTAACATGGGAACCTTGAACTTGGGGGATAATAACATTCAATTCAACTTTATTTATATAGTGCCATTTCACAACAACTGTAGGGGAAACCCCCACAATTGCAGAAAGTCCCCAGCAATCAGGCGATCCCCTGTGAGCAAGCACTTGGAGATGGTGGAGAGGAAAAACTCCACTTTAGCAGGAAGAAACCTCCAGCAGAACCAGGCTCAGGGAGGGGCAGTCATCTGCTGCGACTGGCTGGGGGGTGAGGGGATAGAGAACATGATAAAAACAGACATGTAGAGAACAAACAGCACCATGGGGACTCAATCTATGGGAGAGAACAAACAGATGTTAATGACCAGCAAAATATTTCATTGAGAATGAAGAAAGGAGTGAAGCCCAGTGCAATATTGGAGGTCCCCCGGCTGTCTAAACCTATTAGCAGCATAACTAAGGGAGGGTTCAGAGACACATGATCCCTCCCTAATTGTAGGCTACAGTGATTCCTCGCTACTTCGTGCTTCACCTTTCACGCCCTCAGTGCATCGCGGATTTTTCAAAAATATTCATCAAAAATTCAAAGTTGAGAAAAAATGGGAGGGTGCTAGCAGAAGGCAGGGAGACTACATTAGAACATCAGGTATCAACACGGAGAACCCGCACGACTCAAAATCCACCTCTCTGTTCGATGTTCTCGTGTTGGCTTGGCTCGGGAATCTCGCAAGCTGATTGGCCGAGACGTTTTTTTTTTCCAAAACTTTATTGAGAACAAAGTGAAAGTACAGAATTATGACATAGAAAGCGCCCATACCCAGCGAAGGAAGACCGCATTCATTGTTCTTTATCGCTCGTGCTGCTTAGTCTCGCCGTGTGGAACTTTTCGCTGTTCTCTTGTGCCTTTTTGTGCGAAATAGTCTTCCCGTCAAGCCACTACGCCGCCTCCTGCAGCTTCTCCAGCTGCCCTCGACGATCCTGCGCCTCTAGCACCTGACGATGAGGCGTCACCTGAGGAGCAGTAAAGCTCTCATTAACCTGTGCAGTAAATCATCTTCATCTTGAGTTACGTATCTTGTTATAAGAATAAAAGAGTTCTAAAAACATATTTATGTACACTTTATTTACATCTACGTATGTATGTACACTTACACACACACACACACGTATCATATGAGAGAGAGAGTGAGAGAATGAACGTACGTATTATTTATGGGTGACGTCATTAGGGGTGACGCTACTTCGCGGTTTTTCACTTTTCGCGGTCGGTTCTGGAACCCATTAACCGCGATAAGTGAGGGATCACTGTATATCAAAAAGGAAGGCTTTAACTCTATTCTTAAAAACAGAGATCGAGTCTGACTCCCGAATCCAGATTGGCAGCTGTTTCCATAGGTGAGGAGCTTGATAACTGAAGGCTCTGCCTCCCATTGTACTTTTGGAGATTCTAGGTATTACAAGTAATCCAGCATTTTGGGAGCATAGTGCTATGTTAGGATAATAGGGTAGTATCAGATCTTTTTCAAATCTTATATTTGCAGCTTTTAAGGTTGTAAACAGTTGGAAATTTACACCTTTTTTTGTCTTTTTGCTAAAGTTGCAGCTTCTTATGACAAAATTCCACTTTTGTTTGGTCAGAAATTGGCAGCTTTTAACTGAGACTTACATCCCCCCCCTTTTTTTTTTTTTTTTGGTAGGTCAGGCATTGGCTTGCTTGCGACCGGATAACCATGAAAACCGGTACTACCTGTCTCATGGCTCGGGCTGTCGGCGACTCACCGGCATCCCCGCCCTTCCGAGGGTGTGGAGGGTGAAACAAGGGATCCTGGCAGAACTAAAAACAACATCTGCCACAGGTCTGTGGTGGACCACTCCCAGTTACATGGAGTGAGACTGGACATCCTGGCAGATAAACACATCTGTCACAAGGTCTGTGGTGGACTGTGCCAGTTGGTGCATCGTGACATGCACTACACAAAGAGCAGAGATAAACAAATCTATCATCTGGTCAGTCACTGCAACAGACACTGGAGTCAGTTTGTCTTGTCTTGTCCTTGCCACTACACCGGCTTGGACGTCGACCAGGCTTACAAGGTCCGCGCTGATCTGTTCACACTCTGACAGGCAGCGAAAGTAAGCTAGGAGCAGGAAGACAAAAGAAGAGGAAAACAGCAGCCTTGTGTGTAGCAGAATGGAATGTACATCTGGTCAGTCACTGCAACAGACACTGGAGTCAGTTTGTCTTGTCTTGTCCTTGCCACTGATAATACCTTTATGTGCCAAGAATGTGCTGCTAGTCCAGCAAAAGCTAGCGGTACTCAAATACTTTGCAAGCAGTTTCATGAACTGGTCAATCAGAAAGCAACTCACACCGGCTTGGACGTCGACCAGGCTTACAAGGTCCGCGCTGATCTGTTCACACTCTGACAGGCAGTGAAAAGTAAGCTAGGAGCAGGAAGACAAAAGAAGAGGAAAACAGCAGCCTTGTGTGTAGCAGAATGGAATGTACGCACTCTGTTGGACAGAACAACATCATAGCGCCCAGAAAGACAGACGGTGCTTGTGGCCCTGGAAATGAACAGGTACAATGTAGACATAGCTGCACTTAGTGAAACAAGATTGCCTAGATATGACAGCTTGGAAGGCCATGGGTACATCTTCTTTTGGAGTGGGAGATCAACTCAAGAAAGGAGAGAAGCAGGAGTGGGCTTTGCAGTTAGAAAGGAGATAGCGGCAATGCTTGATGAGGAACTGGTGCCAGTCAACGACAGGATAATGACTATGAGACTCCCACTACAGCGGAAGATGTATGCCACACTCATCAGTGTGTATGCCCCAACAATGACCAACACAGAGGAGGTGAAGGAAGAGTTCTACAGTGATTTACATGAGACTATCAGGCATGTACTGACTGATGACAGGCTGATACTCGTTGGAGATTTTAATGCCAGAGTTGGTTCAGACACTGAGAAATGGAAAGGAGTGCTAGGCAGTCATGGAGTAGGCAAGTGCAATGCTAATGGAGAACTTCTACTTGCACTATGTTCAGAGTACAACCTTGTGATAACCAACATTCTATTTAAGCACAAGGACACACACAAAAAGACATGGATGCACCCAAGATCCAAGCACTGGCACTTATTAGACTACATCATAGTCAGGCAGAGAGACATAAGGGATGTATTGGACACCAGAGCAATGAGAGGCGTGGACTGTGGTACTGATCATGTTTTGCTGAGATCTAGATTAAGGATTTGTAGAAAAAAACAGCACTGCAGGACGGGTGTGAAGCCACCACGGAAGATAAACACTAGTGCACTGAAAGGCCAAAAAGAGGCAGGAAGAACTTACACAGGAAATGGATGAAAACTTGAAAGACTGGGACAGCAACAACTCAGAGAATGACATAGAAGAGAAATGGGCAACACTGAAGGATGTGGTGTATCAGACTGCAAATGATGTATTAGGCCACCCTGAGAGGAAACATCAAGATTGGTTTGATGAGCATGATGAACACCTGAAGAAACTACTAGAAGCGAGGAATACAGCTAGGCAGGAAAACCTACAGTGTAACACAAGGTCGAAGAAGAAGAAATACTCAAAGGCTCAGAGTGAGCTACACAAGTACACCAGAGAGATGAAGTCCAAATGGTGGGATGAAAAAGCGGAGGAACTTCAAACTGCAGCAGACAGGAAGGACATGAAAACATTCTTCACAGGTTTGAGAGAAATCTATGGCCCTAAACCAAGAGGATTGATCCAACTAAAGGCTATGGATGGTGAAACGGTTTTGCAGGAGAAAGACAAGATCCTGGACAGATTTGCAGACCACTTTGACCAACTACTGAACAACACTGGAGATCTCACTGAAGAGGCTAAAGAAGCTCTAGTGCAGCGACCAGCTGTATCAAGTCTGGATGAACCACCAAATTTTAATGAACTAATGGCAGCTATCAAGACAACACAGGATGGTAAAGCTCCAGGAAGGGATGGAATTCCAGCAGAAGTGTGGAAATTTGGTGGTGTTCAGCTGACCAACTGCCTGCACAAGCTCATCCAAGAGATATGGGATGCCCAGAAAGTACCTCAAGACTGGAGGGATGCAAGTATTGTGCCTTTGTTCAAGAAAGGTGACAGGAAAGATTGTGGAAATTACTGAGGTACTATATCACTGCTAGCCAATGTTGGTAAGATTCTCTCACGTGTACTACTGAACAGACTCAATGAACACATCTCGCAGAATGTACTACCGGAAACCCAGTGCGGCTTTAGAAGTGGAAGAAGCACAATGGACATCATTTTCTGCTTGAAACAGGTTCAAGAAAAGTGTATCAAACAGAACATGCTGCTTTATGTAGTCTTCATAGACTTCAGTAAAGCCTTCGATACCGTTTCGTGACAAGGACTTTGGCAGGTACTCAAGAAATATGGCTGTACAGAGAAGTTTGTCAGCCTGATCGAGGCACTCCATACAGGTATGCAAGGAAATGTGGCGATGAGTGGTTCAGTATCTAAAGACTTTTCAGTAAGCAACGGGGTGAAACAAAGGTGTGTGCTGGCGCCTACACTCTTCTCGCTATATCTGGCAGCCATGCTTGAGGTGGCCTTCAAAGACACCCGTTTGACAACGTTTGACAAAGACAAAGACAACGTTTTGACACCCGTTTTGACACCTCGTCAGCTGTGTCCATCCCCCCCCCCCTGCCCTTGTCATCAGTGAGCAGGACGTGCACAGACAGTTCTCCAGACTGAACCCGCACAAGGCCCCCGGTCCGGACGGCGTGTCTCCCTCCACCCTGAGACACTGTGCGGATGAGCTGACTCCTGTCTTCACAGACATTTTTAACACCTCCCTGAAGTTATGCCACGTGCCGACCTGCCTCAAAACTTCCACCATCATCCCTGTCCCCAAGAAGTCACGGATCACCGGACTTAACGACTACAGACCTGTAGCGCTCACCTCTGTAGTCATGAAGTCCTTTGAGCTCCTGGTCCTGCCCCACCTCAAGTCCATCACCACTCCCCTCCTGGACCCGCTGCAGTTTGCCTACCAAGTCAACAGGTCTGTGGACGATGCAGTCAACCTGGCCCTCCACTCCATCCTGCAGCACCTGGACTCCCCGGGAACCTACGCCAGGATCCTGTTTGTGGACTTCAGCTCTGCATTCAACACCATCCGCCCCGCCCTGCTCCGGGACAAGCTGTCCCTGCTCAACGTGCCTGACTCCCTCTGCAGGTGGATCACCGATTTTCTGACGGACCGGAGGCAGCATGTGCGGCTGGGAAAGACTGTCTCTGACTCTGTTAGCATCAGCACCGGATCACCCCAGGGCTGTGTACTTTCCCCCCTACTTTTCTCCCTTTATACCAACTCCTGCACCTCCAGCCACCAGTCTGTCAAGCTGATCAAGTTTGCGGACGACACCACCCTCATCGGGCTCATCTCCAACGGCGACGAGTCCGTGTACAGGAAAGAGGTGGCCCAGCTGGCGTCCTGGTGCAGCCACAACAACCTGCAGCTGAACACTCTGAAGACAGTGGAGAGGATCGTGGACTTCAGGAAAGTCACAACCCCTCTGCCCCCCCCTCACCCTCACAGGCTCTCCCATCACCACTGCAGATTCCTTCCGCTTCCTGGGCACCACCATCACCCGGGACCTCAAGTGGGAGCCGACCATCAGCTCCCTCATCAAAAAGGCCCAGCAGAGGATGTTCTTCCTGCGGCAGCTGAGGAAGCTCAAGCTACCCACCAAGATGTTGGTGCAGTTCTACACGGCCATCATCGAGTCCATCCTCACCACCTCCATAACCGTGTGGTACGCAGGAGCCACTGACAGGGACAGACTAAGGCTGCAGCGCGTCGTGCGCGCTGCTGAGAAGGTGATCGGCTGCAAGCTCCCATCCCTCCAGGATCTGTACATCTCCAGGACCCGGAGGCGTGCAGGTCGGATCATAGCCGATCCTTCACACCCTGGTCACGCACTGTTTGCCCCCCTCCCCTCAGGTAGAAGACTTCGGTCCATTCATACTAAAACCTCCCGTCACATGAACAGCTTCTTCCCCTCTGCCATCAGACTGCTGAACACTAAGTGACTTATTAGAATCTCGTGCACTATGTACAGCAGCTCAACCAGACTCATGTCAATCATCACTGTTTTCTTTTTGCATTACCGACTGCACTATGGGGTACTCCACAATATCTGCTGCTCGCTAATATATTTAATAATTGCTTTGTCTAGTATTATTCATTCATACTCTACATTTTATTGCATGTATAGTTTTTTATTTCTATCTTTTATTTTTATCATGTTTAATGTTGCAGCATTGCACCGAGACAAATTCCTAGTTTGTGTACTACATGAACAATGGCAATAAATCTGATTCTGATTCTGATTCTGATTCAGAAGGAGTATACATTCAAACAAGGAAAGAAGCAGACTTGTTCAATGTGGCACAGTTTAAAGCCTAGAGTAAGACATCGATAAAGGTAGTAAGAGAAATGCTCTTTGCCGATGACAGTGCTCTAGTTGCACACAGTGCGGAAGATATGCATTCTTTAGTGGAGAAATTTGCAAGAGCAGCTAGCCAATTCAGCCTCAAAATCAATATCAAGAAGACAGAGTGCTTTTATCAACCACCAAAGTTCCAATTATCAGCATCACTACCAGAAGAGATCAGCATTGTACAGAGCCATTAGTCAAGTGCAAGGCTTTCAAGCATCTAGGGAGTACTGTTTCAGAGAATGCTAGGCTGGAGGATGAACTATCTCTCAGAATGGGAAGAGCGAGCGCTGTGTTTGGACACTTCAGGGAGAGACTGTGGAACAATCAACATGCGTCTATCCGTGTGAAATGCAAAGCGTACAGAGCGACAGTACTGGCTACTCTATTGTATGGTGCTGAAACTTAGACTGTCTACAGAGTGAAAGTAAACTGCAGGTAAATTGCAAGAAACGCCATGCGTACATGATGAGACACCTTAGAGCCATAATGAACATCTTATGGAAAGACAAGATAACCAACATAGAAGTGTTGAAACAAGCTGGTCTACCATCAATGGAGGACATGCTAACACAGACAAACCTGAGATGGCTCAAGTAGGTTCATTTTGTCTTCTTATAATTATTTATCTTTTGTTCTTATTAAAGACAAAAATAGAAAGGAGACGTTTTTACCTTCTTTACATATTTCGACTGTGCTCAGCCTATGAAAGTAAGCTGATAAAATGACACCTGACAGCAGTCAGCTGACTCTTCTGACGAAGGCTGCAGTGCACAGTCGAAACATGTAAAGAAGGTAAAAATGTCTCCTTTCTATTTTTGTCTTTAATAAGAACAAAAGGTAAATAATTATAAGAAGACAAAATGAACCCACTTGAGCTAATACATGGAAGTTATGGACAAGATTGTATCAAAGACTTCCGCCGGCTGGAGAAATTGGAGAAAACAAGGGGCACGCTACAGAAACCACCTGAAATTTAACCTCCGTAGCAAAGATGAGGATGTCACACCAGCAAGCCTCAACATAAAAAATCCAATCCTGACCAAAAACGCAGAGAAAATTATCAATAAAGCACGGAAAGACCTGATCAAAGAACGGATAAGAATGACGGCAAACAAAGTGGACAGAATTAACAACCAGATCAAGGAGGAAATGGACATTTTCAAGAAACACTACCTGACTGACCAGGAAACGCAGGAGCAGATAAAAGCACAATTAAAACACGCACACGACAGGAATTCATTATAATGAAAAACCGCCAATTAAAAAAACTAAAAAAACTTACAGAAAGCAAGAACGAACAAAGACAAACACACACAGAAACAAATGCTAAGTGGGTCAAAAACTTATCACAACGCACTCTCACGGACACGGAGAAAACAGTGCTGAGCAGAGGACTGAATTTTGCCATCACACCAGCCAAAATACCCCATGAAGAATACATCCTCTCAACAGAACTCGCATGCGAAAAAATCCAGGACCAAGGGGAAAAAGCATCACTCCGGAACGCAATCGCAGGAGTCCTCATAATGGCTAAATTACCACAAAGCAACGTTACAAAAGCAGAAGAAAAAGCATTAGCCTCACTCAAGACAGATAAAACAATCACAATCCTCCCATCAGACAAAGGCAGAACCACAGTAGTAATGGACACGGAAACATATGTAAAACAGATGGAAACCATGTTGGAAGATAACAGCACATATGAAATCATTAAAACAAACCCCAAAGAAGAAAAGAAAAAAATGCTAAAAGCCCTTCTCAAACCCCTATTAAAAAGCAAAAAAATCACAAAGGACGCATACGATCACCTGATTCCCACAGCCAGCATCACCCCCCGGATCTATGGAACCCCAAAAACACATAAGAAGGACATCCCACTGCGGCCAATAATAGACAGTATCGGTTCAGTCACGTACAACTTATCAAAAGCCCTGGTTGAAATCATTAACCCCCTCCATGGACTATCAGAATTCCACTGCAAAAACTCAAAAGAGCTGGCACAAGAACTCAAAAATATGAAAATAGAATTAGATGAGATCCTCATTTCACATGTCATTTCATTATTCACAAAGACCCCTGTTGATGTCACACTACATACAGTGCAAGAACGCCTCAGTAATGACAAAACCCTTAAAAGACGCACCAATCTCACAGTTAACGACATATCTGAACTATTACAATTTGTTGCAAAATACACCTATTTTCAATACAGAGCAAAAATCTACAGACAAAAAGAAGGATTTGCAATGGGAGACCCACTATCAGCTATTATGAGCAGTTTTTTCATGGAGGATCTGGAAAACAAAGCCATCAACACAGCACCTACACAGTGTAAACCCACCCTCTGGAAGAGATATGTGGACGACATTCTGGAGAAAATAAGGAAAGGACACACACAAAAACTCACTGACCATCTGAATAGCATGGACAGCACTGGGAATATAAAATTCACTTACGAAGAGGAAGAAAATGGCACCATAGCCATCAGAACACCCCACAGCACACAAACTATCAGTTGTCAGGACGTTATATGAACGGGCCACCATCATCAAAGAACAAGAAGACAGACAGGAGGAAGAAAACCACATAAAAAATGCACTCATATGCTGCCAATATCTAGTATGGGCCATAAACAAAGGGAAACAGCAAGTCAAAAACAAAGAAAACAAACAGGAAATAAGACAGAACAAAAGCCGAAATCAAAAACAAGGACACCATAACTATACCATACATCCGAGGGATCAAGGAACCAATTCAAAGGATCATGAAAAAATACAAAATAAACACAGCAGTAAAACCACACAAAAAATTAAGACAGTTATTGGTACACCCCAAGGACAAAATAGAACAAGACAAAAAATGCAATGTAATATGTGAAACATCATGCAGATCATGCAACAAAACCTACATTGGAGAAACCGGAAGATCATTCACCACAAGGAAAAAAGAACACCAGAAGGAATGTGAGAAGGAAACACAAGGACAACTCACAAGATCACAAAAGGAAAAGGCAGAACAAGAAACATTAAAATCAGCAATATCAGATCACTGCAAAAGAAATAATCACATCATGGATTGGGACAACGCAAAAATTATTGGATTGGAGAGCAACAGACACAAACGCTGGATCAAGGAGGCCATAGAAATCAGGAAGCGGGGAAAAGATACCATGAACCGGGATGAGGGGGCCTTTATGCTTTCCCACACCTGGGGCCACATTCTCCAGAGACCATCTGACGGCAGAAAGCGGAGCCGGCTCGGTGGATCTGACAGGTCTGCTGGGCTGGCCCTGCCTACGAAAGTCAGCTGATAAAATGACACCTGGCAGCAATCAGCTGACTCTTCTGATGAAGGCTGCAGTGCACAGTCGAAACATGTAAAGAAGGTAAAAATGTTTTCTTTCTATTTTTGTCTTTAATAAGAACAAAAGGTAAATAGAAAACCTGAAATGGCTCAGACATGTTGAGAGGATGGACCACCAGCGTCTCCCTCGGCAGTTACTCTACTCACAGTTATGCGAGGGCAAACACAATCAGGGTAGACCAAGGCTCAGATTTAAATACACTGTAAAAAGAAACTTGAAGAAGTTGGATATAGACAGGAGTTCCTGGCAGTGGAAGGCTAAGGACAGAGCTGTGTGGAGGAATCTGATCAGACCTAAATGAAACAGTCATTGTCGCCCACGACAGACTGCTATGATGATGATGATGATCAGATCTTTTAAATAAAAAGGGGCCTGATTGTTTAGAGCTTTGAAAGTGAGAAGAAAGATTTTAAGTTTAATTCTAAACTCTATGGGAAGCCAATGAAGGGAGGCCGGAACCGGAGAGATATGATCTCTTTTTCTAGTACCTGTTAAAACTCTTGCTGTAGCATTTTGGATCAACTGAAGACTTTTTAAAGATGTTTTAGGACAACCTGATAATAAAGAGTTACAATAATCTAATCTAGAGCTAACAAAAGTGTGGATCAGTTTCTCAGCATCACTCTGAGACAAGATGCTCCTAATCTTGGTAATATTATGCAAATGATAGAAGGCACTCTTAGAAACGAATTTAAAATGTGAATTGAAAAAGAGATCTTGATCAAAAATAACTCCAAGGTTCCTCACAGAACTATTCAGAGAAAGAGTAACTGCATCCAAACTAAGAGTTTGATTTGGAAAGGCATTTCTAAGGTTTTTTGGACCAACAAAAATTACTTCAGTCTTATTTGAATTTAATAGCAGGAAATTACAAGTCATCCAAGCTTTCATTTCCTTAAGACAGGCTTCTAACTTGGCTAATTGATTACTATCATCTGGCTTCATTGACAGGTATAACTGTGTGTCATCTGCATAACAATGAAAATGTATACAGTGCTTTCTAATAATGTTGCCTAACGGAAGCATATATATAAACTGAAAAGAGTAGGGCCTAGCACAGATCCCTGTGGAACTTCCTGACTGAGCTTTGAGTTGAAAGAAAACTCATTATTGACATGAACAAACTGGAACCTATCAGATAAATAAGATCTAAACCACTGCAACGAAGTTCCATTAAGTCCATCATAGTGTTCTAATCTATCAAGTAGAATATTATGATTGATAGTAACAAAAGCTGCACTAAGGTCTAAAAGGACAAATACAGAAACAAGTCCATCATCAAATGCGATAAGGAGGTCATTAGTGACCTTCACTAACCCAGATTGAAACTCTTCAAATAAACCATTTCCCTGTAAGTGGTCAAATAATTAAGTAGCAACAACTCTTTCTAAGATTTTTGAAATGAAAGGGAGATTAGAGATTATTCTGTAGTTAGCTAAAACTCCTGGATCCAGTGTTGGCTTTTTAAGTAAGGGTTTAATTACAGCAGTTTTAAAAGCCTGCGGTACATGGCCTAATGTTAATGAAGAACTGATTATTTGAAGAATAGAGCTACCAATAAATGGGAAGACTTCTTTAAATAACCTGGTAGGAATAGGGTCTAAAAGACAAGGTGAAGGCTTGGATGAGGAAACTATTTTGTCTAACTCTAAAAGATCAGTTGGAGTAAACTCATCCAAACAGATATCAGTTGAAGGAGTTGTAGTAGTTACTGTATTTAAGTTAATGGTGGGACGAATCTGACTGATTTTATCTCTAACAGATGAAATTTTATTATTGAAAAAGTTCATAAAGTCCTGACTAGTAAGCTCTAAGGGAATGCTAGGATTGACAGAGTCCTGACTCTTTGTCAGCCTGGCTACAGTGCTGGAAAGAAACCTGGGATTATTCTGGCTCTCTTCTATTAATGCAGAGTAATAACTTGTTCTAGCTTTTCTGAGAGATTTTTTTTATAAATTAAGAGATGATTTCTCCAAGCTAAATAGATTTCATCTAAATTAGTGGAGCGCCATTTTCTTTCTAATTGACGAGTCTTCTGTTTTAAGCTACGAGTTTCTGTGTTGAACCAAGGAGTTAGAAATCTCTGATTAGGGTTTTTCTTTTTCAAAGGAGCCACCATGTCTAGATTCTGATGCAGAGAAGCTGTAACACTATCTACCACGCTGTCAATTATAGAAGGAGCAAGCTGTCTATACTTATTTCCGTTGCGTTGACACATGGCATAGAGGAAACAATCTGCATAAATTTGGTAATAACATCATCTGAGAGGCATCTACTGTAGTAATAGTTTTCCTTAGGAGCCAAATAGTCAGAAATAGTCAAATCAAAGGTTAACAGACAATGGTCTGACAGTACAGGGTTATGAGGAGACACTACCAGATTTTCTATTTCTATGGCATATGTCAGAACAAGGTCCAATGTATGGTGGAGATAATGGGTAGAATTTCCTACTTTCTGAGAAAACCCCATCGAGTCTAATAAGATAAGATAAGATAAGATAAGATAAGCCTTTATTAGTCCCACAATGGGGAAATTCCAGGATTGCAACAGCACAGGAATAGCAACACTCAGAGCAACAATCAAAAGGCAAGAAAAAACAAGAGCAGCGAGTATACATATGTACATATAAACATAAATATATAGACACACGATGCGGAGCATTGCAGCTAGATGGAATAAATATATAGATATATAAACACACAGTGCGGAGAATTGTAGCTAGATGGAATAAATATATGAATATATAAACACACAGTGCAGAGCATTGCAGCTAGATGGAACAAGTATGCAAATATATAAACACACAGTGTGGAGCGTTGTAGCTAGATGGAATAAATATATGAATATATAAACACACACACAGTGCAGAGCATTGTAGCTAGATGGAACAAACATGTAAATATATAAACACACAGTGCAGAGCATTGTAGCTAGATGGAACAAATATGCAAACACATAAACACACACAGTGCGGAGCACTGTAGCTAGATGGAATAAACATGTAAATATATAAACACACAGTGTGGAGCATTGTCGCTAGATGGAATAAATATATAGATATATAAACACACAGTGTGGAGCATTGTCGCTAGATGGAATAAATATATAAATATACAAACACACAGTGTGGAGCATTGTCGCTAGATGGAATAAATATATAAATATACAAACACACACAGTGCGGAGCATTGCAGCTAGAAGTAATGAAACAGCATAACCATCTACTTAGTTGTCCTTCACGGTATGATTATGTGCCCATACATATTGTCACCCTCCGTAGCTACCAGTATTTTCCTAGTTGTATACCGGAGGGGACCATTGTGTAAGTCTATTGCGTCTTTTGCATTCAATACTATTAGGTTGTCACGTCTTTTTGCTATCTCTGAGAGCAGCCCTGCTTAGGTTATACAGTCTGACAGCCGTTGGTAGGATGGACCTGCGAAACCTCTCGGTTGTGAACCTAGGATGATTTAGTCTGCTGCTATATGAGCTCCTTAGTGCATTCAGTGTGTCCTGCATAGGATGGAACTTGGACTCCAGCAGAGATGACAGTTTAGCCACCATCCGGTTCCGGTTCCGCCGGACCGGTGGCGCCACACGAGTAGGCTGCCCGTTGCAACAGCCTTTTTTTTATCTTCCTTCTTCTTTCTACACCTTTCACTCTGTATATATATCACAGACGCACAGATCGGCCCGGGGGTCTCCCGGGTCGGCGGACGGAGCCACGGTTTGCAGCGGGAGACGTTACAGCGGGGAGGAGCTAGTGCTAGCTAGCACTTGGCCGCCGCCCGGTGCTAATGGGAAACTCGACATACCGGGAGCTGTAGCAAAAATGACGCGGGCGCCGGGCTGGAGTTTAGGCGGCGTGCAAGAAATATAAGACAGAATAATAAAGAGCGATGGCAAGAACCAAGCAGACCGCCCGTAAAATCTACTGGAGGAAGAAGCCCCCCAGGAGACAGCTAGCCACCAGGGCTGCTCGGAGAGGCGCTCCGGCCACCGGCAGAGTGAAGAGCCCTCACCGTCACAGGCCCGTGGCTCTGAGAGAGATCCGTCGCTACCAGAAATCCACGGAGCTGCTCATCCGTAAGCTGCCCGTCCAGCGCCTGGTGAGGGAGATCGCTCAGGACTTCAAGACCGTCCTGCGTTTCCTGAGCTTCGCCGTCATGGCTCTGCAGGAGACCAGCGAGGCCCACCTGGTGGTCTCTTCTTCACTAAGGGGGTCACCATCATGCCCAAAGACTTCCAGCTGGCCCGCCGCATCCGTGGAGAGAGAGCTTAGACTTTCTGCTGCACATTCACCAACCAACCATAATGCTCTGCACTGTGTGTCTATATATATACATTTATAGTAATATGGACATATGTTTACTAGATGTTGTTTTTTCTTGCCTTCTGATTGTTGCTCTGAGTGTTGCTATCCCTGTGCTGTTGCAATCCTGGAATTTCCCCATTGTGGGACTAATAAAGGCTTATCTTATCCTTCTTGTTCATACACAGGTCGGCCTCAAAGAGATTCTGGCAAACTGTCCGGCGGCTCAGGAGGGGAAAGCAGCTCCCCGTCCACACTGTGTATGGTGCGGATGGGACACTGTTGACTTCGACTGGGGACATCGTCGAGCGGTGGAAGGAATACTTCGAGGATCTCCTCAATCCCACTGATACGCCTTTCACAGAGGAAGCAGGGTTTGGGGACGAGGGGGATGACTCGCCTATCACAGGGGCTGAGGTCGCCAAGGTGGTTAAAAATCTCCTTGGTGGCCGGGCCCCAGGGGTGGACGAGATTCGCCCCGAGTACCTCAAGGCCCTGGATGTTGTTGGGTTGTCATGGTTGACATGCCTCTGCAACATTGCGTGGAGGTCGGGGGCAGTGCCTTTGGCATGGCAAACCGGGGTGGTGGTTCCTCTCTTTAAAAAAGGGGACCGGAGGGTGTGCTCCAACTTTAGAGGGATCACACTCCTCAGCCTCCCTGGGAAGGTCTATGCCAAGGTACTGGAGAGGAGAGTCCGGCCGTTGGTCGAACCTCGGATTCAGGAGGAGCAATGTGGTTTTCGTCCTGGCCGTAGCACATCGGACCAGCTCTTTACCCTCTCGAGAATTCTCGAGGGTTCGTGGGAGTTTGCCCAACCAGTTTACATGTGTTTTGTGGACTTGGAGAAGGCATTTGACCGCGTCCCTCGTGGATTTTCGTGGGGGGTGCTTCGGGAGTATGGGGTATCGGGCTTGTTGTTACGAGCTATTCGGTCTCTGTACGACCGTTGTGAGAGTTTGGTTCGTATTGCCAACACTGGGTCAGAGCCATTCCCAGTGAGAGTTGGACTCCGCCAGGGCTGCCCTTTGTCACCGATCCTGTTCATAATTTTTATGGACAGGATTTCTAGGCGCAGCCAGGGAATGGAGGGTGTCATGCTTGGTGACCACAGGATCTCATCTCTGTTGTTTGCAGATGATGTTGTCCTGTTGGCTTCATCCAGCAATGACCTACAGCTCTTGCTGGGACGGTTTGCCGCTGAGTGTGAAGTGGCTGGGATGAGAATCAGCACCTCCAAGTCCGAGTCCATGGTCCTCAGCCGGAAAAAGGTGGATTGTCCTCTCCGGGTTGGGGACAGGCTCCTGCCCCAAGTGGAGGAGTTTAAGTATCTTGGGGTCTTGTTCACGAGTGAGGGGAGAATGGAGCGAGAGATCGACAGACGGATTGGAGCAGCATCTGCAGTGATGCGGACGTTGTACCGGTCTGTTGTGGTGAAGAGGGAGCTTAGTTCTAAGGCAAAGCTGTCGATTTATCAGTCAATCTACGTTCCTACTCTCACCTATGGTCACGAGCTTTGGGTAATGACCGAAAGAACGAGATCGCGGATACAAGCGGCTGAAATGAGCTTTCTCCGTAGGATTGCTGGACTCACCCTCAGAGATAGGGTGAGGAGCTCAGTCATCCGGGAGAGGCTCAGAGTAGAACTGCTGCTCCTCCACATTGAAAGGAGTCAGTTGAGGTGGTATGGGCATCTGATTAGGATGCCTCCTGGACGCCTCCCACTTGAGGGGTTTCAGGCACGTCCCACTGGGAGGAGACCCCGGGGCAGACCCAGGACTCGGTGGAGAGACTATGTCTCCCAGCTGGTCTGGGAACGCCTTGGTATCCTCTCTGAAGAGCTGGAGCAGGTGGCTGGGGAGAGGGAAGTCTGGGCTTCTCTGCTTGAACTGCTGCCTCCGCGACCCTGACCTCCGGAAAAGCGGTAGAAGATGGCTGGATGGATGGATGGATCTTATCCTTCTCTCTCCCATCTCCTCCACTAGGTCAAGGCACTGCCCCAGGACAGAGCTAGCTTTCTTGATCAGTTTGTTCAGTTTCTTCCTATCGGCTGCTGTAATGCCACTGTCCCAGCAGACCACTCCAAAAGTGATGGCTGATGCCACCACCGTGTCGTAGAATGTCTTCAGCAGCGCCCCTTGTACACCAAAAGACCTGAGTCTTCTCAGTAGGAACAGCCTGCGCTGTCCCTTCTTGTAGAGTGCGTCAGTATTTTGTGACCAGTCTAGTTTATTGTTCAGATGAACACCCAGGTACTTGTAGGATGTCACCATCTCAATGTCTGTTCCTTGGATGTTTACTGGTGCTGTGAGTTGTCCTTGCCTGCGGCAGTCCACCACCAGCTCCTTAGTTTTCCTCACATTGATCTGGAGGCAGTTCCGATGGCACCAGTCCACAAAGTCCTGGATAAGCCCTCTGTACTCAGCTTCATCTCCGTTGGAGATGAGGCCAACGATCGCAGAGTCGTCAGAGAACTTCTGTAGATGGCAGTGTGTTGTGTTGTGTGAGAAGTCCGCAGTATAAAGGGTGAACAGGAAGGGAGCCAAAACCGTTCCCTGTGGGGCCCCCGTGCTACCGATGATAGTGTCGGACACACAGTCCCGGGTTCTCACAAACTGTGGCCGGTTTGTGAGGTAGTCCAGGATCCATGATGACAGGTGCTGGTCCACCCCTGCGCACAGCAGCTTGTCCTTCAGGATCATCGGTTGGATGGTGTTGAAAGCACTGGAGAAGTCAAAGAACATGATCCTCATTGTATTCCCGGGCTTCTCCAGGTGGAACAGAGAACGGTGAAGGAGGAAGATGACCGCATCCTCCACCCCAATACCATGCTGGTAGGCGAACTGGAGTGGATCCATCGTTGGACCCACCAGGGGGCGAAGGTGAGCAAGGAGCAGTCTCTCCAGGGTCTTCATCATGTGGGACATCAGGGCCACTGGTCTGTAGCTGTTCAGATCTTTGGGGTGGGAAGTCTTTGGTACAGGTACCCCACAAGATGTTTTCCACAACTGTGGTACCCTCCCCAGCTTCAGGCTCAGGTTGAAGATGTACTCCACAATCCCACACAGCTGGTCTGCACAGGACATGAGGAGCTTTGCACTGATGCCGTCCGGTCCCGATGCCTTCCTCGCCTTGATCTTCCTCAGCTCTGTCCTCACCTGGGTCTTAGTGAGGGTCAGGTTGGGGGCTGTGTGTTGGGAGTGGGGGGGGGGGGGGTGATGGTGGAGTGGGGAGTGGGCAGCAGGACTTGATGTCTTCAGTGGCCGCAGTGGTTGTTGTGCAGTCGGGGGGGAGGGCGGTTGGTCAAACCTATTAAAAAACAGATTCAGATTGTTCGCCCACTCCCTGCCCCCCGTGGCCTGGGGGGAGGTATTCTGGAGCCCAGAGATGGTTTTAAGGTTTCTCCAGACCCCGCTGATGTCGCTCTGTTGCAGCTTGTCCTCCATCTTCTTCCTGAAGCTGTCCTTGCCTTCTCTGATCTTCCTCCTCTGCTCCCTCTGTACGGACTTCAGCATCTCCCTGTTCCCTGACCTGAAGATCCTCTTCTTCTCTCTCAGAAGTGTTTTTATCTCAGGGTTGATCCAGGGTTTGTTGTTTGAGCAACACCGTACGGTCTTGGTGGGAACGGTGTTGTCCACACAGAAGCTGATGTAGTCCGTGATGGTGTGAGTGAGGCCATCGATGTCCTCACCTTGTGGATCGCAGAGCTGCTCCCAGGCGGTGGTTTCAAAACAGCCCTTTAGAGTGTCCATTGCCTCCTCAGACCATAACTTCACCGTGCGCATGGCCGGAGGTTGTCTGTGCACTAGGGGTTTGTACACCGGCCGGTGATGAACCAAGTTGTGATCCGATCTCCCGAGTGGGGGGAGTTGTAATGAGGTGTACGCCTCCTTAGTGTTTGCGTAGAATAAGTCCAGTGTTTTATTGTCTCTAGTGTGGCATGTGACATACTGGGTAAACGTGGGTAGAATGGGAGACAGTGAAACATGGTTGAAATCGCCTGAGATGAGGAGAAGAGCATCTGGGTGTTCTGTCTGCAGCCTGCCAGTTACTGAGTGGATGATGTCACGCGCTGTCCCAGCGTTTGCCGTCGGATTTGCATAAATAACAATGCAGATCACGTGTGAGTATTCCCTCGGGAGATAGGCAGGCCGCATGCTAACAGCTAGCAACTCAATGTCTTTGCTGCAGTGCTGTTGTTTAACAGTGATGTTTCCCGGTCTGCACCAGTTGTTATAAACATAGATCATCACTCCACCGCCCCTTGCTTTGCCACTGTCTGGTGTTCGGTCTGCCCGTATCGCGTGGAAACCCTCCAGTTCAATGTTAGCATCTGCTACTAGTTCAGTTAGCCACGACTCGGTAAACAAAAGGAGGGAGCATTCCCGGTATACGCTGTCGTAGCGGGAGATAGCCGCTAATATTGAATTAAAAGCCATATTTAGACAATCACTATCTACATCTACATGTACAGTATATTCAAGTCCCCTGCTATAATTATTCTATCTGATTTCAGCACTAAATCAGCTAAGAATTCGGCAAATTTGGATAAAAACTCTGAGTAGGTTGATGGAGGACGATAAACTATGGCAAATAAAATTGGGTTTAGCCTAATATTGCTAAAATACCCAATACTGAGGACCAGGCCCTGAAAGAAATTATAACACGTTTTTTGCTTTACATTAACTACCGAATTTTTCAAACTATAAGGCGCACTTAAAATCCTTTAATTTTCTCAAAAATCGACAGTGCGCCTTATAAGCCGGTGCACCTTATGTATTAATTCTTGTTGTGCTTACTGATCTCGAACCGATTTTATGTGGTACATGGCACTCAAAAATCTGTTAAAATGTTTTAGTACAACTTTGGTAAGCTACGAAGCCGCACCGCTTGATCGATTGTCGCAGCATTACGGCTACCGTAGTCAGGAGCCTCGCGGAGTAATATGTACTGTGATTCAGCATAACATTACGGTGTGTGTATAAGGACCCCAAAATTGCACCTGTATTCGTAAGCATGTCTTACATGCTTACGAAGCAGATTTAAAACTCAAGGCTATCAGTCACGCAGTAGAACATTGGAATAGAGCAGCTGCGAGAGAATTCAACATTAATGAATCAATGGTACGGAAGTGGAGGAAGCAAGAACCATTAAACTCAGACACTGAAGATGAAGAATCTGATGGATTTGTGGAAGAGGAATGAACTGAAAAAGTGAGTCTATTGTTTTGTATTTTATGTGTTACAACTGAACAATGTTGAGAGTTATTGTGAATGAGCTGAATAAAGTTTGACTTATCTGACTGTTTTGTTTCGCTTAATGCGCCTTATAATCCGGTGCCCCTTGTGTATGAAAATAGACCCGTTCATTGATATTGCGCCTTATAATCCGGTGCACTTTATAGTCCAAAAAATACAGTAGTATTTTGGAATGGTAAATGTTGCTACTCCTCCTCTACGATCAGAACTTCTGGGATTTTGACAGTTTAAATAACCACAGGGGGATGATTCATTTAAACCAACATAATCCTCTTGCCTTAACCAAGTCAGGGATATTAAATCAATCTGATGATCAATTAACCTCTTGCACTCCGTTGTTCCGCGGGCGGGCAAGTCTCTGCGTCCTAGGGCGCACGAGGGCACACGAGAGCGCACTCGTGCGCGCTCGGACGCATGACGCATGATAGAGATACTGATGGTGGTGATGTAGGTGGTGTGGGCGCCAAGCGCCACTGAAAAAAAAAGCTGCAGACACAGCCGCGAACAGATTAGTTCATCTGACTGACCTCTCATTTGACTAATAAGAGCCTTGAATTGGGTTTCTGAAACCTTGAAGAACCAATGAATGAAAACCTAGGAAGGAGGACCCGCCTACTGTGAATGCAGGAGCCAATTGAAGCACAGAAGTTCGGGCTGGATGAAGAGAGATTTACTGTTGCAGCTGATGAAAAAAAAAGGACGCTGGACGAACCTGCTACAGACCCAGCAGCATGGAGAACACCCACAAGTGGGACCTGCACTCATTCCAGCAGAATAGATGTTTAGGATTCTCTGCCGTCATCATAGACCGACGGAGGCCGACGACAAAGGTTGTAAATCATTCACCAAAACCGCAATAATGGAATTATGTTTTGAACGGGATCCACGAGTGGACCAGCGTCGCGTTCGTCTGGCAATGGGGAAGAGAAGTTCGCCAGGACTCTGCTGCTGTGAAGAGGTAAGGTGTTATAAGCTAAATTATTATTTCTCCCTGAAAACTGTAATCCAAAAATGACTTTTGACCGATCGGTAAATTACAACTGTACGGCGCACGAAGTACGTGCGCCGCGATAAACGGTTCATTGCATTTGCCGTGTTCGGACCGTGAACACCCCCCCCCGCTGCAGAAGAGGAGCGGGGGGGGGCGTTCACAGTCCGAACGCCCCCGGTCCACGGGGGGAAGCCGCGGTCGCCACATAGCCATATGAGTCTAGCGATGGCCGTCCTCTGTAGCGAGGGGGGGACAACCCCCCCCCCCCCCACACACACACAGTAGCGGGGGGGGGAAGCCGCTGTGACAGCGTTGCTGTGGAAACATGCAACGAGTGTAATCCGTCATGTAGCGAGGGCCGAACTCCGTCCTTTGTAGCGGGGGGGGGACAACCCCCCCCCCCACACTCACACACAGCCCTGAATGTGACCTTTCATTACAGCCCAAAATGAAGATTCTACATTGAATTATTCAAAAGTTACAGACGTTTTTCCACACTGTGCCATTTGGCACAATTTGGCACAGTTCCAAAACGCCTGGGAACAGCCTGAGAACAAAGTTGTGTAAAATATTCATTTTTTGTGGTATTGTTACAAAATTTGGACCTCAGCTGGATAACACTTGGTTCTACATTTCTGTTGCATTTTCCAGCCGGATCGGACAGCTGTGTGTTATTTGCAAGCATTTGTATCCAAAAAAACACCGTGGCCAAATTTATTTTCTTCAAGTTCAGTATGTTTAGATGACTGTAACTCAGTGGCCAGAGCACGTAGAGATATCATGTTTTTTTTGCCAAAAAATTCAAAGTGTTTTCTTTTAAATGAGACCAACCCCATGAAGATGCTGGAAAGGGTTGAAGAACAGCTTTCGATTTATTTTGGGCATGTTATTTTTTGGTGTTTTTAGGAAAATTGCCCAGAATGCAAGGGGTTAACAGATCATGGACTAGCAGAGACTTGGGAGTTAGAGACCTAACTATTTAACAAACCACATTTAATTTTTGAAATTATGAGGGGGAACAGAGGCCAAATCATTCAATTTAGAGGCTTCATGTTTAATTTGAGTTTTACCAACTTTTTGTTTAATCACTTTGGGATGGTTATATATTATATTTTTATTTACTTTGGAGGGATCAGACAATGATCTTCTGATGGAGAAGACAGGGGCTAAGCTGAGGGGTGGTGAATGAAGAGGAGCTGCAGAGAGGCGTGTAAGACTGCAACTCTACTTCCTGGTCCCAACTCTGAGTTGTCAAAGTTTTGGAAATTTGGATAAAAATGATGCCAGATTGTTAGATAAAAGAGATGCACCATCCAACGTGGGATGGACGCCGTCTCGTCTAATAAGACCAGGTTTTCCCCAAAATGAGTTCTAGTTGTCTATGTAGCCCATATCGTTTGCAGGACACCACACAGACAGCCAGCGGTTGAAGGATGACAAGCGGTTAAGCATGTCATCACTGGTCAGATTGGGGAGGGGCCCAGAGAATACTACAGAGGCAGACATTGTTTTGGCAAAGTCACACACGTTAAGTTTTGTGACTTCCGACTGCCGGAGTTGGACATCATTAATGCCGGTGTGAATAACAATTGTGGAGTATTTACAGTTACTTTTAGCCAGCATTTTCAAATTTGACTGGATGTCGCCTGCTCTGGCCCCAGGAATGCATTTGACTATGGCCGCTGGAGTCTCCTGGTTCACGTTTCTGACTACAGAGTCGCCAATGATCAGAGTTTTTTCCTCAGCAGGTGTGTCGCTGAGCGGGGAAAAACCATTAGAAACATGAACAGGTTGGTGGTATACCAGGGGCTTGGGGCAAAGTATCCTTCTCACCGTCACCTACCCATTCTCTCCCGGCTGCTCAGGAGAGGTCAGAACCGGAGGACCGCTAGCAGACCCCCCTATGCTAGGGAGCTCCGCTGCAGCTAAGGGGAGTCTATCATTATTAACTGGCGCAGACGGTGTTTTAATGCAGCGGAGCCAGGATTCCAAATCAGACAACCTCACCTCAAGCGCCTCAAAAAGACAACATTTATTACATTTACCGTTATCACTAAAAGAGGCAGAGGTGTAGCTAAACATCTGACAGAGAGAGCACACCAGAGGAGGAGGGGAAGGAGAGCTAGTAGCCATAGCTAGTGGCTAACCTGAAGCTAACACAAACACAGATGAAAGGTGAACAGAAGGCTAAAGAGGGTGATTAGATGACACTGAGTGTGCACACAGGTGCAAGAGGTTGTTAAACAGAAGTGAGAGCTGACGGTAGATGGAAAAAAGTGATTAAAATACAGTTAAAGGAAATAACCCTCAAGAGATTGAGGAGTGCTAACCACAGAGCAAACCACACGGACAGCCAGCAATACAGGAAGCGACGATACGTTATCACAGGAAGCGTCTCAGTCCCAGACGTCCCAGTCTCAGTCCAGCAGCCTGGACATATTAACCTCGGGAGAAGATGACATGAACATATTAAGCCCTGGAGAAGATGACATGGACAAATTAACCTCGGAAGATAACACAGACATTTTAACCTCTGGAGAAGATAACATGGACACCTTAAACTCAGGGAATGATAACAAAGACATTTTAACCTCTGGAGGTCATAGGGGAGCTTTAGGCCTTGGGGAACATAACATGAGAGCCTCTTGCTCCAAAACTGATGACTGAGGCACGCTAATCATAGTAGCAGATGACGGGTGAGCGCAAGCCTCAGGAACAAATGACGGAGAATCCTCGGTCCGGGACAACAGAAGCGAGCCGACCATTGGCAAAATCAGACACTAAGGGCTGAAGGTCCTCAAGTCCTGACATCTGGGGATCCATCACTGAACCAGCTGGGGAGGAGGGAAAAGGGCTAGAGGTCTCCTGACCTCAGGAACACTGGCTTGAGGTCTCCTGACCTCGGGAACATCGGCTACAGGTCTCCTGACCTCGGGAACATTGGCTTGAGGTCATGTTCCTCCTCCGACCCCATCCTCGACACGACCACCTCAGACAATGGAGGAAAACAGGAGGTCAGTGAGGCAACGCCACAGTCATTAACAGCAGAGACTGGTGGGGAGGAGTCAGCAGCTGGTGGACTCTGCACAGGGGTCCCCTCACCAAGAGCAAGGAAAGACTTTTCAAAAGTGGTATTTGAATATAAATGAAAAGGTACTTGCCTTAACTTTTGGTCTCCTGTCACCAGGGTGACCACCTTAGAATCAAAGGCAGGTACATGAACTTGAGAGTGACATGGAGCAGGTATCGGAACTGGGGAACGATGTGGAGCAGGTACAGGAATTGGGGAATGATGTGGGGCAGGAACTGGAGTTGGGTGGCGCTGTGGGACAGGCACTAGAGCTGGGGAATGATATGGAACAGGCACTGGAGCTGAGTGGCACCATGGAGCAGGCTCTGGAGCTGGGGAAAGATGCAGAGCAGAAACTGGAGCTGGGGAATGACGTGGAGCAGGCACTGGAGCTGGGATGTCCATAGACAGCTGGATCCGACCCATCCGGGACACATACTCTGGAAGGAGCCACGGCTTGTAGTCCAGCATTAACTCCTCCTGAGCTAGCACAGGCTGCCAACACTTCTCCTGTTCCCCTTGTCACTCTCACACAGGGATTCCAAAGTTGCAGCCCCAATTTGGCAACCCTCAGCATCCAGCGGCATTAGTGTGGAGGCAGCTGCTGCTAGTGGGTCCTCTGGAACAGTACGCTCCTCCCAGACAATCTGGTTTCCACCCAGAATTGGCAAACAGTCAGAAAAAACACAAGGGGACACAGGGGATGCAGGTGAGGATTGAGGGATGGAGGCAGCAGCAGAAAAAAATGGCAGAGGCGGGTGGTGAGAGTTCAGCAGTGGCAGACAGCCACCACCGAGCCCTTCCACCGGTAACCCAGTGAGACCTATCATTTATTGATGTTAAATGAACGGGTAATTGCCTGAGTTCCTGCTTTGCTACCGCTAATAGTCCAGACGACTCCCTCTGGGTGGCTCCGGAGATTGTCTGGTTGAGAGCTGCGGGTGAAGAGGTGGAGCAACAACAGAAGCGGCGTCTCCTCGAAGCTCTCTCTGCTCCACCGGAGAGAGAACAGGTGACTCCGGCGAGGAGGGGACAGCTGGTAAAGAAGGTAGTGGAGGAAGCGCCAGTTTCCGAATTCGGGGGTGGGAGTGCAAACTCGGTCTAGCTGTCATCAAGTTCGCTACGTACCCCCGGAATCCCAAGCGTCCTCCAAGGAAAAGCTGTTTCGGGCGGCGGCCACCAGATCCTCCACAACAGCCACCACCTCACACTCGTTGCGGCTCCACCTCCTCCTCCTCCTGCTGAGCTCACTCGCTGGGTCCATGACTGGCTATGTCATTCTGTCAAGGTTCGCCCCTCGGGGCAGAGAGCAGCCCCCAAGTGAACAATCCGCAAGCATTCAACATTTTTTTTAACCAAACTCAAAAAGCAGTTTGGAAGCTGAAACACCAAAATGCTAAAAAGGCCTGGCAGGGCAGACAAAACTAACAGGCAGAAAACTCAAGGACATGGGATGCAGAAGCATGTGTGAGATGCCAAAAGGATTAATGGCGCAACGCCAAACATAATAATGAATGGAACACAATCAGGAAACATGGGACAGATGGCAAAATTAATAATCACAAACAGCTGACAGGTAGAGGTGGGGTAAACACACACACAGAGGGAGACAAAACATACGCAGGGGATCAGGGGAGACATGACCGTAACACAAAATGACCATACTGAACTCAAATCATAAAAAATACTCAAGAGAGCTGAGAACAGAATCATGGAACCAACAAACAAAGAAAAACACAGGAAACATAACAAAAACACAAAGTGAGGGCATGGGCTGAGTCTGTGCTTTAGAGAAGTGCAAACAATGACAGAACCTGATGACATGAGACTCAACCCACGCCCTGACACAAGTAGGCATTTCTTTTCCTCATGTGAACACATTTTAGAGCAAAATCTAAAGTTTCCCAAATAGTTATCTAATGTATGCATAAAAACTAAAAATGCGCATGAAAAAGTTACAAATTTAATAAACAATTATTTATAAGAAAAAAGTAATGAGTTATTTTAAAACATTTTTTTTAAAAATTTCAATATAAAAACCATCTCAAAAGTAGCAAATTTATGTAAAAAAAGATTCAAATTTAGGTGGAATAAATTAAGGTAGTAGAATTAAAAGAGAAAATGCACAGATCTGTGAGAAAAACCTTCCTATGTGGGAAGGAATCATTAAGTATTAAAGAGCTGATGACACGTTTGACATTTTTTAGGATGTTGTGTAAACCCAAAAGTCATTGTTGATGATCAATATAATATTTACAACCACGTCTGCATAAACTAGTTATCATCAAAAAACCTCAGCCGCTGACTGGACTGTGGTGCCGCCCACCGAATTAAGGGCGGCACCCCAGTGACGTAATCGACAGAACGGACTCCGGTGTTGTTAACTAGAATGACTGCAGCTTTTTAGCTCACAGTTTCTCTGGTTTCTTGTTTTAATTTTACGGCTATGCCTTCGCGTTGTGTCGCAGGCTTAGATAAACAGCAGGCCGTGAAAGACTACATCACACACTTCAGCTCCAATTGTCATAAGCCTCCTCGTGCACTTCTCATGCGCTTTTAGGCAGGAGGAGCACACGAGGAGAGGAAGGATTAATGGATTTACATGCAGCTTTGAGCTACTTTCTGTGATCCCATGCTGACATCTCACTGGTCCGGCAATGTCCCCTCTATCATTATCACCATCTGATTCAAACTCCCACTGATCATCTTTCTCGGTCCTCGCCCAGGTGCTACTCATCACACCATCACCAGCAGTGCATGTACATATTAGCTGCTGTTTGCCAGGAACGCACTGATGGTCAATAGTATTGTCATCTGTGCTGTTAGTCTGCCAGTATTTTCAGCACTCTCACAACGTTAGTCGCTCCATGTTCACCGTGGTTCTCGTGCGTCCTTGAAGCGATGTCGGCTCTGGGGCGCACCTGTGGCTAACATGTCTCCTCTCATTCGTTCGCTGGGTGATGCGGGCCCCTAAATGCCATCAGTAAGTGTGTTTGTGTTTTTTGTATGTCTTCACCTTTTTGGGAATTGTCTGTCGTTCTATATTAAATGTGCTGTGGTGAACCCTGCATGTAAATCCTCATTATTTCATGCTCCCTCTCCGTGCCCTGTGTAAGAGCACATGGAGAGGGAGGATTTATGCGTAAATAACGAGGATTTACACGAGGATTTATGCGTAGGATTCACCACAGCACATGTATTGAACATAAAGACTGATCCCAAAAGGTGAAGACTTACAAAAATACACAGAAGCACAAACAGTAGGCGTTCAGGGCCAACATCGCACAGTGAACATGGAGAGGAGATGTGTTAACCACAGTTGCGCCCCAGAGCCGACATCGTTACAAGGGGCACAAGAGAACCACGGCTGTGTGGAGTGGCTAACACGTCGTGATAGTGTTGGCAATATTGGCTGGCTGACAACACGGCAGATGATGCACACAAAACCTGAACAGCTGACTGTCACTGAGTCTGACTCACTAGGCACAATGCCCGCTTGGCACGGCTCAAACCTATATGGTTTGATGCCCCCAGATTCTTCATTGTCATCCCATTCTTCGGAACTATAATCGTCTGAAGATTGGACAACACAAACCAATTCCAGACTACATGTGCTGGAACCATCGCTGATGTTTTCAACTGCTTCCTGTCATGTTTGTGCGTAAATGTGCACACATAAATCAATTAATACAAGCCCAAACGCCGGTGAAGGTCAACATGTTTATTAACAAAGGAAACTGATGCACAAAATGTCCATAACACTGTCCGATTAGTAGCAATGATGGTATGGAGAAGGTGACAGGCTACAAGCTCAATAGGTAAGCCCCACGCGCTCCAGGACGGAACTGGAAGCGGAGAAAAAGGGCAGAAAATAATAAAAGAACAGACTTACATTAATGCTGGAGCGGAAAGGCTCAGAAAAACAACATAGTAGTCCGTGGAAGAGCGAGCCACGTCAACCCAGGGAGACTGACTGATGCCAACGCACTGAATGTTTCCCCTGCCGGCCAGAAGTACCCCCCAGATACTAACGAGCTGTAAGTGGAAACAGGTGCGTGGCAAAAAGAGTAGATGAATCAGTATGAATGAGTGTCTGGTGTGTGTGTGTGTGTGGGGGGGGGGGTGATACCATGCAGCCGGTGAATCTGCCTGCTGGAATTAATAAGCAATAATCAAAACCTACAGCTATGGGTCATGGACGGGGTGAACGACCCCGAACATGACAGTGCTCCTCCCTCAAGTGGTGGATACCAGACACCCACTGTACCATCAAAAACAGAAAATACAACCTGCCACCCCCCCTCCACTCAAAAGACCAATACAATAAACCAGGGTGGGAGGTGGGGGAAAACAGGTTAGGAGGGATAAATCAAGAAGGTAACCACCACAATACACTGAAAAAAAAAAAATCTGTTCAATTTACATGAAAAAAATATGTACATCGGTTGCACATACTAAAGTTATGTTTACCAAAAAAAATGTATTTGTGTTAAGTATACGCAATTCTTATTTGTTCAAAGAACACAACTTTCTTCTAAAAATTTAAAGTTTTTCTTTTATGTCATGCACTGAAAAAAAAAACTTTAAATTTTTATAAGAAAGTTGTGTTCTTTGAACAAATAAGAATTGCATATATATTTGGTAAACATAACTTTATTATGTGCAACCGATGTACATATTTTTTTCATGTAAATTGAACAGATTTTTTTTTCAGTGCTTGACATAAAAGAAAATCTTAAAATCTGTATAAGAAAGTTGTGTTCTTTGAACAAATAAGAATTGCATATATTTTTGGTAAACATAACTTTAGTATGTACAACTGATGTACATATTTTTTTCATGTAAATTGAACAGATTTTTTTTTTTCCAGTGTATGGCAACAGCTCACTGATGGAGTCTGTTTTTTAGAACTTGGGCTTTCTTAGAGAGTCACTGTCACTGTCAAGCTCCATCACAACTTTGTGGAGCACTTCAAAAGTACACTTCAGTTCAGTGGGGTAGTTTAGGTTCAAGGCATACATTAAGCCAAACAACATTGCAGCACCAAATGCAACGTTGTCCAGATCACGCAGTACAATCTGGCCTTCAAGGACAATCCCCATGTCCTCTGGTTTACTGGTGGCATCTCCTGGTTTGACAACGTATATTCCTACCGTGGTGTCCTCAATGGATCCTTGGAAGGCTTCATCTCCAGCCTGCAAAGTAGTGTACAGTTAATAAAAGGCAACAAATTAAATCAAGTAAAACACAATTATACAACACGTAGATCCAACCGAGCAATCCGATTGGTTCTCAACATTCTTAGAATGTTAAAGGAGCAAGACAGCACGGCTAGCCATGCTCAAATGAAAAACCCTCATCACTGAAAATATTACTCCGCCTATCTTATTGCCGCTATCTAACATTAAACAGGAGCGACACACCCCCAGCTGAAAAGAAACATCTGCTGGTGA
The DNA here is from genome assembly GCA_020510985.1 of Pholidichthys leucotaenia. NCBI lineage: Eukaryota > Metazoa > Chordata > Actinopteri > Cichliformes > Pholidichthyidae > Pholidichthys > Pholidichthys leucotaenia. The sequence continues at coordinate 419,733,230 of CM035843.1, forward strand.
GTTTATTAAAAGGCAGATTTTTGTTCTAGCGCTGACACTGGAAAACCGTTGCCTATATTTAAATAAAACTGTAAATACAAGTGTGTTGCAGATAAAGATCAGCTGAGTGGTTGTCACGGCACCTGTTAGCTTAAAAATGACTGAGATGCCAGAAGAAGTATAACTATCAGTCCATGAAAAAAATTATTTTTTCAGTTATTGTAGTTACAACACAATTGAGCTGCAAAGCAGTTTTGTGTTGCTATGTGTGGTATTCAGTTTTGGGAAATCACCATGTCTAGAAAACATGAGCCCAAGTTGGCTGCTGACAGGGACTAGTTTACGTCAGATCTCATATTTCCACTGAAACAGAGAATGAGCCAAAAACTTTTATATTTTGAGAGTGAAATGTCCACAGTATGAATACATTTTGATTATACATTTAATTTGTTGGCAATGGCTGTATAATCACATTATTACATGAGAGGGTGTGCTTTACTGTCATTATTGTCACTTCAGTGATGCTAACACTGACCGCATCACTGTCATGATAATAATGACGGTAAAACACACCCTCTCATGTAATAATGTTTAAATATAAGACTAGAAGTATTATGCTGTAGTGGCTGATTTAATAAGAATACTTGGTCAATTTTAGTGAGAAAACCTGTTTTGTGATGATCTTGTGTTATTTTTATTACTGTATAATGCTGTTAAAACAAATTCAACACGACATGCATCTGTGTCAATTTAAAAGCCCTCTACCTTAGCTTTTCAGTGGAAAGAATCCCTTAATTTCTTAACGTGACTTTTATTATGAAATAGTTTATGGCCTGTATTAACCTAGAGGTCACAAAGGCACCCCCCTCGCTGCCAAAACTTATATACATCTGAAATGTGACAAACGTCACAAGCCAAATTAGTTGGGAATCACAGATTTAATCTTTCAGAATTTGCTGTATTTCTTGAACTCTTCTTTTTAAAAGTAGATTTTAAATATGAAAATTAGTCATTGTGGAACTACTAATTGAGTAAAAAGTATTCTCTCACAACTGCAGGTAAGCGCAAAATGCCGATTCATTTTTGTTTCAAAAACTTGATGTGTAAGAAGGAAAAGTTTAAGTTAAATCTGAAAACAACTGGATGCCAATAATCATACTCACCATGTACTCTCACAAGATTTTCTGGGTCCTCATTTAGATACACGCACAGTCCCTTGATAACGCATTCCCGTCTTACATCTGTATCTTCATTCTAAGTCAAGAAGGATAAGCAGAACAAATCAGCTAGAATCATTTTTCCTCAATCAAATATGTACACTGTCAAAGCAATATTTTCCTTTTCCAAAATGCATTCTTACTTGAGTCATGTGTGCCAAAATGCTCTGTAGTTGCTTGCCAATTTGTCCTCCTCTCTTCTCAGAAAGCTTCAGAAGTTTGTCAGATAGCACATCTAGCTGTGAGAAAAATCTGGATTGCAGTGGTACGGTGGTAATGCGCTTAAATTCGGCATTTATGTGAAAACAAGAATTATCACAGACAAAGACACTGAAACAATTAATTAGAAAGTTGTTCATTGAAAGGTTTTACACTGATTAATCACCGACTTGTAAGAAAGTTAAATTCAAATATTTATACATTATGCAATTCATAGAATTCATAAGTTGATTTTTAGTCAGTCTATGCACAATTGTTTGAAAACATAAAGCCAAGATCACATTCTAAGCAAATTTTATAATCACTCACCTCACTTGCTTCGAACAGCGCTGGCCATCTTGCCTGAAAGTCTTTTATCATGGGTGTGTCACAAACCACTTCATATCTCCTATAGGCAAATGTCTTTTCCATTTTCATCTTCACTACTTCCCTGTTGTTCCTCTTTTTAACATCTGAAAGAAGTTCCACTCTGACACGTTCAAAGCTTGCATCAGATTCTCCAGTAGGGTAGGGGGGACAATAGTTCACTTCAGACCATCTTGGTCTTTTGATGCCAAAAGCAGGACTTGTTTTGCCCTCTGGTTTGTGCTTCAAAGAGTTTATCATCACCTCTCGACATCCCAGCTTTCTCAAGTGAGTGTGATAAATTGCCAGTTTGTTTTTTAAGCTGGCTTTCCATCCTGCATATCCAGTCAAGGAGCCCTTCTCAGTCAGGCAGGGATGCTTAGAGATGAGGGCCTCTCCTATCGTGTTAAACTGTTTATCGGTTACATAAACTTTGTACCGGACTATTTCTTGCACCAAGCCCTCAAGAATGTTTGACTTCAGTTTAGGATCTGGAATAAGTAAGGTACCGTTTTCCCTGTATGCCACATTGCCCTGCTTCAGTTTCAGCTCCGCATCATAGCTAAACTGAGGAACATGGAAGATGCTTGGCCAAAATGACCCGGAGCTGGGTGACTCTGATGATTCTGTTGAAGAGAGTATGTCTGTGTCAACACACCCATCAGACACGGACGTAGATTCTTCTGTAACATGACTGCACAAACTAGCAGCAGAGGTGGAAGACTGGGGAGTTGAGGCTCCTGTCAAGCCATTTTATTCCCCGCGGGAGTTCGCCTCATTCATCCTCGCCGCTGTGTACGTCCCTCCCGACGCGGACACGCGCGAAGCTCAGCGCGTGCTCGCGGATCACATCCAACACACAGAGCAGATTTTTCCAGACTCTCTGGTTATTGTGGTTGGCGACTTTAACCAGAGCAATCTGAGCCACGATCTCCCCTGATACAAACAGTTTATTAAATGCCCCACCAGAGTAATCAACACGCTGGATCACTGTTACACCACAGTGAAAGACGCATATCGCGCTGTTCCCCGCGCTGCGCTCGGACTATCTGATCACGTGATGGTCCACCTCATTCCCACATACAGACAGAGATTGAAGCCCACTAAACCTGTTGTGAGCACTACGAAGAAATGGACCAGTGAAGCTGAGGAGAAGCTGGAAACGTGCATGGAAATAACTGATTGGGGCATGTTTAAAGGAGCCACGCATGATCTGGATGAGTACACGGACACTGTGAACTCATATATCCACTTTTGTGAGGAGAACATTCTTCCATCGCACACCAGGGTGAGGTACTCTAATGACAAGCCCTGGTTCACAGCTAAGCTCAGGCAGATCAGGAAGGAGAAGGAAGCAGCGTTGAAAAGTGGAGACAGGGACTGCTACAGGGAGGTCAAATATCGGTTTAACAGAGAGCTGAGGAGAGCTAAATCTGTGTATTCTGAGAGACTCCAGCAGCAGTTCACTGCTAATGACTCGGCTTCTGTGTGGAGAGGACTGAGGCAAATCACCAATTATCGGCCTCAGGCTCCTAAAGGTCAGGATGACAAAGCCCTTTGTCAAAAACTGTCCCAACACTATGCCCGTTTTGACACCTCGTCATCTGTGTCCACCTCCCCCCCCCTCCCTCCAGCTCCACAGCCTCCACGATCCCTACTTCATCAAAGGCGCCCCCCCTCCTCCCCCCTGCCCTTGTCATCAGTGAGCAGGACGTGCTCAAACAGTTCTCCAGACTGAACCCGCGCAAGGCCCCCGGTCCGGACGGCGTGTCTCCCTCCACCCTGAGACACTGTGCGAAAGAGCTGGCTCCTGTCTTCACAGACATTTTTAACACCTCCCTTAAGCTATGCCACGTGCCGTCCTGCCTCAAATCCTCCACCATCATCCCTGTCCCCAAGAAGCCACGGATTACTGGACTTAACGACTACAGACCTGTAGCGCTCACCTCTGTAGTCATGAAGTCCTTTGAGCGCCTGGTCCTGCCCCACCTCATGTCCATCACCACCCCCCTCCTGGACCCGCTGCAGTTTGCCTACCGAGCCAACAGGTCTGTAGACGACGCTGTCAACCTGGCCCTCCACTCCATCCTGCAGCACCTGGATTCCCCGGGAACCTACGCCAGGATCCTGTTTGTGGACTTCAGCTCCGCATTCAACATCATCCGCCCCACTCTGCTCCGGGACAAGCTGTCCCTGCTCAACGTGCCTGACTCCCTCTGCAGGTGGATCACCGACTTCCTGACGGACCGGAGGCAGTATGTGCGGCTGGGAAAGACTGTCTCTGACTCTGCTAGCATCAGCACCGGATCACCCCAGGGCTGTGTACTTTCCCCCCTACTCTTCTCCCTTTATACCAACTCCTGCACCTCCAGCCACCAGTCTGTCAAGTTGATCAAGTTTGCGGACGACACCACCCTCATCGGGCTCATCTCCAACGGCAACGAGTCCGCCTACAGGAGAGAGGTGGCCCAGCTGGCATCCTGGTGCAACAACAACAACCTGCAGCTGAACGCTCTGAAGACAGTGGAGATGATTGTGGACTTCAGGAAAGTCACAACCCCTCTGCCCCCCCTCACCCTCACAGGCTCTCCCATCACCACTGCTGATTCCTTCCGCTTCCTAGGCATCACCATCACTAGGGACCTCAAGTGGGAGCCGACCATCAGCTCCCTCATCAAAAAGGCCCAGCAGAGGATGTTCTTCCTGCGGCAGCTGAGGAAGCTCAAGCTACCCACCAAGATGTTAGTGCAGTTCTACACAGCCATCATCGAGTCCATCCTCACCACCTCCATAACCGTGTGGTATGCAGGAGCCACTGCCAGGGACAGACTAAGGCTGCAGCGCTTCGTGCGCACTGCTGAGAAGGTGATCGGCTGCAAGCTCCCATCTCTCCAGGATCTGTACATCTCCAGGACCCGGAGGCGTGCTGGCCAGATCATAGCCGATCCCTCACACCCTGGTCATGTACTGTTTGCTCCCCTCCCCTCAGGTAGAAGACTTCGGTCCATCCAGACTAAAACCTCCCGTCACATGAACAGCTTCTTCCCCTCTGCCATCAGACTGCTGAACACTAAGTGACTTATTGACTCTCGTGCACTATGTATAGCAGCTCAACCAGACTCATGTCAATCATCACTGTTTTCTTCCTGCATTACCGACTGCACTATATGGTTCTCCACAGTATCTGCTGCTCACTAATATATTTAAACTGCTGACTAGTATTACTCACTCTTATTCTACACTTTATTGCATGTATAGTTTATTTCTTTTATTTTATCATGTTTAATGTTGCAGCATTGCACCGAGACAAATTCCTAGTTTGTGTACTACATGAACAATGGCAATAAACCTGATTCTGATTCTGATTCTGAAAAAAAAAAGAGGGAATCACTCTGATGGTGCTTCTGTTCTGCATTTCATCCACTGAAGTGAGGTTCATAAATTCATTCCAGAATAGTGCATCCATAAACTGAAGTCTGAAGTCAGAGTCGAGGCCACATTGTCTTTGTACCTCACCAACAAGTTCATTGACTGATCCAGGAAGTCCATTTTGGAAAGTCAACCTTTGGCTGCTGTTGTCACCCAGGATGACTTTGAGAATGGTAGGGGGATCCATCCTTCTGTGTCTTAATCTGAGAAGAGGATGAAAAAGACAGAATTTTAAAACAATTGCTGCATATCATTATGTTAAGACACATTTCATTATATTAAGGCAAACATTGATTCTATCTGATGGCAGGTTTCTAATTTTTAAATTACTCAGCCAAATTAAATTAAAAGTCAGCAAGATAAATTTTAAGGATTTAGGTACGCCTAGGTATGATGAGAACTTCTGTGTCTTAAATACAATATGGTAAGACATCATGTCTTACCATACTTTGACTGCAGCAATCTTAATAATTAGAAAATCCCAACAAATATCCCATATACTTCTACAATGATTTAAAAAAAAAATCATAGTTGCTGATCCATGGGTAACTATCATACCTTTGCTGTAGGCTACACCACTACTTGATGCACTCTTGGCAAGATGCACCTCAGTTAGGTTGGGATATTTTGACCCAATAGCCTGAACCACCTCCTCTTTCAGTACATCAAGTGGAACTGTGGACACATTTGGTAGATGGAGGCTAGATTGACCATATGCTGATGAGTTTATGTGAAATGCAATCATCAGCTGATGTTTTAAAGCCAAAGTCAGGGGTACATTCTTAAAGCAACTTGTGTGCCTCATGATCTGCTTAAAAAAGCTATGTTTGGCCTCAAATCGCATTGTCCAGAGTGCGACAAGTGGGCCAAAACATTTTATCATCTGAGGATAGTGCTCAAGATAGTGATGCTTAGGTAGAAGTCTTTTCCCAGGAAACAGCTCTTGGTACCTCTGTCTGTGCTCAACTATTTTGCTTTCAAGATATGCAATGGATTCATCTGTATGCACAGGAGCAACAACCAACTCAACAATATCTTTTAAATCCATTAAGACAAGCCATGCACGCTCATCCTCTGGAACTAGAGGTCCAATCAAAAATGGGAGAAACCTCAGTAAACTCCAATTTTCATGGGCATTGCCTCCAATAGTTTGCATGCACATAAGTGACAGCTGAAAGTAGTCAATTCTTTTTGAAACTGACTAAACTGTGTGGAATGCACTCTACTTAGATGTACAATTAAAGCATTCCATGTCTTAAATGTGCATGGACATTGTGAAAATGTACATGGGTAGTGGGTGGTATGTCCAAAATGTGGATGTTTGAGTTTGTAATGGTTAAGTAGTTGTAACCTACTTGAAACGACTACTGAACACCCCTTACACTGCCACATTCACTCTGGGGGGATGGGGGGGGGGGGGGTTAAAGGCAAGTCAACCTAAAACACACCCAACAGAGCTTCCTCACTAAACAGATGCACACTTCTACTTGGTTAATTTGTTGTGTTACTCAAATGCATACTCACTTATCAAGTAAAAACTACTGCAGTCAAACAACAGTATTGCAAAAAAATCCTACTGTCATGAAAGTTATAATATACAGTGTTTGCTGAAAACAGATTCAAGGATATGTTAGTTCAACAGGTCATTTTGGAGGCTGTAGTTTGTGGCGCAATTGACTTGTTTAGTAAGAGGTAAATATTTCATTAAGTCCACCCCATTTAGAACAGCCCGGTTACTCTTATTATCAGACACTCTTTGAAACTGTTGTTACAAACATGGCACAAAAGCCTTTATGATGGTAGTAATTATTGCAGGCCTGCTGTATTAGACTATATTGTATTGCATATTGTTTAGCTAAAAATGTGGAGTCAGTAAATTGGACAATGTGTATATTCTTAACATTTTAGCACACCGTATACAAAAACTTTAAGTGATTATTTCAGAAACTGATAGCAACATTGTCATATACATGTATTTTGAAAGACTGTGTAAACAAATCAAACAGAATAATTTGAATTATACTCACCATTTACTACAGAGCCTTTGGAAAGGTGCTCCATGCAAAGTGTTCACTAGTCTGAACTAGAAGAACACCAAATACCTATTTAGGAAAAAATATACATCACATACACTGAATGAATAATATGACCTTCATTATGGTGGGAATCATTACAGGACTGTTGTATTAGACAGCATTAGTTCTACCTAGGAATGTGGCTCCAGTAAATTGTATTGCAGTTATAGCACATTGTATACAAAATGTTTATTTTTTTAAGACATTAAAAGCAGCATTGTCAGACCAAGTAAAACACACCATCAAAATCATTTCAATAATACTCACCATTTACTATAGAGCCTGTGAAATTTTGTTCAAAGCAAGTGGGTGGAGGTCACTGGGTCAGAACACCACATACCTATTTAAAAAAATAAATAAAAAATATATTTTTAAAATTACTTCATCATATCCCCTTCTTTCAGATATTCAATTTTGCCTGAAAAAATGAAAGATTTTTTTTTGTTTTTCTGTATAAACTGAATAGTAAAAAAACGACGTTTGTACACTGTCTGCTTGAAATGAAAAACCGAATAAGAACACAAAAAACAGAATCCATTCAATTGTTATTCAATTAAGAATCCAAAAAACAATAAATATTTTAAAAAATGGTTGTTTTTTGTTTTATCATTTTTAAAATGAAAGCAAATAAATCAAAATTCTTTTGCTTTTCAATATCCCGTCTTTTTAATTCAGATCAAATAAAGTAAAGTTTAAATACTGCCCACGGACAGATTTTGATTTTAATATTTAAATTGTCCGAGCTACGTGACCCGGAAGTTCCATCGTCTGTGTTTTCATCACAGCACAACAGCAATTTATACTTGTATACAAAATAACTGCAGATAACTATTTTTGTCTTAATTTATAACAGTAACCAAAACAGGAAGCAACGCTGCGCTGATCGATCAGCTGTGGTGCATATCCAGCAATTATCTCTGCAATGCCCTTTAACAAACGGGATATTGAAAAACAAATGAATGTTGATTTATTTGTTCTCATTGTAAAAACAATGAAATGAAAAACGACCTACTTTTTAATGTATAGTTTTTTGATTCTCAGCTGAATAACAACTGAACGAATAATACACAGATTCAACGGGTCTGAGTGTGTCTACTTAATGGACACAGCAGACAGATGTAAACTCCAGCTGAATTCACACTAAGTGCAGCAGTGAGGCAGCTTCACACAGGGTTGCATTACTGATTTTGACTGTAACAGCTGTGAATAAATAAGAAAACACTATTTTGTTCTTCTAATTAACTGCATTATTGATGTTACCGCCGCTCTCTCTTCTCATTCAACCCGCAGCTCGCTCGACCCTCGTCTCTCTCTCTCTCTCTCTTCATGCTCAGACCTTCAACCTAACGCTCCGTCCTCTCACTGCAGTCAACTCTGTGTGGCATTTGTGTGTGTTCATGTAACCGCCATCGCTGCTTTGACAAACAGTTGGCGCTTACTTTAAAAATCCGGAAAAAAACGGAGAATAAATAAATTTGAAGAGTGACTCTGACCGAGAATTGTCATGTAACAACGTTACGTCTCCCCCCAACATGCCTCGGCAAGCCTCTGCGCCGGTTACGACTCCCCCTCCCACACTAAACTATATGCTAACCCGAATCTTAACTTCATTATTGTGAATAACCCTCTAGAGAGCGGCCGAAACAAAATTTAGACTTCAGTCTAAATATTTACGACACAAAAACACATGCTGTGTGTACAGTTCAATAAATATTGTAGCGAACTCAATATAGCCCCATTTCCACCAGTATCGCCTGGGCTTTACTTTTTTTTACTTGTTTCGGTTTTTCGCCATTTCCACCCAAGTCCTCACGGTTTAACCGTTACGATTTTCGTGCCTGTTCAGAGGCAGGGTACAGGCGAGCGAAAAGCGAGGTGTGAATTGACGTCAATCAACTGCTAAACGCTGATTGGTCAGGGCGTAACGTCACCAAACGCGTCCGTTTGTTTTCTGTTGAAGCTACACGTCCGCCATTTGTAATTTCAGCGAGTAACCGCGGTGACTGGATTCAAAATTGTGTTTTCATATAACGATGTCCACGCGCAAGTTTATTCCATGAACAAACGAGGAGGTGCGGACTTTTCTGTCCCTCGTAGCCGATGACTACATCCAGAGCGAGTTGGTGGGGCAACTTGCAATGAAAAAATATACCAGGAAGTGTCCGGCCTGCTATTATTGGCAGAGAATTTGGACTCGACACGGCCACGGAATTGGAAAACGGTGACGGTGAGTGTTGTTTTGTTATTGTCCGTCTTCTTGCCTTTCGGTCAAAAGCGCACTTTATTTTAGCAATAAAGAAAGTTGTTTGATTGTGGGCAATTGTGGTGATGGCTAGCCCGCTAATAGCTAGCTACCTCTGTACCTTGCTGCTACCTGGCATCAAGCTGCAGAATCGCGCTTTTATTTCAGTATTCACGTGAACAAAACGCTGACGTAAGCTTATTGTATTCTGGTTAAAAAGTTTTGTGTTTGCGGTACATGTTGCACTTTGTTTGTGAGCGTTATTGTGTGTTTTTTTCCTTCTATACACAGTTTTTAAATCCCTTGGGTCCGCCTCACTGGACTGCCCCGGCATCTCCCGGTCAAGTGCTGGTAAGGCACAACAAACTGAAAATTACCACCCGGTTGTTTTTATATGTGATTGTTTTCTATAGACGCATAACAAGGAATTTAAAATGTCTTTCTACGTTTATAAAAATACTAGATTCAGGGGTGTTCATAGCCACAGTGGCCCAGTGTTATAGGTGTGTTGGTGGTGGAAATACTGTTGTATTTTCACAAAAAAAAAGGTGCACATGTACCAACTTCAAATCAAAATGCTTGATTGAAATTCTTCAAGTCAGCTAACACTATTAACCCATTCTGATTTATGAGGTCACAGTACAAAGAAATTCTTTTAAAAATAACCCATTAAATCAAAATACTTTTTACAATTAATCCTTTTTGAAATGAAGGGGGGCCTAACCACATCACCACAGAAGTTTCTAAAGTCCACTCTACTGAGGGGCAACGACATGACAGTTGAGCTTAAATACAGCAACGAAGCATCCCACCACAGGCTTTCAACAGTTTAATTCCATAATATTTTTTCTGACATGTTTTGATCCGGTGTTATCTAAATACAATGACTTCTGTCTTTCATATAGGCAAGCTGAAGAGGTCCAGCAACATTGCAGACCTTGCATCACTGATGGCCCAGAATCATGCTGAGGAGATGCGGATCCATGAAAGGATGCTCGAACAGCGCGAAATACACCTGCAGTTAGCCGCATTAAGAAGGGATGAGCTGACAGAGACGGCTTCCTTCCACGGAGCCTTCCGAAACCATTTTGGCAGTCTGGTCGAAGTACTGAAAGCTCCCCATTTGTTAACATGTTTTGGGAATATTTGTAATGTAATAAAATGTTAGTCTTTTGGATAAAAGTGTGGTTTGTATATTATAACACTGGATGATAAAGGCGAATAATTACATACACATTCCATTGCCTCATATGACCCTAATCCTGCTGTTCAGCCATAAAGGTGTCAAGATTTTTAATGGTAATGTAATTGTTATTGTTAAATTTAATAAATATTACCACTGCTGTATCCATTGCTCTACATTGGGTACAGTTTTTAAGTAAAATTGTAAGCAGTTGCACAGGTGTAATTTACATTCAGCAGTAGACACTGATAAAGGTAAAAGTCGAATTGGGTTAAAGGTAAGTACATGTATTGAATGTTATATCGGCATTCCAAATTCTGAGAATTCCAATAAATTATAAGCAGTCTAGTATAATATAAAGCGAAAATACCCATACATGTAAACCCAAATATAACATTTTCGATGTTGTAAACGTTGACATGTATATGATAAACCTATGCTATTGTGATTCAATAGATCCATAGTGATCTTTGGTTTGAAAAAGAAAATTATAATTTGGTGTTGGCAGTGTGACAATGTCAGTGTATTTAGCAGGATTAAAAAAAAGTTTCATCATAAAATTTCTAGGTTCATTGGCAATTCCATCAAACCAAAAGTGAGTTATCTAGCTGCAGCATATTTTTTTTGAGTCATTTCTACGTTGTTTTAGTGTGTAATTAGCCACCACTGAACAGATAACCCTTATAAATAACAATAGATTGGAAAAATGATACACAATGGGCCTAGATTTGGATTGGCTTTTTTTATAATATCAATTATTTGGTAAGTTAAAGTTAACTGGAAGTATAACAAGTTTCCACATATAATTCCAAGGTCAATTGGCAATTCCATCAAATCAAAAATAAGTTGTCTAGCTGCAGCATTTTCTACGTTGTTTTAGTGTGTAATTAGCCACCACTGAACAGATAACCCTTATAAATAACAATAGATTGTACAATGATACTCAAATGATACACAATACAAAAAATGGGCCTAGATTTGGATTGGCTTTTTTATAATATTTTTAATTATTTTGTAAGTTAAAGTTAACTGGAAGTATAACAAGTTTCCACATATAATTCCAAGGTCAATTGGCAATTCCATCAAACCAAAAGTGCGTTGTATAGCTGCTGCTTTTTTTGGGAAGTCAGTTTATCATCAGTGTATCATTATTACACAATATACAAAATGGGTCTAGATTTGCATTGGCTTTTTTTATAATATTATAAATTATTTGGTAAGTTAAAGGGGTTTAGGATTAAGCTTCTGCATAATTTTAAATTACCCCGGTGTTTCAGCATTTAATTAACCGTCTGTTAACATTTAACCGTTTTGAGCAACAGAGGCGACGTAGTTTAAAAGTGCACAACATTTTATTTAAAAAAGACGTTTGACATATGTATGCACATGAACACTGAACAAATGAAATGATCTCTGCTTCATATGCAGCTGCTTCAGATTCCTCCTGGGCAACCGCTATTCCCCTCTCCTGCTCCAACGTGTGTTGTCTCAGTCCACGTCGTCTTCTCCTGTAAAATTCTCTTGTCTCGTTAAAGACATTCATTGTGCTAAAAACCGTGGAAATCCTCCGCTCGTAATCTGCTATTTTTTTCTGTGTTGTTGAGGAGTCAGTCTCGTCCTTTATACGTCAGCAGTGTAGCGCCACCTCGATCCCGCCCACCCCAGCAATTCTCGGCTTTCCGCGGTTGTGATGGAGGCGCAGCCGCGGGAGAAACAAGTAAAAAAGAAAAGAAAAGAGTAGTGCAGAACTATATAGTGGAAATGTGGCTTATGAGCACCCTACTTGGCTTGCCAAGTGGGTTGACCCTATTGGCGACACAGGTAGAGTGCGGGACTCCGGAGCGGGAGGCGTGAGTTCGAACCTCCCGGTGGGACGTCGTCAGTTGGGCGCGCACGTTACAATATGAACACATATAAAATAAAACTCACTAACAGAATTCAATTCAATTCAACTTTATTTATATAGCGCCATTTCACAACAACAGTCATCTCATAGCACTATCAACTGTAGGGAGGACCCCCACAGTTGCAGAAAGACCCCAGCAATCAGGCGATCCCCTGTGAGCAAGCACTTGGCGACGGTGGAGAGGAAAAACTCCCTTTTAACAGGAAGAAACCTCCAGCAGAACCAGGCTCAGGGAGGGGCAGTCATCTGCTGCGACTGGCTGGGGGGTGAGGGGATAGAGAAGAAGAAAAGAACAGACATGTAGAGAGCAAACAGCACGATGGGGACTCAATCTATGGGAGAGAACAAACAAATGTTAATGACCAGCAAAAAAAAAATATTTCATAGAGAGTGAGGAAAGGAGTGAGGCCCAGTGCATTACTGGAGGTCCCCCGGCTGACTAAACCTATTAGCAGCATAACTAAGGGAGGGTTCAGAAAACACATGATCCCTCCCTAATTGTAGGCTATATCAAAAAGGTAGGTTTTAGCCCTATTCTTAAAAACAGAGATCGAGTCTGACTCCCGAATCCAGATTGGCAGCTGATTCCACAGGAGAGGAGCTTGATAACTGAAGGCTCTGCCTCCCATTGTACTTTTGGAGATTCTAGGTATTACAAGTAAACCTGCATTTTGGGAGCGTAGTGCTCTGTTAGGATGATACGGTAGTATCAGATCTTTTAAATAAAAAGGAGCCTGATTGTTTAGAGCTTTGTAAGTAAGAAGAAGGATTTTAAGCTTAATTCTAAACTCTATGGGAAGCCAATGAAGGGAGGCCAGAACCGGAGAGATATGATCTCTCTTTCTAGTACCTGTTAAAACTCTTGCTGCAGCATTTTGGATCAGCTGAAGACTTTTTAAAGATGTTTTAGGACAACCTGATAATAAAGAATTACAATAATCTAATCTCGAGCTAACAAAAGCGTGGATCAGCTTCTCAGCATCACTCTGAGACAAGATGCTCCTAATCTTGGCAATATTACGCAAATGATAGAAGGCAGTCTTAGAAACAAATTTAATATGTGAATTGAAGGACAAATCCTGATCAAAAATAACTCCAAGGTTCCTCACAGAGCTATTAAGAGAAAGAGTAACTGCATCCAAACTGAAAGTTTGATTTGGAAAGGAATTTCTAAGGTTTTTTGGACCAACAAGAATGACTTCAGTCTTATCTGAATTTAATAGCAGGAAATTACAAGTCATCCAAACTTTGATTTTTCAGAAGCCAGTGGTAACTTAAACTAACCGTAGCATTGACATTGACCTCATGTTGCTCGGTGCTGATAGCATCACATGTAGCTCAGTGAAAACAGTGCACTGCATAAAATCACTACCTGTAATTTTGACCGACGTTTTATAAAATTTAATTTATCCTTACCTTGTTGAGAGCCGTCTGAAGTCGCAGAAATTCTTTTGAAGCGAGAGAAAAGATGGCCGACTTCAAATTTCGTTCTCCCTCCTAAAACACCACCCTCAGGAGGCGGAGTTTCTAGACAAAACAAAACTATTTCCTTCTTTTTTAAAATGACTGAAACTTGTTGACTTTACATCGCTCAAGATTACAAGAACTCAACATGACTGATATATGTTTGGAGGAAGGATATAAATAAGTTGTGTTGTATATGCAAACTACATATTTGAATATTGAACAACCCTCCCTTTCCCCTTTTTTCAGTGTACAACACTTTTCCCAACCACAAAATTAAGCTAACCCACCCCACCCCCAAAAGCCCCACGGTTCAGGTGGCTGGCCAGAGTCCAAGGCCCAGCAGGTGGCCGTAAGTTCAGGAGGCCGGCCAAAATCCCAGGGCCAGCAGGCGGCCTGCAGAACAGTATCAGGCGGCCTGCCAGGGCACACGGGCCACCTGGATAGGGAACCCAGTCTTTCGGGTGGCCTGCCCACACGATTAGACAACCAGGACCGGAAAGGCAAATGAGGCGGTGGCCTACCCACTGGAAAACTGAGAGGTGGGTGGCCGGGCAGAGGAAGGGAAACCCCTGCGGTCACAGGTGGTGAGGAAAACAGGGCCACGATGGTGCCCAGCAGAGGGAGGAGGAACACCTACAGGGCCTCCAGAAAGGAAGGGATGACCCTAGTGTCCCTAAACTGTCTGGTTGCATCCTCGGTGGTCCCAGCGTGGGAATGAGACTCTGTAGCAGCCTTGGTGGACCCGGGCTGGGCCATGGCTGCATCCGCGGTGGTCCCGGCCTGGGACAACATTGTGCCCACAGTGGACCCCGACTGAGCCATGGCTGCACCCACGGTGGAGTCTGGCTGGACCCCTGCTGCACCCGCGGTGGGACCCGGCTGGGCCACTGCTGACCCCAACGCCATCTTGGCGATGGGCCAGCCAACCCGTATGAGCACCCAAGTGAGGAGGCGATCGATCACGGGCACCCTGGACTGGGACTGGTCTTCGGGGTCATGCCCAATTGTAGAAAAAAGAAAGACAAAAGAGAGCACTTGCCTTAGCTTAAGCTCTAGTGCCGTCCAGAACTTCGGCGATCCGGGCGATGTCTCCTCAGGTTCGTCCTCCAAGAGGTTTCACTCGGGTGCTGACTCTGCTGTGGTGGCCTCCACAGCAGGCGTGACGATCACTGCAGTCCTTATTTCAGCCGTGATGACCCACGCTGGCGATTCCTCCGGCATGGCGGCTGATATCTGGCTCACCGTTGCTGCGGGGGAAGAATCCTCCCAGACCTCCTCCCGGTCAGAGCAGTCCAGCTCCGGTGTGTATTCAGGGAAGAAGGGAGAGAGCAGAGAGAGGGCTGGTGAACCATTCTTAACAGCAGCAGGTGGGGAGAGCTCAGGGGACTTCTCTCCCTGAGCCTCCCTACGAGGAATCAGGCAAGACATTTCATCATTAATAGAAATAGAAGGAAAATTAACTTGCCTGTTTTCCCGGATTAAGATGTTGGCTGCTGTTGTAGGTTGGGCGTCGTCATCCTCCCGTGTGGAGAAGGTGATGTCCGGCCCCTCAGTAGACTCCTGAGGAGCCACCCCCCCTCTCCACGGGAACGGGAGCCGCCAGTGAAGAATTCAAACACACCTTGACCGTCTGAAGATGCACCGAGGGGAGAGGTCCCACAGCGGCTGTGGAGGAAGATTTGGCAGATGGGACTGCCCGTGAATGAGGGTCCGCTGTGGAGACAGCCAAGCTCGGTGTGAGGGGAAAGGCAGTCAGAGGTGCTGGATTATCAATACGTGAAACCAGAGCAGGATGACATCGACGCCGCAAAGCTGGATGAGCAGGAGCGGGCATGGAGGACTGGTGAGGAGCGGAGACAGCCGAGCCCCGGGAGTGCTCTTCTCTCGGCGTGAGCCGGGGCTTCTTCAAAGACTTCCTTTCTTTGCCACCATTCTGGCATTGAAGCGCAGCTATCAGAGAGATCCTCCCCTGACCCTCAGCGTGCTCCTGGAACTGAGGGCACCGACGAGCTGCAGCTTCAGCGAGTCCCAGAAACCATAATACGTCTCTCGAGGTGGAATACAGGTGTACCGTGGAGATCAGGCCATCCACCTCCATGAGTGCGCGGCAGCATTCCCACCCGAGACGCATTGGACAACCGCGTCCTCCTGCTGCATCCATCCTGGGCATCAAATCAGGTAAGAACAACACACAAAAATGAAAAAAATATCATGCCACTTCACCGCTGGGCTTATTGTTGTGGCGTTGGCATACTGTCATGTATGTGCGTAAATGTGCACACAAAAATCAATTAATACAAGCCCAAACGCCGGTGAAGGTCAACGTGTTTATTAACAAAGGAAACTGATGCACAAGTATAAATGGATCAAGTATGAATGAGTCTCTGGTGTGCGTGTGTGTGTGTGTGTGTGTGTGTGTGTGTGTGTGTGTGTGTGTGTGTGTGTGTGTGTGTGTGCGTGTGTGTGTGTGTGTGTGTGGTGATACCATGCAGCCGGTGAATGTCTGGTGAGGAGGAGGCGTGACTGTAGGACTGGCAGAGAGCAAGGCTCAATCTGCCAGCTGGAATTAATAAGCCCTAATCAAAACCTACAGCCACAGGTCATGGACGGGGTGAATGACCCCGAACATGACATTTCTATCCTGTGTGTACAAAGGGCAGCCAAGCGCTGTGTTCCATCGATGACGTTACAACATGGCCAGGGGGTTTTCCAGCCACTGATGCAATGGGTGACGTGGCGCTCATGAAAACGTTGGATATTCGCGTGAAACAAAGCCTGTTTGACTTAGAACTGCACAGACCAACCTATTTTGTCATACTGTATCATGCGTTGAAAAATTAGAGGAAGTCAAAAACGTGTCATCAGCACTTTAAGGCACAGTGACATGCTATTTTTTCTGTCATTTCTCTGCGGCTGATAGAGGGTTGTTGGAGTCTGGAGCAGTGACCACTGGCCTGATGGAGTTTCAGCTGATAGAAGGTTGTTGCAGATTGGAGCAGTGACTATCGGGACTGGTGGAGTCTTCACTACTGTGAGCAGTGATGTCACAGTTAGGATTTGTGGGAAGCTGGAACAGTAGAATGATGAAGGTGACATAGTTTATTGACCCAGTGACGAGACACAGACTCCGAATTGATTCAGTTAAGTTTATTAACAACCAGTGGATGTGTATGTGGTGTGAATGTGGGCTGGAACTGCCGGGAACTGAGCGAGACACCGTACGGCCTGGCAACCCTGGAGACACACAGAGAGATAGGATTACTGAGCATCACAACTGGAGTTACACAGTTACGTTGTTGCTTACTGTGAGAACAGATGGAGAGGGGCTCCGGGTCAGCGTGGTGGCTGTGGCCAGGGAGACAATGCTCTTTAGATGGTGGAATGGATCCGGCAGGTGAGTGTTGATGGAAGTTGTGGAGAGGAGGAAGGGCTAGAAGTCAACCGCCTGGAGGGAGAGGAATAAGGTTCCGCCGCCACCGACTCTGCCTGTGCACAGGGAACTAGAAGGCAAAGGTGAGTTGATAATGGAGCTTACGTGGAAGGCAGGTAGGATTCTCCGATGCTGGTGAGAGCAGGCTCGGGCTGAGGCTTTGGTCGCAGAGAGAGAACGGCGATGAAGCTCTTCTGGAGCGCAGTGAGACATCTCCGCACTGCTGGTTCGGGCAGCGCGGTAGAAATAGGCCTCACCTAATGAGGATCAGGTGTGTGTGCAGCTGTGGATGATGACAGAGCAGACCATGACAGTACTCCCCCCCTAATGAGAGCCTCTTGGCGGTCGCTCCAGCCTACCTGGATGCGTCCGATGGAACTCCCTGATGAGATCCTTATCGAGCACACAGGCGGGACGTACCCAGGACCTGGCCTCTGGGCCATAGCCCTCCCAGTCCACCAGGTATTGCAGACCACGGCCCCGGCACCGGCACCGGACATCCAGGATAGCAGTCACTCCCCATGCCGGGCTGCCATTGATCATCCTCGGAGGAGGTGGAGACCTGGGAGGAGGACACAGGGGACTGGAAGACACAGGTTTGATCTGCGAGACATGGAACGTGGGACATATGCGGAGGGAGGGGGGGAGATCCAGCCGCACAGACACAGAATTTATGATGCGAGAGATAGCAAAGGGCCCAATAAAATGCTGTTGCATCTTCCTGCGCTCAGCCTTCAGATTAATATTTTCAGTAGATAGCCAAACCTGCTGGCCCACCTGGTACGACAGAGCTGGGGTCCTACGACGGTTGGCCACCTCAGTGTTGCATTCAGCTGTGCGATGTAGCGTGGCCCGGTTTGCCCTCCACAGACGTTGACAGCATCTCAGGTGTGCCTGAACTGATGGCACTTCGATGTCACCCTCTTTCTCGGGAAATAAAGGGGGGGAATACCCAAGAGAAGCTTGAAATGGGGATATACCTATGGCCGAAGACACCGTCGAGTTGTGGGCATACTCGATCCAAGGAAGGAAGGAGCTCCATGCGGTCAATTGGTAGAGGCCACACACCGCAGCTCGTTCGCACTGGCCATTGGACTGCGGATGGTACCCGGATGACAGGCTCACCTTGGCCCCAAGGGTGTTACAAAACAACGTCCATACTTGTGAAATAAATTGGAGCCCCCAGTCAGAGACGATGTCCAAGGGGATCCCATGAAGTCTCACCAATAGGTCAGCTGTCTCCCTAGCCATAGGCAGACCCGGGAGGGGAACAAAATGGGCCACCTTGGAACATCTGTCCACTAAGGTGATGACCACAGTGTGATTGTTGGAAGGAGGGAGGCCGGTGACGAAATCCAATGCCACATGGGACCAGGGCCTGCCAGGGACCCAGAGAGGGTGGAGCAATCCTGCCGGTGGGGACGATGGGGACTTCCCAGTGGCACACTGGGGACAGGCCCGGATATACTCCCCGACGTCCTTCTGAAGAGAGGGCCACCAGAACAAGTGTTGCAACAACTCCTCCGTGCGTCGCCTCCCAGGGTGGAAGGAAAACTTGGAGGAGTGAGCCCATTGAATGACATCACCCCGGATGGCCGACGGAACAAACAGCTTCCCTGCTGGCCCCCCGCCCAGGTCCATTTCTGTCACCTGGGCCCTCAGAACCTTCTCCTTAATTCCCCACGAGAGGGCGCCCACGACACAGGAGGCAGGGATGATGGGATGGTCTTCAGGTTCCAAGGCGTCCGTGGCGAATTGCCTGGAGAGGCCGTCTGGCTTAATATTTTTGGACCCCGGACGATATGTGATGGTAAAATCAAACCGACTAAAAAACAGGGACCAGCAGGCCTGGCGGGCATTCAAGTGTCTGGCCATCCTGAGGTACTCCAAGTTTCGATGATCCGTCCAAACCACGAACGGCTGCGAGGACCCCTCCAGCCAATGGCGCCATTCTTCCAGAGCCAGTTTAACAGCCAGCAATTCCCTGTCACCGATGCTATAGTTGCGCTCTGCTGGGGACAGCCGTCGGGAGAAGAAAGCACATGGCCGGACCTTACCATCTGCCGGAGAGCGCTGAGAAAGGACAGCCCCCACACCAGAATCCGAGGCGTCCACCTCCACGAGACATTGCAGGTTGGGATCCACCTGCACCAGAATGGGTGACTCAGAATTGCTTCTTAAGGTCCGCAAAGGCCGTAGCCCCCTCCTCCTACCACCGGAAGGGGACCTTCGTGGATGTAAGGTGCGTCAGGAGAAGGGTCAGGCTGCTGTAGTTCCTGATGAATCGATGGTAAAAATTAGCAAACCCTAGGAACTGCTGGAGCTGTTTCCTGGAGGACGGGACTGGCCACTCCACTACCACCTTAAACTTTCTTGGGTCCGGAAGGATCTTACGCGAGATAACAAACCCCAGGAAGGATGTCTTGGATGTATGAAACTCACATTTCTCAGCTTTGACGAACAACTGGTTCTCCAACAGCCACTGTAGAACACGTCTAATGTGTACCCGGTGCTCCTCTAAAGAACGGGAGAAAATCAATATGTCATCCAGGTATACGAACACAAACACAATCAGAAAATCTCTCAGAATGTCATTGATGAGCGGCTGAAAAACAGCAGGTGCATTGGTCAGATCAATCGGCATAACAAGATATTCAAAGTGACCACTAGGGGTACGGAAACCTGTCTTCCACTCGTCTCCCTCATGGATCCGCACTAGGTGGTAGGTGTTGCGCAGATCCAGCTTAGTAAAGCAAGACGCCCCCTGGAGAGAGTCAAAGGCAGAATTAAGCAATGGAAGAGTGTACTTATCCTTGATTGTAATATTATTCAACTCTCTGAGGTCGATGCATGGCCTCAGCGAACCGTCTTTCTTTCCCACAAAGAAAACCCCCGCCCCCACTGCCGAAGAGGATGGGCGGATTATGCCCAAACTCGGGGACTCCTTGATGTAAGCGTCCATACAGCTGGCTGGAAGGGAGCAGAGCCTCCGGACCGAGGTTTATGGCGCAATCATACGGCCAGTGGGGGTGGAGGGACAGGGCCTGGGACTTGCTAAACACGGCGCCAAGGTCATGATACTCAGGGTGCACTTTAGACAGGTTGGGAGGGGGAGCGGGGGGGACCCCTAGGGTCACTGAAGGTGAGCACGCAGCTGACTGGAGACAGGCGCTGAGGCAGAATGAGCTCCATGATGTAATACTTCCCGAGCTCCAATCAATTGTCGGGTTGTGGAGGCATAGCCAAGGGTAGCCCAGGATGACCGGAGACGTCGAGATGGGCAATACAAAGAACGATAGCTCTTCTCGATGATTGCCAGACACTATAACAGATACTGGAGCAGTCTGATCTGAATGAGTACACGGACACTGTGACCTCATATATCCACTTCTGTGAGGAGATCATTCTTCCATTGTGCACCAGGGTGAGTTACTCCAACGACAAGCCCTGGTTCACAGCTAAGCTCAGACAGATCAGGAAGGAGAAGGAAGCAGCGTTGAAAAGTGGAGACCGGGACTGTTACAGGGAGGTCAAATACCGGTTTAGCAGAGAGCTGAGGAGAGCTAAATCTGTGTATTCTGAGAGACTCCAGCAACAGTTCAATGCTAACAACTCTGCTTCTGTGCGGAGAGGACTGAGGCAAATCACCAACTATCGGCCTCAGGCTTCTAAGGGACAGGATGACAAAGCCCTTTGTCAAAGACTGTCCCAACACTATGCTCATTTTGACACCTCGTCAGCTGTGACCAACTCCCCCCCTCCCCCCAGCGCCACTGCCTCCATGGTCCCCACTTCATCAAAGGCGGCCCCCCTCCTCCCCCCCTGCCCTTGCCATCAATGAGCAGGACGTGCACAGACAGTTCTCCAGACTGAACCCGCGCAAGGCCCTCGGTCCGGAGGGCGTGTCTCCCTCCACCCTGAGACACTGTGCGGAGGAGCTGACTTCTGTCTTCAGAGACATTTTTAACACCTCCCTGAAGTCATGCCACGTGCCAGCCTGCCTCAAACCTCTACCATCGTCCCTGTCCCCAAGAAGCCACGGATCACTGGACTTAATGACTACAGACCTGTAGCGCTCACCTCTGTAGTCATGAAGCCCTTTGAGCGCCTGGTCCTGCCCCACCTCCAGACCATCACCACTCCCCTCCTGGACCTGCTGCAGTTTGCCTACAGAGCCAACAGGTCTGTGGATGGCACAGTCAACCTGGCCCTCCATCCTGCAGCACCTGGACTCCCCGGGAACCTACGTCAGGATCCTGTTTGTGGACTTCAGCTCTGCATTCAATACCATCCACCCCGCTCTGCTCCAGGACAAGCTGTCCCTGCTCAATGTGCCTGACTCCCTCTGCAGGTGGATCACTGACTTCCTGACGGACCGGAGGCAGCATGTGCGGCTGGGAAAGACTGTCTCAGACTCTGTTAGCATCAGCACCGGATCAACCCAAGGCTGTGTACTTTCCCCCCTGCTATTCTCCCTTTACACCAACTCCTGCACCCTCCAGCCACCAGTCTGTCAAGCTGATCAAGTTTGCGGACGACACCACCCTCATCGGGCTCATCTCCAACGGCGACGAGTCCATCTACAGGAGAGAGGTGGCCCAGCTGCCGTCCTGGTGCAGCCACAACAACCTGCAGCTGAACGCTTTGAAGACAGTGGAGATGATCGTGGACTTCAGAAAAGTCTCAGCCCCTCTGCCCCCCCTTACCCTCACAGACTCTCCCATCACCACTGCGGATTCCTTCCGCTTCCTGGGCACCACCATCACCAGGGACCTCAAGTGGGACCCGGCCATCAGCTCCCTCATCAAAAAGACCCAGCAGAGGATGTTCTTCCTGCGGCAGCTGAGGAAGCTCAAGCTACCCACCAAGATGTTGGTGCAGTTCTACACGGCCATCATCGAGTCCATCCTCACCACCTCCATCACCGTGTGGTACACAGGAGCCACCGCCAGGGACAGAACATCTCCAGGACCCGGAGGCATGCAGGTCGGATCATAGCCGACCCTTCACACCCTGGACATGCACTTGTTTGCCCCCCTCCCCTCAGGCAGAAGACTTCGGTCCATTCAGACTAAAACCTCCCGCTACATGAACAGCTTCTTCCCCTCTGTCTACGTACAGCAGCTCAACCGGACTCATGACAATTATCACTGTTTTCTTTTTGCACTACCAGCTGCACTATGTGGAACTCCACAATATCTGCTGCTTGTTAATATATTTAAAAATCGCATAGATTAGTATTACTTATTCATATTCTTCCTTTTATTGCATGCATAGTTTTTTTATTTTTATCTTTAGTGCTACTCCATGTTTAATGTTGCAGCATTGCACCGAGACAAATTCCTAGTTTGTGTACTACATGAACAATGGCAATAAATCTCATTCTGATTCTGATTCTGATGAGACACTGAAGCCATGGGGGCATTAGACATCGCAATCAGCTGAAGCGGAGACTTAAGGGGAATGCATTGAAGCCCCAATCGGGTTGCCAGGTCCCTAGAAACAAAGCTTTGCTCAGCCCCGGAGTCAACTAAAGCCCGTGTAGGAATTTCTGTGTGCTTGTCTATGAATCTAACAGGAAGAAGAAAACTAGATAGGGGATTAGGCTGGGGTGAGTCCGTGAGTCTCCCTACTGCGACGCACGGACTCCCCCTTTTGGCCGAAGCTGACAAGACACGACCTCATGCTCCTTGCTCCCGCAATAGAGGCACAACCCAAGCTAGCGGCGACACTGTTTCTCCACCGCAGATAACTGAGAGTGTCCCACCGTCATAGGTTCCGAGGGTGCTAAAGGTTCAGAAGACGGTAAAGCCAATAGCGAGGGTTGTGGGGAGTAGCGGGATGGTTCCCCCGACCTCCCATAGGTCTTACGTTCTGCCGCTCGCGGCCTCAGTCTATTATCCAGGCTAATGGCTAAGGAAATAAGTTCAGACAGCTTAGTCGGCTTTTCCAAAGGGGCTAACTCATCCCGAAGGCTAGGACTGAGGCTCCTAATAAAAATACTACAAAGGGAGGTGTCCTCCCATCCCACTTCAGTAGCGGCCACTCGGAAGTCTACAGCGTAATCGGCCACCGCCTTAGACCGTTGTCTTAAATTCAATAAGCGGGAGGTAAGAACACTGTCCCAATCAGAATGATCAAAACACCTCGTTAAATTCACCAATGAATTGGCCGAAAGTGAGACTAGCATAATTAGCCCTAGCCATTACCGCGTAAGCACAAGCTAGTGCTCTTCCCTCCAACAGATTAATGACATAACCGATCTTACTGTGGTCGGAAGGGAAGTCATCTGGTACCCGCTGGAAAACCACCTCACATTGCATCACGAACCCTCTGGCTTCACCCAACTTGCCGCTAAAATGGTTGGAAGTCGGAATGGGAGTGAGCCGGGCTGGAGGAGCCTGCCTGAGCTGGTTAGCTGGTATGGCGGGAGCCAAGAAGCTGCTGGAGACGGGTAAGGCCTGGGAAAAGGGCTGAGAATTAGTTAGTCGGTCTAAATGATCAATGACATGGGCTAATAGGGTTAGAATGGACTGCTGCTGATAAACTAACTGATCAATTTGGATCTCCATGTGGTTGACACGGTGCACCAAAGCGCTGTCAGCTGGGTCGCTCTGGCGGAGATGTACTGACATGGTTTATTGACCCAGTGACGAGACACAGATTCCGAATTGATTCAGTTAAGTTTATTAACAACCAGTGGATGTGTATGTAGTGTGAATGTGGGCTGGAACTGCCGGGAACTGAGTGAGACACCGTACGGCCTGGAAACCCTGGAGACACACAGAGAGATAGGATTACTGAGCGTCACAACTGGAGTTGCACAGTTACTTTGTTGCTTACTGTGAGAACAGTTAGAGAGGGGCTCCGGTTCAGTGTGGTGGCTGTGGTCAGAGAGACAATGCTCTTCAGATGGTGGAATGGCTCTGGCAGGTGAGTGTTGATGGACATTGTGGAGAGGAGGAAGGGCTAGAAGTCCGCCGCCTGGAGGGAGAGGAATAAGGTTCCGCCGCCACCGACTCTGCCTGTGTACAGGGGACTAGAAGGCAAAGGTGAGTTGATAATGGAGGTTATGTGGAAGGCAGGTAGGATTCTCCGATGCTGGTGAGAGCAGGCTCGGGCTAAGGGTTTGGTTGCAGAGAGAGAATAGCGATGAAGCTCGTCTGGAGCGCAGTGAGACATTGAGACATCTCTGCACTGCCGGTCCGGGCAGCGTGGTAGAAATAGGCCTCGCCTAATGAGGATCAGGTGTGCGTGCAGCTGCGGATGATGACAGAGCAGACCATAACAGAAGGAGCTGTGGTTGATGATGATTAAAGCTATTAGAGTAAAATGGAACACAATACACATTCATATTCTGCAGGGTAATTTAACAAACCGTAATGCTGTTTACTCCATCTAGCTGCAATGCTCCTGCACTGTGTATATACACTACCATTCAAAAGTTTGGGGTCACTTAGAAATTTCCTTATTTTTGAAAGAAAAGCACTGTTTTTTTTCAATGAAGATAACTTTAAACTAATCAGGAATACACTCTAATATCTAATATACATTGCTAATGTGGTAAATGACGATTCTAGCTGCAAATGTCTGGTATTTGGTGCAATATCTACATAGGTGTATAGAGGCCCATTTCCAGCAACTATCACTCCAGTGTTCTAATGGTACAATGTGTTTGCTCATTGCATCAGAAGGCTAATGGATGATTAGAAAACCCTTGTGCAATCATGTTAGCACAGCTGAAAACAGTTTAACTGGTTAGAGAAGCTATAAAACTGACCTTCCTTTGAGCAGGTTGAGTATCTGGAAAAAATTATTATTTCAAATACAAATCATTATTTCTAACCTTGTCAATGTCTTGACTATATTTTCTATTCATTTTACAACTCATGGTGGTAAATAAGTGTGACTTTTCATGGAAAACACAAAATAATTGTCTGGGTGACCCCAAACTTTTGAACGGTAGTGTACATTGTCATAAGTTTGGACCCAGGGAACACGCACACAGACTCGAGCAAGATTCAATGATTTTATTAAACAACAATTGGTGAATGAGTGCGTGAGCGCGGGGTGTGAATGTATTGTTGGAGGACAGGATGCGCCAAGGGTCGAAGGTCTCCTGCCTGGATGACAGCGCTCCAGTGCGCGCTCGGCGCGGGGCGAGTGGAGATGACGATGAGGAGGGAGAAATCCGCTGCCAGGGAATCCACCTGTGCGCAGGGGAGAGAGGCTGGAGAGAAGGTAAGAATGATGATGATGGCTTACTTGATGTGTAGGCAGAAAGGAGTAAACGAGTGCTGGAATGCACGAGCATAAGTGAGCAGACGGCTCCAGACCGAGGCTTCAGATGGAGCGGGCTAAATAGCCCGAGCTTGATGAGGCGCAGGTGTGCGCGCAGCTGGAGCGGGAGACAGGTGAGAGCGAGTTGTGACAGTACTCCTCCCCCGAGCAGCGCCTCCTGGCACTGGCTTATCTGGGTGCGCCCGGTGGAACTCCGTGATGAGGCACTCGTCCAGCACAAACGACGGGTGCACCCAGGATCTCCACTCAGGGCCATACCCCTCCCAGTCCACCAGGTATTGCAGTCTGCGACCCCGGTGGCGGGAGTCCAGGATGGAGTCGACCCTCCATGCCGGGTCGCCGTCGATCATCACGGGAGAGGGTGGAGCCCTAGGAGGAGGACAAAGAGGGTTAGACACCAGAGGCTTAATTTGGGAGACGTGGAACGTCGGACAGACGCGGAGGGAGGGGGGGAGAGCCAGACGCACAGCCACCGGATTGATTATCTTAGTGATGGGGTACGGTCCAATGAAGCACTGGGCCAGCTTCCTCTTCTCGGCCTTCAGGTTGATGTTCCGTGTGGATAGCCAAACCTGCTGACCCACCTGATAATGGGGAGCGGCCCTCCTGTGACGATTAGCCGTTCTGGTGTTGTGCGCTGCCGTGCGCAAAAGCACCTGGCGTGTAGCAGTCCAAAAGTGCCGACAGCGCCTGAGATGAGCCTGGATGGATGGTACTGCCACCTCCCCCTCCTCTTCAGGGAACAGCGGAGGGTCATAGCCCAAAGAGGCCCGGAAGGGAGACATCCCTAGTTCCGTTAGTTTCCCCCTGGAAACTAACGGAACTTGTTTCATTGAACGACTTTAAAACCAGATTGAGAACACTTGAGACGGCCTCACTAATTTGTAACTGTTTTATATGATTTATATGTCATTGTAAGTGTATTTGTGATTTTTTTTGCTGCCTCTTGGCCAGGACTCCCTTGAAAAAGAGGTTTTTAATCTCAACGGGTTTTTTTCCTGGTTAAATAAAGGTAAAATAAATAAATAATCCCGATGGCCGAAGACAAGATGGAATTATGCGCGTACTCTATCCAGGGCAGATGGGTGCTCCAGGAGGAGGGGTTGGAGGAGGTGATGCAGCGCAGCTTCCAGCTTCTGATTTGTCCGCTCGCACTGCCCGTTAGACTGGGGGTGGTGACCGGACTACAAGCTCACCCTAGCCCCCAAGGCATTACAGAAACACTTCCAGACCCTGGACACGAACTGAGGCCCCCGGTCAGAGACGACATCCACCGGAATCCCGTGCAGCCTCACAACGTGTTGGACCAACAAATCCGCCATCTCCCACGCCGTAGGAAGGCCGTGGAGCAGCACGAAGTGGGCGGCCTTCGAGAACCGGTCCACGATGGTCAGGATGGTGTCGAAAGAGTTGGACTTCGGGAGACCAGTGACGAAATCTAAGACTACATGGGACCAGGATCTTCCAGGGACTGGCAGGGGGTGGAGGAGCTCCGCAGGGGGAGGTCGACGTCTTACCAGTCGCACATTGGGGGCAGGTGCGGACGTAATTGGCAACATCATCCCGGAGGCCCGGCCACCAAAAGGACCTCTGGAGAAGCTCAACTAGCCGGGAGATCCCAGGGTGACAGGCGAGCTTAGAGGTGTGAGCCCAATGGTTGACGTCACCCCGGACCGCCGATGGCACAAACAGCCTCCCAGATGGACTGCCGCCAGGATCGGGTTCGGTTTCCTGTGCCCTCCAGACCTTGTCACTGATGGACCATGAGACAGCGCCCACGACGCACGAGGCCGGCAGGATGGTGTGATCCTGGTCTTCGGGGGCTTCTTGGGCCAACTGCCTGGACAGAGCGTCCGGCTTCCCGTTCTTGGAGCCGGGGCGGTAGGTGATGGTAAACCTGAAGCGGCCAAAGAACAAGGACCAACGCTTCTGGCGGGCATTCAGGCGCTTAGCCGTCCTCAGGTACTCCAGGTTCTTATGGTCTGTCCAGACCACAAAAGGCTGAGCTGCCCCATCGAGCCAGTGACGGCACTCCTGCAGTGCGAGCTTAACCACCAGGAGTTCTCTGTCGCCGACGTCATAATTCCTCTCTGCCGCGGACAGGCGCCAGGAGAAGAAGGCACAGGGACGAATCACCCCGTCCACTGGAGAGCGCTGAGACAACACTGCCCCACCCCTGTATCGGAGGCGTCCACCTCCACGAGGCATTGCAGCATGGGGTACACCTGAGACAGGACCCGGGAGGAGGAAAATTCCATCTTCAGAGCAGCGAAGGCAGCTGCAGCTTCCTCAGTCCACCGGAACGGCACCTTGGGAGAGGTGAGGCGGGTCATGGGAGAAGCGATAGCACTATACTTCGGGACGAAGCGGCGGTAGAAGTTGGCAAA
Organism: Pholidichthys leucotaenia; assembly: GCA_020510985.1. Taxonomy (NCBI): domain Eukaryota; kingdom Metazoa; phylum Chordata; class Actinopteri; order Cichliformes; family Pholidichthyidae; genus Pholidichthys; species Pholidichthys leucotaenia. The sequence goes on from CM035843.1 coordinate 419,761,410, forward strand.
CCCCAGGAATTGCTGGACCTGTTTCCTGGACAAGGGGAGGGGCCACTCGACTACCGCCTTGACTTTGGGCGGGTTGGGGATGATCTGGTTGTGGAAAACGATAAAGCCCAAGAAGGAGGTCTTGTTCGCATAGAATTTGCACTTCTCCGCCTTCACGTAGAGTCTGTTCTCCAGGAGACGTTGGAGGACCCGCCTCACGTGAACCTGATGCTCCTCCCAAGACCGGGAGAAGATCAGGATGTCGTCCAGGTAGACGAAGACGAATACCCCCAGGAAGTCGCGAAGGATGTCATTAATTAGTCGCTGGAAGACGGCCGGAGCATTGGTGAGCCCAAACGGCATGACCAGGTACTCAAAATGGCCGCTGGGTGTCCGGAACCCCGTCTTCCACTCGTCGCCCTCCCGGATCTGAATGAGATGATATGCACTGCGGAGGTCCAGCTTCGTAAACCAAGAAGCCCCCCGGAGCGAGTCGAATGCGGAGTCCATCAACGGCAGCGTATACTTGTCCTTGATCGTGATGTCATTCAGCGCCCGGAAGTCGATGCAAGGCTGAAGGGACCCATCCTTCTTGTCGACGAAAAAAACCCTGCCCCGACCGGAGACGAGGAGGGGCGAATGATGCCTGCGCTGAGCGACTCCTTGATGTAGGTGTCCATGGCTTCGTGCTCCGGCACCGACAAGCTGTACAGCTGACTGGAAGGTAAGGGCACCCCCAGGCGGAGGTTGATGGCGCAGTCATAGGGGCGGTGGGGGAGGGGGGAGACAGCGCTTTGGACTTACTGAAAACGGTTCCCAGGTCGTGGAACTCCGGAGGCACCGTGGAGAGGTCCGGAGGGGGTGAGTCAGAGGAGGAAGAAGGAAGCGACAGGGCACAGGCAGCGGACTGCAGGCAGGCGCCCAAGCAGAAGGTGCTCCAGGAGAGAACACTTCCAGACCGCCAGTCAAAAGCCAGGTTGTGCAGGTGCAGCCAGGGGTAACCCAGAATAACGGAGGCCGCAGAGGTGGGCAGCACGAACAGGCTGAGATCCTCTCGGTGATTTCCGGAGATGATGACAGGGACCGGGACAGTTTGGTGCGTAACTTTCTCCAGGGGGGTAGCAGAGAGAGTGACGAGGCAAAGAGTAGCCGGCAGGGGTTAGCATGGGATGCCCAGGTGGGTTGCCAGGCTCCTAGAAATAAAGCTCTGCTCCACCCCCGAGTCCACCAGTGCATGTGTGTGGTGTTCAGTGGCGTTATGGCAGAATCTGATCGGGAAAAGGCACTTTGATAGGGAGTTAGATTGGGATGCGTCTGCGAGGCCCCCTACAGTGACTCGTGGACTCCCCCTTTTGGCTTCACCGGGCAAGACTCCACGGAGTGCTGGTCATCTCCGCAATACATGCAGAGACCCAGCTCCCTGCAGCACTGTTTCTCTGCTAGTGGAAGCTTGGCCCGGCCAATCAGCATCGCCTCCGACTCGTTGGCGGACTCTGACGTGGGCAACGCCAGGGGGCGAGGTTGAGAGGTACGGGGGAACGCACCACCCGAGCAGCTAGACGACTTCCGCTCGGCAGCCCGTTCTCTCAACCTGTTATCGCTCCGGTAGGTCCCGGCTGGCCAGCTCATCCCAGAGACATGAATTCAGGCTATGGGTGAAAATGCTGCAGAGAGCAGCATCTCCCCACCCAACTTCTGCTGCTACCACCTGGAAGTCAACAGTAGTAGTAGTAGATTAGTTTATTTGACAGGGACAGTGCAATAAACATAGACAATTAATCAAAGACAATCAATCTGATGTGTTGCACATAGAGTGTATAGCTATTAGCTAATTTGCAACTCTTGTCCCTGGATGGGCTTTAGAAAAAAGAATCAAGATAAAAAATATACACAATAACCACATACATCAATGCAGAAAAATTATAAATACACAATTATAAATATTATAAATATTATAAATACACAAATATAACAGCCTGACTCACATTTAACATAAATATTATAAATATTATAAATACACAAATATAACAGCCTGACTTACATTTAACACATATAACATAACTCACATTTGCCTATTTCAGGCCTTCCTCCCTCCGTCACTCACTATAAACAAACACATTTATTTCTTCCCTTCATTCACTCTCACTTTGCAGACAAATAATTCATACATGAGTACATTCTTGTTTATTTTTCAGCCAGTTTTTAACATTTTTAGTGAATGTTTTAAAGTCCGTTATTATTTTAATTTCATTTGGCATTGTGTTCCAGATGTGACTGCCCTTTATAGAGAAAGCTGTTTGTCCAAATGTGGTTCTGCGGTGGAATATTTTACAGTTATTGTTAACAGAACTCCTGGTGGCTCTGCTGCTGTCCTGTCTTTGGACGAAACCAGCAAGTGGCTCGGGTGCTGATTTATGGAAACATTTGAACGTTAATTTCAGAAGACAGAGGTCAATGAAGCTCTCAAAACTCAATAGGTTGTATTTTTTTAAAACATTACAGTGATGCCACCTAATGGGCTTTTTGTCCAAGATTTTTAGGGTTTGATTATATAATGAACCTATATGTCTTATTGTGGAAGGGGCTGCTTGAGCCCAGACTGTCAAACAGTATGATATATGAGAAAAAACCATAGAATGCATATACAGTGCAGCTGCTTCGTAAGGTATGTAATATCTAATTAATTTAAAGCAGTTCAGATTTTTTTTTTACTGTTTTTGAAATTTTCTTTATATGAAGATTAAATTTGAGTTGAGGATCTAGTACAATGCCAAGGTATTTGAATTCTGTAGCTAAACTGATGTCATAATCATGTATATTAACTTTAAAATGTTGCAGGTTACATTTTTTGATTGAAAAGCACATTGAGACTGTTTTCTGAAGGTTCAGCAATAGATGGTTCTTGAGGAGCCACTCTTGGACATCAACCATACTTGTAGACAGTACATCTGCAGCCTGTGCTGGAGTCTTGGCAGCTGTGTAAATAACTGCATCATCTGCATAAAGTTGGCATGTTGCAGCTGAGCAGTGTAACGGCAAGTCATTAATAAAAATGCTGAAAAGTAAAGGACCAAGAATGGACCCTTGTGGGATACCCATGCGGTTGTTTAAAAATGAGGATTTATCCTGGTGAACTTTTACACACTGTTCTCTATTCTGGAGATAAGATGCAAACCATTCTAATGTATTTGGGAAGAAGTTAAAAGATACCATTTTGGATAAAAGCAAACTGTGGTTTACAGTATCGAAAGCCTTATTGAGATCTAGAAAAACAGCTCCTACCACACTACCCCTGTCCAAGGACTGTTTGACGTTTTCAATAAGGCAACAATTTGCTGTTTCTGTTGAGTATCCTGGTCTAAAACCAAATTGATGTGGATGAAGAAGTTGACTGTCTTGTAAGTAGTCTATCAGCTGTGTAGCTACAACTTTTTCAAGAACCTTAGATAGGACTGGTAAGATAGAGATTGGGCGGTAATTGCATATATCGTCTTAACTGCCTGATTTATGAACTGGTATGACGACAGCTTTTTTCCAGCCAGATGGAAATGTACTAGACCTAATGGAGAGATTAATGAGATGAGTCAGTGGTTTGATTAATATTTTGCTGTGCATTTTGAGAAAGGAGGTGCTCATATTGTAGATATCATTAGTTTTTGAGTTTGACAGTGTTTTAACAATACCAGCAATTAACTTCTCATTTACCTCATCAATGTGAAAAGTATCTGTTGGAAGTATGGAATTTGTGTTGTTGAGCACATTTGGCAGCACAAAAATTTTTGTTAAGTCTTCCACAGAGCCCACAAAGTGTGAATTAAATTCATTTGCCAAAGTAGCCTTGTCACTGACGGTCTTGCCATTGATTCTAAGTTCCTTTACCCCCTTCTGATCGTTTTTTTTATTAGTTAAGTTATTTAAATGCCTCCATAGGGAACTGTTGTTACCCTTTGCATGATCTATCAGTTTATTGTAATAAGATATTTTTGATTTTCGCAGCTCATGTACCACTTTATTTCTTAAACTTTTGTACACAAGGTGATCATTTTGTAGTTTGAAGGTTAGTGATGTTTTCAGTGCATAGTCTCGCCTCTTCATAAGTTTTCTTATTTCATTATTTAACCATGGTAGGCTAATCTTCTGTTGTCTACTTTTAATTTGCTTTGAAAATTTTTCTATAGACTTTGTGATTGTTGCAGTTATAAAATTACAACAATCATCTACTTCACATGTTGCCATGAGCTGCTCCCAATTTTGATTCTCTAAGTAATGTTCAAACTCCTCATTTTTTGATTTGGGGATAATAAAATTTGATTTGTCAATATCGACTCCCCCAAAATACTGTAGTCGCTTTTTAGTAAGTTTCCTGACAGCAAGAACCATGTTATGATCTGAGAGACCAGTTACAAGATTATAGGTTCTGGTTATTCGTTCTGGTTTATTAGTAAATACCATGTCAATAAGTGTTCTGGATTGTTTGGTTATCCTGGTGGGTCCTTTGATGATTTGCTGGTAATTAAATTTAGTCATGAGGCTTTTCAGTTTTTGTTTGTCTTTTTTATCAGACCAGTTGATATTAAAGTCACCATGAATTATTGTTTCTCTGTTCTTCTCAAGTTGTTTAACCAGATCACTTAATTCATTATAAAAGGAAGAGTTGTGTGACGGTGGGTTGTACACTACTGCAATGTTGAAATTCATTACCGGAGAGAGACATACATTAACAGCTAAACATTCAAGTGAAGTATTCAAATCAACCAGTTGACATGTATATTTCTCTTTGATGTAAATTAAAACACCTCCTCCCCTCCCTACCTGCCTGTCTTTTCTAAAACACTGGTAGCCCACAATATCGATCATATTAGTGTCTATGTTACTGTGTAGCCAGCTTTCTGAGAGACAAAGGTAGTCCAGATTTGAGTCCAGCAGCAACACCGAAATCTCATCTCTTTTGGGGATTATGCTCCGTATGTTTAAATGACCGCCGAGGATCCCCTTTGGTTTAGCCTTGGTGTCCCAAAGAACTCGTGCATGATTAACAGTTTGGAAAAATAAATGTTGTTTTTGCTTTTGTACAGCTCGGTTTTGTGCTAACCCAGTGGTCTGCTGTTTAATAGTGGCAGGTCCAGGGTTAAGGTGAATATCTCCTGCCAGAAGTAGCAGAACTAACAGAACTTTAACTGTATATCCTCTGCCATATTGTGATTTTTGCTTAACAGCCATGTTTGCCTTAATTTGGAAGTTTTTGCTCAGGGCTTTTAAAGACCACATAGAGTGTAGGGTGAGATGTCCAAGCCCAAATCCATACAGATAAAACTTTTTAACTTCACCTTTGGTTGAGTTTGTCGGAAAATCCTTCTTGTTGCAGGTCCAGACACACAAAGACAAAACGAAGAGGAAGTAGAGAAGTAGAGAAGGCTTATTAGTGGTGCCCATCAGCCCACTTTTTAATCCGGTGGCAGCCATCTTCAGTCTTTCTTGGAAAGAAGGAAAAGGAAAATCTGTGGATAGTAAAATAAATTCTGCTTATATCGCCAGAATCTGATCCGATCGTCCTCGAATCCAGCTGGGCCTCAGCTAGCCAACTAGCCCCTTCCGTTGCTGGTCTCGTTGCTCATAGTCGCCGTAACTGGTCTCCCGTCCCGCTCCTCCAACCGAGTCTCGTCACACACCGCCGCTGCCACCGAGCTCCGCTGAGGTCACGGTAAATCCTCCGCTAGGCACCGCCACCTACCGTCGTCTGCCTGGGTGAAATCTCTGCTGAGCCCCGTCAACAAATAGCCGCTTGCCTGGTAGTATCTCCGCTGGGCCTCGCAGCTGGGCTTCGATTCAGGCTGGTGTAAGGTGGAATGACTGGCGCCAGCATTAAGCTAACTAGCGTTAGCTTAGCAATCGCTTCGGGTAGTCTCGTCGCACACCGCCGCTGCAGTCACGGTAAGTCCTCCGCTGGGCACCGCCGCCTACCGCCGTCTGCCTGGGTGAAATCTCTGCTGAGCCCCGTCAAACAAATAGCCGCCTGCCTGGTAGTATCTCCGCTGGGCCTCGCAGCTGGGCTTTGATTCAGGCTGGTGTTAGGTGGAATGGCTGGCGCCAGCATTAAGCTAACTAGCGTTAGCTTAGCAATCGCTTCAGGTAGGGCACATCAGTGAATCACAAGGAAGCGCTGGAATCGCTGGTCAGTTTACTCACAGTGGCCGGATAAAAGCGATCAAAGGGGTAATCCACCGGAGGTATATCCGATCGCTGTAGGTAGTTATTTAGAGACTGGCGCCAGCATTAAGCTAACTAGTGTTAGCTTAGCAATCGCTTCAGGTAGCATTAAGCTAACTAGTGTTAGCTGAGCAATCGCTTCAGGAAGGCGCAGGAAGTCGCTGGAGAAAGGCGATTAAAGGGCAATCCAACGGAGGTGGCAATTCAGCCCATGCGTGTTCGCCACGAGCGCCGATCGCTGCAGGCCAGCCACTTTTAATGGCAAAATCAGTGACTTTGTCTCAGCACTGAAAAAGTGTGACCATCCCGGTCGCCATCTTGAGAAGTTCCGTTCAGTGTAGTCGGCGGCCGACCGGCTACCCTGGCGAAGGTTTAGCAGCTGGGTGGTTAGCACACTGTCATGGTCCGAATGATCACAAACTTTGCTGAAGTCATGCACGAACTGAGCATAGGTCAGGTTCGCGTAGCTGGGTCTCGCCATTACGGCGTAGGCCCACGCTAATGCTTGCCCTTCCAGGAGGTTAGCAATATAGCCAATACGGCTGTGATCAGTTGGGAAGTCCCCGGGGACACGCTGGAACACCAACTCACACTGGAGGAGAAACCCCCGAGCTTCACCGAGCTTACCGTTGAAGCGCGTGGGTGTGGGAATTGGGGTGAGCCGGGTTGGCGGCCGGGCTAGCATGGCTAGCAGAAGGACTGGCGGGAGCCGACCCGCCGTGAGGAGCCAGAGGGAACGCCTGCTGGGGATCCAAACGGTCCAGCCGGTGGGTAATTTGGGTAAGTGGATTTAAAATCACCTGCTGCTGATGAGTGATCTGATCCACTCGAGCCTCAATGATGTTTAGCCGGTGTGCGAGCCCGCTGTCCGCTGGGCCGCTCTGCTGGAGCCGTACTGTCATAAGTTCGGACCCAGGGAACACGCACACAGGCTCGAGCAAGATTCAATGATTTTATTAAACAACAATTGGTGAATGAGTGCGTGAGTGCGGGGTGTGAATGTATTGTTGGAGGACAGGATGCGCCGTACAGCCAGGCAACCCTAAGGGCAGAGCAAACACAAGGGTCAAAGGCTGGAGTACACTCAGTGGGATTTACACTTTGACTGGTGCTTACTTGCAGGTGGTTTGGTGGCTGGCGTTGGTTTAGCTGAAGGTCTCCTGCCTGGAAGACAGTGCTCCTGTGTGCGCTCAGTGCAGGGCGAGTGGAGCTGGTGATGAAGAGGGAGAAATCCGCCACCAGGGAATCCACCTGTGCACAGGGGAGAGAGGCTGGAGAGAAGGTAAGAATGATGATGATGGCTTACTTGATTGGCGAGGAAGGACTCTGAGATGCGTAGGCAGAAAGGAGTAGACGAGTGCTGGAATGCACGAGCATAGGTGAGCAGATGGCTCCAGACCAAGGCTCCAGGCGGAGCGGGCTAATTAGCCCGAGCTTTATGAGGTGCAGGTGTGCACGCAGCTGGAGCGGGAGACAGGCGAGAGCGAGTTGTGACATACGTATCTGTGTACATATGCATATTCATTTACTACTTTGGCTAACCAGTTCTTATTATCTTATTAACTCTTGCTCTGAGTGCTGCTATCCCTTTGCTGCTGTAATCCTGGAATTTCTCCATTGTGGGAGTAATAAAGGTTTATCTTACCTTATCTTATCTTATCTTAATATTGTGTAGAAATAGTTAAAAGACTCTGACACTAAACTAAATTAATTCTAAAGAAGTTGTTGACCTGAAATGACAACATGGATGTGTTAGTGTTACAGGAGAGGTGGGTGTGTTATATAGAATAGAATAGAATAGAATAGAACAGGCTTTATTGTCATTGTAGCACAGTACAACAAAATTGTGGGTGCTCTATCAGGCTACTGCACAATAAAGTAAGAGAGAAGGGTTATATAAAACACAGTTACAGAAGACACAATTAAACACACGACTGAAAAAAGTAAAATAAAAATAAATGGCCCAGGATTATGGAAATATACATGGGTATGGTGGTGGCTATGTGGGTGGAACTATGTATATAAGACTGCAGAGTGCAGAACACACAATTGAACACACAATTGAGGAAAATGGCCCAAAGATTGTGGAAAACATGCACAGTAGTGGTTTCACGGATGGGTCAATATACATGAAAGTGTGAAGTGCAAAGACAGGTGAGTTATAGTGATAATTAAAAGGTCCTCAGTTCTGTGCATGTAAGCATTCTGACGGAGGGGGAGGGGCCTCTGACTGTTTGCATTTCGGATGGCACAGGGAAAACAACTGTTTATCAGTCTGGAAGTGTGGGACCTGATCAATCTGAACAGTCGTCCAGAGGGAAGCAGGTCAAACAGGTGGTGGGCAGGATGTGAGGGTTCTTCTGTGATGGCCCTGGTGCTTCTGAGACAGGAGGATCTGGAGATGTCTTCCAGGGAGAGGCAGATAATTTTTTGGGCAGTGGTGATGACCCTCTGCACAGCCTTCCTGTTTTTGACTGTGGAGCCGGCGTACCACACACCCAGACAGTAGGTGAGCAGGCTCTACAGTAGGTGAGCACACTTTCCACTGAGCAGCGATAGAAGGTCAGCAGCAGCTTCTGGTCAAGGTTGTTCTTCCTTAGGACACAGAGGAAGTGCAGCCGATGCTGGGCTTTCTTCACATGGGCCTTGGTGTTGACAGTCCCGGAGAGGTCAGAGGAGATGTGGGTGCCCAGGGACCTGAAAGCGGGGACGTTTTCCACACGGTCACAATTTATAAGGAGGGAGGGGTGGTCCCATCTGTTCTTCCTGAAGTCCAATATGAATTCTTTGTTTTTTCGGACTTTCACTTTCAGGTTGTTTGCTTGGCACCACAGTAGCAGATTCTCTACCTCCGCCCTATATGCCTTCTCATCATTATCGGTGATAAACCCAACCAAGGTGGTGTTGTCCACGCACTTCACGATGATGTTGGTTGGGTGGGTTGGAAGAGGGGTGGTCCCGTCTGTTCGTCCTGAAGTCCAATATGAATTCTTTGTTTTTTCGGACTTTCAGTTTCAGGTTGTTTGCTTGGCACCACAGCAGCAGATTCTCTGCCTCCACCCTGTATGCCTTCTCATCGTCATCGGTGATAAACCCAACCAAGGTGGTGTTGTCCAGGCACTTCACGATGATGTTTATTGGGTGGGTTGGAATACAGTCAAAGGTGTACAGGGAGTACAGTAGAGGGCTTAGCACGGAGCCTTGGGGGGAGCCAGTGCTAAGAGACAGTGTGGAGGAGTGGTGGGGCCCAAGTCTGACTGTTTGTGGGTGGTTGGTGAGAAAGTTTTTTTTTATCCAGAAGCAGATGGAGGGGTTCTGGAGGAGGTGCAGTTTGTTGATCAGGATGTCCAGGATAATGGTGTTGAAAGCTGAGCTGTAGTCCACAAAGAGCATCCTCACGTAGCTCCTTGGGTTCTTCAGGTGGCTCAGCACTCTGTGGAGAGTGGTGGCGATGGCGTCTTCTGTAGAACAGTTCTCCCTGTGGGCAAACTGGTGGGGGTCGAAGGAGGGGGGAAGACAGTCTCTGATGTGCTGGGACACCAGTCACCCAAAACACTTCATGACTACACACGTGAGTGCTATGGGTCTGTAGTCATTCAGGCTGTTAATTGTGGACTTTTTGGTGATGGGGATGATGGTGGAGGCCTTGAGGCAGGAGGGGACAGTGGCATGCATCAGGGAGAGGTTGAACAGCTTGGTGAGTGATAGAAAAAGTCCATATTATCTATACTATTGATATTCATTCATTCATCTTCTTCCGCTTAATCCTTTTCGGGTCACGAGGGGGCTGGAGCCCATCCCAGCATCTCTGGGCGAGAGGCAGGGTACACCCTGGACAGATTGCCAGTCCATCGCAGGGCCAACACAGAGAGACAGACAACCATTCACTGTCACAGCCATACCTAAGGAAAATTTAGAATCCCCAGTTTTGATGCCAATTAGCCTAACTTGCATGTTTTTGGCATGTGGGAGGAAACCGGAGAAATCCCGGAGTAAACCCATGCAGACACGGGTAGAACATGCAAACTCCACACAGATCACTGTTGGTCAGGGGCTGGGATCGAACCCAGGATCCCCCGGCCAAGGGTGAGTTGCTGTGTTGCCGCAGTGCTAACCACTCCTCCACCGCGCCACCCACTATTGATATTAATAATGTATTATTATATTTGAGAAGCATCATACCTTTCATATGCCATGTTTAATGTTTATATGTGCATTCCATATAGGATAAGTTTATATATTCTTGGCCTGTTTCTGTGAGCAATTTCAGCGAGTTCAGACTGAGGATCAGTACATGCGTAAGGAATGATCTAAGCCATTTATTCTGCCTTTATGAATTAAAGTTGAGCAGTTCCCATTACAGCATTTCATGTAAGTGAGTTTGGTTCCCTCTAGTGGTGTAGTAAAAGCATCATTTTGAACTGATACACAAAGTGTTGCACATGCGCAGTAATGATATAACAGGAGACTGGTCAGAGCTTCACCTGATGTACGAACGCTGTGAACATTTAACTATCGGCGCCTTGGACATCATTAGTCCGTGAGTATCATACATGGTTTGACAGTGTTAACAGCTACAATGAGAACCGCACGGTTGCATTGGTGTATTTTAAGAGACTGTCTAGTCCGTTGCCAACATTGTTACCAAGCTAAGTTAGAGCTAATGCTCAACATGTGCTAAGCTAGACACGGTGACCATATCATTGACGGCGTGTATATGTCTACTTTGTTGCAGTTTTACACGGATGTAGGAACGAATGTAAACGGATGTAAGTCCAGAAAAAGACAAGTGTACATCACGTTGAGTTCCTTGTGGTGTAGCATCAATAAACAAGATAAAAGGAAGCAGCTTGTCATTATTGAGACCTGCACCACACGTGTTAGCTTGCTGTCTACCAGTTGATAATTAGGAAACTCGATGGGAGGGCAGTAAAGTAAAAGGACTACAGCATGGCGGGCCCAATAAACAAACAACAAGCAGCAAATGAGCCTCAGGGCAGAAAAGCAGCACCAGCAAACTCCCCAACTCAGAAGTGAAGTTATGGAGACGGAACACACAGCTCCCTTGGCTCCAGCTGTACAAGGTAGCTCGTTATATTCACGTAGCTCCAAGTCAAGCAAGGCTTCTTCAGCTACCTCCTCAGCCATAAAAGCTAGAGCCAAAGCAGATGCTGCACGAGCTAAATTAGCTTATTCAGAGAAAGAAGCAGCCCTCATCACGCAGAAAGCTAATCTTGAAGCACATATGCACATTCTGAACCATCGGAAGGCTGCTGCAGCTGCAGAAGCTGAAGCTGCGGCCTATGAAGAAGCAGAGCAATGTGCAAGAAGTGAATTCAGTCAAGCATTAATGGACTTGCCAGTTGGCTCAGCACAACGCACATCCGAGTATGTACAGAAACACCTTGATATGCGCTTTGAGGAAACTCCATTTAAAACTGATCCAGCCACCCCCTCTAAGATCCAGTGTGAACAGTTTGAAATGGCCACAAATGTACCATTCATCTCATCTAATGCTGTAGATAGTAAGAGTAGGGTCAGCGTCAACATTGAGGAGGAGCATGGAGCCACAGAGACAATTAATCCCCCAACGTTACGACCCTATTATGCCCCCGCAACACATTACGCAGAAGCACAAGGCATTCAGGATCTGACCAAATACCTCAAACGCTGGAAAATGTTGAGCACGGGACTCCTACAGTTTGATGACCTCCCAGAGAATTATTGGGCATGGAAGGCATCCTTCCAGAACGCCATACAAGAATTCAGTCTCTCACACCACGAGCAATTGGATTTGATGATAAAATGGCTCGGCACAGAATCAGCAGAACAAGCAAAGAGGATCCGTTCTGCACATGTCTTTAACCCAAAAGCAGTCCTCAACTTAGTCTGAGAAAGGCTAGAAGAGTGTTATGGGTCACCTGAAGCAATAGAAAATGCACTGTTAAAAAAGTTTGATCATTTTCCCAAAATCAGCAACAAAGACGCACCCAAGCTGAGAGAACTTGGCGACGTTCTACAGGAAATCAAATGTGCAAAGGATGGCGGATACCTACCTGGGCTCGCATACCTGGATACAGCGCGTGGAGTGAATCCAGTTGTAGAGAAACTGCCCTACAGCCTACAGGAGAAGTGGATTGCAGCAGGTGCCAAATACAAAGAAACACACAAAGTCGCTTTTCCTCCTTTCAGCTTTTTTTCCAGTTACGTCAGACAACAGGCCAAAATAAGAAATGACCCAAGTTTCAGTTTCTCTCCACCGGCCCACATGAACACCAGAGTCGAAAAGTTTGCTAGTAAGCACATCATCAGTGTCCACAAAACAGACATCCCACCAGCTTCACCCGCAGCTAAAGGTAACCACGCACATAAAAGAACAGAAAGCCCAGATAAACAATGTCCCATACACAGAAAGCCACACCCATTAAAGAAATGTAAAACATTTAGAGCAAAACCAATCGAAGAACGCAAACTGTTCTTGAGAGAGAATCAGAATCAGAATCAGAATCAGAATGAGATTTATTACCATTGTTCATGTAGTACACAAACTAGGAATTTGTCTCGGTGCAATGCTGCAACATTAAACATGGAGTAGCACTAAAGATAAAAATAAAAAACTATGCATGCAATAAAAGGTAGAATATGAATAAGTAATACTAATCTGTGCAATTTTTAAATATACAGTGGGGGAAAAAAGCATTTAGTCAGCCACCAATTGTGCAAGTTTTTCCACGTAAAAGATGAGAGAGGTCTCCAATTTTCATCATAGGTATATCTCAACTATGAGAGACAAAATGAGGAAAAAAAAAATCCAGAAAATCACATTGAAGGATTTTTAATGAATTAATTGGTAAATTTCTCGGTAAAATAAGTATTTGGTCAATAACAAAAGTTCATCTCAGTACTTTGTTATATACCCTTTGTTGGCAATGACAGAGGTCAAACGTTTTCTGTAAGTCTTCCCAAGGTTTTCACACACTGTTGCTGGTATTTTGGCCCATTCCTCCATGCAGATCTCCTCTAGAGCAATGATGTTTTGGGGCTATCGCTGGGCAACATGGACTTTCAACTCCCTCCAAAGATTTTCTATGGGGTTGAGATCTGGAGACTGGCTAGGCCACTCCAGGACCTTGAAATGCTTCTTACGAAGCCACTCCTTCATTGCCCGGGCGGTGTGTTTGGGATCATTGTCATGCTGAAAGACCCAGCTACGTTTCATCTTCAATGCCCTTGCTGATGGAAGGAGGTTTTCACTTAAAATCTCACAATACATGGCCCCATTCATTCTTTTCTTTACATGGATCAGTCGTCCTGGTCCCTTTGCAGAAAAACAGCCCCAAAGTATGATGTTTTCACCCCCATGCTTCACCGTAGGTATGGTGTTCTTTCTCCTCCAAACACGACAAGTTGAGTTTTTACCAAAAAGTTCTATTTTGGTTTCATCTGACCATATGACATTCTCCCAATCCTCTTCTGGATCATCCAAATGCTCTCTAGCAAACTTCAGACGGGCCTGGACATGTACTGGCTTAAGCAGGGGGACACGTCTGGCACTGCAGGATTTGAGTCCCTGGTGGCGTAGTGTGTTACTGATGTAGCCTTTGTTACTTTGATCCCAGCTCTCTGCAGGTCATTCACTAGGTCCCCCCATGTGGTTCTGGGATTTTTGCTCACTGTTCTCGTGATCATTTTGACCCCACGGGGTGAGATCTTGTGTGGAGCCCCAGATCGAGGGAGATTATCAGTGGTCTTGTATGTCTTCCATTTTCTAATAATTGTTCCCACAGTTGATTTCTTGACACCAAGCTGCTTACCTACTGCAGATTCAGTCTTCCCAGCCTGGTGCAGGTCTGCAATTTTGTTTCTGGCGTCCTTTGACAGCTCTTTGGTCTTGGCCATAGTGGAGTTTGGAGTCTGACTGTTTGAGGTTGTGGACAGGTGTCTTTTATACTGATAACGAGTTCAAACAGGTGCCATTAATACAGGTAACGAGTGGAGGACAGAGGAGCCCCTTAAAGAAGAAGTTACAGGTCTGTGAGAGCCAGAAATCTTGCTTGTTTGTAGGTGACCAAATACTTATTTTACCGAGGAATTTACCAATTAATTCATTAAAAATCCTTCAATTTGATTTTCTGGATTTTTTTTCTCATTTTGTCTCCCATAGTTGAGGTATACCTATGATGAAAATTGGAGACCTCTCTCATCTTTTAAGTGGGAGAACTTGCACAATTGGTGGCTGACTAAATACTTTTTTGCCCCACTGTATTAACAAGCAGCAGATATTGTGGAGTTCCACATAGTGCAGTCGGTAGTGCAAAAAGAAAACAGTGATAATTGTCATGAGTCCGGTTGAGCTGCTGTACGTAGTGCACGAGAGTCTAATAAGTCACTTAGTGTTCAGCAGTCTGATGGCAGAGGGGAAGAAGCTGTTCATGTAGCGGGAGGTTTTAGTCTGAATGGACCGAAGTCTTCTGCCTGAGGGGAGGGGGGCAAACAGTGCGTGTCCAGGGTGTGAAGGGTTGGCTATGATCCGACCTGCACGCCTCCGGGTCCTGGAGATGTACAGGTCCTGGAGGGATGGGAGCTTGCAGCCGATCACCTTCTCAGCAGCGCGCACAACGCGCTGCAGTCTTAGTCTGTCCCTGGCGGTGGCTCCTGCGTACCACACGGTGATGGAGGTAGTGAGGATGGACTCAATGATGGCCGTGTAGAACTGCACCAACATCTTGGTGGAATCACATCTGCTTTAAGTGTTGTGGGTCCACTCAGCATCTGGCAAAAGACTGTAAACATTCAATCCAGTGCTCTGACTGCGGTAGTGATAGACATGTAGCAGCACTACATCCCGGCCCCTCTCCTCCTCCCATAGAACCTCAGGAAGCTGAGACGGATCATGGCGGGGAGTCCCATGATTATGAAGGCACACTAGTCACGTCTAGATGCACAGAAGTTTGCGGTAAGGCAGAAAACCCACAATCCTGCTCAAAAATTAGCCCTGTGTTAGTTTACCCTGCAGGACACAGAGAGGAAGCACAGAAAATGTATGCAGTGCTCGATGAACAAAGCAACAGATCACTCGCTAAATCAGAGTTTTTCCAGCTGTTCAACATTAGAGCACCTTCCGACCCCTACACTGAAAACGTGTTCAGGAGCTACTATGGTTTGGGGGCGGAGAGCTTCAAACTTCATGATAGAACCAATGGATGGAAAAGTACAGCTCCAGCTTCCAAACTTGATCGAGTGTGACATGATCCCCGATGACAGGAGGGAGATTCCATCTCCAAAGGCCGCACTTGCGCACCCACACCTGAGAAAAGTCGCAGACAAGATTCCACCTGTAGATGAACATGCTCCCATCCTCCTACCGCTGGGAAGAGACATCCTACAGGTGCACAAGGTGAGAGAACAAATAAATGGGCCCCACAGTACTCCCTATGCACAGCACTTGGACTTGGGATGGGTTATTGTGAGAGAAATGTGTTTGGGGACGACACATAAGCCTCCGACTGTTAATGTGCTAAAGACACATGTGCTCTACAATGGTCGTGCATCATTCCTTAGCCCATGCCCAAACACATTTCTTGTCAAAGAGGTTCCAGGTTGCTCCACCTCACGCCCCAACAGCATACTACCATATGCCTTGCAGGGTGAGAGAGACACAGACCACTCAGGAAACAGTCTTTGATAAAACAAAGGACGACAATAAACCAGCGCTGTCAATAGAAGATCAAGTTTTTATTGACATCATGGACAAAGAAGTAAGAGACTACAGAATGAAAGTGCATGTGTTCGGCAATAGCCCTTTTCCAGCCGTGGCTATTTACTGCATGAGACGTGCTGCAGCTGAAGGTGAGAAAGAGCATGGACATGACACAACACAGTTCATAATGAGACATTTCTATGTAGATGATGGATTAGCCTCCACAGCCACACCAGAAGAAGCTGTTGACATCCTGACAAACGCACAAAAGATGTTAGCACGATCCAATCTCAAATGACACAAAATAGCATCTAATGACTACAGGGTCATGGAAGCCTTTCTGGCGAATGAAAGAGCAAAGGAATTAAAAGACTTAGATCTCAAACGTGACGAGCTCCCACTACAGCGCAGTTTAGGGGTGCTTTGGAATCTTGAAACTGACAGTTTTATGTTTCAGGTGTCCATCGACAGGAAGCCCTACACAAGAAGGGGAGTCTTAGCGATGGTCAACAGCCTGTATGATCCTCTAGGGTTTGTGGCGCCTATCACGATGCAGGGGAAGAACCTCCTGCGTGAACTGTCAACAGAACATGGCGACTGGGATGAACCACTTCCAGCTGAGAGAGAAGAGGAATGGAACAAATGGAAAGATTCCCTGAAAGACCTAGAAGACCTACAGATACCAAGGTGCTACCTGCCATTGTCGCAGCCTTCTGTTCGAAAAAGAGAGTTATGCATTTTCTCAGATGCATCGACCTTGGCAATCGGAGCAGTAGCATACCTGAGAACCACCAACAATGAAGGTCAGTGCCACTCAGGGTTCATTATAGGTAAATCTAAAATAGCACCACGCCCTGCACACACCATCCCTCAAGCTCACAAACTGGTTCCAAAGACCTCTGTTCTTGACTCAACCCAATGCAGAACCACAGCAATCTGACCCCTTCTCACTCATAAGTCCAGAAAAAGATGCAGAAATCAGGCCTGATGTAAAAACATTCGTTATGAAGGTGTCTGTTGGACATTAGGGGTCACACCGCTTTGAAAGGTTCTCACACTGGATTGAAACTGTGCCGCACAGTTGGATCACTCATTCGTTTCGCAGCTTCATACAAGAGCAAGTCCGGGCAAACCAAAAACAGTGGGTGGATGCCTAATAATATCTACAGTGCAACATGAAGTCTTTAAGGAAGAGCTCAAGTGCATTGAAACAAAATATCCACTGCCGAAACAGAGTTGGCTGAGAAAATTAAACCCAATCATTGACGAGGATGGTCTGCTTAGCGTCGGAGGACGCTTGGCACCAGCAAACCTGGCAAAAGAGGAAAAACACCCTCTCATTATCCCTCGTTCACATCACATCGCTGTTCTTTTAATCAGATACTACCATGAAAAGGTAGCGCATCAAGGCCGACACATGACAGAGAGAGCCCTTAGAGCATCTGGGTTTTGGATCATAGGCGGCAAACGTCTTGTGTCTTCTGCCATCCACAAGTGCGTGACCTGCAGGAAACTGAGAAAGACATTGCAAATCCAAAAGATGTCAGATTTACCAAGTGACAGGCTCTCACCAATGCCACCGTTCACCAGCGTTGGTCTCGTCGTATTTGGTCCGTGGTCAGTGATGACACGACGCACAAGAGGAAGAAGCGCAGACAGCAACAGATGGGCTGTACTTTTCACATGCATGTCAACAAGAGCTGTGCACATCGAAATGATGGAATCAATGTCAACGTCCAGTTTCATAAATGCTCTGAGAAGATTCTTCTCCATTCGGGGACCCGCACAGCTTCTGCGATCTGATAGGGGCACAAACTTATCGGGGCATGTAAGGAACTGAGAATTGAGCACAGTGACGCAGCATTAACGAGTTACCTACAAGAAAAGGGCTGCAGATGTTTTTTTAACCCACCTCATGCATCACACATGGGTGGATCCTGGGAAAGAATCATTGGAGTTGCCAGGCGGATTTTGGATGCACTACTTCTCAAGAACAAACTACGGCTCATGCATGAGGTACTGAGCACCTTAATGGCAGAGGTTATGGCAGTGATGAATGCAAGACCACTCGTGCCGGTCTCAACAGATCCTGACAATCCAACCATCCTAACCCCAACAATGCTACTGACTCAAAAAACCAACCCCTTGGCAGCACCATCGGGAACTTTCGCTGCACCAGAACTTCATGCACGTCAGTGGAAACAAGTGCAGGCTCTTGCGGACAGTTTTTGGAAACAATGGAGACAAGAGTATCTCGTGACTCTTCAGAGCCGAAGAAAATGGACTGATGAGAAACCGAACATCAATGTTGGAGATGTCGTTTTGCTCAAGGATGAGCAAACACACAGAAATGACTGGCCCATGGGGCAGATTGTAAAGACATTTCACGGAAAGAACAATAAAGTACGAAAAACGGAGGTGAAGATAATAAGAGATGGGACTGTTAAAGTGTTTCTGAGACCAATTACAGAAATGGTTTTACTGATGGCAGATGGGGAATAGATAATGATATGGTTAACATTGTTATAAGATAAGATAAGATAAGATAAGATAAGCCTTTATTAGTCCCACAACGGGGAAATTCCAGGATTGCAACAGCACAGGGATAGCAACACTCAGAGCAACAATCAGAAGGCAAGAAAAAAAACAAGCAAGCAAGAGCAGCTAATAAACATATGTACGTATTACTATAAAAATATATATATATACACACACACACAGACACACAGTGCAGAGCATTGTAGCTGGATGGAATAAATATATGAATATATGAACACACAGTGCAGAGCATTGTAGCTAGATGGAATAAATATGTAAATATATAAACACCCACAGTACGGAGCATTGCAGCTAGGTGGAATAAATATGCAAGTATATAAACACACACAGTGCGGAGCAATGTAGCTAGATGGAATAATATGTAGATATATAAATATATAAACACCCACAGTACGGAGCATTGTAGCTAGATGGAATAAATATGCAAATATATAAACACACACAGTGCAGAGCATTGTTGCTAGATGGAATGAAACAGCATAACCGTCTACTTAGTTATCCTACATGGTATGATTATGTGCCCATACATATTCTCACCCTCCATGGCGACCGGTATGTTCCTAGTTGTATGCCGGAGAGGACCATTGTGTAAGTCTATTGCATCTTTTGCATTCAAACAACTATTAGTTTGTTACGTCTTTTTGCTATCTCTGCGAGCAGCCCTGCTTAGGTTGTACAGTCTGACAGCCGTTGGTAGGAAGGACCTACGAAACCTCTCGGTTGTGCACCTGGGATGATGTAGTCTGCTGCTAAATGAGCTCCTCAGTGCATTCAGTATGTCCTGCATAGGGTGGAACTCGGACTCCAGCAGAGATGACAGTTTAGCCACCGTCCTTCTCTCTCCTATCTCCTCCATCGGATCAAGGCGCTGCCCCAGGACAGAGCTAGCTTTCTTAATCAGTTTGTTCAGTCTCTTCCTATCGGCTGCAGTAATGCCACTGCCCCAGCAGACCACTCCAAAAGTGATGGCTGATGCCACCACCGTGTCATAGAATGACTTCAGCAGCGCCCCTTGTACACCAAAAGACCTGAGTCTCCTCAGCAGGAACAGCCTGCGCTGTCCCTTCTTGTAGAGTGCATCAGTATTGTGTGACCAGTCTAGTTTATTGTTCAGATGAATACCCAGGTACTTATAGGATGTCACCATCTCGATGTCTGTTCCCTGTATATTTACTGGTACTGTGAGGGGCTGCCCATGCCTGCGGCAGTCCACCACCAGCTCCTTAGTTTTCCTCGCGTTGATCTGGAGGCAGTTCCGATGGCACCAGTCCACGAAGTCCTGGATAAGCCCTCTGTACTCAGCTTCATCTCCATTGGAGATGAGGCCAACGATCGCAGAGTCATCAGAGAACTTCTGTAGATGGCAGTGTGTTGTGTTGTGTGAGAAGTCCGCAGTATAAAGAGTGAACAGGAAGGGAGCCAGCACCGTTCCCTGGGGGGCCCCCGTGCTACTGATGATCGTGTCGGACACACAGTCCCGGGTTCTCACAAACTGAGGCCGGTTCGTGAGGTAGTCCAGGATCCATGATGACAGGTGCTGGTCCACCCCTGCGCGCAGCAGCTTGTCCTTCAGGATCATCGGTTGGATGGTGTTGAAAGCACTGGAGAAGTCAAAGAACATGATCCTCACCATATTCCCGGGCTTCTCCAGGTGGGACAGAGAACGGTGAAGGAGGAAGATCACCGCATCCTCCACCCCAATGCCATGCTGGTAGGCGAACTGGAGTGGATCCATCGCTGGTTCCACCAGGGGGCGGAGGTGAGCAAGGAGCAGTCTCTCCAGGGTCTTCATCAAGTGGGACGTCAAGGCCACCGGTCTGTAGCTGTTCAGGTCTTTGGGGTGGGAAGTTTTTGGTACAGGTACCACACAAGATGTTTTCCACAGCTGTGGTACCCTCCCCAGTTTCAGGCTCATGTTGAAGATATACGTCACAATCCCACACAGCTGGTCTGCACAGGACTTGAGGAGCTTTGCGCTGATGCCGTCCGGTCCCGGCGCCTTCCTCGCCTTGATCTTCCTCAGCTCCGTCCTCACCTGGGTCCTGGTCAGGGTCAGGATGGGGGGCTGTGTGTTGGGAGTGGGGGGGTGTTGGTAGAGTGGGGAGTGGGCAGCAGGACTTGATTTCTTTAGAGGCAGCAGTGGTTGTTGTGCAGTCAGGGGGGAGGGCGGTTGGTCAAATCTATTGAAAAACAGATTCAGGTTGTTCGCCCACTCCCTGCCCCCTGTGGCCTGGGGGGAGGTATTCTGGAGCCCCGAGATGGTTTTGAGGTTTCTCCAGACCCCACTGATGTCGCTCTGTTGCAGCTTGTCCTCCATCTTCTTCCTGAAGCTGTCCTTGCCTTCTCTGATCTTTCTCCTCAGCTCCCTCTGTACGGACTTCAGCATCTCCCTGTTCCCCGACCTGAAGATCCTCTTCTTCTCTCTCAGAAGTGTTTTTATCTCAGGGTTGATCCAGGGTTTGTTGTTTGAGTGACGCCGTATGGTCTTGGTGGGAACGGATTTGTCCACACAGAAGCTGAGGTAGCCCGTGAAGGTGTGAATGAGGCCATCGATGTCCTCACCATGTGGATCGCAGAGCTGCTTCCAGGCGGTGGCTTCAAAACAGCCCTTTAGGGTGTCCATTGTCTCCTCAGACCATAACTCCACAGTGTGCATGGCCGGAGGTTGTCTGTGCACTAGGGGTTTGTACACCGGCCGGAGATGAACCAAGTTGTGATCCGATCTCCCGAGTGGGGGTAGTTGTGATGAGGTGTACGCCTCCTTAGTGTTTGCGTAGAATAAATCCAGTGTTTTATTGTCTCTAGTGTGGCATGTGACATACTGGGTGAACGTGGGTAGAATGGGAGACAGTGAAACATGGTTGAAATCGCCTGAGATGAGGAGAAGAGCATCTGGGTGTTCTGTCTGCAGCCTGCTGGTTACTGAATGGATGACGTCACGTGCTGTCCCAGCGTTCGCCGTCGGATTTGCATAAACAACAATGCAGATCACGTGTGAGTGTTCTCTCGGGAGATATGTAGGCCTCATGCTAACAGCTAGCAACTCAATGTCTTTGCTGCAGTGTCGTTGTTTAACAGTGATATGTCCCGGTCTGCACCAGTTGTTGTTAACATACATGATCACTCCACCGCCCCTAGCCTTGCCACTGTCTGGTGTTCGGTCAGCTCGTATCATGTGAAAACCCTCCAGCTCAATGTTAGCATCTGCTGCTAGTTCAGTTAGCCACGTCTCAGTAAACAAAAGGAGAGAGCACTCCCGGTATGTGCTATCATAACGGGAGATAGCCGCTAGCTCATCTAACTTTCCCAGTATCGACCGTACATTTCCCATGACAACAGATGGAAGGGAGGGTCTGTACCTTATATTTTTTGTCCTCCGCCTTACTCCAGCCCGGCAGCCGCGGCGTTTTCGCCTCAGTTCACTCGGTATGTCGAGTTTTTCCAATGGGACCGGGTGGCGGTTGAATGCTAGCAGCTGTTCTCTGCTGTATCGTATCCTGCTATAGACAGTGGCTCCGTCCACCGGCTCAGGAGACATTTAGGACGATCTGTGTGTCCGTGATATAAGTGGGGTGAAAAAAAAAGACGGATCAAAAGAGAGAGGAAGGGAAAAAGACTCGGAATCGAGCCGCTGTTGCAAAAGGCAGCTGACTCGTGTGGCGCCGAGAGAAAAAAAAAAAAAAATGCACTGTTGTTTGAAATGTTGTAAGGCTAAACAGTGGTACAATGTTATTGCACCAGACGGGGAGTATTCTGCCTTTATGAATTAAAGTTGAGCAGTTCCCATTACAGCATTTCATGTAAGTGAGTTTGGTTCCCTCTAGTGGTGTAGTAAAAGCATCGTTTTGAACTGATACACAAAGTGTTGCACATGCGCAGTAATGATATAACAGGAGACTGGTCAGAGCTTCACCCGATGTACGAACGCTGTGAACATTGTTTAACTATCGGCACCTTGGACATCATTAGTCCGTGAGTATCTTACATGGTTTGACAGTGTTAACAGCTACAATGAGAACCGCACGGTTGCATTGGTGTATTTTAAGAGACTGTCTAGTCCGTTGCCAACATTGTTACCAAGCTAAGTTAGAGCTAATGCTAACATGTGCTAAGCTAGACACAGTGACCATATCATTGACGGCGTGTATATGTCTACTTTGTTGCAGTTTTACACGGATGTAGGAACGAATGTAAACAGATGTAAGACCAGAAAAAGACGAGTGTACATCACGTTGAGTTCCTTGTGGTGCAGCACCAATAAATGAGATAAAAGGAAGCATCTTGTCATCATTGAGACCTGCATCACATGTGTTAGCTTGCTGTCTACCAGTCGATAATTAGGAAACTTGATGGGAGGGCAGTAAACCATTTATTACAATCTCTTTGACATGTCCTGTTTTGGGTCACAGGAATACACAGGAACTCCTCATCTTTAGTGTTTCTTGGACATTCTGTTAGTTTTATGGATCTCATGTCTTCATGACCCATGTCTCCAGAGTGTCTGACGTCTGCCTGGATAAGCTCAGTTATCAGGACTGTCCCGTTCTGTCCCTTCCCTTATCCTCATCCTCCCTCTCCTTTCTCCTACCTATATACAGTATATCAAACTTAGAAGAATGGCTCCTTTAGAGATTCTAGGTGTGTCTGAATATCATGCCTTGTAACCTCCCTCCCATGGTAGCCAATGGGGTGATTTTGTAATAAATGTACATAAATTCAACTTTCCGCCTGATTATTTGACTTTGAATAATTTAAGCTCAAAACTATTCTAACATTTTGGCGTCCGATCAGCGGATCCACATATCTCCGTCTTTCCAGCACCTCTGCTTGATCTCAGCAAGTGCACAGCTGATAAAAAGACCTTCCCAGGCTGAGTGAAAAAAAAAAGGGGGCTCAGTGTTACTGCAGTGAAGGCATTTCAGACCGGGGCACTGGAACTGACTGGGTGATGGGTCTAAGAATCCTATAGGCAGCTTGAATGTAAGTACATTTGTTGTTGTTTATGGATAAAAGATAGTGAGATTCCCCAGACCGGTCTTACACAGCAGAATATTGAAAGGAGTGAAACTAGTGGCCTGAGTGCTGAGTCATTTTTACCCACAGTGAGCGATATTGTAATAATCCCTTGGGAGGAACGAGGTTTTCCTTTGCAAATGTTACGGGTCCCGGGGAGGTGACCACAATAACAAAAAGAAATAGGTTTTAAAAAAAAAACGTGATCCTCCGTGTCTGCTCTTGGGTCTGTAAAATACAGAAAGAGTCTTTGAAAGACAGAACACAGGACCACTCGTGTCTTTCTCCAGATAGTACTCTTATTTTCTTTAACAAATTATTTCACAAACTTGGCAATAGACAAATATATATATACAGGACAAACTCTATACAGGACAAACTCTATTAATTAACACCAGGAGACTTTTACATTCACACGGGGCAAAATGTACTTGTATTAAGTAAAACATTTTATGTGAGC
Organism: Pholidichthys leucotaenia; assembly: GCA_020510985.1. NCBI lineage: Eukaryota > Metazoa > Chordata > Actinopteri > Cichliformes > Pholidichthyidae > Pholidichthys > Pholidichthys leucotaenia. Next base: position 419,785,328 of record CM035843.1, read on the forward strand.
TAACCGTCTTTCCCAAAGCTAAATTTGACTGGCGCGAAACCGTTACCGCGATGCGGCTCGCCTTTGATCTCCGGCGCTGGCCGCAGCTTAAACTTGTATAAAACGGATCAAAACGACACACCAACATCACAGTATTACTCGTCGCGACACACAGAAATAACACGGAGCTTAAGGCTCTTATTTATGGCATTTTTAACCAAATACTGATCTATAAAATACAGAAAGAGTCTTTGAAAGACAGAACACAGGACCACTTGTGTCTTTCTCCAGATAGTACTAAAGGGGGACCGGAAGTGCACCCTCATTGTTTACCTGGGGCGGAACGACCGCAGTGCCAAAGGTTCCGCTGCTTACTCTTAAATATTTATACAGGGCTACATATCAAATGTTAATATTATTGATCGTCCACAATCTCAAAATATATTTAGATACTCTTAAAATAAAAATAAAACGACAGTCTCTCTGAATTATTTCCAAATGTGGTGCCCTATTTGGGTGTACCACACGCTCCCCAACAACAAAAGTGGCTCCTGACACTTAACAGTAGCAAATCAAAATCTCAACACTAATAAAGTCTCTATTCAAAAGTCTCTGGAACGTCTTTCTTTTCAAGTGTCCTTAATCTTCAGGTATTATCCAAGATCTGGTTAGTTTAATAGCAAGGAATAGCATACTGACATGGCAAGTAGTTAAAGGTGAAAGAAGGAAGATAAAAAGGTTGAGGATAGAAAGAAGGGTAGCACAAAAAAGGATATGGTGTTGACTACTGAACTCTGACAGTGTTCACCGACGGACGGGTCTGGAAGGCTGGCTGGCCCAGGGACGGATAGGTGAACACCAGGTTGGGTCGTCTCTGCCTGGTGGACTGCCTCAGACGTGGTGGCGACTCAGGACGACGGTCTGGCTCTGGACTGGGCACCGGCTCAGGATCAGCTGCAGGTCCGGGACTAGGAGCAGGAACATCTTGGTGAAGACGAAGCACTTCCCTGTCGTCGTCTGGTTGAAGTTGGTCCACGTTTTGTTCGCTTTCCCTTTGTATTTCTTGTCCTTCTTCCGTAATATTGTCTCTGTCTTGTTCAGATTGAATAGGAACTTGTACTTGTCTTTGCTGTGTTGTTCCCTGTCTTCTTTGTGACTCACATTGAACTTGGTCGACTGGACGTTGACTTTCTTGCAGGTGTCTGGGAACACGAAACCAATAGAGGGGTTCGTCTTCTTCTGAATCACTCGCTTCAGGACTGTTTGACTTTTCCAGTGTGTTTTGTCTGATATCAGTAGGTCTGTTGTTTCTCTTTTGTGACTTGGCAACTGGACTTTGAACGATGTCGACTGGTAAGTCGTTGACTTGGAGAAGCAAGTTTCTGTGCAGGGTACGGATGGGACGACCTCCTGTCTCTGGACTTACTTTGTAGACGGGGTTGTCTCCAACCTGCTCCCTCACGATGTAGACTGTTTGTTCCCAGTAGGGCCTTAGCTTGCCAGGTCCACCTCTTTCGCCCAGGTTCCGTACAAGCACTCTGTCTCCTACTTGCAGGACTACACCTTTGCATCGTTTGTCATAGTTTGTCTTTCCTTTGGAGCTTGACTGTTGACTGTTTGCACTTGCGATCCTGTACGCCTCTGTCATTTTCCCTTTCCATTTCTGAGCATATCCATGGGCTGTTTCTGTGTCTTCTTCTGTCATGAGGCCAAAGAGAAGGTCTACTGGGAGGCGAGGATGTCTGCCATACAACAGGAAGTATGGAGAAAAGCCAGTGGCCTCATGCTTAGTGCAGTTGTAAGCATGGATGGTGTGAGGCAAGTGTTCCTTCCAGTCTAGTTTCTCTTTCTCTCTCAATGTACGTAACATCTGCAACAAGGTCCGATTCAGCCTTTCGACCGGGTTACATTGGGGGTGGTAGGGAGAAGTCCTTGAGTGGCCAACACCTGCTAGCTCTCTGAGGGACTTGAATAACTCGTTCTCAAATTCACGACCCTGATCGTGATGAAGCTTGGAGGGGTAGCCGAATCTTGGAATGAAATCATTGAAGAGGCGGTCTGCTGCTGTCTTTGCGGCTTTGTTCTTGGTGGGGTAGGCTTGTGCAAACCTGGTGAAATGGTCGACTACCACCAAGATGTACTCAAACCCGCCCTTACAGGACTCTAAATGCAGGAAATCGATGCATACTAACTCGAGTGGGAAGTTGGATGTTATACTGCCCATCGGTGCTCTCTCATGCGTTGCTGGCTTTTTCTGTTTTATGCATGGGCACTTCCTGGTGACATACTCCTCGATCTCTCGCTTCATGAAAGGCCAATAGAATCGCTCACGGGCTAAGCTCAAGACTTTCTCCACGCCGACATGGCCCATGTTGTTATGGAGATGGGTGAGAGCTACTTGTCCGTAGACTGCGGGCAGAACTAGCTGCTTGCGTTCTGTGGTCTTCCTGTAGAGAAGGCCATTTTCAATGTGCATCCGACTCCACTCTCTCAACAGTCTTTTTGTGCTGATGTCAAGCTTGGCTTTGTCGTCTTCGGTTGGTGTCATGTCTTTTTCCTTCATCTCCATGACCTTCCCGATGGCTGGATCTGCTTTTTGTTCTTGGACTAGTTTATCGTGGTCGATGGAATGCAGTGTCTCCTTGAGGGGTGAACTTGGTGAAGCAAGGTTGAGGGCTGCAATCCATGCTACATCACCTTGCTTGGCTCTTCTGCTCCCTTCCCATACTGCACCAACGGCTTCCTCTGATAGTTCTCCTGTACACTCTTGCATGAAGGCTTCAATGTTGAGTAGACAACGGGATAGTACATCAGCATCAATATTTGTTTTTCCGGGGCGATATTTTATGTCAAAGTGGAAATCTGCGAGCTGTCCCACCCAACGATGTCCTACGGCGTTGAGCTTTGCAGTGCTGAGGACACACGTCAAGGGGTTATTGTCCGTAAAAACTGTGAAACTTGGGGCATAGTAGAGATAGTCTCTGAACTTGTCGCAAACTGCCCACTTGAGGGCGAGAAACTCGAGTTTTCCACTGTGCAAGTGGTAGTTTTGTTCGGCAGGTGTTAGTGTGCGTGACCCGTACCCAATCACTCTCATCTTATTGTCTTGGTTTTGATACAGGACCGCGCCAAGGCCTTTCTGGGACGCGTCCGTGTGGAGTACGAAGGGCTGGGTGAAGTCAGGATATGCTAACACAGGTGGCTGGGTCAACATGTCAATCAAGCGCTCAAGGGTCTCTTGGTGTTCCTTGTCCCATTTCACTGGAGCTCGGGAAGACTGCTGTGGGTACTTTGCTCTGTCTTTGGATGGCTTGGACGGCAGTGTGTCAGACTTTACCTGGAGCAAGTCGTACAGGGGTTTGGCAATGCGCGAGAAGTCTTGCACATACGTCCGATAATAGCTCAGGAACCCCAAAAGTTGTCTGACTTCTCCAACTATTTGTGGCCTTCTGTGTTTGAGTGTTGTATTATTTGTACAGTGACTGGGCTGCGTTTTACCTTCTTGACAGCAGTGCAGTTCCACTTTTGGTTGAAGATCCTTTCTTTCTCTTTGATCTTCCTCCTTGGACACCCACTGACTGACGTGTCTGATGTAGCAGCTTGGCAACCGTTGTCTCGTAGTTCTGGTATCACTGGATCTTCCCTCGATGACTGTAGAGGAGAGATCCCGGACGAGCCCCCACAGTTACACAGAGGTGTGTATATCAAGCCTGAGTACACACACTTGTTAACTGTACTTGGCCAGCCGTATCCCACCGGGAGGTTCGAACTCACGACCTCCCGCTCCAGAGTCCCGCACTCTACCTGTTTCGCCAATAGGGTCAACCCCCTTGGCAAGCCAAGTGGGCGCTTATATTGATTCTGTTACACAAACGGTGACCGATATCGCAAGACCCGGGGTGATTCTTAGAAATCCGCCGCTTTCTAGGCTCTAAGTAAGTGTGTGGAGGTCTGGAAGTTGCATGAAAAGAAAAAAGGGAAAGATTTGTGGTCTTTTAACCACAGACGTTTGACGTCCTGTGGAGAAAATCATGTGATCCCAGAGAAGTAAATTTCTGGGGACAGATTTGTGCCTCTTGTGACCACTTCTGCTTATGGTCCAGAGTTTGGACCTTCAGCATTCGTGGGGAGGTTACGTGAACCCCGAAGGAAAAAGGTTTTTTCACGGAAGATTTGTGCCCTTACCAGGTCTGCATTATCGTCCATGGGACTTTCCCAGCTCCGGTGAGCTATTGCAAGATGCCGGGGGAGGAGGTCTTTGGGCTTTAGGCACACAGCGGAGGAGGTAACGTGACCGTTGAAATATTTTATTTTGTGAGTTTTAGATAAAAGTTACTGCAGTCTGGTTTGTTTTGTCTCTGTGTAATCTGCTCCGGTGTGGAAAAAAAAAGTAGTAGTAGTAGTAGTAGATTAGTTTATTTGACAGGGACAGTGCAATAAACATAGACAATTAATCAAAGACAATCAATCTGATGTGTTGCACATAGAGTGTATAGCTATTAGCTAATTTGCAACTCTTGTCCCTGGATGGGCTTTAGAAAAAAGAATCAAGATAAAAAATATACACAATAACCACATACATCAATGCAGAAAAATTATAAATACACAATTATAAATATTATAAATACACAAATATAACAGCCTGACTCACATTTAACATAAATATTATAAATATTATAAATACACAAATATAACAGCCTGACTCACATTTAACACATATAACATAACTCACATTTGCCTATTTCAGGCCTTCCTCCCTCCGTCACTCACTATAAACAAACACATTTATTCCTTCCCTTCATTCACTCTCACTTTGCAGACAATTAATTCATACATGAGTACATTCTTGTTTATTTTTCAGCCAGTTTTTAACATTTTTAGTGAATGTTTTAAAGTCCGTTATTATTTTAATTTCATTTGGCATTGTGTTCCAGATGTGACTGCCCTTTATAGAGAAAGCTGTTTGTCCAAATGTGGTTCTGCGGTGGAATATTTTACAGTTATTGTTAACAGAACTCCTGGTGGCTCTGCTGCTGTCCTGTCTTTGGACGAAACCAGCAAGTGGCTCGGGTGCTGATTTATGGAAACATTTGAACGTTAATTTCAGAAGACAGAGGTCAATGAAGCTCTCAAAACTCAATAGGTTGTATTTTTTTAAAACATTACAGTGATGCCACCTAATGGGCTTTTTGTCCAAGATTTTTAGGGTTTGATTATATAATGAACCTATATGTCTTATTGTGGAAGGGGCTGCTTGAGCCCAGACTGTCAAACAGTATGATATATGAGAAAAAACCATAGAATGCATATACAGTGCAGCTGCTTCGTAAGGTATGTAATATCTAATTAATTTAAAGCAGTTCAGATTTTTTTTTTACTGTTTTTGAAATTTTCTTTATATGAAGATTAAATTTGAGTTGAGGATCTAGTACAATGCCAAGGTATTTGAATTCTGTAGCTAAACTGATGTCATGATCATGTATATTAACTTTAAAATGTTGCAGGTTACATTTTTTGATTGAAAAGCACATTGAGACTGTTTTCTGAAGGTTCAGCAATAGATGGTTCTTGAGGAGCCACTCTTGGACATCAACCATACTTGTAGACAGTACATCTGCAGCCTGTGCTGGAGTCTTGGCAGCTGTGTAAATAACTGCATCATCTGCATAAAGTTGGCATGTTGCAGCTGAGCAGTGTAACGGCAAGTCATTAATAAAAATGCTGAAAAGTAAAGGACCAAGAATGGACCCTTGTGGGATACCCATGCGGTTGTTTAAAAATGAGGATTTATCCTGGTGAACTTTTACACACTGTTCTCTATTCTGGAGATAAGATGCAAACCATTCTAATGTATTTGGGGAGAAGTTAAAAGATACCATTTTGGATAAAAGCAAACTGTGGTTTACAGTATCGAAAGCCTTTTTGAGATCTAGAAAAACAGCTCCTACCACATTACCCCTGTCCAAGGACTGTTTGACGTTTTCAATAGGGCAACAATTTGCTGTTTCTGTTGAGTATCCTGGTCTAAAACCAAATTGATGTGGATGAAGAAGTTGACTGTCTTGTAAGTAGTCTATCAGCTGTGTAGCTACAACTTTTTCAAGAACCTTAGATAGGACTGGTAAAATAGAGATTGGGCGGTAATTGCATATATCGTCTTTACTGCCTGATTTATGAACTGGTATGACGACAGCTTTTTTCCAGCCAGATGGAAATGTACTAGACCTAATGGAGAGATTAATGAGATGAGTCAGTGGTTTGATTAATATTTTGCTGTGCATTTTGAGAAAGGAGGTGCTCATATTGTAGATATCATTAGTTTTTGAGTTTGACAGTGTTTTAACAATACCAGCAATTAACTTCTCATTTACCTCATCGATGTGAAAAGTATCTGTTGGAAGTATGGAATTTGTGTTGTTGAGCACATTTGGCAGCACAAAATTTTTTGTTAAGTCTTCCACAGAGCCCACAAAGTGTGAATTAAATTCATTTGCCAAAGTAGCCTTGTCACTGACGGTCTTGCCATTGATTCTAAGTTCCTTTACCCCCTTCTGATCGTTTTTTTTTATTAGTTAAGTTATTTAAATGCCTCCATAGGGAACTGTTGTTACCCTTTGCATGATCTATCAGTTTATTGTAATAAGATATTTTTGATTTTCGCAGCTCATGTACCACTTTATTTCTTAAACTTTTGTACACAAGGTGATCATTTTGTAGTTTGGAGGTTAGTGATGTTTTCAGTGCATAGTCTCGCCTCTTCATAAGTTTTCTTATTTCATTATTTAACCATGGTAGGCTAATCTTCTGTTGTCTACTTTTAATTTGCTTTGAAAATTTTTCTATAGACTTTGTGATTGTTGCAGTTATAAAATTACAACAATCATCTACTTCACATGTTGCCATGAGCTGCTCCCAATTTTGATTCTCTAAGTAATGTTCAAACTCCTCATTTTTTGATTTGGGGATAATAAAATTTGATTTGTCAATATCGACTCCCCCAAAATACTGTAGTCGCTTTTTAGTAAGTTTCCTGACAGCAAGAACCATGTTATGATCTGAGAGACCAGTTACAAGATTATAGGTTCTGGTTATTCGTTCTGGTTTATTAGTAAATACCATGTCAATAAGTGTTCTGGATTGTTTGGTTATCCTGGTGGGTCCTTTGATGATTTGCTGGTAATTAAATTTAGTCATGAGGCTTTTCAGTTTTTGTTTGTCTTTTTTATCAGACCAGTTGATATTAAAGTCACCATGAATTATCGTTTCTCTGTTCTTCTCAAGTTGTTTAACCAGATCACTTAATTCATTATAAAAGGAAGAGTTGTGTGACGGTGGGTTGTACACTACTGCAATGTTGAAATTCATTACCTGTTGAAATTCATTACCATTAAGTCTGTGTGTGTGTGTGTGTGTGTGTGTGTGTGTGTGTGTGTGTGTGTGTGTGTGTGTGTGTGTGTGTGTGTGTGTGTGTGTTTATCTGTCTGTGTGTCCTTGGGTGAAAGAAACAGACAGAGAGAGAACTTGGGGAAAAAATAGAAAAGGCTGTGTAGCTACTGATTTGTGTGTAAAAACTTGGTAACAGGGAAGAGAAAAAAAATCTATATATGGGTATTTTTTGCAAAGTTTTGGGATTTTACTTTTTCTTTCAGTCTAACTTTGTGGGTTTTCACTCTAATGTTGTGTACGTGATAAACTATTTACATATTTTTAAAGCCAATATTTTCATTCCCTCCAGTTTTTTTTCCTTTGGAAAATGAAAAACATTGAGCTAATTTTATTCAATTTTTTGACGTATCACTGACTTTTCTTTTTTTCTCTGACTGGAGCATAACAGTGCACTTTACAGGGAAAAAAGGACGCAGGACTGATGTTCTCCTTCCACCTGCCAAAATAAAACTGGACTCTGAGACCCTGCCTCCTCACTGTAACGTCTCCCCCCATCAACATCAAAGAGGCAGCTTAACATCTAAGTTAAATACAAATGATTGCATCTTAATCAGTGCTACAGGCATGACAATGATGAAATTAACTGAACATTACAATATCATGCTGTCACTTAATAATGCCTAATCACTGAAGGCTTTATGTATACCCTATATTACATGATTCAAAGCATAGAGGTTCAAAAGAGATTGATAATTAATGTGTTTGTGCATATGATTTGCCAGAGACTACTGATTACCAAACAGAGGTCTTGGTAATTGCATGTCATATTGTTGCTTTGTTTAAATAACACTATACTCACTTTTTAATAAATGACATATGCAGTCTTATTTACATTCTGACCCTAGGCCTGTCCATGTAAAAAAAGGATGGGGAACGCAAGAGCAGGATCTGAGAGTTCATGCTGTGACTTTTTCCCTCCTAAAAGAACACAGCAAGAAGAGAATGATTTTTTTTTAGTATTGGGAGATGGTTAAAAACAACAACAACAACAACAACAACAACAACAACACACAGAGCATGGATTGTGGTCCTGTGCCATAAATTTCTGAAAACGGAGAATAGGCCTGCATTTCCAGTTACTAATTGAAACTGCTGCATTGTTTTTTTTTTATGAATGAATGAATGAATGAATCTTTATTTCGGATAGATAAAAGTACAGATTAAAAGAAACAGAATAATATAACAAAGGGGGAAGAAAATCCAACAAGGTCAAATTAGACAATAACTCCTCTGATTATACAGTTCAACATAAGTTATCCGAAATGGGTGATGGCTGAAGCCGCAGCTTATATTGCCCACCCATATTCCATCCAAGAATTCAAAAGAAAAACAAAGCAAGAGCGATTACAATCCAGAACATAGCTAAGACAAAATGTGACAAAAAAGCTAAGCTACAACACAACGCAGACTGGATATGACAATCCTTATGTGATTTTACATGTTATCTTGTATATATGTTTGGAGTATTTCTTCCTTTAGTTTTTGTTTAAATTGTCCAAGCATTGTACATGATTTTAATACAGGTCCAAAATCGTTCCATAATCTGACTCCTTTTTACAGGTCAGTATTTGGTTAAAAATGCCATAAATAAGAGCGTTAAGCTCCGTGTTATTTCTGTGTGTCGCGACGAGTAATACTGTGATGTTGGTGTGTCGTTTTGATACGTTTTATACAAGTTTAAGCTGCGGCCAGTGCCGGAGATCAAAGGCGAGCCGCATCGCGGTAGCGGTTTTGCGCCAGTCAAATTTAGCTTTGGGAAAGACGAAGCACTTCCCTGTCGTCGTCTGGTTGAAGTTGGTCCACGTTTTGTTCGCTTTCCCTTTGTATTTCTTGTCCTTCTTCCGTAATACTGTCTCTGTCTTGTTCAGATTGAATAGGAACTTGTACTTGTCTTTGCTGTGTTGTTCCCTGTCTTCTTTGTGACTCACATTGAACTTGGTCGACTGGACGTTGACTTTCTTGCAGGTGTCTGGGAACACGAAACCAATAGAGGGGTTCGTCTTCTTCTGAATCACTCGCTTCAGGACTGTTTGACTTTTCCAGTGTGTTTTGTTTGATATCGGTAGGTCTGTTGTTTCTCTTTTGTGACTTGGCAACTGGACTTTGAACGATGTCGACTGGTAAGTCGTTGACTTGGAGAAGCAAGTTTCTGTGCAGGGTACGGATGGGACGACCTCCTGTCTCTGGACTTACTTTGTAGACGGGGTTGTCGCCTACCTGCTCCCTCACGATGTAGACTGTTTGTTCCCAGTAGGGCCTTAGCTTGCCAGGTCCACCTCTTTCGCCCAGGTTCCGTACAATCACTCTGTCTCCTACTTGCAGGACTACACCTTTGCATCGTTTGTCATAGTTTGTCTTTCCTTTGGAGCTTGACTGTTGACTGTTTGCACTTGCGATCCTGTACGCCTCTGTCATTTTCCCTTTCCATTTCTGAACGTATCCATGGGCTGTTTCTGTGTCTTCTTCTGTCATGAGGCCAAAGAGAAGGTCTACTGGGAGGCGAGGATGTCTGCCATACAACAGGAAGTATGGAGAAAAGCCAGTGGCCTCATGCTTAGTGCAGTTGTAAGCATGGATGGTGTGAGGCAAGTGTTCCTTCCAGTCTAGTTTCTCTTTCTCTCTCAATGTACGTAACATCTGCAACAAGGTCCGATTCAGCCTTTCGACCGGGTTACATTGGGGGTGGTAGGGAGAAGTCCTTGAGTGGCCAACACCTGCTAGCTCTCTGAGGGACTTGAATAACTCGTTCTCAAATTCACAACCCTGATCGTGATGAAGCTTGGAGGGGTAGCCGAATCTTGGAATGAAATCATTGAAGAGGCGGTCTGCTGCTGTCTTTGCGGCTTTGTTCTTGGTGGGGTAGGCTTGTGCAAACCTGGTGAAATGGTCGACTACCACCAAGATGTACTCAAACCCGCCCTTACAGGACTCTAAATGCAGGAAATCGATGCATACTAACTCGAGTGGGAAGTTGGATGTTATACTGCCCATCGGTGCTCTCTCATGCGTTGCTGGCTTTTTCTGTTTTATGCATGGGCACTTCCTGGTGACATACTCCTTGATCTCTTGCTTCATGAAAGGACAATAGAATCGCTCACGGGCTAAGCTCAAGACTTTCTCCACGCCGACATGGCCCATGTTGTTATGGAGATGGGTCAGAGCTACTTGTCTGTACCCGGGAAGGTGGCCACAATAACAAAAAGAAATAGATTTTAAACGTGATCCTCCGTGTCTGCTCTTGGGTCTGTAAAATACAGAAAGAGTCTTTGAAAGACAGAACACAGGACCACTCGTGTCTTTCTCCAGATAGTACTAAAGGGGGGCCGGAAGTGCACCCTCATTGTTTACCTGGGGCGGGACGACCGCAGTGCCAAAGGTTCTGCTGCTTACTCTTAAATATTTATACAGGGCTACATATCAAATGTTAATATTATTGATCGTCCACAATCTCAAAATATATTTAGATACTCTTAAAATAAAAATAAAATGACAGTCTCTCTGAATTATTTCCAAATGTGGTGCCCTATTTGGGTGTACCACACTTGCACTGAAACACAGTGTTGCTTGGTGGTAGTTCTCACTGAAGGTTTTTGAAATATACATGTTCCTCTGAAATGATATTGTTTCTCCCTTATTTGGAACAACTTTTGGATATTTGAGGGCAGTAATAGATTCTTCACTTTAAACATTATTACTACAGTTTTAAAGTCAACCAGATCTTTCAACTTGAGAGCTTTTAATTTAAGAAAAAGTGGGTTTGTTGGTTCCCTGTAAGCAGCTTCGTTTATTATTCTAATAGTTCTCTTCTGAAGCATAAAGACTGGATATATGTTTGTTTTATATGTGTTTCCCCATACTTCAGTACAATATGTCATGTATGGGAGTATTAATGAATGATACAAGGTATATAGTGTGGGTTGATTCAGCAAATATTTCACTCTGTGTAGTATTGCAATTGATTTAGATATTTTACCTTTAATATAATTAATATGTGACTTCCAACACAGTTTATTATCAATTATTACTCCAAGAAATTTAGTTTCGGATACTATTTCAATCTCTACACCATTTACACTGAGTTTAGATACTAAGTTGTTGTGATGGTTGTTAAAAACTATAAATTTTGTCTTACTTAAATTAAGCGTTAATTTGTTTGAATCAAACCACAGTTTGAGCTTTCCTAATTCCTTTCCGAATGTATCCAAACGTTATTCCAAATTGCTTCCACTGCATAATAAATTAGTGTCGTCGGCAAACAATATTAAATCCATTTTTTCTGAAACTTTACATATATCATTTATATACATGTTGAATAACAATGGCCCCAAAACTGAACTCTGTGGGACTCCACAAGTAACCTTCAGTAACTGTTTAAGGCTTCTAACATATGATACTGTCTTAAATTAGTGATTACCCATGTCAATTGGTAAAACATTTACTGATTCACAGAGTATTTAGCGAATACTTGCTGTGAATAGCAAAAACACATTCAAATTGTGGAAGCTTTAGGTGTAACTTAAAGGTTTTTCTGCTATTCTTCATTCTTCGTTTTTCAACAGGAAAGGGAAAGCATTCACATTTTTTTTTCTTTTTCACTAGGAATTAGATTTGCCAAATTAACAAAGAATCATAACATCACCATTACCTTTCAATATTTTTCTTTGCAGGATGGCACCAACATTTGATCTTTGTGGGAGATGGGAGGAGTCCGGACGGTCTGTGTGTGATAGGCTCATTGGCTGGAGGGACCACAGGGGGAAGGACCTTTCAGTTGACAAGCATTTTTTGATGCTAAGTAGAACAAATGACATTGCAAATGACATAAAGCATAACAATTTAAATGACTCTGACTTTAAAAATGTAGTGTTCATATGACTTCACACTGCAGGATACATCTGATGCCACTCACCACATTATGGTGTGACAATATCACATTTCAGAAATGTGATAAGGAATGTGTTTTCCCGATGCTCAGCCGTGGCCGAACTGGGCCTCGGGACTACAGTCCACCCCATAATTTACCAAGGAATATATAAAATCAGGCATTCCTTGTACAAAATTAAGCCAAATTCTAATTAGGCAAAATGTCCACCTTTCCATTGACTGAAGGAGTGTGACACAACCTTTCACAAGGATTCACTTACACAAATTCAACCTGTCTGTGTTCAACTGGACAAACTGATCTTAGTTATCAATGCTAAATCATATCAACTCTGCACAGACAGATATATTGTTTTTCCTAAATGGAATTTGTAAATTAGTTCAAGAGACATCACAAAAGAAGTCATGATTATTGAAACCTCATTTTGAAGGAGCTGTACTACTCACAAATTTTCATCTAAATTGTGTGTAACACATAAAAGTGATAACACGCTTCCTTCTAGTAAACAGACACTACCCATCAAACAAATACCCTGTAACTTTGCTGCATGTGCATCTCCATCCATCAAAAGGGGGTACCAAAGAAATTAATTAGCAAAAAATAATTAGCAATCCTCAGAAAAATAGATAATACATAAAAATTATCAATAGATGATCAATAATGAAGAGAAAAATATAAATGAAACCGCTTGGTAATGAAATCACAACATTCAATAGGAGAAGTTAAAAGTCACATCAATAAATTTCCAGATATTTAAGGAAATATCTGTAGATTATTGTAAAGGAAATATCATGTTTATAAGGAACAAGGTAAAGTGATAAGGAAGAAAATCATGCAAATATATGAGGAAAAGTTCCAAATGTCTAAGTAAAGTCCAACGTGTGCTGAATTTATGTTTACTGTGGGACTTGGTTTAGAATCTACTACAAAGAAAATACAGATTCTTACTCAATTAAGGGAAAAATGCCTTAGGGAGCTCAAAGCAAAATAATTTGATCTTCCCTGCATAAACTTAGTTTTTTTTTGTTTGTTTTTTTTTGTTTTTTTCAAAACCTTTGCATGAATCTCATTGTACTATATAAGAGTGAAGGTAAAAAATGGTTAGAAATTATTTACACACTTATTGAATATACAAAGGCTTTACCCTACAATAATTTAAATATTGCCACTTATTGTTTTAACTAAAACAATATCAAGATTTAAAATAGCTGAACTGATTTACTTAGATAATGGAAATGGAATACACTTTGTTAATCAAATCATGTCACATTCAAGTGCAGTTCCTAAATTATTAGTACCAAACACTTACCTAGGAGACCACTTAGCTTCCCATCATCATCATCATCATCATCATCATCATAGCAGTCTGTCGTGGGCGACAATGACTGTTTCACTGAGGTCTGATCAGATTCCTCCACACAGTTCTGTCCTGAGCCTTCTGCTGCCAGGAACTCCTGTCTATGTCCAACTTCTTCAAGCTTCTTTTTACAGTGTCTTTAAATCTGAGCTTTGGTCTACCCTGATTGCGTTTGCCCTCACATGACTGTGAGTAGAGTAACTGCCGAGGGAGACGCTGGTGGTCCATCCTCTAAACATGTCCGAGCCATCTCAGGTTCATCTGTATTAGCATGTCCTCCATTGATGGTAGACCAGCTCATTTCAACACTTCTGTGTTGGTTATCTTGTCTTTCCATGAGATGTTCATTATGGCTCGAAGGTGTCTCATCATGTACGCGTGGAGTTTCTTCACCTGCACTCTGTAGACAGTCCAAGTTTCAGCATCGTACAATAGAGTAGCCAGTCAACAGTATATATATATATATACGTGTATATGCAAAGAATGACAACTGACAGCGATGTCATCCATACTGCCCTTCCCAGGAGGGACCATGTGACAAAGGAACCGTAGGAGGTGCATTCATCTCTTGAGCAAACCAGGGGACCTGGTCATCAAAGGAAACTGGACCAAATCTCCCTGGCAAGGACAGCACAAAGGTTATCGTGCTGACCTAAACAGCCACAGAAAGCGAAGGACGTGACACTTGGGTGCATCTAACGTTTTAACCCACCTGAAATCCTCAGCAAGAGACTGCTTTATATATATATATATATATATATATATATATATATATATATATAGATATATAGATAGATAGATAGATATAGATAGATATAGATAGATAGATAGATATAGATATAGATATAGATAGATAGATAGATAGATAGATAGATAGATAGATAGATAGATAGATAGATAGATAGATAGATACATCCATCCATCCATCTTCTACCACTTTTCCGGAGGTCCGGGTCGCAGAGGCAGCAGTTCAAGCAGAGAAGCCCAGACTTCCCTCTCCCCAGCCACCTGCTCCAGCTCTTCAGAGGGGATACCAAGGCGTTCCCAGACCAGCTGGGAGACATAGTTTCTCCACCGAGTCCTGGGTCTGCCCTGGTGTCTCTTCCCAGTGGGACGTGCCTGAAACACCTCAAGTGGGAGGCGTCCAGGAGGCATCCTAATCAGATGCCCATACCACCTCAACTGACTCCTTTATCCTTCTAGATAGATACAGTGGGGCAAAAAAGTATTTAGTCAGCCACCAATTGTGCAAGTTCTCCCACTTAAAAGATGACAGAGGTCTCCAATTTTCATCATAGGTATACCTCAACTATGAGAGACAAAATGAGAAAACAAAATCCAGAAAATCACATTGAAGGATTTTTAATGAATTAATTGGTAAATTCCTTGGTAAAATAAGTATTTGGTCACCTACAAACAAGCAAGATTTCTGGCTCTCACAGACCTGTAACTTCTTCTTTAAGAGGCTCCTCTGTCCTCCACTCGTTACCTGTATTAATGGCACCTGTTTGAACTCGTTATCAGTATAAAAGACACCTGTCCACAACCTCAAACAGTCAGACTCCAAACTCCACTATGGCCAAGACCAAAGAGCTGTCAAAGGACACCAGAAACAAAATTGTAGACCTGCACCAGGCTGGGAAGACTGAATCTGCAATAGGTAAGCAGCTTGGTGTGAAGAAATCAACTGTGGGAGCAATTATTAGAAAATGGAAGATATACAAGACCACTGAAAATCTCCCTCGATCTGGGGCTCCACGCAAGATCTCACCCCGTGAGGTCAAAATGATCACGAGAACAGTGAGCAAAAATCCCAGAACCACATGGGGGGACCTAGTGAATGACCTGCAGAGAGCTGGGACCAAAGTAACAAAGGCTACCATCAGTAACACACTACACCGCCAGGGACTCAAATCCTGCAGTGCCAGACGTGTCCCCCTGCTTAAGCCAGTACATGTCCAGGCCCGTCTGAAGTTTGCTAGAGAGCATTTGGATGATCCAGAAGAGGATTGGGAGAATGTCATATGGTCAGATGAAACCAAAATAGAACTTTTTGGTAAAAACTCAACTTGTCGTGTTTGGAGGAGAAAGAACACCATACCTACTGTGAAGCATGGGGGTGAAATCATTATACTTTGGGACTGTTTTTCTGCAAAGGGATTAGGACGACTGATCCGTGTAAAGGAAAGAATGAATGGGGCCATGTATCGTGAGATTTTGAGTGAAAACCTCCTTCCATCAGCAAGGGCATTGAAGATGAAACGTGGCTGGGTCTTTCAGCATGACAATCATCCCAAACACACCGCCCAGGCAATGAAGGAGTGGCTTCGTAAGAAGCATTTCAAGGTCCTGGAGTGGCCTAGCCAGTCTCCAGATCTCAACCCCATAGAAAATCTTTGGAGAGAGTTGAAAGTCCGTGTTGCCCAGCGACAGCCCCAAAACATCACTGCTCTAGAGGAGATCTGCATGGAGGAATGGGACAAAATACCAGCAATAGTGTGTGAAAACCTTATGAAGACTTACAGAAAACATTTGACCTCTGTCATTGCCAACAAAGGGTATATAACAAAGTATTGAGATGAACTTTTGTTATTGACCAAATACTTATTTTACCGAGGAATTTACCAATTAATTCATTAAAAATCTTTCAATGTGATTTTCAGGATTTTTTTTTTCTCATTTTGTCTCTCATAGTTAAGGTATACCTATGATGAAAATTGGAGACCTCTCATCTTTTAAGTGGGAGAACTTGCACAATTGGTGGCTGACTAAATACTTTTTTGCCCCACTGTAGATAGATAGATAGATAGATAGATAGATAGATAGATAGATAGATAGATAGATAGATATAGATATAGATATAGATAGATAGATAGATAGATATAGTATATTGTATACTTATTTGAAAAAAAAAGGAAAACAACAAATGACTGTCTAACTGTTTCTCTATGCAAGTGTCAGCTGATGACTTGGCGTCCAGTAAAGACCTCTGCTAATAGAAAAAGCAGGCTGTTTGTTTATCATGACAAGGGAAAAAGTACAAGGGAAGGAAAGGTGTGTTTAGTGTTGTTATCTTATCATCCTCATCATCCTCTAGTAATACTTAATATTGGTTATTAAGTTGTCCCAATGCTTATACACTGTAGAGAATTGTTATGCTTGCTCCTTAATAACACTAACAGTTAGGCAAAATATCTTTATTGCTAAAATAATGCAGCTACTACAGGCTGGTTTTTTTTTGTTGTTGTTGTTTTTTGTTTTTTTGTTGTTTTTTTTTCCAAGAGAGGCTATATGCAGAAATAACATAGCAAACTTCATTTTGAATCACACCTGACACAACACATCACTCCACTGATTAGAAACATGATGACACTCCTTACTCTGCGAATGCAAGGTTAATTTCATCAGGGAACTCCTCTTTTTGAAGTGGGGATGTCCCCTTTTCAACAGTTTAACACTCTCTGAGTATGCAACGGCTTACAATGCGTCTCTCCCCTGTACTGCTACCCTACTTGATGAACGAAGTGAGCAAGTGTTATACCAAGGATCTACATTGTCAAAGGTCATTGAGTCATTGGGCTTATTCGCATCTAGCTGGCCACTGGGCAAATCTGTGTACCCCGTTTTGGCAACTGACCGTACCCTCATCATGTAGGCAGGGCAGGTGGGCAGGGTGAAGAGAGATGCTTTTCTACCACATGATGCCATTCATGAAGCATGAATGCAATTTCAGATGAAAAGTACAGGAGTGAGGTTTTGTTCATTGTTTCTTGAGAGTAGAAACCATATACCTTAGGGATTAAAACATTTAATTGCAGACTACAATTATTTACAAAATTATGACAAAGGATAGAATGGTCCTTGATTGACTACTTACCACCCGTAGGGGTGTAGGCCCTGTTGTAGTAGATTATTGTATTACTTCTATCCATGAAAATGATGCAAATGATCATATCAATACCTCAGATACTCATAGAAGTTAATGTTTCTCTTAATGGAGAAGTCTCATCATAAACTTGGTAATGATTTTTATAACTTCAGATTTTTCTTGTGTGAGTCCTTAATATGATGCTGAGGATGGTGAGAGGGGCAATACTGGCCTGAGGATGTTTGTTAAGGTCACAATATAATTTAAGGCTGTTTTTAAGGCTGTTTCATATTATTTTCTATGTTCTTATTTGACACTGTCTGAGATTACTTTTGGTCACATCACACGTATTCACTTTTGATATATTCTATACACATTTTTAAATTTGCAAAGACATATAACAGCATCTAAATTCTTACACATATTAACTCATTCACTTTATTATTTTTCTTTTAATCCTGAAGCTTTATTAAGCATCAAGGGGGAATATGATAAAAAATTCCATATTTTCTATACTATTATTGATATTAATAATGCATTATTATATTTGAGAAGTATCATGCCTTTCATTGGGCCTTGGATTACCTTGGATTGTCCTCTCTGGGTTGGGGACAGGCTCCTGCCCCAAGTGGAGGAGTTTAAGTATCTTGGGGTCTTGTTCACGAGTGAGGGGAAAATGGAGCGAGAGATTGACAAACGGATTGGAGCAGCATCTGCAGTGATGCGGACGTTGTACCGGTCTGTTGTGGTGAAGAGGGAGCTTAGTTCTAAGGCAAAGCTATCAATTTACCAGTCAATCTACGTTCCTACTCTCACCTATGGTCACAAGCTTTGGGTAATGACCGAAAGAACAAGATTGCGGATACAAGCGGCTGAAATGAGCTTTCTCCGTAGGATTGCTGGACTCACCCCCAGAGATAGGGTGAGGAGCTCAGTCATCCGGGAGAGGCTCAGAGTAGAACCACTGCTCCTCCACATTGAAATGGGTCATTTGAGGTGGTATGGGCATCTGATTAGGATGCCTCCTGGACGCCTCCCACTTGAGGTGTTTTGGGCACGTCCCACTGGGAGGAGACCCCGGGGCAGACCCAGGACTCGGTGGAGAGACTATGTCTCCCAGCTGGTCTGGGAACGCCTTGGTATCCCCTCTGAAGAGCTGGAGCAGGTGGCTGGGGAGAGGGAAGTCTGGGCTTCTCTGCTTGAACTGCTGCCTCTGCGACCCGGACCTCCGGAAAAGCGGTAGAAGATGGATGGATGGATGGATACCTTTCATATGCCATGTTTAATGTTTATATGTGCATTCCATATAAGATAAGTTTATATAATCTTGGCCTGTTTCTGTGAGCAATTTCAGAGAGTTCAGACAGGGTTAGTACATGCCTCAGGAATGATCTAAGCCATTTATTATAATCTCTTTGACATGTCCTGTTTCGGGTCACAGGAATGGACAGGAACTCCTCATCTTATAGATTAGTGTTTCATGGACATTCTGTTAGTTTTATGGATCTCATGTCTTCATGACCCATGTCTCCAGAGTGTCTGATGTCTGCCTGGATAAGCTCAGTTATCAGAACTGTCCCGTTCTGTCCCTTCCCTTATCCTCATCCTCCCTCTCCTTTCTCCTACCTATATATATCAGACTTAGAAGAATGGATCCTTTAGAGATTCTAGGTGTGTCTGAATGTCATGCCTTGTAACCTCTCCCCCAGGTGGCCAATGGGGTGATTCCTTATATTTTTGTAATAAATGTACATGTATGGAAGTTAGGTTATTTCGCACCTCAGACAGAGACAATGAATACACATGGGAGAACAATGCCCAAGAGGGTGAGAGGGGGTTGAATGAAGTGCAGTGTAAATATCATGCTGTGTATGAGGAAGTGTCTTGAAGCTTGTGAAGGTGGCTTGATATATAGAGAGGAGTGCTTGCTGTAACCAGTCAGTCCATTCTGAGCTTGTGAGATGTGAGTGTGTAATAAATCGTCTGCAATGAATCTGCCTCTTCATTTACACACTCCACACTGGTGACCCAAGATGTATTATGGAACACGAGGCGAGAACCCCAGAGCCGGCCCGGTCAGGAAGCCCCAGAGACGCAGCAGCCATCCCACAGACAGCCAGGACTGGAACCCCCAGCAACGCGTGTGCAGTTTCAGTCAAGCTACCAGATTTCTGGCAGCACAACCCGCGCTCTTGGTTCCACCACACCGAGGCCCAGTTCGCCCTCCGGGGAGAAACGGCAGACGACACCAAGTTCTACCATGTAGTAGCAGCGCTGGACTCCTGCACAGCTCAGCAGGTAGTGAGCTTGCTTGATCAGCCACCAGCCAGCAACAAATATGAGGCGCTCAAGGCTGCCCTCACCCGGCGCTACACGCTCTCAGAATGTGAGAGAGCGGAGAGGCTCCTGGCGTGGACCGAGTTAGGAGATGGGTTGGTCATAGACCTGATGGAGAAGATGCTGGCGTTAATGGGCACGGACGACGAGCACTTTCTGTTTGCCCACCTTTTCCTCCGGAACCTTCCAACAGTGGCGAGAGCGGTTCTGGCCAATTCGCCGTTGCTGGCCGCACATGACTACCGTGTGCTAGCCCAGGAGGCGGACCGGATCATCCTCACCACCAGGGCGATCACAGTCAACATGGCAGCGGCAGAGCCCAGCGAGATGACCAGAGGAGGTGAGGAGCCACCGACGGTAGCAGCAGCGGGGGCCAAGGAGCGCCAGAGAGACACGCTCTGTTTCTACCACTGCCGCTTCGGAGAGAACACACGCAGATGTGCGCCACTGTGCCAATTCAAGCGCTTGGGAAAATGCCGAGGCCGGCAGTCGGTAGCAGCTGCGACCGTCGGTGGAGGAGAACAAGCTGCTCTACTTGACGGACGCGCGCTTGGAGATGCGTTTCCTCGTGGACACCGGAGCCCAGAAGAGCTTCATCCTGCTGACCTACGCTGACCAGCTGGCAGGATCTAGCGGCCCCGTGATGTTGGCAGCGAATGGCTTGGAAATTAAGACCTTTGGTGAGAGGACACTGATCTTATCTCTACACGGCCGTACATACGAGTGGACTTTTGTCATAGCAGCACTGAATTACCATATCCTGGGGGCTGATTTTCTGTGTGCACATGGTTTACTGGTTGATGTTGCTAACAGGCGCCTGGTTAATGCACTGTCCTTTGACTCTCTCCCCTGTATAGCTCGAGTGACCCAGCCAACAGCACAGGCCAACGTCACAGCTCCAGGCGGTAAGTTCCACGCACTGCTCACTCAGTTCCCAGCACTCACGGTCCCGACGTTTTCGGCAGCTATCGCTAAACACGGGGTTGAGCACTTTATCACGACCACCGGGCCGCCCGTTTTTGCAAGACCTCAGCGCTTGGACGCAGCTAAACTGGCCATAGCGCACGAGGAGTTCGCCAACCTGAAAAGGTTGGGCATCATCAGGCGTTCGAACAGCCCATGGGCATCCCCGCTACACATGGTCCCTAAGGCTTAGGGATCGTGGCAACCGTGCGGTGATTTCCGGAGGTTGAACAATGCCGATTCCCCACATATAGGATTTTTCCGTCCACCTCGCCGGAGCACGCATTTTTTCCAAAATAGACCTGGTCCGCGATTACCATCAAGTCCCAGTGTGCGCTGAGGACGTACCCAAAACAGCGGTAATAACTCCGTTCGGTTTATTCGAGTTCCTGCGCATGCCATTCGGGTTAAAAGGTGCTGCATAGACGTTCCAGTGCATGATGGATGCAGTGCTGTGTGATCTCCCATTCGTGTTCGTCTACCTGGTCAATATCCTGGTAGCCAGTGCGTCCGAAGACGAACATGAAACCCATCTCAGGACGGTTTTCCGGAGGTTGGAGGAGCACGGGTTAATAATCAACCCAGCGAAATGCCAGTTCAGCGTGACGCAGATTGATTTTTTGGGGCACCGCGTCTCTCCGGAAGGAGCAATCCTGCTGCCTGGCAAAGTGCACGCCGTGGCGGATTTTCCCTGGCCTCAGACGATCAGGGCGCTGCAGGAATTTTTGGGGATGATGAATTTTTATAACCGTTTCCTTCCCCGTGCGGCGCAGCTCATGCAACCATTGTACGCCGCGCTCAAGAGACAGAAACCCGCGGATGGGGTCGAATGGACCCCAGAGCGAAAGCGGGCATTCTCGGAGGTTAAAGCAGCCCTGGCAAACGTCGCACTGCTGGCGCATCCGGACCCAGCGGCCCGGATAGCGCTCACCACCGATGCTTCAGATTTGGCCATAGGGGCTGTCGTAGAGCAGCGCGTTGCCGGGGTTTGGCAGCTGCTTGCTTTTTTCAGCAGAACTTTGCGCGACAGCGAACGTAAATACAACGCGTTCGACAGGGAGTTGCTGGCTCTCCACCTGGCCATATGCCACTTCCAGTTCTGGCTGGAAGGGCGCAGCTTCACCGCGTTCGTGGATCACAAGCCGCTAACGTTCGCGATGACCAAGGGTTCAGAACCGTGGTCGGGCCAGCAGCAGAGACAGCTGGCCGCGATCTCAGAGTTTACTACCGATATTCAGCATGTGTTGGGTAAACTGAATGTGGTGGCGGACTGCCTCTCATGCGCCATGGTGGCCCCGGTCTACGTCGGGATAGATTATGCAGCCATGGACGTGGAGCCGATTAGCGATGCAGACGTGCGCGCGCTCCAGTCTGAACCAACAGGGTTAAGGCTGGAGAGCAGGGTGCTGCAAGACGGCATGCCCCCCAATCTGCAATGTCTCCATGGGGCGCCCGCGTCCAGTGGTCCCGGTCGCGTGGCGCCTCCGCATGTTTGAGTCGGTTCACACTCTGGCGCACTCAGGAGTGCGCACGTCGGTCAAAATGGTGGGAGAGAAGTTTGTGTGGCCGAGCCTACGCAAACAAGTAAAAGAGTGGGCTGCAGCATGCGTGGCGTGCCAACGAGCCAAGGTACACAGACACACGAAGGCTCCCTTGGAGCCGTTCCGGGTAGCGGCTAAGTGGTTCAACCACGTTCACGTGGACCTCGTGGGCCCCCTCCCACCATCAAAGGGGTGCACGCACCTCCTGACAGTGGTGGACCGCACGACGCGCTGGCCAGAAGCAGTCCCGCTGGCGGCAACCACGTCTGCGGACGTAGCATGCGCTTTTTTAACAGCATGGGTGGCGCGTTTTGGAGTCCCGTCGGACATTACGTCCGACAGGGGCCCTCAATTTGTTTCCGAACTCTGGTCTGCGATGGCCCGCAGCCTGGGTGTTACAATTCATCGCACAACTGCGTACAACCCACAGGCCAACGGGTTATGCGAGTGTTTTCATAGATCACTGAAAGCAGCACTCAGGGCTTCACTGACGGATGTAAATTGGGAGACGGGAGAGACGGGAGAAGGAAACACGGAAAGCGTGGAGGTGTGAAATTGCGCCTGAGAAGACGTCAGTTTGGTAACATTTCTCTTCCTTCTATGGTTTCTGGGAACGTACAATCTCTGAGGAACAAGGTGGATGAAATTCAAGGAAATGCCCGCTACCAGAAGGACTTTAAGAACTACTGTGTCATGGCTTATACCGAGTCTTGGCTTACTGTGCATGACCGAGACACAGACCTGTGGATTGACGGCTTTGGAGCCCCACTGCGCTCGGATCGGCAGGAAGAGGTAACGGGGAAACGTCAGTGGGGCGGCGTATGTTTATAAATTAATAAGCAGTACTGCACATCTGTCACGGTCAGAGAGCGCATCTGTACACCCGATGTGGAGCTGCTGTCCGTATCGCTACGCCCCTTTTATTTGCCTCGCGAGTTCCCACAGCTTTTCATCACGACTGTGTACATTCACCCGAGGGCAGACGCTGACTCCGCCTCCAGCACCATCTTTGATGTGGTGCAGCGGCTGCAGTCAATTTCTCCAGAGGCGCCAAACTTCATTCTTGGGGATTTTAACCATGTTTCTTTAAAGAAGACACTTAAAAACTTTTATCAGTATGTCTCCTGGCTAGCCAGGCGAAAAAAGACATTGGACCTGGGCTATGGATCCATAGAGAGGGCCTATAAATCACTTCCTCTTCCTCCTTTAGGATCCTCAGATCACAACTCTGTACATTTGCTGCCCACGTATAAAACTGCTCTCAGAAGAGGAAAGATGGAGATGAGAGACATTGATGTGTGGACAGAAGATTCAGTGCACAGCCTCCAGGAATGCTTTAACTGTACAGACTGGGAGTGACATAACGCACGGCTCAGGAGACGCACACACACAGGCTTAGAGTAGTTCAAAGAGTTTATTAACAGCAGGAGTGAATGAGTGCGTGTCTGCGGGATGTAAATGTGTTGGTGATGGTGTCTGCTCCAGGCACAGAGGCAGGTGACCGTACAGCCGAGCAACCCTATGGAGAGAGCACAGGGAGAGGGTGACGGGCATACACCAACACAGGAGGGATTTATGGCGAGAGAAGGACTTACTTGGTGGGTCAGGACAACTGGCACAACAAGGGGGCGAAGCCCGGAAGACAGCCACCTGGAGAGCTCTGTACAGCAGCGAGGATTGGGCGATGGAGTGGAGATGTCCGCCGCTGGGGAATCCACCTGTGCACAGGGGAGAAGACTGAAGAAAAGAGGTAAGCGATCTTCTTACCAAAATGGTGACGCTGAAGGGAAGTATGCTCACAACGGTGAGGGACGAAGTCTGACGGCTTCAGGCCGAGCCTCCGGGCGAGACTGCCTTTATCCCTCGCCGCTGATGATTGTCAGGTGCGTGAGCAGGTGGCGCCGCTGATGAATGGCGCGGCGTGACAGGGAGATGTTCACACTGTCCTGCGGGGATGATTTGGACTCTTTGGTGGACGTCACATGCTCATACATGGCTTTCTGTAAAAATAAGATCGTTCCACGTAAACGTGTCAAAATATATCCCAACAACAAGCCATGGGTTACAAAATCAGTTAAATCCTGCTTACAGAGGAAAGCACTTGCCTTTAAACAGGGGTCTGTTTCTGAGCTACAGGTTGCCACAAAAGAGCTGAAGGCCGAAATTTTAAGAGCAAAACAGAATTATAAATCAGAGCTGGAAAGCAAGATGGCAACAAAGAAACTTGGTTCAGCCTGGGCCAGTATGAAAACTATTGCAGGCCTTCAGAGCACAGAATGTAGCAATTGTGTGTTTTTAGATGGTTTTAATTCAGACACAGAGCTGGCTAATGCTCTTAATTGTTTTTATGGTCGTTTTGACTCCTTTGATTTTAGCACAGAAACCCAAGATTTGAAACAGAAACTCAAAGACAATCAGCACTTTAATATTGAGGTGCAGGATGTTAAAAGGGAGTTCTGCGCTGTAAAAGTGAACAAAAGTCAGGGCCCTGATAATATATGTGGGCGCTTGGTAAAGTCCTGTGCACATGAACTGAGTCCTATATTTCATTACATTTTCAGTAAGTCCTTACAGACACAACATGTGCCTAAGATCTGGAAAGAAGCCGTGGTTGTTCCCGTTCCAAAATCCAGCTGTCCTAAAACGGTAAACGACTTTAGACCAGTTGCTTTGACTTCAATTTTAATGAAAATTTTTGAAAAACTGGTCAGATGTGAGGTCCTAAAGCAGACTGAGCATGCATTGGATCCTCTGCAGTTTGCCTATAGGCCTCACAGAGGAGTGGAGGATGCCACTGTCACTCTGTTTAACATGCTTTTTAAACATCTGGATTTTAATGGGACACATGCCAGGCTTTTATTTGTGGACTTTTCCTCCGCCTTTAATACAATCCAACCTCATATTTTAGTTGAAAGGCTCCTGCAACAATTTGATCTGAGCAATAATCTAGTGGGTTGGATTCTGGATTTCTTAACCAACAGGACACAGAGAGTAAGGGTCAATGGTACATTGTCTGACCTAAAGTGTTCTTCTACTGGCTCTCCTCAGGGGTGTGTGTTGTCACCACTACTCTCCATCCTGTACACAAACATGTGTCGGAGCAGACATGACAACAGACTCATTATAAAGTATGCTGATGATTCAGTTATTGTCAGTCTCCTCCAGGATGGTGAGAGTGGCCATGGCCCAGTAGTTGATGATTTTGTTCACTGGTGTGAGGATTCCTACCTGCAGCTGAATATGACAAAAACTAAAGACATGATTATTGACTTTAGGAGGAAAACTCCCAGGCACAAAGTCACCGTACTAAAAGGCCAGACCACCGAATGTTTACAATCCTACAAATATCTTGGGACGATTATTGATAGTAATTTAAACTTTGAAGAGAACTGTGAAAGGGTGTGCAAAAAGGGTCAGCAACATTTGCATTGCTTGAGAAAACTTCCATGCTTCCAAATTGACCGAACCATAATGACAATGTTTTATCGGGCTTTTATTGAATCTGTTTTATCCTTTTCTTTAGTGTCATGGTTTGGTCAGATAAAACTGAAACAGAGGAAATCCTTGGATCAGGTAGTTAGATGGTCCAGTCATTTGCTTGGTGAGTCACAGCTGAGCCTGACATCCCTGTACACCAGACAAGTACAGAGGATGGCTACCTCCATTTTAAATGATGACTCCCACCCTTTGCACTGCAACTTTCAGCTTCTTCCCTCAAGATGGAGGCTTGCTGTCCCAAAATGTAAAACCCAGCGCTACAAAAACAGCTTTGTTCCTGCTGCTGTCAAAGAGTTGAACAAGTTGTAACAATAAATTGCACATAATTTAGGCACCATTTTAACTCCATTTTATATTTACTTATTTTTGTAGGATGTTATTTGGGTTCTAAATATTTTATTGAGTTTTAGACCTTTGAGTTTTTAACCTCTTTGACTAGTTTTTAACTTTTTAATATGACCCTTCTCTCTTACCTCTGGTTTTTCTACCATCTCTTTGTCTTTATACCCTGATGATGGAGCCTTGAGTATTTTTATCATGTTTATAGTCAGCTTCATGTGTGCCTGTGTCTGTGTCTATGTTGAATGTAATTTGTGGCTTGTAAATATGGATGTCACCAGACTGCAAAACAAATCTTCCTACGGGTACAAATAAAGTAACCTGAACCTGAACCTGAACCTGAAATTGGGTGGACAGGTTGCCGTGGGTTTTATTGGGGTTGCGCTCCGCAACAAAAGAGGATCTGGAAGCTTCCCCGGCAGAGCTGGTTTTTGCGCAGCCCCTACGGCTGCCTGGGGAATTTCTGCCAGATAATCCCGCGCCGGACTGCTGCCCATCTCAGCTTTTGCAGCTTAGCGCGAACACAGGCATGCTGCCAGGCCCTGCCCACCACTGTTTTCCATGTGTTTTCGTGCCTAAAACTTTGAAGAACACGGAGTTCATGTTCGTCAGACATGATGCCCACCGCCCTCCATTGCGCCCACCCTATGATGGACCGTTCAGAGTGTTGGAAACAGGGGATAAGCGTTTTGTGCTAGGCTTGGGGGGTAGACGGGAGAAAATTGGCATAGACAGACTTAAACCCGCCTTTGTAGCAGCGGACGAGCAGGTGCTGTTGGCTAAGGCCCCTCGGCACGGAAGACCCCCACGGAGAGCTCCTCAGGGAAGCGACGCAACAGAGCAGCCACACGGACAGGGCGAAGTCCCCCCCCCCCCCTCGCCACAGCCCACCCACAGTCAGACACACTCCCAGCAGCCCCCCACCGGCACAGCAGCGCCACGGAGGCGGTAAACCCCGGTTACAGCAGATATGGGAGGAGACTGAAGCCGAAACAGCATGTGGACTGATATTCTATTGTTCTATCTAAGAGGCTGGTGGGGGCAGTATGGAAGTTAGGTTATTTCGCACCTCAGACAAAGACAATGAATACACATGGGAGAACAATGCCCAAGAGGGTGAGAGGGGGTTGAATGAAGTGCAGTGTAAATATCATGCTGTGTATGAGGAAGTACCTTGAAGCTTGTGAAGGTGACTTGATATATAGAGAGGAGTGCTTGCTGTAACCAGTCAGTCCATTCTGAGCTTGTGAGATGTGAGTGTGTAATAAATCGTCTGCAATGAATCTGCCTCTTCATTTACACACTCCACACATGAACTGAAAGTTTTTGAATATACGGATCACAACCCACAGGACGTAGAATATAACATAGACCCTGATAATAATTTATTTAGCTCCATCAATAATAACTGTAGTTACTACACGGATGAACAGTTTAACACAATGGTCACATCTGATTTCAATATTTCTATGATCCACTTCAACAGCAGAAGTCTCTATGCCAACTTTAATAACATTAAAGATTATTTACATCAGTTTAAAGAGCCATTCAATATTGTGACAATATCAGAGACGTGGCTCAGTGAAGAGAAAGGAGTGGATTTTACCATGGATGGCTATGAATTAAATTATATAAATAGAAAAGTGAAAAAAGGAGGAGGAGTTGCAATTTATGTGGACAAGAGCTTGAAATACAAGGCTGTTGAAAATCTGTCAGTAACTGTGGATGATTTATTTGAATGTATTACAATAGAAATCTGTCTGGAGAATGTGAAGAATATAGTAGTGAGCTGTGTATATAGAACACCTGGATCAAACATTGACTTATTTAAGGACTGGATGGAAAAAATGTATGCAAAACTAACTCATAAAGTTATGTTTATCTGTGGGGATTTCAGTATAGATGTGATGAATTCAAAACAACATAGTTTGACAGAAGAATTTATCAACACAATGTACAGTATGGGCTTACATCCAACAATTACAGGACCTAGCAGAATCACGTCACACAGTGCCACACTAATAGATAACATATTCACAAACAATATGGAAAATAATATCGGGAGTGGGCTTTTATTGAATGATATCAGTGACCACCTGCCAATTTTTGTTGTCTATCAATGTGATTATAGGAAGAAAAAGTATACCAAAAATATTAAATATAAAAGAATAAGAACCGAAGAATCTATATATTTACTGACAAAGGAATTATTAATACAAGACTGGAAGATAGTTTATGATGAAAATGATATAAATAAAGCATATGATAAATTTTTA
Organism: Pholidichthys leucotaenia; assembly: GCA_020510985.1. Classification (NCBI taxonomy): domain Eukaryota; kingdom Metazoa; phylum Chordata; class Actinopteri; order Cichliformes; family Pholidichthyidae; genus Pholidichthys; species Pholidichthys leucotaenia. The sequence continues at coordinate 419,813,814 of CM035843.1, forward strand.
CAAATATTTCAATCATTGTACAATAAAAACTGTCCTATAAAACAATACAGTAACAGACAACAAAAGAAAAATATTCCTTGGGTCACCAAGGGGTTAATAAATGCATGTAAAAAGAAGAATACATTATATAAACAATTCATTAAATGCAGAATGGTGGAAACTGAGATCAAATATAAAAGATATAAAAATAAGCTAACTAATATAATGAGGATCTGTAAGAAAGAATACTACAACAGAATATTAGAGGATAATAAAAATAACTTAAGAGGAATATGGCAAGTACTCAATGGGATTATTAGTAATCGACCTAAGAATGCTAATTATCCAGAATATTTTATTGAAAATGGCAATTTGATAAATAATATGGTGGATGTGGTCAGTGGTTTCAATAATTTTTTTGTAACCGTTGGTCCTGAATTAGCAAAATCAATAGTGACACCAGAAACAAACAACAGTGGTTCTGTAAATGAAATAGAAGATAGAAATCCAAACACAATCTTTTTGGGTGCAGTTACTGAAAAGGAAATTATCGAGACTGTGAGTAAATTTAAGAACAAAAAATCAACGGACTGGAATGAAATTGACATGACAATAGTGAAAAAAATAATTGAAGGAATTGTTAAGCCACTCACCCACATCTGTAACCTGTCATTTCAAACTCGTAAATTTCCAAACAAAATGGAAATAGCAAAAGTAATACCTCTATACAAAACAGGAGACAGTCATTGTTTCACAAATTACAGGCCAGTCTCTTTACGCTCACAATTCTCCAAAATACTTGAAAAAATCTTCACTAAGAGACTGGCTGATTTCATTGAAAAACACAACCTCCTTACAGATAGCCAGTATGGTTTTAGAGCAGATAAATCTACATCTTTGGCACTGATCGAACTTATTGAAGAAATTACTAGTTGTATAGATTAAAAAAAAGTTTGCTGTAGGAGTATTTATAGATTTAAAGAAAGCTTTTGACATCATTGACCACAGAATACTACTAAGGAAACTGGAAAGGTATGGGATAAGAGGGGTAGGACTGAGTTGGGTGGAAAGTTATTTAAGTAACAGACAACAATTTGTACAAATTGGTGAGCACAAATCACCCTTCATGGACATCACTTGTGGTGTGTCCCAGGGGTCAGTTTTGGGACCCAAATTCTTTATTTTGTATATAAATGACATATGCCAAGTATCAAAAATTCTGAAATTTATTTTGTTTGCGGATGACACAAATATCCTTTGCACTGGTGAGAATTTGCAGCAGGTTTTAGAGGTGGTCACAACTGAAATGAAAAGGTTAATGCAGTGGTTCAACAAAAATAAATTATCCCTAAATTTGAAAAAAAAAAACCAAAGATTATGTTGTTTGGAAATTATAAAATAAATCATGAAATAATTGTAACTGTAGATAATAATAATAATAATAATAATAATAATAATAATAATAATAATAATAATAATAATAATAATAATAAGTTTATTTATAGAGCACTTTTCACAGACAGAGTCACAAAGTGCTTAACATGGTAAAAAACAAAATAAAAACAGGCACATAAAACAGTAAAACAAAGTAGACAATAAAAGCACATAAAAATACAATTGGCACATAGTTAAAAAGCCAGGCTAAAAAGGTGGGTCTTTAGTTGCTTCTTAAAAACACCAATGGAAGGTGCAGATCTAAGTTCAAAAGGCAAGGAGTTCCACAGTCTGGGAGCAACAGCAGCAAAGGCTCTATCGCCTTTGGTTTTGAGCCTAGTACTAGGAACTACCAATAGATTCTGATGAGAAGACCTGAGAGACCTGCTGGGCTGGTGTAGAGAGAGCAGGTCACTAATATAAAAAGGTGCCTCTTCATGAATGGCTTTGTAAGTAAGAACAAGAACTTTAAAATCAATTCTATAATTTACAGGAAGCCAATGCAAGGAGGCCAAAACAGGAGTGATATGACAGAATCTACTGGACCTAGTTAGTAATCTTGCAGCAGTGTTCTGGACTAACTGTAGGCGGTGTAAAGAGGATTTACTAAGACATGTAAAAAAAGCATTACAATAGTCCAAACATGAAGAAACAAAGGCATGAATAATGCCTATATGATACCAGCATAGAAACAGTACAGGAAAATAAGTTTCTGGGGGTGACGCTAGACAATAAAATCTGCTGGAAACCTCACATCAGTCACATCCGGGCCAAGTTGGCAAAATGTATAGTCATACTGGGGAAGACAAGACACATCTTGGACTATAAATCATTGTTCTTACTGTACAATTCACTGTTTCTACCTTATCTTAACTACTGTGTAGAAGTCTGGGGAAACACCTACAAGACCAACCTACAGTCAATATGCACATTACAAAAAAGAGCTATAAGGATAATAAATAATGTAGGATATAGAGACCATACCAATTCATTGTTTTTAAAGTCACGTCATAAAGTTCATCGATTTAGTTAAATTTAAGACAGCACAAGTCATGTACAGGGCAATTAATAATCAACTCCCAACTAATATACAAAAAATATTTAAAAAAAGAGACAATGATCATAATTTGAGAGGAGACTTAAACTTTACAAAACCCAAGATACGAACAACCAAGAAAAGTCTGTGCATATCTGTCTGTGGGGTGGATTTGTGGAACAGTCTGGAGCCGGAACTGAAACCATGGTCACTGTTGGACTCTTCCTCGTCTTCTGTTTGGGGGGACAACATAAGTCCTCATTCTGGGTTTGTCAGTTTTGGTTCTTGTGAATTGATCCCTCTTAGAATGGGCTTGTATATTGATTCAGTTTAACCCCTTGCACTCTGGTCAATTTCCCTAAAAACGCCTAAAATAACATACCCAAAGTAAATCAAAAGCTGTTCTTCAACCCTTTGCAGCATCTTCATGGGGTTGGTCTCATTTAAAAGAAATCACTTTGAATTTTTTGGCAAAACAGTCATAATCTCTCTAAGTGCTCCTGCCACTGAGTAACAGTCATCTAAACATACTGAACTTGAAGAAAATAAATTTCGCCTGGGTGTTTTTTTTTAGATACAAATGCTTGCAAATAACACACAGCTTCAGATCTGGGCTGGAAAATGCAACAGAAATGTAGAACCAAGTGTTATCCAGCTGAGGTCAAAATTTTGTAACAATACCACAAAAAATGAATATATTACACAACTTTTTTTCTCAGGTTGTTCCCAGGCGTTTTTGAACTGTGCCAAATTGTACCAAATGGCACAGTTTGGAAAAACGTCTATAACTTTTGAATGATTCAACATAGAAGCTTGATCTTGGGCTCTAATGAAAGGTGACACTCAGGGCTGTGTGTGTGGGGGGGGGTTGTTTATTCATTCATGAATGAATGAATGAACAAACAAGCCCCCCGCACACAAAGAAGCATGCCATGTAAAAAATGTGTGGCCTTTTTTTACAAGAAAAAATAACCTACAGTGCACTAAAAATTATACTAAAATATCTGCAATGTAGAGGATAACAACTCCCCCCGCCCCCGCTACAGAGGAGCTCGGCGCATGCACAAAAAACGGTCTGTCAACGGTCCGTCAAGTGGCCATGACGCACCGTTGTAATTACCGATCCGTCAAAAGTCATTTTTATTACTATTTTCAGTGATAAAGAATAATTTAGCTTATAACACTTACCTGTCCACAACAGCAGTGTCGTTGGTGAACATCTGTTCCTCATTGTCAGACGAACATGAAGCTGGTCTGCTTGTTACGGACTCGTGGTTCTGGTCACGCGACCCGGTCAAACCATCTCCGCTTCCATGATGGCGGTTTTTGCGAATGATTTTTCAAAATAAATAAGAACAGTAGTAATAAAAAAAGAATGGTGAACACTACCGTTACACACAGCTCTTAATGTGTGTCATCCAGCGGCTTAGACTAAACAGATTTTACGCACGGGACGTACGCGTTTCAATCGTCGAACTTCTCTGCTTCAATTGGCTCGTTGTATTCGAGGTCGTTGGTAGGCAGGTCCTTCTTGCTAGGTTTTCAGTCATTGGTTCTTCAAGGTTTCAGAAACCTAATTCAAGGCTCTTATTAGTCGAATGAGAGGTCAATCAAATCTAAACCAATCAAAACACTCCTTTGGCTTTCTGTTCTCGGCTGTGTCTGTACTGGAAGAACGGAAATGCAGCTTTTTTTTTTTCAGTGCGCACTGAGACGCACAGTGCGCACTGAGACGCACTAGGACGCAGAGACGTGACCGCCCGCGGTATCCCGGAGTGCAAGAGGTTAATTTCCTCATTTATATCATTGTTTTATTTCAACATAACAAATCACAATTTATGTGCCGTCATAAAAGTTTGAGCTTGGAGATGGAAATGTTTTGTGGAAATAAAGGCACTGCATAAAGTTTTCTGTTGTTGTACTCTTTCATTAAAGTCATGCTGTTTCTGCTAGCTTGTCTCAGACATTTTTCCTCCTTCCTGTGTCTGCTGGGAACCTAAACATCTGGATCATGTCCTTTGCTTGATTTATGCATCCATAAGCTGCGCAGAAAATCATGCTGAGAACCTGATTTGTGAATTTTTTAGGATATTATTGTTTTTGGTGTTAAATTACAATTTATAAGGTCAAACCCCCCTCTGACATTGAAGGAAAATATTCATTTTCCACAACTACTGTATGTGATATTACATGGATGAATAAAAAAATAGAAAAAAGCCTTGCTTTTATTTGAATCACTGGTGCTGTTATTTAAATTCAATCACGTAACCCCAGTCCCACCTAGAAGAGGAGGCAATGGTGCCAACATGCTGCTCACTAGTATTAGCTGACAGTAATTTGTCAGGCAGAAGTTCAGAGACCGAATAATGAGAAAATGAAAGCATGCCTTTGCATTTTTTATTAGTTGTTATTTAAAAAAAAATACAATTTCATGACATTTGTACTATATTGAATATTTTCATATAACATACTGTTGCATCCTGACTACATTGTGTTACAAAGGCCTCTTATTTAATATCTTCCACCCTGCTTAGTCACTAGTTTTCAGAGTACAGTGTAATTTTTGTGTACTAGTGCATCTCAGTAAATAGAATATCATGATTTGCATTTTAATTTCAAAAACTATAGTCAAAATTGAATTTAAAAAGGCCTGAAATATTTCCTTGTGCCTGTAATGAATATTGAAGAAATGAAAGCTTATTGTTTTAATTGTATATATATATACAATGTCTTGTACGTGCACCGTGCATGGGCTGCACGGTGGCGCAGTGGTTTAGCACTGTGGCAGCACAGTTTTACCCTCGGCCGGGGGATCGCGGGGATCATGAGATCGTGGGTTCGATCCCAGCCCCCGACCAACAGTGAGCTGTGCGGAGTTTGCATGTTCTCCCCGTGTTGCGTGGGTTTACTCCGGGATTTCTCCGGTTTCCTCCCGCATACCAAAAACATGCAGCCAGTGGCTTGTCACCAGACTGCAAACCAAATCTACCTACGGGTACAAATAAGTAACTAAAAAAAAAAAAAAATATACACTAGCGTTCAAAAGTTTGAGGTCACCCAGACAATTTTGTGTTTTCCATGAAAAGTCACACTTTTATTTACCACCATGAGTTGTAAAATGAATAGAAAATATAGTCAAGACATTGACAAGGTTAATGGCTGCACGGTGGCGCAGTGGTTTAGCACTGTGGCAGCACAGTTTTACCCTTGGCCGGGGGATCGCGGGGATCATGAGATCGTGGGTTCGATTCCAGCCCCCGACCAACAGTGAGCTGTGTGGAGTTTGCATGTTCTCCCCGTGTTGCGTGGGTTTACTCCGGGATTTCTCCGGTTTCCTCCCGCATACCAAAAACATGTAGGTTTAGGGCGCTCGCGCACGCAGCGACCAGCAGCCGGTGGCTTGTCACCAGACTGCAAACCAAGTCTACCTACGGGTACAAATAAGTAACAAAAAAAAAAAAAAAAAAAAAAAAAAAAAAGGTTAGAAATAATGATTTGTATTTGAAATAATAATTTTTTCCTTCAAACTTTGCTTTCGTCAAAGAATCCTCCATTTGCAGCAATTACAGCATTGCAGACCTTTGGCATTCTAGCTGTTAATTTGTTGAGGTAATCTGGAGAAATTTCTCCCCACGCTTCTAGAAGCCCCTCCCACAAGATGGATTGGCTGGATGGGCACTTCTTGCGTACCATACAGTCAAGCTGCCCCCACAACGGCACAATGGGGTTTAGATCTGGTGACTGCGCTGGCCACTCCATTACAGATAGAATACCAGCTGCCTGCTTCTTCTCTAAATAGTTCTTGCACAATTTGGAGGTGTGCTTTGGGTCATTGTCCTGTTGTAGGATGAAATTGGCTCCAATCAAGCACTGTCCACAGGGTATGGCATGGAGTTGCAAAATGGAGTGAAAGCCTTCCTTATTCAAAATCCCTTTTTCCCTAAACAAATCTCCCACCTTACCAGCACCAAAGCAACCCCAGACCATCACGTTACCTCCACCTTGCTTGACAGATGGCGTCAGGCACTCTTCCAGCATCTTTTCAGTTGTTTTGCGTCTCACAAATGTTCTTCTGTGTGGTCTAAACACCTCAAACTTCGATTCGTCTGTCCATAACACTTTTTTCCAATCTTCCTCTGTCCAGTGTCTGTGTTCTTTTGCCCATATTAATCTTTTTCTTTTATTGGCCAGTCTCAGATATGGCTTTTTCTTTGCCACTCTGCCCTGAAGGCCAGCATCCCGGAGTCGCCTCTTCACTGTAAATGTTGACACTGGCGTTTTTCGGGTACTATTTAATGAAGCTGCCAGTTGAGGACCTGTGAGGTGTCTATTTCTCAAACTAGAGACTCTAATGTACTTATCTTCTTGCTCAGTTGTGCAGCGGGGCCTCCCACTTCTTTTTCTACTCTGGTTAGAGACTGCGCTGTTCTCTGAAGGGAGTAGTACACACCGTTGTAGGAAATCTTCAGGTTCTTGACAATTTCTCGCCTGGAATAGCCTTCATTTCTAAGAACAAGAATAGACTGTCGAGTTTCACATGAAAGTTCTCTTTTTCTGGCCATTTTGAGCGTTTAATCAACCCCACAAATGTGATGCTCGAGATACTCAACCTGCTCAAAGGAAGGTCAGTTTTATAGCTTCTCTAACCAGCTAAACTGTTTTCAGCTGTGCTAACATGATTGCACAAGGGTTTTCTAATCATCCATTAGCCTTATGACGCAATGAGCAAACACATTGTACCATTAGAACACTGGAGTGATAGTTGCTGGAAATGGGCCTCTATACACCTATGTAGATATTGCACCAAAAACCAGACATTTGCAGTTAGAATAGTCATTTACCACATTAGCAATGTATAGAGTGTATTTCTGATTAGTTTAAAGTTATCTTCATTGAAAAAAACAGTGCTTTTCTTTCAAAAATAAGGAAATTTCTAAGTGACCCCAAACTTTTGAATGGTAGTGTGTATATATACAGTGGGGCAAAAAAGTATTTAGTCAGCCACCAATTGTGCAAGTTCTCCCACTTAATAGATGAGAGAGGTCTCCAATTTTCATCATAGGTATACCTCAACTATGAGAGACAAAATGAGGAAAAAAAAAATCCAGAGAATCACATTGTCTGATTTTTAAAGAATTTATTTGCAAATTATGGTGGAAAATAAGTATTTGGTCAATAAAAAAAATTCATCTCAATATAATTGTTATATACCCTTTGTTGGCAATGACAGAGGTCAAACATTTTCTGTAAGTCTTCACAAAGTTTTCACACACTGTTGCTGGTATTTTGGCCCATTCCTCCATGCAGATCTCCTCTAGAGCAGTGATGTTTTGGGGCTGTCACTGGGCAACACGGACTTTCAACTCCCTCCAAAGATTTTCTATGGGGTTGAGATCTGGAGACTGGCTAGGCCACTCCAGGACCTTGAAATGCTTCTTACGAAGCCACTCCTTCGTTGCCCGGGCGGTGTGTTTGGGATGATTGTCATGCTGAAAGACCCAGCCACGTTTCATCTTCAATGCCCTTGCTGATGGAAGGAAGTTTTCACTCAAAATCTCACGATACATGGCCCTATTCATTCTTTCCTTTACACGGATCAGTCGTCCTGGTCCCTTTGCAGAAAAACAGCCCCAAAGCATGATGTTTCCACCCTCATGCTTCACAGTAGGTATGGTGTTCTTTGGATGCAACTCAGCATTCTTTCTTCTCCAAACACGACAAGTTGAGTTTTTACCAAAAAGTTCTCTTTTGGTTTCATCTGACCATATGACATTCTCCCAGTCCTCTTCTGGATCATCCAAATGCTCTCTAGCAAACTTCAGATGGGCCTGGACATGTACTGGCTTAAGTAGGGGGACACGTCTGGCACTGCAGGATTTGAGTCCCTGGTGGCGTAGTGTGTTTCTGATGGTAGCCTTTGTTACTTTGGTCCCAGCTCTCTGCAGGTCATTCACTAGGTCCCCCCGTGTGGTTCTGGGATTTTTGCTCACCGTTCTCGTGATCATTTTGACCCCACGGGGTGAGATCTTGTGTAGAGCCCCAGATCGAGGGAGATTATCAGTGGTCTTGTATGTCTCCCATTTTGTAATAATTGCTTCCACAGTTGATTTCTTCACACCAAGCTGCTTACCTATTGCAAATTCAGTCTTCCTAGCCTGGTGCAGGTCTACAACGAGTGGAGGACAGAGGAGCCTCTTAAAGAAGAAGTTACAGGTCTGTGAGAGCCAGAAATCTTGCTTGTTTGTAGGTGACCAAATACTTGTTTTCCACCATAATTTGCAAATAAATTCTTTAAAAATCCTTCAATGTGATTTTCTGGATTTTTTTTTCTCATTTTGTCTCTCATAGTTGAGGTATACCTATGATGAAAATTGGAGACCTCTCTCATCTTTTAAGTGGGAGAACTTGCACAATTGGTGGCTGACTAAATGCTCTACAATGCTCTGCACTGTGTGTCTGTGTGTGTGTATATATATATTTTATAGTAATATATACATATGTATATTAGCTGCTCTTGCTTGCTTGTTTTTTTCTTGCCTTCTGATTGTTGCTCTGAGTGTTGCTATCCCTGTGCTGTTGCAATCCTGGAATTTCCCCGTTGTGGGACTAATAAAGGCTTATCTTATCTTATCTTATCTTAACATGAAAGGTTAAGGAGTAAAGTGCACAACCCCTAGTAACTTAGCTAAATCATATTAAACTGACTGACAGCAGTTTTTACTACATATTTTCAATTCAGACAATTCTGCCTAATCTTGCAAAATAACCCACTGTATTCGAAAGTTGATAATTCAGTAATCAGTCCACTGAAGCCATATAATAAGGTAAAGCTGCAAAACTAGGCAGTGATCTTTACACTGCAGCTTTCATCAGTGTGAATCAGCAGTTCTCCTTCCCTCCAAAACATACTTTGACAGTCTTTTTAAAGCTGAATAATAATTCAGGTCAGGTCAGGCATTGGCTTGCTTGCTACCGGATAACCATGGAAACCTGTACTACCTTCTCAAGGGTCAGGCCGTTGGTGACTCAACCTGCATCCCTGCCCTTCTGAGGGTGTGGAAGGTGAAACTGGGCATCCTGGCAGAACAAAAAACAACATCTACCACAGGTCTGTGGTGGACCACTCTCAGTTACACGGGGTGAGACTGAACATCCTGGCAGAAAAATGTATCTGTCACAAGGTCTGTGGTGGACTGCGACAGTCGGTGCATCGTGACATGCACTACACAAATTGCAGAGATAAACAAACCTAACGTCTGGTCAGTCACTGCAACAGATACTGGATTCAGTTTGTCTTGGCTTGTCCTTGCCACTGACAATACCTCTATCTGCCAAGAATGTGCTGCTAGTCCAGCAAAAGCTAGCAGTACTCAAACTTAAAGCTCAGTCATGGAGTTCCACAGGGATCTGTGCTAGGCCCTACTCTTTTTAGTTTATACTGTATATGCTTCCGTTAGGCAACATTATTAGAAAGCACTGTATACATTTTCGTTGTTATGCAGACGACACACAGTTATACCTGTCAATGAAGCTAGATGATAGTAATTAATTAGCCAAGTTAGAAGCCTGTCTTAAGGAAATCAAAGCTTGGATGACTTGTAATTTCCTGCTATTCAGAATCAGAATCAGAATCAGAAAAAGATTTATTGCCAAGTACATTAACAGATCACTGATAACATACGAGAGAATTTGACTTGACACAGAAAATGAACCTGCATTTCCAGTGACGCGGCAGCATCAGAGACGCGCCTGCCAACAGGATAGTGAGTACAAGCATGAGAATAAGAATAATACGAGGAACAATAGGAAGGAGCAAAAAAATCATTGATTCAAAATACTGGTTACATAATTAATCAATATTAAGATTTCAAGGAAAAAAAAAGCTCTCAATGCACATTCGCTACACAGGGTTAACAAGACACAAGAGAGCAGTGTGTGTATCTTTATTCAGTTCATGGATCAATGTGTGTGCGGTGTTGAGCAGTGTTGATGATAATAAGAGAGACAACAAGGACTCTTGGCAGGAGATGTTTTGTCTGGCTGGCGCCGAGTCCTTATCTTGGCAGAGTCCAGCTGGCTGTCCAAGGCCTTATGCTCGATGATTTTGAAAACACAGACTGCAGACAGCCAGGAGGAATTTTCATGGGGAAATTGAGCCAAATCGGACTGATCACAGAGAAGGCTTTTTATTTCTTCTGTAGATTCAGTACTTAATCCTTCATTGCGGGGCTATTAAATTCAGATAAGACTGAAGTAATTCTTGTTGATCCAAAAAACCTTAGAAATACTTTTCCAAATGAAACTTTTAGTTTGGATGCAGTTACTCTTTCTCTTAATAGCTCTGTGAAGAACCTTGGAGTTATTTTTGATCAAGATCTGTTTTTCAATTCACATATTAAATTTGTTTCTAAGACTGCCTTCTATCATTTGTGTAATATTGCCAAGATTAGGAGCATCTTGTCTCAGAGTGATGCTGAGAAACCGATCCATGCTTTTGTTAGCTCGAGATTAGATTATTGTAACTCTTTATTATCAGGTTGTCCTAAAACATCTCTACAAAGTCTTTAGTTGTGCCAAAATGCTGCTGCAAGAGTTCTAACTGGTTCTAGAAAAAGAGATCATATCTCCCCAGTTCTGTCCTTCCTTCATTGGCTTCCCATAGAGTTTAGAATTAAGTTTAAAATCCTTCTTCTCACTTTCAAAGCTCTTAATAATCAGGCCCCCTTATATATAAAAGATCTGATATTATCTTTCCATCCTAATAGAGCACTACACTCCCAAAATGCTGGATTACTTGTAATGCCCAGAATCTCCAAAAGTACATTGGAAGGCAGAGCCATCTGCTATCAATCTCCTCCTCTGTGGAACCAGTTACCACTCTGGGTCCGGGAGTCAGACTCGGTCTCCGTTTTTAAGAACAGGGTAAAATCCTTTCTTTTTAATATAGCCTACGATTAGGGAGGGATTTTGTGTCTCTTAACCCCGCTTCTGTTTTATGTCTGTCCTCTTCATCCTCTCTGTCCCCTCACCCCCAGCCAGTCGCAGCAGATGACTGCCCCTCCCTGAGCCTGGTTCTGCTAGAGGTTTCTTCCTGTTAAATGGGAGTTTTTCCTCTCCACCGTCACTAAGTGCTTCCTCACAGGGGATTGTCTGATTGCTGGGTCTTTCTGAAATTGTGGGGTTTTCTCTGCATTTTGTAGCACTATGAGATGACTTCTGTTGTGATGTGGTGCTATATAAATTAAGCTGAATTGAACTGAATTGAATTGAAAATGTCAGTTGTATCAACAATGAAATGATTGTGGAAATATGTGCAGCCCACACCAACTTCATGGCTGGCGTGCGTACGTTTCTACTGTTATTGGTCCATAGGCGACATTTTACAGGTGATGTTGGGAGACTGATAATGACGTGAAAATTATTGTATACACCAGAGATTCATGATGAACAAAAATCCAAGTGTGAGCAATTAGGTGAGTGGATATAAAAGCAAGTGCAAAGAAGTGCAGAAAATGCCTCTAACAATAATGGCCTTAGCATTATTAGAGGATTTTGCAAATCACGCAGTAAGAAGAGAAAGGGTATTTAGAGACAGAAGATTTTCTAGCTCAGGATGATGACTGGCTTGTCAGGCAGTTTAGGTTTCCATGGGCAGTTCCACAAGGACTGTCCCTAGGCTGGTGCCAAAGGAACTGCCTCTCAATCAATGCGAGGAAAACTAAGGAACGGGTGGTGGACTGCTGCAGGCGAGGACAACCTCCCAAAGCACAAGTAATCATCCAAGGAACAGACAATGAGATAGTGACATCTGACAAGTACCAGGGTGTTCACCTAAACAATAAACTGGACTGATCACACAACACCAACACACTCTACAAGAAGGGGCAGCACAGGTTGTTCCTCCTGAGGAGATTCAGGTCTTTTGGAGTGAAAGGGGCACTCCTCAAGACCTCCTGTGATTTGGTGGTGGCATCAGCCATCACATTTGGAGTGGTCTGCTGGGGCAGCGGCATCACGGCAGCTGACAGGAAGGGACTGAACAGACTGATCAAAAAAGCTAGCTCTGTTCTGGGGCAATACCTCGACCCAGTGGAGGAGGTAGGAGAGAGAAGGATGGTGGCTAAGCTGTCATCTCTGCTGGAGTCCAAATCCCACCCCATGCAGGACACGCTGAATGCACTGAGGAGCTTATTTAGAGGTAGGCTGTGCCATCCTAAGTGCACGACGGAGAGGCTCTGCAGGTCCTTCCTACCTACAGCTGTCAGACTTTATAACCTAACCAGGGCTGCTCGTAGAGGTCGTATTGAATGTACAAAATGGAACCACCTTGCACAATAAATCGTCCCCTCCATTATACAACTAGGACAATATCAATCATTACTGAGGGTGACAACAACACTTGATTCAAATATGAAATGTACTGTCTGGGTACACATTCATTTTCTGCAGGGTAACTTAGACCATAATGCTGTTTATACCATCTAGCTGCAATGCTGCTGCACTGTGTGTATATCTGTGTATATATATATAATCATTTACTGCTTTTGGCTAACCAGTTCTTATTATATTATTAACTATTGTTCTGAATGCTGCTAGTCCTGTGCTGCTGTAATCCTGGAATTTCCCCATTGTGGGACTAATAAAGGCTTATCTTAACTGTGCTCAGAGATACGGCAGGTTCTTGGAGTGTGTTCTTGAAGCCGTGCACTGCCCGTCCCAGTGCAGGTGCTGACAACTCTGGGGTTACTGGCAAAAGGAGTGTTCCAGAGGGAGCTGGCAGACCAATCGGGAATTTCCCAGTCAACCCTGAGCCAAGCTATGCCAGCTGTGTAGGATGACATTATCCGGCTATCACCCAGGTATATCATATTTCCATACATTGCAGTTGAACAGGCCAACATCAAAGTGCAATTTGCAGTGAGAGCCGGTTGCAAACATGTCAAGGTTAAATAAACATCTCCTCATCCCTGTCTAAATAAAGAAAAACAGTAAACCAATCTTATACGGCTGTGAGCAGGCTATTGAATTACCTGTATCTGGCACTAATGCCGGAGGACAGAGTGACAAACAACATGTTTTTATGTGCCTCTACTTCAGTCAGGAGTGCCTCCAACTCACAGTCTGTGAAATTCCATTAAATCCATTATTTTTGATTGTGGATACAGGAGAATCAAATGTGCAGCACATGTATATATCTATTTGAATAACTATTTGCATGTAATTGCATATTGAAATAGAGTGTGTCAAGGGAGGAGTCCGTTATTTCCTCACATGCGTTCAATTTCAAGTAGATTGGGATGTACAAAGGAAATGTGCTTGTGTGGCAGGTTGGTGTAACCCCCACAACAGACTGGACAGACACAGCGCTCGGTTAGAGCAATTAACAGAACAGTGAAACGTGTGTATTAATGTCTACAGGCAGCCCCGCTTCTTCTGGCTCACTACTGTGATGTTAATGTGCCTTTCATGCATTGTGTTCATGCGTCCTGTCCTTACTGTGACCTAGAGACTGAGATCAATATGTAGATGTGCCTTGTAACCTCTTTGTCTTGCAGCTGGAGCAAAGGCCAGCAATCTGCCTATTGTGATGTATGTCTCTCAAATGCAAATGTCTCATGCCTGTTCTGCAATCTCTTTGATCATACCAACTGCTGGGGAATGCTCTTTTATGTATTGTTATAGTTGGGTATATATACTGCACTGTAATCCATGCTCATCCGCTCATTCTCTCACTCTTCAGCTGCTGCTGCAGACACACACTTTGTGTCTCCTCCTCTGAGAGCCTGAGGATCCCGCTCCGGTCTGCTCACACTTGCACCGGAGCGGGGATCCTGTGAAGGCAGTATGATTTAATAAACCTGCTTAAAACCTTCACCAATGCTGCTTTATTTCATGCTGCTTTGCTTGGATTCCTGCATACGCACTGTTTCATACATCTGGGGTTTTTTTGGGGGGGGGTTTGTTGCTTTTTTTTTTGCTCATGGCATTTTCTTGATTTAAACGTATGTCATCTTTCAGTAGGAAATTCAGGTAAGTCTTTGTACATGAGGCCCCTAATGTTTGAAGGAGGAAGAACAATGCAAAAAAATTCACAGGTAACTGTAAAGGTGCATTCAGACCAAATGTGAATGCACAGCACAAATACATATAAAGTTAATGTAAACATGTGTCTGAGCAATTTGGTAGCGCTAGCCAGTAATCAGTCTTAAGATTCTGCCAACACCGAAGTAAAAGTATCAAAACTGGAGAGTAAACTAGTTTGGAAATGAAACTGCCACTAACTTGCAGACAGTTGGACGAGAGCTCTGCACTTGAATCAGAGAATCAGAGTGTCGGAGTTATCCACCCCCAGATTTTTGCCATGCACATGCTAATGAGGCCTAGCAGGCTAGCAGTGTAAACAACCCTAATCCAAATGAAGTTTTGGAGGTGAAAGGGTTATGAAAAGTTAGAGTGCCAAAATAATAATTCTGTAGGTACCGTATTTTTCGGACTATAAGGCGCACTGGATTATAAGGCGCAATATCAATGAACGGGTCTATTTTCATACATAAGGCGCACTGGATTATAAGTCGCATTAAGCAAAACAAAACAGTCAGATAAGTCAAACTTAATTCAACTCATTCACAATAACTCTCAACATTGTTCAGTTGTAGCACATAAAATACAAAACAATACAATCACTTTTTCAGTTAATTCCTCTTCCACAAATCCATCAAATTCTTCATCTTCAGTGTCTGAGTTTAACAGTTGGGCGATTTCGGCATCAGGTTCAGGTTCAGGTTCAGGTTACTTTATTTGTACCCGTAGGTAGATTTGTCAAGCATGCCTGGATCCCTCTCGTCATTATCCGAGTCAGTCTCGTTGCTGTTACTTAGCTGTTCAGTGATGATTCCGGCCTTTGTGAAAGCTTGGACAACATTTGAGACTGATACCTTAGCCCAGGCATCCACGATCCATTGGCAGATAGTGGCGTAACTCGCCCGGCGTTGCCTCTCTGTCTTGGTGAATGTGTGTTCGCCTTCTGTCATCCAATGCTCCCATGCAGCTCGCAATTTTACTTTGAACGACCTGTTGACACTAATATCTAGCGGTTGGAGTTCTTTGGTTAATCCACCCGGAATGATGGCAAGCTCCGAATTAGTTTGCTTCACTTGGGTTTTGACAGTATCGGTGAGATGGGCGCGCATGGAGTCGCAGATCAATAGGGACGGAGAATTGTGGAAAGAGCCATCCGGTCTCTTGACGTAAACTTCTCTCAGCCACTCACTCATCTTCTCCTCGTCCATCCAGCCCTTTGGGTTAGCCTTGATGATGATGCTGGCTGGAAACTTTTCTTTTGGCAAAGTCTTCCTCTTGTAAATGACCATGGGTGGTAGTTTCTGGCCATTAGCCTGGCAACCGAGAACTACAGTAAAGGATGACTTCTCATTCCCTGTGGTGCGTACAGATACCGTACTGGTCCCTGTTTTCTTGACAGTATGGTTCACGGGGATGTCAAAGGTGAGGGGGACCTCGTCTATGTTGGTGATGTGTTCTGGCCGGATCTTCTTTTCAGTGATCTTGCTCTTGCAGTAGGTGCGGAAAATGGCCAGCTTTTCTTCGTAATCCTTTGGCAGTTGCTGTGAGATGGTAGTTCTTGTGCAGATGGAGAGATTACGCCTTTCCATAAAACAGAAGCACCAAGAAGGACCTCCTCGAAAGTCATTGATCTTCATGTCACGTGCTACCGCTGTTGCCTTGAGTTGACTAGAGACTGTAGAGACACTTCTACCTGCTGTTCTCTGTTCAATAACCCACTGTTCAATTTTGTCCTCTATCTGTGGCCATCTCGCTTTGTTCCCTCGGAAACTCTGTTTGGTCTTCTTTACTTGGCGCAGGTCATCTTCTTGCTTCCTCCACTTCCGTACCATTGATTCATTAATGTTGAATTCTCTCACAGCTGCTCTATTCCCATGTACTACTGCGTGACTGATAGCCTTGAGTTTTAAATCCTCTTCATAAGCATGTCTCTTAACAGGTGCCATTTTGGGGTCCTTATACACACACCGTAATATTATGTATTACTCCGCGAGGCTCCTGACTACGGAGTAATACTAGCCGTAATGCTCCGACAATCCATCAAGCGGTGCGGCTTCGTAGCTTACCAAAGTCGTATTAAAACATTTTGACAGATTTTTGAGCGCCATGTACCACATAAAATCGGTTCAAGGTCAGTAAGCACAACCAGAATTAATACATAAGGCGGACCGGATTATAAGGCGCACTGTCGATTTTTGAGAAAATTAAAGGATTTTAAGTGTGCCTTATAGTTTGAAAAATATGGTAATCTCCCATTATGCTCTACACATATTCTATACATATTTTGTTTACATTCTTATGAATAAATATGTTAAGTATCAAACTACAGTCTGAAGTATTATGCAACCACAATCTGATAAACAGGAATCAGGCAGCGCTATAGAGCCCTCTTTCGCTCTCTCTCCCTTCTTTGAGTCAGGTCTATCACATTAGTTACACACCCAAACCAACACTCACACACACACTTTTATTGTACATCTTAGGAGATAGTTAACATGAGTAGCAGATGGCCCGTTCACTTCAGAGTTAAACTGGCCAATCAGATGATTGCGTACAAGCCCATCCTATTATACGGGGTTGGTCCAACCAACCCGAAAAGATGAATGTAAATTGCACCTGGAAGTCGGGGTCAGTCTGGCAACACTCTCGAGGGGACTGCGTCACACTGCACCCAACACTCCTTGCTTTACATACGACCACTGAATAAATGTTGCATCTTTGAATTGAAGAATTCTCCGGCTTATTCTTGGATCTTTCTCAAAAAAGTGAGAGTGGACAGAAAATGAAAAGGGAAGTTTGGTTTTAGATAAAAATTGAAAGCTGATCAATTGTTAAAGTTTTGTGCAGGACGCAAGAGAAAATATGGAGAAACGATTGGAAGAAGGAAAGAAAAAAGTAACAATAAGAGACTTATGCTGCAACGGTGAGAACAAAAGCAAAATAATCAATAACACGATAAAACGGAAAAGGACAAAAACACACTGTTTAATGGCTTGTCTGTTTCTCTATTAATCTGAGACAATGGTCGTGGCTGTGGATCACCTTCCTCTCTCCCCCAACAACCGTGTGAGTCCCCCTTCAGGGCCTCTGGAATTGGCTGCGTCCACCCTCCCCCTCCACGCCTTTGCCTAGCGACCCCCTCCTCCATCCGCAACAACAGTGAAAGAATGTAAAACAAATGGACATTGAAAGATGGGTCATAGATGATCACCTGAGAACACACAAGTACAATAAATTATATTGTTGCTTTTCGTTTACCTTCGGACAGTGTCCCAAATATTGAATCTCATTCATGAACATTTAAGTGTTAGTCTGCATAGGCAATACATATTTTGCCAGGAAGCTGTGTTGGTGCTAACAAGCCATTTCAGATTCAGCAAACTGCTCTAAGTGTTCTCTAAGTGTGCATAAACAGTATTCGTGAATCGGCTGTCGTCAGCACGTGTTCACGAGAATTGAGGATTGCATAACTGGCGCCTAAAACTACCGCTAAAATCACATCTCAATATAATTGACCAGCAGTCTCATTCACTAAAAGCCCTATCAGAGAGGTGCCAAAATCACATACTGAGCAATCTGAAGTATTTTTAGAAAAAGCCGTGGATAAGGTAAAAACCAAAATAAAGCCTCTGCTAAGCAGATGCCTGCCACAACAACCTATGCCCCACCAAACTCTATCGATGCACCCCAGGACCTCACATCACAACAATATGGACCCTACCCAGACCCCACACCTAATCTGCCCTATCAGTATCAGCCGCAGGGCCACAGGAGATGGTCAGAGATTTAATAATGGAGGCAGAGGCCATGTTAACAGTAAACCCCCCCGGGGGGGGGGTCCCCAATTAGCAACACAATGGGTATCCACCCCTACATTGTCCTCATTTCGATGTTGAAAAAGAACGGCTTTGTTAATGTCATTCTGTTTCTAAAGGGGGAGAGTGGGACAGGCACGGATAGAAAAGTACTAAGTCATTCGGCTTGTGTGAAACATGTAGCCGCTATAAGAAAGGCTGTAGAAGAGACATTGCACCTAACAATGGGCAATCAAACCACTATTCACACAACACATGGAGTTAAAGCCTTTCTTGACTCAAAAGTTGGAAATCTAGATAAGAAAGGAAAATAAAATTTGAAGGAAAAACCCACACTTATTCATGGAATGGCTGATACACAGGGAGCCTGAGGTTCCCCATGAATCTGTTTCTTTTATAAAAGGAAGGCAAAAGGAGGAGAGGGAGGACAGCAGCAGGGCAGGAGGGGCCAACGCACCCACAATGGAAACAGTGATGGCGAGACTGGCCGCTGGGAGGGGAGGCACCCATAATCCACACCCACTACGGAAAAACTAGACTGCATGCTTAAGACTAAAACAGATAAGTGGACTCACTTCTACACATATACAGAAAATTAGCAAAAATTAAATTATTTGAAAACAGCAGACATCTTCCATTTACCTGACTCTGAGATTCAAGGTACTCTGATTAAACTCGTATGGTGCAGGTGCATGTAAAGTAGTAACTTCGAATAATGACATACAGGACTTTTCAAGGTCAGAAAAGGTAATAGTTTAAATCTGCAAATGGCAAACTAACAGTAGAATACCTATCAAAATCCATAAAAGTAGCATCGTACTCCATGTACTATAGACAATTGAATGGATCTGATCCAAATTATGAACAACCATTCTTTGCAGATCCATCCTCCAGATTGGTCATAAAACCTGTACTGGTAAACAAGGGAATGTGTGAAAGCATCCATTGTCCTAATTGAAGAGGATAAGAGACTTTTTAACCAACGGGAGGTTCCACACATCTCGCTGGTTAGACCCAGACAAATGGATTGGAAAATGTTGGGCATTTTGTCACCTCTACTGGGGAATATAGCCATCCATGGAAAACCAACACCTGAATTTACATAGAATATTCTCCTAAATAAGAAACATGCGCATTGTCTCTTAACTGGGTAACCACAGCAGAAAAGGCTGTGCACATTGACGCCCAGAAATCTCCTACATGACCATTCTTAACATTAACAAACGAGGGAATGAGAAAATTTGAAGCAAATTCTAAATTTGTTATGGTAAAAGGTTAAACAGATGTAGATCTAATAAAAGGAGCAGAGTATGACACTATAGATCATATATTCAGAAGCCCAGAAAGGTGTTAACCAGGTCATAAAACCAAAAGCAGCAGATGTCATAGCGTCATCAGTCCTGTAGAGAACACCCTGATGACCCAGGGCCTGCAGGAGTTAACAAAGCTCTAACACTTTGTGCTCATTGTATGCCAGGATCACATATTTTGATAAATGAGCTGAATCTCCAAATGCAATTTTCCACAGTGGTAGTCATCAGCAAATCTTGCACATCTCATACCTCCTCATAGAAACCAATTGCTGAGTCCAGAGGAGGAACTGAAGACCCCAAGACAAAGGATGATGACGAAGAAGACCATTGCGCTATTACAGATTATTTGTAAACACAATGTGCTACTGATAATACATGAATCATACATAGCTCACTACACACACATAGGGGTGTGAGATGGTTAGGTACTCAGGATAATTGTGAAGGTTAGAAGCTCTAGAAGCCCAAATACAACAAGCATGGATAAGGATGTCTCCTAACTTTGAACAATTTTGTTTACTGCCTACTCACACTGCAACACATACTGTAGATCTCATCACCCAGCTCACTCATCATA
Organism: Pholidichthys leucotaenia; assembly: GCA_020510985.1. Classification (NCBI taxonomy): domain Eukaryota; kingdom Metazoa; phylum Chordata; class Actinopteri; order Cichliformes; family Pholidichthyidae; genus Pholidichthys; species Pholidichthys leucotaenia. The sequence goes on from CM035843.1 coordinate 419,834,049, forward strand.
ACAAACCCACTGCTGAACACATAGATCTCATTACCCAGCTCACTCATCACAACACAACCACTGCGTGTAGCTTGCATATAGCCGACAATCGTACACTCAAAGGCTGATGGGAGATAACTTACAACAGTACATTGTCAACTACAGATGTAGTGAATAAGGACAAAATGGTACAGGCTCCAGCCATTGCAGTGACAACCCCTCAGGCCATTATTGATCCTGTCCCGGCCAAGCCCTTTGTATCGGCACCCAAGCAAAGGCGTAGGGTGCAGGGAAGGTGCATGCAGGGGGTGTCATAAACTCCCCATGTGCCCTTCCACAGCGCATGTAGGAGGAGAAGGAATAATGGACTTACGTGCTGGGTTACACCAATCACACATTTATTGATACCAAACAGTTCAAAAATAAAGACTTACAGAAATGTAACAGTTGTGCACAAAAAGGCTCACACGAATTGCATGTAGCGGGCAGACCACTGTGCACCATAGCCACAAAAACAGACTGGACAAAATGACAAACAGCTCGGGTAAACTAAGAGTCCTCCAGGACACTCGACAGAGCGGGGAGAATCAACTGGGTTATTCAATGCCAAACCATAGCAGTTGTGCCGCACAAGGAAACGCTACCAGCATAGCAGCACAACTACACACAGAAACACTACAGTTTACTCATGGCACTGGAGCATTCTGAGTAGTCCAAGCCTTGTGTGTTCCGAGCACACACAAACACTCCTTCCTGATGTGACGGTTCCACTGTGAAGAACACCCATGTGAACTCGTATAATGGTTCAGCGGTGTTTGACTAGCAAAGGGCTGCTTAAGTACAAAAACCGCTGGCATAACAAATTGGGAACACCTGGGTGAGGCGTGGGAAAGATGATAAATGGGGCTGGGGACAGCTGATGGAAATGAGAGAGGGGGGGGGCATGGCTGGACCGTCAGACTGTCAGCAGAGTTCACAGAAAGTAGGTCACAGCTGCCGGTCAGGCAGTGGCTATGAATATGGAAACAGTACAGAATACATAATATACACATGCACAGTGGAACCAAAACCCACAGAGAGATCCTAGCCGAGCCGGGGGGAAGTCAAGCCGGCTCGGCTCCTGACGGGGGGGCACCAGACCATCACGACGTGTGCCTGCGACGTAGAAAAGGAGGTCGTAGAGCTAGTGACTGTACGACTCCAGTCCCTAGAAGAAGGATGGACTGGTACCCACATGTACCTACCGCACCTCCAGCATCCGAGGTGGAGCCAGATCAGCCACACGGAGGAGACGGCATTTTCCAACGCTACCCCTCACAGTGGAAGCTACGGTGGACACAGGGGCTCGAACTTCATCAACACCAGCATCTCTACCTCTGTCCACTAATCATAGACCGGTGGGTGGCATCCCTGGGACAGCATCACTGAACTGTTCACTGGCTGGACTGGATGTTGTCTACTCTCTGCTGCATCCACCAGACTGTCCTGTAAACCTCATGGGTTGAAATGTGCCTCTGAGAACGTGGGCACACTGTTGTTTTGCTTCTAATGGTACCGGTGTGTGTCTATGAGATGGGAATGTGATCCACTGCTGCAGATACAGGAAGCAGACACAGAGGAAGGTCAAACCCCTTTCACAACCGTGTGATGATTGCAGCTGAACAATGCGAGCCCTGGCAACGGTCAACTGGTGGACAAAATGTTTTGTGGGCTTCGTGGATAGACCCTGTTCTACCTTATGACCCCCACATGATCCACTCCACCGGACAAAGAACTATTCACATGATGATCAGGAGGAGATCTCGGTGGGGGTGCAGGACTTGGTGAACAAGGACAATTATGTGACTGCAGTTCATCTGGACAAAGACGTGTTGCCTCGGTATGGCCTCTTAGACATCGTTGCGCCATGCTGGGAGTGTCCACAAGGGGGGAGACAAAGGTATCAGAATCAATGGTGCAAGCCTATCTTGGGTTGACTGACTGGGTTGACACACAATGTAGGGACCTACCTTATTCACCATCTGCTAACCGCTAGCGTGTCTCACACCATGTATGATTGACATGATAAAATCATGTCAAAGGGGGAAATGAAACGGTTATGAAAAGTTAGAGTGCCAAAATAATAAATCTGTAGGTAATCTCCCATTATGCTCTACACATATTCTATACATATTTTGTTTACATTCTTATGAATAAATATGTTTAGTGTCAAACTACAGTCTGAAGTATTATGCAACCACAATCTGATAAACAGGAATCAGGCAGAGCTATAGAGCCCTCTTTCTCTCTCTCTCCCTTCTTTTAGTCAGGTCTATTACATTAGTTACACACCCAAACCAACACTCACACACACACTTTTATTGTACATCTTAGGAGATAGTTAACGTGAATAGTGGATGGCCTGTTCACGTCAGAGTTAAACTGGCCAATCAGACGGTTGCGTACAAAGCCCATCCTATTGTATGGGGTTGGTCCAACCAACCCAAGAAGATGAATGTAAGTTGCACCCGGAAGTCGGGGTCAGTCTGGCGACGCTCCCAAGGGGGCTGCGTTACACTGCACCCAGTGCCGCTTGCTTTACATGTGACCTCTGAATAAATGTTGCATCTTTGAATTGAAGAATTCTCCAGCATTTTCTTGGATCTTTCAATCAAAGAATTGGGATTTTAACAGAGGCAGGTTATTTTTCCAGGTGAGAGCCCCACCGACGTAATCCTAAACATGACATAGTGTTTTGGGGATTTCCACAGAAGGTGGAACACAGCTGCAGAAGTTATAAAGGCACCTCCGTCAGTCTGCAACTTGGCCAGACAGTGAATTCATGTCTATTTGTGTGTTTACAATGAGTTAACACAGAATCGCGCTGCACAAAAAATTTGCATTTTCCTGTTTGGTCTGAACACACCTTAAGACAATTAAAGTTTTTTTATGGGGAAAAAAAGGGCATAAGATACCATTGTAAACCGGAGTGGTGGCTCAGTTGGTAGAGCATCCACCCCACACCCGGGAGGCAGGGGTTCAAATCCCGGCAGGGTCATGCCAAAGACCATATAAAAGTGGAATTTCCTGCCGTCCAGCTTGGTGCTCAGCAATAAATGGAATGGAGGAGGGAACTCTGTGGCGGCGCCTTGCATGGCAGCGGCCCTCTGATTCTGCACTTGGGGTGTGTGTGATTTACACTGTAGATAGGTAAAACACAATCTCATTCTGCTGTACATGATTGGTTGTACGGTTGAATGACAATAAGGGTAATTTAATTTAAACAATGTAGGTTTGTTTTTAAGGGTATGTATATCCACTGTAGTACATTTACAAAAGACACCTTTATTTTATGTAGTTTTTCTCTCCAGGAAGCCGTTTCAACTCTTCCGGGTATTTTTCTATACATGAAGAAAAGGGAAATGTCACTTAAAGGTAAACATCACTAGCCTTGATACCTGCCCACTAAATATTGTTTCTGGCATAGCAGTCTGTCATGTAGATGGAGCCAAAGACGTTAGCTTAAGAGCTAACAGTGATACTAGGAAGCTTGTGTTTATATTGTTATTTTCTTTAGATTTCAGTCACAATAATAGACGTCACTTTTTCCACCTGGCTCACGAATGAATGAATGAATGAATGAATGAATGAATGAATGAATGTGAATTTTATTTGGTAATGAACATAAAATAAAAACAAAAAAAAAATGTAGGACACATGAAAGAACAACTGAAAGGGTGTAGGCTGAAGCTAGTGCTTATACAGCGCCTACCTGTTATTTACGAAATAAGCGAGCTGTGACCCATCTTACGCTGAACAACGAACTGCCCTTTATTTCAGAAATAGAGGTATATACACAGCGGCTGCAGACCGCCTGACATCATCCCATCTGATGCCTAACATCAGCTATGGCAAGCCCCTGAAACCAAACCCACACATCACATTTCCCCCCTTCACAAAATGCAGAACCACCAATAACTTTAGCAAATCAAACCCCCCCAAAATTTAGCAAGTCAAATACCCATAAATACCCTTTATACTGCGGACTTCTCACACAATACAACACACTGCCATCTACAGAAGTTCTCTGACGACTCTGCGATCGTTGGCCTCATCTCCAACGGAGATGAAGCTGAGTACAGAGGGCTTATCCAGGACTTTGTGGACTGGTGCCATCGGAACTGCCTCCAGATCAACGCAAGGAAAACTAAGGAGCTGGTGGTGGACTGCCGCAGGCAAGGACAACCCCTCACAGCACCAGTAAACATACAGGGAACAGACATCGAGATGGTGACATCCTACAAGTACCTGGGTGTTCATCTGAACAATAAACTAGACTGGTCACACAATACTGACGCACTCTACAAGAAGGGACAGCACAGGCTGTTCCTACTGAGGAGACTCAGGTCTTTTGGTGTACAAGGGGCGCTGCTGAAGACATTCTACAACACGGTGGTGGCATCAGCCATCACTTTTGGAGTGGTCTGCTGGGGCAGTGGCATCACAGCAGCCGATAGGAAGAGACTGAACAAACTGATCAAGAAAGCTAGCTCTGTCCTGGGGCAGCGCCTTGACCCAGTGGAGGAGATGGGAGAGAGAAGGATGGTGGCTAAACTGTCATCTCTGCTGGAGTCCGAGTTCCACCCTATGCAGGACATACTGAACGCACTGAGGAGCTCATTTAGTAGCAGACTACATCATCCCAGGTGCACAACCGAGAGGTTTTGCAGGTCCTTCCTACCTACGGCTGTCAGACTGTACAACCTAAGCAGGGCTGCTCGCAGAGATAGAAAAAAGACATGACAGCCTAATAGTATTGAATGTAAAAGATGCAATAGACTTACACAATGGTCCCCTCCGGTATACAACTAGGAAAATACCGGTCGCTATGGAGGGTGAGAATATGTATGGGTACATAATCATACCATGTAGGATAACTAAGTAGACGGTTGTGCTGTTTCATCCCATCTAGCTACAATGCTCCGCACTGTGTGTGTTTATATATTTATATATTTATTCCATCTAGCTACAATGCTCCGCACTGGGTGTGTTTATATATTTATATATTTATTCCATCTAGCAACAATGCTCCACACTGTGTGTGTTTATATATTTACATATTTATTCCATCTAGCTACAATGCTCCGCACTGTGTGTTTATATTCATATATTTATTCCATCTAGCTACAATGCTCCGCACTGTGTTTATATATTCACATATTCATTCCATCTTGCTACAATACTCCGCATTGTGTGTTTATATACTCATATATTTATTCCATCTAGCTACAATGCTCCGCACTGTGTGTTTATATATTTATATATTTATTCCATCTAGCTACAATGCTCCGCACTGTGTCTATATATATATATATTTATATTTATATGTACATATGTATACTCGCTGCTCTTGTTTTTCTCTTGCCTTCTGATTGTTGCTCTGAGTGTTGCTATCCCTGTGCTGTTGCAATCCTGGAATTTCCCCATTGTGGGACTAATAAAGCCTTATCTTATCTTATCTTATCTTATCTTAAATAGGAACTTAACTTTTAGAACATTAACAACTTGATTCAAAAAACACCCTTAGCTAACTGGGCACTTGGGTGGACTACCAAGATACCCGTGTGTTGAGGTGGATTATTCTGCCACCTGTTAAGCAACACATCCTGACTATCCAAGTCCCACAATAAAGTCTCTTAGATGAACCGGCCTCTGATGGACACTCGCCAAGCACCTCACTGGTTGAGGTCCTGCTGCTGGCCCCGTCGGCTGTTCCTGTGCGCCCTCCAGCACCTCATCAGCTAAGTCCCAGCTGGTGACCGTCTCGTTTATCGGTGCTCTCAGATCCTGGGCCGGTGACGATTTCTTGAGGCAGCTAGTATGCCACCGTGACCTGTCTGAGAGGCAAAACGTGTCTGGACCCAGCTGTTTTGTGATCTCCAGTGGCCCCGTCCAGAACGACTGCAGCTTGTGCGTGCAGTTAGGGTTCCTGATCCTAACCTAGTCCACTACTCTGAGTCCATGTGTTCTCGCCCTATGCTTCTTGTGAAAATGTTGTTTCATTCGCTGCCATTGTTCAAGTACCCACCCCCTTGGTGATATTGCGTCCACTGAAGGGATCACTGCGGGAGGCCACAACCGGTCCAGGGGAGGGCATAATTCACATTCCAGCATGAGCTTCGCTGGGGAACACCCAGTCGTGGCGTGGGCCGTCACTCTGTAATGGAGGAGTGTGTTCTGAAGAGCATCGATGAACTTGAAGCCATCCACCAGATGTGCTCTTAGTCCATTCTTTAGTGTCTTGTTGAAACGTTCCACCCCCACATTAGCCTGAGAATGATAGAAAGCAGTTCCTATGTGCTCCACACCCCTCTCCCCCCAAAACTTCTCAAACCCCGCAGAGATGAATTGCGGCCAACTGTCCGTTGTAATGGCATCTGGGACACCCCACTGAGCAAAGAGTGAAGTGAGGAAACTAATGACCACATTGGTTATGACCGAACCAGTGGGCAACACCTCCAGTCATTTTGAATACAGATCGTACGCTACCAACAGGAAGCGGCTGTTCACAGAGGCCATGTGTAGCTTGCCGCAGATGTCCAGCTGGATTTGTTTCCAGGGGCCCCCCAGATATTGTAACGGTCTCAGAGGCGGGGGCAGTGGCCTCCCAGTTTTCCCGCTCTCCAAGCACCAGCACACAGTCCTTTACCATAACCTCAATGTCCCTGCAGCACTTTTTCACCCTAACTATCCCCAGGTGGCTCTCATGAAGCATCGCTAAAACTCGAGCCCTCAGTGACACTGGAACCACTGTTCAATGTCCTCTCGCCATGCACACATTGTTCCAGCAGCTCAGTTCATCCCTGACCCTGTGGAAAGGTGCCAGTTCTCTCTGCATCAAAGGGGACCTGAGGGTGTGTTTCAACTTTAGGGGGATCGCACTTCTCAGCCTCCTTGGGAAGGTCTATGCTAGGGTACTGGAAAGGAGAGTTTGACCGCTGGTTGAACCTTGGATCTAGGAGGAGCAATGTGGTTTTCATCCTGGCAGTGGCACATCGGATCAGCTCTTTACCCTCTCGAGAATCCTTGAGGGTTCCTGGGAGTTTGCCCAACCAGTCTACATGTGTTTTGTGGACTTGGAGAAAGCATTCAACCGCGTCCCTCGTGGTCTCTTGTGAGGGGTGCTGTGGGAGTATGGGATATCGAGCACATTGTTACAAGCTATCCAGTCCCTATATGACCACTGCTAGAGTTTGGTTTGTATTGCCAACACCCAATAAAACCCGTTTCTAGTGAGAGTTGGACTCCGCCAGGGTTGCCCTTTGCCACCAATCCTGTTCATACTTTTTATGGATAGGATATTTAGACCCAGCCAGGGATTGGAGGGTGTCATGCTTGGTGACTACATGATCTCATTTCTCCTGTTTGCAGATGATGTCGTCCTGTTGGCTTCATTGGGCAATGACCTACAGGTCTTGCTGGGATGGTTTGGTACTGAGTGTGAAGCGGCTGGATGAGAATCAGCACCTCCATGTCTGAGTCCATGGTCCTCAGCCGGAAAAAGGTGGATTGTCCTCTCCATGTTTGGGACAAGATCCAGCCCTAAGTAGAGGAGTTTAAGTATCTTGGGGTCTCATTCACGAACAAGGGGAGAATGGAGCGAGAGATTGACAGACGGATCGGAGCAGCATCTGCAGTGATGTGGATGTTGTACTGGGCTGTTGGGGTGAAGAGGGAGTTGAGCTCTAAAGCAAAGCTGCCAATTTACTGGCATTTCTACGTTCCCACCTTTACCCATGGTCATGAACTTTGGGTAATGACCGAAAGAATGAGATTGTGGATACAAGCGGCTGAAATGAGCTTTATCTACAGGATTGCTGGACTCACCCTTTGAGACAGAGTGAGGAGGTCAGTCATCCGGGAGAGGCTCAGAGTAGAACCACTGCTCCTCCACATCGAAAGGAGCCAGTTGAGGTGGTTTGGGCATCTGATTAGGATGCCTCCAGGATGCCTCCCACTTGAAGTGTTTTGGGTTCATCCCCCTGGACACGCTAGAAAGACCATGTCTCCTAGCTGGCATGGGAATGTCTTGGTATCCTCTCTCAAGAGCTGGAACAGGCGGCTGTTGAGAGGGAAGTCTGGGCTTTTTTGCTTGGGCTACTGCTTCTGCAACCAGGATCTCTGGAAAAGTGGTAGAAAATGGATGGATGGATGGACATTATCAAGTGATCAATTGTTTCCACATGGGCAGAAATGTCTGTTCACCACACATAGTTAATACTTGGTGATCTAATGAGTGACAGAAGTATAATTTATCACTTATGTTTGTTTTTGTATGTCTACATCAGTTGTTTATTTAGCAAGCCACTCGCTCGTATTTTGAAGGTTGCAAGACCAGATAGAAGCTCTTATTCTGAAAGTTCGTTAACTTAGCAAACAAACGTGCAGAGTTCAGAGTCAAAATGTTTTATCTTCTCCTGGCTTTCCCCGTTTTCTGTGCTTAAGGTGAGCCTATGTTTATTCTGTTATCTTCCTTTTCACCTCTGCTTGCTGCAGTTTAGATTTCTGTGTGAGCATGCAGGGGGATAGGGTAGCCACGCTGAGCTAGAGAGCTTCCACTTTCAGACTTCAGTGGCCAAGCTGCAGACAAACCTGTCTTGCAGCGGCAACTCATATTAACGTGTAAATACTCAAGAATGGGCAATATGATGAAATATGTATCGTGGCCGCCCAAATGTACCAATACAATGAATAAATTTGGTATATCACCCAGCCCTAATTCCAATCAATGGAAACAAATGCACAGTTTATATATCTCAGATGAAAATGAAATTTCAGTCATTTCTGGTTGATTTTAGGCACCATTGATTTTGGTGTACTGTTACGGGGAACTAATATCATTTGTTTGTTTTAATGTTTGTGTTGTAAATTAATAATTTATCTGGCATGATGGTGTTTTCTTTTACAAACTATGGATACAGTAGTTAATTGTTGGTGAAGTGCTGTGTGTCATGAATGCGCCCGTTTCACGGGCAAAAAATAGGACACCAAATGCTCACTGTGGGTTGGCACACTTATTAACAAAAACACAAACAAGAACGTCACATACAAACACAATGAATGAAATGAAATAACATAAACGCTGGAGGAGAGTTGGTCTCAATGTCAGCGGTACAAAGTCAGGGAATGCCTGACCAGGGGAAGAGCTCAGCCGGAGGACCCCGAGAGCTATGGGGCTCAACGTCTGAGAAAAAACAGAGAAAAAGGCACCGAGACGGAGCACACCAACTTACTTCGACAGTGGGACCTAAACCATGAAAGCAGGTTATGGCAGGATAAGAAGAGGGTGAAGATGAAGATTGAAGAAGGACACAACAACAGCCAGGGGTTGTCGTGTCTCTTAAATACCCAACACATGATCAAAGACAGGTGTAATCCATGAGTAGACAAATGGGCAGCAGCGTGCAGCCCCGAAGGAATTGATAGCCGGAAGCTGCACAGTGCTGTGAAAATAAACAAACTGTAAACATGAAAATACAATACAAGGAAACTCAAAAACATCATAATAATCTTAGAGATAACAGAAAACAAAGAGAAAAACACTCACTGGGCAGAGAAACTGGGCACAGCTCTAACCCATGCCCCAGGATCATGACAGAGTCTCCCCTTCCCAAGGGGAGGAACCCAGACACCGCAGGGTAGCATCACAAAATAGACAAGAAAAACGAAAACCTCCCACACACATAGAAACGACCCCCCAGGGGGGCAAGGAGACGAAACCCAGGAACAGAGGGACTGAACCCAGAGCAAAAAATGAAAAGAAACCAAAAGAAAAAACTCATGAATCACACTCAGTCTATCAGGTGGCCAAACGGGACTCTAAGTCCAACCGATCAGAGGGCAGAGCAGATCAGGTGGTCTTCCTGAGTCCCATGACCATCGGTATATGTGTTGGAACACATCCGGAAGCCTCCCCTTGCCCCGGAGCCCACAGAGCAGCAGGGGCGGTTCAACCAGTCTTCCTAAGTCCCAAGACCATCGGCATCTGTGCTGGGACACGTCTGGTGGCCTCCCTGGGCCCCAGAACCAGCGAAACAGCGGGAGCAGTTCAGGCAGTCTCCCAGCATCCCTAGGCCAACAAGACACTGGAGCTAGGAAGCAGCATCCACCAGCAACGGGCGGCTGTTCAAGTGAAACTTCACGGGATGCACCCACAGTGGCCCCGGACTGGGGCTGAGTTACACCCGCAGTGGCCCTGGGCTGGGGCTGAGTTGCACCCACGGTGGCCCCGGGCTGAAGCAGGGCTGCACCTGTGGTGGCTTCGGAGTGAAGCAGAGCTGCACCCGCACTGGCTTTGGGCTGAAGCTGAGCTGCACCCACACTGGCTTCGGACTGAAGCTGAGCTGCACCCACGGCGGCTCCAGGCTGGAGCAATGCAACACCTGTGGCTGCTCTGGGCTGGAGCATTGCAGCATCCACGGTGGCTCCGGGCTGGAGCATTGCAGCACCCATGGTGGCTCCGGACGGGCGCAATGCTGCACCCTTGGTGGCTCTGGACGGGAGCAACACTGCACCCACGGTGGCTCCGGACGGGAGCAACACCGCACCAATGGTGGCTCCAGACGGTAGCAACACTGCACCCTTGGTGACCTCAGCCGGAACCGGAAGGTGAGCTCAGGTGCAGCTGATGGCTGCACTTGGCTGTCCTCCCCATGAGCCAGACAAGACCTCTCCAATATAGAAGCAATAGGAACAGAAGAGGGCACTTGCCTGAACTCGACCTCCACCACCGTCCAGGACTTCATCATTCCAGTTGTAACTCTGCTGTGGCGGCCTCTGCAGTAGGCATAATGGTGTGTGCAGTCTCATTCTCCCCAGATGAAGTGGACCCCACTGGTGGCTCGTCCGGTGTGGTAGGAGGGGGTCGGCTCCACGTTGGCACTGGGTGCAGGTCCTCCAGGGCCATTGGCTCCTCCATCGTCTGGCGGCTCAGTTCAGGAACCGGCAGACACTCTGGAACCGATGGAGGAGACACGGAGGTAGCAGGTGAGAGACAATTATTAGCTGCTGGCGGTGAAAACCCAGTGGACTGCAGAGACTGGGTTTTCTGTCCAGGAACCGGGCAAGAATATTCATTTTTTAGTAATGGAAAACAAGAGTTCACTTGCCTGAATTCCTGGGAGGTGATGGTTTCAGCTGCTGCTCCGGGATCGGGATCCACCTCTCTGGGAGCTTCGAGAGCTGTCTGGATGGAGGGTGATGGTGTGGACTTGAAGCGGGAGTGGCAAGCCTTCTGCCCCTGTGAATGCTTCTTCAGCCTGGGTTGAACTGAGGGAGAGTCTTCCAACAGCTCCATAACTCGTTGACTAGTTTCGTATATCTTTGTGAGAAGAGGAGTCAGATCTGGGTAGCTCCAAAGATTGGGGCAAGTTTCAATCAACCCGGCTGCGAAGTTCACAAAGCCAAAAATGGCCTCGGGAGTGTGGGTGACCTGAACAAAATTAGAGGCAAAATCCACAACAAGATCTGTCACCGCACCCTCCTCCTGACTCAATCCAAAAACCCTGAAGTCTATGGTGGTAATACCCTCTACACTTCAGACAAAAAACACAAAAAAAAGAAAAAATGCCAAAACCTACAGTGGCTGGTGTCCACACTGGCCGTGTCCATCTGTCATGAACGTGCCCATTTCACGGGTGAAAAATAGGACACCAAACACTTGCTGTAGGTTGGCACATTTATTAACACAAACACAAACAAGAGCGTCACATACAAATACAATGAATGAAATGAAATAACTCAAACGCTGGAGGGGAGTTGGGCTCAATGTCAGCGGTACAAAGTCAGGGAATGCCTGACCAGGGGAAGAGCTCCACCGGAGGACCCCGAGAGCTATGGCGCTCGACTTCTGAGAAAAAACAGAAAAAGGCACCGAGACAGAGCACACCAACTTACCTCGACAGCAGGACCTAAACCATGAAAGCAGGTCATGGCAGGATAAGAAGAGGGCGAAGATGAAGATTGAAGAAGGACACAACAATGGCCAGTGGTTGCTGTGTCTCTTAAATACCCAACACATGATCAAAGACAGGTGTAATCCATGAGTAGACAAATGGGCAGCAGCTGTGCAGCCCTGAAGGAATTGACAGCCGGAAGCTGCACAGCGCTGTCAAAATACACAAACTGGAAACATGAAAATACAACACAAGGAAACTCAAAAACATCATAATAATCAGAGAGATAACAGAAAACAAACAGAAAAATGCTCACTGGGCAGAGAAACTGGGCATGGCTCTAACCCGTGTCCCAGGATCATGACACTGTGAATAAATGCAGAATAAAGGTATATTTTATGAGATGGACTTCCAGCACTTAAATGAGAGATTTGAAGATGATAATAAAGCACAATAAAATGAAAATGGCAAGAATTAATAAAGGCTGCAGTATGAGCCATTTTTACTCAAATGAACTAAACTGAAATGAAAAAATCTTCCCAGGAAATGAATTGAAACCCTTTTCAAAAATTGAAAGTCAATTTGTAGTTAAAATATAAATTACAAAAAATAAAAGAAACTAAATTATTAAACGCTACTGTGGTGTGGGGATTTAAAAATATGATTAATTTTACTTTGAAATCTCTTCATGCAGTGATACAACTGTTGTACACAAACACTGTTCTCCATTGGTGGAGTTTATGATCATGAAGTGACCAACCCTTTTACATTCTGAGAGAATTTTCACCTGTCCTACTAGTCGCCATGTATGCCCCACCCACCGGCATCGGTGAGAGAAGTAAAGCACTAAAAGTACTCTATCAGGCCATCAGTGAGACACAAATGGTGCATCCAGATGAATTCCTCATCACAGCAGGAGACTTTAACCATGCAGATTTAAATACCCTCCTACCAAATCTACACCAACATGTAGACTTCCCAACAAGAGGAGACAATTTGCTGGAGCTGGTGTATACAACTCACAAGAAGGCACACAGAGCCTCCCCCTCTTCCCCACCTGGGTCTCCCTGATCACATCACCATCTTGTTAAGGCCAGCATACAAATCCAGAGTGAAAACAATCAGACCAACAAAAAAGCAGCTACGTATGTGGCCAGATGGGGCCTCTGATGCTCTGAAAGACTGCTTCAGCACTACAGACTGGGACACTTTCAAGCATGCAGCCACTCACAATGGACACACAAACCTAGAGGAGTACACTGAGGTTGTTGTAGCATACATAGCTGAATGCATTGATAATGTCACTCAATGCAAAACCATCACTTTTCGTGCCAACCAAAAGCCATGGATGACAGCAGAGGTCTACAGGCTCCTGAGAGCTTGGGATGCAGCTTTCAGGGCCGACGACACTGCAGGACTAACAACAGCTAGGGTCAACCTGTCCCGTGGCTTCAAGGAGACAAAATGACTGTACAGCAAGAAAATATCTGGCCACTTCAGCACATTCCCTCTGGCGTGGCATACAGACCTTCACCATCTACAAACCTCCACCTCAGACCAGTGCAAGTGACATCACATTGCTTAACAACCTAAGTGACTTCTTCAGCCACTTTGAAGCACAAAACAGCACATCAGCACAGAAGACCACTCCTCCTCCAGACAAGCAGGCCAGAAGTCTGGATCTGGCTAGAGTGAAGAGGACCCTCTGCAGGATCAACCCACACAAGGCAGTTGGTCCAGACAACATACTGGGTCCTGTTCTGAAGGACTGTGCAGAGGAGCTCAAAAATATCCTGGTCGACATCTTCAACATCTCCCTGACTCAAGCTGTTGTCCCAACATGTTTCAAAACTGCCGCCATATTACCAGTCCCAAAGAAGCCGTCCCATTCAGCTACAACAATTACCGGCCCATAGCAGTGACCCCCATCATAATGAAGTGTTTTGATTGGCTGGTCATGCAGAACATCAAGTCCATCCTCCTTCCCTCCCACAACCCATCTCAGTTTGCATACACGTCAAACAGATCCACAGAAGATGCCATCGCTGCTGCTCTCCATCCAGCCCTCACCCACCTGGACTCAAAGAACTCCTGCGTGCGAATGCTGTTCTTGGACTTCAGTTCAACATTCAACACAATCACCCCCCAGCTACTGGGTAAAGGGGTAATGGACTTTCTCACAGGGAGAATGTGTGGGTTGGCAGCAACACATCCAGGACCATCACAACCACAGGGGCCCCACAAGGGTGCGTGCTCAGCCTGCTGCTCTTCACCCTGCTGACCCATGATTGTGTACAAGCCTGCAACACCAACCACATTATCAAGTTTGCGTATGACACGAGGGTGGTGGGCCTCATCAGCAACAATGAGGAGGCCAACTACAGAAATTAAGTGAACCAACTGGTCCAGCGGTGTAAAGTCAATAACCTCTTCCTGAACTTGGAAAAAACCAAGAAGATTTTGGTCAACTTCAGGAGGGGACACACACAGCATCTCCCTCTGATCATCGATGGAGCATCTGTGGAGAGGGTGAGCAGCACCAAGTTCCTGGGGGTGAACATCTCTTAGGACCTCTCCTGGTCCAACAACACCACATCACTGGCCAAGAAGGCTCAAACTTGCCTCCATTTCCTCCACAAACTGAGGAGAGCACGAGTCCTACCCCCCATCATGTGGTCATTATACCGGGGCACCACTGAGAGCATCCTCACCAGCTGCATCACGGTATGGTATGGAAGCTGCACTGCTTCCTGCCAGAAGACACTACAACGCACAGTGAAAGCAGCCAGCAAGATCATTGGTCCCCCCCCCCAGATATCTACCTGACCCACCTCACCCACACAGCCATCAACATTGCAGGTGACACCTCCCACCCCTCATACTCCCTCTTCAGCCCCCTGCCCTCGGGGAAAAGGTACCAGAGCCTCCGGGCCCACTCCACAAGACTGCAAAACAGTCTTGTTCATCAGGCCATCAGGACCCTGAACTCAATGCTACAGAGTTAGCACCTCCAAGGTGGCTAACTGAAGCTAGCAGTTTAGCCACTAGTCTTGGCTCATTCGCAAAGGTTTCCTTTTGACCACTGAAACCACACACCCCTGCCAACCAGGGATGTTTTATTTTATTAATTCTTTAAGACAAATTTATGTTAGTTGGCTCACCACAAGAAGCTTGGAACTAGCTGTAATGATCAGATGCTACTTGTGATCAAGCTGATGCAATTTCATGTTATGCCAAGAGGTGGCAGTAAATATGTGTCTAGCCCTTGTGTTATGTTGAAAAAAAATTACATGTTGTGGGTCATTTTGACCCGTACTGTGTAAATCCACTCAAAACAGTCAAAAAACAGGTTAAACCAAAAACAACTTTAGATTATATAAACATTTATAAAAGAGACATAACAATACATTTTTAATTTCAACACTATATTTAAGAACTACTTTGTTCAAGTTTTTCCCTCTGCATTTTTTTTTTCATTTAATTTGCCCCTTTTTCTCACATTTTCAATGTTCAACATTTTCAATGCTCTCCACATGATGGACAGAATGTAACTGTGTGCTTTCTGCAGATGTAATTCTTGCATTTCACACAAGAGGTACTTGCTTTACTGTCCTCTCGGGAGGGACAGACCTGGCATCTTTTCCATTTCTTTACACCTGTGTCCGCTGGATCCATTGCAGATTGGTTGGATGACCTGACCTTGACCTTTTCAATGACAGCTGCAGTTGCTGGGGATCGAGCTGGCCTGGCTCGCCTCTGGATCTTGAGAGTGACAAGTGCTTTGCCGAGTTCTTCCAGGAAAAGCCGACGTCGGTACAATTTGCCGGCATTCCATTGCTGGTTGATTTCAGTCCACAGGACATAGGCATTGTAAGCAGACACATCGACAATGTTGTAGAAAATCACCAAGGGCCAATGGGCAGTCTTGCACTGGCAGCTGTATGTTGCTGTGACTTTGTCCAGATTCTCAACTCCTCCTTTGGTGGAGTTGTAGTCCAGGGATCATTTGTGGCTTCATGTCTTCTCTTGTGCTCAGAGATGCAACTGTGTGCATTGTGCTCATTACAAGAATATTCTTGTTTCTCTTTGGGCAATATGAAACTGCTTTCTCACTGAAAACACTGCTTTCTCACTGAAAACAAATATTGAGGAATGCAGAGGTCTGCCCTACATCTTCAGAATTTCACTGGGAAGTTCTGGCTTATTTCTTCTGACTGTTCCCAACATAGTCAGCTTTCTCTTCTGAAGTTCATCTCCAAGGCGGTAGGATGTAAAGAAGTTGTCACATGTGATGTTATGACCTTGCAACCCTTCACTCATCTCCAGCACCACACACATCCCCTGATTCTTCTCAGATGCTCCTCCAGGTAGCTTTCCAGTATACACTTGCATATTCCATGCATAGCTAGATTTTGCATCACAGGCTACCCACATTTTGATGCCATACTTGGCAGGCTTGTTGGGCATGTACTGTCTGAAAGGACAGCGCCCCCTGAATGGTACAAGGCGCTCATCTACAGTAACATGGGGACCAGGATTGTACAACAAAGATAGAATTCCAACCCATTTATCCCATACATCTCTAAATGCAGATAGTTTGTCTCTTTCACGTCGACCAGCTCTGGTGTCATGGTTGTCAAATCGGATCACACGAGATATCATGTGAAATGTCTCCAGAGACATTGTTGCTCGAAAGATTGGCCTTCCATACTCTTCATCCCATAGACTTGCAGTTGCTTCTCCCTTTGACCTGTACACTCCAGCTAATACCAGAATTCCAATGTAAGCATGCAAGTCAGTCTGATCCAGTGGCTTCCATTTCTCCTGAAATACACGCCTCCCCTCCAAGTTGGTCATTTCCAGTATAATAATCTCTATTGGTGGGGATATGAAGAGCTGAAATGCTGGTTGAATATCATCAACTCGTGTGACAGCAAATCTTGTAAGACTGGGAGTCATTTTGATGACATTGGAAGATGACAGTCTACCTCGGCTTTGGTGTGGTGATGTTGACCATTTTATATTACCATCTTTAGATGCCCATGTCCCCTCTGTGGATGATGATTGCTGCATTCCTTGGCTGTCATCCGATGGAGACACAACGGCAGGTTTATCCTCTGAATCCTCCTCATCATCGGAAAAATTGACAATCTGGATCATCAATTACATTGTCCTCGGTCTCTGAAATCTCTTCCTCTGCGTCACTATCCCAGTTCAATATATGTGGTGAAGCTTCTTCAGCTGTAAACCTTCTGGAGCTCATTTTTGGTGTGTTTGTCAAAGAGATGGCATGAGAAAAGTGACAAGGACAAGGGAGAGAAAGTCCCTCCTCGCCACACACCTGGGTCTCTGGCAGTCAAAATACAATTAACTGGGCAGTCAAAATAAAGTACATCAAAGAGGCATGTTTATTTTGGATCTGTACAGCTACTTACCCACATAAAAGTGTCCGGGCCAAAATGACCCGCAACATCATCTTTATATACAAACTCTGCACATACATTCCACTACACATCAAAGTGTCCAGATTTTACACACCAGTTCATGACCCTAGATGAGGAAAAGTCACAAAATTTCATGTATTAAAAGAAAGGATAACCCGTACTTTGGTCAACATAAAAACCGAAATGGGTCAAATTGACCCTTAACCCTGAGTCACAATATCTCATTGAATAACGCATTGAGCTTAACTCAACCTGAATGAGCTATCTCTGCCACTTGGTTTAGTTGTGCTATGCTAAAAAAATCCTCTAGATGGCACTGCGTGTTTGAGCAGTCCCTAACCCTAACCCATGAGCAAATTCTACTCATTTGCTGAAGAAAATTAGCAATTTATTTGACTTGTTCTCAATGTTTTTTGTATGCATTTAAAGGTATATAATACTTTTACTATGAACAGACCTCTCAACCGTTTGGTAGAGGCCTATATCTAAAAAACTGTGGGGTCTGATTTTGGAAAAACAGTTGATTGTTGTTATTGCTATCCTAAGTGAGTAAAAAATGCAATGAAAAAAATTTTCCATTGCTTTTTTCTTGGTGCGGACCTTAAAAGGTTAACATAATACAAGGGCTAGGAACTGGTTTTGGAATCCAGTGAGTAAGACTGTATTGAGAGAAATATAGCAATACCAGAGCTAAAGAAACAGATTGTATGTTCCAGCTGCTAGCTGAAATAATAAATGCATGCTGCAGAAGTTTAACTGACTCATTCTTTAGAAATAAGGAGGCAAACAAAACATGGCATCAGGAGTAAACAGCTGAGCTGAAGTGCATTGTGAAAGCGAGATGGATTCCATAAAACCACTGGAGAGTTTGAAGCTAACAAGAAACGTCAACAGCAAATGGCGTGCTTTCAAGCAGCAATTCTACCTGTATATTGTTGCAGTGGGACTTGACAAAAAGCTGGATGCAAGAAAGGTAGCATTACTGCTTACTGTAGCAGGACCTCAAGCTATTGAAGTTTACAACACATTCATATATGATGATCCAGATGATAAAGAGAAGCTTGACAAAATAATGGAGAAGTTTGATACACATCGCTGTCTTAGAAAGAATGAGATATACAAGAGATATATTTTTTGCTCAAGAATTCAACAGCAGCATGAGCCTTTTGATAGCTTTCTGACAGACGTGAAGCTCAAAGCACAGACATGCAATTTTGCCACACTACATGACTTCATGATCCGTGACCAGATCGTATTCGTGGTGGTGGACAAAAAAGTCAGAGAAAGGCTTCTGAGGGAAACTGAGGTGATGTTAGAAGGAGCAGTAAAGATCTGTCAAGCAAGTGAGTTGTCACAACAGCTGACATGATTCGAGACCCAGAAGGCAGACACAGACTCACGAGTAAACTCAATTATTTTGCTAGCGGTCCTCTTGTCCTCCTCAGCAGCGAGGAGACTGAGTGGGTGACGGTGAGAAGGAAGCCTAGCCGCAAAGTCCTGGTTAACCACCAACCTGTTCATGTTTCTAATTGCTTTTCCCCGCTCAGTGACACACCCACTGAGGAAAACTCTGATCATTGGCGACTCTGTAGTCAGAAAAGTGAACCTAGAGACTCCAGTGGCCATAGTCAAATGCATTCCTGGGGCCAGAGCAGGCGACATCGAATCAAATTTGAAAATGCTGGCTAAAAAAATCCTACAAGTACCTGGGTGTTCATCTGAACAATAAACTAGACTGGTCACACAATACTGACGCACTCTACAAGAAGGGACAGCGCAGGCTGTTCCTACTGAGGAGGCTCAGGTCTTTTGTTGTACAAGGGGTGCTCTTGAAGACATTCTACGACACAGTGGTGGCATCAGCCATCACTTTTGAAGTGGTCTGCTGGGGCAGCGGCATTACAGCAGCCGATAGGAAGAGACTGAACAAACTAATCAAGAAAGCTAGCTCTGTCTTGGGGCAATGCCTTGACCCAGTGAAGGAGATAGGGGAGAGAAGGATGGTGGCTAAACCGTCATCTCTGCTGGAGTCCGAGTCCCACCCTATGCAGGACATACTGAACTCACTGAGGAGCTCATTTAGCAGTAGACTACATCATCCTAGGTGCACGACCGAGAGGTTTTGCAGGTCCTTCCTACCTATGGCTGTCAGACTGTATAATCTAAGCAGGGCTGGTCGCAGAGATAGCAAAAAAACGTGACGACCTAATAGTATTGAATGCAAAAGATGCAACAGACTTACACAAATGGTCCCCTCCAGTATACAACTAGGGCAATATCAGTCGCTATGGAGGGTGACAATATGTATGGGTACATATTCATACCATGTAGGGTAACTAAATAGACGGTTATGCTGTTTATTCCATCTAGCTACAATGCTCCACACTGTGTATATATATTTATATAGTTATGTGTACATATGTATATTCACTGCTCTTATTTTTTTTATTTTCATATCTTCTAAATTGTTGCTCTGAGTGTTGCTATCTCTGTGCTGTTGCAACCCTGGAATTTCCCCATTGTGGGACTAATAAAGGCTTATCTTATCTTAAAGTAACTGTAAATACTCCACAATTGTTATCCACGCCGGCATTAACGACGTCCGACTCCGGCAGTCAGAAGTCTCAAAACTTAACATGGAATCGGTGTGTGACTTTGCCAAAACAATGTCTGCCTCTGTAGTATTCTCTGGGCCCCTCCCCAATCTGACCAGTGATGACATGTTAAGCTGCTTGTCATCCTTCAACCGTTGGCTGTCTGTGCGGTGTCCTGCAAACAATGTGGGCTACATAAACAATTGGAACTCATTTTGGGGAAAACCTGGTCTTATCAGACGAGACGGCGTCCATCCCACTTTGGATGGTGCATCTCATTTATCTAACAATCTGGCATCACTTTTATCCAAATTTCCAAAACCTTGACAACTCAGAGTTGGGACCAGGAAGCAGAGTCGCAGTCTTACACGCCTCTCTGCAGCTCCTCTTCATCTGCCACCCCTCAATTTAGCCCCTGTCTTCCCTATAAGAGAATCATTGTCTGCTCCCTCCAAAGTAAATAAAAATATAATGTCTAAGCATTCCAAAGTGATTAAACAAAAAAGTTTGTAAAACTCAAATTAAACATGAAGCCTCTAAATTGAATGATTTGGCCTCTGTTCCTCCTCATAATTTAAAATTAAAATGTGTTTTTTTAAATATTAGGTCTCTAACTCCCAAGTCTCTGCTAGTCCATGATCTGTTAATTGATCATCAATTCCAAATTACTAGTTAATGTAAAGCAAAAAACACATTATAATTCTGTTGAGGGCCTGATCCTCAGTATTGGGCATTTTAGCAATTTTAGGCTAAACCCAATTTTATTTGCCATAGTTTATCATCCTCCATCAATCTACTCAGAGATTTTATCTAAATTTGCCGAATTCTTAGCTGATTTAGTGCTGAAATCTGATAGAATAATTATAGTAGGGGACTTTAATATACATGTAGATGTAGATAGTGATTGCCTTAATTTGGCATTTAATTCAATATTAGACTCGATGGGGTTTTCTCAGAAAGTAGGAAAGTCTACCCATTATCTCCACCACACGCTGGACCTTGTTCTGACATATGGCATAGAAATAGAAAATGTGGTAGTTGTCACGCCGCGCCGCTCATCAGCGGCGCCACCTACTTGCACACCTGTCCATCATCAGCGGCGAGGAATATAAGCCGCCTCACCCTGAGCTTCGGCCTGAAGCCGTCAGACTTCATTCCCCGTCTACGTGACGCAACTCTTTCTTCAGCACGACGCTGTGCGGTAAGAACCACTTACCTCATATTCTCCAGTCTACTCCCCCGTGCACAGGTGGATTCCTCGGCGGCGGACAACTCCGTCCCTCGTCCTTCCTCGCTGCTGCACCGAGTCCTGCAGGTGGCTGTCTCCCGGGGTCCTGTCCTTGTTGTGCCAGTCATCTGTCTCAAGCAAGTAAGCTTCTCCCTCGCCTATTCTCCTCCTGTGTTGGTGTGTGCCCATCACCCTGTGTCTCTGTTCTCTCCCATAGGGTTGCCGGCTGTACGGTCTCCTGCCTCTGTGCCTGAAGCAGACGCCGCCACCAACACATTAACATTCCGCAGACACACACTCATACACCCCTGTTGTTAATAAACAGTTTGAACTACTCTGAGCCTGTGTGTGTGCGTCTCCTGAGCCGAACGTTATGTCAGTAGTGTCTCCTCATAACCCTGTACTGTCAGACCATTGTCTGTTAACCTTTGATTTTACTATTTCTGACTATTTGGCTCCTAAGGAAAAATATTACTACAGTAGATGCCTCTCAGATGATGTTGTTACCAAATTTATGCAGATTATTTCCTCTATGCCATGTGTCAACACAACGGAAAGAAGCTATAGACAGCTTGCTCCTTCTGTAATTGATAGCATGGTAGATAGTGTTACAGCTTCTCTGCATCAGACTCTAGACATGATGGCCCCCTTAAAAAAGAAAAAGTCTAATCAGAGATTTCTAACTCCTTGGTTCAACACAGAAACTCGTAGCTTAAAACAGAAGACTTGTCAATTAGAAAGAAAATGGCGCTCCACTAATTTAGATGAAATCTATTTAGCTTGGAGAAATCATTTTTAAATTTGTAAAAAAATCTCTGAGAAAAGCTAGAACGAGTTTTTATTCTGCATTAATAAAAGAGAACAAGAACAATCCCAGGCTTCTTTTCAGCGCTGTAGCCAGGTTGACAAAGAGTCAGGACTCTGTCAATCCTAGCATTCCCTTAGAGCTTACTAGTCAGGACTTTATGAACTTTTTTAATAATAAAATTTCATCTATCAGAGATAAAATCAGTCAGATTCTTCCCACCGTTAACTTAAGTACAGTAACTACTACAACTCCTTCAACTGACATCTGTTTGGATCAGTTTACTCCAATTGACCTTTTAGAGTTAGACAAAATAGTTTCCTCATCCAAGCCTTCAACTTGTCTTTTAGATCCTATTCCTACCAGGTTATTTAAAGAAGTCTTCCCATTTATTGGTAGCTCTATTCTTCAAATAATCAAATCTTCATTAACTTTAGGCCATGTACCACAGGCTTTTAAAACTGCTGTAATTAAACCCTTACTCAAAAATCCACTGCTGGATCCAGGAGTTTTAGCTAACTACAGGCCAATCTCTAATCTCCCTTTCATTTCAAAAATCTTAGAAAGAGTTGTTGCTATGCAATTATTTGACCACTTGCAGGGAAATGGTTTATTTGAAGAGTTTCAATCTGGGTTTAGAATCCATTATAGTACTGAAACAGCTTAGTGAAGGTCACTAATGACCTCCTGATCGCATCTGATGATGGACTTGTTTCTGTACTTGTCCTTTTAAACCTTAGTGCAGCTTTTGATACTATCGATCATAATATTCTACTTGATAGATTACAACACTATGTTGGACTTAATGGAACTTCGTTGCAGTGGTTTAGATCTTATTTATCTGATAGGTTCCAGTTTGTTCATGTCAGTAATGAGTTTTCTATCAACTCAAAGCTTAGTCATGGAGTTCCACGGGGATCTGTGCTAGGCCCTACTCTTTTTAGTTTATACATGCTTCCGTAAGGCAACATTATTACAAATCACTGTATGCATTTCCATTGTTATGCAGATGACACACAATTACACTTGTCAATGAAGCCAGATGATAGTAATCAATTAGCCAAGTTAGAAGACTGTCTTAAGGAAATGAAAGCTTGGATGACTTGTAATTTCCTGCTATTAAATTCAGATAAGACTGAAGTTATTCTTGTTGGTCCAAAATACCTTAAAAATACCTTTCCAAATCAAACTTTTAGTTTGGATGCAGTTACTCTTTCTCTTAACAGCTCTGTAAGGAACCTTGGAGTTATTTTTGATCAAGATCTGTTTTTCAATTCACATATTAAATTTGTTTCTAAGAGTGCCTTCTATCATTTGCGTAATATTGCCAAGATTAGGAGCATCTTGTCTCAGAGTGATGCTGAGAAACTGATCCACGCTTTTGTTAGCTCTAGATTAGATTATTGTAACTTTTTATTATCAGGTTGTCCTAAAACATCTCTAAAAAGTCTTCAGTTGATTCAAAATGCTGCAGCAAGAGTTTTAACAGGTACTAGAAAGAGAGATCATATCTCTCCGGTTCTGGCCTCCCTTCATTGGCTTCCCATAGGTTTTAGAATTAAGCTTAAAATCCTTCTTCTCACTTTCAAAGCTCTAAACAATCAGGCCCCTTTTATTTAAAAGATCTGATATTACCCTATTATCCTAATGGAGCACTACACCCCCAAAATGCTGGATTACCTGTAATACCTAGAATCTCCAAAAGTACAATGGGAGGCAGAGCCTTCAGCTATCAAACTCTTCTCTTGTGGAACCAGCTGCCAATCTGGATTCAGGTTCAGGTTCAGGTTACTTTATTTGTACCCGTAGGTAGATTTGTTTTGCAGTCTGGTGACATCCATATATACAAGCCACAAATTACATTCAACATAGACACAAACACAGGCACATATGAAGCTGACTATAAACATGATAAAAATACTCAAGGCTCCATCAATCAGGGTATAAAAAGACAAAGAGATGGGAGAAAAACCAGAGGTAAGAGAGAAGGGTCATATTAAAAGTTAAAAACTAGTCAAAGAGGTTAAAAACTCAAAGGTCTAAAACCCAATAAAATATTTAGAACCCAAGTGACATCCTACAAAAATAAGTAAATATAAAATGGAGTTAATAAATAGGTGCCTAAATTATGTACAATATATTTTTTACAGCTTGTTCAACTCTTTGACAGCAGCAGGGACAAAGCTGTTCTTGTAGTGCTGGGTTCTACTTTTTGGGACAGCAAACCTCCGTCTTGAGGGAAGAAGCTGAAAGTTGCAGTGCAAAGGGTGGGAGTCATCATTTAAAATGGAGGCAGCAATCCTCTGTACTTGTCCGGTGTACAGGGATGTCAGGCTCAGCTGTGGCTCACCAAGCAAATGACTGGACCATCTAACTACCTGATCCAAGGATTTCCTCTGTTTCAGTTTTATCTGACCAAACCATGACACTAAAGAAAAGGATAAAACAGATTCAATAAAAGCCCGATAAAACACTGTCATTATGGTCCGGTCAATTTGGAAGTGTGCAAGTTTCCTCAAGCAATGCAAATGTTGCTAACCCTTTTTGCACACCCTTTCAGGAGTCAGACTCAATCTCTGTTTTTAAGAATAGTGTTAAAACCTTCCTTTTTGATATAGTCTACAATTAGGGAGGGATCATGTGTTTCTGAACCCTCCCTTAGTTATTCTGCTATTAGGTTTAGACAGCCGGGGGACCTTCAATAATGCACTGGGCTTCACTCCTTTCTTCACTCTCAATGAATTATTATTTTTTTTTTTTTTGCTGGTTATTAACATCTGTTTGTTCTCTCCCATAGATTGAGTCCCCATCGTGCTGTTTGCTCTCCACATGTCTGTTCTTTTCATCTTCTCTGTCCCCTCACCCCCCAGCCAATCACAGCAGATGACTGCCCCTCCCTGAGCCTGGTTCTGATGGAGGTTTCTTCCTGTTAAAAGGGAGTTTTTCAAAAAGAGCAGAGTATCAAGCTCTTTTTAAAAAGTATGAAAACTATAAAGAAATGTTGTAGTAACCCGATATCTGTTAACACCGTAAAGGCCTGGAGAGCAGCACGGTGCACTGAGGGGAGAGCTGGAATAACCTCCACTTTTACTCCTATTGTCAATAATCCAGAATTTCCTCCTGGACTGCTGGATTCGGTTTTTGGGGAGTGGGTTTCTAAGGGTATTTCCACATTTGGTTGTCTTTTTAAGGAAGGAATTCTTATGTCTTTTGATCAGGTGGTTGAGGACTTTCAATTAGATAAAAATAATCTTTTCCGCTTTTTTCAAATTAGAGATTTTATCAAGAAAGATACATCATTATTAGTGGATACTGAAATCTCTGATATTGAAAAGTTGGTTGTTTTTTTTTAGTTCCAAGGGAATGTCACTTAATATGTGCTATAAGGTATTGAAAGGTTACTGTAATGTTGATTTTCCTATTTGGCTTGAACCTGGGGACGAGAATTGGATATTGATATTACAGAAGAAATGTGGTGTAAGATCTGGAATGCCGCCAAAAAAAATTACTATTTGTAACCGTACCTGGGCTTTACAACTTAAAATATTACATAGAGCCCTTCTAGCCCCAAATAGAGTGTCTAAATTTAAATCAGGTGCCTCTTCTCTGTGTCCTAAATGTAGAAATCATGATGGCAGCCTTACTCACTGCTTATGGTCATGTGTCAAGATTCAGGGATATTGGGAGTCCATTCTTCTTGAAATTAAGAAAATTCTGAAAATTAACCTTGATCTTGATCCACTGTCTCTTCTCCTTGGTTTACCAAGTAAACAAACTGGAAACAAATTCAACAGTAAATTATATATATCTTGTATATAAATGACATATGCCAAGTATCAAAAATTCTGAAATTTATTTTGTTTGCGGATGACACAAATATCCTTTGCACTGGTAAGAATTTGCAGCAGGTTTTAGAGGTGGTCACAACTGAAATGGAAAAATTAATGCAGTGGTTCAACAAAAATAAATTATCTCTAAATCTAAAAAAAACAAAGATTATGTTGTTTGGAAATTATAAAATAAATCATGAAATAATGATAACGATAGATGATACCAGAATACAAACAGTACAGGAAAATAAGTTTCTGGGGGTGACGCTAGACAGTAAAATCTGCTGGAAACCTCACATCAGTCACATCCGGGCCAAGTTGGCAAAATGTATAGGCATACTGGGGAAGACAAGACACATCGTGGACTATAAATCATTGGTCTTATTGTACAATTCATTGTTTTTACCTTATCTTAACTACTGTGTAGAAGTCTGGGGAAACACCTACAAGACCAACCTACAAGCAATATGCACATTACAAAAAAGAGCTATAAGGATAATAAACAATGCAGGATATAGAGACCATACCAATTCGTTGTTCTTGAAGTCACATGTCATAAAGTTCATCGATTTAGTTAAATTTAAGACAGCACAAGTAATGTACAGGGCAATTAACAATCAACTCCCAACTAATATACAAAAAATATTTAAAAAAAGAGACAATGATCATAATTTGAGAGGAGACTTAAACTTCACAAAACCCAAGATACGAACAACCAAGAAAAGTCTGTGCATATCTGTCTGTGGGGTGGATTTGTGGAACAGTCTGGAGCAGGAACTGAAACTATGTACAAACAGAAATCAATTTAAAAAGAGGTATAAGCACCATTTGTTGAAAGGATATATGTTAGAAGGGTAGAATTTATATGTACGATTCATTATGTTCATTCTGGGACATTATGGGAAACTATGGAATGGTGGGTGGGACAGCACTGTGTGTATCTGTGTCATTTGAGACTGGTTTTGAAATATAGACTTCATTGTATGTTAGAATGGACAGGTGTTAATGTTGATCTGTAAAAAATACAGTAAATTGTTTACTTGGGGTATTAAAGGTAGTAATTTGTATAAAATTCACATGGGTGTATCGATGGAAAAGAGGAGTTGGAATTAATAAGTGTTCACTTCTTCCTTCTCCCTTTCGAACAGTGTATACTGTAACTTTATTGCATTTGCTATTTGCTTGTTTTTTGTTATATTTTTTGTGTTCGAAATAAACTATCTATCTATCTATCTATATAACATTATAACCTACTGTGGCCGGAAAAATATTTTGTTGCAATGGATTTCACATAAAGTCCCTACAGTTTTTGGATGGAGGAGGCTAATATTGGAGCACATTCCACTTGACTTTTTGGCTTGCCTTGTACATTCTAAAACTGATGTATTTAGCTGTATATGGAAACCGTTTCTAGACTATACTGAAGGAAATTTGTCCACTATTTTGTCTGGAGCTTTTATTTGCTCTTAAAATGTATTCTTTTTTTTTCTTTTTTTTTTTTTGTGCTGATTATGTTGCCTGCTTTCTTTTTTTTTTTTTTTTGCTGAGCAATTTGTGTGTGTCTGTCTGTCTGTCTGTCTGTCTCTGTGTGTGTGTATGTGTGTGTGTGTTTATCTTGTGTTGTTTTTGCTTTGGAAAAATGAAAATTAATAAATATATTTCTGAAAAAAAATCCACTTATCTGTAATAAATTATTTCTCCCTGGTACATTCCCTGACAAAATAAAAATTGCAAAAGTAATTCCTATTTATAAAAATGATGATAAGCACATTGTGTTAAACTACAGACCTGTTTCTTTGTTACCTCAGTTTTCTAAAATACTGGAGAAACTGTTTGTAAATAGACTTGATGGGTTTATTGACAAATATGGCTTATTGAATGAACACCAGTATGGATTTACAGACGTGGACAAAACTGTTGGTACCCCTCTGTTAATGAAAGAAAAACCCACAATGGTCACAGAAATAACTTGAATCTGACAAAAGTGGTAATAAATAAAAATTCTATGAAAATTAACCAATGAAAATCAGACAATGCTTTTGAATTGTGGTTCAACAGAATTATTTTAAAAAACAAACTCATGAAACAGGCCTGGACAAAAATGATTGTACCCTTAACTTAATATTTTGTTGCACAACCTTTGTAGCAGCCGGGGCGAGCAGAGCACCGTAGAGACTGGCAACCTTATGGAAGAGCAGAGACAGGGGAATTAGTGACAGTTCTCAGGAGAGATGGTAGAGTATAGTCCAGTCTTACTGTAGGTGAGTTGGAGAGTTGCACAGGTGAGGTCCCGAAGGCAGAGAGACAGTGTCTTCGGCCCCGGTTGCAGAGGAGATGCGAGGTGGACTTAATGCAGTGCAGGGTGCGCTCGGTCCACCGCCAGGAGGAGGAGGTCCGCTGCCATGGATTTCCACCTGTGCACAGGGAAGCAGAGCTTAGAGTGGTAATGGAGTTTGGTGTTGGCTTACTTGGCACTGGAACTCCCAGAAGAATGACAAGGAAAGAAGAAATCACAGGAGCTGGAACTCCGGAATGTAGGTGACGAAGCAGTGTAGAGGTCTTAGCCAGACCAGGGAGTTAGACGACTCCGTACAGACCAGAGGGCGGCATGGCGTAAGTAGGCAGGATGATGAGGAGAGCAGGTGTGTGCACAGCTGTGGAGGAATTAAGCGACAGGCAGGCAGAGTGGATCACTACAGTACTCCCCCCCTACGTGACACCTCTCGGAGACCAATCCAACCTACCTGGGTGCGTCCAGTGGAAGTCCCTGATGAGCTGAGGATCCAACACGAAGGAGGGATGCACCCAGGACCTCCATTCAGGACCGTAACCCTTCCAGTCCACCAGCTACTGAAGGTCGCGACCCCAGCGACGGACATCCAGAATGGCGTTGACCTTCCACGTAGGGTCGCCATCGATCGGTGGAGGTCCTGCGGTGGTTTGCGATGGTGGAGTTGCGATCCGCCGTGCATCGCAGTGCGGCCCTCCACAGCCAGCGACAGCACCTCAGGTGGACACATACCAAAGGCACCGCAATGTCTCCCTCCTCCTCGGGAAACAGCGGTGGGTTGTAGCCCAATGAAGCCTCGAATGGAGACATGCCTATGGCAGATGAAATGGTGGTGTTGTGAGCATATTCAACCCATGGCAGGTAGGAGCTCCAGGACGCTGGGTTGGCGGTGGTGACGCACCGTAACGCTGCCTCCAGCTCCTGATTGGCACGCTCACGCTGGCCGTTGCTCTGTGGGTTGTACCCCGAAGACAGGCTCACCGTAGCCCCAGTGGCATTGCAGAAAGCTTTCCATACATGCAAGACGACTGGGGCCCACGGTCGGACACGATGTCCAGGGGGATACCGTGGAGCCACACCACATGGAGGACGAGCAGATCCGCTGTCTCCTTCGCTGTGGGCAGACCCTGCAGGGGAACGAAGTGGGCTGCCTTGAAGAATCTGTCCACTATGGTGAGGATGACGGTGCTGTTGGCAGAGGATGGGAGGCCGGTGATGAAATCCAGAGCCACGTGAGACCAGGGCTTGCCGGGGATAGGAAGAGGAAGAAGCAGGCCAGCCGGAGGAGAGGAGGACATCTTGCTGGTGGCACACTGGGGACAGGTGCGGATATATTCCCCGACATCCCTCCGGAGCGATGGCCACCAAAAGGTCTTCTGTAGTAGGGTCACTGTGCGTGCCATCCCCGGATGGCACAAGAGCTTGGAGGGGTGGGCCCAATTTATCACTTCGCCCCGGACGGCAGAAGTCACATACAGCCTCCCCACTGGCCCCCCGTCAGGGTCAACCTTGGTTTCCTGCACCCTAAGAACCCTCTCCTTAATTCCCCATGAGAGGGTGCCAACGATACATGATGGAGGAATGATGGGGTGAGATGATACTTCTGCAGCATCCAAGGCAAATTGCCTAGACAGAGCATCAGGCTTGGTGTTCTTGGACCCCGGGTGGTAGGTGATGGTAAAGTCGAACTGGCCAAAAAACAGAGACCAGCGGGCCTGGCGCACATTCAGCCGCTTAGCCATCCTGAGGTATTCCAAGTCCTTATGGTCGGTCCAGACGATGAACGGCTGGGAGGCCCCCTCCAGCCAATGGTGCCACTCCTCCAGAGCCAGCTTCACCGCCAGGAGCTCCCTGTCCCCGATGTCATAGTTCCTCTCCGCCGGGGAGTGATGGTGGGAGAAGAACGCGCAGGGGTGAATCTTGTCATCCACAGGAGAGCGTTGAGACAGAACGGCTCCTACGCCAGAGTCCGAAGCGTCAACTTCCACCAAGCACTGAAGAGTGGAGTCCACCTGCGCCAGAATCGGAGGAGAGGAGAATAATGATTTCAGTGCCAAAAAGGCAGCCTCAGCCTCCTCCGTCCACCGGAAGGGCACCTTGGAGGAGGTGAGGCGAGTGAGAGGAAGAGCAGTGAGGCTGTAATTTTTTATGAAGCGGCGGTAGAAGTTGGCGAATCCCAGAAACTGCTGTAATTGTTTCCGGGATAAGGGAGTTGGCCACTCTACCACCGCTTTTACCTTGACTGGGTCTGTGATGACTTTGTTGTGCAAGTGGACAAAGCCCAAAAATGAAGTGATGGAGTGAGCAACTCACACTTCTCTGCCTTCACGAACAGTTTGTTCTCCAGCAGCAGCTGCAACACTCGCCTGACATGCACCCGGTGCTCATCGAGAGACTGAGAAAAAATCAAGATATCATCAAGGTATACAAACACGAACGAGCCCCACAGCAGGAGCGTTGGTTAGCCCAAATAGCATGACGAGGCACTCGAAATGGCCACTGGGGGTCCGGAACCCCGTCTTCCATTCATCTCCCTCTCAGATTCGCACCAGGCGGTAAGCATTGCCGAGGTCCAACTTTGTGAACCAGGAGGCCCCCTGGAGGGAGTCAAACGCGGTGTTGATGAGTGGGAGTGTGTACTTGTCTTTAATGGTGATGTTGTTGAGTTCCCGGAAGTCAATGCAAGGTCTCAGTGAGCTGTCCTTCTTGCCCACGAAGAAAAATTCTGCCCCCACCGCCAAGGACGATGGGCGAATTATGCCAGAGCTCAGGGACTCCTTGATGTAGGTCTCCATGGCCTCCCACTCCAGGACTGACAGGCTGTAAAGCCGACTAGATGGTAACGGAGCCCCAGGTTGGAGGTTAATGGCACAGTCGTATGGGCGGTGGGCGGGGGAGAGATAATGCTTGGGACTTGCTAAAGACGGCCCCCAGATCGTGGTATTCCGGGGGAACCCTGGACAGGTCAGGCGGGGGGGTGGGGTGTCAGGGGCATCTACAGGCACGGAGGACGAGCAAGCAGTGGACTGGAGACAGGCACTTAGGCAAAACGAACTACAAGAGATGATGTTCCCGGAGCGCCAGTCAACGGAGGGGTTGTGCAACCGGAGGCAGGGATATCCCAAAATGACAGGGGAGGTTGAGACTGGAAGCACAAACAACCTGAGCTCCACATAGTGATTCCCCGACACTAGAACAGAGACCGGGGCAGTTTGTTTTGACACCAAAGCCAGTGGAGCCTTGGACAGAGTGATGAGCTTTAGCGGTGTCTTTAACGGGTGGCAAGTGAGCCCCAGCCGGGTTGCCAATTCCTCAGAAATGAAATTCTGCTCGGCCCCTGAATCAGTGAGTGCATGTGTGGAGATCTCTAGATGATTGTGAGTAAAACGGATCGGTAGCAGGAACTTAGTGAGAGGACTGCTTTGGAGTGAGTCAGTGAGTCCCCTTACTGCGATGCACGGACTCCCTCTTTTGGTCGGATGGGGCAAGTAGCTACCTCATGTTCCTCGCTGCCACAATATAGGCATAGCCCCAACTCCTGGCGGAATGTTTCTCTGCCAGCAGCAACTTGGACTGACCTATTACCATAGGCTCAGGGGAATCTAATGTATCAGAGAGAGGAAAGGCCAGCAGGGGGAGCTGCGGGGAGCAGCGAAACTGAGTGCCTGAGTGACCGGAAGATTTACGCTCATTGGCCCACTCCCTTAACCGATTATCCAAGCTAATGGCCAGGGAAATGAGCTCAGTTAACCTACTGGATTTTTCCAGACGGGCTAGCTCATCCCTCAGGCTAGGGCTAAGGCTACGGACAAAGATTCTGCAAAGGGAGGCATCCTCCCACCCCACCTCCACGGCTACCACCCGGAAGTCTACGGCATATTCCGCTGCCGATTTGTTCCCTTGTCTTAAGTTGAGTAGTCGGGTGGTGAGCACGCTATCTCGATCCGAGTGACCAAACACCTCGTTAAACTCACTCATAAATTGATCATATGTTAAGTTAGTGTAGTCAGCCCTAGCCATAACTGCATAAGCCCAGGCTAACGCCCACCCCTCCAGAACACTGACTACATAGCCTATGCGGCGGTGACTGGTGGGAAAGTCCCCTGGTACCCGTTGGAACACTATCCCACATTGTAATAGGAAGCCTCTAGCCTCCCCTAGCTTACCGCTGAAGCGTGTGGGCATGGGAACTGGAGTCAGCTGGGATGGTGGGGACGGTGAAGGGATGGAGCTAGCTGGAGCGGCCGTGCTACAGGAAGCCGAGGGAAAAGACTGAGGACCTGACAGGCAATCCAGGTGGGAGTTTATCTGGACCAGCTGTGTGAGTATTACCTGTTGTTGGTGTGATAATTGGTCTACTCGAGCCTCTAAGATGTTAACTTTGTGCGCTAGCGCACTATCTGCTGGGTCGTTTTGACGAACTCGTATTGACATGATTCGAGACCCAGAAGGCAGACACAGACTCATGAGTAAACTCAATTATCTTTTATTGTACAATGTACGTGTAAATGTGTGCGTGTGTGCAGGAATGTAGCAGCCGGGGCGAGCAGAGCACCGTAGAGACTGGCAACCCTTTGGAAGAGCAGAGACAGGGGAATTAGTGACAGTTCTCATCAGAGATGGTACAGTATAGTCCAGTCTTACTGTAGGCGAGTTGGAGAGTTGCACAGGCGAGGTCCCGAAGGCTCCGGCCAGAGAGACAATGTCTTCTGCCCTAGTTGCAGAGGAAATGCGAGGTGGACTTAATGCAGTGCAGGGTGCGCTCGGTTCGCCGCCAGGAGGAAGAGGTCTGCCACCACAGATTTCCACCTGTGCACAGGGGAGCAGAGCATAGAGTGGTAATGGTTTGGAGTTGGCTTACTTGGCGCTGGGGGGCTTGAACTCCCAGAAGAATGACGAGGAAAGAAGGAATCACAGGAGCTGGAACTCCGGAACGTAGGTGACGAAGCAGTGTAGAGGTCTTAGCCAGACCAGGGAGTTAGACGACTCCGTGCAGACAAGAGGGCGGCACAGCTTAAGTAGGCAGGATGATGAGGAGAGCAGGTGTACGAGCAGCTGTGAAGGAATTAGGCGACAGGCAGGCAGAGCGGATCACTACAACAGCATGTTAAAACATTCAGTAAATCGGGCACAACAGCAGTCAGTGACAGTGCTACTGTGGGAGCAGTTTCCAGAATGGGAGAGACACGCACACAGATGTGATTGGGTGACAAGTCTTTGACTGCAAGCGTTGCGGTTTAAAACACATGCCCAAACAATGCCCAGTTTATGGTAAAAAGTGTTCCGTCTGCCGAAGAAAGAACCACTTTGCCATACAATGCTTCTCAAAAGGTAAAGAGAAAAAGAAAAGACAATCCATAAATATAGTTGAAGATACTGATTTAAGAGAGACATTCTTTGTTGAACTTGTTAACTGTGAAAATAAGCCAGACACATAAATAAATACCATAAAGGAAGACAAATGGACAGCGCCACTGATAGTCAATGGGACACTTGTTACACTGAAACTAGACACCGGTGCTAAAGCAAATCTGATCAGCTTGTCTGACATCAAAGTAATGAAATACACAGAGTCAAATCTGCTCTGAAAGACTACAATGGACAAACGATCAAGAGTTTTGGCATGCAGATTGAAAGTTCTAGTGAAAAACAAAGTGCACCAACAATTATTCTGCTTGGTGATAAAGCCTGCGAACATCTTGAACTGGTGAGAT
Source organism: Pholidichthys leucotaenia (assembly GCA_020510985.1). Taxonomy (NCBI): domain Eukaryota; kingdom Metazoa; phylum Chordata; class Actinopteri; order Cichliformes; family Pholidichthyidae; genus Pholidichthys; species Pholidichthys leucotaenia. The sequence continues at coordinate 419,867,866 of CM035843.1, forward strand.
GAGTGTCCTACATCAATAAGGATGTGAAAACACCAAATGACTCTGTTGACAATATAGTTCACCGTTTTGCAGATGTATTTAAAGGACTTAGCACCTTACCTTTCACACACAAAATTATGCTTAGGGAAAATGCAAAGCCAATTGTACATGCTGCTAGAAGAGTTCCTGCACCACTAAAGGATAAACTAAAGAAAGAACTGGACAGTATGATAACACTGGGGATGATAAATAAAAAAAGGTTGAAGAACCAACTGATTAAACTCCATGGTGTACAGTTAGGCCAAGAAATATTTGAACAGTGACACAATCTTCATGTTTTGGGCTCTGCATGCCACCACATTGGATTTGAAATAAAACGACTACAACGGAACTGAAGTGCAGACTTTAAGGTTTAATTCAAGGGGTTGAACAAAAATATATCATTAAACATGAAGGAATTGTAGCTATTTTTATACAAACGCTCCTCATTTCAGGGGCTCAAAAGTAATTGGACAAATAAACATAACCCTAAGTAAAATGTTACTTTTCAATATTTTGTTGAGAATCCTTTGCAGGCAATGACTGCCTGAAGTCTGGAACCCATGGACATCACCAAACACTGAGTTTCCTCCTTTGTGATGCTTTGCCAGGCCTTTACTGCAGCTGTTTTCAGTTGTTGCTTGTTTGTGGGTCTTTCTGCCTTAAGTTTTGTCTTGAGCAAGTGAAATTCATGCTCGATTGGGTTGAGATCTGGTGATTGACTCGCCCATTGCAGAATATTCCACTTTGTTGCTTTAAAAAACTCCTGGATTGCTTTTGCAGTATGTTTTGGATCATTGGTGAAGCGCCGTCCAATCAACTTTGCTGCATTTGGCTGAATCTGAGCAGAAAGTATATCCCTATACACTTCAGAATTCATCCGGCTGCTTCTGTCTTTTGTCACATCATCAATAAACACAAGTGACCCAGTGCCATTGGAAGCCATGCATGCCCATGCCATCACACTGCCTCCACCATGTTTTACAGAGGATGTAGTGCTTTGGATCATGAGCTGTTCCAATTCTTCTCCAAACTTTCTTCTTCCCATCATTCTGGTACAGGTTGATCTTAGGCTCATCTGTCCAAAGAATGCTGTTCCAGAACTGGGCTGGCTTCTTCAGGTGTTTTTTGGCAAAGTCAATTCTGGCCTTTCTATTTTTGAGGCTGATTCATGGTTTGCACCTTGTGGTGAATCCTTTGTATTTACTCTCATGAAGTCTTCTCTTTATGGTAGACTTAGATACTGATACACCTACTTCCTGGAGAGTGTTCTTCACTTGAGTGGATGTTGTGAAGGGGTTGTTCTTCACCATGGAAAGGATTCTGTGATCATCCACCACTGTTGTCTTCCGTGGACGTCCAGGCCTTTTTGAGTTCCCAAGCTCACCAGTGCACTCTTTTTTTCTCAGAATATACCAAACTGTTGATTTGGCCACTCCTAACATTTCTGCTATCTCTCTGATGGATTTTTTCTTTTTTTTCAGCCTCAGGATGGTCTGTTTCACCTCCATTGAGAGCTCCTTTGACCGCATGTTGTGTGTTCACAGCAACAGCTTCCAAATGCAAACACCACACCTGGAATCAACTCCAGACCTTTTAACTGCTTAATTGATGACAGGTTAATGAGGGAAGAGCCCATACAGCCTTGTTATTTTTTTTTTTTTTTTTTTTTTTGCAGCCTTCTGAGTCAATTGTCCAATTACTTTTGGTCCCTTGAAAAAGAGGCGGCTACGCATTAAAGAGCTGTAATTCCTAAACCCTTGCTCCAATTTGGATGTGAATACTCTCAAATTACAGCTGAGAGTCTGCACTTTAAGCCCATATTGATTATATGATTGTATCCTGAATATGTTTTCATAAACAGCTAAAATAACAAAACTTGTGTCACTGTCCAAATATTTTTGGGCCTAACTGTATGTGAAGAAAAAGACTAGTGAACTGAGAATATGCATGGACCCAATAGATTTCAGAAGTCAAGGCAATACAGCACATGCCAAGACCCACAGACAAAACAGGAGTGCTACGGATAATGGGAATGGTGAACTTTGACCTGCAAATTCATTCCCAATCTGTCTGCAAAAACATCCTGCATTCATGAGATCCTGCATAAGGAAAATGAGTTCAAGTGGACAGCAAAACGTGAAAGTGAATGGTACAAACTTGAAAGGACACTAACAGCTGCACCTATATTGACATTCTATGACTCAGCAAAGAAGATCAAAGTATCAACAGATGCTTCGAAAGATGGAATTGGTGCAGTGCTCCTGCAAGCTGAAGTTGAGCATTGGAAACCTGTAACTTACACATAAAGGTCCATGACAGAGAGTGAAGGTCATTACACTCAAATTGAAAAAGAGTGTCTAGGACTGGTTTTTGGCTTAGAAAGGTTCCACAGCTACATTTATGGTTTATCCACCTTCACTGTAGAAACAGAACATCGCCCAATAGTTTCCTTAATCAAGAAGAACCTAAATGAAATGTCACCAAGAATCCAGCGTCTAATGATGAGAATGCAGACATATGACTTTGAGCTGGTTTATACACCAGGAAAGTACCTGATTCTTGCACATGCACTCTCCCGAGCACCTACAGGGAGTAATGTGAGTACAACAGAAGAGGATGTTCAAGCTCACAAATATGGTTTCTGCTACACTTCCTGTAACAGACAAGTCCAAACAAATAGCTGATGAGACTGCAAAAGACATAGAGCTGCAACATGTCATTGAAAATATGTCAAATGGCTGGCCTGTAGGTCCATGTTCACTCTTACCACATTAGAGGACAAGTGAGTGAGGTTAATGGACTGTTGCTGAAACAAGACAAAACAGTCATTCCACAAAAGATGAGACAATAAATACTTGCTAGAATGCATGAAGGCCATCTCGGGGTCAAGAAATGCAAAAGAAGAGCAAGAGAGACAGTTTTTTAGCCAGGAATGAATAAAGACATCGAGCGACTGATAAGCAGATGTGAAACATGTCAAAAGCATTGCAACAGACAGACCAAAGAGCCTATGGTGCTAACTGAAACACCAGCAGCACCATGGCATAAAGTAGGGATGGATCTATTTCATGCCAAAAGTAAAGACTACTTAGTGGTCATAGACTATTACTCAAACTTCCCTGAAATGGCACTGCTGTCAAACATGTCATCGATCTGTGTAATAACACATGCAAAATCCATCTTTGCCAGACACGGTATTCCATACACAGTGATGAGTGATAATGGACTATGTTTCAATAGGAGGGAATGGCAGAAGTTTGCAGAGCAATATGACTTCAAGCATGTGACGTCAAGTCCTCTATATCCACAGTCAAATGGCAAGGCAGAAAAAAGAGTCCACATTCTCAAGCAACTTCTTAAAAAGGCCTCTGATAGTGACTCAGATCCATATCTTGCCTTACTGAGCTACAGAGCATCACCACTTGAGTATGGATTGTCTCCTGCTGAGTTACTGATGAATAGAAAACTACACACCACACTTCCAACCCACATCAAACACGAGAGGCATCCAAAATTACATCAGAAACTACAACAACCAAAGGTGAAGCAAAAGTTATTCTATGACAGAACAGCCAGGCAGCCTCCAACACTGGCAAACAATGACACCGTCAGAATTGAGGATCAGAATGGGTGGGAAACCAAAGTTACTGTCCTCACAAAAGTGGTGCCAAAGACATTTAAAGTAATGACTGAAGCTGAACAAGTCATTCGTCTTAATCGTTCTAATCTTCTGAAAACTAACTAACTACTAACTAACCTGCACTTATATAGCGCTTTTCTAGTCACAAAGACCACTCAAAGCGCTTTCATTAATACTAACCCTCTATTCTAAGGGCCTATAGGAAACAGATATCTAGGGACAATTTAGAACAGCCAATTAACCTAACATGCATGTTTTTGGCATGTGGGAGGAAACCGGAGAAATCCCGGAGTAAACCCACGCAACACGGGGAGAACATGCAAACTCCACACAGATCACTGTTGGTCGGGGGCTGGGATCGAACCCACGATCCCACGATCCCCACAATCCCCCGGCCAAGGGTAAACTGTGCTGCCGCAGTGCTAACCACTGCGCCACCGTGCAAAACATCAGAGACTTTTCCAGAAGTCACTTAAAATCAGAGTGAGAATGAAGCCATCTGTCCATCTGACTTAGACTGCAACAAAACAGACATTCCAAGTGAGCTTGTGTTTAGAAGATCTACTAGAAACATCAAGAAACCAGAAAGACTAAATTTGTAAAGATAAAATTTAAAAAAAATGTTCTGGTGCTATCTGCCATATTGTTTAATGCTTATGTTTTAAGACATAAATGTTTTATGTTAGCACTGTGGCAGCACAGCAACTCACCCTTGGCCAGGGGATCCTGGGTTCGATCCCAGCCCCCAACCAACAGTGATCTGTGTGGAGTTTGCATGTTCTCCCCGTGTCTGGGTGGGCTTACTCTGGGATTTCTCCGGTTTCCTCCCACATGCCAAAAACATGCAAATTAGGTTAATTGGCATCAAACTGGGGATTCTAAATTGTCCTTAGGTATGACTGTGAGAGTGAATGGTTGTCTATCTCTCTGTGTTGGCCCTGCGATGGACTGGCGATCTGTCCAGGGTGGACCCTGCCTCTCGCCCAAAGATGCTGGGATAGGCCCCAGCCCCCCCGCAACCCAGAGGATTGAGCGGTAGAAGATGAATGAATGAATGAATGTTTTATGTTACATGTTTAAAAAAAAAAAACTTAAAGAAGGGAGGATGTAATGATCAGATGTTACTTGTGATCAAGCTGATGCAATTTCATATTACGCCAAGAGGTGGCAGTAAATGAACCCTGAACCCTCCCTTAGTTATGCTGCTAATAGGTTTAGACAGCCGGGGATGAGATTTTGAGATAGGTATGTACTGAAACCAGCTGTTCTTGGGAAGACTGCAAAAAATGATAAACAATTCTGCAGCAATAATTAAATAATTAAATATAATTTTACCAAATATATCACAAACATTTCATTAAGACCTGTGTGAGTTGTTAAAATACGGAAGACCCAATTAAGGATATCTTATATTATATCTTGTTCAGCACAGTGGTGCAGTGGTGAGCACTGTTACCTAAGAGCTAGAAGGTTCCAGGTTCAAATCCCCAGGCTGGCAGAGGTAGGAACCTTTCTGTGTGGCGTTTATATGTGCTGTGTGGGTTTCCTCCCACGATCCAAAGACATGCATGTTAGTTTAATTGGTCATTCTAAATTGTTCCTTGGTAAGTGTCTCCTCTAAACACTGAGAATAGAGTTCAAGTAGGTTCATTTTGTCTTCTTTTAATTATTTACCTTTTGTTCTTATTAAAGACAAAAATAAAAAGGAGATGTCTTTATCTTCTTAACATGTTTCGACTGTGCACTACAGCCTTCGTCAGAAGAGTCAGCTGATTGCTGCCAGGTGACATTTTATCAGCTGACTTTTGTAGACGGGGCCAGCTCAGCAGACCTGTCACATCCACCGAGCCGGCCCCGCTTTCCGGGTAATCCAGTATGGGCCATAAACAAAGGGAAACAGCAAGTCAAAAACAAAGAAAACAAACAGGAAATAAGACACAGAAAAAAAGCCAAAATCAAAAACAAGGACACCATAACTATACCATATATCCGAGGGATCACGGAACCAATTGAAAGGATCATGAAAAAATACAAAATAAACACAGCAGTAAAACCACACAAAAAATTAAGACAGTTATTAGTACACCCCAAGGACAGAATAGAACAAGACAAAAAATGCAGTGTAATATATGAAATATCATGCAGATCATGCAACAAAACCTACATTGGAGAAACTAGAAGATCATTCACCACAAGAAAAAAAGAACACCAGAAGGAATGTGAGAAGGAAACACAAGGACGACTCACAAGATCACAAAAAGAAAAGGCAGAACAAGAAACATTAAAATCAGCAATATCAGATCACTGCAAAAGAAATAATCACATCATGGACTGGGACAACGCAAAAATTATTGGATCAGAGAGCAACAGACACAAACGCTGGATCTAGGAGGCCATAGAAATCAGGAAGCGGGGAAAAGACACCATGAACTGAGATGAGGGGGCCTTTATGCTTTCCCACACCTGGGACCACATTCTCCAGAGACCATCTGACGGCGGAAAGTGGGGCCGGCTCGGTGGATCTGACAGGTCTGCTGAGCTGGCCCCGCCTACGAAAGTCAGCTGATAAAATGACACCTGGCAGCAATCAGCTGACTCTTCTAACGAAGGCTGCAGTGTACAGTCGAAACATGTTAAGAAGGTAAAAACATCTCCTTTCCTGAGAATAGAGGGTTAGTATTTGTGAAGCACTTTGAGTGGTCTTTCAGACTAGAAAATGTGCCATATAAGTATGGGCCTTTATACTGTTTCTGTTCTCATCCTGAATTATTTATTCATATATTACATACTCAAGGTGTGAGTGTGAAATATGGACTTACTGTAGACAAGCAGGGATGCTTGGGAAGGATGCGTGGTGGAGGGATGAGGAAGGGGTCTCGAATATGATACTGATTTTGAGAAAATTGATATCTTCCTTTTTTCTTATTCTGAATTATCTTTTGATGAAAAACAATCTCAATAATAGTTATTAAAGGAGAAAGACATTTGACCAAGATTCAGGTTGATCTGGACTGAGATCACCTGTTTTTACCAGACCAAATTTCTGCTCTTTATTCTGGGCAAGTACTTCTAAGATGATGAAACACTGCTTTGAGCTCAAGTCATGGCTTCTGATACAACCTGCAGACTTCAACAGGTGAGGTCTCCATGGCTGCATAAATCAATGGGAGAAGTGTGTGGCCCTTGGTGGTTCCTATGTAGAGGAAGACTGATAACAAGTCTGGCTCCTCTCAGTCCATGGGGAATGAGTCAGGGGAGATCTTGAATGAGCAGCGTTTGTAGATCAGCTGGGATGGAGACAAACGTCGAGTCAATGTGAAGTTTCTGTTTCCCTTCATCAGGATCATAAAACTTAAACTGGAAACTGTTTCCCAGCCGGCATGTCCATGTGGGCCCCCCCACAGGTTTCTTCTGGGCGGTCTTCTGGGTCCATGTGGGTTTGTATCACAGGTTCCATATTGGCCCAGTGGACTGTATCTGTTTACTTATTTTGAACTAATTTTCTCATAAATTTGTGCTTTGCTTGTAAATTTCTGAGCTTTTCCCTCAATTTGATCATTTTTTCTTAAAAATTTGAAACTTTCCCACAAATTTGCAACTTTTTTTTACTGTAATCTTGCAACTTTTTCTCATACATTTGCTATTCTTTTTCCTTGTAAATTAGCTATTTTCTTGTAAATTTGTGTTTTTCCCATAAATTTGGGACATTTTTCTTTTAATTTTTTTACTGTACACTTGCAACTTTTCCTCATAAATGTGGGACTTTTTTCTCATAAATTTGCAGATTATTTACTCATATTTACTGCTGTTTTTGTTAATTTGCAACTTTTTCTATTTTTTTCCTCATAAATGTGACTTTTTTCTTGTAAATTTGCTAAATTTTCTTGTAAGTTTGTAACTCTTTTCAAGTAATTTTACAATTTTTTTCTTGTAAATTTGCAACTTTTTTCTCCTTAATTTTCACTTTTGTCTCATAGACTTTTTTTCTCATAAATTTGTTACTATTTTTTTTTTGTAAATTTGTCACCTGTTTCTCATAAATTTTCACTTTTTTTCCTCATAAATTTGTGACTTTTTTGTGTAGCTTTGCCTGTGGCTCCAATATTACTGGAATGTGCCCACCCATAATAAACCACGGTGGGCCCAGGTGAACAGATCACCTGCACCACAGGTAAAGTCCATGTGGGCAAAGACGAGGCAAACCCACGTGAGGACCCATGAGACATGCCAGACTGTTTAAAGTCCAGTTTGTCATTTATATTGCATTGGACCTTTTGGTGCTGGACGGCCCAGTTGTGTGTGCTGTGCTCCAAGGCAGAGGGCAGCGCTGCCCCTGCAGCCTCCACGGCGCTGCGGCCGCCCTGTTTCCAGGCTGGGAGACGTGAAGGGACGTCATGGACCGAACTGTGTGTGCCGCTACACTGCGCACACGCGCACACACACAGGCACACAAGGTTGCACCACTAAAGTGCACAGAAGCTTAAGAACAATCTGCAGTCCTTTACTCTTGTCACAGTATGCAAAACTGAACAGCCCACTGGTTCATCAATACTGGAAAAATAACGTCCAAACTCTTTCGCAGCATCTTATATTTCAATGCATGTATGACGTGTGATACTTTGAATGGTATATGGACTCCAGAGACAGAATATGTCGGAATAACATGCGACCGGAGCCACATTCAACTGAGCACTGAACCATTATAGAAAAAAAACAGCTCAATATATTCCTGCCGTAGCCCCCTGATGTCATCACCTAAACCCCATGCTAAACCCCCTCCACCCCTCTGGCCAGGCTACGGCAAGCCCCAAATGTCAAATCCGCACAGAACCCAGTGGCGCCTTCACTGTTCGGGCTGAAGCCGGTGTGTGTTGAGCTGCAGTCTAATTGTAGCTGCCTGGTCATTTTTATCTTCCTGCTGTGTCATCCTCACTGGAAAGCCTCAAGTGTGCAGACCTCGTCTATGTTGAGGCTTGTTCTCACAGCAGATTAAAGGCCAGTGGATTAGGATTAGTACATTTATACCTGTAGACATGGCAGCTTAGTTCTGGTGAGAAGGAGACAGGTCAGGAAGTGACGACTGTGGGAGATATAGCAGCGACCCAGTTCACACAGTCTGCAGGGTGAGCGGATGGAAACTCATCCAGACAGCTTCACAGTCTGCTGGGGCCATCAAAGCAATTTAGTCTAATTAATTTAGCACAAAAAGGCAGTTCTTTAAATGTAAGGACAGCGCACCAAAGGACAGAACACTCAAGCAACCAGTGAACTCCTAGTTTTTGGGTTTTATTGACTTTTTTCTGATACATTTACAATTTTTTTCTCATAAATTTGCAACTTTTTCTCATGAATTTACTACTTTTTTATTATGAATGTGCAACCTTTTCTCATAAATGTGCAACTTTTTCTCATGAATTTGCAACTTTGTTCATATTGTAACGTCGGGGCCATGTTAAGGGGGGCAGGGGTTTCCCAGCATGCTTGGACAATTGAAACGTTACTGTGTGTGTGTAGTAAATGTTATTACTGAGCTATTCTACTGCTGTGTAATTATAACTGCGTTATAATTACCCAACAGTATTTCATAGGCAAGATTTATTATGTGTGTGTAACCGTGATTTAAATGGAGGTCTGGGAGAATGACCTCCCCTCCTGCCTGTGCTCAGAGTGTGTGTAAAATAAATCCCGTTGATCACAACCATCTTGCTCCATTTTCTTTGTGTGAACCCTGCTTACGTCACACTGGTGTCAGAAGTGGGATGGAGCAAATGGAAGCTAGGATCAGAATGGAGATCCAGCAGCTGGAGCAGGCCATTGCTCAGCTGATGATGGACGATGGGACCGTGGCACCACCACCGGGAGCCCGGAGCCGGGACGAACGAAGCGGCGGACCTGACGGGGCCAGCACACCCCGCCTCCTGTCTTTTTCAAGACAGAGCAGAGCAAACATTCCACCCTTCTCAGGACAGAACGGGCTGGCAACCCCACGGCGATCAAGGGTGGCGATCGATCAGGAAACGACCACCCCACCTGTTCGACAGCGGGCCAAGATTCCCCGTTTCAACGGCGAAGCCACATTAGATGACTACCTGACACAGGTCGAGCTGACCGCGGCGCTGAACGGCTGGTCGCCAGAGGAAACCGCCGTACAGGTCGCGCTGGCCTTGGAAGGGAAAGCCCTCTGCACGCTCTCTGATCTCCAGCCCGAGGAGCACCACAGCTGGCCAGCACTACAAGGGGCGCTCCAGAGACGATTTGGGAGAATAGCGGACGCTGAGCACGCCCAAGAACAACTGACCCGCCGCCGCCAGAACCACCAGGAAAAACTAGGAGCCTATGCTGCAGACATATGGCTGTTAACCCGGCGCAGCTGCCCAGAATTTGCACCGGAGGCAGTAGAGAAGCTCGCCCTCCGGAGTTTCATCCAAGGTCTCCGCCCGGCCCAGCTCCAGAGCCACGTACGGCTCCACGCCACGAGTGACTGGAGGACTGCAGTGGCAGAAGCAGAGCGGGCAGAGCCGCTAATAAATCGCACCGCTGAAGCACCAACGCACAGCCGAAGAACCTACCAGGCCACAATGGAGAGCGAGGGGGAGGAGGAGGAATTACGGCAGACCACGGCAGCGCGTCCACGGAGAAGATGGCCTCGGCGGCGCGAGGAAGGGTGCTTCCGCTGCGGAGAGATGGGACACATCGCACGATACTGCCCCACACCCACCCCACGACAAACTGGCCCCTCGCCGGCGTTAAACTAGAGCGAGGTGGCGTGAACGGGGACAGGCCACCTCCAGCAGATGTTTCCCCCGAGGAGCCGGCACCGCGCGTGGGCCGAGTTGGACACTCTCCAGGGATCTATCTACAGTGCAGCTTGGGGAAGACGTCGATCCGGGCCCTGATTGACACCGACTCTACAATCTCCTTGGTTCGACCCGGTGTGCTGCCGGGCACAAGCAAGACGGCCCCGCGGGGGTGGGAACCCACCGAGCGCTGCGTCACCACGGCTACCGGTGAGCGCGTCCGACTGAAGGGGCGGAGAGTGTTGGTGGTGGGGGTGGCCGGCCAGAACACGAGACACCCGTTCTGGCTGGCTGACATCCAAGACCCCCGTATTATTGGACTAGACCTGCTCACAGCCTGGTGTGCCAAGATAGACACTGCCGGACCGTCCCTCCAGCTGGGAAACCGGACCATCACGCTCCACAGCAGAACCCAGGGAAGGGACACGGGGGCCCGCGCAATCGAGGGATCACCAAGACAGACTGGACCAGGCAGGCCACCGCGAGGACTGGACACGATGACGTCACCAGCGCAGACAGAGGGAGCACGAGCACACACAGGGACAGCAAGGGGAGGGGTCAACGTGTCAGCAGAGACGCAGCAGGCGGTGGAGGAATTATTTCAGCGGAGCTGCAGCAGGCTGGACCCGGAACAGAGACGCCAGCTGCGGGAGCTATTGGACTATTACGTGGGTGTTTTTGCCGCGAAGGATGAGGAATGCGGCCGGACCGGGTTGGTGCAGCACGAGATCGACACCGGTGAGGCCAGGCCGATTCGACTCCACCCACGCCGGCTGCCCTTTTCAAGGTGGGCAGCGGCAGAACAAAAAGTGCGAGAAATGCTGGAGGCAGATGTTATTGAGCCCTCCAGCAGCCCCTGGGCGGCGCCTGTGGTGCTGGTCAAGAAGAAGGACGGGTCGTGGCGGTTCTGTGTGGATTACCGACGCCTGAACGACGCCACCAGGAAAGATTCCTATCCCCTGCCCCGCATCGATGATGCACTGGACCACATCGCCAGCTCCAGCTGGTTCAGCTCGCTGGATCTACGCAGCGGCTATTGGCAGGTAGAGCTGTCACCTGAGGCCTGCCAGAAAACAGCCTTCTCCATCGGGCAGGGACTGTACCAGTTTAAAATGATGCTGTTTGGACTCTGCAACGCTCCGGCCACCTTTGAGCGCTTGATGGAGCGAGTGCTGGCTCACGTGCCCCGGAGTCGCTGCGTTGTTTACCTGGATGACCTACTGGTGCATGCAGCTGATTTTGACAGCGCCCTGTCAAATCTCTGAGAGGTGCTGGGAGCCATCCAGCAGGCGGGGCTACGGTTACACCCTAAGAAATGCCACCTGTTCCGGCGGGAGACCACCTTCCCGGGCCACATCGTCAGCGCAGCGGGGTTTGCCACCAACCCGGAAAAAGTGGCAACAGTGAGAGACTGGCCGGTGCCGCGGAACGTTGGAGAACTGAGGAGTTTTCTTGGATTGGCCTCCTATTATAGGAGGTTTGTGAAAGACTTCGCCACCATCGCCAGCCCGCTGCATCAGCTGACGCAGAAAGGACGCGCATTTCAGTGGAGTGACAGCTGTGCTGCTGCTTTCTGCCAGCTTCGCGCAGCGCTCATCAGAGCCCCCGTCCTGCGGTATCCTGACCCGAGCCGCCCTTTCATCGTGGACACGGATGCCAGCAATCAGGGCATCGGGGCGGTGCTATCCCAGGAGGGAGAGCATGGAGAGCAGGCAGTCGCTTTCTTCAGCCGCACTCTCAGCAGAGCCGAGAGAAATTACTGTGTGACTCGCAGAGAGCTGCTGGCTGTCATTCAAGGACTGCGTCATTTCCGCCCGTATGTATATGGGGGGAGGTTCCAGCTCAGGACGGATCACGCTTCCCTGACCTGGTTGTTAAACTTCAAAGAACCGGATGGACAGTTGGCGAGATGGCTGGAGGCACTGCAGGATTATAATTTCCAGATTGTGCATCGGGCAGGCCGCCTCCATGCCAACGCTGACGCGCTGTCTCGGCACCCCTGTGCGACAGAGGAGTGTCATCACTGCCAACGGGCTGAAGATCAAGACCAAACCGCCCCACGGGCTGCCGCTCTCCGAGCCGCTGCGAGCAGGAATCACGCAGCGACGCGCAGCCCCTCCTCAGATGATCAGGCAGTTCTCCCCAGCGATGACGTCACAGAGGTTCTTGGCACGCAGCAGCTGCAGAGCGAGCAGGACAGAGACCCGGTCATCTCGCGGGTTCGGCAGTGGCTGGACGCAGGACAGCGGCCCGCCTGGGAGGTTGTGTCACCGCTGGACCCAGAGACTAAGGCCCTGCACTCCCAGTGGGCCAACCTCCGCTGCCACGAGGGCGTGGTGTATCGACAGTGGCAGACTCCAGCTGGGCAGCGGCACGTCTGGCAGCTGCTGGTTCCTCGTCGACTCCGGCCCAAAGTACTCCAGCTGGTTCATGGGGCGGTAGGAGCGGGCCACTTCGGAGTGACAAAGACGCTGCAGCGCCTTCGGGCCCGGTTCTACTGGCCCGGTTGTCATCAGGATGTGGAGCTCCACGTTCATCGCTGCGACCCATGCACAGCTCAGAAGGGACCAACTCAGCGATCCCACGCTCCCCTGCAGCAGTACCAGGTGGGGGCGCCGATGGAGCGAGTGGGAGTGGATATCCTGGGCCCTTTCCCGACCACGGACCGGGGGAACCGCTACGTGCTGGTCGCGATGGATTATTTCACTAAGTGGCCAGAGGCGTACGCGGTCCCGGACCAAAGCGCCACGACGACGGTGTCAAAGCTGGTGGATGAAATGTTCTGTCGGTTTGGCGCACCGGAGGAGCTGCACAGCGTTCAGGGTCGGAACTTCGAGGCGGAGGTCTTCGGAGAGGTCTGCAAACGGCTGGGCATCCGGAAGACCCAGACCACCCCGCTGCATCCACAGAGCGACGGCCTGGTCGAACGATTCAACCGGACCCCCATCACCCAGCTCGCTATCCTAGTGGACCAGCGACAGTGAGACTGGGACCTGCACCTGCCTTTTGTTTTGTGGGCGTACCGGACGGCAGAATCAGAATCAGAATCAGAATCAGAATCAGGTTTATTGCCATTGTTCATGTAGTACACAAACTAGGAATTTGTCTCGGTACAATGCTGCAACATTAAACATGATAAGATAAGAGGAGCTCAGGAATCTACCCAGTGCACCCCTGCGGTGCTCATGTTTGGACTCGAGCTGCGCACACCGGTGGATTTGGTATTCGGTTGCCCCCCTGAGCCGGAGGTGGAGGGAAAACCCGGATTGGATTATTTTTTTTGTTTGAAAGAACGTCTCCACACGGTGCACAAGCTGGCTCGAGAGGCCCTGGCAGCGGCGGGGGGTCGGCAGAAGCGAGCGTATGACTCCCGCTGCCAGGGGAGGGACTTTGCACCGGTGAGATCGAGTCTGGGTTTTCTGCCCTGAGAGGAAGAGAGGACGATCACCGAAGCTGGCGAGCCAGTGGTCGGGGCCATGCGTGGTCCTGGAGAGACTGTCAGATGTGGTGTACAGGGTGAGGCTTAGAAAAAGGGACCGGGTTGTGGTCCTTCATCGTGACCGTCTCGCCCCGTATCGGCCATCTGCACCGCTGGTGGATGAACTGGAGCTTCCATCCCGGCCCGAAACCCCAGCCGAGACCCAGATGGACACTAGGGGGCCTGTACGTGTTGGCTGCCGGCGCCGAAGACCGCCCCGACACCTGGATGAGTTTGTATTGGACTTTTAAATTGGACTTTAATTTTTCTGGGGACAGAAACCAGTCCAGGAGGGGGGCAGTGTAACGTCGGGGCCATGTTAAGGGGGGCAGGGGTTTCCCAGCATGCTTGGACAATTGAAACGTTACTGTGTGTGTGTAGTAAATGTTATTACTGAGCTATTCTACTGCCGTGTAATTATAACTGCGTTATAATTACCCAACAGTATTTCATAGGCAAGATTTATTATGTGTGTGTAACCATGATTTAAATGGAGGTCTGGGAGAATGACCTCCCCTCCTGCCTGTGCTCAGAGTGTGTGAAAAATAAATCCCGTTGATCACAACCATCTTGCTCCATTTTCTTTGTGTGAACCCTGCTTACGTCACAATATAATGTATGGCGGGCAGCTTGGTGGAGCAGTGGTTAGCACTGTGGCAGCACAGTAAGGAGGTAACAGGATCGATCCCACCCCCTAACCATCGGTGACCCTTCTGTGTGGAGTTTGCATGTTCTTCCCGTGTCTGCGTGGGTTTACCCCAGGTACTCAGGTTTCCTCCCACAGGCCAAAAACATGCAACTTAGGTTAGCTGGAGACTCTAAAGTGGCCCTAGGTGTGAATGGTGAAGGGATTGGTGCTGTACCGTGGATGCCCTGAATTTCCCTCTGGGGATCAATAAAGAAAAAAAATATATACATTTGCTCATTTTTTTCTTACAAATTTGCAACTTTTTCCACATACATTTGTCTTTTTCTCATAAATTTGCATTTTTTTCATATAAATTTGCTAATTTTTTTCTTGTAAATTTGCATCTTTTTTAAGATAAATCTGAAGCATTTTTCTCATAAATTTGCAACTTTTTTCTCATAAATTTGCAGCTTTTTAAAAAAAAAATTTAAAGAAAAAATTAACAAATCACCCGCTGCCTGTGAGCAAGCAGAAAAAGGATTAGTTGACTGCACTTTCCCCACATGATTACAGCTCCCAAAGATTTTAATGAAATGTTTGTACCATATTTGGTTCACAATTTTTTAAAATTATTTAATTATTGCATCATAATTGTGAATCTTTTTTTTTTTAATTTTTATTCTTTTGCAGCCTTTCTGAGAATAGCTTGTTTCAGTGTCTGTCTGTTTAACCGCAAAAGAACCACGCTTGACTCCGCCCTCACTATTGATAATTTTAGCCGGCTAAGATTAGCTCAGGTAGCAAGCCAGGGCCAATTATAATAATAACAACTAGGGAGCACTCAGAGAGCGCATACCTCTGCTAGGGCTCCCTCCCTCCCTTTGTCCTCCCCTCAATCCCTTTGTCTGTCCATTGTGAGATAGGGCCTTGGCGGAGGTATGCACTCACGGATCACCCCCATCATGTAATGAGTTTATTTTTGGGCCAAGGGCCACCTCTGGTGAAAATGTCATCCAAATCCATCCATGAATTTCTGCGTGATCCTGCAAACAGACAGTGAAACGGCAGCAAAAACAACTAGAAAAGCACTCTGAGAGCACAGACCTCCGGCAAGCAGCTCCATCCATCCATCCATCTTCTTCCGCTTAATCCTTTTTGGGTTGCGGGGGGGCTGGAACCTATCCCAGCATCTTTGGGGGAGAGGCAGGGTCCACCCAGGACAGATCGCCAGTCCATCGCAGGGCCAACACAGAGAGACAGACAACCACTCACTCTCACAGTCAGACCTAAGGACAATTTAGAATCCCCAGTTGATGCCAATTAACCTAACTTGCATGTTTTTGGCATGTGGGAGGAAACCGGAGAAACTGCGGAGTAAACCCACGCAGACACGGGGAGAACATGCAAACTCCACACACATCACTGTTGGTCAGGGCTGGGATTGAATTCAGGATCCCCCGGCCAAGGGTGAGTGGCTGTGCTGCCGCAGTGCTAAGCAGCTCATTTCCCCCAAATGACATTGTTTGAAACTACTTTATGCCTGTTGAAAGCAAGTATTCCTGTCTGAAACAGGTAGCCCAATCAGACTTTCCAGGCTGTGTTTGAAAGTGGAATACAGAGGTGTAGCCTGTACAGGTACATCTCAAAAAATTAGAATGTCATGAAAAAGTTCAATATTTTTTGTCACTCTTTTCAGAAAGTGAAACCCATACATTATATAGATTCATTACACAGAGAGTGATATATTTCAAATGTTTATTTATTTTAATTTTGATAATTATGGCTTACAGCCCATGAAAACCCCAAATTCAGTTTCTCAAAAAAAATTGAATATTACATAAAATTAATTTAAGAAAATACTTTTTTAATAGAAATGTTGATCAACTGAAAAGTATGTCCATGTACCACTCAACACTTGGTCGGGGTTCCTTTTGGATTAATTACTGTAGCAACGTGGCGTGGCAAGGAGGTGATCAGCCTGTGGCTCTGCTGAGGTGTTATGAAGGTCCAGGTTGCTTTGATAGTGACCTTCAGCTCGTCTGCATTGTTGGGTCTGGTGTCTCTCATCTTCCTCTTGACAATCCTCCATAGATTCTCTGTGGGGTTTAGGTCAGGAGAGTTTGCTGGCCAATCAAACACAGTGATGCCATGGTCATTAAACCAGGTTTTGATACTTTTGGCAGTGTGGGGGGGAGCCAAGTCCTGCAGGAAATTGAAATCAGCTTCTTCATAAAGCTTGTCAGCAGAGGGAAGCATGAAGTGCTCTAAAATTTCCTGGTAGACGACTGCGCTGACTTTGGTCTTGATAAAACACAGTGGACCAACACCACCAGATGACCTCTGTTCAGATAAAAGTAAATTTTGCATTTCATTTGGAAATCAAAGTCCCAGAGTTTGGAGAAGGAGTGGAGAGGCACAGAATCTAAGATGCTTGAGTTTTAGTGTGAAGTTTCCACAGTCAGTGATGATTTGAGGAACCATGTCATCTGCTCTACCTGTAGGCACTCACATGTTACACTTTGACTAATATGAAAGGGACTGAACTGAGAGTTATTTGATTGTGTGAATATTAATTACAGAATAATTGAAAATGAAGGGGACATCCAATATTAGTCACTGTTTAAGAACCCTTGTTTATTTTTTTTTGTCAGATCACTTATTTGTGTGATCTTTTATGAGTTATATTCATAATAGTGTATCTTGCACTTTGGGGAACGGGAGTTGTTCAGTCATCATTATAATTTAGTTTATGAGTGTAGTTTATAGTCACTCATCAATAAAGTCATGCAGTACTATAACAGGACACTTTTACAAATATTTGAGACCCATTCTAGTGCATCCTTTTATATTTTAGCAATATTATAAGTACAAAATACTGAACATTATTATTATTTTTTGTATTTGTATCTACTTTAATGATTCCCAGAGAGAAATTCAGGGCATCCACGTACAGCACCGATCCCTTCACCTCTCTCTCTCTCTCTCGTGCGCATGCGTGAGCGTTTGTGGGAGCAGGTGTATGGAGTGGTGTCACGTGAGTTCTCTAAACTTTGTTTTTCTAACTTTTCTCTAGCTTGTGTGTTGAGGTGTGTGTGTTTATTATATAGCAGTTTGACTCCGTGTGTGTGTGTGTGTGTGTGTGTGTGTGTGTGTGTGTGTGTGTGTGTGTGTGTGTGTGTGTGTGTGTGTGTGTGAGTTTTGGTGTGAGTGTGTCGGGGAACGGTAACTTCTGCTGCCCATTTTTTCCCGGCCAGCATCATGCCGGTGTTTGACGGTGGTGTGGAGTTCGACCGCTTGACCCGGAGGCATGGCGTGAGAATCCTCCCGACAGTTTCCTGTTCTGTGGAGGAGGCCGTCCTCGCTGTAGGACAGGTGGTTGGGCATGATAGCATAAAATCAGCATCCAGGATAAACAGTGCAGTTGTCATTTTTCTGGATTCAACTGAAAAGGCTGATCAGGTGGTGGAACAGGGAGGTGTCATAAATGACACTTTTCCTCCTGTTTTACCGCTGGTGAACCTTCTAGGAGGATCACCATCTCTAACGCTCCTCCTGTGGCAACCTGGGGAGAGCCTAATTGTATACGATCTTAGACAAGAACAAAGGACGAGAAGATCATCTTTTGTGTGTGAGAAGATTCTAGAAGAATGTCATGGTATTTAAGAGAAGAGCTTCTACTTGAATGTCATTTTGTCTATCCTTGATGTGAGAGATGTGTAATAAATCGGCTGAAACAAATCTGCCTCTTCATTTACACGCTCCACACTGGTGACCCAAGACGTATCATGGAACACGAATCAAGATCCCCGGAGGCGACCTCGACGGGAACCTCCAGCCACGCATGTGCTGTCGCAATCAAGCTACCGGATTTCTGGCAGCACAACCCGCGCTCCTGATTCCACATCATCGAGGCACAGTTCGCCCTCAGGGGGATATCGGCAGATGACACCAAGTTCCACTATGTGGTCGCAGCGCTCGACGCCCGCACAGCTCAGCACGTAGAGAGCATGCTCGATCAGCCACCAACCGACAACAAGTACGAGGCACTGAAGGCTGCGCTCATCCAGCGCTACACACTCTCGGACGGTGAGAGAGCAGAGAGACTTCTGACGCGGACCGAGTTGGGAGATGGGTCGGCCATAGACCTAATGGAGAAGATGCTGAGGTTAAAGGGCACGGACGACGACCACTTTCTGTTTACCCACCTCTTCCTCCGGAACCTTCCGACAGCGGTGAGAGCGACCCTGGCCAATTTGCCGTTGCTGGCCGAGCGGGACTATCGTACGCTAGCCCGGGAAGCAGACCGGATCATCATCGCCACCAGGGCGTTCACGACCATCGAGGCAGCAACGGAGCTCGGCGCGACGACCGGAGGAGGTGAAGAGCCACCGACGGCAGCAGCAGCAGGGGCCAAGGAGTGCCAGAGAGACACGCTCTGTTCCTACCACCGCCGCTTCAGAGAGAACGCACGCAGATGTACGCCACCGTGCCAATTCCAGCGCTCGGGAAAACGCCAAGGCTGAGGGTCAGTAGCAGCGGCGACCCTCGGGGAGGAGAACAAGCTGCTCTACCTGACGGACGCGCGCTCGGGGAGGCATTTCCTCGTGGACACCGGTGCCCAGAAGAGTTTCATCCGGGCGACCTACGCTGACCGGCTGGCAGGATCTAGCGGCCCCGAGATGGCGGCAGCGAACGGCTCGGAGATTAAGACCTTTGGTGAGAAGACTCTACTCTTGTCTCTACACGGCCGTACATATGAGTGGACTTTTGTCATAGCAGCATTAGATTATCATATACTGGGGGCTGATTTTCTGTGTGCACATAATTTACTGGTTGATCTTGCTAACAGGCACCTAGTTAATGCACTGTCTTTCGACTCTCTCCCCTGTATAGCTCGAGTGACCCGGCCGACAGCACAAGCCAACATCACAGCAGCAGGCGGTAAGTTCCACACACTGCTCACCCATTTCCCAGCACTCACAGTCCCGACGTTTTCGGCAGACGTCGCTAAACACGGGGTGGAGCATTTTATCACCACCACCGGGCCGCCCGTTTTTGCACGACCTCGGCGCTTGGACGCAGCTAAACTGGCCATAGCGCGTGAGGAGTTCGCCAATCTGGAAAGGTTGGGCATCATCAGGCGCTCAAACAACCCATGGGCATCCCCGCTACACATGGTCCCTAAAGCTGAGGGCTCGTGGCGACCGTGCGGGGATTTCCGCAGGTTGAACAACGCCACAGCGCACGATCGCTACCCAATTCCCCACATACAGGATTTTTCCGTTCAACTCGCCGGGGCGCGCATTTTTTCCTAAATAGATCTGGTCCGCGGTTACCACCAAGTCCCAGTGCGCGTTGAGGACATACCCAAAACAGCGGTAATAACTCCGTTCGGTTTATTCAAGTTTTTGCGCATGCCATTCAGGTTGAAAGGAGCGGCACAGACGTTCCAACGCATGATGGATGCAGTGCTGCGCGATCTCTCGTTCATGTTCGTCTACCTGGACGATATCCTGGTAGCTAGCGCGTCCGAAGACGAACACAAAACCCACCTCATGACAGTTTTCCGGAGGTTGGAAGAGCACGGGTTAATAATCAACCCAGCGAAATGTCAGTTCGGAGTGACGGATATTGATTTTTTGGGGCACCGCGTCTCTCCCGAAGGAGCGATCCCGCTGCCTGACAAGATGCGTGCAGTGGCGGATTTTCCCCGGCCGCAAACGGTCAGGGCGCTACAAGAATTTTTGGGAATGGCAAACTTTTATAACCGTTTCCTTCCCTGCGCAGCGCAGCTCATGAAACCACTGTATGCCGTGCTCAAAAAACAGAAACCCGCGGATAAGGTTGAATGGACCCCGGAGCGAGAGCGGGCGTTCTCGGAAGTCAAAGCAGCCCTGGCAAACGACGCATTGCTGGCACATCCAGACCCAACGGCCCGCATAGCGCTCACCACTGACGCTTCAGATGTGGCCATAGGGGCAGTCGTGGAGCAGCGCGTAGCCGGGGCTTGGCAGCCGCTCGCCTTTTTCAGCAGGACTTTGCCCGACAGTGAACGTAAATACAGTGCGTTCGACAGGGAGTTGCTGGCTCTCCACCTGGCCATTTGCCACTTCCAGTTCTGGCTGGAAGGGCGCAGTTTCACCACGTTCGTTGACCACAAGCTGCTAACATTCGCGATGGCCAAGGTTTCAGAACCGTGGTCGAGCCGGCAGCAGAGACAGCTGGCCGCAATCTCAGAGTTTACTACCGATATTCAGCATGTGTCGGGTAAACTGAATGTAGTGGCAGACTGCCTCTCGCGCGCCGTGGCAGCCCCGGTCTGCGTGGGAATAGATTACACGGCCATGGCCGAGGAGCAGGTTAGTGGCGCGGATGTGCGCGCGCTCCAGTCTGGACCAACAGGGTTAAGGCTGGAGAGCAAGGTGCTGCAAGACGGCATGCCCCCCCTAATCTGCGATGTCTCCACGGGGCGCCCGCATCCCATGGTCCCGGTCACGTGGCACCGCCGCGTGTTTGACTCGATTCACTCTTTGGCGCACCCGGGAGTGCGCGCGTCGGTCAAAATGGTAGGGGAGAAATTCGTGTGGCCGAGCCTTTGCAATCAAGTGAAAGAGTGGGCAGCAGCCTGCATGGCGTGCCAATGAGCCAAAGTACACAGACACACGAAGGCTCCCTTGGAGCCGTTTCGTATTCCGGCTAAGAGGTTCGACCATGTTCATGTGGACCTCGTGGGCCCCCTCCCGCCATCACAGGGGTGCACGCACCTCCTGACAATGGTGGACCGCACCACGTGCTGGCCGGAAGCAGTTCCTCTGGCAGCATCCACGTCCGAGGAGGTGGCGCGCGCTTTTTTAACAACATGGGTAGCGTGTTTTGGAGTCCCATCGGACATTACGTCCGACAGAGGCCCTCAATTTGTTTCCGAACTCTGGTCCGCGATGGCCCGCAGCCTGGGTATTACAATTCACCGCACAACTGCGTACAACCCACAGGCTAATGGGTTATGCAAACGTTTTCATAGATCATTGAAAGCGGCTCTCAGGGCTTCATTGACGGATGCAAATTGGGTAGACAGGCTACCGTGGGTTTTACTGGGGTTGCGCTGCGCTCCTAAAGAGGATCTGGAAGCTTCCCCAGCAGAACTCGTTTTTGCACAACCACTCCGGCTGCCCGGGGAGTTTCTGCCAGATAATCCCGCACCGGGCAGCTGCCCGTCTCAGCTTTTGAAGCGTAGCGCAAGCACAGGTATGCTGCCAGGCCCTGCCCACCACAGTTTTCCAAACGCTTTTGTGCCTAAAACTTTGAAGAACGCGGAGTTCGTTTTTGTCAGACACGACGCCCACCGCCCTCCACTGCGCCCACCCTATGATGGACTGTTCAGAGTGCTGGAAACAGGGGATAAGCATTTTTTGCTAGACTTGGGGGGTAGGAGGGAAAAAATTGGCATGGACAGACGCAAACCTGCTTTTGTTGTGGCGGATGAGCAAGTGCTATTGGCGAGGGCCCCTCGGCG
The DNA here is from genome assembly GCA_020510985.1 of Pholidichthys leucotaenia. Taxonomy (NCBI): domain Eukaryota; kingdom Metazoa; phylum Chordata; class Actinopteri; order Cichliformes; family Pholidichthyidae; genus Pholidichthys; species Pholidichthys leucotaenia. Next base: position 419,889,943 of record CM035843.1, read on the forward strand.
TGGAAGACCCCCATGGGGAGCTCCCCAGAGAGACGATGCCTAAAAGCACCCACACGGACAGACAGAAAGGTTTTCCCCCAAAACAACAGCCCCCCAGAGGCAGGGCAGAGCCGCGGAGGCAGCGAATTCTGGTTACAGCAGATATGGGAGAAGACTGAAGCCCAAGCAGCATGTGGACTGATGTTAATGGTTCTATCACAGCATGTGGACTGTTATCCTTTTGGGGTGGTGGTGTGGCAACCTGGGGAGAGCCTAATTGTATACCATCTTAGACAAGAACAAAGGACGAGCAGATCATCTTTTGTGTGTGAGAAGATTCTAGATACCCTAGTAAGATAACAGGGAGGTGTTAAGGATGAGTGGGTTGATTGCGATTGGACGAGAAGATCGTCTTTTGTGTGTGAGAAGATTCTAGAAGAATGTCATGGTATTTAAGAGAAGAGCTTCTACTTGAATGTCATTCTGCCTATGCTTGATGTGAGAGATGTGTAATAAATCGGCTGAAACAAATCTGCCTCTTCATTTACACGCTCCACACTCCTTTCATAAAAAATGATCAGCTGATCAGAGAGTTATCCCGTTTGGGCCAAGTTGTTCCCCCATCAGAATGGTCTCTCTGGGTAGTAAATCAGCCCTGCTGAAGCATGTCGTGTGTCACAGGAGGCAGTTACTCATGGAGTTAAAAGACAGCTCTGCTGAACTTAACGTGTCTTTTAACTTCAGGATTGACGGCTTTAGCTACTTAGTTTTCGCAACATCTGAAACCATGAAGTGTTTTGCGTGTGGTGCAGAGGGCCATCTTATTAGATCATGTCCTGAAAAGGTGAACATGAATAATACTGGGAGTAAGAAAGGTGACGCTGGTGTTTTTGGTGGTCCGGAGGGTAGCGCTACATGTGGTGTGGCGGATGCCGCTGCGGCGTCCGCTTTTGCCGGGGCGACCGTGGCCACGGCCGGGGCGGGGAACACCGCTGCAGGCACGGTGGTTGCCCCTCCAAACAGTGATGGTGGGGAGTTTCTGTCTGGTGGCAGCTCTGATCATTGTGACGAGCCTGTCACCCGGAGTAAAGAGGTGAAGGGCAGTTTGAGTGCAGTTAAAGGAAAGAACGTGAATGAACAGATTTCACAGGCGGAGGAGGAGCAGACCGGGGCTGTGACAGACACACAGAGTAAACACTGCATGACAAATGCTGCAGTTGATGAAGAAATGCAGGAATGTAATTTTGTTGAGGAGGATCCTTTTAAAGCTGCACAAAAAAAAGTACTGAAAACTTGCAGAGCTCTGCTAAATCTAGTAGGGTGGGGAGTGTGGAAGTGCTGGATGAGAGCGTCTCTGATGATAGTGGGGCTGAGCCCGAACTGATGCAGACGCAGGAGGAGCAAAACTCCTATTCTTTTACAAAGATCACGAAGTTTCTTCAAGTGATTAAGGGGAGTAGGGCTGTGAAGGTGGAAAATTACTTTCCAGATCTGGAATTATTCGCGGCATCAGCTCGCAAGTTTATGAAACTCAATGATGGGGATGAGACTTTCACTGATCAGGAAATATATCATTTAAAGAAACTTGTTCTTAAATTGAAATCACAAATCACTAATGGTCATGATGACTCTTAGTTTGTCTTTTCCCTTTTCTGCTACGTGTGTGTTTTTACTGTACCTTATTTTTATCCTTTTTAAAGGGCCTATATCATGCTATTTTAAGCCTTTCAGAGTAAACTATATACATGTATGTGATAGTATATTACCTTTGGTACACTGGAGAATGAATTTCTTATGAAATATGAGCTATTTTCGCAAGCCCGGAAGTAAGATGCCTCGATCTCTGAGGCTCTGTCTCTCCTTCTTGTGGCTGCCGCCCATTTCATGATGTAACCCCTGAGCCGGCTGCTGCAGCGTGTCGCTGGGTTCCACCCATGAAAACAATATCTACAGTAAACTTTAGAAAAGATGGATGAGCACGTTGAACTCTTTAGCCTCCTGTTATTATTTTAGCCTATAATATTATTCTTATGTAGTGTATGGTTAATCACGTTTAATATTATGATTTTAGCCTCTGCATTCTGGTCTATTTTGACCATTTCTGACGAGTAGGCTCTTCTTTAGGAAGGCTGAACAAACTCCTAAATCTCTCACAGCCAAAGACACATTTACGCCACTTAGAAGACATTGTCTTACGTAAAAAAGCAAACAGTTGTTGTCACTGAGCAGATTAGTTGCGAGAGGAACTACTTCTTCACAGCGTCAATGCTAAAGTGAAAGAGTTTTGCCGATCACCGCTCCGTTAGCTGCGCGGAGAAAGTGGGTGTGTACGTTAGCCTGGGGGTGGTACTGGCAGCACAGGCACTTCCTGGAGTGGGCGGCTCACCCACATTCATACGTATGAACGTGGGGACCCAGTCATTATCAGGGACAGGGCGGAGCAGCAGCTCAGAGAGCAGGGTTGAGGAGGAATACTCAGAGATGCGTGAATGGAGCAAAATACCACTTTGGGGGTGTTTTGGGTGAGGAATTAACATTATAACATGCTTAAAAGCTCAAAAAAGTCGATTTTGCATGATATAGGCCCTTTAATGCCTCACCTTAGAATTGGCATCTTAATACAAATGGGGCCAGGGATGATGTAAAAAGGGCCTTTTTATACAAGCTTTTTAGTTTAAAGAAACTTGACGTGCTGATGCTCCAGGAGACTCACAGCACTATTGACATTGAGAGCCAGTGGAGAAAAGAGGGGGATGGCTGCATTTTTTTTAGCCACAAATCTAATAGCAGTGGGGGGGGGGGGTTGTGTGCCTGTCTCTTATGAGATAGAAGAGGTGGTGAAAGGCCATTTACTCTTATTAAAGGTACAGTTTGAAAATGTGAACTTGGTTTTTATAAACGTGTATGTGCCAATACAGAGAGAGGATCAGGGTCTTTGATGTGTTATCGGATATGGTTAGGTCCTGTAATTCGAATAGTTTTTTATTTCTGGGGGGTGATTTTAATTGTACATTAAACCACAGACTAGACAGGAACCATCAGGAGCCTCACCCTGCTTCTGCCAATAGGCTGAGGGAACTGGTGAAGACACAGGAAATGGCCGATGTGTGGAGATCACATCATGGGGACCAGAGGCAGTACACCTGGAGCCATGTTAAAGATAACCTTTTATCTATGGCTAGGTTGGGCCATTTTTGTGGTTTTAAACATCAAATGAGTATTTTTAAAAATAGTTGTGTCTGTCCTGTTGGTTTCACTGATCACTGCCTGCTGTTTTGTTCTGTTTTTATTGAAAATGTAAAGTGTCAGAGTGCATTTTAATAATACACTTTTAAATGATGTGTTTTTTAAGGGAGTTTTTCATGATGTATGGAAGTCACACAGGGAACAAAACAACTCTTTTAAATCTCTCCAAATGTGGTGGGATTTTGGTAAGGCACAAATAAAACAACTGCCAACAGTACACTCGAAATGTCACTCGTAGCTTGACCCAATCCTTGAAAGTTCTGGAGACTGAGGTGGTAGAGCTAGAGGAGTTGCTCAGTTCTACAGGAAAACAAGAGCACTTAGAGGCTCGTAAATCAAAAAGGTCGGCATTGGCTAGCTTGCTAGGGGTCACCGCACAAGGCGCTCTGGTCTGCTCGCGCTACATGGATGTAGCTCTGATGGACTCGCCCTCCCAGTGCTTTTTTGGACTGGAGTAGAAAAATGGACAGAGAAAGCTCATTCAGTCCTTGTTGGACAATGATGGGAGAACAATCTCCACAGCAGCAGAGATCAGGAAATATGCTGCTAGTTTCTACAGTGAATTGTTTAGAGCAGAGTGGAGGGAGGACACGTCACTGGGCCAGGTTTTCCTTGATGGTCTTCCAGTGCCCTCAGAGGACCTTGTTGCCGGCTTGGATGCTCCACTGTCTCTGTCTGAGCTGCATACGGCGTTAATGAGCCTCCAGAATGGAAAGTCACCAGGCATGGATGGTCTCTTTGTGGACTTTTTTAAGGAATTCTGGCCCCTGCTTGGTCCAGACCTGCTGGAGGTTCTCTAAGATAGTTTGAAAAAGGGGACCCTACCCACAACCTGCAGGAGGGCCGTCATCACACTGTTGCCAAAAAAGGGGGATCTACAGAGCCTAAGGAACTGGAGGCCAGTCTCTCTGCTCTGCACGGACTATAAAATTCTTTCAAAAGCTCTGGCCCGAAGACTGAGAAAGGTGATGAGCGAGCTCATTCATGTAGACCAGACTTACTGTGTGCCTGGCAGGCTGATTAATGACAACGTCACTTTAATTTGGGATGTTTTGGAGGTCTCTGGTTCATTGGCTGTGGAAACTGGTTTGATTTCAATAGACCAGGAAAAGGCTTTTGACCGGGTTGAACACCAGTATTTATGGACAGTTTTAGCTGCTTTTGGGTTCAGCCCAGGCTTCATAGCCAGGATACGGGCCTTGTACAGTGACATTGAGAGTGTACTGAAGATAAATGGAGGCCTGTCTGCCCCTTTAAAAGTCCAGAGGGGGGTTCGGCAGGGCTGCCCTCTCTCAGGGATGCTGTACTCCCTCGCCATAGAGCCTTTGCTTCACCACTTGAGAAGGGACCTATCAGGAGTCACGTTTCCTGGCTGTGAAACCACGTTTAGGCTGTCGGCCTATGCAGACGATGTAGTCATTCTGCTAAACAAGCAGAGTGACATTGACGTTTTGGTTAGGAGTGTTAATCTTTTTGGCCAACTTTCTTCTGCAAAAATAAACTGGGGAAAAAGCGAGGCTCTGGTGGTGGGGAAAAACTAGAAAATCAGCTTACACTGCCTGGTGGGCTGAATTGGAAGAAAGACGGATTAACGTATCTTGGTGTTTTTATTGGAAATCAACAATCTGAGCAAAAAAAATTGGGACAGGGTCATAGAGAAAATCAACGGGAGACTAAATAAGTGGAAGTGGCTAATGCCAAAAATATCTTTTAGAGGAAGAGTGCTCATTTTAAATAATCTTGTTTCCTCATCCCTGTGGCACCGCCTCATGTGCATGGACCCCCCTGCTGGTCTGCTGTCCAAAATTCAGTCTGTTATGGTGGACTTTTTTGGAGGGGGTGGACTCCACTGTGTCCCTCAAGCCCTGTTATTTCTTCCCAAAGAGGAAGGGGGGCAAGGAGTGATTCATTTAGCTAGCAGAGGTGCTGCTTTTAGACTGACTTTCATACAGAGACTGCTGATGGTCCCCCAGGGCCTGGTATGGAGGCCTTTGGCCTGTGTTATTTTACAGAGAGTCCTTGGGCTTGGGCTAGACCTCCCTGTGTTTTTAATGGATTTTAAGAACTCTAGTGCACTGTCTTTACCCAGTTTTTACCGCAGTCTGTTTTCAGTGTGGACTCTTTTTAAAAAACAAAGAGGGCCATGTGATTCCCTCCACTGGTTGTTGAGGGAGCCACTGGTTTTTGGTGGTCGTCTTGGTGTCCTGCCAGGAGCTGGAAGGACCTTCCTTGATAGGCTGTGTTCCAGGAATGTTCTCACTCTGAAGCAAGTGGTGGAACTTGCTGGTCCTGGCCTCAACAACGCCTCAGCTTTAGCAGCACATCTCGGTTTTAGATCAAATCGTTTCATCCGCGGTCTTCTTGCACACTGGAAACAAGAGCTTCATGGACTTGAGCGCTCCCTACTCATGGACTTTAGTAAAGGCACGTGGCAGCCAGAAAGCACGGACCCTTTTCCCTCCCTCACGCTTTATATGGACTTTGATGTTTCTCCTAGCTCTTTACTGGCTTTCTGTGCTCCCACCAGTGTGGACTTTGGAGGAGCCAGTGGTAAGGCTCTCTACAGACTGGTGGTGATGGCACTCAACAAGGACAGATTGAACACCTGTGTGGACACTCCATGGATAGCCTACTTTAGACTGGAAAAAGGGCATCAGCCTGCCTAGAGGGCTCTTTGTAAAGTCCCTCTTCCTAAGAGGCATGGAGATCTACAGTGGAGGGTCCTGCATGGCATCATAGCTGTCAGTGCTTTTGTTTCTGTGATTAACAGCAGTGTCAGTGATCAGTGTGTTTTCTGTTCCTCTAGAGAGACAGTTTTTCATTGTTTTACTGAATGTCAGCGTTTAAATGGTTTCTTTGAACTTCTCAAAGAACTTTTTCACACTTTTAAGGAAGTTTTCCCCAAGCAGGTTTTCATTTGTGGTTTTATGTACAATCATCCTTTTAAGCAGAAATGTCAACTACTGAACTTTGTTTTAGGGCAGACAAAGTTGGCCATCTATGTAAACCAGAGAAGAAAACTTGAGAATGTTGAGAACGATGTTGATGTCAAAATTTTATTTGTGAGGCTTCTTAAAGCCAGAATCAGGCTGAATTTTGAGTTTTATTATGGGGAATGGTGATGTGGTCGGTTTTAGGACCCTCTGGTCCCTGGAGGATGTCCTTTGTTTAGTCTGTGATGGGCAGCTTTTGTTTGGGCGTTTTTTGGGGGAATAAATTTCTCTGTAATAAGATAAGCCTTTATTAGTCCCACAATGGGGAAATTCCAGAATATAGTATATATAATTCCAGTAATATAGTATGGTATAGAAATTGTACTGAATGATGGGCAAGTGTGTTTATTAAAGACCTTTTAAAAATCAAATCTCTCTCTCTCTCTCTCTCTCTCTCTCTCTCTCTCTCTCTCTCTCCCTCTCTCTCTCTCTCTCTCTCTCTCTCTCTCTCTCTCTCTCAGTGGGCATGGTCGTTAGTGTGAGCTGGGAGTGTGTGACAGCGTGAGTGAGTTGTCTCAAATTTTTCTCTTTCTTTTTGTGTTTAAGGTGTTTTTTGTTAAATAATCTTAAAATTTGTTGTTTTCTGTAGCTGGGGTGGGGTAGGTGTTCTGGGAGGGGGGTTTCTGCTGCCAGCTTTGCTGGTTAGCATGGTTTTGGAGCGAGGCTCCGGGTTCGAGAAGCTGACATGCTGGCATGCTGTCAAATTGGCTCCGGCTGTCAGCTGCTCAGTGGAAGAATGTAGTCTGGATACAGACTACATTACAGGCTACATACTTGGAGTTCCTCCAACTTTTCATCACAATTGTGTACATTCATCCGAGGGCAGACTCTGACTCTGCCTGCAGCACAATCTTTGATGTGATCCAGCAGCTGCAATCAATTTCTCCAGAGGCGCCAAACTTCATTCTTGGGGATTTTAACCATGTTTCTTTAAAGAAGACACTTAAAACTTTTATCAGTATGTCTCCTGCCCAACCAGGCGAAAAAAGGCATTGGACCTGTGCTATGGATCCATTGAGAGGGCCTATAAATCACTCCCCCTTCCTCCTTTAGGATCCTCAGATCACAACTGTGTACATTTGCTGCCCACATATAAAACTGCTCTCAGAAGAGGCAAGGTGGAGACGAGAAACATTGATGTGTGGACAGAAGATTCAGTGCACAGCCTCCAGGAATGCTTTGACTGTACAGACTGGGAGATGTTCACACTGGCCTGCGGGGATGATTTGGACTCTTTGGTGGACGTCACATGCTCATACATGGTTTTCTGTAAAAATAAGATCGTTCCACATAAACGTGTCAAAATATATCCCAACAATAAACCATGGTTTACAAAATCATTTAAATCCTGCTTACAGAGGAAAGCACTTGCCTTTAAACAGGGGTCTGTTTCTGAGCTACAGGTTGCCACAAAAGAGCTGAAATCCGAAATTTTAAGAGCAAAACAGAATTATAAATCAGAATTGGAAAGCAAGATGGCAACAAAGAAACTTGGTTCAGCCTGGGCCAGTATGAAAACTATTGCAGGCCTTCAGAGCACAGAGCGCAGTAATCATGTATTTTTAGATGGTTTTAATTCAGACACAGAGCTGGCTAATGCTCTTAATTGTTTTTATGGTCGTTTTGACTCCTTTGATTTTAGCACAGAAACCCAAGATTTGAAACAGAAACTCAAAGACAATCAGCACTTTAATATTGAGGTGCAGGATGTTAAAAGGGCATTCTGTGCTGTAAAAGTGAACAAAAGTCAGGGCCCTGATAATATATGTGGGCGCTTGGTAAAGTCCTGTGCACATGAACTGAGTCCTATATTTCATTACATTTTCAATAAGTCCTTACAGACACAACATGTGCCTAAGATCTGAAAAGAAGCCATGGTTGTTCCCGTTCCAAAATCCAGCTGTCCTAAAACGGTAAACAACTTTAGACCAGTTGCTTTGACTTCAATTTTAATGAAAATTTTTGAAAAACTGGTCAGATGTGAGGTCATAAAGCAGACTGAGCATGCATTGGATCCTCTGCAGTTTGCCTATAGGCCTCACAGAGGAGTGGAGGATGCCACTGTCACTCTGTTTAACATGCTTTTTAAACATCTGGATTTTAATCGGACACATGCCAGGCTTTTATTTGTGGACTTTTCCTCCGCCTTTAATACAATCCAACCTCATATCTTAGCTGAAAGACTCCTGCAACAATTTGATTTGAGCAATAATCTGATGGGTTGGATTCTGGATTTTGCAACCAACAGGACGCAGAGAGTAAGGGTCAATGGTACATTGTCTGACCTAAAGTGCTCTTCTACTGGCTCTCCTCAGGGGTGTGTGTTGTCACCACTACTCTTCATCCTGTACACAAACATGTGTCGGAGCAGACATGACAACAGACATATCATAAAGTATGCTGATGATTCAATTATTGTCAGTCTCCTCCAGGATGGTGAGAGTGGCCAAGGCCCAGTAGTTGTTGATTTTGTTCACTGGTGTGAGGATTCCTACCTGCAGCTGAATACGACAAAAACTAAAGACATGATTATTGACTTTAGGAGGAAAACTCCCAGGCACAAAGTCACCGTACTAAAAGGCCAGACCACCGAATGTGTACAATCCTACAAATATCTTGGGACTATTATTGACAGTAATTTAAAGTTTGAAGAGAACTGTGAAAGGGTGTGCAAAAAGGGTCAGCAACATTTGCATTGCTTGAGAAAACTTGCACGCTTCCAAATTGACCGAACCATAAAGACAATGTTTTATCGGGCTTTTATTGAATCTGTTTTATCCTTTTTTTTAGTGTCATGGTTTGGTCAGATAAAACTGAAACAGAGGAAATCCTTGGATCAGGTAGTTAGATGGTCCAGTCGTTTGCTTGGTGAGTCACAGCTGAGCCTGACATCCCTGTACACCAGACAAGTACAGAGGATGGCTAACTCCATTTTAAATGACGACTCCCACCCTTTCAGAATCAGAATCAGAATCAGAATGAGATTTATTGCCATTTTTCATGTAGTACACAAACTAGGAATTTGTCTCGGTGCAATGCTGCAACATTAAACATGGAGTAGCGCTAAAGATAAAAAAAACTATGCACGCAATAAAAGGTAGAATAAGAATAAGTAATTCTAATCTATGCAATTTTTAAATATATTAACAAGCAGCAGATATTGTGGAGTTCCACATAGTGCAGTCGGTAGTGCAAAAAGAAAACAAGTGATAATTGTCATGAGTCCGGTTGAGCTGCTGTACATAGTGCACGAGAGTCTAATAAGTCACTTAGTGTTAAGCAGTCTGATGGCAGAGGGGAAGAAGCTGTTCATGTAGCGGGAGGTTTTAGTCTGAATGGACCGAAGTCTTCTGCCTGAGGGGATGGGGGCAAACAGTGCGTGTCCAGGGTGTGAAGGGTCGGCTATGATCCGACCCTTCACTTCCGCCCTCCAAAGAGAGCAGTCGCATTTTTTCTCTGCTCCCGCTCCCTGTCTCTCCCTCCCTAACTGACTGGATCCCAGCTTGCTATTGTCTGTGTCTGTGTGTCTCTCTACTGCTGATTCATCCAACGAAATTATGGATTTAATAAGCTGGGCTTTGAACGCAATCAACACTGTGTTTTCAACGAGGAAATCAGGTCCGGGGGAGCCTATTTGTCCCGCAGGGACTGCTGCTGCGGGTTACATTAAGGATACAAGCAATTGGAAACTCTTGTGTCTGTGTGATCTTTCTATTGAAGATATTGAAGATTTATATCTATTCGGAGCAATGGTCCCCGGAATTCTACTGATCGGCCTTGGGATTGTTCTGGTGCACCGCAAATTGAAGAAGATGGACAGAGCTTATCAAAAAGCGGACCCGGCGAAGCTCTCTCATCAATTCGACCAACTGGGCAGGACTCTGACAGCGGCCAATGGAGAACTGTACAGGAAAATGGAATACATCACGATTACGCTGAGAGCTGTTCACGACTCGATTTCAAAGCCTGGCATTGATGGATCTGGAGCACTGAATCCGTAAGAGAATAGAAAGTTTTTCTCTCTGAAGTCAGTGCTATTCAACCTGTTTTTCGGCACCCTCAGCACTCAGTCCTCCTGATGATCAACAGTATAATTGTTTTCATAACAATGGCGGACAGTATCTGACTCTCAAGGACAGCTGTCTGGCTCAGACTATTCCATCTGCCGTGCTCAAGGACACGTGCCTTTGCCTTAGACACTAGTCATAACATCTGCTGAGAGAGAGACTATTGCTGTTCTCCTAACTGATTTGCATTGATTGCATCCAACACACACAAAACTGACCCATTTATACTGACGAAGACATATTCATTCACTGCTCTCTCTGTGTCATTGTGTGGATTCTATTGTCTGCTAATTGTGCATTGAGAGTTTTTTCTTGTAATCACAATATCGGTCATATAAATGAACTTTATTTTGATAAACAATGCTTTTTTCTCTCTCCTATTGTGTCCCCTCCCCCCCCGCCTTCTATTCCCCTCCTGCTGACAGGCGCCTCCATGGCTCGCCGCATCATTGGGAATGTCATCTATGACGTTTCCATTGACAAGTCAAATTCCTCGTATATTTACCTGTTTATTTACTTGTAAATGTGCTTGGCAATAAACTTATTCTGATTCTGAATCTGATTCTGATTCTGACCTGCACGCCTCCGGTTCCTGGAGATGTACAGGTCCTGGAGGGATTTTTGCACTGCAACTTTCAGCTTCTTCCCTCAAGACGGAGGTTTGCTGTCCCAAAAAGTAAAACCCAGCGCTACAAAAACAGCTTTATTCCTGCTGCTGTCAAAGAGTTGAACAAGCTGTAACAATATATTGCACATAATTTAGGTACCTATTTATTAACTCCATTTTATATTTACTTATTTTTGTAGGATGTTACTTGGGTTCTAAATATTTTATTGAGTTTTAGACCTTTGAGTTTTTAACCTCTTTGACTAGTTTTTAACTTTTAATATGACTCTTCTCTCTTACCTCTGGTTTTTCTCTCATCTCTTTATCTTTTTATACCCTGATTGATGGAGCCTTGAGTATTTTTATCATGTTCATAGTCAATTTCATGTGTGCCTGTGTTTGTGTCTATGTTGAATGTAATTTGTGGCTTGTAAATATGGATGTCACCTGACTGCAAAACAAATCTACCTACTGGTACAAATAAAGTAACCTGAACCTGAACCTGAACCTGGCTGTGGGGGAGTTGGTCGGCTATGAAAGCGTCAGGTCTGCTTCCAGAATGAATAATGCCATGGTAATTTTCCTGGACAGTGTTGAAAAAGTTAATCAGGTGGTGGAGAGCGGAGTTGTAATTAAACACACACTGGTTTCTGTTCTGTCTCTGGTAAATCCCACAAAAAGAATCACAATATCAAATGTCCCACAGTTTTTAAAGAATGAGCTGTTGGAGAAGGAGCTGTCGAGGTACGGGCAGCTTTCTTCCCCCATTAAACACATCCCTCTCGGTTGTAAGTCCCTGCATTTAAAGCATGTCATGTCTTTTAGACGACAGGTGCTCATAATTTTAAAGAACAGCAAGGAAAGCCTCAACCTCATATTTAAGTACCGGATTGATGGCTTTGATTATACCATCCATGTCACCTCTGATAATATGAAGTGTTTTGGGTGCGGAATGGAGGGACATTTGATTCGATCATGCCCTCAGGGAGCAGGGGGTGATTACCTGGGGGAGGCCACTGGTGCGGCCTTGCCGTCGGGTGCCGAGGCCATGGGGCTGTCCGGCGACGGGGTAGCTTCGCCGTCTTCTGAGGCTGCTGGCGCGGCCGCGCCATCGGGCACTTTGGCCGAGGTCGCGGGGCCGTCTGGCAGAGGGGCGGCTTTGCTGCCTTCCGCATCCAGCCTGTCAGTCATAAATGGAACAACAACAAAAGTTAAAGTACATCGCAGGGCTAATGCACAGACCAACATTGTGGACAAGGGTGAGATTACTTAGAGGGATCACGCTCAGGATCAGACAGGTGAGCCAAATGAGGCACAGGTAGACGGTGGGACTATACAGATGGATATAAAACCACAGCACAAGGTGAGTGAAACACAAGAAGAGACAGCTACCAGGGTGGCTGAGTCAGTGTTGGAAGATGAGGATGACAATGAGATAGATGAAGAGTTATCTAAAGCTTCAGTCAAACGGAAGAATTTGGAAAACAAACAGCAGAGGAGTAAAGTGAAAAGGGTTGTCAGAGAAAGTTCTGAGGTTTCTCTATCTCAACCAGATTCGTATGCTGGGTCTGAGATAGAGAGTGGTGGTGAAAGGAGTGATGATGTGGCCAGTGGAGGTGGTTACCCTTTCACAAAAATACAGAAGTTTTTGCAGGACACTAAGGGATCCAGAATGGTTAGAGTTGAAAACTTTTTCCCTGATCTAAAATGTTTTGTTGACTCTGCTCGGGCCTACATGAAAAATAGGGGAGAGCTTGAGCAGGAAAGTTTCACTGATCAGGAGATCTACAGACTAAAAAAGCTTGTGCTAAAAGTTAAGAACCAAATTGCCCAGGATGATTATTTTTTTATCACTCATTCTTTCTTTTCTGTTTTTGTATTGGCTTTGTCCTCTCATACGCATGTGCAGTTTTAATTTTGGCACACTCAATATTAATGGAGCAAGAGAAATGTCCAAGCGAGCGTGTGTTTTTACTCTTGCAGAATGTAAGAAAATTAATGTTCTGTTTGTTCAGGAAACTCATAGTTCTGAGGACAATGCTGCTGACTGGAGGAGGGAATTTCAAGGGGAAGTTATCCTCAGTCACAAAAATAGCAGCAGTGGTGGAGTGGGTATTTTATTTTCTCGAGATTTTATTCCACTTTCTTACGACATTGATGAGATAATTGCAGGCCACATTTTAAAAGTTCAAGCTGTTTTTGAGAATGTGAAAGCTGTTTTTATAAATGTGTATGCTCCAACCGTAGGCACAGAAAGATTGGCCTTTTTAAATATTTTAAATGACACAATCAAAAATTGCAGTAATGATGACTTTTTATTTGTGGGAGGTGATTTTAATTGTACAGAAAATCCTTTTATGGACAGGAATCACCCAGAGCCACATGCTGCATCGAAGGGGAGTCTAAAGGGTCTCATAGAAGCTCATGATCTGTGTGATGTGTGGAGGAATTTTCATGGCAAGGCTAAACAGTACACATGGAGCCATAGCAAGGACAATATTCTGTCCTTAGCTAGACTAGATAGGGTTTGCAGTTTTAAGCACCATTTTAGCATTTTTAAAAGTGCTTTTATAGTCCCTGTGTCATGTGGTGGCCCTCGCGAGCCACCATAAGATGCCAAAAGTCACCAGTGAAGTTTGCATTGATGTTTATTAACGAACAAAAGAAAACATAAAGCAATGAGCTTTAAAAACACACAACACTAGACACAGGACACAGGCGATCATAAGGCTAACACGAAGCACACTTATGATCACGAACATGAAACACTCATTGACGTCCGAGCCGAGGGATGCTCACTCGACGTCTGGCAAGGATAAACGTTGACATGGAATCATAGACCGGGAATAGTTGACATGGAATTGTTGACGAGACTGCTGCATCATTCTGCTCCCAGCGCCCGCTTAAAAACAGGGCTGCTGATGAGCCAAAGATGCAGCACAGCTGTCAGGCTTTGACAGCAGGAAACCCCTCCGAGCGCTGTCACAATAAGAGCTCGGGGAGCCAGAAGGTAAACACTGCTGTCAAACCTGGCAGAGATGATGCATGGCCCAAGCGCGGACGAAATTGGCGCTCAGACCATGACACCCTGTTGGCTTTACAGATCACTCTCTGGTTCAGTGTTGTGTTTTTATCAAGAATATAAAGTGCAGTAGTGCATACTGGCATTTTAACACATCACTTTTATCAGCTAACAGTTTTAAGATAAGATAAGACAAGATAAGCCTTTATTAGTCCCACAATGGAGAAATTCCAGGATTGCAACAGCACAGGGATAGCAACACTCAGAGCAATAATTAAGAAGATATGAAAAATAAAAATAAGAGCAGTGAATGTACATACGTACACATAAATATATAAATATATATACAAAGTGCAGGAGCATTGTAGCAAGATGGAATAAACAGCATAACCGTCTACTTAGTTATCCTACATAATATGAATATGTACCCATACATATTGTCACCCTCCGTAGCGACTGACATTGTCCTAGTTGTATACTGGAGGGGACCATATGTGTAAGTCTGCTGCGTCTTTTGCATTCAATGCTATTAGGTCGTCACGTTTTTTTGCTATCTCTGCGACCAGCCCTGCTTAGGTTATACAGTCTGACAGCCGTAGGTAGGAAGGACCTGCGAAACCTCTCGGTTGCGCACCTAGGATGATGTAGTCTACTGCTAAATGAGCTCCTCAGTGCGTTCAATATGTCCTGCATAGGGTGGGACTCGGACTCCAGCAGAGATGACAGTTTAGCCACCATCCTTCTCTCTCCTATCTCCCCCACTGTGTCAAGGCGTTGCCCCAGGACAGAGCTAGCTTTCTTGATCAGTTTGTTCAGTCTCTTCCTATCGGCTGCTGTAATGCCGTTGCCCCAGCAGACTACTCCAAAAGTGATGGCTGATGCCACCACCGTGTTGTAGAATGTCTTCAGCAGCGCCCCTTGTACACCAAAAGACCTCAGCCTCCTCAGTAGGAACAGCCTGTGCTGTCCCTTCTTGTAGAGTGCGTCGGTATTGTGTGACCAGTCTAGTTTATTGTTCAGATGAACACCAAGGTACTTGTAGAATGTCACCATCTCAATGCCCATTCTCTGTATGTTTACTGGTGCTGTGAGGGGTTGTCCTTGCCTGCAGCAGTCCACCACCAGCTCCTTAGTTTTCCTCGCATTGATCTGGAGGCAGTTCCGATGGCACCAGTCCACGAAGTCCTGGATAAGTCCTCTGTACTCAGCTTCATCTCCGTTGGAGATGAGGCTGACGATCGCAGAGTCGTCAGAGAACTTCTGTAGATGGCAGTGTGTTGTGCTGTGTGAGAAGTCCGCAGTATAAAGGGTGAACAGGAAAGAAGCCAAAACCGTTCCCTGGGGGGCCCCCATGCTACCGATGATCGTGTCGGACACACAATCTCGGGTTCTCACAAACTGTGGCCCGTTAGTGAGGTAGTCCAGGATCCATGATGACAGGTGCTGGTCCACCCCTGCACACAGCAGCTTGTCCTTCAGGATCATCGGTTGAATGGTGTTGAAAGCACTGGAGAAATCAAAGAACATGATCCTCACCGCATTCCCGGGCTTCTCCAGGTGGGACAGAGAACGGTGAAGGAGGAAGATCACTGCATCCTCCACCCCAATGCCATGCTGGTAGGCGAACTGGAGTGGATCCATCGCTGGTCCCACCAGGGGGCGGAGGTGAGCAAGGAGCAATCTCTCCAGGGTCTTCATCATGTGAGACGTCAGGGCCACTGGTCTGTAGCTGTTCAGATCTTTGGGGTGGGAAGTCTTTGGTACAGGTACCACACAAGATGTTTTCCACAACTGTGGTACCCTCCCCAGCTTCAGGTTCAGGTTGAAGATGTGCTCCACAGTCCCACACAGCTGGTCTGCACAGGACTTGAGGAACTTCGCACTGATGCCCTCCGGTCCCGAGGCCTTCCTCGCCTTGATCTTCCTCAGCTCCGTCCTCACCTGGGTCTTAGTGAGGGTCAGGTTGGGGGGCTGTGTGCTAGGATTGGGGGGGGGGGTGTTGATGGAGTGGGGTGTGGACAGCAGGTCTCGATGACTTTAGAGGCAGCAGTGGTTGTTGTGCAGTCAGGGGGGAGGGCGATTGGTCAAACCTATTAAAAAACAGGTTCAGATTGTTCGCCAACTCTCTGCCCCCCGTGGCCTGGGGGGAGGTATTCTGGAGCCCAGAGATGGTTTTAAGGTTTCTCCAGACCCCGCCGATGTCGCTCCGTTGCAGCTTGTCCTCCATCTTCTTCCTGAAGCTGTCCTTGCCTTCTCTGATCTTCCTCCTCAGCTCCCTCTGTACGGACGTCAGCATCTCCCTGTTCCCCGAACTCCCTGTTTTTCCCTTATGTTTTTTTTGGAGTAATTTTAAATTAACAAAATCAAATTTTAGTTCTTTGCAGCAGTGGCGGGACGTAGGGAAGAGCCAAATAAAGAATCTGTGCCTACAGTATACTCGCAATGTCTCTGGAGACTTGGCCAGGTCTGTCAGGGACCTGGAGAGAGAAGTAGTGGAGCTGCAGTCTTTGGCAGGCTCCACAGGAGAAAGAGGACATTTTAAGGCCCTCAATGGCAAAAAGTCTGTTTTAACTGACTTACTGGGCGTGGCCGCTAGGGACGCAGTGGTACGCAGTAGGTTCCAGAACATCGCATTAATGGACGCTCCATCTCATTTTTTCTTTGGTTTGGAGAGGAAGAATGGTCAGAGGAGGATGATCCACTCTCTCAGCTCCGAAGACCGGCGGCTGATCCATGAGTCTGCAGAGATCTGTTGCTTTGCAGCTGCTTTCTGTAAAGATTTCTTTAAGAAAGAATTTGTTGAGAAACCGCATGTGCTGAGTCATTTTTTGACGGACTTGCCGAAGGTGATGGCTAGCATGAATGCAGAGCTGGAGAGTGGGATCACTCTGCAAGAATTAGCAGCGGCTGTCCAATCTCTTCAGTGTAGAAAAGCCCCAGGGATAGATGGTCTACCATCGGAGTTCTACAGGGCGTTTTGGTCTGAGATCTGTGAGGACTTGCTGGAAGTACTGTCAGACAGTCCGCGGAAGGATCACCTGCCCCTATGTTGTAGGAGAGCGGTCCTCACCCTCTTTCCCAAGAAAGGTGGCTTGAAAGACATTAAAAACTGGAGTCCGGTGGCCCTCCTCTGTACTGACTACAAAATTATCTCCAAAGTGTTGGCTAACAGACTGAAGAAGGTGATGGAGCAGGTCATACATGTAGACCAGACCTACTGTGTACCTGGTAGGTTGGTTACAGACAACATTTTTTTTAATTCGTGATGTTTTGGACCTCTCCAGCTCATTGGTCAAGGAACTTGGTCTCATTTCAATAGACCAAGAAAAGGCGTTTGACCGAGTTGAACATCCATACCTTTGGCAGACACTAGAAGCCTTCGGTTTCAGCTCAGGGTTCATCGCCAAGATCCAGGCCTTGTGTTGAGACATTGAGAGTATTCTTAAGATTAATGGTGGTTTGAGTGCTCCTTTCAAAGTTGAGAGGGGTGTCCGACAGGGCTGCCCCCTCCCAGGTATGCTGTACTCTCTTGCCATCGAGCCCCTCCTTTGTAAACTAAAACAAGGCCCCACTGGTTTTAAAGTCCCCAACTCTGACTCTGTTTTTAAAGTGTCTGCATATGCTGATGATGTTGTTGTTTTTACAAGAAATCAAAATGATGTAGACTACCTTTTGAGAACTGTTAATTTTTTTGGTGAGTGCTCCTCAGCGAGAGTGAATTGAGGTAAGAGGGAAGCTGTTGTGGTGGGGGGGAGACTACAAAAAATTGCCCTACCTGGTGGCCTTTTGTGGACACAAGGTGGTTTTAAATATCTTGGTGTGTTTTTAGGAAATCAGACTTTTACTGGGAAAAACTGGAAGTGTTTTTTGGAAAAAGTCGAAGGAAGGTTAAAAAAATGAAAATGGATTTTGCCAAACTTGTCCTTCAGAGGTTGTGTTTTAATCATAAACAACTTGATTGCTTCAATGCTGTGGCATTGACTGTCTTGTCTGGACCCTCCAACCAATTTGCTGGCCAGAATACAATCAATAATCGTGGACTTTTTCTGTGACCGTCTTCAATGGGTTCCACAAAGCATCCTGTTGTTACCGAAGGAAAAGGTGGTCAAGGACTCATCCATCTGGCCAACAGGGGGCCGTCTTTTGCCTGCAGTTCATTCAGCGACTGCTGAGCGGCCCTCTCGACCTTGTGTGGAGACCTATTGCTGTCATCACCCGCAGCTCACGGGCTTCCACCTCAGCTGCGCGCACACCTGCTCCTCGTTAATGCGCAGCTATTTATTCCAGCCTGCCCTGAGCTGCAGCCTGGAGCCGTCTGTCTCCCTGCGTACTCAACTTACAGCAGCATCCTTTCCTCCAGGCCTGCTGACTACTCTTCAAGACACGTAAGCTGTCTGTAATTGCCTTACCTTCTCCTGTCAGCCTTCCCCTGTGCACAGGTGGATCTCTCGGCGGCGGACTCACTCCCCCTCGTCTCGCCGCTCCTCTACCTTGCTGCATCATCCCGGACGCACAGCAGGACGCTGTCTTCCAGGCTTGGGACCTTGCCAACGCCAGCCACCACGTCACTACAAGTAAGCACAGAACTCTGTCACTCTCCTGTGTGGTTGCCCAGCTAATCCCTGCTCTCCTCTCGTTTATAGGGTTGCCTGGCCGCACGGCGTGCTGCTCTGTCCTGACCTGCATCCTCCACCCACATCACACTCTCATCTCTCATACACGCATTCATACACAAACATTATTGTTGAATAAAGCTTTCAAATCTGCCTGAGCCAGCGTGCGTGTTTCCTGGGTCGAACAATATGTCAATTGCCAGAGCTGTCCTGGCTTGCTGTGGAGGGCTGGGACTAGAGCAGTCATTGTTTTTGATGGACTTAAAGAGCCAAAAACTCCCAGAACTTCCCCAGTTTTATCAGAGTGCTTTTAAAATCTGGGGACTTTTTAAAAAGAACTCTCCCCAGGCTTCCTTGTTACCTTTTTGGCTTTTAAAGGAACCACTTGTGTTCGGGACCCGTTTTGATGTGGGCAATGTTTTAGGACCTTCTGTTTTAAAAAAGTTCCTTTCTGCAAAGGTTACAACGCTAGAACACTTGGTGAACTTATGTGGTCCTAACCTGGACAACGCTGTCGCCCTGTGCTCAGCTCTTGGTGTTTCTTCAGTCAGAGTTATAATAAACTTGCTGAAAGACTGGAGAGACTGCATCTCCACAGAAGAACACTCTGCTATTGTTTTTACACTGCAAAAACTCTGTGCGAACTGCTGATGAGTCTTTTCCTTTTAGTGTTTTATCTCCTGATTTTAAAGATGGCACTGGTGTGTTTTTAAACTCTGAACACATTAATTTTTGTGACTCTTCTGGTAGAAAAATGTATGGACTCTTGGTGAAAGTTCTAAATGTGAATAAATTAAAAGGTGGAGCTGATCCACCATGGAGGAAACACTTGGGTTTGGGTTCAGAGGTGAGGCCTGCCTGGAGAGCACTCTATAAACCACCATTAACTAAGAAGGCTGGAGACCCGCAATGGTGAGTTTTACATGGTGCTGTGGCTGTAAATGCTTTTATCTCCATTTTAAACCCAAATGTTGTTGAGGTTTGTCCATTTTGTCCTCAGAAAGAGACTGTGTTCCATTGTTTTCTGGACTGTAACAGACTGCAATTATTGTTTGTTTTTTTGGGGAAGCTGTTTTATCTGTTTGGAGAAGTCTTTTCCCTGCAGATTTTTATCTTGGGTTTTCCATATAGACAGAGAAGCAAGAAAAAAAGTGAACTGTTCAATTTCATCCTGGGTCAGGCTAAAATGGCTATTTCTGTTAGTAGGAAAAGAAAAATTGAACAAATGCTGGATTGTAACGTAAAAGACATGCTGGTAAGCATGATCAGGACTTGAATAATGATTGATTACAATTACTATCATCTGATGCAAAATGTTGGAACTTTTGAGGCTATGTGGTGCTTTAAGCACATCCTGTGTTGTGTTAAGGAGGGGAAAATTACCTATGGTGTGGTTCTGGTGTAAGAAGCAAGTTTTTGTTTTAGTTTTCTTGGTTTAGTTGCTTGTGTCTTTGATTTCTTGTCAGTGAATTAATTTACTTTTCATTGCTTCTTTTAGTTGGAGTGTTTTTCTGTTGAACATGTGACAATAAAGGTGTGTTGAAAAATCTCTCTCTCTCTCTCTATCTCTCTCTCTCTCACACACACACACACACACACACACACACACACACACACACACACACACACACACACACACAGCAGAATGCCGCCGAGGGCCGCTTTCTCTCCCCTCCCCCGCGTGGGGGAGGCGGGGGGAGCGTCCCGAGGCTCTGCCCGGCCCTCCGTCCCAGTCCCTCCGCCGGGAGGGAAGGAGGAGGGCCAGCCGGCGCGGCGCCCCGGCCGCCGCCGGCCCCCCTCCGAGCCGGCTCCGTCTCGGCGGTCCCTCCCGGGGGCTGACGGGTGCCCGTCGTGGAGCCGGCTGGGGGCCGGCGGTCCGGCGCGCCCGCCGCCGCGGAACTCCGACCTAAGCGCCGCGCGCGGCCTCGCCCCGGCCGTCGCGCCGCGTGCCTCCGGGTACCCAACTCTCCTCCCTCCTCCGGCGGGAGCACGGGGGGTTTAATGTCTCCCCCCCTTTGACTGAGTGACTCCAAACTCGGTGATGCACACCCTCATAACTTCAGCAAAAGTCGTATAAAATCTTAGGTCAATGACCCGTTTGGCTGCAATTGTTGCATCAGTGTTGCCCATTTGTCTGTAAATATTTAAATAAAATGATTTATTGCGTTATTTGGCCATTTTTGCATCTTGTCGTTTAGTCAAAGTGTGCATATGTGTCCGCATTTGATATGCAATTGAACTGGCCATTCCGCTCCACAATCATTAAGTTTTTAATTTTTAGATACTCGCACGGGAGGGGGGACCTGCGGTCCTTGTAAAGTACAGTGGTACCACATGGATGAAGCAGATCCAGGTACTCCCGTCTACCACTGACTGGGCAGGCTGGGCGTGCCTCCCCATGAAGGACCGTGGTCCACCTGGTCGGGCCGCTGCTTCTCCCAGCATGTCCTGTGTTGATACACCAGTATTCTGTCAGACCCGGCCCCCGCTGACGCTCCGCCCAGTCTGCTCACGCACTTCATGTTCTCCACATGTGGCAAATTATCCTTTAGACATACACAGTGATGGCAACTTTATGGTATAATTTTTTTAAGCATTGAATCATCAGTATTATCTTTTTCTAGTTGAATTTTTCATTTTTCACTTCTTTGTTTTGTCCAGGGAACACTGTGGTGACTGACAGGTCAGCATGGCCGTGATGCCGCGTATTATCCAATCAGCACGGAGTCAATCCGAAACCCCACCCACACTTCTTGAAGCCAGGGCATGAAGAGACACAGAGCAGTGACAGAGCGGTGGCTAAACTTTTATTGATAAAAATTACATATTTTGACTGAGTGACTCCAAACTCGGTGATGCACACCCTCATAACTTCAGCAAAAGTCGTATAAAATCTTAGGTCAATCTGAGTAATGGTTCAAGAGATATGCGTGTAACAGACAGACACACACACAGACATTTTGTACATTTATGGATAGATGCAGCAGATTTCTAAATGCAACCTTTCTGCATTTGATATTTGATATTGATGAAATATTTTTCATCAATAAGAGTTCTTCTATAAGATTCTATAAGATTTATTGAAATTACAAATAAGTAGCATTAGGTAAGTTAGCTACAGAAATTCTGGTGTCGCAGCAAAAGTAAAATTTAACCAAGATGACACTGATTTATCCTAAAAATTCCTGGATCCAGGTGGTGATCCAGATCACCACAAAAATGTAATCATCTGTTCCTCATGCCATTACACACCTTTCCTGAAAATTTAATCAAAATCCATTCATAAATTTTGGAGTAATGTTGCTAAGCGACAGACAGACAAAGCAATGCCGATGTCGTGGCAAAAAGTGATCATCAGCTGCCAAAAGTTGATCACCAGGTGCCATATTGTAGTTATGGGGTTATTTTAGCTGTAAAATATATATTTCAACAGGTAAACAGTACTGAATTAGGTATAATAAGATATATTTAACACTTACGATACATTTTGAACCAGAAACAAACTTGATGTTGGATTAAAAGCAATTGAAATAATGCTGTACCAAGGTTACATGGAAAATACATAGATTCACTGGATATGTACATGTAGATACTGTATAAATACATATGCATCAACATTGGACAATGACAGTGTACTTTTAGACACGACAATAGGCAAAAACATTTCCTCCTCCTCTTGGTGGAGTTAATAAAAATGAAACATTGTCCAGTGCTGTGTGTTTACATACCGTGTGGGTAATGTGCCTCACAAGACATCCTTAGCTTGTCTGCCGGTAGTCTGTTCCTCGTGCCTTACACACCTTTCCTGAAAATTTCATCAAAATCCATTCATAAACTGCAGTTTGCTTGGTTTTTCTTGGCATCTTCAGATGAAGGAGATGTCACGATCTGAGAACGGGGGGATTCCACCATGCTCATTCTCTTTGCTTTTTGTTTTCCGTATTTGTACTGTGGTTGTAGTTCTGAGTTTTAATTCCTGTTATTTTATCTTTGGTTGATTTTACATATTCTGTATTGTTTCTTAGTATGATTGATTTCCTGTTTATGTTCATTGTAGTTTTATTTACATATTTGGGTTTACTTGTCTTTATTTTGTCATCACATTATATTCGTATTCTGTTGTGTTTTGTCTCTCCCTCTCTGGGGCTGCAGCTGTCAGTGGTTCTTCCAGGTTTGTTGCTCTGTCGTGGGCTCTGCTCCTATCAGCTGTCAGTCCCGTCTTCTCCCTCTCATTAATCCCAGCTGACCCTTCTTGTAATCACTGTTACCTCCTGCCCGCTCATGTGATCCACACCTTTCCATCACTTGTTATCATTTGTTTCTGGCCCTATTTAAGGGCTGTTATTTTCCTCCCTCATTGCCGGAGTCTTTTTTTACCCGTCTCCACCAGAACCCTGTCCCTGTTCTGGTGCACTCTGTTCAGAAGTTTGTTTTATGTGATCAGTTTAGATTTTCTGTTGGTGCACTGTTTGGACTTTGTGTTTTGTTTTTCAATAAATATCACAAACTGCAGTTCAGCGTCTTGTTCTCTCCTCTATGCTGTTCGAGCAATTCATGACAGACTATGGCCAGTTAGAGACCCAGCTGCTGCAGTTTATGGTTCTTTTTGTTTCTCTCGCTTGTGGTTTAGCAGTGGACGTGGCAAAAAGAGGACCCAGCCAATTTAATCCACCAGCGGCTGCAAGGGTTGCCTTTTTCTCCTACTCCTCCCATTTTTGTTTTTCACCTGGGGTTGCTATGTCTGCCACCCTGAATTTTTCAACTCTGGGACTTAGTGAGGAGGAGTGTTTGGCATCGACGCTCATTGCCAGTTTTGCCTCGGGGGCTGGAGCTTCCCGCTTTCCCGAGGAGGTTTGGAGGTTTGTGGATGGCACGACCCGGGTGATTGAGACACATCCCAGTCTCTGGAGCTACCCGGGCCTCACAGTTTTCCTCACCTCGGTGGTTGACGCCCAGCACAATCTCTGTGGCCAGGCAAGGGACTCCCCTTTGGCGCCACCAGGTCTCAAGAAGAAGCGCACCTGGAGGCGAAAGACTCGCTCATCCCATCCAGAACCTGAGTCCTCACTCATCCACCTGAGGGCCCCCGGAGGTCCCTGAGGTACACCGTCTGGCCTCGACACAGCAGCCCTGCCTTCTCCTTCTGAACAGTGGCCCACACCATCGGCTGAGGAGCTGGAGGAGCGCAGGCAGGTCCAATTAGTGAAGACAGAGCTGCTATTGGAATATAAGCTGTGGCTCCTCCCGGATTTTGCCCAAGAGCTGGAGGAGGGTTCACCGAGAGGCCCGGAGGTTGAGCCGATGAGTAAGCATCCCCTGACTCCAGAGCCTCCCCCAATTCGCCATGAGCCAACGTCTCTGCCTACCACTTCCCGTCATCACCCAGGGAAATCCCGCCGGAGGAACGCCTCCACATCTCAGGCAGCAATTTCTCCCATGTCGAGTCAGACAATCCCCGCAGCAGCTCCTTCACCAGCCGTCTCATCAGCCTCCTCCTTCTCCTTGGCTGCTGTGACTCCCGTCTCCTCGACATGTCCCCTTACTGTTGAGGGTTCGGTAGCTTCTTCCCTGGCTCCGCCTGTCGCCGTGTCTGCAGGGACGGCTCCTCCACATTCTTCTGAGAAGCCCATTACCACTGAAGTCACTAAGAGGGCTGATTCCCAGCCAGCTGCAGCAGAAGACATTGCACCACCGGGAACTTAGGAAAGTGTTCTTTCACTCTCATTCATTTAAACATAAATTATCATGTCTGATTCCTGGTGGTGAGGCTCAGATTATACAGTCCTCTGAGTCCTCACCATCTGCTGCAGCTATCGACAGTTCACCTGCTCTCTCCGTGTCTCCTCCTCTTCCTCTTGAGTGTCCGCTGACCCCAGGACTGAGCCGCCAGATGATGGAAGAACCTGAGACCCTGGAGGACCTGGTTCCAGCCCTGCAGCCACAGTCTGGATGGAAAGAGAGTGCTGTGACCGAGCTGAAGCCTGTGCCTATGTTGGAGCATCCTCCGGCCTCAGCAGAGCAGGATCCAGTGCCACCGGGGAACCGACCTCCTGTATTCACACCGGACGAGCCACCTGTGTGAGTCACTTTACTGGGGGGTCCTGGGACTGCGCCTACCACCATGCCTGCTGCAGGGGCCACTGCAGCAGAGTTGAAGCTGGACCTCCAGAGGGCCTTGCCCAAGATGTTGTCGCCTGGATCAATGGAGTCCTGGACAGCAGTAGCACTTGAGCTCAGGCAAGTGCCCTTCTTTGTTTCCTCTGTCTCTGTTTTGGAGAGTTCTTGCTTGGGTCTTGGTGGGGAGGGTCAAGTGCAGCTCTCAGCTGCACCTGAGCTTACCTCGCAGGGTTCCCCTGCTGCCGGTGACCCTGTCCCTGTGTCACCGAGATTCATCCAACTTCTTCTGAGGTCTCCGTGGGTTTGGGCTCACCACCTGAGGTCTTTGTGGGCCCAGCTCCTCCTGCCGAGGTTGTCATGGGTGCTCCATTCCAGCCCAGGGCCTCTGAGGATGCTATTTCCCCGTCTGCTGAGGTCATCACGGGTGCTCCGTCCCAGCCCAGGACCTCCGCAGATGCAGCTCTTCCTCAGTCCGGATCCATCGTGGGTGCGGCTCTGGCCCAGTCCGGGTCCACTGTGGGTGCAGCTCTGCTCCAGCCCAGAGACACCGTGGGTACTGTGTTGCTCCAGCCTTTAGACATCGCAGGCGAGACGCGGGCAGTGAAGATGGCTGCTTAGGTGAGGAGCACCGCAGTGCAGACAGCTTTTTTTTTCTTCTACAAGGGCGTTTTTCTCTTGTTTCCTCAGCTGAAACTATTACTACTACTACACTTTGCATTGAGACTGGATTTGTGGAGAACAGGATTAAAATGCCAACGCAACAACAGAAACTTAATCTTCGCTCCAAAGCCGGTGCTAGCAAGGAAAATCTGGCTAAAGCTGGCGATAACACAACGAGCCCTCCTCCCTCTCCGCCACTTTCAACAGGTGCAGGTGTTGCCAAAGACCAAATGGCGGAGGACATCTCTAAGATCTATGCACTGTTGAAAGAAATATCGGAGAGGCAAGACGCTAAACTTAACTCTATTGAGGCATCAACGAGGGCGGTGGACACCAAGTTAACAGAGTTAGCCTCCCGGCTGGGAGACGTGGAATCTCGCATCGCCTTTCTTGAGGATGCCAATGTAGCTCTGGATGCTAATCCCCCCGCAACCCAGGCGCAGGTGGAAGATTTACTTCTGAAGCTGGACGACTTGGAAAATAGATCACGCCGAAACAATCTACGCTTTGTCGGCTATCCAGAAAACTGTGAAAAATCAGATGCCCTTACCTTCATGCGCAAAGCTATCCCAGATCTGCTGAAAATGGAGTTCCCTGGAGGGCTGGAAATTGACCGTGCACATCGGAGCCTCGCCAGACGCAAACCAGACGGCCAGCCACCCAGGGCTATCCTGATTCGACTTCTGCTCTTCCAGGATAGGGAGCATATTGTGGAGGCAGCGCGCGGGATGGGAAAGCTGGATTGGAATGGTCATCACATCATGATTTTCCCGGATTATTCCAGACGAGTGTCCGAGATGAGAGCGGCGTTCAAGCAGTGTAAACATCTGCTGCACCAGAAGAAAATTGCATTCTCTCTCAGGTACCCTGCAGTTCTCGTTGTGAAGTTGGCAAGTGGTAAACAGGAGTTCACTGACCCTAAGAAAGCACTGAACCTGATTCTTTCACTACCGTGAGACATTGATGAACAATGGTATGAATATATGCTATATGTTTATTTGTTATATATTTTTGACGGAGGATTTGATGCAGTATTAATGTAAGGTTCCATTTTTTTTACTGCCCGTGCTGTATTATCTGTAGGCATGAGGCTGCTGCGATGTTGCTGCTCTCCCTAAGTTTGTTGCACTGTTCACAGTCACGGTCCTAGAGTTTTTGATTTTCTTTTTTTTGGTTGGTGCTGTTTTTGTGCACCGATGGGTGACATTGGTTTTAGGTCAGTGATTTTCGTTTCTTTTTTTTGTATTTTTAATTTTTATTGTGTTTGTCTTTTGCCCAGTGAGGGGGTTTTTGGTGGAGAATTGCTGGATTTTTTGGATGGTAATATGTACCGTTTATGATGTCGGCTAATTGCCAGAACTTTCTTAACCTCATTACTTGGAATGTTAAAGGCCTTAACCACCCAATTAAGAGGAAAAAAATTTTGGCGTTTATTAAATCAAAAAAAGTGGATGTAGCATTGCTTCAGGAGACCCACCTCACTAATACAGAATCTAAAAAACTCTGTCGGGATTGGGTGGGCCATGGGTTTGTGTCTTGCGGTAATAGCCAGAGCAGGGGGGTGGCAATCCTTTTTCATAAACATTTGCAGTTCAAGTGTCTAAAAAAGGTTAGTGATGATGATGGACGACTCCTTATAATTCTTATAGAAATTCAGGGCCATAGGATGATACTCGCTAATGTTTATGCACCAAATATAGTTGATTGTGCATTTTTTGCACAACTGGAACACGAATTAAGCGAAATGGGTAATTATCCCATTTTAGTAGGTGGGGATTTTAATCAGGTCATGGACAACATTTTAGATCGGAGCACCTCCTCACAGCGTTCATCTAAATCTGGCTCTATATTGAAAGACATGTGCAATGCAATTGGTTTGGTAGACGTGTGGCGGCTTTTTAATCCGTCCACAAGAGATTACACTTTTTATTCCACTGCTCATAATGTGTTTTCCAGGATTGATTACTTTTTAATGTCAAAATTCTCTGTTTTTTCTGTAAATTCGAGCTTCATTGGTAGCATAATACTGTCAGATCATGCCCCTGTTTTTTTACAAATGATCCCGCCTTGTCAGTTAAAAAAAAATTCTAGATGGAGGCTTAATTCAAGCTTTCTTCTTAATCCAGATTTTGTGTCCTCTTTGAAAGCAGAGATTTCCTTATATCTTGAGACAAATTGGGATTCTGCTCTCTCTGCCAGTGTTGCTTGGGAGGCCTTTAAGGCATTTATTAGGGGATGTGGTTTATATTAATCATATATCCCATAACCTACATATGTATTAGCATGTTAGAATGTTTAGTGATTACATACAGTGGGGCAAACAAGTATTTAGTCAGCCACCAATTGTGCAAGTTCTCCCACTTAAAAGATGAGAGAGGTCTCCAATTTTCATCATAGGATACCTCAACTATGAGAGACAAAATGAGAAAAAAAAAATCCAGAAAATCACATTGTCTGATTTTTAAAGAATTTATTTGCACATTATGGTGGAAAATAAATATTTGGTCAATAACAAAACTTCATCTCAATACTTTGTTATATACCCTTTGTTGGCAATGACAGAAGTCAAACGTTTTCTGTAAGTCTTCACAAGGTTTTCACACACTGTTGCTGGTATTTTGGCCCATTCCTCCATGCAGATCTCCTCTAGAGCAGTGATGTTTTGGGGCTGTCGCTGGGCAACATGGACTTTCAACTCCCTCCAAAGATTTTCTATGGGGCTGAGATCTGGAGACTGGCTAGGCCACTCCAGGACCTTGAAATGCTTCTTACGAAGCCACTCTTTTGTTGCCTGGGCGGTGTGTTTGGGATCATTGTCATGCTGAAAGACCCAGCCACGTTTCATCTTCAATGCCCTTGCTGATGGAAGGAGCTTTTCACTCAAAATCTCACAATACATGGCCCCATTCATTTTTTCCTTTACACGGATCAGTCGTCCTGGTCCCTTTGCAGAAAAACAGCCCCAAAGCATGATATTTCCACCCCCATGCTTCACAGTCGGTATGGTGTTCTTTGGATGCAACTCAGCATTCTTTCTCCTCCAAATACGCCAGGTTGAGTTTTTACTAAAAGGTTCTATTTTGGTTTCATCTGACCATATGACATTCTCCCAATCCTCTTCTGGATCATCCAAATGCTCTCTAGCAAACTTCAAACGGGCCTGGACATGTACTGGCTTAAGCAGGGGGACACGTCTGGCACTGCAGGATTTGAGTCCCTGGCAGCGTAGTGTGTTACTGATGGTAGCCTTTTACTTTTGTCCCAGCTCTCTGCAGGTCATTCACTAGGTCCCCCCGTGTGGTTCTGGGATTTTTGCTCACCGTTCTCGTGATCATTTTGACCCCACAGGGTGAGATCTTGCGTGGAGCCCCAGATCGAGGGAGATTATCAGTGGTCTTGTATGTCTTCCATTTTCTAATAATTGCTCCCACAGTTGATTTCTTCACAGCAAGCTGCTTACCTATTGCAGATTCAGTTTTCACAGCCTGGTGCAGGTGTACAATTTTGTTTCTGGTGTCCTTTGACAGCTCTTTGGTCTTGGCCATAGTGGAGTTTGGAGTCTGACTGTTTGAGGTTGTGGACAGGTGTCTTTTATACTGATAACGAGTTCAAACAGGTACCACTAATACAGGTAATGAGTGGAGGACAGAGGAGCCTCTTAAAGAAGAAGTTACAGGTCTGTGAGAGCCAGAAATCGTGCTTGTTTGTAGGTGACCAAATACTTATTTTCCACCATAATTTGCAAATAAATTCTTTAAAAATCAGACAATGTGATTTTCTGGATTTTTTTTTCTCATTTTGTCTCTCATAGTTGAGGTATACCTATGAGGAAAATTGGAGACCTCTCTCATCTTTTAAGTGGGAGAACGTGCACAATTGATGGCTGACTAAATACTTTTTTGCCCCACTGTATGTACAACGACCTCACGCCTCAGAACAGGACAAGAGGTCTCAACCACCAGCGAAGATCAAAGAGCATCCGAGGCGCAGCGGTGGAGACCAGATCGATCGCCCTGACTTCCCAGGGCCAGGTGGAAGAGACAGAGGACAATGGAGGAGATCGATCGCCCTGACCACCCAGGGTCAGGTGGAGGAATAGGAAGGCAAAGGAGGGGGGATTAAGCTAATGCGGGATGTCAGCTTTGATGTGCAATGTCTTTTGTGATGTGTAGGTATAAGTATGTAGGTCTGAATGTGTTCGACCTCTTATTCTGCTTCTGCACTGAGATGAGACTTGTTAGAGGAGCGAAGCTGATAATAAACTTTGGTTTATAAGTCACATCGCCTCGTTATTCCAAGCTCTTCTACACTGGTGACCAGACGTGAGGATGGAACAGAGACGTTCTCCCGCGATTGACTCATCGGAGGCGACCCTGGCAAGTGCCGGCGCCCAGGCAGACAGGGGAACGGATGGAAGACGTTCCCCCAAGGCAGAAGAGAGGGCTCAACCGAGCACCATCCCCAGCCCCGCCGCGAGAGCAGAAGAAAGGCGCTCTCACCCGGCGGACACATCAATGACGGCCCACACAAGCGCCGTCACCGTCAAGCTGCCAGAATTCTGGCAAGAAGACCCGAGCTTGTGGTTCCAGCAAGCTGAGGCTCAGTTTGCACCGGCGGGCATAACGGCAGACGAGACGAAGTTTTATCACATCGTCGCCAAACTCGACGCTGCCACATCAAAATGTGCGCGGAGCATAATCCGACAGCCGCCCGCCCATGACAAATACAAAGAGCTGAAGGCGACCATCGTCGAGAACTTCGTCCCCTCAGCCGAGGAGAGAGCAGAGAAGATCCTGGCGATCTACGGTCACAGAGGATGCAGACCCAAGGCCCTCATGGAGGACATGCTGCAGCTCAAGGAAGAGGACAACGACAACTTCCTCTTCCAACACATCTTCCTCAGCACTCTGCCACCACACATGAGAGGGACGCTGATCAACATGCGGTGCAACACCCAGCAGGACTTCCGCGCGCTGGCCTGAGAAGCGCAGCGACTCATCAACACCTGCGGGGAACTGGTGGCCACAGCAGCATCTGCAGATCTCAGCGCGGATGCCCAGAGCAGCGAAGAACCACAGACAACCGAGCAGAGCCCGCCCACCATGGCGGCAACACGACCAAGACGCAGCAGGCGGAACGACATCTGCTATTACCACCACTGTTTCGCCAAGGGGGCGTACAAATGCGTTCCCCCCTGCAAGTTCAAAAGTTCGGGAAAACGCCAAAACCGAGAACCGTTAACGGCTGCAGTTCTCGGCGAGAAAAATAAACTTCTTTATGTGACTGACGGACACACCGGGAGATAGTTCCTGATCGACACCGGAGCTCAACTGAGTTTTATCATGCCCTCCCACGCAGACCAGGCCATGGGCCCCTGGGGCAATGGGGCGATGGCAGCCAACGGCTCCATTATTGACACTTACGGGGAAAGGAGCCTGCCCCTCTGCATTCATGGCCGCAACTACAGATGGACATTTATTGTAGCGGCAGTGAGTTTTAACTTGTTGGGCGCTGATTTTTTGTGTGCACATGGGCTGTTAGTCGATCTAGCAAATAGACGCTTGGTTAATGAACTGTCATTTTCTTCTATTCCCTGCTCAGCTCGAGTTTCTCCACCACCCGTGCAGGCCAACGTCACTACAGCAGGAGGTAAGTTTGATCAACTCCTCACCCAATTTCCAGCACTCTCAGTTCCCAAATTCTCGGCTACAGTGGCTAAGCACGGGGTTGAACACTTCATTCCTACAACGGGCCCACCCGTATTCGCCAAAGCTCGGCGCTTAGACGCGACCAAGTTCGCCATAGCTCGGGACGAGTTTACCACCCTCGAAATACTAGGCATTATCAGACGCTCAAAAAGCCCCTGGGCATCGCCACTACACATGGTCCCGAAATCCGACGGTTCTTGGAGACCGTGCGGCGATTACCGCAGATTAAACAATGCGACAGCGCATGACCGCTACCCAATTCCTCACATCCAAGATTTTTCACTACATCTGGCGGGTGCGTGCATTTTTCTAAAATAGACCTGGTCCGTGGCTATCACCAAGTCCCCGTTCGAGCGGAAGACATTCCTAAAACGGCTGTAATAACCCCCTTCGGTCTTTTCGAATTTTTACGGATGCCTTTTGGCCTCAAAGGCGCTGCTCAAACCTTTCAGCGAATGATGGACGCGGTATTACGCAATCTCCCTTTCGTGTTCGTCTACCTCGACGATATGCTGGTAGCCAGCTCGTCGGAGGAAGAACACGAACAACATCTCACTATGGTTTTTCAGAGACTAGAAGAGCACGGGTTAATAATCAATCCAGCCAAATGCAAATTCGGCGTGTCACAAATTGATTTTTTGGGACACAGAGTTTCACCGAAGGGGGCAGTCCCACTGCCAGACAAAGTTCGCGCAGTAAAAAATTTTCCACGGCCACAAACGGTCAAATCGCTGCAAGAATTTTTGGGAATGGTTAATTTTTACAACTGTTCCCCCCCCCCCCCCCCCCGCGCAGCTCAACTCATGCAGCCCCTGTATACCGCACTCAGAAAACAAAAGCCTTCCAACGTGGTCGAATGGACCCCGGAGCGCGAACGCGCCTTCGCGGAAGTAAAAAGTGCTCTAGCTAACGCCACATTGTTGGTTCACCCTGATCCCTCGGCCCGCATTGCGCTAACCACAGACGCTTCAAACCTGGCCATAGGGGCGGTTGTGGAACAACACGTTGGCGGAACCTGGCAACCTTTGGCATTTTTCAGCAAATCGTTAACCCAAACTGAGCGTAAATACAGCACTTTTGACAGGGAGCTGCTAGCGCTTCATTTATCCATCCGCCACTTCCAGTTCTGGTTAGAAGGGCGGCGTTTCACGGCTTTTGTAGACCAAAAACCGCTCACCTTTGCGATGGCTAAAATTTCAGAACCATGGTCAGGCAGGCAACAAAGACAGCTAGCTGCAATTTCAGAGCTCACCACAGACATTCGACATGTGGCAGGCAAACTTAACGTGGTAGCAGACTGCCTCTCTCGCGCTGTGACATCGCCAGAGCACAAGGAGACAGATTATACTACCTCAGCCGCAGAACTCTTCGCCAACGCGAACACGTACGCGGCCCCAATCCACGTAGGGATAGATTACGCAGCCATGGCGGAGGAGCAAAGCAGTGACGCGGACATGCGCGCACTCCTGTCTGGACCAACAGGGTTAAGGCTGGAGGAAAGGGGTTTATGCGACGGTGTACCCCGGTGTACCCGGTGTACGACGGTGTACGACGGTGTACCCCCCCTAATATGCGACATCTCAACCGGCTGACCTCGCCCGGTAGTCCCAGCTGCATGGCGCCGCCGTATTTTCGACTCAATTCACTCCCTCGCGCACCCAGGTGTGCGCGCCTCGGTTAAAATGGTCGCCGAAAAGTTTGTGTGGCCTGGCCTGCGCAAAAATGTAAAGGAATGGGCAAAAACTTGCATGTCTTGTCAGCGCGCCAAAATACACAAACACACAAAAGCTCCTCTAGAGCCTTTTCGAATCCCAGCTAGAAGGTTCGACCACGTTCATGTCAACCTCGTGGGACCACTACCTTCCTCTCAAGGTTTCACACACCTGTTAACAATGATAGACCGTACTACGCGCTGGCCTGAGGCGGTCCCTCTGGCATCAACCACAGCGGTGGAAGTCGCTCGCGTTTTTTTGACAAACTGGGTGGCACGTTTCGGCGTCCCATCGGACATCACGTCCCATAGGGGGCCTCAATTTGTCTCAGAGCTTTGGTCAGCCATGGGCAGCAGCTTAGGGGTGACAATTCACCGCACCACCGCTTATCACCCTCAGGCTAATGGGTTATGCGAGCGCTTTCACAGATCTTTAAAGGCCGCCCTCAGAGCCTCACTAACGGATACAAATTGGGTAAATAAACTTCCCTGGGTTTTATTGGGGTTGCGTGCTGCGCCTAAAGAGGATCTAGACGCCTCCCCAGCAAAATTAGTTTTTGCACAACCTCTCAGACTCCCAGGTGAATTTTTACCAGAGAACCAGAGCCAGGGCATCTTCCAGCCATGAGGCTTTCAGGCAGCAGCGGACCGGACTCTCTCCTCGGACCGGCACACCACTCTTTTCCACGGGTTTTTGTCCCTCAAGCTTTAAAAAACGCCGAATTTGTTTTTGTTATGCATGAAGCTTTAAAATCTACCCTCCGTCCACCATACGATGGACCATTCAGAGTGCTGGAACCTGGTGATAAGCATTTTGTGCTTGATTTAGGGGACAGAAAAGAAACAGTCAGCATTGACAGACTTAAACCTGCCTTCTTGTTGAGAGACGAACCTGCACGGTTGGCGAGAGCACCTCGGCGGGGTAGACCCCCCAAGAAAAAAGACTCAGCCCCCCTGCAGGGAACAAATAACCACTCTCCTCCCCAAGCTGCAGATTCCTTACAGGAAGGTCCCGCCAGGACGCCCAAGCGGACCCACAGCAGATTCGGGAGAAGACTAAAACCCAGACGGCACAGGGACTGATACAAATTAACCTAAAGTTGTTAACTATTTTATCAGATTGTGCTGTGACAGTTTTAAGACTGATTTGTGATATTACTATGCTGTTATGATTACCACTGAATTCTCTACAGGAGCATAGCTGCTGGAAAGTTTTTTTTTTCCTTGTCAAGAGGTTTAACAGTTAGTATGTCATAGAAATTATCTTAAACTGTGGACTTTCTTTTATTGTCCTTTTCTTAGTCGTTTGGGGGGGGGGCTGTGGTTTATATTAATCATATATCCCATAACCTACATATGTATTAGCATGTTAGAATGTTTAGTGATTACATATGTACAACGACCTCACGCCTCAGAACAGGACAAGAGGTCTCAACCACCAGCGAAGATTAAAGAGCATCCGAGGCGCAGCGGTGGAGACCAGATCGATCGCCCTGACTTCCCAGGGCCAGGTGGAAGAGAGAGGACAATGGAGGAGATCGATCGCCCTGACCACCCAGGGTCAGGTGGAGGAGTAGGAAGACAAAGGAGGGGGGATTAAGCTAATGCGGGATGTCAGCTTTGATGTGCAATGTCTTTTGTGATGTGTAGGTATAAGTATGTAGGTCTGAATGTGTTCGACCTCTTATTCTGCTTCTGCACTGAGGTAAGACTTGTTAGAGGAGCGAAGCTGATAATAAACTTTGGTTTATAAGTCACATCGCCTCGTTATTCCAAGCTCTTCTACACTGGTGACCAGACGTGAGGATGGAACAGAGACGTTCTCCCGCGATTGACTCATCGGAGGCGACCCTGCAAGTGCCGGCGCCCAGGCAGACAGGGGAACGGATGGAAGACGTTCCCCCAAGGCAGAAGAGAGGGCTCAACCGAGCACCATCCCCAGCCCCGCCGCGAGAGCAGAAGAAAGGCGCTCTCACCCGGCGGACACATCAATGACGGCCCACACAAGCGCCGTCACCGTCAAGCTGCCAGAATTCTGGCAAGAAGACCCGAGCTCGTGGTTCCAGCAAGCTGAGGCTCAGTTTGCACCGGCGGGCATAACGGCAGACGAGACGAAGTTTTATCACATCGTCGCCAAACTCGACGCTGCCACATCAAAATGTGCGCGGAGCATAATCCGACAGCCGCCCGCCCATGACAAATACAAAGAGCTGAAGGCGACCATCGTCGAGAACTTCGTCCCCTCAGCCGAGGAGAGAGCAGAGAAGATCCTGGCGATCTACGGTCACAGAGGATGCAGACCCAAGGCCCTCATGGAGGACATGCTGCAGCTCAAGGAAGAGGACAACGACAACTTCCTCTTCCAACACATCTTCCTCAGCACTCTGCCACCACACATGAGAGGGACGCTGATCAACATGCGGTGCAACACCCAGCAGGACTTCCGCGCGCTGGCCTGAGAAGCGCAGCGACTCATCAACACCTGCGGGGAACTGGTGGCCACAGCAGCATCTGCAGATCTCAGCGCGGATGCCCAGAGCAGCGAAGAACCACAGACAACCGAGCAGAGCCCGCCCACCATGGCGGCAACACGACCAAGACGCAGCAGGCGGAACGACATCTGCTATTACCACCACTGTTTCGCCGAGGGGGCGTACAAATGCGTTCCCCCCTGCAAGTTCAAAAGTTCGGGAAAACGCCAAAACCGAGAACCGTTAACGGCTGCAGTTCTCGGCGAGAAAAATAAACTTCTTTATGTGACTGACGGACACACCGGGAGACAGTTCCTGATCGACACCGGAGCTCAACTGAGTTTTATCATGCCCTCCCACGCAGACCAGGCCATGGGCCCCTGGGGCAATGGGGCGATGGCAGCCAACGGCTCCATTATTGACACTTACGGGGAAAGGAGCCTGCCCCTCTGCATTCATGGCCGCAACTACAGATGGACATTTATTGTAGCGGCAGTGAGTTTTAACTTGTTGGGCGCTGATTTTTTGTGTGCACATGGGCTGTTAGTCGATCTAGCAAATAGACGCTTGGTTAATGAACTGTCATTTTCTTCTATTCCCTGCTCAGCTCGAGTTTCTCCACCACCCGTGCAGGCCAACGTCACTACAGCAGGAGGTAAGTTTGATCAACTCCTCACCCAATTTCCAGCACTCTCAGTTCCCAAATTCTCGGCTACAGTGGCTAAGCACGGGGTTGAACACTTCATTCCTACAACGGGCCCACCCGTATTCGCCAAAGCTCGGCGCTTAGACGCGACCAAGTTCGCCATAGCTCGGGACGAGTTTACCACCCTCGAAATACTAGGCATTATCAGACGCTCAAAAAGCCCCTGGGCATCGCCACTACACATGGTCCCGAAATCCGACGGTTCTTGGAGACCGTGCGGCGATTACCGCAGATTAAACAATGCGACAGCGCATGACCGCTACCCAATTCCTCACATCCAAGATTTTTCACTACATCTGGCGGGTGCGTGCATTTTTCTAAAATAGACCTGGTCCGTGGCTATCACCAAGTCCCCGTTCGAGCGGAAGACATTCCTAAAACGGCTGTAATAACCCCCTTCGGTCTTTTCGAATTTTTGCGGATGCCTTTTGGCCTCAAAGGCGCTGCTCAAACCTTTCAGCGAATGATGGACGCGGTATTACGCAATCTCCCTTTCGTGTTCGTCTACCTCGACGATATGCTGGTAGCCAGCTCGTCGGAGGAAGAACACGAACAACATCTCACTATGGTTTTTCAGAGACTAGAAGAGCACGGGTTAATAATCAATCCAGCCAAATGCAAATTCGGCGTGTCACAAATTGATTTTTTGGGACACAGAGTTTCACCGAAGGGGGCAGTCCCACTGCCAGACAAAGTTCGCGCAGTAAAAAATTTTCCACGGCCACAAACGGTCAAATCGCTGCAAGAATTTTTGGGAATGGTTAATTTTTACAACTGTCCCCCCCCCCCCCCCGCGCAGCTCAACTCATGCAGCCCCTGTATACCGCACTCAGAAAACAAAAGCCTTCCAACGTGGTCGAATGGACCCCGGAGCGCGAACGCGCCTTCGCGGAAGTAAAAAGTGCTCTAGCTAACGCCACATTGTTGGTTCACCCTGATCCCTCGGCCCGCATTGCGCTAACCACAGACGCTTCAAACCTGGCCATAGGGGCGGTTGTGGAACAACACGTTGGCGGAACCTGGCAACCTTTGGCATTTTTCAGCAAATCGTTAACCCAAACTGAGCGTAAATACAGCACTTTTGACAGGGAGCTGCTAGCGCTTCATTTATCCATCCGCCACTTCCAGTTCTGGTTAGAAGGGCGGCGTTTCACGGCTTTTGTAGACCAAAAACCGCTCACCTTTGCGATGGCTAAAATTTCAGAACCATGGTCAGGCAGGCAACAAAGACAGCTAGCTGCAATTTCAGAGCCTACCACAGACATTCGACATGTGGCAGGCAAACTTAACGTGGTAGCAGACTGCCTCTCTCGCGCTGTGACATCGCCAGAGCACAAGGAGACAGATTATACTACCTCAGCCGCAGAACTCTTCGCCAACGCGAACACGTACGCGGCCCCAATCCACGTAGGGATAGATTACGCAGCCATGGCGGAGGAGCAAAGCAGTGACGCGGACATGCGCGCACTCCTGTCTGGACCAACAGGGTTAAGGCTGGAGGAAAGGGGTTTATGCGACGGTGTACCCCGGTGTACCCGGTGTACGACGGTGTACGACGGTGTACCCCCCCTAATATGCGACATCTCAACCGGCTGACCTCGCCCGGTAGTCCCAGCTGCATGGCGCCGCCGTATTTTCGACTCAGTTCACTCCCTCGCGCACCCAGGTGTGCGCGCCTCGGTTAAAATGGTCGCCGAAAAGTTTGTGTGGCCCGGCCTGCGCAAAAATGTAAAGGAATGGGCAAAAACTTGCATGTCTTGTCAGCGCGCCAAAATACACAAACACACAAAAGCTCCTCTAGAGCCTTTTCGAATCCCAGCTAGAAGGTTCGACCACGTTCATGTCAACCTCGTGGGACCACTACCTTCCTCTCAAGGTTTCACACACCTGTTAACAATGATAGACCGTACTACGCGCTGGCCTGAGGCGGTCCCTCTGGCATCAACCACAGCGGTGGAAGTCGCTCGCGTTTTTTTGACAAACTGGGTGGCACGTTTCGGCGTCCCATCGGACATCACGTCCCATAGGGGGCCTCAATTTGTCTCAGAGCTTTGGTCAGCCATGGGCAGCAGCTTAGGGGTGACAATTCACCGCACCACCGCTTATCACCCTCAGGCTAATGGGTTATGCGAGCGCTTTCACAGATCTTTAAAGGCCGCCCTCAGAGCCTCACTAACGGATACAAATTGGGTAAATAAACTTCCCTGGGTTTTATTGGGGTTGCGTGCTGCGCCTAAAGAGGATCTAGACGCCTCCCCAGCAAAATTAGTTTTTGCACAACCTCTCAGACTCCCAGGTGAATTTTTACCAGAGAACCAGAGCCAGGGCATCTTCCAGCCATGAGGCTTTCAGGCAGCAGCGGACCGGACTCTCTCCTTGGACCGGCACACCACTCTTTTCCACGGGTTTTTGTCCCTCAAGCTTTAAAAAACGCCGAATTTGTTTTTGTTATGCATGAAGCTTTAAAATCTACCCTCTGTCCACCATACGATGGACCATTCAGAGTGCTGGAACCTGGTGATAAGCATTTTGTGCTTGATTTAGGGGACAGAAAAGAAACAGTCAGCATTGACAGACTTAAACCTGCCTTCTTGTTGAGAGACGAACCTGCACGGTTGGCGAGAGCACCTCGGCGGGGTAGACCCCCCAAGAAAAAAGACTCAGCCCCCCTGCAGGGAACAAATAACCACTCTCCTCCCCAAGCTGCAGATTCCTTACAGGAAGGTCCCGCCAGGACGCCCAAGCGGACCCACAGCAGATTCGGGAGAAGACTAAAACCCAGACGGCACAGGGACTGATACAAATTAACCTAAAGTTGTTAACTATTTTATCAGATTGTGCTGTGACAGTTTTAAGACTGATTTGTGATATTACTATGCTGTTATGATTACCACTGAATTCTCTACAGGAGCATAGCTGCTGGAAAGTTTTTTTTTTCCTTGTCAAGAGGTTTAACAGTTAGTATGTCATAGAAATTATCTTAAACTGTGGACTTTCTTTTATTGTCCTTTTCTTAGTCGTTTGGGGGGGGGGGCTGTGGTTTATATTAATCATATATCCCATAACCTACATATGTATTAGCATGTTAGAATGTTTAGTGATTACATATGTACAACGACCTCACGCCTCAGAACAGGACAAGAGGTCTCAACCACCAGCGAAGATTAAAGAGCATCCGAGGCGCAGCGGTGGAGACCAGATCGATCGCCCTGACTTCCCAGGGCCAGGTGGAAGAGAGAGGACAATGGAGGAGATCGATCGCCCTGACCACCCAGGGTCAGGTGGAGGAGTAGGAAGACAAAGGAGGGGGGATTAAGCTAATGCGGGATGTCAGCTTTGATGTGCAATGTCTTTTGTGATGTGTAGGTATAAGTATGTAGGTCTGAATGTGTTCGACCTCTTATTCTGCTTCTGCACTGAGGTAAGACTTGTTAGAGGAGCGAAGCTGATAATAAACTTTGGTTTATAAGTCACATCGCCTCGTTATTCCAAGCTCTTCTACAGGGGACATATTATTCAATAT
Source organism: Pholidichthys leucotaenia (assembly GCA_020510985.1). Lineage (NCBI taxonomy): Eukaryota > Metazoa > Chordata > Actinopteri > Cichliformes > Pholidichthyidae > Pholidichthys > Pholidichthys leucotaenia. The sequence goes on from CM035843.1 coordinate 419,929,366, forward strand.
GCATCTTTTAAAAAGAAAACCAACATTGCTAAACAGATTGATTTGGAGAGGAGAATAGCCATATTAGAGACTTCATTCAAACAAGACACAAATTTAGTAAATTTGTCACCCCTTCTGAAGCTTAAGTATGAGCTGAATTCAATCCTAACACAAAAAGTTGAATTTTCCCTATTTCGCCTTTAGTTAGTTAGTTAATCCCTTCACACCTGAAGGTGTATATGGGCGGCGCCTATCTCCGTTTCTCTGACCCTAGGCCACACAGCTACTGTAAGTAGTGAAAGCTATAGCGGGGGGTCAGTGACATAACGCACGGCTCAGGAGACACGCACACACAGGCTTAGAGTAGTTCAAAGAGTTTATTAACAGCAGGGGTGAATGAGTGTGTGTCTGCGGGATGCAGATGTGTTGGTGGTGGCGTCTGCTTCAGGCACAGAGGCAGATGACCGTTCGGCCGAGCAACCCTATGGAGAGAGCACAGGGAGAGGGTGACGGGCATACACCAACACAGGATGAATTATGGCAAGAGAAGATCTTACTTGAGTTGTCAGGATAGCTGGCACAGCAAGGGGAACGGAGCCCGGGAGACAGCCACCTGGAGAGCTCCGTGCAGCAGCGAAGGATGGGCGATGGAACGGAGATGTCCGCCGCCGGGGAATCCACCTGTGCACAGGGGAGCAGACTGGAAAAAGAGGTAAGGGTTCTTACCCAGAATAGCGATGCTGAAGAAAGGTATGCTCACGGCGGTGAGGGAACGAAGTCTGACGGCTTCAGGCCGAGCCTCCGGGCGAGGCGGCTTTTATCCCTCGCCGCTGATGAGGATCAGGTGTGTGAGCAGGTGGCGCCGCTGATGAACGGCGCGGCGTGACAGTACTCCCCCCTCTAGCAGCGCCTCCTGGCGATGGCTTATCCGGGTGCGCTCGGTGGAAGTCCGCGATGAGCGATGGGTCCAACACAAATGACGGGGGCACCCATTGTCGATGCTCGGGCCCATAGCCCTCCCAGTCCACCAAGTATTGCAACCCACGACCCCGGCGCCGGGAGTCCAGGATGGAGGAGACGGACCAGGCCGGGTGGCCACCAATCATCCGGGGCGCGGGTTGCGCTGCAGGAGGAGGGCAAAGGGGGTCGGTGACTGCCAGCTTCACCTTTGACACGTGGAAGGTGGAATGGATGCAGAGGGAGGGGGGAATAGCCACGCGCACAGCCACCGGGTTGATGATCCGGGTGATGGGGAAGGGACCCATGAAGCGCTGTGCCAGCTTCCTCCTCTCGCCTTTTAGGGTGACGTCCTGGGTGGAAACGTAGACAAGTTGCCCAACTCTGTACGCCGGGGCAGGTCTTCTACGCCGATCCGCCACGGTCTTGTTGCGCTCCGCTGTGCGTAAAAGCGCATGACGCGCGGCGGCCCAGGTGGAGCGGAACTGCCTCACGTGCGCCCTAACTGACGGAACAGTTACCTCGCTCTCCTGCGCTGGGAGCAGCGGGGGGTCGTAACCCAGGGACGCCTTGAAGGGGGACATCCCCGTTGCAGAAGAGCGGGCGGTGTTGTGGGCGTACTCCACCCAGGCGAGATGGTTGCTCCACGATGTCGGCTTGGATCTTGCAACACAGCGGAGCGCAGCCTCCAGCTCCTGATTGGTCCTCTCACACTGCCCGTTAGACTGGGGGTGATGGCCGGAGGAGAGGCTCACCTTGGCTCCGATGGCGTTGCAAAAGGATTTCCAAACCTCGGATGAAAATTGGGGACCCCGGTCCGAGACCACGTCCACCGGGATCCCATGCAGCCTGACCACGTGTTGGACGAGGAAGCCCGCCGTCTCCAGGGCGGTAGGGAGACCTCGCAGGGGGACGAAGTGTGCTGCCTTGGAGAAACGGTCCACGATGGTCAGGATGGTGTCGAATGAGTTGGAAACTGGGAGCCCGGTGACGAAATCCAGTGCGATGTGCGACCATGGCCTGCCAGGGACGGGCAGAGGCTGGAGCAGACCCGCTGGAGGGGCGTTTCCCGATTTACTGGTGGCACAAATTGGACAAGCCCGGGCGTAGCGGGCTGCATCCCTCCGCAGGCCCGGCCACAAAAGGACCGTTGGAGGAGGCTGATCATCCGAGAGGTGCCGGGATGACAGGTGAGCCGGGAGGTGTGGAGCCAGTGGATGACCTCTCCTCGGACCGCAGACGGAACGAACAGTCTTCCCTCCGGTCCGCCGCCAGGATCAGGTTCCACCTCCTGTGCCTTCCGGATCTTGTCCCCAATGTCCCAAGAGATAGCTCCCACGACGCACGACCTGGGCAGGATAGTGTGGGGCGTCTCCTCAGCCCCCACGGGGGTGAACTGTCTAGAGAGGGCGTCAGGCAGGCCGTTCTTGGAGCCTGGCCTGAAGGTGATAGAGAACCGGAACCTGGCGAAGAACAGAGACCAGCGCGCCTGGCGGGCATTCAGGCGCTTGGCAGATCGTAGGTACTCTAAATTCTTATGGTCCGTCAGGACCACAAACGGCAGGTCCGCCCCCTCTAGCCAGTGGCGCCACTCCTGTAGGGCGAGTTTAATGGCCAGGAGCTCTCTGTCCCCCACATCATAGTTCCTCTCCGCCGGGGACAGGTGCCGGGAGAAGAAGGCGCACGGTCGCTTGGCGCCATCGTCCGGTGACAGCTGGGATAACACTGCTCCCACTCCCGTGTCCGATGCGTCCACCTCCACAATGCGCTGCAGCGCGGGGTCGACCTGGCGAAGGACCCGGGGGGAGGAGAACTCCGCCTTCAGCGCCTTAAAGGCAGCATCGACCTCTTCGGTCCACCGGAACGGAACCTTCGGGGACGTGAGGCGGGTCAGTGGTCCGACGATCCAGCTGAAATTCGGGACAAAACGGCGGTAAAAATTGGCGAAGCCAACAAACTGTTGCACCTGCTTCCGAGATGCGGGAGTAGGCCACTCCACCACCGCCTTCACCTTCTCTGGGTCCGGGAGCACCTGGTCTTGGGCGATGATGAATCCCAGGAAGGATGTGGTCCTAGCGTAAAACTCACACTTCTCAGCCTTCACGTACAGACGATTCTCCAGCAGTCTTTGAAGGACCCGCCTCACATGGACCCGGTGCTCGTCTCTGGACTGAGAGAAGATCAGAATGTCGTCCAGGTAGACGAACACGAAGAGGCCGATGAAATCCCGGAGGACGTCATTGATGAGGCGCTGAAAGACGGCAGGAGCGTTGGTCAGCCCGAACGGCATGACGAGATACTCAAAGTGGCCGTTCGGGGTACGGAAGGCTGTTTTCCATTCATCTCCCTCCCGGATCCGGACGAGGTGGTAAGCGCCGCGGAGATCCAACTTGGTAAACCAGGTCGTCCCCTGGAGGGAGTGGAAGGCAGTGTCCATGAGGGGCAGGGTGAAACGGTCCCTCTCAGTGATGTCATTAAGTGCTCGGTAGTCAATACAGGGACGGAGGGAACCGTCCTTCTTCCCTACAAAGAAAAACCCCGCCCCCATGGGTGATGACGATGGGCGGATAATCCCAGCGCTCAGTTATTCCTTCAGGTACGTATTCATAGTCTCCTTCTCCGGCGCCGACAGGCTGTAGAGCCGGCCAGATGGCAGGGGGGCCCCCTGGCGGAGATTGATGGCACAGTCATATGGTCGATGCGGGGGAAGAGACATAGCTTTCGACTTGCTGAATACCATACCCAGGTCGTGAAAATCTGGGGGCACCAGTGACAGGTCCGGGGGTGCTGTATCCGCCACAGGAGGAGCCGCGGACGGGGAGCAGGCAGCGGACTGAAGGCAGGTGCCCATGCAGAAGGTACTCCACGCCGACACCCCAGCTGACCTCCAGTCCAGGACAGGATTGTGGAGGCGTAGCCAGGGATACCCCAGGATGACGGGCGACACAGAGTTGGGCAGGACGTAGAAAACCATTTCCTCCCGGTGGTTCCCTGAGATGATGACTGGGACAGGAATGGTTTGATGGGTAACTCTCCCAAGGGAGGCACGGGAGAGATGGACCAGGGAGATGGGGTGTTTGAGCGCCTGACAGCGGATGCCCAATCGGGTTGCCAGGCCTTGTGAAATGAAGCTGCCCTCTGCGCCCGAATCCACCAGTGCGTGGGTGAGGTGCCCAGTGGGATTGTGGCAAAAACGGATGGGCAGCTTTAATTGAGTGAGGGGACTTTGCCGATTGACGTCCGCGAGGCCCCCTACAGTGACTCGCGGACCCCACCGTTTGGCTTTTGTGGGCAAAGCTCTACCGTGTGTTGATTGTCTCCGCAATACATGCAGAGACCCAACTCACGGCGGCGCTGTCTCTCTGCCAAGGAGAGCTTTGCCCAGCCCGTCACCATCGGCTCCGACTCCTCGGGGCACGATGGTGGCGGCGTCGCCAGGGGGCGAGCTTGGGGCAGGCGTAGCGGGACTCCTCGAGGGCGAGAAGCAGACGGCTTCCGTCCTGAGGAGCGCTCGCGCAGCCTGTTGTCCAAGCTGATTGCTAATGAGGTTAGCTCCGCTAACGTTCCGGGGATATCCCGTCCAGCCAGTTCATCCCTCAGATCACTATTGAGGCTGCAGAGAAACAGGCCGCAGAGGGAGCGCTCCTCCCAGCCCAGTTCCTCCGCCGCTACCTGGTATTCGATGGCATAATCCGCGGCCGACCGGCTTCCCTGCTGGAGAGCGAGAAGCCGATCGACCTGGACCGCCTCGGAACGGGAGTGATCAAACACCTCCAGGAAGCGCCTCACGAACTCGGCATAGGTGAGGGTGGCATAAATGGGTCTCGCCATAATAGCGTAGGCCCAAGTTAAAGCGCGCCCCTCCAGGAGGTTTCCTATGTAGCCGATCCGGCTGTGATCTGAGGGAAAGTCTCCGGGCACACGGTCAAACACGGACTCGCACTGCATCACAAACCCCGGGGGGCGGGGGTCGGAATTGGTGTGAGTCGGGCCGGTGCCACTGGAGCTGGCTGGACGGCCACCGGAACCGCAGGAGCAGCGCCACCCTGAGGAGCCGGGGGGAACGGCTTTTGGGGGTCCAGGCGGTCCAATCGGCCAGTGATAGTTATCAATTGATTTAGGATCACCTGCTGTTGATAAGCTATTTGATCCACTCTAGCCTCGAGAGTGGTAAGCCGGTGTGCGAGCCCGCCGTCCGCCGAGCCGCTCTGCTGAAGCCGTACTGACATAACGCACGGCTCAGGAGACACGCACACACAGGCTTAGAGTAGTTCAAAGAGTTTATTAACAGCAGGGGTGAATGAGTGTGTGTCTGCGGGATGCAGATGTGTTGGTGGTGGCGTCTGCTTCAGGCACAGAGGCAGATGACCGTTCGGCGATGGAACGGTCAGTCCTCTGGTAGCTCTGTGTGTAACTTTACTTTCCCCATTCCATTATGCGGAGCACCACGCTAGAAGGCAGAAAGCACCATTTTTATATGGTCTTTGGTATGACCCGGCTGGGATTTGAACCCCTGCCTCCTAGGTGTGGGGCGGATGCTCTACCAACTGAGCCACCACTCCGGTCCTATTTCGCCTTAGGCATAAACAATTCGAGGAGGGGGACAAAGCTGGCAAAATGCTGGCTAGATATATTAAAATGAAAGAAGCTCAGTGTACTATATCTGCTATTAGGACACAGGATGGTACTCTGGAGTCAGACTTAAATGAAATTAATGGTGCTTTCAGAGAATTTTACACTTTGCTTTATTCTTCTGAAATGGAGGCTGGATCTCAAGAGATCTATGCATTTTTGTCTTCCCTGTCTTTGCCCTCCCTAACAAAGGAACAAATAGACTTACTTGACGCCCCAATTACTAAAGAGGAAATTGTGAAAGTTATTAAGAGCCTCCCGATTGGAAAGGCACCGGGCCCTGACGGATTCACTGTAGAATTTTACAGGGCCTGTGTTGATGAGCTTTCTCCTTTACTCTTAGAAATGTTTGCGGAATCATTTGAACAAGGCCGTCTGCCCCCTTCTTTAACAGAGGCTTTCATTTCGCTTATTTTAAAAAGCAATAAAGATCCGTTAGAGTGTAAGAATTATAGACCAATTAGTCTTATAAACTGTGACTGTAAAATTCTCTCCAAAATTTTGGCATTAAGATTAGATAAAGTAATGATATCTCTTATAAATCCTGATCAGGTGGGTTTTATTCGTTCCAGCGGTGCGGCAGACAATATTAGGCGATTTATTGATATCATATGGTCAGTTCAAAATGATCCCTCACTTGCACACCTCTCTCCAGTAGCAGCCCTCTCCCTGGATGCTGAAAAAGCATTTGACAGGGTTGAGTGGCAGTATCTCTTTGCGACTCTAGAGACTTTTGGTTTTGGTTCAAAGTTTCTTTCTTGGATTAAATTACTATATAATGAACCTAGAGCTTCAGTGACATCAAAACGAGTTACATCACAGCCTTTTAGACTTTATAGGGGTACGCACCAGGGCTCCCCTTTAAGTCCCCTGCTTTTCGCTTTGGCATTAGAACCATTAGCTGTAGCTATCCGCAAAGATGGCAATTTTCCAGGTATTCAGGTCCATGGTAGTACCCATAAGATATTGTTGTATGCTGATGATGCATTGGTACTGATTACACAACCTCAAAAATCAATTCCAGCTCTCCTTAAAATTATTAACCAATTTTCACGTTTGTCTGGTTATAGAGTTAACTGGATAAAATCAGAAATTCTCCCTCTAACATCTTATTGCCCTAAAACACTGTTTACACTTGGTCAAAATATAGGCTTCTCTTGGCCAAAATTAGGAATTAAATATCTTGGCATCCTGTTTCCTCACACTTTATCGGATCTGATTCAGATTAATTTTGAGCCTTTGCTCGAAAAATTTAAAATAGACATAGAAAGGTGGTCACCTCTTTTTTTGTCTCTCTGGGGCAAGGTCAATGTTATTAAGATGATTTGTGCACCCCGATTTAATTACCTTCTGCAATCTCTTCCTCTTAGGATCCCAGTTGGTTATTTTTGACAATTTGATAGGTTGTGCAATAAGTTTTTATGGAATGGTAAGCGCCCTAGATTAAAGTTGAAAAGATTACAGAAGTCTACAGATTCAGGAGGTTTGGGGGTCCCAAATTTAGTTTTATATCATTACGCTTTTAGTCTTAGACATTTGATACATTGGGCTCTCCCCCCTGAGAGAGCTCCCCCTTGGTTTTATTTGGAGAGTTACCTGAGCAGCCCTCTTCCCCTAGTACATCTAATCACAATCAAACTTTCTTCTGAATTTCAGTCGCATCCTATTGTATCCTTTTTACAATACGTTTGGAAGAGAGTTGCTTCTATACTAGAGTTTAGCTCTCATCTTCATTCTATGGCTTCTATATGACTTAACCCAAGTCTCCATATTGGAAAATCCCCATTTATGTGGAAAATCTGGGTGAAAAAGGACATCTTGATGTTAAAAGATCTATATGAAGGGGGAGCTCTCAAATCATTTGATGTTCTACGGGCACAGTATGGACTACCACAGAATCAGTTTTGGAAATATTTACAACTTCGACATCTGCTGTGTCAAGTCTTTGGATCTACAACTACCCCTCCTCCTGATGTAGATTGGCTCATCCAGGCTTTGAGTTCCTGTGGTAAAAGATCTAAGGCCTCAAATTTCTATTTAATGCTCCTTAAGAGCTCAAATAAAGATTCTTCATTCCTTAAACACGTATGGGAAAAAGATCTGAATTCACAATTTACTGATGTTGAATGGGCAAATATTTTAAAGAATGGGAAGAAAGTGTCTAGGGAATTGAAAACCAGACTTGTTCAATTTAAAATTTTGAATCGATTTTACTGGACACCTCGTAAAATGTTGAGAGCGAATCTCATTCATTCTTCAAGCTGCTGGAGATGTCTACAGGGGGAGGGGCCATTAATCCATATGATCTGGAGTTGTCCGGTAATACAGGACTTTTGGTTGCAGATCCATAGACATATTATGACAATTGTTAAGCAAGAAGTGCCATTTACTCAGAGACTTTTTGTCCTTGGGGATCCATCAACGATTCAGGACCCAATCTCTGATGCCGAGTGGATTCAGACTGCTCTGATGGTGGGCCGAAAGTTGATCACGTTTTACTGGAAATCTTCCTCTGCCCCACCCGTAGCTCAATGGCTCAGGGAGTTGGGCAAGCTTGCTGCACTAGAACGCCTTTCATATAAACTTCTGGACAGGATGGACAGCTTCTACAATAAGTGGGGATCCTATCTTACCTTTATAGGTGTTGTAGATTAAGCCAATCATCTTAAGAGTATTAGGGTGGAAATGGAATGTTTTATCCTCTCACTGGGTATATTTGTTTTTTTTATGTTGTTTTTTTTTGTTTGTTTGTTTGCTTTATTTTCTAAATTGAAAACCCAATAAAATTCAAATTACAGACATCGCAGGTGCTGCGTTGCTCCAGCCCGGAGCTACCATGGGTGCTGCGATCTCCCAATCTGGGACAATCGAGGGTGCTACCTGCAAGTCCAAGGGCGTTGTGGTTCCCTCTCCTTTGCCTAGCGCCATTGTGGTCCTGTCTCCTCTGCCAGATGCCATTGTTGTCCCCTCTCCTCTGCCAGATGCCGTCGGGGTTTCCCCTATTCCTCCATCCTCCTCATCGCTGGTTGTTCCTGTTGGGCAGCCACCCCCTGGACCACCTTCTCTGCTTAGGTGGTTAAAGAACTCTGGCAGACCACCAGACAGTCTGTGCCGTTGGGTTGGGTAGCCCACATTCTCTGGCAGGCCACCCGACTCTTACCACCACACCATCTTCCAGGTCTGGGACTTTAGTCGACCACCTGAACTGTCTAGCTCTTTGGTCCAAGGGGCCTAGGTGCCTGGTTCTGCATGGGTGTGGGTCCTAAGTGGGTTTTTTTGTTTGTTTGTTTGGTGTTGCCCCCTAGCCTGAGCTTTGCTGGGGTGTGAGTTATGAGAGTTTTTCCTATTTTCTCTGATTTGTTTTGGTCCCTCCGTGTCTGGGTCCCCCTCCTGCCGCCCAGGGTAGGATTGTTTTCTTGTTTTTGGTGGGGTGTGTTCTTTGTGTGGGTGGGTCCTTTTCGCTCTTTTCAATGTTGCACAGGGTGTCTGGTGTGCACCCCTTGGGGGGGGGGGGGGGGCTCTGTCACGATCTGAGCACAGGGGGATTCCACCGTTCTCAGTCTCTTTGCTTTTTGTTTTCCATATTTGTATTATGGTTGTAGTTCTGAGTTTTAATTCCTGTTATTTTATCTTTGGTTGGTTTTACATATTCTATATTGTTTCTTTGTATGATTGATTTCCTGTTTACATTCATTGTAGTTTTATTTGCATATTTGGGTTTACTTGTCTTTATTTTGTCATCACATTATATTCATATTCTGTTGCATTTTTTCTCTCTCTCTCTTCGGGGCTGCAGCTGTCTGTGGCTCTTCCGGGTTTGCTGCTCTGTCGTGAGTGGTGCTCCTGTCAGCTGTCAGTCCCGTCTTCTCCCTCTCATTAATCCCAGCTGACCCCTCTTGTAATCATTGTTACCTCCTGCCTGCTCAAGTGATCCACACCTGCCGTCACTTGTTATCATTTGTTTCTTGCCCTATTTAAGGGCTGTTATTTTCCTCCCTCATTGCCAGAGTCTTTTCTACCTGTCTCCACCAGAACCCTGCTCCTGTTCTGGTGCACTCTGTTCGTAAGTTTGTTTTTTGTGGTCAGTTTAGATTTTCTGTTGGTGCACTGCTAGGACTTTGTGTTTTATTTTTCATATCACAAACTGCAGTTCAGCGTCTGAGTCTCTCCTCTCTGCCATTCGAGCAATTCATGACAGGGGAAGCTCAATATTATTATTTTACCCCCAAAAAATTCCTGCATGCTCATCGTGATCTAGATCACCACCAAATTCTAATCATATGTTTCCCCTGCCATTACACACCTTTCCTGAAAATTTCATCAAAATCCGTTCAGAACTTTTGAGTTATGTTGCTAACAGTCAACCAAACAAACAAATCAACCAACCAACGCCACTAAAAACATTACCTCCTTCCTTTTGCGGTGGTAATAATAATAATGCGTCAGATTTATATAGCACTTTTCATAGACACTTTGCAATTGATACATTATATATTCACACCACAGACAATGGTAAGCTACTACTGCAGCCACAGCTTCCCTGGGGCAGACTGACAGAAATGTGACTGCCAATCCACGCCAACGGCCTCTTCAGCCACTACCAAACATTTATATATGTTCATACCCAGTGTCATGGAAACTGAAGGCAAAGTGGGTAAAGTGTCCTGCCCAGGGACACAGCGGCAGGATGTCTGGGGAGAGCGGGATTCGAACCACCAACCCTCTGGTTATTGGACGACCCGCTCTACCACCAGAGTCACTGCCACCCACATTTCCCTCCTCCATTCCATTTTTGCTGTGCACCAAGCTGGATGGCAGGAAGTTCCATTTTTATATGGATATGGCGTGACCCTGCTAGGACTTGAACCCCAACCTTCTGGTTGTGGGGTGGATGCTCTACCTCTGAGCCACCACTCTGGCAATTATTTACATCTGGAATTATGCTCATTTATCTTAAAGAATGAGTAAAACAAAGCATCACTGCTAGACAGTAGTGTGGGTTTTAATGGTCAATAGAATATGACTGGTCCCTGGAGTACAGTAAGATCAGAAACATGTGTGAGGTGGCTAGCTTCAATTTCAGCTTCATCTAGCCACCTTAGATCCCGGTTTGAAAAAATAAAACTTTAATGAAATTAAAATAATGTGTAAGAACAAAATATATGGTCAAGTGATGCTAGATGAACAAGGATTCCAGTGGGGGTCAATAGAATTTATAGAAATTAGTGAAATTGGCCAGATCATCAGTTAAGCTAACGCCAGGTGGCCTGTCCGTCACCTCCTCCCTGCTGAGGCTAACTGCAGCCAATGATCGACTCCAACCGCCTAGCTAATGCTAACTGCTCGATGTAGCATCACAGCAAAATAAGGCAATAAGGCAGGTATCAAAGCTAGTGACATAACCCTTTTAGCAATGTTCCAAAGCAAAGTCGGAAGAGTTAAAATAGTTTCTTGGAGAGAAAAACAAGGCCTTTGTGTTTCTTTAAGACAAGTGAGTGTTTTGATATCCCAGCAACTTTGGGCAAGAGGCCGAGTACATCTCAGACGTCTCACAGCACCTGGTATTGTGGTCTCCCATCCAAGTACAAACCAATCCAGTCCCTGCTTGTTTTATGAGATCAAATACATTACAGCAGTCATGGTAGACTAGAATTAGAAGTCCAGGGACACCTGGAGCCCATGGTGGGAACATCAATGAAGAGAAATTTGTAAAACATACAGCTCTGGAAAAAAAATAAGAGACCACTGCAAAATCTTTCCTAAATTATCATCTCTACATGTATGGCAGGCATTCAGTTTGAGTATCTGTTGAATTCCAACACAAGGACACCTCACTTGACTTAAGGAGGAACTGGTTAAGTGATCATCTAAACATGGTAAGACGCGTGAAAGTTGTGAATAATAATCAGAGTTATTACACAAATACAGATTTCTGAGTTCTTTGTAACTTAAAATTTAAGCATTGTAAGAGTACTAAACTACTGTGCCTGGTGACAGCAGGCAGGAAGTACGGCCTTTAAGCAGGAACAGAACACCAGCAGAACCAGGACTAAGGAGCAGCCTTCCACCTTGACCAAACATTTACTGTATGTCTTGCTGCATACAAACTAAAGCTGCCACCCATTTTTGCCATACAGTACCGCATAACTGCATCAGTTCTGTTCTGTGGCACATCTCAAAAGATACAACCCGTCCTCACCCGGAACTTCCGGTTCCGGGTGAGGACGGGTAAGGACGCACGGGTAAAGGCTCCCAGTTTGTTTCTGTTTAAAAGGCAGATAAACGCAGTTAGAACGCAGTTTGGAGCTGGCGTTCTGAGCTTTTTTTGTTGCTGCCGCTGGAGTGTGAACCTACTCGTGAGAAATAAGGAGAATTTGTCAGTAGTGGCTGGTGAAGCTGGTGTAGCAATTGGCCCCTCGCCCCTCGCGCTCAGGAAAACAAAGGGATTTCTCCCACGTGTTTTTTTTTTTTTTTTTTTTTTTTTCCCTACGATCGGATTCAGCGATCATCGGCTGGGAAAAGGGGTCCCAAGAAAGCTCTGCAAAATGAAGATGAAATAAAAAAAAGCGCTGGATTTCTTGTCGGAAGAGATTTCCGCTGTAAAGGCACAGCAAAGAAGCATCCTGGACCTAATGGAGGAGATTAAAGCGCTGCGGAACCAGAACGCTGAGAAAGACAGGAGGCTGGCGTATCTGGAGAGCAGAATGGCTGAGATGGACCAGAGCACTCGGGCGAACGACGTGATCATCACAGGGCTCCACATCAAACCCCGATCATACGCGAGAGCAGTGGCCGCAGACAGCAGTGGAAGTCAGCTGGATGAGGAATCCGCTGAGCAACAAGTGGCGGCCTTCATGCAGGCCAAAGGAATCCAGCTGGACTGCAACAACATAGAGTCCTGCCACCCTCTGCCCAGGAAAAGCGGCGACAAACCGGCTGTGATCATGAGGTTTGTGAACAAAAAACACAAGACTGCGCTACTGAAACAAGGTAGGAAGCTAAAAGGAACAGACATTTACATTAACGAGCACCTGACGAAGGAAAACGCAGAAATAGCCAGGAAAGCAAGATACATGAAAAAGCAGAAAAAGATTCAAAACACCTGGACATCAAATTGTAAAATATACATCAAATTAAACGGATCGCCTGAAGAAGCCAAGGTCATTAACATCCGTAATATTATGGAACTGGACAAATATCAATGAATATTATGAACTGGAGTCACAGCAACAATTCAGACAACTGTAGGACACTGAAGGATTTTACTCATCTGCAAAAAACATTCAACAACATGAATCAAAAAATCAACAAACAGGGACAACAGGAACTGAAAGTTTTTGAATACACAGATCACAACCCACAGGACATAGAATATGACATAGACCCTGATAATAATTTATTTAGCTCCATCAATAATGACTGTAATTACTACACAGATGAACAGTTTAACACAATGGTCACATCTGATTTCAATATTTCTATGATCCACTTCAACAGCAGGAGTCTCTATGCAAACTTTAATAACATTAAAGATTATTTACATCAGTTTAAAGAGCCCTTCAATATTGTGGCAATATCAGAGACGTGGCTCAGTGAAGAGAAAGGAATGGATTTTACCATGGATGGCTATGAACTAAATTATATAAATAGAAAAGTGAAAAAAGGAGGAGGAGTTGCAATTTTTGTTGACAAGAGCTTGCAATACAAGGTTGTTGAAAATCTGTCAGTAACTGTGGATGATTTATTTGAATGTATTACAATAGAAATCTGTCTGGACAATGTGAAGAATGTGGTAGTGAGCTGTGTATATAGAACACCTGGATCAAACATTGACTTATTTAAGGACTGGATGGAAAAAATGTATGCAAAACTAACTCATAAAGTTATGTTCATCTGTGGGGATTTCAATATAGATCTGATGAACTCAAAACAACATAGTTTGACAGAAGAATTTATCAACACAATGTACAGTATGGGCTTACATCCAACAATTACCGGACCTAGCAGAATCACGTCACACAGTGCCACACTAATAGATAACATATTCCCAAACATTATGGAAAATAATATCAGGAGTGGGCTTTTATTGAATGATATCAGTGACCACCTGCCGATTTTTGTTGTCTATCAATGTGATTATAGGAAGAAAAAGAATACCAAAAATATTAAATATAAAAGAATAAGAACCGAAGAATCAATGCATTTACTGACAAAGGAATTATTAATACAAGATTGGAAGATAGTTTATGATGAAAATGACATAAATAGAGCATATGATAAATTTTTACAAATATTTCAATCATTGTACAATAAATACTGTCCTATAAAACAATACAGTGACAGACAACAAAAAAAAATATTCCTTGGGTCACCAAGGGGTTAATAAATGCATGTAAAAAGAAGAATACATTATATAAACAATTCATTAAATGCAGAACAGTGGAAGCTGAGATCAAATATAAAAGATACAAAAATAAGCTTACTACTATAATGAGGACCTGTAAGAAAGAATATTACAACAGAATACTAGAGGATAACAAAAATAACATAAAAGGAATATGGCAAGTACTCAATGGGATTATTAGTAATCGTCCTAAGAATGCAAATTATCCAGAATATTTTATCGAAAATGGCAATTTGATAAATAATATGGAAGATGTGGTCAGTGGTTTCAATAAATTTTTTGTAAACGTTGGTCCTGAATTAGCAAAATCAATAGTGACACCAGAAACAAACTACAGTGGTTCTGTGAATGAAATAGAAGATAGAAATCCAAACACAATCTTTTTGGGTGCAGTTACTGAAAAGGAAATTATCGAGACTGTGAGTAAATTTAAGAACAAAAAATCAACGGACTGGAATGAAATTGACATGACAATAGTGAAAAAAGTAATTGAGGGAATTGTTAAGCCACTCACCCACATCTGTAACCTGTCATTTCAAACTGGTACATTTCCAGACAAAATGAAAATAGCAAAAGTAATACCTCTATACAAAACAAGAGACAGTCATCGCTTCACAAATTACAGGCCAGTCTCTTTACTCTCACAATTCTCCAAAATACTTGAAAAAATCTTCACTAAGAGACTGGATGATTTCACTGAAAAACACAACCTCCTTACAGATAGCCAGTATGGTTTTAGAGCAGATAAATCTACATCTTTGGCACTGATCGAACTTATAGAAGAAATTACTAGTTGTATAGATAAAAAAAAATGTTGCTGTAGGAGTATTTATAGATTTAAAGAAAGCTTTTGACACCATTGACCACAGAATACTACTAAGGAAACTGGAAAGCTATGGGATAAGAGGGGTTGGACTGAGTTGGGTGGAAAGTTATTTAAGTAACAGACAACAATTTGTACAAATTGGAGAGCACAAATCACCCTTCATGGACATCACTTGTGGTGTGCCCCAGGGGTCAGTTTTGGGACCCATACTCTTTATTTTATATATAAATGACATATGCCAAGTATCAAAAATTCTGAAATTTATTTTGTTTGCGGATGACACAAATATCCTTTGCACTGGTGAGAATTTGCAGCAGGTTTTAGAGGTGGTCACAACTGAAATGGAAAAATTAACGCAGTGGTTCAACAAAAATAAATTATCTCTAAATCTAAAAAAACAAAGATTATGTTGTTTGGAAATTATAAAATAAATCATGAAATAATGGTAACGATAGATGATACCAGAATAGAAACAGTACAGGAAAATAAGTTTCTGGGGGTGACGCTTGACAATAAAATCTGCTGGAAACCTCACATCAGTCACATCCGGGCCAAATTAGCAAAATGTATAGGCATACTGGGGAAGACAAGACACTTCTTGGACTATAAATCATTGGTCTTATTGTACAATTCACTGTTTTTACCTTATCTTAACTACTGTGTAGAAGTCTGGGGAAACACCTACAAGACCAACCTACAGTCAATATGCACATTACAAAAAAGAGCTATAAGGATAATAAACAATGCAGGATATAGAGACCATACCAATTCGTTGTTCTTAAAGTCACATGTTATAAAGTTCATCGATTTAGTTAAATTTAAGACAGCAAAAGTAATGTACAGGGCAATTAACAATCACATTCACCAACCAACCATAATGCTTTGCACTGTGTGTCTATATATATACATTTATAGTAATATGGACATATGTTTACTAGATGTTGCTATCCCTGTGCTGTTGCAATCCTGGAATTTCCCCATTGTGGGACTAATAAAGGCTTATCTTATCTTATCTTATCTTATCTTAACTACCAACTAATATACAAAAAATATTTTAAAAAAAAGAGACAATGATCATAATTTGAGGGGAGACTTGAACTTTACAAAACCCAAGATACGTACTACCAAGAAAAGTCTGTGCATATCTGTCTGTGGGGTGGATTTGTGGAACAGTCTGGAGCCGGAACTGAAACTATGTACAAACAGAAATCAATTCAAAAAGAGGTATAAGCACCATTTGCTGAAAGGGTATATGTTAGAAGGGTAGTAGTTATATGTACGATTCATTATGTTCACTCTAGGATATTATGGGACACTATGGAATGGTGGGTAGGACAGCACTGTGTATATCTGTGTTGTTTGAGGCTGGTTTTGTTGTATGGACATCATTGTATGTTAGAATGGATGGGTGTTAATGTTGATTTGTAAAAAATACAGTAAATTGTTTACTTGGGGTCTTAAAGGTGGTAATTTGTATAAAATTCACATGGGTGTATCTATGGAAAAGAGGAGATGGAATTAATAAGTGTTCACTTCTTCCTTCTCCCTTTCGAACAGTGTATAATGTTACTTTATTGCATTTGCCATTTGCTTGTATTTGTTATATTTTTGTGTTCGAAATAATCTATCTATCTATCTATCTATCTATCTATCTATCTATCTATCTATCTATCTATCTATCTATCTATCTATCTATCTATCTACAATACTGTAAAAATTTTCTTATTTGTGCTCCAGAAGGAAATTTTCTTATAATGTCTTGAAAGTGAAGTGACCAACTGCTCCCAACAGTAAAATCTGACTCAGAGAGCATCAGCCAGCATTACCAGTCTTCAACAAAACGCTAAGTGGCACGCCACTGGAAAATGCACAGCGTGTTCTAAAATGTTTTGTATGAATTCACTTTTCAGTGTTTCTGTGAACGGCAGCCATGACACAGTGCTTTGTCTGATTTTAGCTTTCCTGTCAGAAGAGGAGGGGCGACTGTGGCAGATTTAGATGGAGCAGATTTGGATGAACAGCAGGCACATCTCAGCCTTGATTCAGCAGGTCTGTGTGTCTGTCTGTCTAAGTGTGTGTGTGCGTCTGCGTGTGTTGGGGCTGTCAGAAGTGGGTCACCCTGATCTCAGAGAGACGGCAGTTGACTGCAGTTGATCTGTCTGAGTTTCACCCCCATCTAAAGATCCCAGACCAGTTTCTCTTTCTAACATCTAGGGGTGTACTGTTCGTAAGAACGTTTGAAATATAAGTGATAAGCAATGATCACTGGGTGCTATGCCGAGAATTGCTCACTTGCCAAGAATTGCATCCCATTCGCCAAAACTATAAAATATAACACTACAGCCAGGCTTGCAACCATTTGTGCATTTTTAGAAGTACCCATTATACTGTGATGTATTAGGAGTTCACACAAGAAAAGGAGAAGATGGTTGCGACGAACAGGCTTTATTGAAACACAACACTGAACACAGACAGGAGGGGAGGTCATTCTCACAGACCTTCGTTTCAATAAGGGTTACACATAATCATTCCTGTTCTAATTCTACCTATAACACTGCTGGGTCATTATAATAACACAGCAGTATAATGAAACAGTAATAACAGTTTAACACAAACGAAAATAACGTCCTCTGTTGGCAAAGCATGCTGGGAAAATCCCTGCCCCCCTTAACAGCCCTGACATTACAATACATTATTAGAAGTAAAAATTGTTGCTGAAAAATTGCTACCTCTTGTAAATTATCTTTAAATTATGTTTATTTGCCAGACATTTTAGTGTTTCAAAGAGGGTTAGAAATCATAGTGCTCCAACTCCACGTTTTACAATCTTCAAAGTCGACATTTTGCATTTATGCATTGTCGGTAAAAAAGGTAATAATTTTTTCAAAGTATTTTCAAAGTATACAGTGGGGAAAAAAAGTATTTAGTCAGCCACCAATTGTGCAAGTTCTCCCACTTAAAAGATGAGAGAGGTCTCCAATTTTCATCATAGGTATACCTCAACTATGAGAGACAAAATGAAAAAAAAAAAATCCAGAAAATCACATTGAAGGATTTTTAATGAATTAATTGGTCAATTCCTCGGTAAAATAAGTATTTGGTCATTAACAAAAGTTCATCTCAATACTTTGCTATATACCTTTTGTTGGCAATGACAGAGGTCAAACGTTTTCTGTAAGTCTTCACAAGGTTTTCACACACTGTTGCTGGTATTTTGGCCCATTCCTCCATGCAGATCTTCTCTAGAGCAGTGATGTTTTGGGACTGTCGCTGGGCAACACGGACTTTCAACTCCCTCCAAAGATTTTCTATGGTTTTGAGATCTGGAGACTGGCTAGGCCACTCCAGGACCTTGAAATGCTTCTTACGAAGCCACTCCTTTGTTGCCCGGGCGGTGTGTTTGGGATCATTGTCATGCTGAAAGACCCAGCCACGTTTCATCTTCAATACCCTTGTTGATGGAAGGAGGTTTTCACTCAAAATCTCACGATACATGGCCCCATTCATTCTTTCCTTTACACGGATCAGTTGTCCTGGTCCCTTTGCACAAAAACAGCCCCAAAGTATGATGTTTTCACCCCCATGCTTCACAGTAGGTATGGTGTTCTTTCTCCTCCAAATACGACAAGTTGAGTTTTTACCAAAAAGTTCTATTTTGGTTTCATCTGACCATATGACATTCTCCCAATCCTCTTCTGGATCATCCAAATGCTCTCTAGCAAACTTCAGACGGGCCTGGACATGTACTGGCTTAAGCAGGGGGACACGTCTGGCACTGCAGGATTTGAGTCCCTGGCGGCGTAGTGTGTTACTGATGTAGCCTTTGTTACTTTGGTCCCAGCTCTCTGCAGGTCATTCACTAGGTCCCCCCCGTGTGGTTCTGAGATTTTTGCTCACCGTTTTCGTGATCATTTTGACCTCACGGGGTGAGATCTTACGTGGAGCCCCAGATCGAGGGAGAATATCAGTGGTCTTGTGTGTCTCCATTTTCTAATAGTTGCTCCTACAGTTGATTTCTTCACACCAAGCTGCTTACCTATTGCAGATTCAGTCTTCCCAGCCTGGTGCAGGTCTACAATTTTGTTTCTGGTGTCCTTTGACAGCTCTTTGGTCTTGGCCATAGTGGAGTTTGGAGTCTGACTGTTTGAGGTTGTGGACAGGTGTCTTTTATACTGATAGAGTTCAAACAGGTGCCATTAATACAGGTAACGAGTGGAGGACAGAGGAGCCTCTTAAAGAAGAAGTTACAGGTCTGTGAGAGCCAGAAATCTTGCTTGTTTGTAGGTGACCAAATACTTATTTTACTGAGGAATTTACCAATTAATTCATTAAAAATCCTTCAATGTGATTTTCTGGATTTTTTTTTCTCATTTTGTCTCTCATAGTTGAGGTATACCTATGATGAAAATTGAAGACCTCTCTCATCTTTTAAGTGGGAGAACTTGCACAATTGGTGGCTGACTAAATACTTTTTTTCCCCACTGTGTAGTGACATAATGATGGGCTCAGGGAACACACACACAGGCTCGGGAAAGATTTAAGGCTTTATTCGACAACCAGTGGTGTTTGGATGCGTGAGAGGAAGTGTTGGATGTGGTGTGGGTGAACAGGGTGCGTCGAGAGCAGAACAGTTCGCTGTGCAGCCAGGCAACCCTAAGGGCAGAGCAGAGCAGGGAATTAGCTACAGTCAGACGCCCCCCCGTAGGGAATAACCACACTGTGCTGCTTACGTGCAGATGAGATGGTGGCTGGCGTTGGCGACGCTGATGCTGCCTGGAGGACAGCACTTCTGCGAGCTCCCGGCATGCTGGAGAGAGGATTGACGGGGAGAGGCGAGGATGAGGAGATCCGCCGCCCTGGAGGTCCACCTGTGCACAGGGGAGAAGCTGGAGAGAAGGTAAGAGGAATTATGCAGCTTACATGCTTGGGAGAAGGTGCGCTGGCCGGGACGAAACGGTCGAGCGCTGGAGTTTTGGGAGCGTAGACGAGCAGACGACTCCAGGCCGAGGCAGAGGGCAGAGGGAGTTATATAGGTGGAGGCTGATGAGGCGCAGGTGTGTGCGCCGCTGGCGCTGATGACAGGCAAGAGCGAGTTGTAACATATAGTTGTATTGACTTGACTTACATTAACCTGCTTCCAACGATGGGATGCAATCACTGTGCCGGGGTCTCCTGGGGCCCTCATCCCATGACTGCCTGCACACAGTGCAGGGCATCCTTCTTTCCTTCCTCCCGGGGTGGGCAACTGGCTGTCTTGGAATTATGTGGCTTCGGGGCATTTGTACTTTATGGGGGCTGCGGGTTTGCCTGGACAATGGGGACACTGTCCTGCTTGTCTGCAGTTCTGGCATGGGCATTGCTGTGGCCTCTTATCCTCATTTTTTTGTGTGTGTGAGGGGTATGTTTACACACACACATCAATTGTTTTTTTGTGTCTTCATGCTTTGTTTTTCTTTGTTTTTCTTTCTCCCCACCCCTCACGCCAACCACTTTATATGCCTTCATCTCCCTCAGGTCCAGCATAACTAAAACAATTTAAATAAAGTATTACAGTTATTATACAGCAAGAGAAGCATATATAAATACTATGTATATGTAGTATATGTTTCAAATATGTGCAGAGTTCCTTTTAGAAAGGAAATGTGTTCGGCACAAGGCAATCAGATATCTGTTCTGCGTGCCAAGCTGCTGGACGGGACAGATTAAAAAAATTACACAGGATAAAGACACTTTGCTGGCATTTGAAAATATATATAAACCGACTTATTGTCTGCTGAGGCATGGCATTTCACTCCTCTTGAAGGGCGGCCCTCTGGTCATTGAGGTTGTGGGGTGCAGGGTTATGAACCTCTACATGGCGATCCCATAGATTTTCTATGGGATTCAGGTCTGGAGAAAGTGCAGGCCACTCCATTTGAGATACCCCAGCCTCCAGCAGGCGTTTCCTAATGATGTGACCTTGATGAGCGGGAGCATTGTTGTCTATAAAGATGAAATTAGGCCTGTGTTGTTCATACAGGGGCACAATGACTGGATTAATGGTGTTATTCAGATAGTATTGGCTTGTCACTGTACCATTCACAAGGTGTAGTGCAGTTCTGTATAGACTAGACACACCTGACCAGACTGTAACACCACCACCACCAAAGGCTCGTCTGGTGACAACAGTGACTGATGCATAGCGCTCTCCCTGATATCTCCAACATCGTTGGCGGCCATCATTTCTGCTCAACATGAATATACTATCATCAGAGAACAGCACTGAGGCTCACTGGTCCCTTGTCCAGCATAAATGCTCACTGGCCCATGCAAAACAATGATGCCTGTGCCTGGTGGTGTGGTCAGATACCCTTTCAGGTCGTCTAGCACACAAACCACGCTGATGTAAATGGTTTCGAATGGTCTGACGTGATACTTGGGTTCCTCTCACCTCCCTTAAATGTGCCTGGAGTTGAGTAGTATGCTTCTATGCCTTTATGTGACTCTTCCAGTCTCTCTGTATCTCTGTTGCAACCTGCTGATGACACTCTGTGACACTCTAAGCTCAGTGGCCACTTCCCTCTAAGAACATCCTGTTTGAAGCCTCACAATGGTGAGGTACTGTTGATCAATTGTTAGGTGTCATCTTGGTCTTGGTCTCAAAATGTGAACAGCGTGATGAAGAGGACTGTTTAAATACCACTTCTAATTGAACCAGAACATTTATTGGTCGATTCATGGATCAAACACCTGTTGTGAATTTTGCCGTTAAGCACCTTTTTAGAGAACAGCAAGTTATGCAGAAAGTACTGAAATATTGAACAGTTGGACATGTGCATTCAGAAGGTTAGAGAAGGTCAAATTAAGTTCACCTTTAAAGGTTATGGTGCATTTTAGGTTCATCCTGAAATTTTACGCAAAAGCCAAATATCCCTAACTTTTTGTGAGTAATATATATATATATACTTTCGGTTGTTCTTTCGTGTGTTCTTATTGTATTGTATTGTATGTATGTCTATTATTATTACCAAATAAATTCATTCATTCATTCATTCATTCATTCATTCCCCAAGGAAAATAAGACAACTACTTCAACTTAATATGAAAATAAATATGTGTTATGTATTTTCAGACAAATGTGCGAGGGGAGGGAGATGCTGCATTCCTTTATAATATTAGAATACAAATAGTCCAGTGTGTTATCTCCTCATGTTGCACACTTAATATGTTGGTCAGAACCAGGGGCCTCATATACAAAGGGTACTTACACACAAAAACATCGCGTATGCCCTTTTCCATGGAAAATTTCAGATGTATCAAGAATGAAATGACCACTGAAATATGTGCAGCCCATGCCAACTTCATGGCTGGCGTGGGTACGTTTCTACTGTTATTGGTCCTTTGACGACACTTAGAGGTGATGTTGGGAGACTGATAATGACTTGAAAATGATTGTACACACTAGAGACACATGATGAACAAACATCCAAGTGTGCGCAATTAGATGAGTGAATATAAAAGCAAGCGCAAAGAAGTGCAGAAAATGCCTCTAACAACAATGGCGTTAGCATTATTAGAAGATGTTGCAAATCAAGCAGTAAAAAGAGAAAGGGTATTTAGAGACAGAGAAGATTTTCTGTTTCAGGATGATGGCTGGCTTGTCAGCTGGTTTAGTTTTCCACAAGCAGTCCTTGTAGAACTGTGCTCAGAGCTACGGCCACACTTGGAGCACGACATGGCAAGAAGTCGTGCGCTGCCCGTCCCAGTGCAGGTGATTTCTGGCAA
The DNA here is from genome assembly GCA_020510985.1 of Pholidichthys leucotaenia. Lineage (NCBI taxonomy): Eukaryota > Metazoa > Chordata > Actinopteri > Cichliformes > Pholidichthyidae > Pholidichthys > Pholidichthys leucotaenia. Next base: position 419,951,928 of record CM035843.1, read on the forward strand.
CAGGGGCATTCCAGAGGGAGCTGGCAGACCCATCGAGAATTTCCCAGTCAACCCTGAGCTGAGCTATGCCAGTTGTGTGGGATGGCATTATCCAGCTATATCCCAGGTACATCATATTCCCATACAATGCAGCTGAACAGGTCAACATCAAAGCACAATTTGCAGCGAGAGTCGGATTTCCCAATGATTCTCATGAACAGCATTGTTGGGAACAAACTTCAAGCTGGCACTGTGGATGGGTGGCTTCTTGGTGAGTAAATTCATGTAATTGTCCTAATAATAACTCACCTCATGTGCAACGAGCCTGTGTGCCCTCAAATATCACCCTGTCTTCAAGGCTTCATTATAAGCCAGGGGGTCGAGTAAGTGATTTTCTTTTTTTGCTGATTAAATTGCAGCTTCACAGCATTCTATCAAGCCACCAATTTCCTCTGTGTGTACAGTAGTTATGTCAGAAAACACATGCGTAAAGTTTGAAATACAAGTGTCACCCTTTCCCCGGTGTACTTCATTCAGTTACAATAGTAGTGTTTGTAATTCATGGAAGTTGTACGCAGTGGTGAGAAAAAGTGTTTGCCCCTTCCTGATTTCTCTTTTTTTTCTATGTTTGTCACACTTAAATGTTTCAGATCATCAAACAAATTTAAATATTAGACAACAACACAAGTAAACACAAAATACAGTTTTTAAATGAAGGTGTTTATTATTAAGGGGAAAAAAATCCAAACCAACAGGGCCCTGTGTGAAAAAGTGATTGCCCCCTAAACCTGATAACTGGTTGGGCCACGCTTAGCAGCAACAACTGCAATCAAGTGTTTGCAATAACTGGCAATGAGTCTTTTACAGCACTACTGGAGGAATTCTGACCCACTCATCTTTGCAAAATTGTTGTAATTCAGCCACATTGGAGGGTTTTCAAGCATGAACCACCTTTTAAAGGTCATGCCACAGCATCTCAATCGGATTCAGGTCAGGACTTTGACTGGGCCACTCCAAAGTCTTCATTTTCTTTTTCTTAAGCTATTCAGAGGTGGACTTGCTGGTGTGTTTTGGATCATTGTCCTGCTGCAGAACCCAAGTGTGCTTCAGCTTGAGGTCACGAACAGATGGCCGGACATTCTCCTTCAGGATTTTTTGGTAGACAGCAGAATTCATGGTTCCATTTACCACAGCAAGTCTTCCAGGTCCTGAAGCAGCAAAACAGCCCCAGACCATCACACTATCACCACCATATTTTACTGTTGGTATGATGTTCCTTTTCTGAAATGCTTTTACTTTTACGCCGGATGTAATGGGACACACACCTTCCAAGATGTTCAGCTTTTGTCTCATCAGTCCACAGAGTATTTTCCCCAAAGTCTTGGGGATCATCAAGATGTTTTTGAGCAAAACTGAGACAAGCCTTTATGTTCCTTTTGCTCAGCAGTGGTTTTCGTCTTGGAACTCTGACATGCAGGCCATTTTTGCCCAGTCTCTTTCTTATGGTGGAGTCATGAACACTGACCTTAACTGAGGCAAGTGAGGCTTCCAGTTCTTTGGATGTTGTTGTGGGGTCTTTTGTGACCTCTTGGATGAGTCGTCGCTGCGCTCTTGGGGTCATTTTGGTCGGCTGGCCACTCCCGGAAAGGTTCACCACTGTTCCATGTTTTCGCCATTTGTGGGCAGTGGCTCTCACTGTGGTTCGCTGGAGTCCCAAAGCTTTAGAAATGGCTTTATAACCTTTTCCAGACTGATAGACCTCAATTACTTTGTTTCTCATTTGTTCCTGAATTTCTTTGGATCACAGCTTGATGTCTAGCTTTTGAGGATCTTTTGGTTTACTTCACTTTTTTCAGGCAGGTCCTATTTAAGTGATTTCTTGATTGAGAACAGGTGTGGCAGTAATCAGGCCTGGGTGTGGCTAGAGAAATTTAACTCAGATTTCCAAAGATGTGATAAACCACAGTTAATTTATGTTTTAACAGGGGGGCAATCACTTTTTCACACAGGACCATGTAGGTTTGGATTGTTTTTTACCCTTAATAATGAACGCCTTCACTTAAAAACGGCATTTTTTTTTACTTGTGTTTTTTTTTTTTCTCTCGGCGCCACACGAGTCGGCTGCCTTTTGCAACAGCGGCTCGATTCCGAGTCTTTTTCCCTTCCTCTCTCTTTTGATCCGTCTTTTTTTTTCACCCCACTTATATCACGGACACACAGATCGTCCTAAATGTCTCCTGAGCCGGTGGACGGAGCCACTGTCTATAGCAGGATACGATACAGCAGAGAACAGCTGCTAGCATTCAACCGCCACCCGGTCCCATTGGAAAAACTCGACATACCGAGAGAACTGAGGCGAAAACGCCGCGGCTGCCGGGCTGGAGTAAGGCGGAGGACAAAAAATATAAGGTACAGACCCTCCCTTCCATCTGTTGTCATGGGAAATGTACGGTCGATACTGGGAAAGTTAGATGAGCTAGCGGCTATCTCCCGTTATGATAGCACATACCGGGAGTGCTCTCTCCTTTTGTTTACTGAGACGTGGCTAACTGAACTAGCAGCAGATGCTAACATTGAGCTGGAGGGTTTTCACATGATACGAGCTGACCGAACACCAGACAGTGGCAAGGCTAGGGGCGGTGGAGTGATAATGTATGTTAACAACAACTGGTGCAGACCGGGACATATCACTGTTAAACAACGACACTGCAGCAAAGACATTGAGTTGCTAGCTGTTAGCATGAGGCCTACATATCTCCCGAGAGAACACTCACACGTGATCTGCATTGTTGTTTATGCAAATCTGACGGCGAACGCTGGGACAGCACGTGACGTCATCCATTCAGTAACCAGCAGGCTGCAGACAGAACACCCAGATGCTCTTCTCCTCATCTCAGGCGATTTCAACCATGTTTCACTGTCTCCCATTCTACCCACGTTCACCCAGTATGTCACATGCCACACTAGAGACAATAAAACACTGGATTTATTCTACGCAAACACTAAGGAGGCGTACACCTCATCACAACTCCCCCCACTCGGGAGATCGGATCACAACTTGGTTCATCTCCGGCCGGTGTACAAACCCCTAGTGCACAGACAACCTCCGGCCATGCACACTGTGGAGTTATGGTCTGAGGAGACAATGGACACCCTAAAGGGCTGTTTTGAAGCCACCGCCTGGAAGCAGCTCTGCGATCCACATGGTGAGGACATCGATGGCCTCATTCACACCTTCACGGGCTACCTCAGCTTCTGTGTGGACAAATCCGTTCCCACCAAGACCATACGGCGTCACTCAAACAACAAACCCTGGATCAACCCTGAGATAAAAACACTTCTGAGAGAGAAGAAGAGGATCTTCAGGTCAGGGAACAGGGAGATGCTGAAGTCCGTACAGAGGGAGCTGAGGAGAAAGATCAGAGAAGGCAAGGACAGCTTCAGGAAGAAGATGGAGGACAAGCTGCAACAGAGCGACATCAGCGGGGTCTGGAGAAACCTCAAAACCATCTCGGGGCTCCAGAATACCTCCCCCCAGGCCACAGGGGGCAGGGAGTGGGCGAACAACCTGAATCTGTTTTTCAATAGATTTGACCAACCGCCCTCCCCCCTGACTGCACAACAACCACTGCTGCCTCTAAAGAAATCAAGTCCTGCTGCCCACTCCCCACTCCACCAACACCCCCCCACTCCCAACACACAGCCCCCCATCCTGACCCTGACCAGGACCCAGGTGAGGACGGAGCTGAGGAAGATCAAGGCGAGGAAGGCGCCGGGACCGGACGGCATCAGCGCAAAGCTCCTCAAGTCCTGTGCAGACCAGCTGTGTGGGATTGTGACGTATATCTTCAACATGAGCCTGAAACTGGGGAGGGTACCACAGCTGTGGAAAACATCTTGTGTGGTACCTGTACCAAAAACTTCCCACCCCAAAGACCTGAACAGCTACAGACCGGTGGCCTTGACGTCCCACTTGATGAAGACCCTGGAGAGACTGCTCCTTGCTCACCTCCGCCCCCTGGTGGAACCAGCGATGGATCCACTCCAGTTCGCCTACCAGCATGGCATTGGGGTGGAGGATGCGGTGATCTTCCTCCTTCACCGTTCTCTGTCCCACCTGGAGAAGCCCGGGAATATGGTGAGGATCATGTTCTTTGACTTCTCCAGTGCTTTCAACACCATCCAACCGATGATCCTGAAGGACAAGCTGCTGCGCGCAGGGGTGGACCAGCACCTGTCATCATGGATCCTGGACTACCTCACGAACCGGCCTCAGTTTGTGAGAACCCGGGACTGTGTGTCCGACACGATCATCAGTAGCACGGGGGCCCCCCAGGGAACGGTGCTGGCTCCCTTCCTGTTCACTCTTTATACTGCGGACTTCTCACACAACACAACACACTGCCATCTACAGAAGTTCTCTGATGACTCTGCGATCGTTGGCCTCATCTCCAATGGAGATGAAGCTGAGTACAGAGGGCTTATCCAGGACTTCGTGGACTGGTGCCATCGGAACTGCCTCCAGATCAACGCGAGGAAAACTAAGGAGCTGGTGGTGGACTGCCGCAGGCATGGGCAGCCCCTCACAGCACCAGTAAATATACAGGGAACAGACATAGAGATGGTGACATCCTATAAGTACCTGGGTATTCATCTGAACAATAAACTAGACTGGTCACACAATACTGATGCACTCTACAAGAAGGGACAGCGCAGGCTGTTCCTGCTGAGGAGACTCAGGTCTTTTGGTGTACAAGGGGCGCTGCTGAAGTCATTCTATGACACGGTGGTGGCATCAGCCATCACTTTTGGAGTGGTCTGCTGGGGCAGTGGCATTACTGCAGCCGATAGGAAGAGACTGAACAAACTGATTAAGAAAGCTAGCTCTGTCCTGGGGCAGCGCCTTGATCCGATGGAGGAGATAGGAGAGAGAAGGACGGTGGCTAAACTGTCATCTCTGCTGGAGTCCGAGTTCCACCCTATGCAGGACATACTGAATGCACTGAGGAGCTCATTTAGCAGCAGACTACATCATCCCAGGTGCACAACCGAGAGGTTTCGTAGGTCCTTCCTACCAACGGCTGTCAGACTGTACAACCTAAGCAGGGCTGCTCGCAGAGATAGCAAAAAGACGTAACAAACTAATAGTTTTTTGAATGCAAAAGATGCAATAGACTTACACAATGGTCCCCTCCGGCATACAACTAGGAACATACCGGTCGCTATGGAGGGTGAGAATATGTATGGGCACATAATCATACCATGTAGGATAACTAAGTAGACGGTTATGCTGTTTCATTCCATCTAGCAACAATGCTCTGCACTGTGTGTGTTTATATATTTGCATATTTATTCCATCTAGCTACAATGCTCAGCACTGGGTGTGTTTATATATTTATATATCTACATATTATTCCATCTAGCTACATTGCTCCGCACTGTGTGTGTTTATATACTTGCATATTTATTCCACCTAGCTGCAATGCTCCGTACTGTGGGTGTTTATATATTTACATATTTATTCCATCTAGCTACAATGCTCTGCACTGTGTGTTCATATATTCATATATTTATTCCATCCAGCTACAATGCTCTGCACTGTGTGTCTGTGTGTGTGTGTATATATATATATTTATAGTAATACGTACATATGTTTATTAGCTGCTCTTGCTTGCTTGTTTTTTTTCTTGCCTTCTGATTGTTGCTCTGAGTGTTGCTATCCCTGTGCTGTTGCAATCCTGGAATTTCCCCGTTGTGGGACTAATAAAGGCTTATCTTATCTTATCTTATCTTATCTTAGTCTAGTATTTAAATAATTTGATGATCTGAAGCATTTATGTGTGACAAACGTACAAAAAAATGAGAAATCGGGAAGGGAGCAAAAATTGTTTCACACCACTTCTCAGTGTCAAGTCAAATCCCTCGTATATTTATCAGTTATTTACTGTGAATGTACTTGGCAATAAATCTTTTTCTGAGTTCTGAGTTCTGAGTTCTGTAACTATAAAGGATGCGATTTGCAGTTTGGACATAAAATATGCACTTGTCGAGTCCAATATGATCTGCTTTCAACTGACAGGTGACTGTGGTTACCCACTAAATAGGATCATATTGTGTTATTTTTCATTACTGTTTTCATTTATTCAACCAGCTGATCCACCTGGCTGGTCACAAATCACAGCAATCAGTTGATGCTTCTGAGGATGACTGCAGAAGTCATCTCCTTCTTATCCCAGTGTAGTGATCCAAGCTGCACACTGATTTTCTCCTCTCATTTCCCACAGCTGTGGCTTCATCCACACCTGCTCTCTCTAATCAAGCAGCCTTTAAGTTGACTCCTGCATGGAGACGTTAACTTCTGTATGCAGCCTAGAGTGCTCCTCGCCACTGTGTGCACTGTAAACAACCCCACCATTTATTTCTCTTCTCCTCATTATCCTCTGTGTGTTCTAGGACTTACCTGTGCACAGGTGGACTTTCCTCCTGGTGGACTGGGATCATTCCTCTCGGTGGACCAGGACCAACTCTCTGGAGCTGGAGCTCCCACTCTCCCTTCACCTCCCTGTAAGTGCACATAATTATTGGACTGAACTGTTACCCCATCTCATCTCAGCCGAGGTTTTTTCCCATGCACAGCTCACTGTATATATCAGTACGAGTACTTCACCCACCTTCACGGGACTTCTACAATCAGGAAGAAGATGTGGAGCCACTGGTAGCTCAGCCTGCTGCTCTACACTCTGTAAGGCCAATCTTTAATATATCAATTGTCCCACTGTGTGCTACAGACTGCTTATCTTTCTCTTTCTCTTCCCTCACAGGGTTGTCAGACTCTCCCTTGGTCATTATCACCTGTACACAATAAAATCATTGTAATCTGTAACCTAATCTGTCATCTGCTTCTGGGTCTGAACACTAAAATCATGTCACCCTGCCTGAATAAAGGAAAACAGTAAACTAATCTTATAGGGCTGTGAGCAGGTTATTGAATTACCTGTATCTGGTGCTAATGCCGGAGAACAGCATGCCAAACAAAACATTTTTACACGCTTCAACCTCGTCCAGGAGCGCCTCCAACTCACAGTCTGTGAAATTCCATTAAATCCATTATTTTTGATCATAGATACAGGAGAATCAAATGTGCAGCGATTGTATATATCTATTTACATATCTATTTGTGTCTAATTGCATATTCAAATGAGCCGTGTCAAGGGAGGAGTGCAGTATTTCCTCATATGCGTTCAATTTCAAGTAGATTGGGATGTATCGGCTATCTCCCGTTATGATAGCACATACCGGGAGTGCTCTCTCCTTTTGTTTACTGAGACGTGGCTAACTGAACTAGCAGCAGATGCTAACATTGAGCTGGAGGTTTTCACATGATACGAGCTGACCGAACACCAGACAGTGGCAAGGCTAGGGGCGGTGGAGTGATAATGTATGTTAACAACAACTGGTGCAGACCGGGACATATCACTGTTAAACAACGACACTGCAGCAAAGACATTGAGTTGCTAGCTGTTAGCATGAGGCCTACATATCTCCCGAGAGAACACTCACACGTGATCTGCATTGTTGTTTATGCAAATCTGACGGCGAACGCTGGGACAGCACGTGACGTCATCCATTCAGTAACCAGCAGGCTGCAGACAGAACACCCAGATGCTCTTCTCCTCATCTCAGGCGATTTCAACCATGTTTCACTGTCTCCCATTCTACCCACGTTCACCCAGTATGTCACATGCCACACTAGAGACAATAAAACACTGGATTTATTCTACGCAAACACTAAGGAGGCGTACACCTCATCACAACTCCCCCCACTCGGGAGATCGGATCACAACTTGGTTCATCTCCGGCCGGTGTACAAACCCCTAGTGCACAGACAACCTCCGGCCATGCACACTGTGGAGTTATGGTCTGAGGAGACAATGGACACCCTAAAGGGCTGTTTTGAAGCCACCGCCTGGAAGCAGCTCTGCGATCCACATGGTGAGGACATCGATGGCCTCATTCACACCTTCACGGGCTACCTCAGCTTCTGTGTGGACAAATCCGTTCCCACCAAGACCATACGGCGTCACTCAAACAACAAACCCTGGATCAACCCTGAGATAAAAACACTTCTGAGAGAGAAGAAGAGGATCTTCAGGTCTGGGAACAGGGAGATGCTGAAGTCCGTACAGAGGGAGCTGAGGAGAAAGATCAGAGAAGGCAAGGACAGCTTCAGGAAGAAGATGGAGGACAAGCTGCAACAGAGCGACATCAGCGGGGTCTGGAGAAACCTCAAAACCATCTCGGGGCTCCAGAATACCTCCCCCCAGGCCACAGGGGGCAGGGAGTGGGCGAACAACCTGAATCTGTTTTTCAATAGATTTGACCAACCGCCCTCCCCCCTGACTGCACAACAACCACTGCTGCCTCTAAAGAAATCAAGTCCTGCTGCCCACTCCCCACTCCACCAACACCCCCCCACTCCCAACACACAGCCCCCCATCCTGACCCTGACCAGGACCCAGGTGAGGACGGAGCTGAGGAAGATCAAGGCGAGGAAGGCGCCGGGACCGGACGGCATCAGCGCAAAGCTCCTCAAGTCCTGTGCAGACCAGCTGTGTGGGATTGTGACGTATATCTTCAACATGAGCCTGAAACTGGGGAGGGTACCACAGCTGTGGAAAACATCTTGTGTGGTACCTGTACCAAAAACTTCCCACCCCAAAGACCTGAACAGCTACAGACCGGTGGCCTTGACGTCCCACTTGATGAAGACCCTGGAGAGACTGCTCCTTGCTCACCTCCGCCCCCTGGTGGAACCAGCGATGGATCCACTCCAGTTCGCCTACCAGCATGGCATTGGGGTGGAGGATGCGGTGATCTTCCTCCTTCACCGTTCTCTGTCCCACCTGGAGAAGCCCGGGAATATGGTGAGGATCATGTTCTTTGACTTCTCCAGTGCTTTCAGCACCATCCAACCGATGATCCTGAAGGACAAGCTGCTGCGCGCAGGGGTGGACCAGCACCTGTCATCATGGATCCTGGACTACCTCACGAACCGGCCTCAGTTTGTGAGAACCCGGGACTGTGTGTCCGACACGATCATCAGTAGCACGGGGGCCCCCCAGGGAACGGTGCTGGCTCCCTTCCTGTTCACTCTTTATACTGCGGACTTCTCACACAACACAACACACTGCCATCTACAGAAGTTCTCTGATGACTCTGCGATCGTTGGCCTCATCTCCAATGGAGATGAAGCTGAGTACAGAGGGCTTATCCAGGACTTCGTGGACTGGTGCCATCGGAACTGCCTCCAGATCAACGCGAGGAAAACTAAGGAGCTGGTGGTGGACTGCCGCAGGCATGGGCAGCCCCTCACAGTACCAGTAAATATACAGGGAACAGACATCGAGATGGTGACATCCTATAAGTACCTGGGTATTCATCTGAACAATAAACTAGACTGGTCACACAATACTGATGCACTCTACAAGAAGGGACAGCGCAGGCTGTTCCTGCTGAGGAGACTCAGGTCTTTTGGTGTACAAGGGGCACTGCTGAAGTCATTCTATGACACGGTGGTGGCATCAGCCATCACTTTTGGAGTGGTCTGCTGGGGCAGTGGCATTACTGCAGCCGATAGGAAGAGACTGAACAAACTGATTAAGAAAGCTAGCTCTGTCCTGGGGCAGCGCCTTGATCCGATGGAGGAGATAGGAGAGAGAAGGACGGTGGCTAAACTGTCATCTCTGCTGGAGTCCGAGTTCCACCCTATGCAGGACATACTGAATGCACTGAGGAGCTCATTTAGCAGCAGACTACATCATCCCAGGTGCACAACCGAGAGGTTTCGTAGGTCCTTCCTACCAACGGCTGTCAGACTGTACAACCTAAGCAGGGCTGCTCGCAGAGATAGCAAAAAGACGTAACAAACTAATAGTTTTTTGAATGCAAAAGATGCAATAGACTTACACAATGGTCCCCTCCGGCATACAACTAGGAACTTACCGGTCGCTATGGAGGGTGAGAATATGTATGGGCACATAATCATACCATGTAGGATAACTAAGTAGACGGTTATGCTGTTTCATTCCATCTAGCAACAATGCTCTGCACTGTGTGTGTTTATATATTTACATATTTATTCCATCTAGCTACAATGCTCAGCACTGGGTGTGTTTATATATTTATATATCTACATATTATTCCATCTAGCTACATTGCTCCGCACTGTGTGTGTTTATATACTTGCATATTTATTCCACCTAGCTGCAATGCTCCGTACTGTGGGTGTTTATATATTTACATATTTATTCCATCTAGCTACAATGCTCTGCACTGTGTGTTCATATATTCATATATTTATTCCATCCAGCTACAATGCTCTGCACTGTGTGTCTGTGTGTGTGTGTATATATATATATTTTATAGTAATACGTACATATGTATATTAGCTGCTCTTGCTTGCTTGTTTTTTTTTGTTTTTTTTTTCTTGCCTTCTGATTGTTGCTCTGAGTGTTGCTATCCCTGTGCTGTTGCAATCCTGGAATTTCCCCGTTGTGGGACTAATAAAGGCTTATCTTATCTTATCTTATCTTATCTTATCTTATGTACAAAGGAAATGTGCTTGGATTCCTTCGTATGCAGCGTTTCATACATCTGGATGTTTTTTACGGCATTTTCTTGATTTAAATGTAAGTCATCTTTCAGAAGGAAATCCACACAAGTCTTTGTACATGAACCCCAGGTCTGCTGCTTGTCTGTGGCTGCTAGCATATAGCTGAATGCTCAATTAGCATTAGCATCTAGACCACCGTTACCACGGCAAGAGAAAAGAATAGAATAGGCTTCATTTTCATTGTACAATAGTATAGTACAACGGAGTTATGGGTGCTCCACCAAGCTACTGTGCAATAAAGTAGGAGAGAAGGATTAGGTAAAACACCATGACAGAACACACGATTAAACACACAACTGAAATAAAAATTAAAATTAAAAAAATGGCCCAGGATTGTGGAAATATACACAGGTATGGTAGTAGCTATGCGGGTGGAACTATGTACATAAGAGTGTAGAGTGCAAACATACAATTGAGTAAAATGGCCCAAGGATCATGGAAAATATACACAGTAGTTGTCATAAGCGCCCATCTGGGGCAGATGAACAGACTCACTCGCAGGGCGAAGTTGAAACATAATTTAATGTAAAATAAATGCAGCGTGAGAGCTGAACACAAAATAATCCACAATGGCAGTAGAACAAAAACGCTGCGGGAGGAAACCCAAACAGCGAACTTAACATGACTGAATATGACTGAGGACCCAACAACGGGATAAAGGAGTCAAACCAATAAACAGAGATGAACATAATGAACTAATGAGCAACAGCCGTGAACAATAATCAGTACACAATGATGAGCTGTGCTAAAAAGGAAGTAAACAAACACTGTCAAAATAAAAGCCAGCTCAGAAACGAATGGTGAAGCAGGGGAAAAATATAGAACATACAAACGTAACTGAGGTGGTGAAAAAATAACAATGATAACAAAACTGAGATGGGAGTGAAAAACCCAATGATGATGATGATAATAATAATAATAATAATAATAATAATAATAATAATAATAATAATAATAATAATAATAATAATAAGTACAATAAAGAACAAAGTCTGGACCGGGTCTGACCCAGTCCAGATCACCACTGTAGAGGTGTTGGATCCCAGACGACCTTAGGGTAACATCAAAAAAGGGAAACAGAAGAAAGGTGGGGAGTAGGGGTAAAGGCCAGGTGGGCCAAAACAAACTCCCTACCAAGCAAAATCCAAAACAATAATAATAATTTGTTATGTTATTCTTGGAAATTTGAAGCTTATTCCTGAGGGTGCTGCTGTAGAAACAATTATGGGGGCAGCTTCCGGTTTCAGCTGAAGTAGAGTTAAATCAGTCAGCAAGAGTGGAGTAGTGGAGCATTTAAAATGGCGTCTAATTCGGTTTAATGTATAGTTCACAGATGTGTTTTGCAGTCAAGTGGCAGATAATTTTAGCTCTTGTAGTTTTTGTATTTTTGAATGTTTTTGCACAGTTCTGGTACTTGTTGCTGTTGTTCGTGGTGTGAGGCTCCTTACAAAAAAGCACAGCGAAATCTGTGGCTTCAACAGCAATGTGTAGATCATGCACCAAAAACTAAAAAGGACTGTTGGTGTGATCGGTGGTACAGACACAGGACAGACACAGCAGCACCAAGCACGTATGTTTTCACTTGTAGGAATGTCACAGATGCAAGGCTACATAAGTAAAATAATAAATAAAAAAATAGTAACAGTTTGCTTCCTAAGGCTTCGTCGGCCTCCGTCGGTCTATGATGACCATGGAAGAGAATCCTAAACGTCTACTCTGCTGGAACAGCACCGCCTGTGGTTGAACAGGCCGATGCACGAATGGCAGTCCCTGTCACACAGGTTGCACTTGTGGGTGGTCTCCGTGCTGCTGGGTCTGTGGCGGTTCTTCCTGCGGGTCCTTTTTTTATCTGCTGCAGCAGTCAGTCTCTCTTCACCCGCCTTGAGCTGTCTGGTCAGGGTGCCTCTCCATTTGGAGCGGTCCGTTGCAAGGTCCTCCCAGCCTCTGTGTTGATCTCCAGGGCTTTCATGTCTCTCTTGCAGACATCTCTAAAGCGTAGCTGTGGGCGGCCAACGTCTCTCCTACCAGTCGCCAGTTCTCCGTAGAGGACGTCTTTGGGGATTCTGCCATCCTCCATACAGTGAACGTGGCCTAGCCAGCGGAGCCTGCGCTGCCTGAGTAGAGTGAACATGGAGGGAAGGCCGGCGTGGGACAGAACTTCTGTGTTGGGCACTTTGTCCTGCCAGGATATGTCCAGGATGTGGCGAATGCAGCGGAAGTGGAAGGAGTTCAGTCTCTTTTCATGCCGGGCGTATGTTGTCCACGTCTCACTCCCATAGAGCAGTGTGCTGATGATGCAGGCGTTGTACACTGCCATCTTCGTCTTGACAGAGAGTTTGGGATTCTCCCACACTCGTGTGGTGAGGCGAGCGAGTGTGAAGGCTGATTTTCCAATCCTCTTGTCGATCTCTGTATCAAGAGAGAGGTTGTTGCCGATCGTGGACCCCAGGTACATGAACTGATTCATGACCTCCAGCTCGTAGTCGTCGATGGTGATGGTTGGTGGTGCTTCCGTGCCTTGCGCCAAGACGTTAGTCTTCTTCAGGCTGATGGTAAGCCCGAAGTCCTTGCATGCCTGGGAGAAGCGGTCCATCAGGGTCTGAAGCTCCTGCTGTGTGTGGGTTGCGACTGCAGCGTCGTCTGCGAACAGCATGTCTCTGATTAGAGCCTCGCGTACTTTGGTTCTGGCTTTCAGGCGGGCGAGGTTGAAAAGCCTGCCGTCAGATCTTGTGTGCAGGTAGATTCCCTCTGTTGCTGTGCTGAAGGCATGCCTCAGGAGCATAGCAAAGAAAATCCCAAAGAGGGTTGGTGCAAGTACACAGCCCTGTTTCACTCCACTGCCTATGTTGAATGGCTCTGAGATGTTGCCGTCGTGCTGCACTATCCCTTGCATGTTGGTGTGAAACGATTCGATGAGGTTTTGCAACTTTGGTGGGCATCCTATCTTTGGCAGGATCTTGAAAAGGCCCTCTCTGCTGACCAGATCGAATGCTTTGGTGAGGTCGATAAAGGCGACATACAGGGGCATGTTCTGTTCTCTGCATTTCTCCTGGAGTTGGCAGATGGAGAATATCATGTCTACCGTTGATCGCTCAGCGCGGAAGCCACACTGAGACTCGGGGTAGACACGTTCGGCAAGCTTCTGTAGACGAACGAGAACAACTCGTGCGTAGACTTTGCCAACAACGCTGAGGAGGGAGATGCCCCTGTAGTTGTTGCAGTCACTTCTCTCCCCTTTGTTTTTGTAGAGGGTGATGATCTTGGCGTCCCTCATGTCCTGTGGTACGGCACCTTCCTTCCAGCACTGGCAGAGGACGTCATGCAATGGCAGCAGTAGGGCGGTCTTGCAGTGCTTGATCAGGTCAGGGGGTATGCCGTCGTTGCCGGGTGCCTTGCCAGCGGCCAAGCTATCAATGGCCTTGCTGAGTTCGTTGATGGTTGGCTCGGCGTCAAGTTCGTCCATGGATGGCAAGCAGTCGATGGCATCAAGGGCTGACGGTGTCACGGTGTTCTGTCTGAAGTAGAGGTCGGAGTAGTGTTCCACCCATCTCTCCATCTGCTTGTTCTTTTCTGTGATCATCTCCCCAGTGGAGGATTTGAGGGGGGCCGTCTTGCTCTGAGCCGGACCAAGTGCTTTGTTGATGTCATCGTACATACCACGGATGTTCCCTGTTATGGCAGCGGTTTGAATGTCTTGGCTGAGCTGAGTCCAGTACTTGTTGGCACAGCGCCGAGCAGTCTGCTCGAACTTTGCTTCTTGCAGCCCTGAGAATCTGGAGATTTTTCTCGTTTGGGTACTTCTTGTACTCAGCAAGTGTTGAGCACTTGGCTTCAATGACGGGGGTCACCTCGGTCAACTTGGCATCAAACCAGTCCTGTGACTTCGAGGTCTTCCTCCCAAAGGTAGCCAAGGCTGTGCAGAGGATGGTGTTTCGCAGCTCTTCCCCCTTCTGCTTTGCAGATTCTCCTTCTTGTGGTACACCAACTTCCTTCTCAAAGGTGGAGGCAAACTGCTCAACAAGTTCTGGTTGGGCCATCTTGCTGGTGTCAATCTGTGCCTTTCCAGGCTGTCTAGCACGATGGAATTTCTTCAGCTGCAGCTTGACCTAGCAACCTAGCAACACACCAATGAATGGTCTGTGTCGCAATCTGCACTCTGGAACGAACGGGTGATTAGCACGTTCTTCAGTGAGGTGCGCCTGGTCAGGATCAAGTCCAGCTGGTGCCAGTGCTTTGAGCGCGGATGTCGCCAGGAAATCTTGTGTTGGGGCTTGGTCTTGAAGAACAAGTTTGTGGTGCACAGATCGTGATATGTGCAGAACTCGAGCAGCCGCTGTCCGTTGTTGTTCATTCTGCCCATGCCAAATGGTCCAAGACAGGAGGGCCAGGAGTCGTGGTCAGCACCCACTCTGGCATTGAAGTCTCCAAGGAGAATGAGTTGTTCAGAGTTGGGGATGATCCTGACAGTTGTTGCGAGATTCTCGTAGAACTCGTCTTTTGCCTCTGGTGTGGCTTCAGTGTTGGGGCATACACACTGACGAGGGTGACTGGGCCTTGAGTTGTGTTGAGGCAGAGGGTGAGGAGTCGTGCAGAGCCATTGCTGTCCGGTTCCACCATCTTCAGCAAGGTGTTCTTCACTGCGAAGCCCACTCTGTGTTCCCTGTGTTCGTCACTGCCCTTTCCCTGCCAGTAGAACGTGTAGTCCTTCTCTCTCAATGTGCCTGCGTCAGCCAACCGTGTTTCCTAGAGAGTGGCGATATCCACTCCCAGTCTCTTCAGCTCATTATTGATGATGGCAGTCTTCCTGGTGTCGTTGATGTCCTTGAGGTTAGCAACGAGTCCTGTCATCATAGTGCGGACGTTCCAAGTTCCCAGTTTTAGAGTTGGTCTCTTTTGTTTTTTTGTCTTGCCTGGTGCAAAGGTTCTCAGCCTGCTGTTCGAACTTCTCCTCATCCCCATGCACCCAATGAGAAAAGCAAGCTGTGGCGGGACAACACCTTATTGGCTGGGGGCTGCCCAGCTTGAGGCGGGCGGTAGCTGTCCAGTGAGATCCAATGATCCCTCCCACCGTCGGGAACAACCCCTGGCGCCGCGCTCTACGCCAATTGAGCAGTGGCTTATAACCGGTAACTATCATTCCCCGTGTTTTGTCTACGCCAAAGGTGGAGTGAGAGTCCTCTCCAGTGATCCGGTGTTCTACCTTCCAGCATTGGGCATTGGTAGGATTCAAGCCTGGGCAGGAAGATATGGAGGACAAGATGTTGCCCATGCAGCATGTCCCTCCTCTCCACGTCACTGATGAATCCAAAGGAACAGCAGGGCTGCTACAGTTTGGCACCAGCGCCATCGCAGGAGCTGCCAGAACGATGTTGAGCACAACAGAGAACTGTGACCGGGTGTGCCGCAAGGCAGCGGAGGTTTGAAATCAGGGTTTACCTTCCCCTAGATGGGCAACCTTCCCAGGTTGACGAGCCACCATCTACCCGAAGCATCTGGTTTTAAGGCGCCAGAGATCCGCCCTCGCCCCTTCTCCTATTAGTAAAAGCAGTTCTGCCGGGCTTAGAGACTAAACCACACGGGCAGGCTAGGAGTTGGACTTAGTTGTCAGAGGCTTTTCGAGACGCACGCCATAAGGAGCATTTTATGAGCACTGGGAGCTTAACCCCAGTGCCGCTCCTAGCTATGACAACCTTGGAACCTTCCTAAGGCTTAACGATTTAAGAAAGATATTAAATAGGTTTTGGGGGGGGGGGGGGGGTTGCATTTGTTGCACTGTATTGGAATGATATGGACTTGATATCAGCAGCTTCAGCATGCATTAATTTTTAAATTATCACAAAATATAGATCACAAACAGCTGCAGCTGTCTGTTTTACCCCAACATTAAAATGCCCATGCATAGTGTTGTGGTTCTTTGTGGCTCTGACTAGACTCTATGTCTGCTCTGAGGTAAATCTGATCATGTCCAACATCTTTTAACAAAATGCAACCAACTTTATTGCAGTGGAAACATTGATTTATCTCAGAGCTTTAATTTGTTTACAGCATTAGCATCTTAGCAGTGGCGCTAACTAACGGAGCTACTGTCTGCCAGGCCACTTTTTAAGCTCATCTTCCCATCCCTCCATAGTCGTGGGAACTGGCATGATTATATTACTCTTTTTGAGGCGCAAAAAGCCGTATTCCAACATTTTTGATGCCGAAGTCATTGTTTTTTTAACAAGGAAAAGTGTCCCATTGTAGCGGTTTGAATTCAACCCCCACAACACAGAGACAGTCAGCTCGCACTCCTGAGTTTTTTCCGCTGCATGCTGCGTTTACAGCTGTGAGGTTAAAGTGTCATCCATGCATTGGGTTCATGCATCCTGTCTGTACCTCTGATATGCAAATGCCCAGATTGACTGCTGTGAATGCCTTTGATGTATTGTCTGAGTTGAGTATATATGCTGCACTACTGAGATGTAATGTGCCATTCATGTATCGTGATGCAATGTGCCACGCATGTATTGTGATGCAATGTGCCATGCATGTATTGTGATGTAACGTGCCATTCATGTATAGTGTTCATGCGTTCTGTCCTTACTGTGACCTGGAGGCTGAGATCAATATGTAGATGTGCTTTGGTGTAACCCCCACAAACAGACTGGTCAAACACAGCGCTCGGCTAGAGCAAATAACAGAACAGTGAAATGTGTATTAATGTCTACAGGCAGACTCGTTTCGTCTGGCTCACTTCTGTGATGTTAATGTTGCCTTTCATGCATTGTGTTCATGCGTCCTGTCCTCACTGGTGACCCCAAGGACGCACACGTTTTGTGCAAACGCAGCCTTCTGATCTGAACAGCCATGCTGGCGACCCGAGACTGAAGAAAACGAGAGGCCAGCGAACGCAGCACCCGGGCATGAATGCTCCGTCACAGCGGCCTGACTGGTCTGCCCGCCTCGACGCAGAGCCCACGGCGGGCGAGCTGCTCTCGGGACATCAACCAAGACCGGGTAAGCGGCAGAGAACGTCATGGCGCGCCCTCGCCGAGATCGGCACATCCATGCGGGACCGGCCGCGCAGCTCCTCCACATCAGAGCACATGCGGGCGACTCCCATGGCCGACGGAGCACACGTGGACCTGAACGCACCATGACTAATCTGCAGCCATGGCTTGTCAGAGATGTTTTTCGGGGCAGACTGCGCCGATCTCCACCAAGTTTCCGACCCTGATTTCCTCTCCGGCAGGCCCACCCACGCACGGAGCCCCGGCACGCGCACCGGGGGTGATGAGGACGGCGCACCACGCACGGGGCAAATACGGCTTTTCCGACCGCTCCTTCTGCTGCACATTGGCCCTTCAGGCTTGCTGGTACACCTGAGGCCCGCAGCTTGCTCACGGGATTTTATGGTCTTAGCCATGGCACACAAGGGGAATTCAGCTGTCTGCGGTTCCCAAGGCTGTAGGGTTACGTCTGCCCTAAAGTCAACACGCCAGTCCCTCTGCTTTTATTTTTTTTTCTTGCCGCCACACCTGCTTTTCTTCATGGCCACGAGAGGAGTCAGAGACTATTTTTTTTCTTCTTCTGATCTCCGCATGTTCAGACGGGACATCGCGGAGCAGCAAACACTTTTGGCGCGACTCGAACGATTTTCCCGCGCCCGGTCATCATTTGCTACCCCCCCCCCTCCTCCTGCACAGAGCTTTTCCCTGCTCGCTGCCCAAACTGCAACATCGAGGTCACGGTCCTCTACCGTGCCCTCTGGGGGGGGAGCAGTGTAGCGGTTTGAATTCAACCCCCAC
The DNA here is from genome assembly GCA_020510985.1 of Pholidichthys leucotaenia. Lineage (NCBI taxonomy): Eukaryota > Metazoa > Chordata > Actinopteri > Cichliformes > Pholidichthyidae > Pholidichthys > Pholidichthys leucotaenia. The sequence goes on from CM035843.1 coordinate 419,970,366, forward strand.
AACACAGAGACAGAACACAGAGACAGTCAGCTCGCACTCCTGGGTTTTTTCCGCTGCATGCTGCGTTTACAGCTGTGAGGTTAAAGTGTCATCCATGCATTGTGTTCATGCATCCTGTCTGTACCTCTGATATGCAAATGCCCAGATTGATTGCTGTGAATGCCTTTGATGTATTGTCTGAGTTGAGTATATATGCTGCACTGAGCTGTAAATCTGCCTCTCATTCTCTCATTCTGATTCTGCATCTGCTGCGAGACACACACACTGTCTCCTCTTTCAGAGCCTGAGGAATTCGGCTTCAGCCTGCTCACACTATGGGCTGGAGCCGTGTTCTGATGAAGGCGGGTGATAATAAAGCTATTTAAAAATCCAACGCTACCTTCATTTTATCATCCTCTTCACCATGTCAGTGACCACCACACGCTCTAAACTAGTACCAGAAGTTGTGCCCATAATTCATGCCAGGCATCATGACGGCTAGAAATAAGGTGGACATGTTGGTGATGGGTTTTTTCCTTGTAATTGTGCAGCTTTTTCTCAAAGTTTTGCACCTTTGGAAACTTTTGAGACTTTAAAATTATGACAAAATATTTATGCAAAATAGATAATGTTTCTTTCTTTCTTTCTTTCTTTCTTTCTTTCTTTCTTTCTTTCTTTCTTTCATTCTTTCTTTCTTTCTTTCTTTCTTTCTTTCTTCAAAACCACAGGGATTCATTTGTTAAAGGCAAAAGTGGGATAATTCTGACCTCTGTTAGTCCAGGGGTGTCCAATCATGATCCATGGGGGACCAACCAGTGTGTTCAACAGCCTATTTCACTGAACTTCTTTCCACTGATTGCTGATCAGTGAAAACACCTGCTGAAGAGACTGGGAAGAAGAGAAAACCTGCAGGGTCTCAGCCCTCCATGGCACATGATTGGACAAGAAAATCCACCACAATGATGACGGCAGTATAAAAACATCAGTTTACAGAAAACTAACCTACATGGATCAGTACCTACTATGAACATCAGAACACCCCACAGCACACAAACTATCAGTTGTCAGGACACTATACGAATGGGCCACCATCATCACAAACCAAGAAGACAGACAGGAGGAAGAAAACCATATAAGACATGCACTCACAAGTTGCCAATATCCGATATGGACCATAAATAAAGGGAAACAACAAGTCACAAACAAAGAAAACAAACAGAAAACAAGACACAGACCAAAAGCCAAAATCAAAAACAAGGGCGTCATAACCATACCTTACGTCCGAGGGATAACAGAACCAATTCAAAGGATCATGAAAAAAGCACAAAATAAACACAGCGGTAAAACCACACAAACAATTAAGACAGTTATTAGTACACCCCAAGCACAAAATAGAAGAAGGCAAAAAATGCAATGTAATATATGAAATATGCAGATCATGTAACAAAACCTACTTGAAAGAAACAGGAAGATCATTCACCACAAGGAAAAAAGAACACCGGAAGGAATGTGAGAAGGAAACACAAGGACGGCTCACAAGATCACAAAAAGAAAAGGCAGAACAAGCAACATTAAAATCAGTAATATCAGTTCACTGCAAAAGAAATAATCACATCATGGACTGGGACAACGCAAAAATTATTGGAGAGTAACAGACACAAATGCTGGATCAAGGAGGCCATAGAAATCAGGAAGCGGGGAAAAGATAACATGAACCGGGATGAGGGGCCATTTATGCTTTCTCACACCTGGGACCACATTCTCCAGAGACCATCGGACAACGGAGGGCAGAGCCAACCCAGGGGATCTGACCGTTCAGCTGGGCTAGCCCCACCTAGGAACAACAGCTGATAAATGACACTTCACAGCAATCAACTGACACTTCTGAGGAAGACTGCAGTGGACAGTTGAAACATGTAAAGGTAAAAACATCTTCTTTTTATACTTGTCTTTAATAAGAAAAAGAAGGCTAATAAATTTGTGACATTTGTAAATTTTGAGCTCTCTAAAACCTGTTCAACCTTTTTTACTGTAAATTTGCAATTTTCCTCATACATTTGTGACTTTTTTCTCATAAAATTGTACATTTTCTTCATGCAAATTTTGAATTTATTTATTGATTTGTTACTCTGTCATTTTGTAACTTTTTCTAAAATTTTCCTCATAAATTTGTGACTTTTTTGTTAAATTTCCTATTTTTTTCTTGTAAGTTTGTAACTTTTTCTAGAAATTTTGCTATTTTTTTTTATAAATTGGCAACTTTTTTCCTCATAAATTTTCACATTCATTCTCATAAAATTGTGACTTGTTTCCTTATAAATGTGCTACTATTTTTTATACATTTTCACATTTTTCTCATACATTTGTGACTTTTTTCTCATAAATTCTCACCTTTTTTCTAGTAAATTTTTGACTTTTTTTCTCAAAAATTTGCTAATTTTTTGCATAAATTTTCACGTTTTCTCATAAATTTGTGACTTTTCTCTTGCAATTTTGTTGCACCAATGTTTCTGAAAGCTGCTCATCCATAACTCAAGCGGGGCCCAGTAGAGCTTAAAGCATGGAAACAGATCACCTGCTCACCTGTACCACAGGTAAAGTCCATGTGGGCAAATACCGATGGAGCCAACGTGAAAGCCATGGACAGACCCACATGGGACCTATAAGACAGCCCAGTTTTAACCTTTGGTGGAACCCACATGGGCATGATGGCTGGGATAGCTTCTTGTAACTGGTTGTTGGGGCTCAGACTGTAAAACGTAGCAGTCGTAGTGTTTTCAGTGTTCCTTCCAGGAACACGAAAGCTATATAGTGCTGCTTTCAAAGTTTAATAAAGGTATCATAAAAAAATCATCTTATCCTTTAACATGTTGAAAATATGAAAAGGTATAAGCTCCACTAAGTTTTATCTTGTCATAATCAGATAAGCCTCTCACCTTAATGTTATTTAGGGTTAGTTTTGAGGTTAAATCTAAGGTAATTGGACCAGAAACAATATTTTATTTTTTAAACATATCAGGAATTAAATCATTGGTGTACTGTTTTTTTTCCGCTCACTTATACAATATTTTTTGATTTAAATAAGTTATAAGATAAAAGAAAAGTCTGATAATATTGGATGTCATTGAGTGATTTCTTTATCTTCCAGTATCCCATTAGGTTGTGTCCTTTCAACGTGCCACTCTCTAATGTGGAAGGGTACCACATTAAAACTGATTCTTCTGCTCAGTCTGGACATCATAACACGACGTGCTGAATGGGTTGCTTGATGTAGTCACCCCGATAATTAATGTCCCTAATGGCTTCCTTATTTGTCAGCTCCTTATCAGAGAACTATTGATCTGTGTTAATGCCTGGATGTGCTCTAACGTCTCATCATGCTGTCCAAAGGAGGTTTTAATGAGTCGCGTTTTCAAAGACCAGCTCTGGTCCTTTAGTTTAACGGAACTCTGAGTTATGGCTTTATGTAATATTTTCTTTATGCTCATATTTTAGAAGATTTTTCTGTTTCAGTCTCAGTAGAATCCTGGGAAAAATCATGGATCAATGTTCCCTTGTGGCCAAATGTGCAGTCATGCTAAAAAAAGGTGAATGATTCTAACATGGTCTTCAGTGTTCACAGTAGTGTTGCAGTCAAGACCACGCCAAGATCAGATGGAGACTGGAGTGTACTAAGACCAAGACAAGGCCACATCTTAAAGGGGTTGAGAGCAAGATATTGTGTATGCACAACTTGGCCTCTGTCTGTCTTTGTCTAAAACTACGGTCACAAACCTTTTGATCGATGGGTTCGTAAGAATGTCCCAGGTCCTACGAATTCTGGAGTTTGCAGACATTCGTGGAGGGGGGCATAGTTTCTTACAGCTACCATTCAATTCACAAGAGCAATCTGAAGCATTCTTGAGAAATGAGGTGCTTTTCTGCTGTACAATAGCCCTAGAGTTCTTACATTCTTTGTAAGGATGCCTTGGGAGCTTCCTACAGCATACTTTCTGCCATCTTATGAAAATTTCTGTGCAACTCACTGCACTCTCAAGTCATTGGTAGGAAGATCTGACGGCTTTCGGCACATTTTGTCGTCACAAACATTGCACAAATGATGTACTTTCACCTTATGACCGCCTCACTTCCCCCTTACGCATGCTGTACAATCTCTATATGAACAGGGATTCTACAGCGTTTCCTACGACCGCTGTAAGGTGTTCTCAAGAACAAGTTAAGGTGTTCTTGAAGCATACTTACGGCCAACATCTTGAGCAATTCTTGCATTATTCCTATGGCATTCATATGGCCGCCCTACAATGAGGGGTTTTCTTGGGGTTTTCATAGAAATCTTGGACAAGACCATCGACCTGGCCACGGACTTACGAATGGTCTACGAACACTGGATTCTCTTATGGCTGCCTTAAGAAGCCATACAAAATGGTCCAAAAATTGTTTGTACGGTGTTGACAGCCATATTTATGACTGTAGCTTTAGTCTTGACTTGGTTTCAACCCCTTCAAGTTTTGGACTCGGAACACTCTGGTCTCAGACTGGTCTTGGTGGCGTCTTGACTACAGCAATAATTCACAAGAAACTTGCTTTGAGTGTTGAACCCTTTTGCATCACTGTGAGACACGGCATAACAGCAACACTGAGATAGTCACTGTAACCCTGATCCATGTCGCATATTGGCTACCACTGTGTCCCTCTGCCAAACAGCTCAGTCTCCATCGAGGAGTTGGAGCAGTATTCACCAACAACCTATCAGCATGCCCATGTGGGCCCCACAAAAGGTTAAATATGGCCTGTCTTTGGGTCCCATGTGGGTTTGTCCCCGGGTTCCATGTTCACCCCATCTGTGTTTACCCACATGGACTTTACCTGTTTACTTATTTTCAACTTATTAAACTTATTATTGTCTGTGACTTTTTTCCCATAAATTTGATACATTTTTCTTGAAAAATTGATACTTTCTCATAAATTTTAAACTTTCTTTTACTGTAAACTTGTAATTTTTCTCATACATTTGTGGCTTTTTTTCTCGTAAATTTCTAACTGTTTTTTCTTAAAAATTTTACATTTATTTACTCAATTGCAACTTTTTCTCTAAATTTTCTCTAAATTTTTTCTCATAAATTAGCGACTTTTTGTTTTAGATTTGCAAATTTTTTCTTGTAAGTTTGTAACATTTTTAAGTAATTTCACTAATTTTTGCTTGTAAATTTGCAACTTTTTTCTCCTAAATTTTCACATTTTTTCTCATAAATTTGTAACCTTTTTCACATAAATTTGCTACTATTTTTTTGTGAATTTTCACATTTTTTTCCTCATAAATTTTCAACCTTTTTCTCATAAATTTTCAAAATTTTTCTCATAAATTTGTGGGTTTTTTCCAGTAAATTTGTGAGTTTTTTCTCATAAAATTAATAAATTTTTCTTGAAAAACTGAAACTTTTTCAAAAGTTTGAAACTTTTTTTTACTGTATACATGCAATTTTTTCTCAAATTTGTGATTTTTTTTTGGAAATCTGCAAAATCTTTCTTTGGAATTTTCTAAAAAAAATTGTACTTTTACTGTAAACTTGCAATTTTTTTGTCATGATTCTGAGCATGGGTGGGGAGCTGTGCCCTCTTCCCACTGGGCTCCACTGCTGCCGGTAATGTTCCGGTGTACTTCTCTTCCTTCCCGTCTGAGATGGCCTAGCCGGGGTTGGAGGGCCAGATGACTGGATCCGAGACGTCCCAACCTATTTCGACGGAGTCCTGGATGGCAGTGGAGCTCAAGATAAGGCAAGTTCTCCTCGTTGTCTTCACATTAACAGTATTAGAGAAATCTTGCTTAGCTCTTGATAAGGAGAACCAGTCGCAGCCGCCAGCTGTTCCTGAATTCTCCTCACCGGGATCCACTGCTGCCGGTGGTAGTAACCCAGTGTGTGTTTCTCCTCTTCCGCTCAAATCTTTGTGTGAGTCCGCTGATGGTCATGCACCATCACCTGAGGTCACCGTGGGTCCGCAATCTCTGTCTGAGATCACCGTGGGTTCTCTACCTCCGCCTGAGGTTGCCATGGGTCCTCTGTCCCCGCCTGAGGTCGTTGAGGGTTCTCCGTCATTGCCTAAGGTCACTGAGGGTTCCCCGTCTCCATCTGAGGTCACTGTGGGTTCCACACCTTCTCCTGAGGCCTCCACTGAGCACTCTTTCTCCTCATTGGATCCTTTCGCTGGTCAGCCACCCTGGTCAGTGACTCTCTTCGCCTGCCTTTTCTGCTCGGCAGTCTGCTTTTTCACCTGGTTTCCTCACTGGTTAGCCATCCATTCGTCTGGTTTCTCCATTGATCAGTCATCCTCTCCATCGTGTGTCAGCTCCCCACAATCCCTGATTTGCTCCAGCCATGGTTTCTGCGGTCCACAGGAGGCACGGATTCCAACTGTCGCCTCCGGGAGGAGGTGTGTCGTGCCCCGTGGTCCGTTGGCCCAAGGATGCTGGGAGACCACCCGATAGGCTACTCAGCCTGTTTAGGTGGCTCAAGGACTCTGGGAGACCACCTGAACTGTGTTTATTTTATCACTTAGTATCTTTGGTATTCTATAGGCTTAGTTATCCTGCTAATTAGACAGCCCGGGGACCTCCAACAATGCACTGGGCTTCACTCCTTTCTTCACTCTCAATGAAATATTTTTGCTGGTCATTAACATCTGTTTGCTCTCTCCCATAGATTGAGTCCCCATCGTGCTGTTTGCTCTCTTCATGTCTGTTCTTTTCTTCTTCTTCTCTATCCCCTCACCCCCCAGCCAGTTGCAGCAGATGACTGCCCCTTCCTGAGCCTGGTTCTGCTGGAGGTTTCTTCCTGTTAAAAGGGAGTTTTTGCTTTCCACTGTCACCAAGTGCTTGCTCACAGGGGATCGCCTGATTGCTGGGGTCTTTCTGCAATTGTAGGGGTTTCCCTATATTTGAAAGTGCTATGAGATGACTGTTGTTGTGAAATGGTGCTATATAAATAAAGTTTAATTGAATTGAGTTGAAATTATTGCCACCCTCCGTTCAGTGTTGTGTGTCAAAAGATTTGTTTTTTCTTGTTTTCTGGTTTATTTCTGTCCCTCAGTGCTTGGGTTTTCCATCCTCCCTCCCGGGGTGTTTTTTTTTGGGGGGGGGGCACCTTCTTTGTGGGGGGGTCCTCTTTTCTTTTTTGATGTTACATCAGGGTGTCTGGTATCCACCGTCGAGGGAGGGGCACTGTCATGATTCTGAACATGGGTAATAAGTTGTCTTATGTCATTTTCTGCATTTTTGCATATTGGGTTAATTTGTATCTGAGTTTGTCCTCTTGTTTCTGTCCATAGTTTCCTGTTATTTTATTCGAGCATTGGTTATTTATGTATTCCTGTATTGTCTTGTAATTACTTTCCTGTTGATATTTGTCCTTATCTTCAGTTCTCCCTTTGTAACCTTGGTTTTTAGTAGGATTGTTTTATGAGTACTTCCTGTGTTTTATTTTCCTTCTCGTGATGCTTTGACAGCTGTCGGTGTACTTCCGGGTGTCAACTTTGTTCGTGGGCTGTCAAAGCTGTTACCTGTTTAGGCTGATTATGCTCACTCGTGCCACCCACATCTGATCTGTTTGTGTAATTATTCTCGCTCCCCTATATAAGGACTATTGTTCAGTTTTCTTATCACCGTGTCATTTTCCCTGTCACTCATCCTGTGAAGGTATCCCCGTCTTGTCCCTGTGGTAATCGTAAGTCCAGCTTCTAAGCTGGGAAACCGTAGCCTCTTTTCTCTCCATATGTTTCTGTAAGTTTGTGTTAGTTATTTTGGTGTGATTAAATGTACAAAAACTCACAGCTTGCATTTAGTGTCTTCTATTCACCCTTGCCTTGAAGGGTGAGTTTATGACATTTTTCTCATACATTTGTGGGGTTTTTTTCTTATAAATTTGTAGCTTTTTTCTTATAAATTTTAAATTTATTTACTCATTTGCAACTTTTTATATTTTTTTTTTTTTTCTGAGTAAATTAGTGACTTCTTCTTCATAGTCCAGTCAAGCAAAGGTCAATGACAAGATGGCAACAGGCAGACAAATCCCATCCAGGGGGCAGGCTCAGTAATCTAGGCAGGCAGAAGTCAAAGCACAGAATTGCATGGAATGAGAATACATACTGTACAGTGAGGCTCAGGTCAATTCAACACGCAAGTAATCAGACAAAAGCAGGCAGAGTGGAGGGAGAGTGCTTAATATAAAGGATTCCCTTAATTAGCAACAAATGGTGTAATCAGCTGCAGGAAGCAGTACCTAATCAGAGGAGAGGGAGAGAGGCTGACAGACGCACAGAGCACAACAGAATCCTAACGTGTGTGTTCAGACCAAACACGAATGGGTGAATTTTTCGCCTAGCGCAATTGAGCTAGGGCCAATAAGGGCCAATTTCAAGAACAAGCTGCAAAACCATTAAGATGGTCATCTCCTAACAGACAGGAGAGCTCGCTATCAAAATGATTTTTTTGGAACATCACATCAATATAAACACATGAATAGACACGAATTCACAGTCTGAGTGAGTTCCAGACAGGCAGAGTTGCCTTTCTAACTTCTGCAGCTGAGTTCAACCTGCTGTGGAAATTCCCAAAACACCATCAGGCTTAGGTTTACATCATCCAACGGGGGTCTCACCTGAAAAAATTTTTCCTTGTCTCCAAAATTTCAGCTGGATGATGGCTGTTTACACTGCTAGCCTGCTAGCCCTTGTTAGCACGTCCATGGCAGGAGTCCGTGGGTAAATGACTCCGATGTCTCATTTTCCAACTAGTTTACTCTCCAATGTTGATATTTTACTCTGGTGACGGCAGAATCTCCAGGCCATTACTAGCGAGTGCTATCCCTTGGACACAAATGTGCAAATTTGTGTGCTTGCCTCTTTTTATTGACTTTGTGCGTATTCACGCCAGGCGAAAAATTTGCTCACATTTGGTTTAAATGCATCTTGACATTGCAGGTGTGGTGTTTTCACTCAAAGTGTGAATTGCTGCATTATAGTGGTGTAATTAGCAGACTGATTCTTTTTAAGTGTATTACTCTGTGTTTTAAGGATTTGTGCACGGCAGAAAACAAACTTTTTATTCTGTTTTGGTTGTATTTTATTGTTTTTTTGTGTTTTAATTTATATGTGTATGTGTGTGTGTAATTTATTTATTCTTATTATATTTTGTTCATATTCTTTTTAAATGTATGATTGTATATATTTTTGGTACGCATCTTTAATTAAAAAAAAAAGGTTTTTTTTTTTCATCATTTCATTCCAAATACGCTCGTATGTTAACATGGGTGATGATTTCTGGAGGCGTATGCATTTCTCCTATGCAAACCTCTATACCAGAATAACAGGCTGCTCTGGTATATATTTATATTTGTGTGTGTGTGTGCGTGCGTGTGCACGTGTGTGTGTGTGTGTGTGTGTGTGTGTGTGTGTGTGTGTGCGTGTGCTTGTAATTTTATTTGAACATATCGTTCTCTGGCACAGTGTGTTGTGTATGCGGAATGAGGGTCTGGAGTCTCTTCTGTCATGCTGCGAACCACCCTTTATTATGGAGAACAGAACTATATATATAGAACAACCATGGCCACCTGACGTCACGTTAGGACGGGTACGGCAACACACACACCACACAACATTCCCCTCCCCCATACAAAGTGTAAGACCACACACACAATCAAGACCGTCCCCAATTTAGGACCTGAATCATACACTAAGGAGATAAAGGGAAACAGTGAACTAGAATAACCTAAGACACTCATAAAAAAAAAACTAAAATTGGACCATGTCTTTGAAAAAAAAAATATATATAATCCCATATCATACATACTCACATGCACACCAGCAGAATATGTACACTGTAGAGGCACATGGGGAAAACATAATGTGTAACATCTTAGATAAGAACAAAGAGCAGAGTTTTCCTTGGAGACAACAGGAAGTTGTGAAGGATGAATGCAGTGTGATCTTTTGTGTATCAGAGACTGCTAGGAGGATGTTAAAGGATTAAGGAAGTGAATGTAATGTGACCTTTTATGTGTAGAAGCTGCTGAAGGAAGGCCTGAGTATTTAAGAGAAGAGTCTTGTCTGAGATGCTCTTTTTTCTGACTATGCTTATGTGTGAGAATGTGTAATAAACTGTCTGAGCCAAATCCGCCTCGTCATTTACACACTCCACAACACTACCGTTCAAAAGTTTGGGGTCACCTCAGACAATTTTGTGTTTTCCATGGAAAGTCACACTTTTATTTACCACCATGAGTTGTAAAATGAATAGAAAATATAGTCAAGACATTGACAAGGTTAGAAATAATGATTTGTATTTGAAATAATAATTTTTTCCTTCAAACTTTGCTTTCATCAAAGAATCCTCCATTTGCAGCAATTACAGCATTGCAGACCTAACATGATTGCACAAGGGTTTTCTAATCATCCATTAGCCTTCTGACACAATGAGCAAACACATTGTACCATTAGAACACTGGAGTGATAGTTGCTGGAAATGGGCCTCTATACACCTATGTAGATATTGCACCAAAAAACAGACATTTGCAGCTAGAATAGTCATTTACCACATTAGCAATGTATAGAGTGTATTTTTGATTAGTTTAAAGTTATCTTCATTGAAAAAAAGTGCTTTTCTTTCAAAAATAAGGAAATTTCTAAGTGACCCCAAACTTTTGAACGGTAGTGTACATATAAACTCGCTTCCAGTGCCACACGAGTAGACTGCCTTTTTGCAACAGCAGCTCAATTTCTGCCTATTTCTATTTACTATCTGGCTCTCTTGCCAATCTTTCTGATCCAGCGTCGCCTTTATTCCATCCAAACACATAGATCGTCCAAATGTCTCCTGAGCCAGCGGACGGAGCCACTGTTTCTTGTAGGAGGAAGTACAATAGACACCAGCTGTTAGCACTTAACCAGCCCACGATGCTAATGCAAAAACTCGACATACCGGGAGAAATAAGACGGAAACGGTGTGGATGTCGAGCTGGAGTAAGACGGCGGGTGAGGAATATAAGGTACAGACCAGTCCTCCCATCCGTTATTATGGGGAATGTTCGATCGCTACTCAGTAAGACTGATGAGCTAGCGGCTATCTCCCGCTACGAGAGCGTCTACAGAGAGAGTAGTTTGATGTTGTATACCGAGACATGGCTAACAGAACTAGCAACAGATGCTAACATCGAACTGGAGGGTTTCCACGCGATACGGGCAGACCGGACACCAGACAGTGGGAAGACAAGGGGTGGAGGAGTGATAATGTATGGCAATAACAACTGGTGCAGACCGGGACATATCCCACCTTCCGACTGAATCGGAAGGTGGGAAACATCTCGGAGTCGCTGGGTGCTCTCCAGGGAATGCTTTTAAAGCCTGTGAATGTTAATGTAAATTGTAATGCACAGAATCGCATGAGTGAAGAAATTTCTATGCTCTAAGTGAACTGTGCTCATCAGGCCTTGATTCGGCGTCCTTGGGTGAACTCATTCCTCCAGGAGAAGAGATAAAGCAGAAGGGAGTTTTGGCTTCTCTCTAACCCAAACAATTGCTGATGTGCAGCAATCTGAACTCTCCAAGGACAGCGTCATGTGACTAACATGGAATTTTACCATCTGGCATGCACTGAAGAGATGAACTCTGTGGACATGTTATCTATGTTTTAGAACACCAAGGACATAACATCTAGCCGTTGCCTAGGAGAGGATTTTTGTTGTCCACCAGTAACTGATACTTCACACACTGCATTCACACTGATATCACATGACTGACATACACACACTGGTCTCTCTCTTGTTTTGTTAATGTGTGGATCTGTATTGTCTGCTAAGTGTGCAATTAGAGCAGGGGTGTCAAACTCATTCCATGGAGGGCCAAGACCCTGCATGTTTTGCTTCTACCCAGTGTCTTCAGCAGGTGTTTTCACTGATCAGCAATCAGTGGGAAGAAATTCAGTGAAATCACCTGTTGAAGACACTGGGTGGAGGTAAAACCTGCAGGGTCTTGGCCCTTTATGGAATGAGTTTGACACCTGTGAATTAGAGGGGTTTTTTTCTATGTGATCACAATCTTGCTCACTTGAGCTATATTTTGATAACTATGTTTTTTCTCTCTGCCTAACGTGTCACCCCCTCCCCCTCCCCCTCTTTACCCCCCACTGTATGAGGCGCCTGTATGGCTGCCACGTCATTAGGGAGCGCTTAACACGAGCGCACCTTAGTGATAAGTAAAATTCCTTGTATGTGTAAGCATACTTGGCAATAAAGTTGATTCTGATTCTGATTCTGATCACAGTTAAGGAACAGCACTGTAGCAAAGACATCGAGTTGCTAGCTGTTAGCATGCGGCCTACATATCTCCCGAGGGAATACTCACACGTGATCTGCATTGTTATTTATGCAAATCCAACGGCGAACGCTGGGACAGCGCGTGACGACATCCACTCAGTAACTGGCAGGCTGCAGACAGAACACCCAGATGCTCTTCTCCTCATCTCAGGTGATTTCAACCATATTTTACTGTCCCCCATTCTACCCATGCTCACCCAGTATGTCACATGCCACACTAGAAACAATAAAACACTGGACTTATTCTATGCAAACACTAAGGAGGCGTACACCTCATCACCACTCCCCCCACTAGGGAGATTGGATCACAACTTGGTTCATCTCCTGCCGGTGTACAAACCCCTAGTACACAGACAACCTCCGGTCATGCGCACTGTGAAGTTATGGTGTGAGGAGGCAATGGACGCGTTAAAGGACTGTTTTGAAATCACTGCCTGGGAGCAGCTCTCGAACAACAAACCCTAGATCAACCCTGAGATAAAAACACTTCTGAGAGAGAAGAAGAGGATCTTCAGGTCAGGGAACAGGGAGATGCTGAAGTCCGTACAGAGGGAGCTGAGGAGGAAGATCAGAGAAGGCAAGAACAGCTTCAGGAAGAAGATGGAGGACAAGCTGCAACAGAGCGACATCGGAGGGGTCTGGAGAAACCTTTAAACCATCTCTGGGCTCCAGAATACCTCCCCCCAGGCCACGGGGGGCAGGGAGTGGGCGAACAATCTGAACCTGTTTTTTAATAGGTTTGACCAATCGCCCCCCCCCGACTGCACAACAACCACTGCTGCCTCTAAAGTCATCGAGACCTGCTGTCCACACCCCACTCCACCAACACCCCCCCACTCCTACCACACAGCCCCCCAACCTGACCCTCACTAAGACCCAGGTGAGGACGGAGCTGAGGAAGATCAAGGCGAGGAAGGCCTCGGGAACGGACGGCATCAGCGCAAAGCTCCTCAAGTCCTGTGCAGACCAGCTGTGTGGGATTGTGCGGCTCATCTTCAACCTGAGCCTGAGGCTGGGGAGGGTACCACAGTTGTGGAAAACATCTTGTGTGGTACCTGTACCAAAGACTTCCCACCCCAAAGATCTGAACAGCTACAGACTGACGTCTGGAGACCCTGGAGAGACTGCTTCTTGCTCACCTCCGCCCCCTGGTGGGACCAGCGATGGATCCACTCCAGTTCGCCTACCAGCATGGCATTGGGGTGGAGGATGCAGTGATCTTCCTCCTTCACCGTTCTCTGTCCCACCTGGAGAAGCCCGGGAATGCGGTGAGGATCATGTTCTTTGACTTCTCCAGTGCTTTCAACACCATTCAACCGATGATCCTGAAGGACAAGCTGCTGTGCGCATGGGGTGGACCAGCACCTGTCATCATGGATCCTGGACTACCTCACTAACGGGCCACAGTTTGTGAGAACCCGAGTTTTGGCTCCTTTCCTGTTCACCCTTTTCACTGCGGACTTCTCACACAACACAACACACTGCCATCTACAGAAGTTCTCTGACGACTCTGCGATCGTCAGCCTCATCTCCAACGGAGATGAAGCTGAGTACAGAGGACTTATCTAGGACTTCATGGACTGGTGCCATCGGAACTGCTTCCAGATCAATGCGAGGAAAATTAAGGAGCTGGTGGTGGATTGCCACAGGCAAGGACAACCCTTCACAGCACCAGTAAACATACAGGGAGCAGACATTGAGATGGTGACATCCTACAAGTACCTTGGTGTTCATCTGAACAATAAACTAGACTGGTCACACAATACCGACGCACTCTACAAGGAGGGACAGCACAGGCTGTTCCTACTGAGGAGGCTCAGGTCTTTTGGTGTACAAGGGGCACTGCTGAAGACATTCTATGACACGATGGTGGCATCAGCCATCACTTTTGGAGTAGTCTGCTGGGGCAGTGGCATTACAGCAGCCGATAGGAAGAGACTGAACAAACTGATCAAGAAAGCTAGATCTGTCCTGGGGCAACGCCTTGACCCAGTGGAGGAGATAGGAGAGAGAAGGATGGTGGCTAAACTGTCATCTCTACTGGAGTCCGAGTCCCACCCTATGCAGGACATATTGAACGCACTGAGGAGCTCATTTAGCAGTAGACTACATCATCCTAGGTGCGCAACCGAGAGGTTTCGCAGGTCCTTCCTACCTACAGCTGTCAGACTGTATAACCTAAGCAGGGCTGCTTGCAGAGATAGCAAAAAAACGTGACGACCTAATAGTATTTGTAACCGAGCTGAGAAAATGACCCTTTTCCTCAGATGTAAATTATATTAATACAATTGTGTGATTTTATTTTGAAAACCGATTATCTTGGGGAAGAGGAAGTGTGATCCTTGTGATCCAACTTTAAAACTTCCGTTTTATGGTCACTTTGGGTGATCTGGGATTTCCCATTCATTAAGAGTGATATTAGCCCCGCCTTCCGAGCAGAGTGCTGAGGCGCGCACCCGAGGCTCGTTCTTTTCACGATCTGCGAGCGGAGGAGAGGTGCTGTAGGACGATCTGTCCTCACGCTGATACCTCTTCTTGGTAAGCTAATTCAGATAAATGCTATAAATGGATCTAAACACTCTCCAAACGCTAATTTGCAACCTTTATTATCCTAAGTTGATGGGAGCACGAGCTTGAGAGGCAGTGAAGCGGTGACTTCTGCTCTGTTCACCCTGAACCTCATCTTGGTGAGTGAGATACATGCTAACGTTAGCGTTATGCTAATGCTAATCGCGAGTGGATTTTTTCCTGTTTAAAAGCAATGGAAAAGGCTGTCTTTGTGTCTGTATGGTTTTCCTAAATGTGATTTCAGTTCCCAACGGTATGCTGAAGCACTTTTAGTTCATATGCGCTATTTCTGTCGAATGCAATGTGTAGTTGATGCTAAAAGCACATGGTGTTGGTCTACTATGTAAATCCATAGGTTATGCTAAACCCAGTAGCTCAGACAGGGTTTACTGATTTTAAAAGGGAATATTAGAAGTGATGGGACAGTATATTCCCTGGTTATGTGATAAATTAATTGTATTTCATTTCATGATTTACAGAGACAAGGTTAGAGAGGATTAATCATAATTTCGTGGTTAAATGATATAGAGATGAACAGAGGAATTCATTTAATTGGTTACATGAAAAAAAGGGTATTTCATGTGCTACCAGAGAGATTGTGAGAAAAAAAGAACACACGCATGTAAGATTCAAGATGTGAGATGTAAGATGTAAGATATTACTATATTGCTGGATTGTGATAATAGTAATATGAGAGGAGAATTTAAACACTAAGCTATGGTGTTACATAAGAAGGGATTGGAAGTCGAATTACTCTAGCTGTAAACAATAATACCATTATTGTTGTGCAGGCTAGGTTTTTTGGGTTGCCGATCAAGAACCTTCTGGAACCTGGATTCTCTCCAAATGGAGATGGCGAGCCTGACCTGAGACTGAACCAAGATTGAACTGAGATATAACCAAGGTCTCGAGTGAAGAGCATCTTTCCCCTCTCCAGTGCCCAGGATTGGAAACCTGAGTCTGGAGATACGAGATATCCTGACTGGTCAAACGACTAACCTGAATGGGCAATCAAACACTGAGCTCAGTAGGACACCTTGGGGTTTTATTTCATGCCGACCGTTGTTATATTTGTACAGTTGTAAATTATCTGTATATTTTGCTCACTTTATCCTGTAAATAACAACCATTATTGCTCATTTCTTGCCTCCAGTTATTTCATTCCACGCTCACTTTAATTCCCTATTGTAACCCTTACGAACCTAGCAACTGGTCTACACTTAATTATTTCCCCTACCTAATTAACATAAGGCAAGGGTTACATATTGAATGCAAAAGACGCAACAGACTTACACAAATGGTCCCCTCCAGTATACAACTAGGACAATATCAGTCGCTACGGAGGATGACAATATGTATGGGTACATATTCATACTATGTAGGATAACTAAGTAGACGGTCATGGTGTTTATTCCATCTTGCTACAATGCTCCGCACTTTGTATATATATATATATTTTTTTTTGTTGTTGTTGTTACTTATTTGTACCCGTAGGTAGACTTGGTTTGCAGTCTGGTGACAAGCCACCGGCTGCTGGTCGCTGCGTGCGCGAGCGCCCTAAACCTACATGTTTTTGGTATGCGGGAGGAAACCGGAGAAATCCCGGAGTAAACCCGCGCAACACGGGGAGAACATACAAACTCCACACAGCTCACTGTTGGTCGGGGGCTGGGATCGAACCCACGATCTCATGATCCCCGCGATCCCCCGGCCGAGGGTAAAACTGTGCTGTCACAGTGCTAAACCACTGCGCCACGGTGCACGGCTGCACGGCGTATATATATATATTATGTATATATATATATATATATATATATATATATATATATATATATATATATATATATATATATATATATTTATATATTTATGTGTACGTATGTATCTCCACTGCTCTTATTTATATTTTTCGTATCTTCTTAATTATTGCTCTGAGTGTTGCTATCCCTGTGCTGTTGCAATCCTGGAATTTCCCCATTGTGGGACTAATAAAGGCTTATCTTATCTTATCTTATCTTATCTTATCTTATCTTATCTTATCTTATTTACATCAACAGTATTTAGGTAACACCTATGTTCACCGGCAGCCAGAGGTAAAACCGTCCCGGGGGCCCAGGGCAGCCCCAAAGCATGCACACCCTTGGCCGCCGAAGATAAGACCAGCTCGGAGGTCCTGGGCAGCCCCATGGCATGTGTGCCCCTGGTCGCCGTCTGCCACGGGATCAAAACTGACCTCTCCTGCGAAAATGTCTCTCTTCACCACCAACTGCCTCACTCCTCAGGACCCGCAGCGCTGTTGTCCGGCACACCGTCCCTCCGAGCCTGTCGGTCTGCTCCCGGCCACTTTCAACACTGCCGTCATGGCTCCAAACACTCCGACCCCCTGTGACCGAACTCCAGGGAGACCCAAAGCCTGCTCATTGGCTCCGCTCGCTGACCTGGGCACTTCTTCACTGCTCCCAGTACCCTCGGTCCCACCTCGATGCCTTGCTGGTAGCCTGGAACTTGCTTTTGGCATGCAGTTAGCTTTGTGGCTAACTGGCCCATAGACACTGAGTGGGCCGTTAGCTTCTCCAAGCTAACTAGCCTAGCTCCATTTGGTGCCAACACTCCCGCCACCCACAGCTTTGTGGTCCTCATCTGCTCAGCAAAGTACTCTGCCAGCCGCTCGACAGCATCCGCATAGCACTCCGGTTCACCCAACGTACCGAGAATTCTTCGGCCTTCCGCACCAAGATGGTGGGCCAGAAGTGCTCGTTTTCATCTCTTGTCGAGTCTACTTAGGCCTAGCGCCCCAGTGTAATCCTTGAACATGGCCACCCACTTAGGCCACAGGATCACTGGCTCTCCCGTGTACTCCAGAAATGGTAGCAGGGATGGAGGTAGCCCATAATTTCTTTCTCACCGCCAAAATGTTGTGTATGAGGAATGAGGGACTGGGGTCTCATCTTTCATGCAGCAAACCACCCTTTATTATGGAGAACAGAATTACATATACAGAACGACAGTGCCCACCTGACGTCACGTTAGGGCGGGTACGGCAACACACACACACCACACAACACAGTGCCGGTAAACACCAGCAGCATGTCCTTTGCAGCATGTGTATGCTCATGTGCATGCGGAGCTGCTGTGGGATGACCTCACGAGAGCAGGTCACACTGGACGTCCTCAGAATGTGTCTGAGCTGAAGCTGAAGCAGTTTTGGAAGGAAGAATGGCCCAAAATTCTTCCTGAACCTTATGCAGGTCTGATCAGCAGCTACCAGAAGTGTGTGTTGAAGGTTATTGCAGCCAGAGGACGTTTGACCAGTTAACTAATAATTATCCATCCATCTTCTACTGCTTATCTGGGAATCCAGGTTGCAGGGGCATCTGTCTGGGCAGAGTAGCCCAGACTTCTGCCCGGTTCTCATAGCACCATGATCCCCATGATCCCTCCTGCAGGTGGTGAGTCCACTGGAGGGTGGACCCATGGGACTTATTTAGGTGTACAGTTTTGCTGGTAAATAAATCTTTGGCTAATTTAGGATGTTAATTTCCCTCCGTCAAGGAGGTAATGTGAGTAATGTGTGTGGGGTGGTTTGTCTGTTTGTTAGCAGACGCAAAAACTTTTTTGATTAATTTTTTTTGATTTTGATGAAATTTTCATCAGAGGTAGCCCTTGGACTATCTCTTGGATGAACCCATTAAATTTTAGTGATGATCTGAGAGTGCAAACCTCCACCAAGGACCTTGTATTTGTGCAGCAGGATTACACAAAAACTACTGGATGGATTTGGATGAAATTTTTACCAGAGGTGGTCCTTGGGCTAGAGAGGAACCCATTCCATTTTGGAGGTGATCCATGAGGGACGGAAGGAGCCTTGGTGGAGGTTTGTGCTCTCTGAGTGCTTTTATAGTTGTAACTTTTGTCATGGGGATCCACTGGACCGCTCTTGTCTGGCCCTCCACTCACAGCCAATTTGCTTTTACAGACCCTATCAGGGGCAAGTTGCCCCCGACAGCATAAATCCTGGGTCATTAGGACACACGGAGGGGAAACTCACTAACTGAAAGGCATAATTTAGGTCATTGCAGTAAATATCAAAACCCCACAGATTTCCACATTTTTTGCTCTACATTAGTTTTTCCCATCATATTTTTACCACTTTATTAAATCTCTGCCTGCTCCAATACAGCATTGCACACCAGGAACAACACTCTTTTCCTCCTCTAATTTTCCAGTGCTCACATACAAAAAAAGAAATTTAAAAAAAATCACAGTTTTGCTGCTGAATAAATCTTTGGCTAATTTGGGATTTTAATTTCCCAGCAGTCAAAACATACAGATATGATCATCGTCATAGAACCAGTCAGTGATGAAATATTGATAGTTGGTCGCTGATTCTTGCCTGTGACGTTTGAGGTTTACTCAGTCCGATTGGCTGCTTTGTGCTCGTGTACCAGCTGTTTTCATCCTCCCTGTTCAGACACACACACACACACACACACACAGACATCTCCTGCCTATTCCATTCTACCTCCTATAGTTGCCCCTCCCATCTTTCCCTCCTCCTGCTGCTCTGAGGACACGGTGTACCCAGCAGAACACTGGCATATTATTGTCTGCTGTGTTGTGTTCGTGTGTCAGCGTCACGTCTGTACTGTGGGAAGCATCGTTCCCCCCCTCACCACCCATTATCTACACATTCCTATTAACGGAGCAGGCTAATCAGACGGTGCTCGAGGCGATGCGTCTGCTCAGGACTGATGGCCGTCCGCCTCCCGTGGAGCTGCGCACACTTCCATGCACACTTTTGTTGCCAGAAGTATTCTACTGTCTTTTGGTGAATGGCTTCATTGTGCTGTTATTCTTTCTGCTGTGTATATAACATCACACCCCCGGATGCTCCTTCTTAAGGTGGGGGGGTGGGGGGACAGAGATGAGTTCAACACTGGTGACCGTACATAAAATGGACAGCTTAGTGTTTTAGAGGAGCTCCTATTTTTCTTTCTGGGGTTTTCCTTCCCATTACTTTAGTTGGTTAGGTTTTCTGTGACTTTTTGGTCCACCTGCACAGGAGTTCTCCTCTTCAACAGAAACTAGGGCTACAACTCTGCCTGAAACGCCTAATTTGGATTTGCTGTTTTTTTTTTCCGTGAGGTTATCATGTGATTACTTAAGCTATGTTCACAAATACAGTTATGAATGGGTGCCAATACTGTACAAATGATTTTTGGACCATTTGATAGGGCCTTGTTAAGGAGGCCTTAGGAGCAGCCAGCCGTTTGTAAGTTTGTGGTCAGATCGATCATCTTGTCCAAGATTTCTCTGAGCACCCCACGAAAACCCCTCATTGTAGGGTGGCGCACAAATGCCATAGGAACAACGTAAGAACTACAGAAGATGCTGGCCTTAAGAATGCCTCAAGAACAACTTAAGCTGTTCTTGAGGGCCCCTTACAGTGGTTGTAGGAAATGCTGTATGAATCCCTGTCCTTACAGAGATTCGTGCAGCATGCGTAAGGTGGTAGTGAGGCGCTCATAAGCTGAAAGTACGTCAGTCATGTGACATTTGTGCCGATAAAATGTACCAAAAGCTGTAAGATCTTCCTACCAATGACTTGAGCCTGCTGTGAGTTGCACAAAAATTTTTGTAAGACAGCAGTATGCCATAGGAAGATTCAAAGGCACTCTAATGAAAAACGGAAGAACTCTCGGGCCATCGTCCAACAAAAAAGCACCTCATTTCTCAAGAATGCCTCAAGTTGCTCTTGCAAATTGTATGTCAGATGTAAGAAACTATGCCCCCCTCCACGAATGTCTTAGAACTCCAGAATTCGTAGGAACTGGGAGATTCTTATGATCTTATCATTTGTAAGAATCTTTGTGACTTTAGCTTTAACAGATATTTGTTACAAACCTGAATCCTGGGTAGTTTGGAATGCCGTCTCGTCAGAGGAGCATCATAGCTCATATAGCACCAGTGCAGCTGACTTAGCTAGCAACTCAACCAGGGTTTTCAGAACTTTTCTTTGTAAATTCTAGTTACCCCAGTGGACATCTATGATCTCTGCTCCATCATTAATTCACAATCAATAATAGGTACAGTATATCTTACAGGGCTGGGTGGTACAGTCCATAAATGTATTGCAATATAATTTCTTTATATCACGATGCGATATACAGACGTGGACAAAATTGTCCCCCTGTTAATGAAAGAAAAACCCACAATGGTCACAGAAATAACTTGAATCTGACAAAAGTGGTAATAAATAAAAATTATATGAAAATTAACCAATGAAAATCAGATAATGCTTTTGAATTGTGGTTCAACAGAATTATGTTAAAAAACAAACTCATGAAACAGGCCTGGACTAAAATGATGGTACCCCTAGAAAAGATTGAAAATAATGTGACCACAGGGACATGTTCAACCAAGATGTGTCCTCTAATTAACTTCACAGGTGTCTACAAACTTGTAATCAGTCAGTCGGCCTATTTAAAGGGTGACAAGTAGTCACTGTGCTGTTTGGTGACATGGTGTGTACCACACTAAACATGGACCAGAGGAAGCAAAGGAGAGAGTTGTCTCAGGAGATTAGAAAGAAAATTATAGACAAGCATGTTAAAGGTAAAGGCTATAAGACCATCTCCAAGCAGCTTCATGTTCCTGTGACTACAGTTGCACACATTATTCAGAAATTTAAGATCCACGGGACTGTAGCCAACCTCCCTGGACGTGGCCGCAGGAGGAGACGGATAATACGAATGGTAACAAAAGAGCCCAGAACAACCTCTAAACACATTCATGGTGAACTCCGAGGTCAAGGTACATCGGTGTCAGATCGCACCATCCGTCGTCGTTTGAGCCAAAGTGGACTTCATGGGAGACGGCCAAGGAGGACACCACTGTTGAAAACAAATCATAAAAAAGCCAGACTGGAATTTGCCAAACTGCATGTTGACAAGCCACAAAGCTTCTGGGAGAATGTCCTATGGACAGACGAGACAAAACTGGAACTTTTTGGCAAGGCACATCAGCCCTATGTTCACAGACGCAAAAATGAAGCATACCAAGAAAAGAACACTGTCCCTACTGTGAAACATGGAGGAGGTTCTGTTATGTTCTGGGGCTGCTTTGCTGCATCTGGCACAGGGTGTCTTGAATCTGTACAGGGTACAATGAAATCTCAAGACTATCAAGGTATTCTTGAGAGAAATGTGCTGCCCAGTGTCAGTCAGCTTGGTCTCAGTTGCAGGTCAGGGGTCTTGCAACAGGATAATGACCCAAAACACACAGCTAAAAACACCCAAGAATGGCTAAGAGCCAAACATTGGACTATTTTAAAGTGGCCTTCTATGAGCCCTGATCTAAATCCTATTGAACATCTGTGGAAGGAGCTGAAACATTCCGTCTGGAGAAGGCACCCTTCAAACCTGAGACAACTGGAGCAGTTTGCTCATGAGGAGTGAGCCAAAATACCTGCTGAGAGGTGCAGAAGTCTCACTGACAGTTACAGAAATTGTTTGATTGCAGTGATTGCCTCAAAAGGTTGTGCAACAAAATATTAAGTTAAGGGTACCATCATTTTTGTCCAGGCCTGTTTCATGAGTTTGTTTTTTAAAATAATTCTGTTGAACCACAATTCAAAAGCATTGTCTGATTTTCATTGATTAATTTTCATAGAATTTTTATTTATTACCACTTTTGTCAGATTCAAGTTATTTCTGTGACTATTGTGGGTTTTTCTTTCATTAACAGAGGGGTACCAACAATTTTGTCCACGTCTGTATATAGCTCATTATACAATAGTTAGTTCCAACTGAGTAATTTGGTTGGACAATAGGGATTCCAGGAGTTACTATATTCCATGATAATTGCACTCCAACATTTTCACTAGATATGTATATATATCAATTAATTACTAACTGTTATTTAATGTCCAGTCTGTCATTTCTATCACTGACTTCTTATAGATGAAAATAACATTACTGTGTTGGATACATTAATTTCCACAATTAGGTACTGTGAAAAGAAAACATCTCCATGACCCAGAAGTCCCACCTTTTTTAAAGAAAAGTCTACATTTGTAAACATTGTTAAGCTATTTTACGTCTGTTTAAAAAGGCAAGGCTAGAGTTGATTTATTGTCTCGATTAAGAAACCATAATACCTTTGAGGTGATGGAGTCTTTATTTCACCTGAAAATGCCAAGAAAAAAGTGAGTAAAGTGTGCCAAAACCAAATCACTAGCATGTTAACTAGCCACCAATGCCATGGTATGAATGACCACAAACCAGGCTGGACAGATGACCAGTATGTGTTATAATCAGTGACTTTTGCACTTGACAATATTTAATTTGTTTAAATGTGTGTGAAATGACAATACACATATTCCTTTCTGTATTATGCTGATTGAGGTGCTTAGCAACAGTTTCTGGGTATACTTAGAAGGGACTAGTTTTCCTCGGCAAAGCAAAATAACTGGTTAAAATAAACAAGTCACAATATTTTTGTCCAGTATTGCTGTCATTCATTTAATAATTTGTGCTTGCGAAACTGTTGAATAAAAGCAAT
This sequence comes from Pholidichthys leucotaenia, assembly GCA_020510985.1. NCBI lineage: Eukaryota > Metazoa > Chordata > Actinopteri > Cichliformes > Pholidichthyidae > Pholidichthys > Pholidichthys leucotaenia. The sequence goes on from CM035843.1 coordinate 419,993,837, forward strand.
ATTACACCCGAAGTCGTACCGTATCAATGAATATAGGAACTGCGCTGGTGTCTCCAGCCATCCAATACACATCGGGCCTATGACAAATCACCCACAGTTAGTATATTCATTGATACCGTACAACCTTGAGTGTAATATTGCTTAATTATAACTTGAATCAGAGTGTAAAATCTTGTCAACTAATTATTACATTTATAGAGTTTAAACTCTTATACTTGATTTAGACAAAGTATAGAGTCATTTAAAGAAATCTGAGGTTATAGAAACAGCAAACTATTATGAAGCCGTATGTGAACATGATGTCATAGCCCCTGGTGAGAAAGCACACACATACACACACACACACACACACACACACACACACACACACACACACACACACACACACCTCCTGATAACTGTCTCTCTCATTACCTGCAGCTGCACCTCATTATCCACCTGCTGCTGATCGCTGCTCTGCTACTTAAACCCTGCTCGCTCTGTAGCAGATGTGGGCACATTGGGGTTGTTCTGTGTCAGCTGTTTTCATGGTTGTGATCTGCTGTGTGCTTTCCACGCTGTGCCTGCTCCTCCTTGTCATCTTCCTTCTCCTTGTGGGCTTCCTCTCTCACTTAGAATGGACCTCTCCCTGTTGGATTCAAATCCACATGAGCAGCAAACAATTCACCACTCAATATTCCATTCACCAACCTCACAGGATACCCTGGGTAACACCATACTCCACCTTCTCCAAATCTCTGCACAGCCTCTGGAAGGGAAGTACTGCATCTCTATCCTGAAAATTGGATCGCCATACTCTACCTTCTCCAATCTCATGGAATTATGTATCAGATAAGAATGGGACAACATTCCACAAACAAAGATCCATCAACTGGTCTCCTCAGTTCCCACATGTTTATGGTCTGTTGCGACAAGAGGAAAGGATACAACACTGCGGTAAACATGGACCTGTCCCAACAGTGTTGAGACATGTTGGTAAGTCATTTCCAGTGAAACACCAGTTCATTTCCACCTTAAAAGACTGTTGTTGGGGTGGTGATCTAAGGCTGGAATCTGTCTAGTGTTTCTAGTCTGCTGAAACAACTGGAGAGGACAAAGCAGAAAGGGATTCTGGGGAATTAAGCCCAACTGTGGGAAACAACTTCTTCCACTTGGTCCCTGAATAAACAGTGGTGGGACATGGATACTGTAAAAGCTTTCATATGTAGCGTCAACCCCTTTGGCTCCAATCTATAAAATCACTCTTCACTTTAAAGAAATTGTTTCACCCAAAAGTCTGATCAAGAATTGTTTCCTTCACCTGAGCACCACAGTTTGAAAACACATTCCATGGTAAAAGGGACAATAAAGGATCCTGATCGTGCCAGGAACAGATTAGTCTGCGATCATAAATCTGAGAACTTCCTCTCCAACCAGGCAGTTTTATGCTTCAAGAATGGTTTGAAACATTCCAGACCTATCAACAAAAATTCCTCAAGGCTTCTAATTAAAATCCAAAGTCCCACAGCACCCCCTGGTGGACAACTCCAGAATATGTTTGCTGTTGCCTCTACAAGATGACCAGTGGTTACTGAATGAAATGACTTCCTTTTAATAAAAACTCTCAATTTTCAGAAGATTTTCTTTTTCAGGACACCCTGGAAAATCAAATGGGACTCTGACATACCATTCTGGTTTGAAATGTTTCATTAATCATTGGTTTAAATGCATTGCATGTTTGAAAATGCTTAAACAAACCTTATTCTAATGCATGTTAATTATAGAAGGACAAGTTTATGAAAGTGCATTTTAATGTGGCAAGAATGAAAATTAGTCATCAATCACTGAAGTTAGTTTAGCTTATATACAGTATATATAAGGTGATTTTTTTTTAATTTTTCTTTAATCAATATGTGTTTCTTCATATTCAGAGTCAAAGCAAGTCATCTGATTGGTTCCAGCCAATCACCAGCCAGTCTCTGTTGGACAACACCCCTTTCATTCTATTGGTCGGTTACAGACAAAGGACTGCTTTCTTATTGGACCAGAGTTTATTCAAATCTCCCCGATGGGAGACAATTGGTTCCATTTCAAGTCAGTCAAGTTTTTCTCCTTTGAAAGTGTTCAGAAGTCCCAGCATTTTTCTGTCTACCTAGAAGACCCACATAGGGCCCCTCTCTGGGACTTCTAGTGTTTTAAGGGAGAAATGCCCAGTTTGTAAAAGTTTGTCTAAGTTATCTTTGTGTCCTGTTCAGTTACGTTCCTGCTGTGAATTCTCTCTTGCCTTTAAACGTCTGGGAAAAATACTATTTCTTCTGTTTGAGCTCAAACTTCTCTTTTATATGGAGTGAATCTCCATATTCTCAGACGGGTTTTTCTATTTTATTCTGTTAAACTTTTTCTATTGATTTTTCTTAACTCACCGTGTTTTAAAGTGGACTGATCGTTTATTTTTTTCTCACGCTGGAAGCTGTTTTCGCCAATCCCCACAACATCTGAAGACCTCGGATTTCGTGGCTTGAATAATTTTTTTATTATTTTTGTCTCTTCGATTCTGTGACTTTGATCAGACCTTGAACTATCTCCAATTTATTTGGACCTGGGAGAGCCACTGGAAAAACCCTCTCATGTTGTCAGCATGACATACTGCTTCAGCGGCCAGCAGCCTATCATTGTCACCGGATCTCAGCTCCTGAGCCTCAGGGAAGAAATATCTGCTGGCAGGTTTTTTTTCCAGTATCATCAAATAAAGCTTCAGCGAAGGATCCAGCTGAAGAAAACCCCAATGCAAAGGTCATGTGAGCAAGGTCCCTTTGTTTCATCTGCTGGGTTAATGTGATGTTCATCGCCTTAAAATAAGTCTTATTTTGTCTCAGGTTTTAAACTAGTTCATAACTCTGATCAGAGCTATAGAATTAAAGAGAAATAATATCCCTCTTTTCATTAAATTCTGTTTTCCCTTTTTAAAGTAACCCAGAATTTCTTTTTCCATATAATCAGCTTTTATCATTTTCTTCATAAAATTTGTGTCCAATTTTCTTCGTATTTTGGTTACAGTTATTTCAGGTCTCCATTTTCATCACAGTTACATATTCACACTGTTTTCTTCTTTCCATAAATGTGATTACACTCTTTTTGCTCAAAAATCAGTTACAAGTTGAATGTGATGTTTGATACTTGATCATTTCACCTTACCAACAAGTCCGTTGGATGTAATGTCATTTAATTTGAGTCTGATCATTAAAACTGTAAACAGTATATGGAAGTTTCTGTTGATTTCTTTTTCCTGTGTCTGTTTCTAAAGTCACCCAGGAGAATTCACGGACATTTGAGACTGATTGATTGATGGTATAAAGATTAGTTATTAATAAATTGTCCAGGTTTTGGACTGGTGGCCCAAAAAACGAGTTTCTGTTGTGTGTGTGTGGACCCGAAGTAAACCTTCATTTCCACACACACCTAGAGGTAGAAATTAAATAATCTGTGTACCTTATAACCAATTTCTCCTACACATAATTCATTTTTCCAACAAAGTGACTGTTTGTCGGAAGAATGTAACCTGCCATTGTCCATCAGTGGTGATGGACAATGGCAATGGTCCCCAACTTTTTTACTGGATGAGCCAATACCACGTTTTCAACATGAATACTGATACTGTGACTTTGAGTATCGGCTGATACCGATCCAAACCTGATACCGTCTCTCTTACTTAAAACAGAAAAGTACAGAAAATACTTTGTTAATGACTGGTTACATTTTGTATACATATAAAAACAGAAATCTAAAAGTCAAAAAATATATTACAAATATGACTCTATGGCTGCTTTTTTATTTTAAACTTTGCAACATTGGCAGTGTTTCACTGGTCAGCACCATGAAAACGTGCATTCTGAAGTTTTAAGTGCAAGTTTATACAAAACTTTGAGGCTGAGTATTTACGTATTCTGATGAAATTCAAAGTGCCACTTTATGCATGAAGTAAAAAAAAAATGCTGTAGATCTGAAAATAAAGGAACTAACCCTTTAAGTTGTATTTTTGTCATCCATTATTATTATCATAAGTATTCTCCTGGTCCTTGGTTTATTTATTTATTTTGTTCTAGAGACAATAAAACACTGGACTTATTCTATGCAAATACTAAGGAGGCGTACACCTCATCACCACTCCCCCCACTCAGGAGATCGGATCACAACTTGGTTCATCTTCTGTTGGTGTACAAACCCTTAGTACACAGACAACCTCTGGTCATGCGCATGGTGAAGATATGGTCTGAGGAGGCAATGGACGCGCTAAAGGACTGTTTTGAAATCACTGCCTGGGAGCAGCTCTGCGATCCACATGGTGAGGACATCAATGGCCTCACTCACACCATCACGGACTACATCGGCTTCTGTGTGGACAACACCGTACCCACCAAGACCATAGGGTGTTGCTCGAACAACAAAGCCTGGATCAACCCTGAGATAAAAGCACTTCTGAGAGAGAAGAAGAGGATCTTCAGGTCGGGGAACAGGGAGTTGCTGAAGTCCGTTCAGAGGGAGCTGAGGAGGAAGATCAGAGAAGGCAAGGACAGCTTCAGGAAGAAGATGGAGGACAAGCTGCAACGGAGCGACATCAGCGGGGTCTGGAGACCCACTTCCTGCCCCCCAGGCCACGGGGGGCAGGAAGTGGGCGAACAATCTGAACCTGTTTTTTAATAGGTTTGACCAGTTGCCCTCCCCCCCGACTGCACAACAACCACTGCTGCCACTAAAGTCATCGAGACCTGCTGTCCACACCCCACTCCACCAACATCCCCCCCCACTCCCAGCACACAGCCCCCCAACCTGACCCTCACTAAGACCCAGGTGAGGACGGAGCTGAGGAAGATCAAGACGAGGAAGGCTGCGGGACTGGACGGCATCAGCGCGAAGCTCCTCAAGTCCTGTGCAGACCAGCTGTGTGGGATTGTGGAGCATATCTTCAACCTGAGCCTGAAGCTGGGGAAGGTACCACAGTTGTGGAAAACATCTTGTGTTGTACCTGTACCAAAGACTTCCCACCCCAAAGATCTGAACAGCTACAGACCAGTGGCCCTGATGTCTCACATGATGAAGACCCTGGAGAGACTGCTCCTTGCTCACCTCCGCCCCCTGGTGGGACCAGCGATGGATCCACTCCAGTTCACCTATCAGCATGGCATTGGGGTGGAGGATGCAGTGATCTTCCTCCTTCATCGTTCTCTGTCCCACCTGGAGAAGCCCGGGAATGCGGTGAGGATCATGTTCTTTGACTTCTCCAGTGCTTTCAACACCATTCAACCAATGATCCTGGAGGACAAGCTGCTGTGCACAGGGGTGGACCAGCACCTGTCATCATGGATCCTGAACTACCTCACTAATGGGCCACAGTTTGTGAGAACCCGAGATTGTGTGTCTGACACGATCATCGGTAGCATGGGGGCCCCCCCAGGGAACGGTTTTGGCTCCTTTCCTGTTCACCCTTTATACTGCGGACTTCTCACACAACACAACACACTGCCATCTACAGAAGTTCTCTGATGACTCTGCGATCGTCGGCCTCATCTCCAACGGAGATGAAGCTGAGTATAGAGGACTTATCCAGGACTTCGTGGACTGGTGCCATCAGAACTGCCTCCAGATAAACGCGAGGAAAACTAAGGAGCTGGTGGTGGACTGCCGCAGGCAAGGACAACCCCTCATAGCACCAGTAAATATACAGGGAACAGACATTGAGATGGTGACATCCTACAAGTACCTTGGTGTTCATCTGAACAATAAACTAGACTGGTCACACAATACCGACGCACTCTACAAGAAGGGACAGTGCAGGCTGTTCCTACTGAGGAGGCTCAGGTCTTTTGGTGTACAAGGGGCGCTGTTGAAGACATTCTACAACATGGTGGTGGCATCAGCCATCACTTTTGGAGTGGTCTGCTGGGGCAACGGCATTACAGCAGCCAATAGGAAGAGACTGAACAAACTGATCAAGAAAGCTAGATCTGTCCTGGGGCAACGCCTTGACCCAATGGAGGAGATAGGAGAGAGAAGGATGGTGGCTAAACTGTCATCTCTGCTGGAGTCCGAGTCCCACCCTATGTAGGACATACTGAACGCACTGAGGAGCTCATTTAGCAGTAGACTACATCATCCTAGGTGCGCAACCGAGAGGTTTCGCAGGTCCTTCCTACCTACAGCTGTCAGACTGTATAACCTAAGCAGGGCTGCTCGCAGAGATAGCAAAAAAACGTGACGACCTAGTAGTATTGAATGCAAAAGATGCAACAGACTTACACAAATGGTCCCCTCCAGTATACAACTAGAACAATATCAGTCGCTATGGAGGGTGACAATATGTATGGGTACATATTCATACTATGCAGGATAGATAACTAAGTAGACGGTTATGCTGTTTATTCCATCTAGCTACAATGCTCCGCACTTTGTATATATATTTATATATTTATGTGTACGTATGTATATCCACTGCTCTTATTTATATTTTTTCGTATCTTCTTAATTATTGTTCTGAGTGTTGCTATCCCTGTGCTGTTGCAATCCCGGAATTTCCCCGTTGTGGGACTAATAAAGGCTTATCTTATCTTATTTAGTAGTGTTTATGATATTATTTGTCCATTCTTAGTTTTTAGGTTTGCTCTTACTTTGAAGTCATTCCTGTTCCATATCATGTTCATGTAGCCTTGCACCCTCTGGGATGAATAAAGTGTACAAAATACAACCAAAATACAAAAAAAAAATGCTATTTATGTTTTTGTCACCTACCTCTCATTAACTGTAAGACTCTCCACTGAAAGGTACTCTCCAGTTTGGTTTTTACTTTCAGTTTCATTCTTTTTAGGTTTCACTTTTAGCGTCCACCTTCCTGAGCTGAAGAAGCAGCACTGCAGCAGCTGCTGCTGTGCGACACATGTCTTTCTGCTCGGTTCTTGACAGAATTCAGCATAGTCCTTTGCCGTGATACTTTTGCAAGTGTTTTATCAAGTTGGTGGTGTAAAATTGTAAATGCTGGCACCACACAGCAACATACTGAGGTGAATCCCACAAACAGGCTCCAGTGATGTGACACTCGTTGCCTCTGTTTACAGAAGCCGTGCACAGTGCCACTGAAAACATGATCATGCTTTCATTTTTTTATCGTTAATATATCGGATCAGTAAATTACTTTTATTCCTTACCGATACCAATCCAGCCATTTTCCCTGGATCAAACCCGATACCGATACGGCGGATTGGATCAGCTCATCCCTAGTTTTTACTCACGGACCGGAATCAGGTAATACATTTTCTGCGACCCATGTATTGTTTTTCAGAGGGTGGTGGTGGTGGTGGGGGGGGGGGGGGGTAGTAAAAACATTATGTGACCACATTACAACTAACCCTCTCCAGTTATACACTAGAACTGAAATCACTACAAATTTTGGCACATCAATCCATTTGAAATTTTCCCAGGATTGATTTATGGAACTAGATAATGTAATAGTAATGAATGCAATATAAAGACAAATTATATCTGTGGAAAATCTAAGACCTTGGAATGCCAAATTTAGGGATTAGCTGTAATTTTTAAGGATAATTAAGGGCATGACAGCCCTACAAGGCTCTGGATGTTGTAGGGCTGTCCTGATTGACATGCCTCTACAGCATTGCGTGGAAATTGGGGACAGTTCCTTTGACATGACAAACTGGGGTGGTGGTTCCTCTCTTCAAGAAGGGGGGCCAAAGGGTGTGTTCCAGTTTTAGATGAATCACACTTCTCAGCCTCTCTGGGAAGGTCTATGCCAAGATGCTGGAGAGGAGAGTCCAGCCGTTGTTTTGAACCTCAGATTCAGGAGGCACAATGTGGTTTTCGTCCTAGTCATGGCACATTGGACCAACTCTTCACCCTATTAAGGATCCTCGAGGGTTTGTGGGAATTTGTCCAACCAGTCCACATGTGTTCTGTGGAGAAAGCATTCGACCACACCCCTCATGGTCTCTTGTGGGGGGTGCTTCGGGAGTATGGGGTGGCAGGCTTATTGCTACAAGCTATTTGGTCTCCATACGACTGTTGCAAGAGAGTTTGGTTCATATTGCCAACACCCAGTCGAACTTGTTCTCAGTGAGAGTTGAACTCCACCAGGGCTGCCCTTTGTCACCAATCATGTTCATAATATTTATGGACAGGATTTCTAGGGGCAGCCAAGGAATGGAGGGCGTCATATTTGATGACCACAGAGTCTCATCTCTGCTGTTTACAGATGATGTTATCCTGTTGATTTCATTGGGCAATAACCTACAGGTCTTACTGGGACAGTTTGCTTCTGAGTATGAAGTGGCCGAGATGAGAATCAGCACCTCCAAGTCCGAGTCCATGGTGCTTAGCCAGAAAAGGGTGGGTTGTCCACTCCGGGTTGGGGACAAGCTCCTGCCCCAAGTGGAGGAGTTCCAGTATCTCTGGGTCTTATTCACAAGTGAGGGGAGAATAAAGCAGGAGATTGACAGATGGATCAGAGCAGCATCTGCAGTGATGTGGATGTATTGATCGATTGTGGTGAAGAGGGAGCTGAGCTCTAAAGCAATGCTATCAATTTACCGGTCACTTTACATTCCTACCCTCACCTATAGTCATGAACTTTATGTAATGACCGAAAGAATGAGATTGTGGATACAAGTGGCTGAAATTATCTTTCTCCGTAGGATTGCTGAACTCACCCTTAGAGATACGGTGAAGAGCTCAGTCATCTGGGAGAGGCTCAGAATAGAACCACTGCTCCTCCACATCAAAAGGAGGCAGTTGAGGTGGTTTGGGTATTTGATCAGCATGATAATTATAATAATAGTAATGTGGGGAACCCACTCAGTAGTTTTCCCTCAGACTGAAAGGCAGGGCAGATTAAAGGTTCTGGGGGACAAGGGGAATTGTCATGGGGGTTGATATGTTAATGCAGCACCTCAGGTAGCAGAGGAGTGTTAGTGTTGTGATATAAAAGAGTGCCTGCAACCTGAGTGCGTATTGCTTTTGATTCTGGTGGATGTGAAGGAGTGAAGAATAAAGGTCCCTCTGCTCTGAACGCTCGGCCTGGTATTCCTCCTTCCACACTGGTGACCCTTGACGCACAATGGAACGCGAGCCGAACACCCCGGAGACGACCCGGACGGGAAGTGCCAGCAACACGTGCGCCGTTTCAGTCAAACTCCCAGACTTTTGGCTACACGACCCGAAGTCTTGGTTCCTTCACACCGAGGCCCAGTTCGGGCTCCGGGGAATAATGGCAGATGACACCAGATACTACTACATGGTTGCAGCACTGGACGCCCGCACAACTCAGCAGGTGGTGAGCCTGCTCCAACAGCCCCCAGCCCAGGACAAATACAGTGTTCTCAAAACCGCGCTGACCCGGCGCTACACGCTCTCGGACTGTGTGAGAGCGGAGAGGCTCCTGACGTGCTCCGACTTGGGAGATGGCTCGGCGGTCAAATTGATGGAGAAGATATTGGCATTGATGGGCACAGATGATGGGCATTTCCTCTTTGCACACTTTTTCCTACGGAACCTCCCGACAGCGGCCAGGGCGATCCTTGCCAATTCACCGGTGCTGGCCACGCGCAACTACCGGGCACTAGCTCAAGAGGCAGATCGGATCATCCTCACCACCAGAGCCCTCACAGTGAACGCAGCAGCTTCGGAACCCAGCGAGACAACCAGTGGAGGTGAGGAGCCAGTGACAGTGGCTGCAGCGGAGGCCAAGAAGCACTGGAGAGACACACTCTGTTTCTACCACCGCCATTTTGGAGAGGACGCACGCAGATGCGTGCCACCGTGCCAATTCAAGCGCTCAGGAAACGCCAGGGCCGGCAGTCGGTAGCAGCTGCAACTGCCGGTGAAGCAAGCAAGCTGCTCTATGTGACAGACTCACGTTCGGGGAGACAGTTCCTCGTGGACTCCGACTCCCAAAAGAACCTCATCCTGCTGTCCTACGCCGACCGCTGGCGGGAACTAGTGGCCCCGAACTGACGGCCACAAACGGCTCAGACATTAAGACTTTTGGTGAGAGGACACTGACCGTATCCTTGCACGGCCGTACATACCAATGGACATTCGTCATAGCGGCATGCAGCTTCCCCATTTTAGGCGCTGATTTTTTGTGTGCTCACGGACTACTAGTCAGTGTTGCTAACAGACACCTGACTAACGCAATGTCTTTTGATTCTCTCCCCTGTACAGCTCGAGGAGCCAGGCCCACAACACTAGCCAACGTCACAGCGCCAGGGGGTAAGTTCCACACACTACTCACCCAGTTCCCAGCACTCACGGTCCCGACGTTTTCGGTGGGCATCATTAAACACGGGGTGGAGCACTTCATTACCACCAGGGGGCCACCCGTTTTCGCACGACCTCGGCACCTGGACGCAGCTAAACTGGCCATAGCGTGTGAGGAGTTCACCACCTTGGAAAAGTTGGGCATCATCAGACGCTCAAACAGCCCATGGGCACCCCCGCTACATATGGTTCCTAAAGCTGAGGGATCGTGGCGACCGTGCGGAGATTTCTGCAGACTGAACAACGCCACAGCGCACAACCGCTACCCGATCCCCCATATTCAGGATTTTTCCGTTCACCTCACCGGGGCACGCATTTTTTCCAAGATAGACCTGGCCCGCGGTTACCACCAGGCCCTGGTGCGCGCTGAGGACATACCTAAAACGGCAGTAATAACCCCGTTTGGTCTTTTTGAGTTTTTGCGCATGCCTTTCGGGTTAAAAGGCACGGTGCAGACATTCCAACACATGATAGATGTGGTGTTGCACGATCTGACGTTTGTGTAGGTCTACGTGGACAACATCCTGGTGGCCAGCACGTCCGAGGATGAACACGTAGCCCACCCCATGACAGTTTTCCAGAGGTTGGAGGAGGACGGATTAGTAATCAACCCGGCGAAGTGCCAGTTCAGGGTGACGGGAATCGATTTTTTGGGCCACCGCATTTCACCGGAGGGTGCGATACCCTTACCGGTCAAAGTGCATGCGGTGGCAGATTTTCCCCGGCCTCAGACAGTCAGGGGACTGCATGAGTTTTTGGGGATGGTTAACTTTTATAACCGTTTCCTCCCCCGCACAGCCCAGCTCATGCAGCCGTTGTACGCCGCGGTTAAGAAACGGAAACCAGCGGACAGAGTCGACTGGACTCGTGAGCGAGAGCAGGCATTGTCCGAGGTTAAAACAGCCCTGGCGAATGCCGCACTGCTGGCGCACCCGGACCCGGCGGCTCGGATAGCGCTTACTACTGACGCCTCGGACGTGGCCATAGGGGCCGTCATGGAGCAGCACGTCACCGGTTCATGGCAGCTGCTCTCCTTTTTTAGCAGGTCTTTGCGTGACAGTGAGCGTAAAAACAGCGTGTCCGACAGAGAGTTATTGGCTCTCCACCTGGCCATACGCCACTTTGAGTTCTGGCTGGAAAGGTGCACCTTCACTGCATTCATGGACTACAAGCCGCTAATGTATGTGATGGCCAAGGTTTCGGAGCCATGGTTCGCCCGGCAGCAGAGACAGCTGGCCATGATCTCGGAGTTTACGACGACCACTCACCGTGTGGCCTGTAAACTCAACGTGGTGGCGGACTGCCTCTCGTACGCAATAGTCGCTCCAGTCTATGTGGGGATAGATTACTCAGCCATGGCCACTGCGCAGAGCGGCGGTGTGGACATTTGCGCGCTCTGGTCTGGACCAACAGGGTTAAGGCTGGAGAGCAGGGTGCTGCAAGACAGGGGACCCCCCCTAGTCTGTGACGTCTCCACATGCCGCCCGCGCTTGGTGCCGCCACGTTTTTGAGTCGGTTAACTCCCTGGCGCACCCAGGAGTGTGCACGTCAGTCAAAATGGTGGGGGCAAAGTTCGTCTGGCCAAGCCTGTGCAAACAAGTGAAAGAGTGGGCTGCAGCTTCCGTAACGTGCCAATGAGCCAAGGTGCACAGGCACACAAAGGCCCCTTTGGAGCCATTCCGTATCCCGGCTAAGAGGTTTGGCCACATTCACGTGGACCTTGTGGGTCCCCTCCCGCCATCGCAGGGGTTCACGCACCTCCTGACAGTGGTGGACCGCACCACGCACTGGCACGAAGCAGTCCCGCTAGCTTCCACCCCGTCCGCAGATGTGGCACGCGCTTTTTTGACAACATGGGTGGCACATTCCGGCGCCCCTTCAGACGTTACGTCCAATTGGGGCCCTCAGTTTGTTTCCAACCTCTGGTCCACCATGGCCCGGAGCCTGGGCATCACAATTCATCACATGACCGCGTACAACCCACAGGCTAATGGGTTATGCAAGCATTTCCATAGGTCACTTAAAGCAGCACTCAGGGCTTCGCTTACGGATGCAAATTGGGTGGACCGGTTGCCATGGGTTCTATTAGGGTTGCGTTCCGCACTGAAGGAGGATTTGGCAGCCTCCCCAGCAGAGCTGGTTTTTTCCCATCCACTGTGGCTCCCGGGGGAATTTTTGCCGGATAACCCCACGCCAAACACCGACCTGTCCCCGCGTTCACAGCATAGCGCAGAGGCAGGGATGTTACCCGGCCCGGCCCACCACTGTTTTCCCTGTGCTTTTGTGCCAAGGACCTTGAAGGATGCGTCGTTCGTATTTGTCAGGCACGATGCCAACTGGACCCCATTGTGCCCGTCCTACGATGGCCCGTTCAGAGTGCTGGAACCTGGGGAGAAACATTTTGTGTTAGACTTGGGGGTTCGCTGGGAGACAATCTGTATAGACAGGCTTAAGCCTGCCTTTGTTTTAGCAGATGAACAGGTGGTGTTGGCCCAAGCTCCTCAGTGTGCAAGACCCCCACTGAGAACTCCCCAGGTAAATGACTCGTCAGCTCAGTCACATGAGCATGCTGAAGGTGTCCCCCCCCCATTGTCCCCCCACAGATGGGCACATGGACACACCCCCAGGAACCCCCCACCAGCACAACAGCCCCTCGGAGCAAAAGCCCCCCCCCCCCCCCCCCGTTACAGCAGCTATGGACGGAGGCTGAAGCCAAAAGGACATGAGGGTTAAGGCTCAGTCTGAGAGTCTGGGGGTGGGGGGGGGTGGGGAACCCACTCAGTAGTTTTCCCTCAGACTGAAAAGCAGGGCAGATCAAAGGTGCTGGGGGACAAGGGGAATTGTCATGGGGGATGATATGTTAATACAGCACCTCAGGTAGCAGAGGAGTGTTAGTGTTGCGATATAAAAGTGTCCCTGCGTCCTGAGTGCTTATTGCTTTTAATTCTGGTGGATGTGAAGGAGTGAAGAATAAAGTTCCCTCTGCTCTGAATGCTCGGCCTGGTGATTCCTCCCTCCACAGTAATAATAATAACAATGGACTGCATTTATACAGCGCTTTCCATGATACCCAAAGACACTTTACAATGAGTCCATTATTCATTCACTCCAGACAGACAATGATAGTGGTAAGCTACCTCCGTAGCTGTAGCTGCCCGGGGGCAGACCGACAGAAATGTGGCTGCCAATCCATGCCAAGGGCCTCTCCGACCATCACTGAACATTTATTCACATTCATACCCAGCATCATGGACACTGGAGGCAAGGTGGGTAAAGTGACTTGTCCAGGGACACAATGGCAGGGTGGGGGGGAACGGTATTTGAACCACCAACCTTCTGGTTATTAGATGACCTGCTCTACCTCCTGAGCCACTACTGCCTCTTGGACACGTCCCACTTGAGGTGTTTCGGGCACATCCCACTGGGAGGAGACCTCGGGGCAGACAAGACAGGCTGGAGAGACTATGTCTCCCATCTGGTCTGGGAACGTCTTGGTATCCCCTCTATAGAGCTGGAGTAGGTGGCTGGGGAGAGGGAAGTCTCAGGTTCTCTGCTTGAAGTGCTGCCTCCATGAGCCAGTCTTGAGAAAAGCAGTAGAGGGTGGATGGATGGATTAAGGACATAATTTTGAATTAAGAAATTTAAGAAGTTTTAAGGATCTAGAGAGAGTTTGAGACATTATGAAAATTGTGGTTTTGAAGTAAAGCTAGTACCGCACTGGGCTGTGACTGATGGCGCCTAGTTGCAGATAACAAACGTGACAAGTATGTGAATTAGTGGCAATTTTCACTTCGAATTACACTGAATTGGCACATTTGTGTATGTTGCACAAAATATTGCATGAATGTAACACAAATTCCCGGTGAATTTTGACTATATGCCATACAGGTGCTGCAGGGCATTCACACAAAATTTTGCATTTTTCTGCACATATGACTGTCCCATGGCAGCCGCACACATCCTGTGCTGCACACAACAGTTATCCATGAAAATTACTAAATTGGGACCATATCTTCCTATTTCAGCAGTCATTTTATCATCAGACATCAAGCAAGATTGACCACAGAGAAGAAGTGCAGAGACTGCTGGATGAGGAGGATCCACTTAGAACTGGCTAAACTTAATCTGTAGGGGCCCATGAGGCAGGGACAGCAGCCTCCAATCCCTAGTGTTCCCTTTCGGTCGGTTCGCTTGGTACAACACATGAGTATGGGGATTGCTTCCCTTGCGTTACCAACCTGGAGTATTTATCAACACGCCTGTCAAGGCCAATGAGACTGCGGCATAGCCAGGGAGCTCCACCCTCTGCCGACGGTATAAATTATGCCATGGAGTCTCATATCCTCATTCTACTTGCACTTCACCTTGCTAACCTGTGTAGTAGGCCCCTGTCAGTGGCTTAACTGCCCACCTTGGAGGTGAGCTAGCTCCCTGCCCAGGGCACCACTGCGAGGCTGTTGCTACTTGGTGCTTGCTTAGCTTGCTAACTTGTCACATCCTCCAATGCTTAGCTTGCTAACATTACATTATTGTTTAACCTAGCTAACAATTTCCCATCTGTTTAACGTGGTAATGGCTCTCCCCTTTTTTCTTGAGTGTTTACTGTTAACTTTTCCGCCATCCAAAATGGCTTTGAGAAAAGGCAGAAAAATCAAGACAACCGTCAGCTTGTCTAGCAAGGCTAACAGGTCTGGTAACCCTGGTTCTCGACCATGCTCCAGCAGTTGTGGCTTCTCCTTCTCCGAGACAGACAGGCACGAGGCCTGCCCAGTGTGCCTTGGCATGTTGCACGCGAAAGCTGCACTTGCTAATCCTGAGACATGTGCGCATTGCTGCCATCTCAGGAAGTCGACCTTGGAAAAACGCGTTGCTTTTCTGTCGAAAAACGCGTTGCTTTTCTGTCGAAAAACACGTTGCTTTCTGTCATTTGTGCTGAAAGCCAGAAGATCTTCCTACCAACGACTTGGGAGACCTCTGAATTGAGCAAAAATTTTCATAAGATGGCAGTATGCCATAGGAAGATCCCAAGGCACCCTTATGAAGAACATAAGAACTCTAGGGCCATCGTACAACAGAGAAGCACTTCAATTCTCAAACTGCTCTTGCCACTTGAACTGCAGAAGATACTATGCCCCCCTCCATGAATGTCTACAAACTCTAGAATTCATAGGAACTGGGAGATTATAAACTCATTGTTTGTGAGAATCTTTGTGACTGTAGCTTAAGGAAGGCCCAAACCAGCCAGCCGGGTTCAACTCCTGAGCGCCACCACCACGAGAAAGGTGTGCACCAAGCCCGTGCAGACAGACATGGGAAGATGGAAAACATCTGGTAATTTTTCAAAATTAAACACCCAGTAGACTTTGTCAATACAGAGGAACAGAATTTTTCTTTCATCTGCGGTTCTCTACAACTTGGTACCAAGTAGTCCACAACCCGGTGGTTGGGGACCACTGGACTACACCATCAATGTACATCACAGACCCCATGATGAACATACTGATTCCACACTGATATAAGTTTGATCATTTATTGGCAAACATATTTACAAAAAATACACAAAGGATTCTTAAACATCTAATGGCTCCTCTCGGTTTCAGTAAAAGTTTTTATTTTACACATCTGAAAGACATCTCTGTACACACACTCAGGAAATTCTGTACTAAAAGAAGAACGTTCAAGATATTAAACAGAACAGCTTGTGAAAGGTGTGGCTCTGTAGAGTGTTTAAAGCGAGGCAGTAAACAATTTTTGCATAGTGTGAAGTGTTTTCAAATGGAAGTACTAGTCTCAACAGAGCTACGTGAGCCGGTTCATACAGCGAAAGTTAGGAAAGTGGGTAAAGCTTTTCTGTTAAAAAAAAAAGATTCTCCACTATTAAGCATAGAGCCTAAAATCATTTATGTAACTATGGTCTGAGCAGGTCAGGGATTCAACATCCTGAAAAGGTAAAAGATTGTCTCTGATCTATACTTCCTGGTAAATAAGTCACACCTCAAAGATGTTAATAGGTTCCCTACATGGTGGCAAAGGTTGTGTTAGCATTCACCAACTACAGCTCCCTGAGTGTGGCGGACTGTTTAAGTCTATTTTTCTATTCCCAACTGCAGATTACATCACAACACTTTGACAGAACCCACTTTTCATTATCTTGGGTCTGCATTTTATTTAGAGTGAACTCAAAAGACTGTCAAATTATTTGTCTGCATTAAAGACATAGAATGAGTATCTGAAAGTAACTATTGCTCACGGTCTGGAAGATCCTTAAATCTGCATTCCAACAGTCAGCAGAGGATGATGCCACTAGTTGCAAAAACAAGTCCTGTTGCATAGAAATGGGAGGCAGAGAACCTGTTGGCTCAACTGAAGAACAACCTGTCCAAACTGTCCTCAGACGGTCTTTGTCTCAGTCACGTACGAAAAATGTATGGGTCAAAACTTACAAATTTATGAGGAAAGACTGTCAAATTTGTCAGAAAAGGGTCAAAAATTTAAAAACACCCTCTACTTTACAGGGAAATGTGGCTATGTATTAGGCAAGGCCTCCACTGACTGGGTTTCTGCTGGGTTTGAAATTTCGGGTGTCTGCTCTGGAACACAAATAATAGTTGCAGCCCCACAGGTTGTGGACATGGCCCACAGATCCACCAAAAGTGTGAAAACTGCTGTTGTAACTATGCCAGGCCAGTAGGTTGCAGTGCAACTTTTTTACAGCACCACTGCACTGGCATATAAATGACTTCCCATCAACCTCATGTGGTCAAAATGAAAAAGAAGCTCATCTTCATTTGTCACAGAGATGACACAATAACTCTAGCATTTGCTGGAAGAGTATTAGAATTGTCCGAAATAGGGCTGGGCAATATGGGTCAAAAATCATAAATCACATTGCAATGTAATTATTCACTATCTCGATACTCAGTATTGGGGGGGGGGGGGGGGCTGAAAAGTTCATAGTGGTCAAATTTGACCAGATGTGGTTTATTTTTCAGCAGTCTCCTCTTCGGTCTACACACTTCTTCCATCAGTGTTGCAGTGCTTGGATACCTGCGGTTGAAAAATAAACCACATATGGTCAAATTTGACCACTATGAACTTTTCAGCCTGTGAACTTTTCAGAACCCCCCTGTCCCCCATATATTCTTGATACAAACACTGTATGTGTTATCCATCCAGCCATCCATCTTCTTCCGCTTAATCCTTTTCGGGTCGTGGGGGGGCTGGAGCCTATCCCAGCATCTTTGGGCGAGAGGCAGGGTACACCCTGGACAGATCGCCAGTCCATCACAGGGCCAACACAGAGAGACAGACAACCATTCACTCTCACAGTCATACCTAAGGACAATTTAGAATCCCCAGTTTGATGCCAATTAACCTAACTTGCATGTTTTTGGCATGTGGGAGGAAACCGGAGAAATCCCGGAGTAAACCCACGCAGACACGGGGAGAACATAAAAACTCCACACAGATCACTGTTGGTCGGGGGCTGGGATCGAACCCAGGATCTCCCGGCCAAGGGTGAGTTGCTGTGCTGCTGCAGTGCTAACCACTCCTCCACCGCGCCGCCCTGTATGTGTTATGTAAACTACAAATGATGCTGAATAAATTATTTTGGTAAAAATCGACAGAAAGTTATATACATATAGCAGCTCAGTGAGGCAGTGGTTAGCACCGTGGTAATTCAGCAAGAGGGTCACGGTTCTATCCCACCTCTGACCATCGGTGACCCTTCTGTGCGAAGTTTGCAAGTTCTCCCCGTGTCTGCGTGGGTTTTCTACGTGTACTCCGGTTTCCTCCCACAGGCCAAAGACATGCAGGTTAGGTTAACTGGCATCAACTGGGGACTCTTAAATTGTCCTCAGTATGAATGTGAATGGTTGTTTGTCTCTCTGAGTTGTCCCTGCGATGGACTGGCGATCCATCCAGGGTGTACCCTGCCACTTGCCCAAAGACACTGGGGATAGGCTCCAGCCCCCCGTGATCCGAAAAGGATTAAGCAGTAGTGGATGGCTGGATGGAGGTAGCAAGTGTGCACGCACACACGCTTTAATGGGTCTGATAGGTTTTGAAACTAACTTTTATTTTCAGCAGTGGTCGATGTATAAGACAACATATTTCTAGATGTTGGATCTTGTGGACAAAATTAGAATACTGTATTAGCCCTGTAAGTTATTCTTACTGTAAACGAAGTTTTTACTGAGTATTATGCACTGCTATTTTTGTATTTCATCTAAAATTTTTCAATACTGCACTCAACTCAATCGCCAGATGAGGTTTTTGGCTAAAACACTCTACTTATTCTAACTCGATCTGTGCAAAGCACAGGTCTATTTCATTCATTTTCATCAACCACAAATTTGTTTTTGAACTTGCTACCAGTCTGTAAAAGCAAAAAAAAAATGTTGGGGACCGCTGCTCAATAAAGTGAATGTTTTGGCAGCCATCCTCTCCAGGAGGTGTTATGCATTCAGAGCAGAGGGAGTATTGATACAAACAATACTGGGTCATCCTGTGTCACAGGTGAAAATATGTTGATAGATTTTAAAGTATTGAGATATTGCCCAGCCCTAGTCGGAAGCATCTGCAATATAGCCACAGTTCTGCTGTTTGCCATTGTTGTTTCTTCTAGAAGTTCAAAAAATGAAATCAAATTAGGGAACAGAGCTTCATAAAAATGGTACCAAACCATACAAGAGCTGACGCTCACTGCAAATACAACACAACAGGACACAATAAAGTGATGGGTATCATACTGTAGATACATGTAAACTAGAGGCGGGAATCACCAGAGGTTCCATGATACAATATTATCACAACACTTGGGCCATGACGCAATACTATCACGATCTTGTGATACACTGAGTACTGGGATTTCCCATTCTGATCTTTGTCGTGTCCAGCACATGGCTAGATCTCATGAGTCTCTGCTGTGCTGACCTAACCAGACATTGAGTGTTTAGCACATTTTAAATAAAGTGTCATGATACTGGCATCACTGAATCGATACACTATCACCACCACAAAGTATCTCAATATTACAATGTATTGATTTTTCCCCACCCCAGTGTAAACCTAGCCTTAGTCATTTGCTATTAACTTACAAATTCATCACCTGTTGAAACAAGTATTGGTTTGATCACCATGTTTGCAAGCAGAATTAAAGTAATCCATCACTGTATTGAGTTCCTGGAGTCATATTCATGTGTTGTGAGTATTTGCAACGTTTTGTAATGCCTATGTGTTGCCATTTTGATGAAGATGTCTAGGAATTCTATTCTGCTCTATTTACGGTTGTTTCCTTAGGGTGCAGTGTGTTGACCTCTCTGGACCACTGTAGATGCTGGCTTTTAACATGAGGTTGTGTTTTGTATCAGTTGTCAATAAAATACAATACTGTCGTGAATCTGTACAGTACATGCATGGGCTGTAGTTGTTGAATGCATACAACTTTGCAAGTCTGGCTCAGTAATACAGCCATTAAGAGACTTAAAGCTGGACATGAAGTCATTACAAAGAGGAAAGCTAGGTGTTACAGAGCGATACAGCACACAAGAAAGTCAGAGGTTGACTCAACTTGAGAGACAATAAGTCTGAGGTAAGAAAAAAAACTTCTCACTGCAAAAAGTGCAACTTCTATCACAGACTAAGACAAGTGTTAGAGTCACAGGTTCTTAAAAGACAGCAAAGCAAGTTTCACAGAGTGCTGAGAATGAGGTAGGACCACACTACAGGAAGTGCCATGAAAACAAAAAGAGCTCCTGTACTCACTGGAAATCTCTGCTATACTCTCTGTTCTCCGACTGAATGACATTTCAATTAACTACTCTGCTATTTGAGATATGGCCATTTCCGTCTTCCTGGAAATCATCTGGTTCAATACGCGACCAAATCAATTCGGTGACAAGATCACTTTTTTATAAATGAAAGCCACAAACTAGCCATTATTTCCCTACATCCCAGAGTAGATCACAGCCATCCAAGCACAGATTCCACAGCCAAGACTGAAACATTTCAATAAAGAGAACAAGGAAGGAAGGAAGGGACTGTTAGAAGGATCCCATGGCTGCTTTGGGGATTCTTTCCAGGTGGTGAAGGTTCTAATATCCTGTGGAAATCCCCAAATCAGAAAACAATTCAGCCACAGACATTATGGCTCAACACTGCTCACGGTGTCACGCTCTACATGATCCACTCCACATTATCTACACTGCACCACTCACAAGATGTGTCAAAAGTTAGTATAGAACTATGCTCGTCATCTCCTAAAGGTTACCCAGTAATAACCCAATACATGGGTGGAGATCGTTGAGAAATCGTTGGTCGAATGATGAGGTTGTTGAGCGTTCCTTGAGAGTTTCTTGAGAGATCACTTCCTTTTGGTGATCACTAAGAGACTGTTTTGGACTGAGTCAACACTTTGAGAAGACCATGGAGATCACTGGAAGATCACGGATAGATCTTGACAATCGCTGGGTGTCCACTGAAAGATCATTGAGAGCGCTCAATGATCCTCACCCCTGTGTAAAGGGGGTAGAAAAGCAGTAGAAACCTCTCAGAGGCACCCTAACACCCAAGAAACTGAGTGAACCCTCAGCGATCTGTCCTGGTCTCTCAGCAATCTCTTAAGGATCTTACAAAGATCTCTATAGATTGGCATGAAATTTGTAGAAAACTGAATTACTGATCGCACAAGGAGCTCCCAAACATTTACACGGAAATTCATTTTTTTGAAGCTTTAAGAGACTGCTGAAATATCAGGCCAATTTTTGATCTCTCAGCAGTCATCCAACGATCACCAAACTGTGTAAAGAAGCGCTTAGTGGATACCTCTGACTCCATTCTGAGTTTTTTTGTTCACTTTAATCTTGAGTCTGAATCTGCCACCTGAACCTTGGTGAGTAAACATTCCGTACACAGCTAGTTAAGTTCACCAAAGGACCCATAATGTTTTCTTGGGCAAATGTTAATTTAGCAAACATGAAAATGCAGTAATGATAAACATAAATGCACAGGCCAAACAGTTGCTCTTTGGAATGAAACAGGATCTAATGCCCAGTAAGACTTGAATTCCCTGCTGGATGCTGTTTGGTTACAATAGCACAGTACTGCATGGAGCCGACACAAGTCTGCTGCTTCTTTCACTCCTTCAACACCAAACTCTCAATGTTTGCTTGACTGCCCCTTGCGTTCACAGTGTAGCACAGGTTCGTGAAATATCAGTGCCAAACTTCTTTAAACAGGTGCAACGTGTGTATGTACACAGTCAGCCACAACATTAAGACCACCCATCTAATAGTGCGTACATGTGAGAGAGTCCCGACCCTCCAGTGTGGTTCAGATCTGGTTGTGTGGGTTCAGTGATTTGTGCGTTGAAGACTTGAGGTTGTTTATTTGTGGGTCTGGGAAGCTTAAAGTTATTTTTGTTTATTTTATAAGTTGGGCCTAACGCTACTATCTCATGGAGTGGAGAATGCTGTTGGAGTCGCCAACTTTTCTGACAAATGTCATTAGCAACATTTAGAAACACTTAGCGACAATTAGCAACATTTGCGTAAATATTTGTAAAAGTGCTTGCAAAAAACAACTGGCAAACATTAGCGACTGTTAGCAACTATTTGCCACTGTTTGGGACCTGTTGCCAACTCCAAGTAAAATACCAGGTGGATGACGGGAAAATCTTGGACCCAACCTTAACAGAAGTTTGAGCAAACCCTCCCCAGCATTCAGACTTTCTAAAGGTTCTTAAACAATTGCAAACCAAAAACAATGTTAGCAGCACATGATACAAACATTTGCAGATGTTTGCAGTGCCACAAGAAAAAGTGCATGCGAACTGTTTTGCAACCTTTTACAAATCTTGATGAAACCCAGAAATTGAAACGTATGTCAAAATTCACCACCTCATGAGATCCTAGCTTAAGCTTTTTTTGTAGGGAATCTGACCAATAGTTCTTCCTCTGGCCACAAGGGTTTTTACAGGTTTTCAGAGTACTGTTAAGGTGGACAGTAGCACCTGTGAGTGGTTTTAATGTTATAGCTAATGGGTGTATTTTGTGATTTGATATTGTTTTAAAAAAGTGACATAACAGAAAGCTTCTGCTGACAGAAATGTACATTGAGGTGACACTGAAGTGGTTCCAGGGATATTGTGAAAGTTCCTTCTGGTTGCTACAACATACAGAGTCATTTTATTCAAAGATCCAATTGCACTTGGTGTAACATCATCTTTAAGGCACAAGTTCATACAGGGTAGTGCAGTGTTGGTCAGCATGAAGGGAAGCCCGTGCTTTGACTGTAAATAAATACCAGTACAGTAAGGTAGCCTGTGCCACACTTGAGTACATTACAATGGCTAAGGAAGGGTAGACCTACACTGGGTCTGTAGGGGACCAAAACTATCAATAACCCACAATCAGAGCTCGGAGACACCGGTCACTTCTGCCGGTTGCTTGAAGTAAGTCACTGATATCCTGTGTGATACTGTTCCTGTCCCAGAACTTTTAAAATCATGTCCCTCAGTGTGGTTTTTTTTTTGTTCTTCACAGTTCAGTGTCTGTCAGGGTCCCTTTGTCCACTGGATTCCACGTCCATGTCGTAAACGAATCTGTAGAGACACAAAGATTCAGGGGGTCAGTAACAAGCAACAAGGCGAACAACTGGTTTCATAAGGTGAACTGTGATGTTCACAAGTCAATGACAAGAGCATCCTACTCAAACTACCCTAAAGCTACAGTCACAAATTATGAACAGCTGCAAACACCATATGAATGATTTTTGGACTATTTCGTACGGCCTTCTTAAGGCGGCTGTAGGAGAATCCAGCATTTGCAGACCGTTCATAAGTTTGTGGCCAGGTCGATGGTCTTCTCCAAGATTTCTACGAATGCCCCATGAAAACCCCTTATCGTAGAGCGGCCGTACGAATGCCATAGGAACAATGTAAGAACTACGCAAGATGTTGGGCCTAAGTATGCCTCAAGAACACCTTAACTTGTTCTTGAGGGCCCCTTACAGCAGTCATAGAAAACACTATGAATCCCTGTTTGTACAAAGATTCGTACAGCATGTGTAAGGTGGTAGTGAGGCATTTATAAAGTGGAAGTGCATCATTCATGCGATATTTGTGCAGACAAAATGTGCCGAAAGCCGTAAGATCGTCGTTGGTAGGAAGAGCTTACAGCTTTCGGCACATTTTGTCTGCACAAATATCGCATGAATGATGCACTTCCACTTTATAAATGCCTCACTACCACCAGTTCCTATGAATTCTGGAGTTCGCAGAATTCATAGGAACTTGGAGATTCTTATGAACCCATTGTTCGTAAGAATCTTTGTGACTGTAGCCTAAGAGAACTCAGCTCTCTGGACCTTAAGCACAACCTAAATGCAGACCCTCCTGAGAATCAATGTGTGTGAGTTTGGTGGGCATTAGGGCAACTGGCTATGAACACTAGCAATTCCAGTGAAATGTGGATGGGTGGATGGATGGACAAAGCTTTTCCAAAGTGAGCTAAACAAAACCAGAAATTAAACTGAGAACTTGTCCACAGTGAGGTTGTCATATATAATGCACCAAGGATTCACAACCTGTGGTTCCAAAGGCACATGTGGCTGTTTTTCCCATAGCGAGTGGCTCCCTGTGTCTTTGAAAAAATGTTACAAAAATCACATTTACAAGAAAAAAACAAAAGATTTAAACAACCCTAATAAGTTAGGTGAACTTGCATCTTTTATCCAAAGCAAACTATCATGAAGCATTCTGGATATTAATCTGTCTTTGTCATTTATGTCTCATTTGTTGATGACACACTCAATATATATATAATATACTGTATATACAGTATATATCTAATATATATCTACATATTATTCCATCTAGCTACATTGCTCCGCACTGTGTGTGTTTATATACTTGCATATTTATTCCACCTAGCTGCAATGCTCCGTACTGTGGGTGTTTATATATTTACATATTTATTCCATCTAGCTACAATGCTCTGCACTGTGTGTTCATATATTCATATATTTATTCCATCCAGCTACAATGCTCTGCACTGTGTGTCTGTGTGTGTGTGTGTATATATATATTTTATAGTAATATGTACATATGTATATTAGCTGCTCTTGCTTGCTTGTTTTTTTTTTTTTCTTGCCTTCTGATTGTTGCTCTGAGTGTTGCTATCCCTGTGCTGTTGCAATCCTGGAATTTCCCCGTTGTGGGACTAATAAAGGCTTATCTTATCTTATCTTATCTTAATAAATACACAGGATAAAGACAATGCCCCTATGGTAAAGGGCTTGGAGGATGTGTCTGTAACAATCAGGTCAGGCTACAAGAGGGCTGTCCTCACAGTCTGGAACACATCTGCATTAAGAAGAGCTAGTGCATGCCCATGTATGCCTGTAGAAACCAAGTATAAGCAAGCATTTCTGCATGGCCATAGAAAGTTATTGTTACCATGGCAACAGAAACCATGGCGATGCCTGCCTTTGATCTTTGATGATGTGTCTGCCTGGCAACAGTAACCATGGCAACATCTGTGCACCTATGATGTCATAGCTATGAACGGCTATAGCTCCCCTATGGACGTTCATTAAAGATTTCTCCTAAACTTCCGCATATCCAGGAAGACGGAAATTCGGGGATGTACACCCTCGTAACCTCAGCACAGCACGTATAAAATCTGAGGCCAGTCTGATGAATGGTTCAAGAGATATGTGTGGAACAGACAGACACACAGACAAGAGATTTCTTGCATTTATAGAGACTAGTGCATTGCCCGTAGAACCAAGTACTCCTGTCTGAAACAGGGATCCCAATCAGGCTTTCCAGGCCCAAATGTAGGCTGTGTTTTAACCCTCAAGCGACCAAGCTATTTTACAGACTCAAATGACCAAGTGGGGTCATTTATGACCCCATTGTGCTCTGTACAGGGATCCTTATTATAAATGGCTGGTTGGAGGTTTATCATACCAAAACTACTCCCTGTATTTAAGACAGGTATTTTATAATGATCTAATGTAAAATGTGTTTGCTAATAATACTTTTATTGCAAGAAATAACCAAAACGCAGACTGTAAGAACAACATTACATTTATTTAGACAGTCCTTGTCAGTTCACTCTTGGATCATCAACATCATCATAGTTATTATCATCATAGTTACAATAATAGGTATCATCATCAACATCATAGTCATCATATCATCATCACGATGATGATGATACCTATTATTGTAGTTACGATGATGATCATGATACCTATTATGGCATTTTGCGTAATGGCGGTTTTCTTGTGGATGGTGATCCGGATCACCACCAAAATCTAATCATCTGTAGGATACCCCATTTCTGACAATCTGTGAAAATTTCATGAAAATCCGTCCATAACTTTTTGAGTTATCTTGCTAACAAACAGACAAACAGACAAATCCAGACAAACAGACAAATGTAAATCTTGCTATCCTAGGTCTGTTAGCCATGGTTCACTGCAATACAATATAAAGTACTGATTAGAAGTGGAAACCGGAGTGGTGGCTCAGTTGGTAGAGCATCCGCCCCACACCCGGGAGGCAGGGGTTCAAATCCCGGCCGGGTCATACCAAAGACCATATAAAAATGGTGCTTTCTGCCTTCTAGCGTGGTGCTCCGCATAATGGAATGGGGAAAGTAAAGTTACACACAGAGCTACCAGAGGACTGACCCCCCGCTGTAGCTTTCACTACTTACAGTAGCTGTGTGGCCTAGGGTCAGAGAAACGGAGATAGGCGCCACCCATATACACCTTCAGGTGTGAAGGGATTAACTAACTAACTATTAGAAGTGGAACATTTGAATAAAATTTTAAAAACCAGTGCTTCTCTTCGGGGTCATAAATGACCCCACAAGAGTTTGCGATGTCTATGCCACACCAATTGGTTGATCCCTGCAAAAAACTATGAAAGTGTGTAGGATTAGTAGACTGACAAATTCATGCTAGGAAAGAAAATTTGGATAAAAAATAAAGAGACGGCACATTAAATTATATGGCTGGGGTTGTAAATGACCCCACTCGGTCGCTTGAGGGTTATAGTGGAATATAGAGGTGTAGCCTATATGTAGGCAATCACATGTTAGACTTTGACACATATAAAAGGGAGTAAATGGCACTAAGATTTATTTGATTGTGTGAAAGTTAATTACAGAATACCTAAATATTGAAAATGAATGGGCCATCCAATATTAGTGACTGTTTCAGATCCCTCGTTTATTTGTTTTTCAGATCACTTATTTGTCTGATCTTTTATCACTTATATTCAAGATAATAATGTATCTTCACTTTGGGGAATGGCAGTTGTTCAGTGATCATTATAATTAGTTTAGTTTAGTTTATATCACTGTTCAGTGATGGAGTTCAGAGTAATGTTGAATTTCTTCTGTGTATCGATTCGTCAATAAAGTCATGCAGTACTATAATAGGACACGTTTACAAATATTTGAGACCCATTGTAGTACATCAGTTTATATTTTGGCAATATTTTGTTATTAAAAGGTTTTTTAAAACTTTAATGGTAAGATTGAGGCGTGGTTATGTTGTTGTACTGGAGTGATACTGAGGCCAAATAATGATCTGAACCTTGAGGGCGTGACTGGCAAAGACTGAGCACTGCCGCTCTATTGTAAGCATCTGTTTTTTCATTGGTGCGAGATTATTATTATTATTATTATTTATTATTATTACGCCTAAACGATCGCATTTTTGACCCTGTAACCGTTAACCAAAGCGTCTTTTTATTCCCCACACACACCTCAGACCCAGTGAAAAATTTTATAAACCAGAAAAAATATGTGCCCCATGCTGAAAATTTATCCAGTGTATGGTTGATACGTCCCGCATTCGCGCTGGCAGGGACCCATGGTGCCACAAAGGACATCATTGGCACACGGGTAAAGCAGCAGCCGAGACTCCCGTTGCTCAGTCAAAATATATACCATAAAGTTGCTGTGATTGATTATTCGGCATGGAGAACACGGGGGATGGAGGGGTGCTGCTTCTCCTGCCCAGTCTGCTCGCGCACCTCATTCTCCACATATGCCGAATTATCCTTTAGACCTACGCAATCAGGGCCACTTTGTAGTATAATCTTCAGTATTATCTTTGTCTGTCTTTCTAACTTTCATTTTCTTGAACACTGTGGTGATTGACAGGTTGTGATGCTGTGTGGCATCCAATCAGCATGGTCGTGATGCGGCGTATTCTCCAATGAGCACGGAGTCAATCCGAAACCCCGCCCACACTTCTTGAAGCCAGGGGGATGAAGACATAGAGCGGTCACACAGCGGTGGCAAAACTTTTATTGATAAAAATTACATATTTTGACTGAGTGACTCCTTATTCGGGGATGCACACCCTCGTGGCTTCAGCAAAGCACGTTTAAAATCTTAGGTCAGTGTGACGAACGGTTTGAGCAATATCTGAGGAACTAACTAACTAACCTGCACTTATATAGCGCTTTTCTAGTCACAAAGACCACTCAAAGCGCTTTCATTAATACTAACCCTCTATTCTAAGGGCCTATAGGAAACAGATATCTAGGGACAATTTAGAACAGCCAATTAACCTAACATGCATGTTTTTGGCATGTGGGAGGAAACCGGAGAAATCCCGGAGTAAACCCACGCAACACGGGGAGAACATGCAAACTCCACACAGATCACTGTTGGTCGGGGGCTGGGATCGAACCCACGATCCCACGATCCCCACAATCCCCCGGCCAAGGGTAAACTGTGCTGCCGCAGTGCTAACCACTGCGCCACCGTGCAGCCCACATACACACACACACACAGAGATCCCTTGAATATGTAGATAGATTGCAGACAAACCTGTGCCATTTCTACATCCATATGCAGTAAAATTAAAGCCCTGCAGGACACCTGAAAGCATTTCCTGTCCGTGCATCCAGGTTCAGCTCGGTGGTGCACTCTAATAATAGCCCAGCGGCTGACGTGCCAAGCTTGGGCTTCAGCGGCAGTTTGTTCCCCTTTTCATGTAGGTTGCATAACATCACAGCACATGGTATGGACACAAGTGGGTCAGCTTAAGAGGATGCACGAATGCCAGAGATGATGAATGGAGGCATGGGAAAAGCTGATGTCACCACGCGGGGGGTGGAGGGGGGCATGTTAATGCCACATATATGTTGAATGTACACTCAAATACACTGTGTGGGAAAAGGTGACCTCCTTGAAATTGAATACAGATGCTGACAATGAAAAGAGGTCGTCCCCATGTAAACTTTGTGGTATTTTACATTTATGGGCGTGTGATCATACTGCACAGCTAACAGTTTGTGGGTGTGAAAGAATCACAGTGATGGCCACACCATGCATGGGGCTGCCAATGTCTTGCCAATGAGCAAACAACCTCTGTAAGATGTATTCCCGATGTAAAATTGGTATGTCGGGCCGATGTTGGCGCAATGTATGTGTGCTGTTGGGGTGCAGTAGGGGTGGATGGATTACGATACTTAGCACTGGCGACAATGCATCAATCCATAAATGCATGGCTCGATCTTTTATTAAAACAAATGCGCACACATATACTTTTGGGTTATCAGTTAATCACTGGCATTTAAAGTCCACTACATGGTGCAAAGAAAACACCCGGTCAAGTGAAGTCATAGCTTGTCTTGGAGATGTGCAGCCAGCTTTGAAAGTTAGGAAGCAGTTAGCTCAAAATTTGCTCAAATGCCTTTTTTGGATTTGATAACAAAGATGGAAGGAAAGCGCTGCACAAAAAAACCCCACTCGGAATACGGTGGGCCACACACATCTCGAAGCAGCATTAGCAATGGCTAAGCTAAAGAGATACCGGCATGGAGCTTTTTCTCCAATCGCCAACTAAGTAAAGTTTATTTATGAAGCGCTTTTCAGAGACATATAATCACAGAGCACTGCACAGTAAAATGGAATATAAGGAAGTTGATAGGTAAAAAACAATTTTAAAAATATAAAAACAAGTTAAAACACAAGGTTAAAATAATCTAAAAATATCAGACTTACCATTAAACAGTAGTTGAAACTCAACAGAAATCCTCGTTAAACAAAAAAGTTTTCAGCTGCTTTTTAAAAGAGTCCACAGAATCAGATAAAGGTATCTGGAGTGGGAGTCCACGGGACGTGTCTCCGTGGAAAATGAAGCCCTGAGAATACTTTATTATATGAAAGAGATGTCAACAGTTTTACTTTGGGACATGAGTTGAGGTTGAATAACGTGAAAAAATTTTAAATATATGGGATCAAGACACTCGATTATCGTGATATCGTGTATATCGTTGAATCATGATAGGATTGAATTGTGACCCAAGAATCGCGATCCAAATCGAATCGCGAGGTCCCTCATGAGGGACGGCAGGTCATAAAATCCTAGATGTGTTAACCAGGAAGGTATTTCAACTCTGCTGTCTGACTCAGTTCTGGCTGTTTTTAATGGACAAAAGGCAGTCTGGTCTGAATACCTCTCGTTCTTTGCCGATGAACGAATCTATCAGCATTCAGCAGATTTTCAGGGAGCAGCTGTTAGCGTCCCTGCTGAAGGAACTCTCAGAACTCTGTTTTCTCGCTGATCTGGTCATACCTTTACAGGGCATACATACCTCCCATACTGAGGGTTAGGTTACACAACACTGATGCTGACTGTGAGCTACTTCTTCTTTTGGGATAATTACTGCTTACTCATATTGTCTTTCTGAGCTCAGGGCTAGACTGGATCATATTAGAGGGCACATGTGGCTAGTTTACATTTGATTTCCCTCAGATTAGCACCATCAAAGAGAGTGATTTTAAACCAGTGTGGCGTGACTAGGGCTGCAACGATTACTCGAATAGTTTGAGTAATTCAATTGCAAAAATTCCTCAATTCAAAAATCTATGATTTGAAGCATCATTTAATGTAGCACTTTCAGTCTATATGACCTTCTTCAGGTATGAACTTCTTCCGGTCACGCTATGTAAACAAGACACGGGTTTATTTAATGGCGCAATGTCAGAGCAAAGGCAAAAAGGAAGAAAGTCAGAGAAAACAACAAAAAGTATCTCAAGCCTGGGATCATTTCAAGCTCAAATTGAAGGAAAATGTTGTGCAGTGTGTACATTGTAAAGCCAAGCGGCGAGCTAGCATCCCACAACGTCATTATTACAGTGTCTCGGCAGATGGCATCTAGCTGCACCACGCACAGCCAGTGCACCCGAGATAAGGTACGTGATTGAGACATTAAACTAAGATGAATGGAATGTAGTCAGCCATACTAATTATGCTTATATGGCCAAAGAGCATATAGCGGTAGCTGCTATATGTTGGCTATTGTAGATTGCAAGTTGAAACTAACTAGGGATGAGCCACTACCACTTTTTCAAGACAGATACCGATACTGTGACTTTGAGTATCGGCCAATACTGAGCCAAACCCGATATCGTCTCTCTTATTTAAAAAAACAGTACAGAAAATACTTTGTTAATGACTGGTTGCATTTTGTACACATACAGTATCTCACAAAAGTGAGTACACCCCTCACATTTTTGTAAATATTTTATTATATCTTTTCATGGGACAACACTGAAGGTATGACACTTTGATACAATGTAAAGTAGTCGGTGTACAGCTTGTATAACAGTGTAAATTTACTGTCCCCTCCAAATAACTCACACAGCCATTAATGTCTAAACCACTGGCAACAAACGTGAGTACACCCCTAAGTGAAAATGTCCAAATTGTGCCCAAAGTGTCAATATTTTGTGTGGCCACCATTAATTTCCAGTACTGCCTTAACTCTCTTGGGCATGGAGTTCACTATAGCTTCACAGGCTGCCACTGGAATCTTCTTCCACTCCTCCATGACGACATCATGGAGCTGGTGGATGTTAGAGACCTTGCGCTCCTCAACCTTCCATTTGAGGAAGCTCCGCAGATGCTCAATAGGGTTTAGATCTGGAGACCTGCTTGGCCAGTCCATCACCTTTACCCTCAGTTTCTTTAGCAAGGCAGTGGTAGTCTTGGAGGTGTGTTTGTGGTAGTTATCATGTTGGAATACTGCCCTGTGGCCCAGTTTCTGAAGGGAGGGGTCCATGCTCTGCTTCAGTATGTCACAGTACTTGTTGGCATTCATGGTTCCCTCAGTGAACTGTAGCTCCCCAGTGCTGGCAGCACTCATGCAACCCCAAACCATGACACTCACACCACCATGCTTGACTGTAGGCATGACACACTTGTCTTTGTAATCTTTACCTGGTTGCTGCCACACACGCTTGACACCATCTGAACCAAATAAGTTTATGTTGGTCTCATCATACCACAGGACCTGGTTCCGGTAATCCATGTCCTTTTATTCTGCCTGTCTTCAGCAAACTGTTTGCGGGCTTTCTTGTGCATCATCTTTAAAAGGGGCTTCCTTCTGGGACGACAGCCATGCAGACCAATTTGATGCAGTGTGCGGTGTATGGTCTGAGTACTGACAGGCTGACCCCCTACCCCTTCAACCTCTGCAGCAATGCTGGCAGCACTCATACGTCTATTTTCAAAAGACAAACCTCTGGATATGACACTGAGCACATGCACTCAACTCCTTTGGTCAACCATGGCAAGGCCTGTTCTGAGTGGAACCTGTCCTGTTAAACCGCTGTATGGTCTTGGCCACCATGCTGCAGCTTAGTTTCAGGGTGTTGGCAATCTTCTTATAGCCTCGACCATCTTTATGTAGAGCAACAATTCTTTCTTTCAGATCCTCAGAGAGTTCTTTGCCATGAGGTGCCATGTTAAACTTCCAGTGACCAGTATGAGAGAGTGTGAGAGCAATAATACCAAATTTATCACACCTGCTCCCCATTCACACCTGAGACCTTGGAACACTAACGAGTCACATGACACCGGGGAGGGAAAATGGCTAACTGGGCACAATTTGGACATTTTCACTACGGGTGTACTCACTTTTGTTGCCAGCAGTTTAGTCATTAATGGCTGTGTGTTGAGTTATTTTGAGGGGACAGCAAATTTACACTGTTATACAAGCTGTACACTGACTACTTTACATTGTATCAAAATGCTGTAGATCTTAAAATAAAGGAACTAACCCTTTAAGTTGTATTTTGCCATCCATTATTATTATCATAAGTATTCTTATGATAGTATTCTTAGTTTTTAGCCAAAGTCAAATTCCTTGTATGTGTTGTGCATACTTGGCCAATAAAGCTGATTCTGATTCTGATTCTCCTGGTCCTCAGTTTATTTAGTAGTGTTTCTGATATTATTTGTCCATTCTTAGTTCTTAGATTTGCTCTTATTTTGAAGTTATTCCTGTTCCATTTCATGTTCATGTAGCCTTGCACCCTCTGGGATTAATAAAGCAAACAAAATACAACCAAAATCCTAAAAAAAAAAAAAAAAAATGCTATTTATGTTTCTGTCACCTACCTCTCATCAACTGTAAGACTCTCCCCCAAAAGGTACTCTCCAGTCTGTTTTTTACTTTCAGTTTCATTCTTTTTAGGTTTTACTTTTAGCGTCCACCTTCCTGAGCTGGAGAAGCAGCAGCTGCTGTGTGACACACGTCCTTCTGCTCGGTTCTTGACAGAATTCAGCAGACTCTTTTGCCGTGATATTTTTGCAAGTGTTTTATCAAGTTGGTGGTGTAACATTGTGAATGCTGGTACCACACAGCAACATACTGAGGCCAGTCCCCCACACAGGCTCCAGTGATGTGACACTTGTTGCCTCTGTCTACAGAAGCCGTGCGCAGCACAGCTGAGAACATGATCGCGCCTTCATTTTATCATTATTAATGTATTGGACCGGTAAATTACTAGGGATGAGCCGGTCTGATCCGCGGTATCGGTATTGGGACTGATCCAGGTAAAATGGCCAAATCGGTATCGGTAAGGAATAAAAGTAATTTACCGATCCGATACATTAACAATATTAAAATGAAGGCGCGATCCTGTTCTCAGCTGCGCTGCGCACGGCTTCTGTAATCAGAGGCAACGAGTGCCACATCACTGGAGTCTGTCTGTGAAACTCGCCTCAGTATGTTGCTGTGTGGTACCAGCATTTGCAATTTTACACCACTAACTTGATAAAACACTTGAAAAAATATCACGGCAAAGGATTATGCTGAATTGCGTCAAGAACCGAGCAGAAAGATGCGTGTTCTGCAGCAGCAGCCGCTGCTTTTCCAGCTTAGGAGGCTGGGCGCTAAAAGTGAAAACTCAAAAAAAAAGAAAAAAAAGAAACAGAAAGTAAAAACTAGACTAGAGCGTACCTTTCGGGGAGTACAGTTGAGGAGAGGTAGGTGACAGAAACATAAAGAGCAATTATTTTTTTTTTTTGTATTTTGTATACTTTATTAATCTCAGAGGGTGCAAGGCTGCATGAACACGAAATGGAACAGGAATGACTTCAAAATAAGAGCAAACCAAAAATCTAAATATGGACAGAGAATAATATCATAAACACTACTAAATAAACTGAGGACCAGAATACTTATGATAATGGATGACAAAAATACAACTTAAAGGGTTAGTTCCTTTATCTTCAGATCTACAGCATGTTTACTTCATGCATAAAGTGGCACTTTGAATTTCATCTGAATGTTATTTAAATACTCAGCTTCAAAGTTTTGTATAAACTTGCACTTAAAACTTCAGAATGCACGTTTACATGGTTCTGGCCAGTGAAATGCTGCCAATCTTGCAAAGTTTAAAATAAAAAAAGCAGCAGCTTTGCTGAACACAGTCAAATTTGTAATATATTCTTTGACTTTTAGATTTTTTTGTTTTTATATGTGTACAAAATGCAACTAGTGATGAACAAAGTATGTTCTGTACTTTTGTTGTTTTAAATAAGCGAGACGGTATTGGGTTTGGATCGGTATCGGATCGGTTTCGGCCGATACTCAAAGTCACAGTATCGGTATCGGTCTTGAAAAAGTGGTATCGGCTCATCTCTATAAATTACTTTTATTCCTTACCGATACCAATCCAGCCATTTTGCCTGGATCAAACCCGATACCGATACGGCGGATTGGATCAGCTCATCCCTAGTTTTTACTCACGGACCGGAATCAGGTAATACATTTTGTCACAAAATGGAACTTCATGGTATAACCTTAACATTAGGTTCTATGCAATAAACACTGCAATCAATGTGTACCTGTGTTCTTGAGTGTTTGGTACAATTATTTCTGCTCTTTAGGAAAGAAAGTTCTGCACATGTTGGTCATTGCAAGTTTCTTCAATACAAAAAAAAGGATCCAATTACTTGAGTAATTGTTCGATTACAGTGACAAATTACTCTATTCCTAAAATAACTGATAGCTGCAGCCCTAGTGGGAAAGCCACAAACCCCAGACTTTTGTTTGTACTAGTCAGCGCTGCGGTCCCCCACAAGAATGAGGCACAGCAAACTTTATTTTTATATTTAGTTTTTGCTTACTTTACTTCCTTGTTTTTACGGTTATGTGAAGGGAGTTATGTAGCGATTGACTTTCATGACATGATGTAACAGCTGTTTACTGTGTTCTGATTCTGATGGTACAACATGAAAACACCCCTTAGCTCCTTTAATTAGCCGGTCTGATATTTACTCTCTGCTCCGTAGGCGTTACTATAACTGCATAAATCATCAACGCGAAGGTGGTGAGTTGAAGGCGGTGCAGTGCATGCCGGACTGGCTGACACCCACTGCCTCCTCTGACGCCCTGCCAGCCTATAGCTCTTGCATAACTCCAATGCACACCTCGTTAAAAAAAACCAGCAGAGACCGGTATCTGCAAGGAAGTGGCAGGGCGGGTTTCATGTGAGCCCCAGGCTGCTTTTCTATGATTACCAATGGAGAGGTGGTGGTGGGGGGGGGGGGTGGCTTTTTACAAGCTCTGGGTGGTTTTGAGGCTGTGAGGCAGGCAACAGATTCCATCTGACAGGCGTTCAAACTGTTGATTATGAAAAGTTTACATGCGTGCCTTTCTATGCAAAGCAGCAAGACGACAGCAGGAGGGCGTGACGTTCGATCCGGAGGGAAGGGACGGCATTCAGTCAGACGTGCTCATGTGTGCTTGTGAATTAAACCCAGCTGCCACTGAAATCATTCAGCATCATTCAGCGGCGTTCACAGGCTGATGAGCGCCGCGATCTTCAGCGTCAGCACGGTGCTGTTGTGGCGGACAGGAAAGACGGAAACAAAAAACACGGATTTAACAGGATGTAATGCAGACGTTAAGGAAAACATGCAGCCACTATCTGGATGCCTCTGAATTAAAGTGGGGTCGTCTATGTCGTTTCAATTATCCAGCTAGTATTATGTTTACAGTTCAAAGCCCAGAGGAGATAAAGCCTCAAATTAAAAAGCCTAAAAAGTGAAAATGTCCCGGTGTCTCCGTGGTCTGCATGGGTCCCTGATGCAGACGAGCGGCTCTGTGTACAGCGTCATGTCTGACCGACACACGTTCCATCCCTCAAGTCTGCAACGTCTGGCTCCGTCAGGGGTCTGCTGCCCTGAAGCCGCCGCTCCCCGAAGCCTTCAGAAAAATGCACGTTTCAAAGGAAATTAGCAACTGATCTTTAAGAAAAATGGGTGTACATTCACGAGAAAAATATCAAGCAAATAAAGCAAAAAATGGAAAAAAGATGAAATTTTGTTTTAAAAATATCTTGAAAATTTAGAGAAAAAAATTTAAAAAATTAAAACAATTAAAAAATAAGAATTTTTTTTTTTTAAATAAACTTTAAAAAGGGAAATTTAGGCAAAATGTTGCTATTTTTGGCGAAAATATTCCCCCAATTTAGAAGAAGCAAGTCACAAAAAAACCCACAAATTAACTAGAAAACACTGGAATTTTATAAGAAAAATGTAACAAATTTATCTAAGAAAAAATGCTGCAGTTTTAAGGCTCAAAGGTAATAAATTTACAAAGAAAAATGTAATAAATTTATGAGAAAAGCAAAAATTTATGTCAAAAATATTCTTAATTTATGGAAAAGCTACAATTTTATAAGGGAGAAAACAAAATTTGCAAGACAAACGTCAGAAAAGACAAATTTAGCAGAAAAACTGTGGCACTGATATGAAAAAGGCTCCATTTTTACCTGAAAAAAAAATCCCAAATTTACCCCCCAAAAAGCGCAGAACACATTTATTCTCAAAATACAACAAATTTTGCATAAACAATGAGAAAAACAGGGTGGCGCGGTGGATGAGTGGTTAGCACTGCAGCAGCACGGCAACTCACCCTTGGCCGGGCGATCCTGGGTTCGATCCCAGCCCCCGACCAACAGTGATCTGTGTGGAGTTTGCATGTTCTCCCCGTGTCTGCGTGGGTTTACTCCGGGATTTCTCCGGTTTCCTCCCACAGGCCAAAAACATGCAGGTTAGGTTAACTGGCATCAAACTGGGGATTCTAAACTGTCCTTAGGTGTGACTGTGAGAGTGAATGGTTGTCTGTCTCTCTGTGTTGGCCCTGTGATGGACTGGCGATCTGTCCAGGGTGGACCCTGCCTCTCGCCCAAAGATGCTGGGAGAGGCTCCAGCCCCCCCGCAACCCGAAAAGGATTAAGCGAAAGAAGATGGATGGATGAGAAAAACATGCAAGAAAAAAAAAACCCACATTTTTTTGCAAATAATCAAAGATTTAGCAGAAAAAGTTGTAATTTTGTGGCACAGTGCCCCCAGAATGGCAGCAGTGAGTTCAGAGACCAAAGAAGCGAGCGGTGCTGCAGGAGGACCGGGACGCACCTGCGGTTAGCCGTGAGCCCGCGGTGCACGGTGGCACGACCGAGGGGATTAACGCGGTGCGAAGAGCTGACAGCCCATTAGACCCAACACAGACACCACGAATGAGGACGGCAGAGTGGAAAAGATGTGGATCCACGTCGTCCCCGCGGCGCTGCTGGACGCTGCCACCTGCTGGACGGCTCAGTCCAAACCAAAGGCTCGGCAGCCTCTGCCACGAAAACCAACACTTGAAGCTAAAAAAAAACACTCAGCAAGGGGCCACAAGACTCAGCTGAGCTTTAAAAAAGAGCCAAACAAAACGGAAACATTTTTCTTTCAGACTATATTTTTTGCTCCCTTTTAATTGAATTAAAACGTTTTTAAAGATAAATTTGACATTTTTCCATACATTTGCAACTCATAAATTTCAGGGTTTTTTCTCTGAACTTCTGATTTTTTTCCTCCCAGATGTGAAATAAATTTAAAACCAACTTGCTGAAAACTTTTTTCTTCTAAATTTGTGACTTTTTCCCTTGTAAACTGGCAGCTGTTCTCCTAAAAATATTCAACTTATTTCACAGTAATTCACCAAGTTTTTCTTGTTAATTGGCAACTTTTTTTTCTTGTAAATGTTCATAAATTTTCTCTGAAATGTCTGACCTTGTCCTCTTTAATCAGCAGCTTTTTAATTGTAATTTTTTTTGAGTACTTCCACCTGGATGGACGAAGCAGCCGCGGTACGGCGCTGCCCCTTCACCACTCACACACACATTCACACCTGAGGCCACGTTAGAGGCTCCAGTTAACCTAACCGGCATGTTTCTGGCCTGTGGGAGGAAACCGGAGAACTCCAGGAGTAAAGCCACGCAGACACGGGGAGAACATGCAAACTCTGTTCACTGTTGGTCGGGGGCTGGAATCGAACCAGGGATCCCATGGCCAAGGGTGAGTTGCTGTGCTGCTGCAGTGCTAACCACTGCGAAAATATAACGTTTTTTCCCACATAAATGTGTGACTTTTCTTCATAAATCTTGGGCTTTTATTTCCTATAATGTACAGATTTGTCTCATATTTTTTAAATTTAAAAGTTCTTCATGTAAATTTGCATTTTTTCCTCTTTAATTTAGAACTTTTTCTTGTAAATGTACATTTTTTTGAAGCAACACATTCAGCAGCGTATTTAAATAAGATCAGTCTTCATTCGTCCCAGAATGGTGAAACTGCAGGATTACAGCAGCAAAGGGACAGCAGCACTCAGAGCAAGAGTTAATAAGATGATAAGACTGGTTAGCCAAAGCAGTACATACACATATGTACACAGATCTATACACAGTGCAGGAGCGTTGCAGCTAGATGGAATAAGCAGCATTACGGTTTATTAAGTTACCCTGCAGAATCTGAATTTGGACCCAGACAGCATATTTCATATTTGAATCAACAGTGTTGTTGCCACCCTCAGTAATAATTGACATTGTCCTAGTTGTATAATGGAGGGGACGATTTATTGTGCAAGGTTGTTACGTTTAGAACGTTCAATACGACGTCTACGAGCAGCCATGGTTAGGTTATGAAGTCTGACAGCCGTAGGTAGGGAGGACCTGCGGAACCTCTCTGTCGTGCACCTAGGATGGCACAGCCTACCGCTACACGAGCATCTCGGTGCATTCCGTGTGACCCGCATGGGGACACACTGAATATTACAATACTTATATTTTAATACTTATTTAATAAGCATTAAGATTATTTAAACAATTCTAATAATTCATAGTTTATTTTGTTCTATTTATTTATCTTATTATATATTAATTATTTAAGTATATATGTTATTATTTATTTAAATATTTATATGTAAAATATTTAAATATTAAATAATTACTAATGATAATTACTATTATTAATAATCAGCTTTAATAATCATAAAGAAATAAAGAAATATACAACCGGTCTGTTGTGGTGAAGAGGGAGCTGAGTTCTAAGGCAAAGCTGTCGATTTACCAGTCAATCCACGTTCCTACTCTCACCTATGGTCACGAGCTTTGGGTAATGACCGAAAGAACGAGATCGCGGATACAAGCGGCTGAAATGAGCTTTCTCCGTAGGATTGCTGGACTCACCCTCAGAGATAGGGTGAGGAGCTCAGTCATCCGGGAGAGGCTCAGAGTAGAACCGCTGCTCCTCCACATTGAAAGGAGTCAGTTGAGGTGGTTTGGGCATCTGATCAGGATGCCTCCTGGACGCCTCCCACTTGAGGTGTTTCGGGCACGTCCCACTGGGAGGAGACCCTGGGGCAGACCCAGGACTCGCTGGAGAGACTATGTCTCCCAGCTGGTCTGGGAACGCCTTGGTATCCTCTCTGAAGAGCTGGAGCAGGTGGCTGGGGAGAGGGAAGTCTGGGCTTCTCTGCTTGAACTGCTGCCTCCGTGACCCGGACCTCCAGAAAAGTGGTAGAAGATGGATGGATAAACACACACACACACACACACACACACACACACACACACACACACACACACACACACACACACACACAAGGGGGCTTGAAAAGTTCAGAGTGGTCAAATTTGACCAGATGTGGTTTAGTTTTCAACACAGCCTCCTCTTCGGTCCACACGCTTCTTCCATCCGTGCTGCAGCGCTTGGATCCCTGCGGTTGAAAAATAAACCACATTTGGTTCCGCGACCCGGACCTCCGGAAAAGCAGTAGAAGATGGATGGATGGATGGTCAAATTTGACCACTATGAACTTTTCAGCCCCCTTGTAAATATACATTAGTGGTGTGGGATGATAATTTTTTTTTGGGGGGGGGGGATGTTGAGTTAACTGTGATAAATTAATGCATTAATCACGTTTTTCCATTCAGATACAGTGCACCTTAAGTTGGTAATTTTTCAATTTTCTCATACTGTTATAAACATGGGAGTGGACCAATATGCATGCTTTCTTCACCTGTGGGTTTATTAAAGCTCTCAACGTATCCAAAATGACAAAAATTATCCAGAATATTCTCCAGAAAATCCTCAAAAGTACGACTGCATGTGCAAACAACAGAATGGCAGGGCTCAGGAACATGACTGAACAACAGCAGCCAGCAGCCCCGCATGGAGCTCGCTCTTTCTCCATAGCAAACATCCACCACTTTTAAGCAACTCAACACAAAACAATGGACCTCTTGTGTCACAACAGACAATTTCCTTTTAAGCAGAAAAACTATAAAAACACAAAAATCTATCTCACCTGTGATGTCCCCACCGCACCGCAAAAACGGGGCGTGGGAGTGGGCATTACAAACACAGCTTAAGAATTTTAGACTGCTACTCACCTGCCAACAGTTGGACCTGAAGCTACGAGGATGAAACACGTGGAGTGTCTGTCCATGTCAGCTGCTGGCAGTGAGCTACAACCATACCACATAGCCGTTTACACTGCTAGCCGGCTAGCAGGTTTCAAAACAAACATCCAGGTGAAGTTTCAGAGGAGGCTGTGACAATTATCCAGCTGAGAGCTCCGACAGACAACGTTGTAAACTTAAACATGACAGCGTTTTGGGGATTTCCATAGCTATGATCCAGCTCGTTTGACTTTGCAATGTCTGTATGCTGCAGCCAGTGTCTACAGCTGCAGACTGGCTTGCAGTACGGAGTGGAACTAGGCCAAAAAAGTACTGTTCGCACTTTCTGCTCTTAACTACCATTAACTGCAATCACAAAATTTGTCACTGTTAATAAGGGACGAAACGTTAACAATAATGCCAACACCACTGATATACTGTACATATATAATATATTTTATATACATTTACACTACTCACAAAAAGTTTGGGATATTTGGCTTTCAACTGAAATTTATGGAAAATATAAAAAGTTCACGCTACAGTGATATCAGATCATGAAAGTAGGGCATTTAAGTAGAAGCATGCAATGGTGATTTCCTCATCTCAAACAATTTATCGAAACAAAGGCCAACAACAGTGGTGGGTATACCACAACAAAAAATATCTCAGTAACTTGTCATGTGCTCTTGAGCATCAATCACAGCTTGACAACGACGTCCCATGCTGTTCACAAGTCAGTGCAGGGTTACGAGCCCCTACACGGTGACTCAGCTGATTCCATAGGTTTTCTATGGGATTCAGGTCTGGAGAAAGTGCAGCCCACTCCATTTGAGGTACCCCAGCCTCCAGCAGCTGTTCCCTAATGATGCAACTTCGATGAGCTGGAGCGTTGTCATCCATGAAGATGAAATTAAGCCTGTGTTGTTCATGCAGGGGCACAATGACTGGATTAATGGTGTTATTCAGGTAGTATTGGCTTGTCATTGTACCATTCTCAAGGTGTAGGACAGCTCTATACTGACTAGACACACCTTCCCAGACTGTAACATGGTGACAACAGCGGCTGATGTATAGCACTCTCCTTGACATCTCCAACATCATTGGTGGGCATCAATTCTGCTCATCGTGAAACAACTTTCATCAAAGAACAGCACTGAAGCCCACTGGTCCCTTGTCCAGCTCCCTGGCCCACACAAGACAATGACACCTGTGCTTGGTGGTGTGGTCAGGTACCCTTGCAGGTTGTCTAGCACGCAGACCATGTTGATGTAAACAGTTTCGAATGGACTGACATGACACTTGGGTTCCTCACACCTCCCTTAAATGTGCCTGGAGTTGAGTGGCATTCATCATCCGGTTCTGCAGGGCACTGTTCACAATGAAGTGGTCATCAGTGTGGGATGTGGCCAAAGGACATCCGCTTCTATGCCTTCTGTGACTCTTCCAGTCTCTCTGTATCTCTGTTGCAACCTGCTGATGACACTCTGTGACACTCTAAGCTCAGCGGCCACTTCCCTCTGAGAACATCCTGTTTGAAGCCTCACAATGGTGAGGTACTGTTGATCAATTGTTTGGTGTCGTCTTGGTCTCATGATGTCAAAATGTGAACAGCATGATGAAGAGGACTGTTTAAATACCTATTCTAATTGAACCAGAAAATTTAT
Source organism: Pholidichthys leucotaenia (assembly GCA_020510985.1). NCBI lineage: Eukaryota > Metazoa > Chordata > Actinopteri > Cichliformes > Pholidichthyidae > Pholidichthys > Pholidichthys leucotaenia. The sequence continues at coordinate 420,035,865 of CM035843.1, forward strand.
TGGTTGATTCATGGATCAAACACCTGTTGTGAATTTTGCCGTTAAACACCTTGTTAGAGAACAGCAAATTATGCCAAAAGTACTGAAACACTGAACAGTAGGACATGTGCATTCAGAAGGTTAGAGAAGGTCAAGTTAAGTTCAGCTGTAAAGGTTATAGTGCATTTTAGGTGCATCCTGAAATTTCACCCAAAAGCTGAATATCCCTAACTTTTTGTGAGTTGTGTGTGTGTGTGTGCGCGCGCGCGTGCGCGCACACACACACACACATATAATTTATTATACATATTATATTTTAGTCTTTTATTTATATTTATTTATTCATATTATTTGTTAATTATAATAATTCATATTAAAATAAGCAGCATATTCCCATAAATTTGAGTCAGCTTTCGTTTATATTTGAGTTTTTCTTCTTGGATTTGAAGTTTTTTCTTGTACGTTAGTGGATGTATTCCGTCATAAATTTATGACCTTTTTTCCATAAATGTTTGAGCTTTTCAAGACCACAGGCAGCCGCTGAACATGGGCTCCGGAGCCACAGGTTGCAGGCATACATTACGAATGGAAAACAAAAAAGATCTCTAAAACTGAACCCTAGCCTACATCGCAGAACTCAGAGGTGGTTCAGCTGCATGGTTTGTGTAAGAACTCATTTTTATAGTTCTCGCTGAGGCCTTAGGGCCCACAGGAAATATTTACAACCTTCTCAGCCACTGAATGCACATTTTTATGACCATGTTACATAAGAATGCCTATGTGCTCATCATACTTTCTCCCTAAATCTCATAAACGTGGCCTTTCTTTGTTTTTTCACCCCATCATGTCTCCCTACTGACTGAGCCCAGGGAGGACAGACTGTACCCTGTCCAAATAGCAGAGGCGGGTACAGTAGAGCTACAGCAAGCACAAACTGTACTCAACTTATGATATAATCTGTCATACAATCCTAGCCCCATAAAGAGGGCAAAGATACCATAGTGACTAGGGCTGTGCAATACGATGCTATATATTGGATGATAAGATAAAAACGTTGTTTCCTTTAAAACTCTATTGTTTATATCGGTATTTTGCAAAATACACATACCCCGTTTCTTCAGCAAAGCTACACTGCTTGTAAGTGCTCCAACTCTCCATCGCATGTGCTCAGTGCAACAGATGTCGATGGTCACTCTGGTTAGCAAAGCAGCTAACGCCAAACTAATGTTCTGTTTGCCAGGAATTTGGGACCGTTTCCCACTGTGCTGCTTGTTTTAACTGGAGGTAAGAAAAGCTAACACCGTCTCACTCTGATCAATATAGAACAGCAAATGCTAAATGATGATGCTAAGTTGTTGCTAACAGGAAACATTATGAGTGTATCAGACCATCGTTTCTTTGGTTTAAATTACTGCTTTTTTTCTTGACAAACTATTCCCTTCTAAACTGGAAACTTATGAATATGTAAAACTTTTTAAATCATAAATTCTGTTCTTCTAATTTGTAAATTTTTTTGTTGTACGTTTGTTGAGACTTTATTCTTGTGAGGAAATATTTCTTGCCACTTTTTTCCATCAATTTTCATGTTATTTCTGTAAAATTTCAACTTTTTTCTTGTAGACTTGTGACTTTACTGTCATCATCCATTGTTACCTGTCATTATAATTTTCATATAACCACATCCCAAGCAGCTTTTGCTCATATGTTCCATTTTAATCATGAACCTACAGTATGCAGATTACAGATTTATTTATTCATTAATTAAACTGATGAGACTGTATGGCCGCCAACTTAAAATACATCGTCAACTTTTTAAATCATAAAATCATTACATTTTTCATCATAAATTTGCAATTTTTGGCTCATATATTTGCTATTTTTCTTGTAAATTTGCTTTTCTTATAAATTTGCTACTTTATTTTAAATTTGCATTTTTTCTTATAAATTTACAACTGTTTTTTTTCCTGTAAGTTCACTACTTTTTTCATGATAAATCTGCAATTTATAATGAAAATAAACTTTTTTATAACTTCTCATTAATCTGCTACTTTTCCTCATGAATTTGTTTTTAATAGTAAATATTAAACATTTTTCCCCATTAATACAGTATGTGACTTTTTGTTGTAAATTTCCAACTATTTTTTCATAAATTCATTATTTTTTTCTTGCAAATTTACAACGTTTTCTCATAAATTTGCTGCATTTTTATTGTAAATTTGCATTTTTTTATTGCAAACTTTCAACAAATTAACATGACTTTTTTTTTTCTTGTAAATTTATGACTTTTTTGTCATAAATTGGCAGAGACACCAGATGGTCACAGTCTTAACCAGTACTATAAAGTGGACAGGTGGGAGTCACAAGTGAAGTTAGATGAGCTCATCCTCAGTGTGATAAGATAAGATAAGATAAGATAAGATAAGATAAGCCTTTATTAGTCCCACAATGGGGAAATTCCAGGATTGCAACAGCACAGGGATAGCAACACTCAGAGCAATAATTTAGAAGATACGAAAAATATAAATAAGAGCAGTGGAGATACATACGTACACATAAATATATAAATATATATACAAAGTGCGGAGCATTGTAGCAAGATGGAATAAACAGCATAACCGTCTACTTAGTTATCCTACATAGTATGATTATGTACCCATACATACTGTCATCCTCCGTAGCGACTGCTATTGTCCTAGTTGTATACTGGAGGGGACCATTGTGTAAGTCTGTTGCGTCTTTTGCATTCAGTACTACTAGGTCGTCACATTTTTTTTTGCTATCTCTGCGAGCAGCCCTGCTTAGGTTATGCAGTCTGACAGCCGTAGGTAGGAAGGACCTGCGAAACCTCTCGGTTGCGCACCTAGGATGATGTAGTCTGCTGCTAAATGAGCTCCTCAGTGCGTTCAGTATGTCCTGCATAGGGTGATCCGTCAGTGACAGACAGTGCTGAGTTAATGTGACCTCTGCTAAAAAGTACAACTGAGGTTTACTTGAGTAAACCTGCCAAATGGCCTTATTTTCTCCCAGAGACAGAAATGCAATCACGCCCTAATGTTTTCCTTGTGAATGCACATGCCCTGCTCTGGAGCATCACAGCACATCTAAAGGCATCAAACCTGATCCGAGGTGTCAGCTCATTACAGCACAACAGGAGCTGCTGAGAACGGGACAACACCCTGAAAATGCCTCAGCTTGTCCGTACATTGTTCACACTGTCAATTAAAATTAAACAGAAGGATTCCAAAGTTAAGTACTGCACACGTGGGGATCGCCGCGGCTTACACCGCTCTGGCCTGGTTTAGACAGAGGCGACACACGGCTGGCATGCAGCGCGAGGACAAAATGTTCCCGACCAAAGCTGCCATAAGCCCTCGGCTACAGGCTGCACTCTCATTGTCCAGCAGAGGAGCAAAGGGAGGGCGGGGGGACTGATCAGTCACGCTAAACTCAAACACGGTGTTGTCATACACTCTGTAATCCTCGTTCGTGTGCACAAAATATGCAGGAACAGTCACAAATAAAGCCACGCCCCCACTGCCAAACACCAAGCAGAAGTGAGAGGGTCATACGCGGACACTGCACTGGACCGTCCTTTAAAAGTTAAAAATGTCTCTGGCATAAAAGGCTGGGAACCACAGGCCTACAGAGCAACGCGTTCATGTCTTTGACAAGAGGACAGAAACAACTTTATTAATGCCCGATGGGAAAAATCTAGACACACTTCTGACGCCACAGCTGTACGGCGGCCGATGTGACGTCTGGATGTGCAGGAAACACCGCACTGCCCAACATCATCATAAACATTCTACGCCATGTTACATCACGGAATAAAAGGCATGGAAAAAAGATCCTGAAAATCTGAAACATTTCTAGTAAATTGTCAACTTTTCTTATAAATTTGCAACTTTTTTCTTAAAAGCAATTTTTTTTTTCTTACATTGGCCAGTTTTCTGCTACTTTTAAATCTGCAACTTTTTCTTGTACATTTTTAACTTTTGTCATGTAAATTAGAAACTTTCTCATAAATTTTCTTCTTTTAAATCTGCAACTTTTTTCTTGTAAATTTGCTACTTTTACTTGTAAATTAGCACATTTTCCCCATAAATTTGCAGCTTTTTTCTTTTAAATCTGCAACATTTTTCCTCATAAATTTGCTACTTTTTTCTTGTAAATTTGCAGCTTTTTTCTTTTAAATCTGCAGCATTTTTCATGTAAATTTGCTACTTTTTCTTGTAAATAAGCACATTTTCCCCCCATAAATTTGCAGCTTTTTTCTTTTAAATCTGCAACAATTTTCCTCATAAATTTGCAACTTTTCCCTCATAAATTTGCAGCTTTTTTCTTTTAAATCTGCAACATTTTCCCTCATAAATTTGCAGCTTTTTTCTTTTAAATCTGCAACATTTTTCCTCATAAATTTGCAACTTTTTTCTTGTCAATTTGCTGCTTTTTTCGTTTAAATCTGCAACATTTTTCTTGTAAATTTGCTACTTTTTCTTGTAAATAAGCATTTTCCCCTATAAATTTGCAGCTTTTTTCTTTTAAATTTGCTACTTTTTCTTGTAAATTATCACATTTCCCCCCCATAAACTTACAGCTTTTTTCTTTTAAATCTGCAACATTTTTCCTCATAAATTTGCTACTTTTTTCTTGTAAATTTGCAGCTTTTTTCTTTTAAATCTGCAGCATTTTTCATGTAAATTTGCTACTTTTTCTTGTAAATAAGCACATTTTCCCCCCATAAATTTGCAGCTTTTTTCTTTTAAATCTGCAACAATTTTCCTCATAAATTTGCAACTTTTCCCTCATAAATTTGCAGCTTTTTTCTTTTAAATCTGCAACATTTTTCCTCATAAATTTGCTACTTTTTTCTTGTAAATTTGCAGCTTTTTTCTTTTAAATCTGCAGCATTTTTCATGTAAATTTGCTACTTTTTCTTGTAAATAAGCACATTTTCCCCCCATAAATTTGCAGCTTTTTTCTTTTAAATCTGCAACAATTTTCCTCATAAATTTGCAACTTTTCCCTCATAAATTTGCAGCTTTTTTCTTTTAAATCTGCAACATTTTCCCTCATAAATTTGCAGCTTTTTTCTTTTAAATCTGCAACATTTTTCCTCATAAATTTGCAACTTTTTTCTTGTCAATTTGCTGCTTTTTTCGTTTAAATCTGCAACATTTTTCTTGTAAATTTGCTACTTTTTCTTGTAAATAAGCATTTTCCCCTATAAATTTGCAGCTTTTTTCTTTTAAATTTGCTACTTTTTCTTGTAAATTATCACATTTCCCCCCCATAAACTTACAGCTTTTTTCTTTTAAATCTGCAACATTTTTCCTCATAAATTTGCTACTTTTTTCTTGTAAATTTGCAGCTTTTTTCTTTTAAATCTGCAGCATTTTTCATGTAAATTTGCTACTTTTTCTTGTAAATAAGCACATTTTCCCCCCATAAATTTGCAGCTTTTTTCTTTTAAATCTGCAACAATTTTCCTCATAAATTTGCAACTTTTCCCTCATAAATTTGCAGCTTTTTTCTTTTAAATCTGCAACATTTTTCCTCATAAATTTGCTACTTTTTTCTTGTAAATTTGCAGCTTTTTTCTTTTAAATCTGCAGCATTTTTCATGTAAATTTGCTACTTTTTCTTGTAAATAAGCACATTTTCCCCCCATAAATTTGCAGCTTTTTTCTTTTAAATCTGCAACAATTTTCCTCATAAATTTGCAACTTTTCCCTCATAAATTTGCAGCTTTTTTCTTTTAAATCTGCAACATTTTCCCTCATAAATTTGCAGCTTTTTTCTTTTAAATCTGCAACATTTTTCCTCATAAATTTGCAACTTTTTTCTTGTCAATTTGCTGCTTTTTTCGTTTAAATCTGCAACATTTTTCTTGTAAATTTGCTACTTTTTCTTGTAAATAAGCATTTTCCCCTATAAATTTGCAGCTTTTTTCTTTTAAATTTGCTACTTTTTCTTGTAAATTATCACATTTCCCCCCCATAAACTTACAGCTTTTTTCTTTTAAATCTGCAACATTTTTCCTCATAAATTTGCTACTTTTTTCTTGTAAATTTGCAGCTTTTTTCTTTTAAATCTGCAGCATTTTTCATGTAAATTTGCTACTTTTTCTTGTAAATAAGCACATTTTCCCCCCATAAATTTGCAGCTTTTTTCTTTTAAATCTGCAAAAATTTTCCTCATAAATTTGCAACATTTTCCCTCATAAATTTGCAGCTTTTTTCTTTTAAATCTGCAACATTTTTCCTCATAAATTTGCAACTTTTTTCTTGTCAATTTGCTGCTTTTTTCGTTTAAATCTGCAACATTTTTCTTGTAAATTTGCTACTTTTTCTTGTAAATAAGCACATTTTCCCCCCATAAATTTGCAGCTTTTTTCTTTTAAATCTGCAACAATTTTCTTCATAAATTTGCAACTTTTCCCTCATAAATTTGCAGCTTTTTTCTTTTAAATCTGCAACATTTTTCTTCATAAATTTGCTACCTTTTCCCTTGTAAATTTGCAGATTTTTTCATCATAAATTTGCAAACCTGAATCCATAAGACAGCATGGCATCAGTGCACGCATGACATCTACCCTCCCACCCTCACTCGTGAACATGTTGCAGATCTCGTAGACTAAGGTGAGGCCATCAACGTGCCCCGCCCCACTGCTGTCCTGAATGCATTGAACCAGTGTGGACACTTTGCTGTCATCAGCTCTCCCTCACATCCAGTAAAAATCCATCAGCAGAACAAATGGCCTCCCTCCTCATTGCTGTGTCCCAGCTCTAATCCCACTCGCTCCAACAGATGACAGGTTTTCCCACTAAACCGGCGCAGTGCTGATGGCCTGTTGCATAACACGCTGTCCAATCACAATGCGAGGGCCAGAACGAGGCCAATCTGAGGCAGCGGGCAAGCACGCAAAGCCATCTTCAGAGACCACCAGCAGCCCCGCAGGCAGCTGGGAACTGAGGTGTTACATCACAGGGCGAGGCCTCTGGTGTAAGAAGAGGTTAACGAGGAATGGCGAGGGTGTTAGAGATCTGAATGCTGGGCTTAGTCCTCGTCAGTGGAGGGTTCACGTTCAGACAAACAGCAGGCTGGTGTGGGTCACCGAGCATCCCCACAGCGGCTGTTTGACGCGCTACAAGAGGTTTCCGCTCTAAATGGCAAACTGAGACAGTGAACATCTTATGGGGCCCTCATCATCATCACAATGAAGAAAGATAAACTTCCAGCTGACTTTGGTTTTTTTGGAGGATGACAGCTAAAATAATTTTTACAGTGTATGACTGTAACTGTTTGGCAATGATATTATTAGGAAGGAACAGTCACAGTACAGCTATAGAACTAATAAAAAACATGGTGGATCAGTGAAATTAGAATTGTAATTATAATTTTTCACATGAATGGTGAATGGATTTTCCTTCCACTGTTAGGGGGACAATAAACAGTAGGGCTGTGCAATATGACGATATATATCGGATGACGATATAAAAACGTCTATCATTTCATAGACTACTCTATTGTTTATATCAAGATTTACAATGCACATACTCCCATTTATCCAGTAAAGCTTCTACCTCACCACTACTTGCCAGCGCTCCATCCCTCCTCTGTAGTGCATGACTGCGCGCAACAGAACAGGTGTGCTAGGTGGCTAGGCTTCAGTCCGGTGGTTGCTAATGCTAACTCCAAACTACGGGTTCAGATAGCTGCTACTCCCGTTTGCCAGGGATGTGAGACTGTTTTCCATCGTGCTGCGTCAGACAGGATAGTTCGCTAACCTCGTTTTAATAGGAGGTAAGTCACATTAACACCAGATCTAATTATAAAATGCTAAATGACGATGCCAAGTTGTGCTAACTGGAAACCAGAGCAGACCATCGTTTCTTTGGTTTAAGTTACTGCTGAGTTTCTTACTTTGTCTGAAAAAAACTTATTAAAGCTGCAAAAGTGCACGATGGTGGCACATACACGCAAAATAAATAATAAATACATTAAAACGGGTCGGAGGAGCAAGTTGGCTCTTAATGTAATTTATTTTTATTTCTAATAATTTTAATTAGTCAAGCAGTGAAAATGAATAAAGTTAAAGTCATCACATGGATTTTATTACATTACCTTTTGTGTCTTTGACTTTCAGATCATGACCAATCTGAAATATTTTTACTAAGAAGCAAACAGGTTAAATCAGGGCAGAATGGCATCTTCAGGCTGTGGATCTACACTTAAATTTTCAGTGATTTAAACTAACAGCTAATTTATATCTGTAGATGGCGGCCACAGGTAGTTTTCCCATTTTCACACATTTTTTATGCTATCTGTTTGTTTTTTTGCTGTTCTCCACTGGCTCAGGAAATATTTAACTTATTGATGTTTTACTTTTTATTCATATGATACGATTCAGAAGACAAACCTGAAATTAATCCACCTTATTCCTAGGCCCCATGATGCCTTGTGTGAATTATGGGTGCAACTTCCGGTACTAGTTTAGAACATGTGGTTGTCACTGAAACAGGACACTTTTCCTTGTCAAAAAGCAATGACTTTGACATCAGAAATGCGGGAACACGGCCTCTGGCACCTCAAAACAGTAATATAATCATACCACTTCCCACGACTATTGAGATGACCTTAAACAGTGGCCTCGTACACAGTAGCTCTGTTAGTTAGCGCCGCTGCTAAGATGCTAACGCTGTAAACAAATGACCTGTGCTGGCAAAATGAGCCACTTTGAGGACATTTTCAAAACTGATGTAACGTTATTCCCATATTCTGTATTGAAAGCTCTTCAAAATTATATTTAATTTGTAGGTAGTGTGCAAAAACTGACCCAGAAAAAGATGATTTCTTTATATTTTAGCTAGGTTGGAAACTCGCGTTCAATCGGTCGGGAGTTACCTCTTCCGCAAAAACAGGTATTTTTAGAAAGTACGATTTCTAAGCTTTCCAATGATACCAGACACTCATGGGGTTTTCCTGGGACTTTGTTGCTACCAAACAAAGAGTCATGATTTCTGACTTCTCGTTGCCTGCACTCATAATGACGCGGTGCACATTCAGACCAGCACGTCTCCACTGCAATAAAGTCAGCTGCATTTTGTTAAAATATGCTGGACATAATCAAATTTACCTTAGAGCAGACGTACGCCACAACACTGTGCTTGGATGTCGTCTGTCACTGTGTGGTGAGAAGCCTCCATTTATCCAGTCTACGGCACAACCACGAACACCAGCAACAAGTACCAGAACTACGCCAAAACATTCAAAAAATACAAAAACTAGAAGAGCTGAAATTAGCTGCCACTTGAGTGCAAAACACGTATGTGGACTATACATTAAAATGAATTTGAAAAACTTTTAAAAACGCTATTTTAAATGCCCCTGCTACTCCACTCTTACTGACTTGATTTAACACGAGGTCAGATGAAACCAGAAGCTCCGCCCATAATCGTTCCTACAGCACCACCCCCAGGAATAAGGTGGATAACAATCAAGTCTCAAATGCACATTAAAAACTATTCTATAACAACTGCAAAATTATGAGGGAAAACGGTACATGTAAAAAAAAAAGAGAGATGGTCCTTTTTATGTGATTATATAATCACATAAAAAATCACATAAAAAATTCTACAGTTTAGATTCTAAACTGTAGAATTTACAGAAAATGTATATTGTGATATATATCGTTATCGTGGTAAGATGACTTATGATTTTTTTGTCATATCGCACAGAATATTTCTCCAGCATAAAGATTAAGAGGGACACTATAGGTGCCCTGTAGTCTGGGCCTGTGCAAGATTGTGTTTAGGGCTCCTATATTTGAAATAGAGGACAGGTCAAACCCTTAAAAACATTATAAAAACTTGAAACAAAGAAACTTTAATCAGTTACACAGAATGAAATTTAAACCAGCGTCCATAAGAATGTCGCAAATTTAGAAGGAAAAAAGTCGCCGATTTATGACAAAAAAAATAGTGAATTTATGAAGAAAAAATAGAAAATTTATGAGGGGAAAACGCTGGAAATTTACAAGAAAAAGTTGGAACAATTCTGAGGAAAGAAAAGTTATAGATTTACAAGAAAAGAAGTTGGCAATTTAAAAGAAAAAAGTTGCAAATTTACCAGAAAAAAATTATGAGGGGAAAAATTGTTAAACTTATGTGAAAAAAAGCTGCTAATTTGCAAAAACACTACAAATTTATGAAAAAAGTTTAAATGTTTGAGAAAGAAAAAGTTGCAAGATTAACAGAAAAAAGTTTGAAATTTAAGAGAAAAACTTTTAAATTCATAAGAAAAACGTTTTAAATTTAATGAGAAAAAGTTGCAAATTTACAAGAAAAAAGTTGCAGATTTAAAAGTAAAAACCTGCAAATTTATGAGAAAAGTTTTAAATTTATTAGAAAAAAACTGCAGATTTATAAGAAAAAAAACACTAATTTAAAAGAAAGTAGTTGTAGATTTAAAATTTTTAGAAGTTGCTAATTTACCAAAAAAAAAAAAAAGTTGCAGATTTAAAACTGGTGCTTCAGATTGTAATGCAAAATTAAAAAGATTCATGATAATTGGGGCCTTGATTTACACCCATGTTTCCGTTCCAATGGTTTGGCTTTAAAACATTTTATAAAAATGCTGACATAGCTCTATTTAAATCCACACTAATAATCCAAACATAATGGGATTAAGACAGCTAGCATAAATCCCATACAGATTATTAAATATGACAACACACTGAGTCAAGGTAAAGATAATCAGTATAAGAAGCCCCCACTGCAGAGCGTGTTGGTGGTGGCTGTGACTGCATCCCCATTTTAACCCCTTGCACTCCGGTCAATTTCCCTAAAAATGCCAAAAAATAACGTGCCCAAAGTAAATCGAAAGCTGTTCTTCAACCCTTTGCAGCATCTTCATGGGGTTGGTCTCATTTAAAAGAAAACACTTTGAATTTTTTGGCAAAACAGTCATAATCTCTCTAAGTGCTCCGGCCACTGAGTTACAGTCATCTAAACATACTGAACTTGAAGAAAATAAATTTGGCCTGGGTGTTTTTTTGGATACAAATGCTTGCAAATAACACACAGCTTCAGATCCGGGCTGGAAAATGCAACAGAAATGTAGAACCAAGTGTTATCCAGCTGAGGTCCAAATTTTGTAACAATACCACAAAAAATGAATATATTACACAGCTTTTTCCTCAGGTAGGACCCAGGCGTTTTTGAACTGTGCCAAATTGCCAGTTTGTAAAAACATCTGTAACTTTTGAATGATTCAATATAAAAGCTTCATCTTGGGCTCTAATGAAAGGTGACACTCAGGGCTGTGTGTGTGTGTGGGGGGGGGGGGGGGTGCCCCCCCCCCGCTACAGAGGACGGACATCGGCCATCGCTACATGACGGAATAGTCATGTGGCGACCGCGGCGCAGTCACCGTGGCTCCCCCCCCCCCTCGCTACAGAAGAGTAGCGGGGGGGCGGGGGCATTCACAGTCCAGACGCGGCGCACGACCCGTGTACCGCGGCGCACGAACTTCAGACTTTGTGCACCGCACAGTTATAATTTACCGATCGGTCAAAAGTCATTTTTGATTACAATTTTCTGACCTTTCACCCTGAACTTGAGCACAACCTTTATGGAGACCCTTCTGAGGAGCATTGTGAGTGGGCATCAGGGCATCGCCAAGGACAGGGGTCTGCAATCTGTGGCTCTGGAGCCACATGTGCCACTGTGTCAGCGCAATAGGTGCACGTTCATGAGAAAAATGTTTTCAAAGGGGTCACTGACGGCACTTTTTCCACATTTTAATAGCTCAGATTTGTCTTAATGAAATGTTGGTGACATATTTTGTTCACATTTTCCATCCATCCTCTACCACTTTTCCGGACATCCGGGTCGCGGAGGCAGCAGTTCAAGCAGAGGAGCCCAGACTTCTGTCTCCCCAGCCACCTGCTCCAGCTCTTCAAAGAAGATACCAAGGCATTCCCAGACCAGCTGGGAGACATAGTCTCTCCAGCAAGTCCTGGGTCTGCCCCGAAGTGTCCTCCTAGAAGGACGTGCCCAAAACACCTGAAGTGGGAGGCGTCCAGGAGGCATCCTGATCAGATGCCCAAACCACCTCAACTGGCTCCTTTCAATGTGGAGGAGCAGCGGTTCTACTCTGAGCCTCTCCCAGATGACTGAGCTCTTCACCCTATCTCTGAGGGTGAGTCCAGCAATCCTACGAAGAAAGCGCATTTCAGCCGCTTGTAGCCGCAATCTCGTTCTTTCGGTCATTACCCAAAGCTCATGACCATAGGTGAGGGTAGGAACGTAGATTGACTGGTAAATCGACAGCTTTACCTTAGAACTCAGCTCCCTCTTCACCACAACAGACCGGTACAACGTCTGCATCAGTGAAGATGCTGCTCTGATCCATCTGTCAATCTCTTGCTCCATTCTTCCCTCACTTGTGAATAAGACCCTGAGATACTTAAACTCCTCCACTTGGGGCAGGAGCTTGTCCCCAACCCGGTGATGAAAATCCACCTTTTTCCGGCTGAAGACCATGGACCCGGAGGTACTGATTCTCATCCCAGCTGCTTCACACTCAGCAGCAAACCGTCTCAGTAAGAACCATAGGTAATTGCTGGATGAAGCCAGCAGGACAACATCATCTGCAAACAGCAGAGATGAGATCCTGTGGTCACCAAGCATGACACCCTCCGTTTCCTGGTTGCTCCTTGAAATCCTCTCCATAAAAATTATGAACAGGATCAGCGACAAAGGGCAGCCCTGGTGGAGTCCAACTCTCACCGGGAATGAGTCCAAATAGAGACCAAATACAGTGGGGTAAAAAAGTATTTAGTCAGCCACCAATTGTGCAAGTTCTCCCACTTAAAAGATGAGAGAGGTCTCCAATTTTCATCATAGGTATACCTCAACTATGAAGAGACAAAACAAGAAAAAAAAATCCAGAAAATCACATTGAAGGATTTTTAATGAATTAATTGGTAAATTCCTCGGTAAAATAAGTTTTTGGTCAATAACAAAAGTTCATCTCAATACTTTGTTATATACCCTTTGTTGGCAATGACAGAGGTCAAACGTTTTCTGTAAGTTTTCACAAGGTTTTCACACACTGTTGCTGGTATTTTGGCCCATTCCTCCATGCAGATCTCCTCTAGAGCAATGATGTAAGATAAGATAAGATAAGATAAGCCTTTATTAGTCCCACAACGGGGAAATTCCAGGATTGCAACAGCACAGGGATAGCAACACTCAGAGCAACAATCAGAAGGCAAGAAAAAAAACAAGCAAGCAAGAGCAGCTAATAAACATATGTACGTATTACTATAAAATATATATATATACACACACACACAGACACACAGTGCAGAGCATTGTAGCTGGATGGAATAAATATATGAATATATGAACACACAGCATTGTAGCTAGATGGAATAAATATGTAAATATATATAAACACCCACAGTACGGAGCATTGCAGCTAGGTGGAATAAATATGCAAGTATATAAACACACACAGTGCGGAGCAATGTAGCTAGATGGAATAATATGTAGATATATAAATATATATATATAAACACCCACAGTACGGAGCATTGTAGCTAGATGGAATAAATATGCAAATATATAAACACACACAGTGCAGAGCATTGTTGCTAGATGGAATGAAACAGCATAACCGTCTACTTAGTTATCCTACATGGTATGATTATGTGCCCATACATATTCTCACCCTCCATAGCGACCGGTATGTTCCTAGTTGTATGCCGGAGAGGACCATTGTGTAAGTCTATTGCATCTTTTGCATTCAAAAAAACTATTAGTTTGTTACGTCTTTTTGCTATCTCTGCGAGCAGCCCTGCTTAGGTTGTACAGTCTGACAGCCGTTGGTAGGAAGGACCTACGAAACCTCTCGGTTGTGCACCGGTTGTGTGTTTTGGGGCTGTCGCTGGGCAACACAGACTTTCAACTCCCTCCAAAGATTTTCTATGGGGTTGAGATCTGGAGACTGGCTAGGCCACTCCAGGACCTTGAAATGCTTCTTACGAAGCCACTTCTTCGTTGCCCGGGTGGTGTGTTTGGGATCATTGTCATGGTGAAAGACCCAGCCACGTTCCATCTTCAATGCCCTTGCTGGTGGAAGGAGGTTTTCACTCAAAATCTCACGATACATGGCCCCATTCATTCTTTCCTTTACACGGATCAGTCGTCCTGGTCACTTTGCAGAAAAACAGCCCCAAAGTATGATGTTTCCACTCCCATGCTTCACAGTAGGTATGGTGTTCTTTCTCCCCCAAAACACGACAAGTTGAGTTTTTACCAAAAAGTTCTATTTTGGTTTCATCTGACCATATGACATTCTCCCAATCCTCTTCTGGATCATCCAAATGCTCTCTAGCAAACTTCAGACGGGCCTGGACATGTACTGGCTTAAGCAGGGGGACACGTCTGGCACTGCAGGATTTGAGTCCCTGGCGGCGTAGTGTGTTTCTGATGGTAGCCTTTGTTACTTTGGTCCCAGCTCTCTGCAGGTCATTCACTAGGTCCCCCCATGTGGTTCTGGGATTTTTGCTCACCGTTCTCATGATAATTTTGACCCCACGGGGTGAGATCTTGCGTGGAGCCCCAGATCGAGGGAGATTATCAGTGGTCTTGTATGTCTTTCATTTTCTAATAACTGCTCCCACAGTTGATTTCTTCACACCAATCTGCTTACCTATTGCAGATTCAGTCTTCCCAGCCTGGTGCAGGTCTACAATTTTGTTTCTGGTGTCCTTTGACAGCTCTTTGGTCTTGGCCATAGTGGAGTTTGGAGTCTGACTGTTTGAGGTTGTGGACAGGTGTCTTTTATAGTGATAACGAGTTCAAACAGGTGCCATTAATACAGGTAACGAGTGGAGGACAGAGGAGCCTCTTAAAGAAGAAGTTACAGGTCTGTGAGAGCCAGAAATCTTGCTTGTTTGTAGGTGACCAAATACTTATTTTACTGAGGAATTTACCAATTAATTCATTAAAAATCCTTCAATGTGTTTTTCTGGATTTTTTTCTTCTCATTTTGTCTCTCATAGTTGAGGTATACCTATGATGAAAACTGGAGACCTCTCTCATCTTTTAAGTGGGAGAACTTGCACAATTGGTGGCTGACCAAATACTTTTTTGCCCCACTGTAGCTTGTAACAACAAGCCCGATGCCCCATACTTCCGAAGCACCCCCCACAAAAAACCATGAGGGATGCGGTCAAATGCCTTCTCCAAGTCCACAAAACACATGTAAACTGGTTGGGCAAACTCCAACAAACCCTCAGGATTCTCTAGAGGGTAAAGAGCTGGTCCGATGTGCCACGGCCAGTACGAAAACCACATTACTCCTCCTGAATCCGAGGTTCGACCAACAGCCGGACTCTCCTCTCCAGTACCATGGCATAGACCTTCCCAGGGAGGCTGAGGAGTGTGATCCCTCTAAAGATGGAGTACATCCTCCGGTCCCCTTTATTGAAGAGAGGAACCACCATCCTGGTTTGCCATGCCAAAGGCATTGCCCCCGACCTCCACGCAATGTTGCAGAGGCGTGTCAATCATGACAGCCCTAAAACATCCGAGCTACACTCCGTTTGGCCTGCCGGTACACCTCAGCTGCTTCGGGAGTCCCACAAGCCAACCCAGCCTGATAGGACTCCTTCATCTTAATGGCCCCCCTCACCACTGGTGTCCACCACTTGGTTCGGGGGTTGTCACTACGAGATGCACCGACAACCTTGCAGCCGCAGCTCTGGGCAGCTGCTTCAACAACGGAGGTGGAGAACATGGCCCATTCACACTCCATGTCTCCAGACTCCCTCGGAATGTGGTTGAAGTTCTTCCGGAGGTGACTGTTGAAGACCACCCGGACAGGGGCCTCAGCCAGACATTCGTAGCACACCCTCACTTTACGTTAGGGTCTACCAGGTCTGAATGGCATCCTCCCCTGCCATCGGCTCCAACTCACCACCAGGTGGTAATCAGTTGACAGCTCCGCATGTCTGATGACACGATAACAAAATCGATCATTGACCTGCGACCTAGAGTGTCCTGGTGTCAGGTGCACATATGGATACCCTTATGCTTGAACATGGTGTTCGTTATGGACAAATTGTGGTTAGCACAGAAGTCCAATAACTGAACACCACTCGGGTTCAGATAGGGCAGGCCATTCCTCCCAATCACCCCCTCCAGGTTTCACTGTCGTTGCCCATGTGCGCATTGAAGTCCCCCAGTAAGACAATGGAGTCTCCAAGAGGAGCACTCTCCAGCACCCCAGTCAGCGACTCTAAAAAAGGTGGGTACTCTGAACCATCATTTGGTGCACAGGCACAAATGATAGTTAGGACCCGTTTCCCAACCCGGAGGCGCAGGGAAACAACCCTTTCATCCACCGGGGAAAACTCCAATATAGAGGCAGCAAGGTGGGGGGGATACAAGAATTCCCACCCCTGCTTGTTGCCTCTCACCCGGGGCAACTTCAGAGTAGGCCAAGCTCCAGCCCCTCTCCAGGAGATTGGTTCCGGAACCGGAGCTGTGTGTTGAGGTGAGGCTGACTATATCTAGCCGGTATCTTTCAACTTCATGCACCAGCTCAGGCTCCTTCCCCACCAGAGAGGTGACATTCCACATCCCAAAAGCCAGTTTAGGAAGCCTAGGATCAGACCACCAAGGCCTCCGCCTTCGATTGCCACCTGATCCACATAGCACCAGACCCCCATGGTCCCTCCTGCAGATGGTGAGCCCACTGGAAGGCGGACTCATGTAACTAAATCGAGCTGAGCCCGGCCAGGTCCCATGGGTGGAAACCTGGCCACCAGACGCTAGCCATCAAGCCCCTCCCCCAGGCCTGGCTCCAGGGTGGGGCCCTGGTAACCCCATACCGGGCGGGGTACACTGAATCCTTATTCTAGCATTCATCATGAGAGTCTGTTGGATCGTTCTTAGTCAGGCCCTTCACCCAGGATCAGTTTGTCTTGGGCAACCCTACCAGAGGCAAATTGCCCCAGACAGCATAGCTCCTGGAATCAAAAGGGCACACAACCCCCCCCCCCACACACACACACACACACACCACCACCACCACCACCACGATAAGGTGACGATCCGTGAGGAGTTTGTTCACATTTTCTTAAATTTGTTTAATTATTGAAGCAATATTTTTTTTTTTTTTTTTTACTTTTCCTGGCTTTCTTTAAATGCTCTGATTGAAGGCTTGTCACTTTAAGAACCATCCTTCACCATTTCAACTCTGCCCTCCCTCTTACCTCAGTCAGTCATTAAATGACTACCTTCTATCCTCCCAGCTCGGTTGAGCAGCGCTGTGGTTCACTGATCCACAGTTGATGGTGTATCTCACGTCAGTCTGGCCTATTTCCCAATAATTTTGCGGTGATTCCACAACAAATCACTCGCACCACACACTTGACAGCTCCCCCAATAGGCACAACCTAGCCCGTGACCTGAGGCGAAGTACTGAGCCAAGGGATCTCAAAGGGCAGTGTGGCTCTGTGGGACTCCACTTTTCTTTCACGGCCAGCTGAAAGCTGCAGCGATTAGGCTGCCCGCGAGAGCAGCACAGATCCACAGGGGATGGTGGGGGGGCTACTAGGACTTGGAATCATCACTAATTTCTAGAATCGATTCAATTCCAATTCCTGGGGTTCTGAATTGATTCGATTCCAATTTGATCCGATCCCGATTCAATCAGGGAAATTACCCTTTTAATAGCTACGTTACTTGCCAGGAAAAAAATCTTCGAGAACTAATGCTGAAAAATTGTACCAAGAATACGCTAACTTTGTTAATACATAAATTACCATGAAAAGAACTCACCCAAAATCAGTTACAATAATGCACTTTTTATTATTTAACTTATGATTTCAGGGTTTCCTCTGGTAACATTTCCCGGTGGTGACCCACCACGCCTGGAAAATTTCCGCCGTTCTATCAGGAAATATAAATTTAAGAAAAATTTATGAAGGAATGACGATCCGCAAGCACGCACACGAACAACGCGTGTGACCGTCATCCACGCGGAGTTCAGAAGTACCCCGCCCGCATGTTCTAGTCACCAGGCAGAGTGCCTCGCTACTAGCGTGACTGTCCGAGAGAAGCATGAGCTTATTAAAGTCCTTTAAATGTGGAAAAAATCAGAAGAGGTATGTAAGCAGTGAAGGCATTTATCATGGTTTTAACCCGCTGGTAACGGGAGCAATCATGAAGAGTCGCTTAGCTAACAGGAGTGGTTAAGAGCTCGAGTTGGCTCATTTTGTCTTCTTTTTAATTATTAGTTTTTTGTGCTTCTTATTTCAGACAAGAATAAAAAGGCGATGCTTTAACCTTTACCTAAGTTAATATTAACTAATTTACAGTATGTTCATTATTATGTACTGTACCTAGCAAGTTAAGATGACCGAAATTCTCGAAGTCAATGACTTTAATCCGTCAGTAGCCTTCAGACAAACTAAACGTGCCAACATTTGGATTTCAAGCTGTCTGGGTGGTGAGGAGATTTCTAAAAAAAACTATAAATATATAGACATAACAGAAATAGCTGCATCTTTGGTCATTTAAATTAATTTATTTCATTAAATACAATTTTATTAATATTTTTTCTTTGAAATCAGAATTAAATTATTGTTCTATTCTGACTGCAAAATTATGGTCAAAAATGTAAATTGTTATAAGGAAAAAGTAAAAAAAAAAAAAAAATTACCACAGTCTGTTTTAAATTTATTTAAAAAAATAGTAATTTTATTTTCAAAAATAGACAAAGATTAGCCATAAAATAATCCACAAATTTATAATAAAGTCTCAAATATACAAGAAAAGTCAATTTTACAAGAGGAAATTACAAATTTGAGGAAAATGGTTTCAAATTTAGATAAATTTGCAGAGAAAAGTAGAAACTATAAGAAAATTGTTATAAATTTTGGAGAAAAACTTCAAACCTTCAAGACTGAAGTCATTACTCACATTTTAAAGTGGCTGCTCTTTGTACCCTTAGCTAGAAATTTTTGGTTGTCTACTTTTAACTATAAATTTCAAAGCACCGCTTTTACATGAGTAGAATTTCTGGCTACTATACTCACCTCTGATCATATAATTTAAGTATGCATGAGTAAATTACTATTATGAATGTTTTTCCCTTCCCTTCCCTACTCTCTCAATGGAAAAAAGAAACACTAGAATAAAAATACAAAAAAAAATACACATATTTTTGTCATTTATGCAAAACATGACACTTGATATTTTCTAACCTGTTTGTATACCACCAAAGACAGAGAAAGAACCTGAATTAGACAGAGCTCAGAGAGGGAAAGATGAGACAGAAGAGAGGAGCCAAGGAGAGGAAAGTGTTCAGGCAGAGGGTCCAGGAGAGATGAGAGCAGAGGAAGGACAGAAGGATGACACCAGCAAAAAGTCCAAACACAGGACATCTGGGAGGGACCCCAACTGGCCCAATATTCCAACATTCAAGCCTCGGTTGTACAATACTTCAAATGGTAAGTTCCATACGCAAAGTTACTGTGCAAAATTTAAAAAAAAGAAATAAATCGTACAAGATTAACATATTCTGGTAACAACAGTGTCACGTGTTTACTCCCCCCACCCCTCCCAAGAAAGATATGTTGCCACCGCGCCAAGGTCTTTAAGCCAGAGGAAACACTGGATTTCACAAACTGCTCACAAGTGCTTTCTTCAGTGCAAACGGTGTGTAGTGTCAAGTTAACAACCCAGAGTCAGGAAACAAATCCAATGCATGAAGCATGTAGACATAATCTCACTGTATTTCAGTCCCTCCAGGATTTCACGACTGTTTTTGTGATTGTTGCTGCCCAAAAACCCTGAATTTGTGAAAACTTTTCCAAAAAGTTGCGCTAAACGTTTTTAAAAGTATTTTGCACTGAAAGTCATGTGAGAAAGTACAGATTTTAAAGTAGCTGCTTTCTCCATAGTTTACGGTGATGCTGTTCTATGTAACACCACAAGAAAAGCACAGGATAGCCAAAAGTTTCCTGTTAAACAGTGATTTATTTAGAATTAAATGCTCAGTAAAGTTGTCAAAAAATAACCAACAATGTATTCTTCTTGAGAACTTAAAAAAAGAAATAAAAGAATTAGCCATTATAACAACTAAATTGCATTGGATGCATGTTAGCGTATGAAGAAAATTCTGGCAGCACCTTCTTGAATCTTGAATTGACAACTAAGACCTCTGAAAAACTTGGTCTTCTGTGCTGAAATCCACCTGAAGCAGGGATGCTCCTCCACCGACGACCTCTTCCTTCAGAAGGTCTCAGTGCAGGATGGACCCTGGAGTGGAAACCCAGTCTTCACACATCTGAAGGAGCAATGAAAAGGAGACTATATTTCAAAGTAAAATTAATCGTACAGTAATTGTAATCCCCCACACCACAGTAGGGTTTAATAATTTAGTTTCTTGTATTTTTTGTTGTTTATATTTTAGCTACAAACTTTGAATTTTTGAAAAGGGTTTCAATTCATTTCCTGGAAGATTTGTTCATTTCAGTTTAGTTCTACTGAGTAAAAATGGCTCGTACTGCAGCCTTAATTAATTGTGCCATTTTCATTTTATTGTGATTTATTACCTTCAAATCTCTCACTTAAGTGCTAGAAGTTCATAATCTCATAAAATATACCTTTATTCTGCATTTATTCTTAGTGCTTAACCAACAGTTAACTACTGTATCCATAGTTTGTAAAAGAAAACACCATCACGCTGGATAAATTATTAATTTACAACACAAATGTTAAAACAAACAAACAATGTTTTACTTACAATCTCAGCAACTCCAAATCTCCCTCTCTGGTCACCAGTTTCAGGTAGTCTTTGCCTTTTCCGTTTAAAGTGTTTATCAATCGTCAACTTTATGTTCCAACTCAGTGCTGCACGTAGTACAAACCGTTTATCCCCGCTTTATGAAAAATATTCAGAAACTGTTGAGGACAGTCCTTACGGTGACTTTTGTTGAGAAATTAAGAGACATGCACGTCAACAGCTCTGCTCATGTAAACACCAAAGATGTGCATGCGTCGCAGGGAACTCTTGCCAGATGAGAATCATTTTAACACCACAGAAGAAGAAACAGCATCTCTGTTAGCTTGTATGGTGTTAGCTCCGGGTGTTTCTGGTTCTTCGCAGCTGTTCCTGGCTCACTGACCCAGTTTCAACCCAATCAAATTCAGCAGATGTTCACAGATGTACATGCATTATATTAAAAGATCGATCCGCTGACTTTGTGGATCAATATTGGCTCAGTCAAACGTGGATCAATCCAGATCGTTCAATCGATCTTTTGAACCCACCCTTAGAAGCCAGTAGCCTCCAGCTAGCATTTGATTGCAGCGAGCCAGAGGCTTCATCGTGATTCCGCGGCAGATCACCTGCCCTGTACTAGCTTGTGGCTCGCATGGCTGGCTAACGGTAGCCTATTAGCCCATGAGCTATCACTGTTACCAGGACACTCACTGTAAGCGCGGTTTATAATGTTATTTTCTTCAGATCTTAGTCACCCTAATAGCCATCCCTGTCATCACCTGGTTCGCTGGTGTGCCTCACATCACTGCGGTCCATCTCTCAGTGGTTTCGTCGTGATTCTGCGGTGGCTCACCTGTACTGGAACTCCCTCGCCCATTCGGGGGAGTTCTCAGCATAACACCAGCCAGTAGCCTTGGTCCCAGACCACTGCAGCGACCGGTGTGCCCGTATGGGCGATCTACCATGGAATCACAATGAAACCACTCGGAGATGGGCCGGAGTGAACCAGGTGGTAACAGAGATGGCTATTAGGGTGACTAAGATTTGAAAAAAATAACAATATAAGCCGTGCTTGGTTTGACCCTCCTGGTATTAGCTTGGGGGTAATAGCTCAGGGGCTAATAGACTACCTTTAGCATCCTACCATTAACATGACGTACATACAGTACATGACAGACAGCTAGGCGAGCCAATAATAGAGCAGTGGGCTGGTCTCAAGGACAGCGGTGGGTTGGCTTTTTCTAAACGTGACGTATACGATTTCCACAGAAAAGTCAAAAACGTTTCTGGGAGAAAAAAACGAGATAAAGGCTGTGTGTGTCTTTAAGAGAATTGACTGTTTTAAAAATTCTGGGCTAATTACATGACCAGTTGACATATTTAAAACAGTTAAAACCTACAAACACCATTTTTCAGTCAATGACCCCTTTAAAAAAAAAATAAATAAATAAATTTTATGGAAAAAAAAATTTGCAAATTTAGACTAAACATTCTAGCTTCCTGAGGAAAACACACATGATTTAAAAGAGAAAGAGAAAAAAGTCATAAATTTATAAGAAAAAAAGTGAAAAATTACTTCAAAAAATTGCAAATTTATAAGGGAAAAAAGTGAAAATTTTGGAGAAAAAAGTTGAAAATTTATGAGAAAAAGTCACAAATTTATGAGAATAAGCTATAAGTTTACATTAAAAAGTTAAACATTTTTGATAAAGTTCCAAATTTACAAGAAAAAAATCCCAAATTTATGAGAAAAATGTGAAAAAATAGGAGAAAAAACTTGCAAATTTACAACAAAAAAATTTACAAATTTATGAGGAAAAAATGTGAAAATTTTTAAGAAAAAAGTGAAAAATTGACAAAAAATATAGTAGCAACTTTATGAAGAAAAAACCTCACATTTCTAAGAAAAGAAGAAACTTTTATTTTTTTAGAAAAATGGGTGCACTTTTGTGAGAAAAATATTTAAAAAAAAGACATTTTATGAGAAAAAATCTGGAACTTTAGACAAAATGTTGCAATTCCCTAAGAAAAACATACACATGATTTAGAAGAAAAGTCACAAAATTTCTAGAGGAAAAAAGTTACAAATTAATTGGAAAAGGTCGGAATTTTATGAGAAAAATCGAACAAAGTTATGTTAAAAATGCTGTCGTTTTGCACATGAAAGGTAGTAAAGTCACAAAGAAAATGTAACAAATGTATGGGAATGGCTGAAAAATGATGCCAAAAATATTCACAATTTATGGAAAAAGCTACAATTTTATGAGGAAAAAAAATAATTTGGAAGAAAAGAAGTCAAAAAAGATGTGCTAAAAAAAGGCAAATTTACCAGAAAAAGCTACACTTTGTTCTCATAACACGTCATTTTTTTTGGGGGGGAGGATTTGTCACTTTTTTCAGGTAGAAATACAGCCTTTTTAATATCAATGTGCAACACTTTTCTAACAAAGTCTGTGGACAAAAAAGTTGTTCTCAGAACAACTTTGTCATATGACACCAAAGATGTCATATTGGCAAAGACAAATATGCCAAATTTTTGAAAAAAGCAGAACACATTTATGCCAAAAATATAACAAATTTGGAAAAACATTATAGTTTAATGAGGAAAACACCCACAAAAATAATTTAAAAAATAGCAGAAAACTTTGTAATTTTGTAAGAAAAAGGTAACAAATTTGCAATTAAAAAAAGCTGCAAATTTATGAGAAAAAAACCCTTAATATCGATGCTGTCAGAGCAGACTGTAGTCATAACTCTGCTGTTTTGTGAAATGTGGACAGACGGACACCTCCAGAACGAGCTAAAAAATTCGAGGCCTTTTAGTTTTCAGTTTGGTAAAGTGTTGCACACAATAATGGGGAGAGGCGGGGCTTATCGTGTTACTGCAGCAAGCCACCAGGGGCGGTTGGGATGCAGAAACAAATGACACCAGTCAAACATTCAATGCCAACATCAGAACTGGCTTTTTGTTTTAGTGCTCAATCAATCAACAGAAAATGAATCAACAATTAACATGATAACCAACGACTTGCCTGTGAAAAGTTAAAAAAGCTAAACATAAAATCAATAAAAGTAATAAAGAATGAGTCTAAGCTGTTACAGTCTGCTGGCGAGGAGACGAAGGACGGTCTGTTCATGCAGCTCGTTCACCGCTGCAGTCTCACAAGCACAACAGCACACACTGACGATGTGCATTCACTCAGCGTGGCTGTTTGCCCTCAGGCCTGGGGTGTACCCTGTTTGGTTCCCAGTACCAATTTAACAACAATCATCCCGGTCACACAGCTGCGCCGGCCTCCCCACCCCCCCTTCAGGCCGCTGACACGGCTCCTGGCACCTGCCCTCAACAGCTCCTGTGTTCGTCTGTTCGGGTTGAGCAGCGAGACAGTCGAGGTCTGCCGTCAAACGTCCACACGCACTTTACCTGTGGTACGGGTGAGCGGCTCATCCGTTCAACCGCCGCAAACCCAACCGGGCCACACAGGGCTTTAACGTGGGGGGGCAGGTTTCACCAGCACTGGGGCCGCAGGCAAAACTACAAGAAAAAAAGTCACAAATTTATGAGAAAAACAGTGAAAAATTAGAATGAAAAAGGTTGCAAATTTATGAGAAAAAAAAAGTCACAAACTAGGAGAAAAAAGTCACAAATTTATGGGGGAAAATGTGAAAATTTTTAAGAAAAAAGTGAAAAATTTACCCAAAAAAATTGTCGCAAACTTTTGAGAAAAAAGTGACAAATTTATGATTAAAAAAGTTAAAGCTGCAGGAAAAACTTACAAATTTACAAGAAAAAAAAGTAAAATTACTTGTACGTTTTACAAGAAAAAAAGTTACAAATTTATGACAAAAAAATGTGAAAATTTATAAGAAAAAAGTGAAAAATTTACAAAAAAAAAAATAATAGCAAATTTATGAGAAAAAAGTCACAAATTTATTAGAAAAACGTGAAAATTTAGGAGAAAAAAGCTACAAATTTACAAGATTGTTTTAATTACTTGAGTTACAAATTTACAAGAAAAAAGTCACAAATTTATGAGGAAGAAATGAGAATTTGCAAATTACCAGAAAAGTAGCAAATATGTGTAAATAAATTGAAAATTTGTGAGAAAAAGTTTCAAATTTATTAGAAATAGCTATAAGTTTACAGTAAAAAAAAAAGCTGAACATTTTTGACAACGTTCCAAATTGACAAGAAAATAGCAAATTTACAAAGAAAAAAGTCACAAAGTTAGGAGGAAATCAGTTGAAAATAGGTAACTGGCCTCAGTCCATGTGGGCAAACACAGATGGGGCCAACATGAAACGCACAGGGACCCAGAAGACCGCCCAGTTTAACCTGTAGTGGGGCCCACATGGACGCGTACGAGCAGCTCGGCTCTGCGTGCCGATGTGAGAGGCGAGCAGCTGCAGCTCTTCCTAACGCCGCTGCGCCGTGACGCGGGCAGCGCTGGCAGAAACCAAGAGCAGCAGATGAGCTGAGGAGTATTAGGAGACTGGGCCAACATGTCAGCCGAGGCTCTGTCAGCGGCGTCAGGTTCCCACACAATCAGATCAGAGGCTTATCGAGACAGAGAAAGTCCGACTTTCCTCACGACACCACAGGCAGTCAGGACCCGATACAAAACTGTGTTCAGGGCCCCTGTTCAGGTCCAAGAGCTCAAACACTTTAAACAAAAACCTGACAAAACTAAAGACTCGCTGTCTAGATGGAGACAGAGAATCGAAGGTGTTACATGGAATAAAAACTTGACCAGCATTCAAATGAAAGTTACAAATTTAAATGGAAACAAAGTCACAAATTTACAACCAAAGAAGCTGCAGATTTATGATGAAAAAAATGTGAATTTGTGTGAAAAAATCCAAAATTCATGAGGGAAAAAACTTGCATGTTTACAAGAAAAAATTGCAAATTTAAAAGAAAAAAAAGTGAGAAAAAGTAGCAAATATATTGTCTGATGCTCATGCACAAACGAAGCTCCTAACGGATAAAGTTATGTCACCTGAGAGTAAAGGCTGATCCTAGTGGGGGGACAGTCCCGATTCCCCCTCTGCAGTGACCCACCGTGAGACGGTGAACAGGCTGTGAAGCTTACCTAGAAGGGGGAGGTCCTCTCCTTGACGTTTTGGGGTAAGAGTCGGGTGGGGGTCACGCAGCACACGTGACTTGGTCCATCCGCAGCTCCAGCTGGAGGGCGTCTGGCCGGTCCTGAGGGTTTACTGCGAGCATGTCGTGGAGGAGTTTCTTCACGCCCTCGGACATGGCGCTCTTGGCCTTCTGAGGGATGTGCAGCACCATCTTGGGGTTCTCCAGCAGGGCCTCCCCGACCGGAACGATCTCTGCACCCTGCCTGACATACGTGCCGAGCAGCTCACGCTTGGACTCCGCGTCGATGAAAGTGATCCGCTCGATCATGGCCCAGATGATGATGCCCAGTGCAAAGATGTCGGCCTTGGCCGTGTAGTGGCCCTCCCACACCTCGGGGGCCATGTAGAAGTCCGAGCCACAGGCTGAAGACAGCCAGAACTTATTGATGTTCACTGTCCCGTTCTGGTTGCCGCCTCCCGCCATGGGCAGGTCTTCAGCAGTTCTGGAGTTCAGGCCGGCGCAGACTTTGCTGAGGCCAAAGTCCGCCACTTTAAGAACAGGAGAGCCGGATTTCTGTGAGATGAGGATGTTGTCCGGCTTCAGGTCGCGGTGGACGATGTTGTTCTTGTGCAGGAAGGCCACGGCGCTCGTCAGCTGGCGCATGAAGCTCCGGTTGGTGTGGGGGTCCGGCCGACGGGACAGGATGTACTCGTTCAGGTCCCCCCCATCGCAGAACTCCATGATGAACCACAGGTAGCACGGCTCCTCTGGGTAACCCAGGATGCGCTCGCCTGCCACACGCACGCGCACACACACACACACACACACACAGAGAAGAGTACAGTTATGGCGTGTCGTCTGAAAGCACAAAGAGGAAGAAAACCACACAGCTGCTGCTGCTGCTGCTGCTGTGACGGCACGCTGCCCACACGTCCCTCTGAGCCACTTCACAGGTTGTCACGAATTTCCAAACCTCAAACCTTCGCGTGCAGACATCTGTACGTCTCAGGCACGGAAGACGGGCCTGATGCTCTCATACAACTGTCCTGCACTCACAAAGACGGGTCTGCAACCTGTGGCTCCCCACAAGTTTACACAAATTCATGACCAAATAAATTCACTTATGTACAAGAAAAAGCTGCAAATTAAATAAGGAAAAACTCTGAAATATGAGAGAAAACTGACAAAAATGTGTGAGAATATGCTGGGTATTTATTTGTACAAAACTGAACTTACAAGAAAAAGTTCCAAATTAAAGGGAAAAAATGAAACTTTATATGAAGAGCTGAGAAAAAGCTACAAGCTACAAGTTTACAAGAGAAAAGGCCCAAATTTATGGAGACAGGAGCAAATTTAAAAAGAGAAAGTCACAAACTTATGTGGGAAACTTGAAAATTTACAGTTAAAAAGTTGTAAATTAACAAGCATCTGCAACTTTTTTCATTTAAATTTGCAACTTTTTTCTCATTACTTTGTAACTTTGTTCTCATTAATTTGCAACAATTTTGGACTTTATGGTAAATTTGCATTTTTCCCCCTCACTTTTTTCATATAAATTTGCGACTAAATGTTGGAACGTTCACATGGATGCTGTTTAATTTTTTTATTTTATGCTTGTCTAGACAGTTACTCCATTTTATTTTATTTGTTATATAAATCAATACAGATGTTTATTCCATATTTTATAGGGTTTGAATTAGGGATGCAAGTTACTGATTAATTCATTAATTGTTAATTGATTCACCTTATCGATCGATTAACGATTAATTGATAAACAGCAGTTTTCCTGACAATCTGAACTCCCCTCCGTACAATATGATCTATCTTTAACATGTATAAAGCTAATTAGTTTTTCAGGTACTGAATAAAACATGACCCTCATATTCCTCAGTGATTTATTGCACCATTTGCATTTTTTTTTACTCCAGACAATGGCATTTTTTGTACTTTAATAAATTTTGTATTGTATAGTGTGTATTTATTTTGTAATTCAGTTGATTGGACATGATTTGGGAAATGCACACACCCGTCTATATAAGGTCCCACAGTTGACAGTGCATGTCAGAGCACAAACCAAGCATGAAGTCAAAGGAATTGTCTGTAGACCTCCGAGACAGGATTGTCTTGAGGCACAAATCTTGGGAAGGGTACAGAAACATTTCTGCTGCGTTGAAGGTCCCGGTGAGCACAGTGGCCTCCATCATCTGTAAATGGAAGAAGTTTGGAACCACCAGGACTCTTCCTAGAGCTGGCCATCTAAACTGAGCAATCGGGGGAGAAGGGCCTTAGTCAGGGAGGTGACCAAGAACCCGATGGTCACTCTGTCAGAGCTCCAGCGTTGTTCTGTGAAGCGAGGAGAATCTTCTAGACGTGCAAGCATCACTGCAGCAATCCACCAATCAGGCCTGTATGGTAGAGTGGCCAGACAGAAGCCACTCCTTAGTAAAAGGCACATGGCAGCCCTCCTGGAGTTTGCCAAAAGGCACCTGAAGGACTCTCAGACCATGAGAAGCAAAATTCTCTGGTCTGATGAGACAAAGATTGAACTCTTTGGCGTGAATGCCATTTGTCATATTTGGAGGAAACCAGGCACCATTCATAACCACGCCAATGTTGGTAGCAGCATCATGCTGCGGGGATGTTTTTCAGCAGCAGGAACTTGAATTAGTCAGGATAGAGGGAAAGATGAATGCAGCAATGTACAGAGACATCCTGGATGAAAACCTGCTCCAGAGTGCTCTTGACCTCAGACTGGGGTGACGGTTCATCTTTCAGCAGGACAATGACGCTAAGCACACAGCCAAGATATCAAAGGAGTGGCTTCAGGTGTGCTCTGTGAATGTCCTTGAGTGGCTGTGACGACGGAGTGTCGCCACTGTTATGGTCTTTGTAATTGAATATTATATGTGTAAAAGGATTTATGTTTGCAAATGTCAACATGTATTGTAATGATTAAAATGCACATGTAATTGCAGATTTGCTTTGATTGAATTGAATTCCACCTGTGAGATAATTGTTAATGTTAATTATGTTAATTGGGTGAGGCAATTAAAGAATCTTAAGACCACATACCTTTGCCAGTATGCTTCCTGGTGGTGTTCGGGCAAAAGACTCCTCATGGGTTTGAGGGCCTTTTAAAGGATGCCAGCAGGAGGAAGTATGTTATGGCTGAGTAAAGGGGAATTTAAAATGTAAATAAGGGTTTAAACTATTTATGGTGTTATTTATGGTGTGTAGTTATTCTGTAAATATGTGGGAAAGTATTGTCTCTTTTAGATGTTATTAGGTATATGTAGGAATATGAAATATTTATTGTCTTACCTGGGATTGTGGTATGTTCCAATTAGATTGATTATCTCACTAAGTATATTAACAGGTGTTTTTTATTTGGTTTGTGTTGGGTGTCGGATGTTCACATAAGTCGTTGCCTGTGAAATATTTTGGAATAAATGGAAAAATTGCTTGTGGCAAACGTTTGGAAGTCTCCGCCTTCTCTGGTGTGCCTTGACCGCTCGGCAACGTGACAGTGGCCCAGCCAGAGCCCAGACTTGTATCCAATTGAACATCTCTGGAGAGACCTGAAAATGGCTGTGGGCCGACGCTTCCCATCCAACCTGATGGAGCTTGAGAGGTGCTGCCAAGAGGAATGGGCCAAACTGGCCAAAGATAGGTGGGCCAAGCTGGTGGCGTCATATTCAAAAAGACTTGAGGCTGTAATTGCTGCCAAAGATGCATCAACAAAGTACTGAGCAACGGCTGTGAAGATTTATGTATGTGTGATTTCCTAGTTTTTTTATTTTTAATAAATTTGCAAAATTTTCAAAAAAACTTTTTTCAAATTGTCATTTTGGGGTGTTGTGTGTAGAATTTTGAGGGAAAAAAATGAATTTAATCCCTTTTGGAATAAGGCTGTAACATAACAAAATTTGGAAAAAGTGAAGCGTTGAATACTTTCCGGATGCGCTGTATTGCAATCTGAATCGAATCGAAAGGTCCTTTGTGATTCCCACCCCCCAGTTTTCACACAACAGTCCACTGGTGGGACTGGAATATGGAGTGAGTGGCGAGGACTTTATATCTGCTGCTGACCTGCTCTAACAGGTCTAATCGGTATTAATTAATGTATTAGTTGTTTGTACTTATTTTTGACATTCTGCTATGCCGAAATTAAGTTGTTTGAAAGATATCTCACTGTTATTTATAATTGTGTTATTATGACAATGGCAATAAAGTTGGTACGTGTAACATCAGGGAAACACCACAAACCCCAGAAACCGACACGGTGCCAGCAGAAATGCTTGACTAGAAGCAAACTGCACTGGAAAAGGTATCCACCTCCCACTGCACTAAAAAAAAACAAAAACAATGGAGGCCGCCAACAAACACCAAAATCCCGCCACAAAATGGTGAAACGGCAATCTCAACCGCCAAGGAGGCGATGTTTTCATCCACGTTTGTTTCTCTGTCAGCAGGATTACGCAAAAACTACTGCACATATTTGGATGGAATTTTCACCAAAGGTGGCCCTTGGCCTGAGGACAAACCCATTAGATTTTGGTGATGATCCAAGAATGCATACCTCAGCCAAGGCTCTGATCTTCTCACAGTGTGTTTGCAACAATACTCCACAACTACTGGACAGACTTTGACAACGTTTTCACCAGAACTGGCTTGTGGCCGACACACAAACCCAATACATTCTGCAGGAGATCCATCAGGGACGGAAAGAGCCTTGGCAGAGGTATGTGCTCTGAGTGCTGTTCTAGTTTAGGAAAGATTTTGCAGTGGTCTCTCTTTTTTTTTAACTGTATTTTCATGGAAATGTGTTTTTTTTTCCTCATGAGTTTTAATTTTCACAAATTCATGTTTTTTTTCCTGATAAATATTACGGGGAAGTGAAAAAAATATAGACTGGTAAATGGCGTTCACTTATACAGCGCTTTTTCTCATCTCTAGATGACCAAAGCGCTTTACAGGTTCTAGAAGCACCCTAGTACTGTGATACTTTATGGTGATGATACTGTATCAAGTCAGAGACACAGTATTGTCATACTTGATTAAAAATTATTAATAAATGCTACAAATACAATTGTACCTGTTTAGGTAGCAGAGAAAAAAAACATTTGAATTTTCAGTCCATTAGATGATTGGCATCAAACTGGGGATCCTAAGCTGTCCTTGGGTCTGGATGTGAGAGTGAATGGTTGTCTGTCTCTCTGTGTTGGCCCTGCGATGGACTGGCCATCTGTCCAGGGTGGACCCTGCCTCTCACCCAAAGATGCTGGGATAGGCTCCAGCCACCCCGCGACCCGACAAGGATTAAGCGGAAGAAGATGGATGGATGGATAGATGATGCTTGGGGTGGGGCAAAAGATCTGTTCAGTGTTGTAATGCAATTAGGGATGTTAATGACTAATTTAACTTTTGATTAATTGTCAATATAAATTTAGTCAACTAAATTAAATTAGTTGTCAATTAATTAATAACTCAGCAGTCCTTTTCAATGGGAGCTTATTCTACGAAGTGTAGTGGTTTCGCCGTCCAGGTGGGGGTGCACATGGTTACCCACTGCCGCATTTCAACCGATAAAGCGGAAGAAGATGCTAAGCCCTTCTGGGTTACATCCAAGAGCAAGTTCCAATGGCACGTTCCGATGTCCTCCCATCAAATCAACAGGGCGGAGAAACGGACTGCAGCAGGCTACACGAGTGCAAAAACCTATCTCCACTGCCTCCCTTCAACCTGCTGCTACATGGGAACGCAGACTGGACTCAAGTTTCCATTGAGGTAACAGAAACGGAGGAGCCCAGATCGTTCTGGATTTGCCTGGATTACAGCGATACAGTGATAATGTTTAACATATAACAGATGAAGACGCTCACAATTTATTTTTAGGTTAACTGGAGACTCTAAAGTGGCCCTAGGTGTGAATGTGTGTGTGAATGGTGAAGGGATTGGCACCTCACTGTGGCTGCCTCATCCATCCATGTGGATGCCCTGAATTCCCCCTCTGGGGATTAATAAAAGAGTACAAAAAACAAATACATAGTACACACTATACAGTGCAACATTTGTTAAACTACAAAAAATGCCATTGTCTGTAGTAAAAAAATGCAAATGAATCCTTGAGGAATATGATGTTCATGTTTTATTCAGTATTTGAAAAAACAGTAACTTTTTATATGTTAAAGATAGACCACATTGTACCGAGGAAAATTCAGATTCTCAGGAAAAACGCTGCATATCAATTAATTGTTACTCGATCAATAAGATGAATCAATTACCAATTAATGAATTAATTGATAACTTGCATCCCTAATTGTAATACGTGACACTCGCGATGATGCACAATCCCCAAAATACACATACTGATCTTTGATTAATTTTATATATGTGTGTGCGTCCCTGCAATACTTTCCACATTTTAACAGCTCACTCATTTCTTAATGAAGTGTTTGTGACATATTTTGTTCATTTTTTTTAAATTATTGAAGCACGTTTTCTATTTTTCCTGGCTTTCTTGAAATGCTCTGATTTAAAGCCTGTCACTTTAAGAACCATCCCTCACCAATTCAACTCCGCCCTCCCTCGTACGTCAGTTAGCCATTAGCTGACTAGCTTCTAGCCTTTAGCTTTTAGCCTTCTTCTAGCTCGGATGAGTGGCGCTGGTTCACTGGTCCACAGTTGATGGTGTGTCTTGCGTCACTCCAACCCATCTCCCAATAATTTTGCGGTGATTCCACAACAAATCGCTAGCACTGCATGCCGGGCAGCCTCCCAATCACCACAACCAACTTGTCCCGGGACTCAAGGCTGCCACAGACAGCTAGGCAATCCAATAATTGAGCAGAGGGTGGGTCTCAAGGATAGCGGTGGGTTGGCTTTGTCAAATCATGACGTATACGATTTACCCAGAAGAGTCAAAAACGTTTCTGGGAGAGAAAAACTAGAAAAAGGCTGTTGTGTTTTGTTTTTTTTTTGTTTTGTTTTTTTTACGAGAATTGAGTGTTTTGATATTTTGGGGATAATTACGTGACCATCCATCCATCCATCTTCTTCCGCTTAATCCTTTTTGGGTCACGGGGGCGTGCACAATAGGAACATTTCAGACAGTTAAAACCTACGAACACCATGTTTCAGTCAATGACCCCTTTAAAGGAACTGTGGTGTCAGACAGTACCGCTTCATGACCCAAATATGGAGATAACAAATGGCATACTGATCAAAACAATGGCCAAACTTTATTCATGCTCAAAAAAAGAAAGAAAAATGATAAAAGAAAACAAACCACCTAAATGAAAAGATGACTTTGAGGACGCAGTGAGAAATGACTTGAAAACGTCCCGACAGCGCTGTGGTGGCGTGCTGCTGACCTGTCCTCAGACGGATCATGGCGGCCCGTTGTGTCAAGGCTGCAGACCGCTCAGCTTTATGACGAAGTAACTAGGTTAACTGGACCAAGACATGAGTCACAGGTTATATAATTACAAAGAACTATTCAATTCTTGCATTTTCTGAAGTCTACATGTGTTCTGCTTCTTCACTGTAGTGCAGAGACAGTCACCATTCCAGATCAGAGCCTGAATGGTGACACTTATATAACAGCCACACTATTTAAAGAAAACAAGCTGGAGCTGTAAACGGACAGTCACAACCCAGGGTTTTAAAGCCGTATCGCTTTAAACAGTAAACACGAAGTTCATGAAATTAAACTTAACGGTTAAATGCAATGTTTTGTTGTTTTATTGGTCAGGCCTGCAGGGCACTGACAAAGAACGTGGGAAGAAGTAGGTCAACGATTCAGGACAACGATGCACGATGGAATACACACTAAAACGAATTTAATGTTACCGTTTGTGCAGCGGCATCACATTCTACTGTAGAAAATCATTTGAAACAGGCAGCGTTTCAGTTGAGAGACAGCCAGCCGAGGCGATGTGAAAGAGTACACGATGTTCTCGTCAGCAGCAGCACAGCGTTCTCCTTGTCACAGCTATTGGGGATGTATGGAGACGTCAGCTACACAGCAGGCTGCCAGCAGCGGTGTGGTTACCAAGTCAGCTCTGCAGCACAACACCAACGTTACACGACAGCATCAGGTCACCTTCACTGAGTGAATGGGATCAGAAAGGTTCTGATTTGAAGATGATTGGATCCACTCCAGGAAGACTTTTAACTACTGTAAAGTTTGGATTATCATCAGGGGTGTTCATACTGTACTTGTTATGGGAAAAAAAACACATTATCTTTAAATATCTAGAGTGGATCTTTGATGCCGACATCTACGATTCACTGCTGCATAGTCCAAATGAACACGTCAGCTGTCCAGGACGTCTGATGCAGATTTTGATAGACTGGATTGTAAAAATTCTGTCATAATCTATTACTAGCTGTCATTTTGTTGTTAATAATAAATTAATAATCAGTTTTAACCCTGAACCTACAGGATACGGCATGCAACAGTCTGTGCTGTACCCCAACTGTACACATCGGTTGGGCCAATGTCAGCAAGTTTCCATCAGGAACAGCCTATAGAGGTCGTCTGCTCATTGGCAAGACACTGGCTAGACGTCGGCATTATAACATCTTGCCAGTGAGCAGACGACCTCTATAGGCTGTGTTCCCAATGTAAACTATGTATGTTGGGGGACTTTTGTATTGCAGATATCTGAAAGTTTCTCTCAGCATGAAGCGGACTTCAGACGCCCAGAATGTTCATTGTAGACAGGAAGAGGAAGTGGGAACTGAACACTAATGAGTGCTGGAAGAGTGGAGGAACGCTGCGTGAATTCTCTGCCATGATCATTAGGGATGTGACGCCATACCTTTGAGCGAGGTTTCCACCAGGCGCAGGTACTGCTTGGACTTCTTGTTGCCGTGGCTCATCTTCTGGGCGAAGCCGTTCCTCTGCAGGACGCACTCCTCCAGCTGCACCACGTTCTGGTGCCTGTTCTCCAGGCTCGTCAGGGCCCAGAACTCGGCCAGGGCCAGCTCCACGTTCTCCGGCGCGTCGCACTGCAGCTTCTTGACCGCCACCCGGAGCCCGGTTCTGCGGGCCACGGCCTCGTACACCACCCCGTAGCTTCCGCGACCCACCTCCCGCAGCAGGGTGTACCGAGGGGGCGCCACGGGCGGCTGCAGCAGGTCGCCCCGGAGGAAGCCCGGGTAGCCTGCCTCCTGCTGCTCCTCCTCCAACTCCATGGGCTCCTGGTGGTGATTGTCACCCACCGCGATGGAGCGCAGGACTTCGGCCGCGTCGCGCTTCATCTTGCCGTGGCCGCTCCGCCTGCAGCCCCCCACACCGCCGCTTACCTTTCTTCTCTTCTTCCCGTCGCAGTCATCCATAGCTTCTTTTTTCTTAAAAGTAAGCATGGCGGCAGGCCGTGTTTATCTTTCATTACTTAAACTCACAGCTCGGAAAGTTTGACGTCCTCGCGTCTGTGAGCGATCCTTGCTGCGCGTGTCTGTCTGAGCTCGCGAAACAAAATGTTCCAGGTTCAGAGAACAGGGGGCGGGGCCAGGCCGCGGCTCCGCGTTCTCATTGGCCGAGAGCAAAAACAGCTCGCGGAGACTCCACGAGCACGCCGAGTTTGTTTTTGTTGTGATTGTCAGACATCGATACCGTGATTATCGGGGAAACAATAAAACCACGTTATATGGCTACAGCCAGGCGATAAAACGCCTTTCCTGATAAAAGCGGGTCCTGCTGAGCCACGGCGGAACGCTTTCACATTTCCCGCGACTGTCACGTGAATGACATGTGGAAACATGTCACGTGTATGACGCATGATTCACAGCACAGGAAACAGCTGCGATTTATACTGTACAGCCACAATAACAATGATACATTCTGCTTTGTAACAAAAATGTTTGCACATTTTTTCAATATATTGGGGGGTTTCTGTCACATAGCGACGCTTAGTGAGTAGTAAAGTTGTTTATAGTGCAAACAAGACCAATTAAATCACAGCCTTTCACAACAGAAACAATGAAACAATCAGAAGCAGGTGACACAATTATAGCACAGTAAAATTAAAACGTTAAAAGAATAAAAATTAAAGGATATCAACGTTAAATAAAAGCCTGTCTGTAAAGATGAGTTTTCAGCTGCCTTTTACAGGTTAACTAACTAACTAACTAACCTGCACTTATATAGCGCTTTTCTAGTCACAAAGACCACTCAAAGCGCTTTCATTAATACTAACCCTCTATTCTAAGGGCCTATAGGAAACAAATATCTAGGGACAATTTAGAACAGCCAATTAACCTAACATGCATGTTTTTGGCATGTGGGAGGAAACCGGAGAAATCCCGGAGTAAACCCACGCAACACGGGGAGAACATGCAAACTCCACACAGCTCACTGTTGGTCGGGGGCTGGGATCGAACCCACGATCCCACCATCCCCACAATCCCCCGGCCAAGGGTAAACTGTGCTGCCGCAGTGCTAACCACTGCGCCACCGTGCAGTGGTTAGCAGGAGTTAACAGGAGTTTATTTTCACGAAAACATTTTTTTAAATAATACATTAAAATTCTTTGAAAGGTATTGAATTAAAGTCTTTATATTCTTAAAAAATTGGTCTATTGATGAAAAAAACATTTTAATATTTTTATGGTACTGAAAAAAATCATAATATTTACACCTGCGCAGTTAAATGATGAGACTATACAGTGGCTGGTAACACACACACACACACACACACACACACACACACATATATATATATATATATATATATATATATATAATATGGCTAGCATTTTCTTGGGCAGGGCAGACTCAGTCCATTTGGGGCCTAAGTCAAAGACAGAAATGGGGCCCTACTTTTTTCTTTGTTCAACACTTTCTTTTCACTTTTTTGGGTATGACTTAAATTTTTATGTTATTGATTTTAAAACTGTAGCAGGTTAGGTGCTATATTTGAGTCCCTTATTAGTCCCACAATAGGGAAATTACAGGGCATCCACATGAGTGGATGAGGCAGCCACTGGTGCGGCGCCCAGCCCTTTCACCACTCACACCTGAGGCCACTTCAGAGGCTCCAGTTAACCTAACCTGCATGTTTTTGGCATGTGGGAGGAAACCGGAGAAATCCCGGAGTAAACCCACGCAGACACGGGGAGAACATGCAGACTCCACACAGATCACTGTTGGTCGGGGGCTGGGATCGAACCCAGGATCCCCCGGCCAAGGGTGAGTTGCTGTGCTGCCGCAGTGCTAACCACTCCTCCACCGCGCTGCCATATATAATAAGCACTAGCTTCAGCTTACACACTTTTGGTTGTTCTTATGTGTCCTACATATTTTTAGTTGTTTTGATTGTATGTTCATTACTGAATAAAATTCACATTCATTCATTCATTTGTTCATTCATTCTGTCAGGCCTTACTGACATCCTATCTGAAATGTATTGTCCTCAGAAGTCTTCAAATGATAATATCATTCAGGTATCAGGAATTACATCTGTAGAAAAATGAAGTTTAAAGTGACACTATATGAGGAAAAAAGGCCAAAGTTACAAGGAAAAAACTGCAGATTACTGAGAAAGTCATAAAATTTTGTGGAAAGAGCCGTTCAGAAGAATAAAGATGAAAATCTACACGAAAAAATACAAGAAAAATTGCATTGTTTTTTGAAAAAAATGTCTCCAAACCAACTGCAATGATGTTTGTGGTGGAGGGAGGGGGGCAGTTAACAGTCTGCACATTTGCAGCTCAAGTAACTTAATTATCTGGTGACACTGTCATGATCCTGAGCACGTTGGGGGCCGTGCTCAGTCTCCAGTTTGAGTTTAGTCTTTTTTAGCTTCTTTGTTTCTTTGTTTATTACGGTCTGCTGTATTTGGTCTCTGTTTATTTATGAGTTGTTTGCACTCTTGGTTTTGTCTTTATAGTCCTATATATTTATTGTGTGTCATTTTGTAGCCCTTAGATGCATAAGCGGGGTCAAAAATGACCCCAGCGGTTATTTTTTTTTTTTGGCAATATCTTTGTAATTTTAATTTTTTATCATTTAATCTTCCATGTATTCCTCAAAGAGGTTGTCTTTGACATGAGGCCATTTGGATTTGTATCTAATTGTTATATTTTTTAAGTACAGTGATCCCTCGCTACTTCGCGCTTCACCTTTCGCGCCCTCAGTGCATCGCGGATTTTTCAAAAATATACATCAAAAATTCAAAATTGAGAAATAATGGGCGGGCGCTAGCAGAAGGCAGGGAAACTACATTAGAACATCAGGTATCAACACGGAGAGCAGCACAACTCAAAATCCACCTCTCTGTTCGCTGTTCTCGTGTTGGCTCGGCTCGGGAATCTCGCAAGCTGATTGGCCGAGACGTTTCACCCCGCAAGCTGATTGGCCGAGACGTTTTACCCAGCTTCTCTCCCTGCCGAGCGCCCACCCAGCGAAGGAAGACCGCATTCATTGCTCTTTATCGCTCGTGTTGCTTAGTCTCGCCGCGTGGAACTTTTTGCTGTTCTCTTGTGCCATTTTGTGCGAAATAGTCTTCCCGTCGAGCCACTACACCGCCTCCTGCAGCTTCTCCAGCTCTATCGGAAGCTGCCCTCGATGATGCTGCGCCTCTAGCACCTGACGATGAGGCGTCACCTGAGGAGCAGTAAAGCTCTCATTAACCTGTGCAGTAAATCATCTTCATCTTGAGTTACGTATCTTGTTATAAGAATAAAAGAGTTCTAAAAACATATTTATGTATACTTTATTTACATCTACGTATGTACAGTGGGGCAAAAAAGTATTTAGTCAGCCACCAATTGTGCAAGTTCTCCCACTTAAAAGATGAGAGAGGTCTCCAATTTTCATCATAGGTATACCTCAACTATGAGAGACAAAATGAGAAAAAAAATCCACAAAATCACACTGAAGGATTTTTAATGAATTAATTGGTAAATTCCTCAGTAAAATAAGTATTTGGTCACCTATAAACAAGCAAGATTTCTGGCTCTCACAGACCTGTAACTTCTTCTTTAAGAGGCTCCTCTGTCCTCCACTTGTTACCTGTATTAATGGCACCTGTTTGAACTCGTTATCAGTATAAAACACACCTGTCCACAACCTCAAACAGTCAGACTCCAAACTCCACTATGGCCAAGACCAAAGAGCTGTCAAAGGACACCAGAATCAAAATTGTAGACCTGCACCAGGCTGGGAAGACTGAATCTGCAATAGGTAAGCAGCTTGGTGTGAAGAAATCAACTGTGGGAGCAATTATTATAAAATGGAAGACATACAAGACCACTGATAATCTCCCTCAATCTGGGGCTCCATGCAAGATCTCACCCCGTGGGGTCAAAATTATCACGAGAATGGTGAGGAAAAATCCCAGAACCACACGGGGGGACCTAGTGAATGACCTGCAGAGAGCTGGGACCAAAGTAACAAAGGCTACATTAGAAACACACTACGCTGCCAGGGACTCAAATCCTGCAGTGCCAGACGTGTCCCCCTGCTTAAGCCAGTACATGTCCAGGCCCATCTGAAGTTTGCTAGAGAGCATTTGGATGATCCAGAAGAGGATTGGGAGAATGTCATATGGTCAGATGAAACCAAAATAGAACTTTTTGGTAAAAATTCAACTTGTCGTGTTTGGAGGAGAAAGAACGCCATACCTACTGTGAAGCATGGGGGTGGAAACATCATACTTTAAGGCTGTTTTTCTGCAATGGGACCAGGACGACTGATCCGTGTAAAGGAAAGAATGAATGGGGCAATGTATCGTGAGATTTTGAGTGAAAACCTCCTTCCATCAGCAAGGGCACTGAAGATGAAACGTGGCTGGATCTTTCAGCATGACAATGATCCCAAACACACTGCCCGGGCAACGAAGGAGTGGCTTCGTAAGAAGCATTTCAAGGTCCTGGAGTGGCCTAGCCAGTCTCCAGATCTCAACCCCATAGAAAATCTTTGGAGGGAGTTGAAAGTCTGTGTTGCCCAGCGACAGCCCCAAAACATCACTGCTCTAGAGGAGATCTGCATGGAGGAATGGGCCAAAATACCAGCAACAGTGTGTGAAATCCTTGTGAAAACTTACAGAAAAAGTTTGACCTCTGTCATTGCCAACAAAGGGTATATAACAAAGTATTGAGATGAACTTTTGTTATTGACCAAATACTTATTTTACCGAGGAATTTACCAATTAATTCATTAAAAATCCTTCAATGTGATTTTCTGGATTTTTTTTCTTATTTTGTCTCTCATAGTTGAGGTATACCTATGATGAAAATTGGAGACCTCTCTCATCTTTTAAGTGGGAGAACTTGCACAATTGGTGGCTGACTAAATACTTTTTTACCCCACTGTATGTACACTTACACACACACACACGTATCATATGAGAGAGAGAGTGAGAGAATGAACGTACGTATTATTTATGGGTGACGTCATTAGGGGTGACGCTACTTCGCGGTTTTCACTTTTCGCGGTCGGTTCTGGAACCCATTAACCGCGATAAGTGAGGGATCACTGTAATTGCATTTTTTGTATCAGTACCACACTTTTCCATATGTGGGGTCAAAAATGACCTCAAGCATTTTCTATGGAATTTCAAAGGTTAACCCTAGGAACCTTTGATTTTTATCAACTGTGACTGTCAGATATACATTTACTGTCGATCCACACATCTAATGCCAACAGTCTCACCGCTAGTGATGGCGAGATGAAGCTTCATGAAGCAAATCTCTTTCTTGCTGGCTCCATCGCAAAAAAAAAAAAAAAAAAAAAAAAGCTGAAATAGATTGCAAATAAAGTCCCAAGTCCACAAAATGTGAGGGACATTGCGCTTCGCTGTCCCCTTCGAATGTCACCACGTTCATCAGCAACACAAGCCTTGATACGTGCGTCACAAAAATCTTCCCCGGTTACTCGACACACTGTTCGAAGACTCGGCACGGAAGGACACATCAACTCACCACCCTGAAGGTTATTTTTACACAGCAACTTTACAGTGGGGCAAAAAAGTATTTAGTCAGCCACCAATTGTGCAAGTTCTCCCACTTAAAAGATGAGAGAGGTCTCCAATTTTCATCATAGGTATACCTCAACTATGAGAGACAAAATGAGAAAAAAAAAATCCAGAAAATCACATTGAAGGATTTTTAATGAATTAATTGGTAAATTCCTCGGTAAAGTAAATATTTGGTCACCTACAAACAAGCAAGATTTCTGGCTCTCACAGACCTGTAACTTCTTCTTTAAGAGGCTCCTCTGTCCTCCACTCGTTACCTGTATTAATGGCACCTGTTTGAACTCGTTATAAGATAAGATAAGATAAGCCTTTATTAGTCCCACAATGGGGAAATTCCAGGATTGCAACAGCACAGGGATAGCAACACTCAGAGCAACAATCAGAAGGCAAGAAAAAACAAGAGCAGCTAGTATACATATGTACATATTACTATAAATATATATATATATATATATAGACACAGTGCAGATCATTGTAGCTGGATGGAATAAATATATGAGTATATAAACACACAGTGCGGAGCATTGTAGCTAGATGGAATAAATATGTAGATATATAAACACACACAGTACGGAGCATTGCAGCTAGAGGGAATAAATATGTAAATATATAAACACACACAGTGCGGAGCATTGTAGCTAGATGGAATAATATGTAGATATATAAACACACAGTGCGGAGCATTGTTGCTAGATGGGATGAAACAGCACAACCGTCTACTTAGTTATCCTACATGGTATGATTATGTGCCCATACATATTCTCACCCTCCATAGCGACTGGTATTTTCCTAGTTGTATGCCGGAAGGGACCATTGTATTAGTCTATTGCGTCTTTTGCATTCAAAACTATTAGGTTGTCACGTCTTTTTGCTATCTCTGCGAGCAGCCCTGCTTAGGTTGTACAGTCTGACAGTCGTAGGTAGGAAGGACCTGCGAAACCTCTCGGTTGTGCACCTGGGATGATGTAGTCTGCTGCTAAATGAGCTCCTCAGTGCATTCAGTATGTCCTGCATAGGGTGGAACTCGGACTCCAGCAGAGATGACAGTTTAGCCACCGTCCTTCTCTCTCCTATCTCCTCCACTGGGTCAAGGCGCTGCCCCAGGACAGAGCTAGCTTTCTTGATCAGTTTGTTCAGTCTCTTCCTATCGGCTGCGGTAATGCCACTGCCCCAGCAGACCACTCCAAAAGTGATGGCTGATGCCACCACCGTGTCATAGAATGTCTTCAGCAGCGCCCCTTGTACACCAAAAGACCTGAGTCTCCTCAGTAGGAACAGCCTGCGCTGTCCCTTCTTATAGCGTGCGTCAGTATTGTGTGACCAGTCTAGTTTATTGTTCAGATGAACACCCAGGTACTTGTAGGATGTCACCATCTCGATGTCTGTTCCCTGTATATTTACTGGTGCTGTGAGGGGTTGTCCTTGCCTGGGGCAGTCCACCACCAGCTCCTTAGTTTTCCTCGCGTTGATCTGGAGGCAGTTCCGATGGCACCAGTCCATGAAGTCCTGGATAAGCCATCTGTACTCAGCTTCATCTCCATTGGAG
Source organism: Pholidichthys leucotaenia (assembly GCA_020510985.1). Classification (NCBI taxonomy): domain Eukaryota; kingdom Metazoa; phylum Chordata; class Actinopteri; order Cichliformes; family Pholidichthyidae; genus Pholidichthys; species Pholidichthys leucotaenia. The sequence goes on from CM035843.1 coordinate 420,078,273, forward strand.
ATGAGGCCAACGATCGCAGAGTCATCAGAGAACTTCTGTAGATGGCAGTGTGTTGTGTTGTGTGAGAAGTCCGCAGTATAAAGGGTGAACAGGAAGGGAGCCAAAACCGTTCCCTGGTGGGCCCTCGTGCTACCGATGATCGTGTCGGACACACAGTCCCGGGTTCTCACAAACTGAGGCCGGTTCATGAGGTAGTCCAGGATCCATGATGACAGGTGCTGGTCCACCCCTGCGCACAGCAGCTTGTCCTTCAGGATCATCGGTTGGATGGTGTTGAAAGCACTGGAGAAGTCAAAGAACATGATCCTCACCGCATTCCCGGGCTTCTCCAGGTGGGACAGAGAACGGTGAAGGAGGAAGATCACCGCATCCTCCACCCCAATGCCATACTGGTAGGCGAACTGGAGTGGATCCATCGCTGGTCCCACCAGGGGGCAGAGGTGAGCAAGGAGCAGTCTCTCCAGGGTCTTCATCATGTGGGATGTCAAGGCCACTGGTCTGTAGCTGTTCAGGTCTTTGGGGTGGGAAGTTTTTGGTACAGGTACCACACAAGATGTTTTCCACAGCTGTGGTACCCTCCCCAGCTTCAGGCTCAGGTTGAAGATGTACGCCACAATCCCACACAGCTGGTCTGCACAGGACTTGAGGAGCTTTGCGCTGATGCTGTCCGGTCCCGACGCCTTCCTCGCCTTGATCTTCCTCAGCTCCATCCTCACCTGGGTCTTGGTCAGGGTCAGGTTGGGGGGCTGTGTGTTGGGAGTGGGGGGGGTGTTGGTGGAGTGGGGAGTGGGCAGCAGGACTTGATGTCTTTAGAGGCAGCAGTGGTTGTTGTGCAGTCAGGGGGGAGGGCGGTTGGTTAAACCTACTGAAAAACAGATTCAGATTGTTCGCCCACTCCCTGCCCCCCGTGGCCTGGGGGGAGGTATTCTGGAGCCCAGAGATGGTTTTAAGGTTTCTCCAGACCCCACTGATGTCGATCTGTTGCAGCTTGTCCTCCATCTTCTTCCTGAAGCTGTCCTTGCCTTCTCTGATCTTTCTCCTCGGCTCCCTCTGTACGGACTTCAGCATCTCCCTGTTCCCCGACCTGAAGATCCTCTTCTTCTCTCTCAGAAGTGTTTTTATCTCAGGGTTGATCCAGGGTTTGTTGTTTGAGCGACACCGTATGGTCTTGGTGGGAACGGCGTTGTCCACACAGAAGCTGAGGTAGTCCGTGATGGTGTGAGTGAGGCCATCGATGTCCTCACCATGTGGATCGCAGAGCTGCTCCCAGGCAGTGGTTTCAAAACAGCCCTTTAGAGTGTCCATTGCCTCCTCAGACCATAACTTCACTGTGCGCATGGCCAGAGGTTGTCTGTGCACTAGGGGTTTGTACACCGGCCGGAGATGAACCAAGTTGTGATCCGATCTCCCGAGTGGGGGGAGTTGTAATGAGGTGTACGCCTCCTTAGTGTTTGTGTAGAATAAGTCCAGTGTTTTATTGTCTCTAGTGTGGCATGTGATATACTGGGTAAACGTGGGTAGAATGGGAGATAGTGAAACATGGTTGAAATCGCCTGAGATGAGGAGAAGAGCATCTGGGTGTTCTGTCTGCAGCCTGCCGGTTACTGAATGGATGACGTCACGCGCTGTCCCAGCGTTTGCCGTCGGATTTGCATAAACAACAATGCAGATCACGTGTGAGTATTCCCTCAGGAGATATGTAGGCCGCATGCTAACAGCTAGCAACTCCATGTCTTTGCTGCAGTGTCGTTGTTTAACAGTGATATGTCCCAGTCTGCACCAGTTGTTGTTAACATACATTATCACTCCACCGCCCCTTGCTTTGCCTCTGTCTGGTGTTCGGTCTATCAGTATAAAAGACACCTGTCCACAACCTCAAACAGTCAGACTCCAAACTCCACTATGGCCAAGACCAAAGAGCTGTCAAAGGACACCAGAAACAAAATTGTATACCTGCACCAGGCTGGGAAGACTGAATCTGCAGTAGGTAAGCAGCTTGGTGTGAAGAAATCAACTGTGGGAGCAATTATTAGAAAATGGAAGACATACAAGACCACTGATAATCTCCCTCGATCTAGGGCTCCACGCAAGATCTCACCCCGTGGGGTCAAAATGATCACCAGAACGGTAAGCAAAAATCCCAGAACCACATGGGGAGACCTAGTGAATGACCTGCAGAGAGCTGGGACCAAAGTAACAAAGGTTACATCAGAAACACACTGCGCCACCAGGGACTCAAATCCTGCAGTGCCAGACGTGTCCCCCTGCTTAAGCCAGTACATGTCCAGGCCCGTCTGAAGTTTGCTAGAGAGCATTTGGATGATCCAGAAGAAGATTGGGAGAATGTCGTATGGTCAGATGAAACCAAAATAGAACTTTTTGGTAAAAACTCAACTTGTCGCGTTTGGAGGAGAAAGAACACCATACCTACTGTGAAGCATGGGGGTGGAAACATCATACTTTAAGGCTGTTTTTCTGCAATGGGACCAGGACGACTGATCCGTGTAAAGGAAAGAATGAATGGGGCAATGTACCGTGAGATTTTGAGTGAAAACCTCCTTCCATCAGCAAGGGCACTGAAGATGAAACGTGGCTGGATCTTTCAGCATGACAATGATCCCAAACACACTGCCCGGGCAACGAAGGAGTGGCTTCGTAAGAAGCATTTCAAGGTCCTGGAGTGGCCTAGCCAGTCTCCAGATCTCAACCCCATAGAAAATCTTTGGAAGGAGTTGAAAGTCTGTGTTGCCCAGCGACAGCCCCAAAACATCACTGCTCTAGAGGAGATCTGCATGGAGGAATGGGCCAAAATACCAGCAAAAGTGTGTGAAAACCTTGTGAAGACTTACAGAAAACGTTTGACCTCTGTCATTGCCAACAAAGGGTATATAACAAAGTATTGAGATGAACTTTTGTTATTGACCAAATACTTATTTTACCGAGGAATTTACCAATTAATTAATTAAAAACCCTTCAATGTGATTTTCTGGATTTTTTTTTTCTTATTTTGTCTCTCATAGTTGAGGTATACCTATGATGAAAATTGGAGACCTCTCTCATCTTTTAAGTGGGAGAACTTGCACAATTGGTGGCTGACTAAATACTTTTTTACCCCACTGTACATGTATTATAATTTTTATACCTCATAATATATGTGCTGTTATAAATTATGAACTTATTTTCCACGTCCATGAATTTTATGTGATAGTGTTATGTTATCATCATCAAATTACTGCTTTGTAGTTAGCTACAGTAGCTAACTAAGCTAACACTAGTTAGCTGTGTGTGTCTGTCACGTTTATAGGACATCATAAGACGGCCCATGAACTCAGGCATCATAGGACTCGCGATGCCGTCATAAAGATATGATGTCTATATGACAGCACATAGACAGATATAGACCATCACTCATAATGCCAAGACTAATGTGTCTTTATGATGTCATATGAGTCACAGACAAATGTGTCTTTATGATGTCATATAGGCCATCACTCATGATGCCTAGACTAATGTGTCTTTATGATGTCATATGGCTCAAAATTGGCAAGGTGAATAAGTCACAGGGCCGGTCTTTACAGCGCGTTCGTGTTTTCAGGTTTCTGCAGCCATGGCCGATTCTACGTTGCCGCGGGCAGAGATGCCAGATCAGTCAATCTTCGTATTGTTGCTCAAGATGAAATAACTAAGCAAAAGCGTCGCTTTCTTAGCAATGTCGTTTTTAAAGAGGTGCTGACACAGTAAAAATGTGTAACCTTGAAGAATGCCAATCTACACTACAAATGTGTAAAATGCCAAGCAAAGTGCTGATTTTTTCCGGGTGCTCAGGTTTCTCGGTTTCTATGGCCATGCACGGGCCTTCCTGAACAGGGTTGAAAGCCACTTTTTGCTCAGATCTATTTTCATGATCCTGCCTATGAACCAGAATTACAACACACCTATACAGTGTTGTATTTTTGGATGTTTTGTATGTTTACCTTTTTACAATACATTGTTTACCTTTTTTACCTTTCTGTGATAAAAAGTGATAAATGAACATGTCAAACATGAAATAATTCTTTTGTTGACCAAAATATAATTTAAAATAATAATAATAATAACAATAATAATAATAATAACCCAAAATACAATAAAAATAATCATCTTTAACCAAAATGAAAGAAATTTCGTAAGTTTACAGCATAAAATGAGCTAGCGGCTATCTCCCGCTACGATAGCATATACCGGGAGTGCTGCCTTATGCTATTCACTGAGACGTGGCTATCAGAACTAGCAGCAGATGCTAACATTGAACTGGAGGGTTTCCACGCAATACGGGCAGACCGAACACCAGACAGTGGGAAGGCAAGGGGCGGTGGAGTGATAATGTATGTTAACAACAACTGGTGCAGACCGGGACATATTGTGGAGAATTGTGAAGGACGAGACTGAGTTTTATTCCTCAGGTTCAGCTTTATTCACAATAACATTCTCCAACATTCAAAAGCAGAAAAAGAGGATGAATCTTCTCACATCTGTCCTTTTATACCCAGGACATCAAACCTACAGTCACATGGTGTTTAATCAAACATACAGTCACATGGTACTTAATCCCAGTCACAATGTAACTTCCCCCGATCTTAACACCATCCACCCCCTAGTCTCCAGTGGTCAGGAAATCTCTCAAGGCCATCTCCTTGAAACAAAAGGCCAAATCTCACACCCTCCTGTTACCTCTAGGAGGCTCAGTCCCTTTGTTCCCTTGAGACGTGAAGCACACAATAAACATACAGTAATATGAAGCCAGATGATACTAATCAATTAGCCAAGTTAGAAGCCTGTCTTAAGGAAATCAAAGCTTGGATGACTTGTAATGTCCTGCTATTAAATTCAGATAAGACTGAAGTCATTCTTGTTGGTCCAAAAAACCTTAGAAATTCCTTTCCAAATCAAACTTTCAGTTTGGATGCAGTTACTCTTTCTCTTAATAGCTCTGTGAGGAACCTTGGAGTTATTTTTGATCAGGATTTGTCCTTCAATTCACATATTAAATTTGTTTCTAAGACTGCCTTCTATCATTTGCGTAATATTGCCAAGATTAGGAGCATCTTGTCTCAGAGTGATGCTGAGAAGCTGATCCACGCTTTTGTTAGCTCGAGATTAGATTATTGTAATTCTTTATTATCAGGCTGTCCTAAAACATCTTTAAAAAGTCTTCAGCTGATCCAAAATGCTGCAGCAAGAGTTTTAACAGGTACTAGAAAGAGAGATCATATCTCTCCGGTTCTGGCCTCCCTTCATTGGCTTCCCATAGAGTTTAGAATTAAGTTTAAAATCCTTCTTCTTACTTACAAAGCTCTAAACAATCAGGCTCCTTTTTATTTAAAAGATCTGATACTACCGTATCATCCTAACAGAGCACTACGCTCCCAAAATGCAGGATTACTTGTAATACCTAGAATCTCCCAAAGTACAATGGGAGGCAGAGCCTTCAGTTATCAAGCTCCTCTCCTGTGGAATCAGCTGCCAATCTGGATTCGGGAGTCAGACTCGATCTCTGTTTTTAAGAATAGGGCTAAAACCTACCTTTTTGATATAGCCTACAATTAGGGAGGGATCATGTGTTTCTGAACCCTCCCTTAGTTATGCTGCTAATAGGTTTAGTCAGCCGGGGGACCTCCAGTAATGCACTGGGCCTCACTCCTTTCCTCACTCTCTATGAAATATTTTTTTTTCTGGTCATTAACATTTGTTTGTTCTCTCCCATAGATTGAGTCCCCATCGTGCTGTTTGCTCTCTACATGTCTGTTCTTTTCTTCTTCTCTATCCCCTCACCCCCCAGCCAGTCGCAGCAGATGACTGCCCCTCCCTGAGCCTGGTTCTGCTGGAGGTTTCTTCCTGTTAAAGGGAGTTTTTCCTCTCCACCGTCGCCAAGTGCTTGCTCACAGGGGATCGTCTGATTGCTGGGGTCTTTCTGCAACTGTGGGGGTCCCCCCTACAGTTGATAGTGCTATGAGATGACAGTTGTTGTGAAATGGCGCTATATAAATAAAGTTGAATTGAATTGAATTGAATTAATATATCTGTGGAGCATATGAAACCAACATATGTGCCCCACATGACCCCCCCCCCCAAACGTCTAAGATGGAGCAATCATAACTAAAGATGCATGTCATAATAAAATCACTACATATCAGTCCACATGCCGCTTAGGCCTTAGTCTTCTGCCGTATTTGCTGTAAGCCGGCTTTACTGCCTCCGCAGTGTCCTCCTGCTGTGGGGCTGTCTGTGGGTTAGAAGAACTGTTTGTCAATCTCTGTGGGTGTTCTGGGGAATGCCCTCTAGGGGGTCTGCCGCGCCGGGGCGCCCTCGCCAACTGCACAGCTTCGTCAGCCATCACAAAAGCGGGTTTGAGCCTGTTTATGCCAATCACTTCCTTTCTGCCTCCCAAATCTAACAAAAAATGCTTCTCTCCTGTTTCCAGCACTCTAAATGGTCCATCATAAGGTGATCGTAAGTTTGGGTGATGTGCATCATGTCTGACAAAAACAAACTCCGCATTTTTTAAAGCTTTAGGCACAAAAACGCGCGGGAAGCTGTGATGAACTGGGCCAGGAAGCGTGCTCGATCCCGTGTCGCTCTGCAACCGCTGAGCGGGGGGGCACTCTGGCGCAGGATTATCCGGGAGAAACTCCCAGGGCAGCCAGAGTGGCTGCGCAAACACTAACTCAGCTGGGGAGGCTTTTAAATCCTCTTTAGGTGCAGAATGCAACCCCAATAAAACCCATGGTAGCCTGTCGACCCAATTTGCATCCGTAAGCGACGCTCTGAGGGCTGCTTTCAATGACCTATGGAAACGTTCGCATAAACCATTAGCCTGCGGGTTGTACGCGGTAGTGCGGTGGATCGTTACCCCCAGGCTGCGGGCCATCGCTGACCAAAGTTTGGAAACGAATTGAGGACCTCTGTCGGACGTAATGTCCGACGGAACTCCAAAACGCGCTACCCATGCTGTTAGAAATGCGCGCGCCACCTCCTTGGCTGTGGTTGATGCCAGTGGGACCACTTCCGGCCAACGCGTGGTGCGGTCCACCATTGTCAAAAGGTGTGTGCACCCCTGTGACGGCGGGAGGGGGCCTACAAGGTCGACATGCACATGATCGAATCGCTTAGCCGGGATGTGAAAAGGTTCCAAGGGAGCTCTAGTGTGTTTGTGTATTTTGGCTCGCTGACAATCCACGCAGGCTGTTGCCCACTCCTTGACTTGCTTGCGCATGCACGGCCATACAAATTTCTCTCCTACCATTTTGACCGACGCGCGCACCCCCGGGTGCGCCAGAGAATGAATCAAGTCAAAAACGCGGCGGCGCCACGCGGTCGGCACCACCGGGCGCGGTCGTCCCGTGGAGACATCGCAGATTAGGGGGGGCATACCATCTTGTAGCACCCTGTTCTCCAGCCTTAACCCTGTTGGTCCAGACTGGAGCGCACACACGTCCGCGTCGGCAACCTGATCCGCGGCCATGGCTGCATAATCTATCCCTACGCGGACTGGGGCCGCGCGCACTTCCGCGTCGCTAACCTGATCCGCGGCCATGGCTGCAAAATCTGCCCCTGCGTGGGCTGGAGCCACCACGGCGCGCGAGAGACAGTTTGCCACTACATTAAGTTTACCCGCTACATGCTGGATATCGGTAGTAAACTCCGAGATGGCAGCTAGCTGTCTCTGCTGCTGGCCCGACCACGGTTCTAAAATCTTGGCCATGGCGAAAGTCAGCAGCTTGTGATCAACGAACACGGTGAAACTGCATCCCTCCAGCCAAAACTGGAAGTGGCGAATGGCCAAGTGGAGAGCTAACAACTCCCTGTCGAATGCGCTGTATTTTCGTTCACTATCGCGCAAGGTCCTGCTGAAAAAGGTGAGCGGTTGCCAAGCTCCTGCTACATACTTTTCCACGACAGCTCCTATGGCCACGTCTGACGCGTCAGTAGTGAGCGCTATGCGGGCCATTGGGTCTGGATGTGCCAACAACGCAGCGTTTGCCAGGGCTATTTTGACTTCCGCGAACGCGCGCTCTCGCTCCGGAGACAATTCGATTTTGTTTGTGGGTTTTTGTTTTTTTAGTGCAGCATACAATGGTTGCATGAGCTGCGCTGCGTGAGGGAGGAAACGGTTATAAAAATTCACCATTCCCAAAAACTCCTGTAACGCTTTGACCGTTTGTGGCTGGGGAAAATTTGTTATTGCACGCACTTAGTCAGGCAGAGGAACCGCTCCTTCTGGAGAGACACGATGCCCAAAAAAATCAATCTGCGCCACCCCGAACTGACACTTCGCTGGGTTGATTATTAATCCGTGCTCTGCCAACCTCCGGAAAACTGCTGTGAGGTGGTTTTCGTGTTTGTCCTCGGACCCGCTGGCTACCAATATGTCGTCCAGGTAGACGAACGCGAAGGGGAGGTCGCGCAGAACTGTGTCCATCATGCGTTGGAACGTCTGCGCTGCACCTTTAAGCCCAAACGGCATGAGCAAAAACTCGAAAAGCCCGAAAGGAGTTATTACCGCTGTTTTGGGTATGTCCTCAGCGCGCACTGGAACCTGGTGGTAACCGCGTACCAAATCTATTTTAGAAAAAATGCGTGCCCCCGCCAAATGCACCGAAAAATCTTGGATGTGTGGGATCGGGTAGCGGTCGTGCGCTATAGCGTTATTCAACCTGTGGAAATCACTGCAAGGTCGCCACGAGCCATCAGCCTTTGGGACCATATGGAGCGGCGAAGCCCATGGGCTCTTCGACCTCCTGATGATGCCCAGTCTTTCCAGGTTGGCGAACTCCTCGCGCGCTATGGTCAGTTTAGCTGAGTCCAAGCGCCGAGCTTTTGCAAAAACGGGTGGGCCGGTGGTAGTAATAAAATGTTCCACCCCATTTTTAGCCACTGTCGCCGAAAACGTTGGGACCGTGAGTGCTGGGAACTGAGTGAGAAGTGTGTGGAACTTACCACCCGCAGCTGTGACGTTGGCTTGTGCAGGTGGCGGGGCCACTCGAGCTGTGCAGGGAATAGACTAAAAGGAGAGTGCATTAACCAGGCATCTGTTAGCAAGATCAACCAATAAACCATGTGAGCACAAAAGATCAGCCCCTAACATGTTGAAATTGACTGCCGCTACGACAAAAGTCCACTCGAATGTACGGCCCTGCAAAGACAGAAGCAGAGTCCTCTCACCGAAGGTCTTAATCGCTGAGTCGTTCGCTGCTGTCACCCGGGGACCACTGGAAGGCGCCAGCCGGTCCGCGTAGGAAGGCATGATGAAGCTCAGCTGGGAGCCTGTGTCCACGAGGAATTGCCTCCCCGAGCGTGCGTCCTTCAGGTAGAGCAGCTTGTTCTCCTCTCCTAGGGCCGCGGCTGCTACCGACCCCCGGTCTTGGCATTTCCCGAGCGCTTGAAGTGGCACGGTGGAATGCACTTGCGCGCCCTCTCTGCAAAACGGTGATGGTAGAAGCAAAGGACGTCGTCTGCTCCGTGTCGCCTGGCCCTTGCTGCTGCCATCGTCGGTGAGTCTGGTGCTGCAGCCTCTGGCCCCATGCCGTCTCCGGACGTCGCGCCTAGCTCTGCTGCTGCGGCCGAAGCTGCGCTCCGTTTGTGGGCGTCAACGAGTCGCTGCGCCTCCTGGCTCAGCTCGTGGTAGTCTCGTTGGGCCAACAGCGGTGAACCGGCCAGGGTCACTCTCACAGCTGACGGTAGGGTCCTGAGGAAAAGGTGGGTGAAGATAAAGCTGTCATCATCGGAGTCTCTCAACCTCAGCATCTTCCCCATCAGGTCTGCGGGTCTGTCGTTCTCAAACTCCGTCAATGCCAGGAGCCCCTCTGCTCGCTGTTGCACCGAGGGGGTGAAGTGGCTGATAAGCGCAGCCTTCAATGTGCCGTACTTGTCGCTGTCCGGTGGGTGGTTGACCAGGCTCTCCACCTTCTGGACTGTGTGGTTGTCCAGCTTCGCCACCACAATATCACGGTTAAACAACAACACTGCAACAAGGACATGGAGTTGCTAGCTGTTAGCATGCGGCCTACCTATCTCCCGAGGGAATACTCACACGTGATCTGCATTGTTATTTATGCAAATCCAACAGCGAACGCTGGGACAGCGCGTGACGTCATCCACTCAGTAACTGGCAGGCTGCAGACAGAACACCCAGATGCTCTTCTCCTCATCTCAGGTGACTTCAACCATGTTTCACTGTCTCCCATTCTACCCACGTTCACCTAGTATGTCACATGCCACACTAGAGACAATAAAACACTGGACTTATTCTACACAAACACTAAGGAGGCGTACACCACATCACCACTCCCCCCACTCGGGAGATCGGATCACAACTTGGTTCATCTCCGGCCGGTGTACAAACCCCTAGTGCACAGACGACGCCAGGGCCACCTCCTACCTCCTACCACAACAACCTGCAGCTGAATGCTCTGAAGACAGCGGAGATGATTGTGGACTTCAGGAAAGTCACTACCCCTCTGCCCCCCCCCCCTCACCCTCTCAGGCTCTCCCATCACCACTGCTGATTCCTTCCGCTTCCTAGGCACTACCATCACCAGGGACCTCAAATGGGAGCCGACCATCAGCTCACTCATCAAAAAAGCCCAGCAGAGGATGTTCTTCCTGCGGCAGCTGAGGAAGCTCAAGCTACCCACCAAGATGTTAGTGCAGTTCTACACAGCCATCATCGAGTCCATCCTCACCACCTCCATAACCGTGTGGTACGCAGGAGCCACTGCCAGGGACAGACTAAGGCTGCAGCGCGTCGTGCGCACTGCTGAGAAGGTGATCGGCTGCAAGCTCCCATCTATCCAGGATCTGTACATCTCCAGGACCCGGAGGCGTGCTGGCCGGATCATAGCCGATCCCTCACACCCTGGTCACGTACTGTTTGCCCCCCTTCCCTCTGGTAGAAGACTTCGGTCCATCCAGACTAAAACCTCCCGTCACATGAACAGCTTCTTCCCCTCTGCCATCAGACTGCTGAACACTAAGTGACTTATTGACTCTCGTGCACTATGTACAGCAGCTCAACCAGACTCATGTCAATCATCACTGTTTTCTTCCTGCATTACCGACTGCACTATATAGTTCTCCACAGTATCTGCTGCTCGCTAATATATTTTAACTGCTGACCAGTATCACTTACTCTTATTCTACACTTTATTGCATGTATAGTTTATTTCTTTTATCTTATCATATTTAATGTTGCAGCACTGCACCGAGACAAATTCCTAGTTTGTGTACTACATGAACAATGGCAATAAACCTGATTCTGATTCTGATTCTGATTCTGATTCTGCAAACAACAGAGATGAGATCCTGTGGTCACCAAGCATGACGCCCTCCATTCCCTGACTGCACCTAGAAATCCTGTCCATAAAAATTATGAATAGGATCGGTGACAAAGGGCAGCCCTGGCGGAGTCCAACTCTCACTGGGAATGAGTCCAACCGAGTGCTGGCAATATGAACCAAACTCTCACAATGGTCGTACAGAGATTGAATAACTTGTAACAACAAGCCCGATACCCCATACTCCCGAAGCACCCCCTACAAAAAACCACGAGGGACACAGTCAAATGCCTTCTCCAAGTCCACAAAACACATGAAAACTGGTTGGGCCAACTCCCACGAACCCTCGAGGATTCTCGAGAGGGTAAAGAGCTGGTCCGATGTGCCACGGGTGTGCGCAATATATAAGAAAAGGAATAAAAATGAAAAACAACAACAGTGTCAAGATTAATTAAGCTTGACAGCTCAAGTGCACGATGCCAAAGCACAGGAAGGAACCACACAGAGGGGCACGTTTGAAAGTTTTTTAAATAGCAAAAACACAAGCGCACAGCTGCAGAAACAGTCACTCACCAGAGGAATGGCCCTGTGGAGAGAAGACAAGAGCCGTGAGCAGAGGAATGGAGTAAGGGGAAATGTGCGAGCCAAATTGCCACTTACTTGGGAAATCCAGGGAGAACTGGTAGGACCCAGTGAGGGATAGACAAACCAGTAGGGTGGGGGGGTGAGCTGATGGTACCTGACCGGGTGGAGTAGGAAGCGGAAGGACGGTGAGATGTGGGAGGACAGCATGCGCAGTCCTAGAGACACACCTACACAGTGGCAGCGGCATGAAGGGAGAGGAGAAATAAGGTTAGACGACGTGTCAACACTTATAACTTTATATTTGCTTGCCTATACACGGGCAGTATACCCAGAAAAGCCAGCGTTGACTGCGCAGAGAGAGCCTCCTTAAGTATGCTGGCTGATGAGCGGGTGCAGGTGTGTCTTCTGCCTCAGGTGCAGTGATGAGTTGGTATATGTGAGGCAGGATGGGAGGGGCACGCTCTTGCTGCCCATGACAGGGCCCCCCCCTTCTAGGAGCACCTCCTGGCGGTCCGGAGGGCTTCTCAGGGTGAGCACGGTGATAGGACCGGAGCATCCCCTTGTCCAGCACTCACGATGAGGGACCCAGGACTGTTCCTCTGGGCCGTAGCCCTCCCAGTCCACCAAATACTGCAGGCCCCTGCCCCGACTGCGAACATCCAATACACGTAGTACAGTGTAGGCGGGGTGGCCATCAATAATCCGAGGAAGAGGAGGCGGCTTCGGGGGGGCCGAGAGGACTGGCCGAGAGGGGCTTAATGTGGGTGACGTGGAATGTAGGGTTCACCCGTAAGGTTGGAGGAAGCTTCAGCTGGACTGATGCATCGTTTATCACCCGGGATATGGTGTACGGCCCAAGGAAGCAGGGGGACAGCTTCTTTGACTTCTCTTTAAGGGGGATCTGACTTGCTGCCAGCCAGACCTGCTGACGTACTTGGGAGCCAGAACCTGCTTCTTATCAGCAGCAGCCCGGATGCATTCTGTGGTGCGAGCCAGGGTGGCCCGAGAAGACCTCCAGATGCATCGGCAGTGACGAGCATGGACCCCTACAGATGGAACCGAGACCTCCCTCTTGGCCATGGGTAGAAGAGGCGGCGTGTACCCCAACAATGCCTCGAACGGGGTGAGTCCAGTTGCAGAGGAGACCGCACAGTTCATGGAGTACTCCACCCAGGTCAGATGTGTGCTCCAAGATGACAGGTTATCGGCTACTATGCAAAGCAAGGTGGCCTCCAAGGACTGATTGGCGTGCTCTGCCTGCCGTTGCTCTGTGGATGGTTTCTGGAGGAGAGACCCACTGTAGCTCCCAGGGTCCGGCAAAGGGCCCACCAGACCTGTGATGTGAATTGTGGACCTCGGTCAGACACAATGTCCATAGGGATGCCGTGGACCCGGATCACGTGGTCGGTGAGGAGGACCGCCATCTCCAAGGCCTAGGGGAGCTTCGGGAGGGCCACCAGATGCACCGCCTTGGAGAAGCGATCCACGATGGTGAGAATCACAGTCTTACCACGGGAGGGGGGAAGTCTGGTGACGAAGTCCATGGCGATGTGAGACCACGAACGACCAGGGGTGGGGAGGGGATGGAGAAGACCAGACGGGGGGGAGGAATTGGATTTCCCCCGGACGCAGGTCTGACAAGCTTTTACATACTCTTGTACATCCCACCGCAGTGTGGGCCACCAGAACGCTCGCTGGATGAAGTCCACAGTTCGAGCGATGCCGGGATGGCACGCGAAGCAACTGGTGTGACCCCACTGGATGACATCGCTGCGGAGGGTGGCTGGGATGTACAGACGGCTCCGGGGACACCCTACTGGCAGAGACTCCTGGGACTGACCTTGGCGGAACCTCCCCTCGACATCCCAAGTAAGGCCTCCGAGGACACACGAAGGCGGTATGACGGTTTGGGGGGGGGGGAGGGGGGGCGTGCTACATCCCCGGAATCAAACTGGTGCGATAGCGCATCTGGTTTGGTGTTCGGGGTGCCAGGTCGGTAAGTGATGGTAAAATTAAATCGCTGGAGAAATAGCACTCAGCGAGCCTGCCTGGTGTTCAGTCGGCGGGCTGACTGCAAGTACTTGAGGTGCTTATGGTCGGTCCACACGACGATGGGGTGGATGGCCCCCTCTAACCAGTGCCTCCACTCCTCCAATGCCAACTTAATGGCCAGTAGCTCTTTGTCCTTCACGTTGTAATTCCTCTCGGCTGGCGTAATCCGATGAGAGAAATATGTGCACGGGCCGAGCTTCTGGTCAGGGGCGTGCGCTGCGACAGTACAGCACCTACCCTTGAGTCAGATGTATCCACCTCAAGGGCAAACTCGAGCTGCGTGTCGACCTGGGCCAAGATTGGTGTTTCCGAGAACAGGCGCTTTAATTTGACAAACGCCTGTTCTGCTGCCTCGGTCCAACAAAAAGGGACCGTAACGGAGGTCAGCTGTGTCAAGGGCAGTGCCACTGTAGTTCCTGATGAACCTGCGATAAAAATTTGCGAACCCGAGGAAGCGCTGAAGCTCCTTACGGGAATGGAGAGCTAATGACTAGTACCTGTTGTTAATGAGGAGGCAGCGGTGACACCAGTTGATGATAGTACAGGTAAACATTTTTTTTTTTTTACTATTTTTTCTAATTGCAAGATTTGCAGAGGCTAAGGCTCACATTGTTAAATTCAAATTCGACCAACTGTGCTCCCCAGGCATGCACAGAACATCTGCAGCGTCAGCAGATGACATTACATGAGATTAAATATAGTTTTGAGAAGGATTTTTTGCACTAAAAGTTGTGGGAAGAATTCTAAATTTTAAAGCAGATTGTCATGGGCAGCGAGAGCGCCCCCCCCCCCCCCCCCCGTCCTGTCTCACCTTCATTAATTCATCACTGCACCTGAGGGAGAAGACACACCTGCTGCTGCTCATCAGTGGGTACTTAAGGAGGCTTGCTCCGCTCATTCAACGCTGGCTCGTCTGGGTATACTGCCCATCTGAAGACAAGGAAGAATTATTTGACAAGTGTTGACACGTCATCTCATCTTGTTTTCCTCTCCTCCTCAGGTTGCTGCCACCGTGCAGGTGTGTCTCCAGGACTGCGTGCGCTCTCCTGCCACATCTCCACCATTCCTCGGCTTCCAACCTCCACCTGGTCAGGCACCATCAGCTCATTCCCCTCACCCTACTGGTTCATCTATTTCCCGCTGGGGTCCCGCTGGTTCTTCCTCGGAACCCAAGTAAGTGGCAATTTGGCTCGCCCATTTCCCCTTACTCTGTTCCTCCTCTCACAGCAATCATCTTCTCTTCGCAGGTCGATTCCTCTGGCGAGTGACTGTTTCTTTAGCTGTGCATTTAATTTGAAAATTAATAAACTTTCAAATGTGCCCCTTCGTGTGGTTGTTTTCCTGTGCTGTTGCATCGTGCACGTGAGCTGTCAGCTTATTAAACCATGAGAGAATGAGCCAGCCAGGACCTCAGCTCAGCCGGTGCTGCGGCACATGAGCTATCCACTTTGGATCGCTTATCAGTGACCGAGCATCAGCTCGCTGTACTAACTCAACAAATTCAGAATATGATGCGGCTCTGGCCCAATACGCCTCCTCAGGCTCCTCCTCCTCAGCCTGCTCCCCGCACTACGGCGTGTTGTACCACCTCAGTTCCCACGCCTACCCCATACATGGGGGAGGTGGGGAAATGCAAAGGATTCCTTATTCACGGCTGTATGTATTTGGAGCAGGTTGGGGAGTACCCAAAGGACGTGGCAAAAATTCAGTTTTTCACCCTGTTGCTCAAAGACCAAGCCCTGGATTGGGCACGGTCCACAAATGATAACCCCGAGGGACAGCAGTACACATTTGAGCAATTTGTGGACGCTTTCTTCTGCACGTTTGGCCGTACTGAGAGTCAGGGCAATGTTATGAGCCGCCTGATGACGCTCCACCAGGGCACTCTGTCAGTAGCCGAGTACTCGGTGGAGTTCCGGGTTGAAGTGACTGACTCGGGGTGAAACGAGGTTGCTTTGCACAGCGCGTTCCTCCACCGGTTAAATGCTCATCTCCGTGACGATTTGGCGGTTCAGCCTGTCCCTGAGACTCTCAATGGTCTTATAGATCAGGCTGTAGGATTAGACAACCGGTACTGTGAGCGCGCGAAGGAGCGCGAGTCCTCCTTTTGCCCGCTCGCCATGTGACGCATCTGATTTGGGGGTCTGCGCTGTGCTGTCACCCTCCAATCAGAAGCTCCACCCATGTGCCTATTTCTCTCGTTGGCTCATGCCGGCCGAGAGGAATTACGACGTAGGGGACAAAGAGCTGCTTGCCATTAAGTTGGCATTGGAGGAATGGAGGCATTGGTTAGAGGGGGCTATTCACCCCATCGTTGTGAGGACCGACGACAAAAACCTTGAGTGTTTGCGATCGGCCCGCCGATTTAATGCCAGGCAGGCTCGTTGGGCCCTGTTTTTTTCAGAGGTTCAACTTTTCCATCACGTACTGGCCTGGTTCTTAGAACACCAAACCAGATGTGCTATCGCGCCAGTTTGATTCCGAGGAGGTAGCGCCTCCCCCAAACCATCATTCCACCTTCTCGCGTCCTCGGAGCCCTTACTTGGGATATCGAGCGGAGGGTCCACCAGGGTCAGTCCCAGGACCCTGTGCCAGTAGGGTGCCCCCGGAACTGTCTGTACGTCCCGGCCGCCCTCCGCAGCAATGTCGTCCAGTAGGGCCACACCAGTCGCTTTGTGTGCCATCCCGGGATCACTCGGACTGTGGACCTCGTCCGGCGAGTGTTCTGGTGGCCCACGTTGCAGCAGGACGTACGGGAATACATGAAGGCCTGTCAGACCTGCGTCCGGGGAAAGTCGGACTCCTCTCCCCTATCGGGTCTCCTTCATCCCCTCCCCACCCCTGGCCGTCCATGGTCCCACATTGCTGTGGACTTCGTTACCAGACTTCCCCTCTCCCGTGGCAAGACGGTAATCCTGACCACAGTGGATCGCTTCTCTAAGGCTGTGCATCTGGTTTCTCTCCCAAAGCTCCCCTCGGCCTTGGAGATGGCGGTCCTCCTCACTGAGCAAGTAATCAGGATCCACGGCATCTTCATGGACACTGTGTCTGACCGGGGTCCGCAATTTATGTCCCAAGTCTGGAGGGCCTTCTGCCGGGCAGGCGGCGCGTGCCAACCATTCCTTCGAGGCCACCCTGCGGTGCGTAGCAGTCGACAACCCATCCTCTTGGAGCTCATACCTGACCTGGGTGGAGTACTCTATGAACTTGGCCCTCTCCACCGCCACTGGACTCACCCCGTTTGAGGCATCCCTGGGGTACACACCACTACTCCTTCCCATGGCCAAGAGGGAGGTTGTGGTTCCATCCGTGGGGGTCAATGCCTGTCACTGCCGGGAGAGCCACCCGGGCCACCCTGGCCTGCTCCACTGAACGCAATCGGGCTGCAGCTGACAGGAAGTGGGTGCCCGCCCCAAGTACGTCATGGGTCAGCATGTCTGGCTAGCAGCGAGCCAGATCCCTCTCAAAGAGAAGTCAAAGAAGCTGTTCCCCCGCTTCCTGGGCCCCTATGTCATCTCTCAGGTGATCAACGACGGGTCGGTTCAGCTTAAATTGCCACCGACCCTGCGGGTGAACCCGACCTTCCACTTTTCACATATCAAGCCCCTCTCGGCCAGCCCTCTCTGCCCCCCCCTCGAAACCGCCTCCTCCTCCTTTGATCATTGACGGTCACCCCGCCTACACAGTCGCAGGATCTTGGATGTTTGCCGTCGTGGCCGCAGTACCTGGTAGATTGGGAGGGCTATGGTCCAGAGGAACGCTCCTGGGTCCCTTCTGCATGGGTCCTGGACAAAGAAATACTCTGGGCCTTCCACCAAGCTCACCCGGAGAAGCTCTCTGGACCTCCAGGAGGTGCTCCTAGAAGGGAGGGGGGCTGTCATGGGCAGAGAGAGCACGTCCCTCTCGTCCCGTCTCACCTTCATTAATTCATCACTGCACCTGAGGCAGAAGACACATCTGCTGCTACTCATCAGTGGGTACTTAAGGAGGCTCGCTCCGCTCATTCGACGCTGGCTCGTCTGGGTATACTGCCCGTCTGAAGACAAGGAAGAATTATTTGACAAGTGTTGACACGTCGTCTCATCTTGTTTTCCTCTCCTCCTCAGGTTGCTGCCACCATGCAGGTGTGTCTCCAGGACTACGTGCGCTCACCTGCCACATCTCCACCATTCCTCGGCTTCCAACCTCCACCTGGTCAGGCACCATCAGCTCATTCCCCTCACCCTACTGGTTCGTCTATTTCCCGTTGGGGTCCTGCTGGTTCTTCCTCAGAACCCAAGTAAGTGGCAATTTGGCTCGCCCATTTTCCCTTGCTCCATTCCTCCTCTCACAGCTCTCGTCTTCTCTCCGCAGGTGTATTCCTCTGATGAGTGACTGTTTCTTTAGCTGTGCGTTTATTTTAAGATAAGATAAGATAAGATAAGCCTTTATTAGTCCCACAATGGGGAAATTCCAGGATTGCAACAGCACAGGGATAGCAACACTCAGAGCAATAATTAAGAAGATATGGAAGATATAAATAAGAGCAGTGGATATACATACATACACATAAATATATAAATATATATACACAGTGCGGAGCATTGTAGCAAGATGGAATAAACAGCATAACCGTCTACTTAGTTATCCTACATAGTATGAATATGTACCCATACTTATTGTCACCCTCCATAGCGATCGATAATGTCCTAGTTGTATACTGGAGGGGACCATTGTGTAAGTCTATTGCGTCTTTTGCATTCAATACTATTAGGTCGCCACATTTTTTTGCTATCTCTGCGAGCAGCCCTGCTTAGGTTATACAGTCTGACTGCCGTAGGTAGGAAGGACCTGCGAAACCTCTCTGTTGCGCACCTAGGATGATGTAGTCTGCTGCTAAATGAGCTCCTAAGTGCGTTCAATATGTCCTGCATAGGGTGGGACTCGGACTCCAGCAGAGAGTTTATTAATTTTGAAAATTAATAAACTTTCAAACGTGCCCCTTCGTGTGGTTGTTTTCCTGTGCTGTTGCATCGTGCTCGTGAGCTGTCAGCTTATTAAACCATGACACAGATGCTTTTTTCCATAGTTTACTGCAGTGATATTCTATATAACACCACAAGAAAAGCACAGGATTGTCAAAAATTTCCTATTAAACAGTGATTTGTAAATTAAGCAGAAACTTCTGCCACACAGAGAAAACTCTTTTGGGCAACAGCAAATACAAACTTTAACCCAATTGAGAATGAAGTAGCTACTCATAAATTAGTCATAAAAATGACCAACATTGTAGGCTACTCTTGCTGAGAACTTTAATAAAAAGGGTGGAAAAAATTAATCATCCATTACAACAGCTAAATTGCACTGAATGCATGTTAAAGAGAATAAGATTCAGAAACTAAAAAAGCTTCGAGCCTTGGCTGAGGTATGCATTTTCAGATCATCACCAAACTATAATGGGTTCCTCTCTAGCCCAAGAACCACCTCTGGTGAAAATTTCATCCAAATCCATCCAGTAGTTTTTGTGTAATCCTGCTGCACAAATACAAACAAAGCCCTTGGGGGAGGTATGCACTCTCAGATCATCACCAAAATCTAATCATCTGTTCCCCGTGCCATTACACACCTTTCCTGAAAATTTCGTCAAAATGCGTTCATAACTTTTGGAGTATTGTTGGTAACAGTCAGACAGACAGACAGACAAACCCCGGTAAAAACATTACCTCCTTGGCGGAGATAATTATGGCAGCACCTTCATTTGAAAACTCCCTAACCGCAGCAGTGCCCAGCCATTCAGTACCGAGCACAAAGAAAAAAGAAATAATTTAAACTGTTGCTCTGTATTGTCTATCCATGTCAAATCCGTGCGCTTTTACGCAGCGCATAGGGAATTAGAGTTGAAAACCCAAACGCAGGAGAGTGTTGTGCGAATTTATTAGACAAAAAACAAGCAAACTCCAACGAGCGAACACAGAAACACAGGAAACAAAACATCTGCACGCTACGATTCATTGGAGGGTAAATGGAGGAACCCAATGCGCTCTCAGACAGAACCGAGGAGCGGAGGAAAGGGTAAAGAGAGAGGAAACCAACAGTTCCCAGACGGAACTGCAGAACGGTGGGCTAACAGTACTTACAATTTACTCGACAGAGCAAACCTAGCTCTGGAGTAGGAAGGCAATCCAATGAGCCGGTGAGATACAGATGAACAAACAGGACTTAAATACCATGAAACATAATGAGCAGAGTGATTGCCGGTGTGAGTAGGTGTGTGCATGTGTGTGGAAATGTGTGAGTGTGTGTTGAAAGGAATAGAGTGGATACAGGTGTGTGAATGTGTGCATGCGTGCATGAGTGTGTGTGTATGCAGGTGAACAAAGTGAGTGGTAGAGACAAATGATAATGACATGCAGCTATCAAACGCTGACAGGAGGAGGAGGCGTAGCTGTCTGCTAACAAGGAGCAGGGAGGCTCCCTGAGAGCTGCCTAACAACAAATGAGAAACAAAAAACTGGCAGACAACAGGCACCAACATAACAGGAGAAAATGCAGCCACAATGCCATGGAGCTGGGTCTGGAAAAGGTCCAAACCCAGTCCATGACAATCCAGGTCTGTGTTTTTCTGAAAAAAAAAAATACTGAATATTCTCTGTCTGTCTGTCTCCTACCTGTCTATCTGCTGCACATCTTGACACACACCTGTCTCATCAGATACTCATCTTTCCTTTACTGGGAGGAGGGGCTCTCCTTGGGGGTTTGCCGTGGATACACGTTGGTCCGTGTCCAGACCAGAGATTCACAGCTTTAAAGCTCATTGACAAGATGTAGTAATGATTTTACCTCTAAAGATGTTTACAAACACTGGCTGCAGTGTCAGATTTTCTCATTTGTTTGTGGTTTTACAGCATCTCTCCTTAGGCATGTTTCCACAATGGGGTGCTTTTCAGGCAGGTGGACTTTTTTCAACACAAACCCAGCACTTCGTACATGCAGTCAAGACAGAGAAGTGGGGAGACATCCACCAGCGGGCCGGGGGAGACAGAGGAAGGGACGGTGTAGGGAATCTTGTGGGTGAGTGTTTTTTTAAATCGTACACTGTTTTTTGCTGACGTGTTCTGTTAGTAATCACTGTAAACACCGAAGTGAGTGCGATGCAGCGACGCATTTGATTGGTTACACTGAGTGTTTGAGAGCTACTTGGACAAATTTGATTGGCGAAATTGGTGGAAGTTGATGAGGAGTGGCCAAAATTGTGGGAAAGTTGTGGTGATTGGACAAAGTTGTAAAGTCGCTCAAAAGAGATGGCGATGGCCTGATTTTGCGGGAATTAGTGCGATCGCAATATCTGGAAATCCTAGAGGGACTGGTAAGTATGAACAAACAACAGATCTTCCATGTGAATTGTTTTTTCTTTTTTTATAATAGACAAGTCTACATTCAATTTGTTAAACTTGTTTGCTTTTCTACAGATGCAATTCCTGATGCCTGAATGATGTCATCATTTGAAGACTTCTGAGGAGAATAAGTTTCAGGTAGGATTTCAATAAGGCCCGAAAAGAAAGTGTAGAACAAAGAAAAAGTAATGCCCCCTTTCTGTCTTTGCCTTGGGCCCCAAATGGACTAAGTCTGCCCCTGCACCTAGGCGTCTGTTGATGGAAGTGTCTGTTGATGCCTTGATGAGGCATCCCGAGGCAGATGAGGCATCTGCCTCGGGATGCATCAGGAGTGTGAAAGGGGGTAGCCAGGCAAGAGTCACAAGCCCAATACTCTGTAGCCACAAACTGCACGGAGAGTATCACTGTCTGGTCAGAGAACTCCGGCTGGTTTTCAAGCAGTATTTTGAGTGGTACATTTATAACACTTTTTGTCTGCTAATCCGCTCTTGGCATCACCTCCTCACTCGTCTCTCCAGCTTTAGATATACACATGCACACAACACACAATTGTTATGTTTGCCCTTTTCAGGGCATAAATGAGGCGCCAACTGCCGACAGAGAGTTTGCTTGTAACAAACTCTACTACTTTTGTATTTACAAAAAATACAAAATAAAGAGCCATGTGGGGTAAAACACATACACTACACGTTGAGTACAAATAAAGAACACAAAGACCAAAACCAGGGAGTAGTGAGGGCGGAACCTGACGCTAAAGAATAAACACTTACTATTACCGAAGCGAGGACAAACCAAACACAGAAGGGAGGCTGGAGCTGGACGTAGGGACTCCAGTCATGGTAGGCGTAGGTCACAGCGGGGAGTGAGCCCCAGCTTCTCCCTTAAATACTAATGACAAAGGCAAAGAACCAAACAGGAGAGGAGGAAACGTAATTACCAAAATCATAATCAGCTGTGACAGTGCCGGTTCAACTTGACAGCCGGAAGTCTGGCCGCAGCACTGTCACAGTAAAAGCCTCGGGAGAACCAATAATAACTGAGCAGAAATAATAAGGGAGAAAAGGGAAAATACTGAGTGACCCGGGCGCAGATTAGCTCAGCGCTCGGATCACCACAACATCGTCGGACACCCACACACATCCTCACAGTAACTTCTCTCTTTCTTCAAGGGATACACACTTTACTTCCAGCTGCTCTCATAATGACAGGTTCAGAGTGTGGAAGTGTGAGTGTTCAGGTTTCTGAGTTTTATTCCTCCAACATCATGAGACACACTGTAGAGCTGTGCGCTGTGCTCTGTGTGTGTGTGTGTGTGTGTGTGTGTGTGTGTGTGTGTGTGTGTGTGTGTGTGTGTGTGTGTGCGCGCGTGTGTGTGCTATTGTGAGTGCGCTGTGTGAGGCATGTAAAGTCAGCTCTTTTATACGGACAAGAGAGAATGCATGGCACATTTGCATATTGATATACATATCAGTCAATACATATCAATTGCGTGATTAAGTGGCGCCGGACTTCCTCTCCTTAATCCGGGGATGTATAACAATAGTCATTGTTCTGATTGTCTCCTAGGGGCTCTATGTCCATATGCAAATCGTTCTCTGCTTAGTGCAGGCTGGCTGAGTGTGAAGATTGAATGTCCATGTAGATTGTGGTGGGTCACCACAGTTTACTTATATAGCGCTTTTCTCATCTCTAGATGACCAAAGCACTTTATGGATCCTGCTATCCACACATTCACACACTGATGGCAGCGGAGCCGCCATGCGCCGGCCTTACCCACTAGGAGCAACTGCGGGTTCAGTGTCTTGCTCAAGGACACTTCGATGTGCAGACTGCAGAGAGAGTGGGAATCGAACCCCTGACCCTCCGATCAGTAGTGGACCACACTTCACCTGCCCCATAGTACGGCTGCCCTATGATGAGGAGTTTTCGTGGGGCACACGTAGAAATCTAGGACAAAACCAACAACCTGGCCATGAACTTACAAACGGTCTATGAACACTGGATTTTCCTACAGCTGCTTTAAGATAAAATGGTCCAAAAATCATTTGTACAGTGTTCGCAGCCATTCGTAAGGGTATTTGTGACCGTAGCTTAAGCATGTCGATGCCATTATCAACGTACGTCGCTGATACAGTGATTGACAATTTTTTCTTCTGTGTTGGGTGGAATGCATTGTTTCATTGCCAAAATGGGCTCCAGCTATGCCAAGTGATTTGTCGTGTGTTTTTGTTTATTAAATCATGACAGAAAAGAGCAGATTGTGTTGGAGTTGGAGCTAATAAATGTTAATAAGAAAAAGCAACTTTTCATGTGAATACTGCACAGAGAAAAAGAGAAGTCAGAGAAAACAGTGTGTGCATCCACCGCCTACTGCCGTTATTTGGCAGTCTGTGTAATTACTGGGATCAGCCAGTTTAGAAAGCTTGGGATCAGTCCGCCAAGGTCTCCGCCTTTGACTGCCACCTAATCCACATAGCACCGGACTTCCATGATCCCTCCTGCAGGTGGTGAACCTACTGGAGGGCGGACCCATGTAACTCCTTCGGGCTGAGCCCGGCCGGGTCCCATGGGTGGAAACCCGGCCACCAGACGCTAGCCTTCGAGCCCCTCCCCCAGGCCTGGCTCCAGGGTGGGGCCCCTTGGGTCCCAAGCAGCTATAAACTTTCAATATTTTGTACTGTTTACCACAGCATTTAAAACCTGCCCATGGTTAACCAAAGGGTTACAAAATGCTTGTAAAAAGAAAAATTATCTCTATAAAAATTTTATTAAATTAAGAACTAAAGAATCTGAAAAAAGATATAAAACATATAAAAATAAATTAACTGATATAATACGAACTAGTAAAAAATTATATTATAGGAAAATGTTAAATGAAAATAAAAATAATATAAAAGGAGTCTGGGATATATTAAACAAATTAAGGAAAAATGGAACTAAGAAAATGATATATCCAGAGTATTTTACTGATAATTGTGGTGATATTTATGATAAGAATATGGTAGTAAATAAAATGAATAAATTTTTCGTAAGTGTTGGGCCAGAGTTGGCAGCAAAGATTCCAAATCAAGGAAAAGACACTGTGAGTGAGACTTTAATTGGAAATAACCCTCGGTCAATTTTTCTTACAGCGGTGGATGAACTAGAGGTAAAATCTGTTGTTGAAAAGTGTAAAAATAAATTATCTACTGACTGTGATGGTATTGATATGGCACTAATAAAAAGAACTGTTGATGGTATATTAAAACCATTCACATATATTTGTAATTTATCATTTCAAACTGGTTCATTCCCGCAGAAAATGAAAATAGCAAAAGTAATTCCATTATTTAAGCAGGGAAATAAACACCAATACACAAACTACAGACCAGTATCACTTCTCCCACAATTTTCAAAAATTCTGGAAAAACTTTTCAACAACAGATTAGAAAACTTTTTAAATACACAGGATGTGCTGAATCAGAACCAGTATGGGTTTAGAGCCAAGAGTACAACATCATTGGCGATAATGGATGCAACAGAGGAAATAATAAATGCATTAGATCAAGGAAAATATGCAATTGGTGTGTTTATAGATTTTAGAAAAGCATTTGATACAATAAATCATTCAATACTTCTTAATAAATTGCAAATGTATGGTATTAGGGGAATTGCTCTGAAATGGGTTACAAGTTATCTATCTGAGAGACAACAATTTGTGAAAATGGGAGTATATCTGTCTGGGTGTATGGGAATTGCCTGTGGGGTCCCCCAAGGGTCAGTATTGGGCCCCAAATTATTTAACATATATGTAAATGATATATTCCAAGTTTCTAAATTATTAAAAATAATATTATTTGCTGATGATACTAATTTATTTTATTCTGGAAATAATTATAATCAACTAATCCATACTTTAAATAATGAATTAAATAAGCTAAAAAAATGGATGGATTGTAATAAATTATCACTAAATATAGATAAAACTAAGGTAATGATATTTGGTAATTGTAAAAATAAAGAAGATATACACATTCATATAGATAATGTAGTTATTGAAAAAGTTAAGGAGATCAAGTTTTTGGGTGTAGTACTGGATGATAAAATTAGTTGGAAACCACATGTCAGATACATACAAAATAAAGTTGCAAAAAATATTGCAATTATAAATAAAATTAAGCAGGTCCTAGATTATAAATCACTTCATATTTTGTATTGTTCATTAGTACTTCCATACTTGACTTATTGTATAGAAGTTTGGGGTAACAGTTATAAAAGTAAACTTAATTCATTGTTAATATTACAAAAAAGGGCAGTCCGTGTTATACACAAAGTTGGGTACCTCGAACATACTAATTTATTGTTTTTACATTTGAAGTTATTGAAATTATGGGATCTGGTTCATTATTACACAGCACAATTAATGTTTAAAGTTAGTAAAAACCTCTTGCCACACAATATACAGAATCTATTCAGGGAGAGAGAAGGGAAATATAATTTACGGGGGAATACAAAATTTAAAATTCACTTAGTAAGATCTACACGGAAGAGTTTTTGTGTGTCTGTGTGTGGGGTAAAACTGTGGAATGGGTTGGGGGAGAAACACAGGCAATGTCCCAACATCCATATATTTAAATCAACATATAAAGAAATGATTTTTGAGCAGTATGAGAATGAAGGGCAGTGATGTTACATTGTGTCTTCAGTGAGGGAAGGTTGTTGTGTGTTATGGTGATTGTGAAGGTGATGGTGTTGTTTGTGTTTGCATTGAACATGCCAGAATTGTATGTTTATTGTTGTTGTAATATTGTTGGATATGGACTGTCATTGTTGTGTCATTTTTGTTGTATAAATTGACTATGGGTGTATTACAGTGAATGTGGTTGTGGGATAATGATGATTATGAGTAATACTGTAATTTGTTTGGTGTGGAGAAGGGGTGGGACTGTATAAGCCTTGGCTTCTTCCCACTCCTTTTGAACATTTTATTTTGGTTTGTTTTTTTGTTGTGTTTTGAACTCTCTTTTTTTCTTTCTTTAACAATGTTCAAATAAAAATCAATCAATCAATCAATCAATCAAACCTGAGTTGTGCTACCCATTAGGTTTTAAAAGGGTCAGGAGAGACAACAACCCAGCCAGCATGTCCATGTGGGCCCCACCAAAGGTTAAACTGGGCTGTCTTATGTGTCCCATGTGGGTTTGTATGTGGGTTCCATGTTAGCCCCATCTGTGTTTGCCCACATGGACTTTACCCCTTTACCTATTTTTGTCATGGAGGACATGTTTGCAAACATGTTCCACTCTTTATTTATGTCTCTCCTTAGCTTTCATTAGTGTTTATTATGCCCTCGCCCTTCACTGTGTGTTATCCTTTGCATTATTACCACTATTAGCCTGTCTTGCTCATCATATTTATGTTGTGACAGCGTCCTCAGTTTACTCTGCTCCTCCGCTTATTGGATTCTTTTGTTGTTAATCAGCCACGGCTGCACCTCATCTTGTTAATACACCACACGCCTTACTCTCGGTGTGGTGTGCTCATCATTATCAGCCAAATCCTTTCCATGACTCATGATATGTAAGTTGTGCCTGCAGCCACAGCATTATTCTTGTGATGATCAGGAAAGCATGTTCCCTCTCCCCTCCTTTTCCTGCCTTCCCGGCTCCAGAGGATTAGCCACGCCTGTGAGATTACACATCTGCTG
Source organism: Pholidichthys leucotaenia (assembly GCA_020510985.1). Lineage (NCBI taxonomy): Eukaryota > Metazoa > Chordata > Actinopteri > Cichliformes > Pholidichthyidae > Pholidichthys > Pholidichthys leucotaenia. The sequence goes on from CM035843.1 coordinate 420,105,281, forward strand.
CGTCCGGATGACCCAGCGCATTTAAGAGCCAGCGTGTGGAGAGTCCATCGCAGGATCGTTTGTGTTTGCTACCTCAGCTCACGTCTAAGCCTTTTACCTTGACATTGTTTGGTTGACCTGTGTTTCTCAGTCCTCCGCCTTCTGCTCCTCAGGTTGCTGCCACCTGCCAGCATGCCCTCCGGAGCTGATCACACTCGCCTGCCCAGAAGACGCCGGACGTCCACTCAGGTCACCGTCTTCCCCCTGTCCCCCTGATCCATGCAGGAGTTCCCTGCTGGACTCCTCTGCTCACAGTGTAAGAGTGCTCTCCCTTTATTACGCTTCCCTTTCGGGAAAGTCTGTCCGTAATGATCTCCGTCTGCTCTTTCCCTGTAGGCCTCATGCACTCCAGGGGGCACCAGTTTTCGTGTCAATGTAGTGTGCGTTTTTGTGTTTTGTTTTCCTTAGTTTGTGCACTTTTATTTAGTGTTGTGTTTATTTTCAATAAACTGGTGAACTTTTTCATCCGAGTCTGAGTGATCGTTCTGGCAGCTCTGCGTTTGAGTCTTACCTGTACTGAATTATGACAGAACGATCTACCCAGGATCAAGGTTCAGTGAGCACTCAGCCAGGTGAACAGTCAGTGCTCAACTGCTTGGACGCCATGAAGCGCCAGGTCGCGTTTCTTTCTAAACAACTACAAACCATCACCCACCAATTGGCAACCGTTACCGAGCACCTGTGTTGGCTTCCTGGTGTGGCGCCTCCTCCTGCACCTGCTGCCCTGACAGCGCATACCATCCGCAGGAACATCTCTGTCCCCACGCCTATCCCCTACTGGGGGGGGGGGGGGTGCAGGGGTGTTCTGCTCCACTGCTGTTTGTACTTCCAACAGGTGGAGGGGGAATATAGGGAGGATTCAGCAACGATACACTTCATGACTTTGTTGTTGCAGGACCGGGAGCTCAAGTGGGCATAGTCTGTGTTGGGCAGCCTGGATGGGCCCCTATATTTGTTTGAGTGATTTGTGCAAGAGTTCTCCGGGGCTTTCGACTATTCAGAGAGTGAGGGGAATATAGCTAGCCAGCTGATGGGGCTTCAGCAGGGGGGTTGGTCCATTGCTGATTTTTCTGTCGAGTTCCTGGTCATTGTGGCAGACTCCAGATGGAGACAGACTCAAGATGGCCTTTCGCAGTGCCTTCCTCTGGGGCCTGAATTCACATCTCCGCGATGAGCTGGCTATCCGTGCGGCTCCCTCTTTCCTGGATTAGCTCATCACGCAGGCTGTGGCCCTCGACAACCAGTTTAGGGAGCCAGCGAGAGAGCAGAAGGCCACTGCCTCTCTGTTCACTCCCTGGCCAGCCACCCCTCCCTCTGGTGCTGCTCCACCGGCCTCCTCTGAGCTGATGGCCCTCGGCAGGCCCCATCTGACTCTGGAGGAGCGTCGACATCGAGAGAGGGAGGGGGCGTGTTTGTGTTGTGAGGCTCCAGACCACACAGTCTCAAAATGCCCCAAGATGCCAAAAGACCCCACCTGTCAGTAACTGTGGGGGGTCTGGCAGGAGGGTCCTCGCAAAATCCTCCCACTGGTTTTGAACTTTCGGCTCTCATTCAGTTACCGAGGGCCGACTTCAAAACCTCCACCCTGGTTGATTCTGGGGTGGAACAAAATTTCATTCAACAGGCTGTGGTGCGTAAATTACAGATACTCACCAGGAATGTCCCGACACCTATGACGGTCTCTAGCAGCAGCATCGCGGTGATTACTGAACAAACTGAGCCCATTTCGGTCATCGTCTGGTAATCACCGCGAGACTATTTAGTTCTATGTCCTGCCTCAGTCTACCACCACCGTAATCCTGGGGTATCTGGCCTCTGCATTCATAACCCCATCATAAACTGGAGTCAGGGCTCCATTTCGTCCTGGAGCCCTTTCTGCCTCTCGTCCAATCTCCGATCGGCCGCATGCTAATCTTTGCTCCCAATCTCCTCCCCTCTGGCTGAGCCAGCGGATCTCAGCTCAGTGCCCGAGGTTTATCATTACTTAGGGGAGGTCTTTAGCAAGTCTGGGGCCCTATCTTTACCACCCCATCAGGGCTATGACTGTGCTATTGACCTCCTCCCAGGCGCACAGCTGCTGTCCAGGTGGCTCTACACTTTATCTGGGCCAGAGAGGGAGGTGATGGAGACCTACATTAAAGACTCCTTCAGCACTGATATAATTGGTCCATCGTCTGCCCCTCTCGGCATGGGGTTCTTTTTGTAGGGAAGAAGGATGGGTGTCTGTGGCCATGTATTGATTACTCTGAGTTTAAAGCAATCACCCATAAGGTTAAGTATCTGCTGCCCCTTATTGATTCAGCGCTTGAGCTACTCCAACGGGCACATTTTTTCACCAAACTCGACCTGCGTAATGCGTACCATTTGGTCTGCAACGCCCCTGCTGTCTTCCAGCAGTTAATCAATGAAGTCCTACGAGATATGGTGAACCAGTTTGTGTTTGCTAATTTGGATGATATTCTGATTTTTTCCTGCACGCTGGAGAAGCACATACTCCATGTTTGGACCATTCTGCAGCCGCTACTGGAGAATCAGCTTTTTGTGAAAGCAGAGAAGTGCGAATTTTCCACTCGCTGTATTTCATTCTTGGGGTTCATCATCGCTGAGGGCACGGTAAAGGCCGATCCGATGAAAATCAAGGTGATACTAGACTGGCCGACCCCCCAGTCCAGGAAATACCTCCAATGCTTCCTGGGCTTTGCCAACTTCTACCGCTGATTTATCCGAGATTATACTAAGGTGGCGCAACTGCTTACGCAGTTGACATCAACCGAAAGCCCGTTCAAGTGGTCCGAGGCCGCTGAATGAGCTTTTGTGACCCTGAAAGGCCTGTTCGCCAATGCACATGTCCTGGTGCAGGTGGATCCAGCGGTGCAGTTCGTGGTCGAGGTGGTTCTTCTGATTTGTGGTGGGCGCTGTCCTCTCCCAGCGCTCCTCCTTCAACCAGAAGTTTTATCCATGTGAGTATTTCTCCCGCAGTTAACGCCAGTCGAGAGGAGTTACATTGTTGGGGACCACGAACTGTTGGCCATTAAGCTGGCATTGGAGGAATGGATTATTTACCTTTTGTTCTTATTAAAGACAAAAGTAGAAAGGAGATGTTTTTTTACCTTCTTTACATGTTTCAACTGTGCACTGACTGATCAATTCAGTTTCTATGGCAGGTCAAAGAGAAGCCATTAAAACACAACCAAGGATCTGATTTTTTTTTCCAGTTTTTTAAAAACCATTTCAGAAATATTAACTACACTATTCAAAGGTTTATACTGATCAAGCATACAGAGTGAAGAAGCAGATCCACTGGAGACAACTAAAACAGGATTAGTGTGTGATAGAAACATAATATTCACTTTACAATAAAAATATCTGCACAAAACACAAAGAAAAAACAGGCTCAAGAAAAAGATTCACGCCACTCCAGAATATTTGGATATTCAATGTGGATCACTCCAGAACTGGTAATGGGGACAGTCCTGTTTTTAAATGTTTAGTAAAGTGACTGCATCACTTTATTTTCTTCACTCCTCCCCATCACACCAAAAATGTTGTCTTTGTGTTTAACTGACGGCTGTCCTAATCAACTGTAGAAAATTTAATTTAATAAAGGATGATTTGCAATAGAGTGCCCCTACCCACACATGAACTAGTTTTTTTGTTTTGTTTTTTTTTACCTGCTTGCCTAATTTAGAGTTACAACAACCAATTGGAACTATTTTGAAAAAACAAACAAACAAAAAAAAATAACATAAGAAACATTACTGACGGCTGTGTGGATAAGCTCATAATGTTTGAGTTTACCTTCTTTACATGTAAAGAAGGTAAAAAAAAACATCTCCTTTCTAGTTTTGTCTTTATTAAGAACAAAAGGTAAATAATTAAAAGAAGACAAAATGAACCTACTTGAGCTATTGGAGGAATGGAGACACTGGCTGGAGGGAGCTAACTAACCCGTCATCGTCTGGACCGATCACAAAAATTTAGAATATCTTCGATCGGACAGACGGTTAAATTCTCGGCAGGTTCAGTGGGCCCTGTTCTTTAATTGGTTTAATTTGTCAATCTCGTACCGGCCAGGGTCCTGCAATGCCAAGGCTGATGCTCTCTCATGCCAGTTTTCTCCTGACTCCTCCACCTCCTCCTCCGCAGCTGCTGCGTCTCCCCCGGAGACTACCCCCCCCACACACACACACTTTCTCGGGACACACTTGTGGGAGATTGAGCAGAGGGTCCATCAGGCACAGTGACTGGAACCTGTCCTGGAGGGAGGTCCACCGGACGGGCTGTATGTCCCCTCGGCGTTAACTGGAGGGGTGATAAAGTGGGGGCATGCGAGCTATTTCGCCTGTGATCCCGGCATCTCCAGGACTATTGAGCTGCTCAGGAGAGTGTTTTGGGGGCCCACACTCAGGAGGGATGTGCATGAGTATGTGAAGGCCTGTCACACCTGCTCCTCTAATAAAGCTGACTCTTCCCCTACAGCTGGCCTCCTCTATCACCCCCGGTGCTGGGTAGCCCATGGTCACATATTGCTTTGGACTTTGTCACAGGCCTCCCTCCATCCCAAGGCAACACGGTGATCCTCACCATTGTCGACCGGTTCTCCAAGGTCATCCACGTGGTCCCTCTCTGCAAACTACCATCTGCCATGGAGACTGCTGGCCTGGTGACGCAGCACATCATCCAGCTGCATGGGATACCAGCGGACATCGTCTCGGACTGGGGGCCCCATTTTACATCCCAGGTGTGGAAGGCGTTCTGCCAATTTTTCAGTTCGACTGCCAGCTTGATGCCATTCACAGTGCAACGGTCAGGCCGAGCATGGTAATCAGTCTCTTGAGGCCACCCTAAGGTGTGTAGCTTCCCAGAGCCCATCCACCTGGAGCGCCCACTTGACCTGGGTGGAGTACCCTCACAACTCGGTGATCTCCTCCTTTACTGGGCTCACACCATTCGAGGCCTTGATGAGTTACACACCACCTCTGCTGCCCATGGCAGAGAAGGGCCTCACCACCATATCCATGGAGGAGCACGTGCCGGTACCGCCATCTGTGGAGGGCCACAAGAGCTGCCCTCTTTCACTCTGCGGAGCGTAACAAACAATATGCCAACTGCAGATGGGCACTGGCGCCAAAGTACACGGTGGGGCAGAAGATCTGGCTGTCCACCGACCAGATCCCACTCAAAACGGACTCCCAGAAGCTCTCCCCTGCTATCTGGGCCCGTTCACCATCATGCGGCTGATCAATGGCATCATTGTTCGGTTGGACCTGCCGCCTTCTATGCACATCCACCTGATGTTCCACGTCTCCCGGATTAAGGCCCTCTCCACCAGTCCTCTCTGCCCTCCTCCGGCTCCTCCAACTCCCCCCCGAGTCATCGACGGCCAGACTACGTACACAGTGGAGAGGATTCTGGATGTACGTCGACAGGGTCGTGGGTGTCAATACCTCGTGCACAGGAAAAGCTACGGTCCGGAGTAGAGGTCCTGGATCCCGGGGTCCTACATTTTGGACAAATGAATGGTGCAGGCATTCCACTGGGCCAGTCCTCGTAAGCCCAGAGAGAAACCAGGAGGCGTACCTTGAGGAGGGGGCACTGTGATGGTCAGGCGAGCATGCTCCCCCTCTCCTCCTGTTCCTGTCTTCTCGGCTTACTTGTACTGAATTATGACAATTCTGTTTCAGCCCAAGAGCTGTTTTTTCTTTCTTTGTGTTAATAACTATGCAGAAACGTCGTCCAGCGTGTGAGTCCGTCCTTAAGCCCCGCAGGGGCAGCCATGACAATTTTCAACTTATTTTTTTCATAAATTTACTGTTTTCATGTAAATTTGTGATGTTTTTTTGAAAAATTGAAACTTTCTCATAAACTTGAAACTTTTTTACTGTAACTTGTAACTTTTAACATAAATTTGCAATTTTTTTTAAAATTCAATTCAAATTTATTTATATAGCGCCATTTCACAACAACAGTCATCTCATAGCACTTTCAGCTGTAGGGGAAACCCCACAATTGGAGAAAGACCCCAGCAATCAGACAATCCCCTGTGAGCAGCATTTGGTGATGGTAGAGGAAAAACTTGCAGGAAGAAACCTCTAGCAGAACCAGGCTCAGGGAGGGGCAGTCATCTGCTGCGACTGGCTGGGGGGGTGAGGGGATAGAGAAGAAAAAAAGAACAGACATGTAGAGAGCAAACAGCATGACGGGGACTCAATCTATGGGAGAGAACAAACAGATGTTAAAGACCAGCAAAAATATTTCATTGAGTGAAGAAAGGAGTGAAGTCCAGTGCATTGTTGGAGGTCCCCGGGCTGTCTAAACCTATTGGCAGCATAACTAAGAGAGGGTTCAGGGTCACCTGATCCCACCCAAACTATAGACTATGTCAAAAAGGAAGGTTTTAACCCTATTCTTAAAAACAGAAATCGAGTCTGACTATGGAGTCCAGATTGGCAGCTGATTCCTAAGGAGAGGAGCCTGATAACTGAAAGCTCTGCCTCTTATTGTACTCTTAGAGATTCAAGGTATCACAAGTAATCCTGCATGTTGGGAGCGTAGTGCTCTGTTGGGATGATAAGGTACTATCAGATCTTTTAAATGACAGGGGGGCTGATTATTTAGAGTTTTGTAAGTGAGAAGAAGGATTTTAAACTTAATTCTAAATTCTATGGGAAGCCAGTGAAGGGAGGCCAGAACCGGACAGATGTGATCTCTCTTTCTAGTACCTGTTAAAACTCTTGCTATAACATTTTGGATAAGCTGAAGACTTTTTAAAGATGTTTTAGGACAGCCTGATAATAAAGAGTTACAATAATCTAATCTAGAGCTAACAAAAGCGTGGATTAGTTTCTCAGCATCACTCTGAGACAAGATGCTCCTAATCTTGGCAATATTATGCAAATGATAGAAGGCAGTCTTACAAACAAGTTTAATATGTGAATTGAAAAACAGATCATGATCAAAAATAACTCAGTTCCTCACAGAACTATTAAGAGAAAGAGTAACCACATCCAATCTAAGAGTTTTATTTGGGAAACTATTTCTAAGGTTTTTTGTACCAACTAGAATGACTTCAGTCTTATAGAATAGAACAGAATAGAATAGAATAGGCTTGATTGTCAGTGTACAGTTGTACAGTATAACGGAATTGTGGGTGCTCTACCAGGCTACTACGCAATGAAGTAAGATTCAAGAGATTCAAGATTCAAAGATTCAAAGGCTTTATTATCATATGCACAGTTAAGAAATGCTACATTTCCTGAGCAATTAAATTCTTACTTTGCTCTCCGAATGAATGCCAAGGTAATAAGTACAGAAACAACAATTTTAATAGGTCATGACACACTAACACAGTAAATCAATCCTAATACTAATGGATGCTAATAATGAACACACCAATACACAGTTAGGCAGCAGAGGAATGAAACTGAAAATTCACTGGATGACTAAGGTGATGGTGGTATATTGCTGTCAGAGATGATGTGAACCTGAGATGACATAGACTTATGAACAGTGTGCAAATGAGCATTGTGCAATGAACAGTGTATAATTACAAATTATTTCTGTAACAATAGTACCAGTAGACTGTGCATGATAAGTAGCAGCAGAGATGATATGGATATCAGACGGGTGAGACTATATCTACTGAACAGGTGAGCAGTGTGACAATTTAGCAGCCAGTGTGTGAGTTCCTATATGCAAAGCTGTATTACAGAGTTTTGGGACCTGTTATCTGTTCAGGAGTCTGATGGCAGTGGAAAAGAAGGAGTTCTTCAGTCTGGTTGTCCTGCATTTCACACTTCTGTACCTCCGGTCTGAGGGTAGAAGTGTGAACAGTCTGTGCTGGGGGTGGGTGGGGTCCTGGAGGATGGTGTCAGCTCTCTTTTGGACTCTGTAGTGGTAGATGCTCTGCAGAGAGGGGAGTGGAGTCCTGATGATCTTCTCTGCTGTCTTCACCACTCTCTGCATGCATTTGCACTCCAGGGCATTGACGCTGCCGTACCACGCAGTGATGCAGTTGGTCAGGATGCTCTTGATGATACAGCTGTAGAAATTATTGAGGATCCTGGAAAACATGCCAAACTTCTTCAGCCTCCTCAGAAAGTACAGTCGCTGTTGAGCTCTCTTAACAAGCTCTGTGGTGTTGTGTGTCCACTTAAGGTCCTCGCTGATGTGGATGCCCAGGTATTTAAAGCTGCTCACCCTCTCCACCTCAAGCTTCCGGATGAACAGCGGCCGATGGGGTCTCCTCCTCCCTTTCCTCATGTCCACTATCATCTCCTTTGTCTTGTCTGTGTTGAGAGTGAGGTTGTTATCCTCATATCATGACACCAGGTTGGCCACCTCCCTCCTCAAGGATGCTTCGTCACCACCAGTGATGCATCCTATCACTGCTGTGTCATCTGCAAACTTTAGGATGATATTGTCCTTGTGGGAGGCAATACAGTAATGGGTGAAGAGGCTGGCAAGGATGGGGCTGAGAACACAACCCTATGGAACACCTGTGTTTGTGATGATGCTGGCTGAGGTCCTGTTACCCATCCTGACAGACTGAGGCCTGCCAGTTAGAAAGTCCAGTAGCCAGTCACAGAGGGTGGGGTGCAGGCCAAGTGAAGACAGTTTGTCTGTGAATTTGTGGGGGATGACTGTGCTGAAGGTGGAACTGTAGTTGATAAAGAGCATCGTAATGTAGGAGTATACTACCGTTCAAAAGTTTGGGGTCACTTAGAAATTTCCTTATTTTTGAAAGAAAAGCACTCTTTTTTTCAATTAAGATAACTTTAAACTAATCAGAAATACACTCTAATATCTAATATACATTGCTAATGTGGTAAATGACTATTCTAGCTGCAAATGTCTGGTTTTGGGTGCAATATCTACATAGGTGTATAGAGGCCCATTTCCAGCAACTATCACTCCAGTGTTTTAATGGTACAATGTGTTTGCTCATTGCATCAGAAGGCTAATGGATGATTAGAAAACCCTTGTGCAATCATGTTAGCACAGCTGAAAACAGTTTAGCTGGTTAGAGAAGCTATAAAACTGACCTTCCTTTGAGCAGGTTGAGATCTGGAAAAAAATTATTTCCAATACAAATCATTATTTCTAACCTTGTCAATGTCTTGACTACATTTTCTATTCATTTTACAACTCATGGTGGTAAATAAGTGTGACTTTTCATGGAAAACACAAAATAATTGTCTGGGTGACCCCAAACTTTTGAACGGTAATGTAGCTTCCAGATGTGAGAGAGAATAATGGAGTGCTGCAGCGATGGCATCTGAGGTGGACCTGTTGGGCCAATAGGCGTACTGCAGGGGGTCTAGGGTGCCCGGTATGCTGTCCTAAATGAAGGGCAGCACCACTCTCTCAAAGCACTTCATGATGATTGGAGTGAGTGCGACTGGTCTGTAATCATTCAGACAGGTCGGCGGGCTCCTTTTGGGGAGGGGGATGATGGTTGTCGTTTTGAAGCAGGAGGGGACTATGTTCTGGTTGAGGGAGAGGTTGAAGATTGCTATGAGAGTGTCAGTCAGCTCTGCAGTGCATGCTCTGAGGGCCTGCCCAGGTATGTTGTCTGGTCCTGCTGCCTTGCGGGGGTTAATATTCCTCAGTGCTTTGTTTACCTGGCCTGGTGAGACTCTAGTGGGTAGGTGGGTGGGGGAGGAGGGTGCGTGAGTGTGTGTGTCTTTTCTGTGCTGTGGCTGGTGGTTTCAAAGCGGGTGTAAAAGATATTGAAATTGTCCAGCAGGCTGTCTGTAGAGCTAGTGGTGCTGCTGTTGGTCCTCTTGTAGTCTGTGATGTGTTGCAGGCCTTGTCACATGCGCCCCGGGTCAGGACTGGAGTAGAAGCTGTCCAGCTTTTCTCTGTACTGCCTCTTGGCTGTTGCTACAGTATAGCCTCTCTCAGTCCATACTTTGCAGCGTTGTACTTGACCTCACAGCCTGATTTAAATGCACAAGAGTGAGCATGCAGCATCTGACGTACCTGACTGTTGATCCAGGGCTTCTGTTTGGGAAACTTCCTGACCTGTATGGTGGGTGCAATGGTCTCAACGCACGTGCTGATGTACCCAGTCACGTATTCAACATAATCCTGTATGTTTACAGAAGAGTCCTCTTGGGCGGCTGCAGCTTTAAACACATCCCAGTCTGTTCAAGCAAAACAATCATGCAGGGTGCTCTCAGTCTCTGGAGTCCAGTACTTAATTTGCTTAATAACAGGGTTTGTTTGTTTCAGCTTTTATCTGTAGGCTGGGTACATAAACAGAGACAGATTAGATAAAACAGTTACAGAACACACGATTAAAAACACGACTGAAATAAAAATTGCCCAGGATTATGGAAATATACACAGTCATGGTTGTGGCTTCACAGATGGAACTCTTGTCGGCCTCCGTCGGTCTATGATGACCATGGAAGAGAATCCTAAACGTCTACTCTGCTGGTACAGCACCGCCTGTGGCTGAACAGGCCGATGCGCGAATGGCAGTCCCTGTCACACAGGTCGCACTTATGGGTGGTCTCCGTGCTGCTGGAGCTGTGGCGATTCTTCCTGCGGGTCCTTTTTTTATCTGCTGCAGCAGTCAGTCTCTCTTCACCCGCCTTGAGCTGTCTGGTCAGGGTGCCTCTCCATTTGGAGCGGTCCATTGTAAGGTCCGCCCAGCGCTCTGTGTTGATCTCCAGGGCCTTCATGTCTCTCTTGCAGACGTCTCTAAAGCGCAGCTGTGGGCGGCCAACGTCTCTCCTGCCAGTCACCAGTTCTCCGTAGAGGACGTCTTTGGGGATTCTGCCATCCTCCATACGGTGAACGTGGCCTAGCCAGCGGAGCCTGCGCTGCCTGAGTAGAGTGAACATGGAGGGAAGGCCGGCGTGGGACAGAACTTCTGTGTTGGGCACTTTGTCCTGCCAGAATATGTCCAGGATGTGGCGAATGCAGCGCAAGTGGAAGGAGTTCAGTCTCTTTTCCTGCCGGACGTATGTTGTCCACGTCTCACTCCCATAGAGCAGTGTGCTGATGACGCAGGCGTTGTACACTGCCATCTTCGTCTTGACAGAGAGTTTAGGATTTTCCCACACTCGTGTGGTGAGGCGAGCGAGTGTGGAAGCTGATTTTCCAATCCTTTTGTCGATCTCTGTATCAAGGGAGAGGTTGCTGCTGATCGTGGACCCCAGGTACTTGAACTGATTCACGACCTCCACCTCGTAGTCGTCGATGGTGATGATTGGTGGTGCTTTCGTGCCTTGCGCCAAGACGTTAGTCTTCTTCAGGCTGATGGTAAGCCCGAAGTCCTTGCATGCCTGGGAGAAGCGGTCCATCAGGGTCTGAAGCTCCTGCTGTGTGTGGGTCGTGACTGCAGCGTCGTCTGCGAACAGCATGTCTCTGATTAGAGCCTCACGTACTTTGGTTCTGGCTTTCAGGCGGGCGAGGTTGAAAAGCCTGCCGTCAGATCTTGTGTGCAGGTAGATTCCCTCTGTTGCTGTGCTGAAGGCATGCCTCAGGAGCATAGCAAAGAAAATCCCAAAGAGGGTTGGCGCAAGTACATAGCCCTGTTTCACTCCGCTGCATATGTTGAATGGCTCTGAGATGTTGCCATCGTGCTGCACTATCCCCTGCATGTTGGTGTGAAACGATTCAATGAGGCTTTGCAACTTTGGTGGGCATCCTATCTTTGGCAGGATCTTGAAAAGGCCCTCTCTGCTGACCAGATCAAACGCTTTGGTGAGGTCGATGAAGGCGATGTACAGGGGCATGTTCTGTTCTCTGCATTTCTCCTGGAGTTGGCGGATGGAGAATATCATGTCTACCGTCGATCGCTCAGCACGGAAGCCACACTGAGACTCGGGGTAGACATGTTCGGCAAGCTTCTGTAAACGAATGAGAACAACTCATGTGTAGACTTTGCCAACAACGCTGAGGAGGGAGATGCCCCTGTAGTTGTTGCAGCCGCTTCTCTCCCCTTTGTTTTTGTAGAGGGTGATGATCTTGGCGTCCCTCATGTCCTGTGGTACGGCACCTTCCTTCCAGCACTGGCAGAGGACGTCATGCAATGGCAGCAGTAGGGCGGTCTTGCAGTGCTTGATCAGGTCGGGGGGTATGCCGTCGTTGCCGGGTGCCTTGCCAGCGGCCAAGCTATCAATGGCCTTGCTGAGTTCGTCGATGGTTGGCTCAGCATCAAGTTCGTCCATGGATGGCAGGCAGTCGATGGCATCAAGGGCTGACGGTGTCACGGTGTTCTGTCTGGAGTAGAGGTCAGAGTAGTGTTCCACCCATCTCTCCATCTGCTTGTTCTTTTCTGTGATCATCTCCCCAGTGGAGGATTTGAGGGGGGCCGTCTTGCTCTGAGCCAGACCAAGTGCTTTCTTGATGCCATCGTACATACCACGGATGTTCCCTGTTATGGCAGCGGTTTGAATGTCTTGGCTGAGCTGAGTCCAGTACTCATTGGCACAGCGCCGAGCAGTCTGCTGAACTTTGCTTCTCGCAACCCTGAGAATCTGGAGGTTCTTCTCGTTTGGGTACTTCTTGTACTCGGCAAGAGCTGAGCGCTTGGCTTCAATGACGGGGGTCATCTTGGTCAACTTGGCATCAAACCAGTCCTGTGACTTCGAGGTCTTCCTCCCAAAGGTAGCCAAGGCTGTGCGGTGGATGGTGTTTCGTAGCTCTTCCCACTTCTGCTTTGCAGATTCTCCTTCTTGTGGTACACCAAGTTCCTTCTCAAAGGTGGAGGCAAACTGCTCAACAAGTTCTGGTTGGGCCATCTTGCTGGTGTCAATCCGTGCCTTTCCAGGCTTTCTAGCACGATGGAATTTCTTCAGTTGCAGCTTGACCTTGCAGCACACCAATGAATGGTCTGTGTTGCAATCTGCACTCTGGAACAAACGGGTGATTAGCACGTTCTTCAGTGAGGTGCGCCTGGTCAGGATCAAGTCCAGCTGGTGCCAGTGCTTTGAGCGTGGATGTTGCCAGGAAACCTTGTGTTGGGGCTTGGTCTTGAAGAACGAGTTTGTGATGCACAGATTGTGATATGTGCAGAACTCGAGCAGCCGGTGTCCGTTGTCATTCATTCTGCCCATGCCAAATGGTCCAAGACAGGAGGGCCAGGAGTCGTGGTCAGCACCCACTCTGGCATTGAAGTCTCCAAGGAAAATGAGTTGTTCAGAGTTGGGGATGATCCTGACAGTTGTTGTGAAATTCTCGTAGAACTCGTCTTTTGCCTCTGGTGTGGCTGTCAGTGTTGGGGCATACACACTGACGAGGGTGACTGGGCCTTGAGTTGTGTTGAAGCGGAGGGTGAGGAGTCGTGCAGAGCCATTGCTGCCCGGTTCCACCATCTTCAGCAAGGTGTTCTTCACTGCGAAGCCCACTCCGTGTTCCCTGTGTTCGTCACTGCTCTTTCCCTGCCAGTAGAACATGTAGTCCTTCTCTCTCAGTGTGCCTGCGTCAGCCAACCATGTTTCCTGGAGAGTGGCGATATCCACTTCCAGTTTCTTCAGCTCATTATTGATGATGGCAGTCTTCCTGGTGTCGTTGATGTCCTTGAGGTTAGCAGCGAGTCCTGTCATCATAGTGCGGACGTTCCAAGTTCCCAGTTTTAGAGTTGGTCTCTTTTGATTTTTTGTCTTGCCTGGTGCGAAAGTTCTCAGCCTGCCGTTCGGACTTCTCCTCATCCCCATGCACCCAATGAGGAAAGCAAGTTGTGGCAGGACAACACCTTATTGGCTGGGGGCTGCCCAGCTTGAGGCGGGCGGTAGCTGTCCAGTGAGATCCAATGATCCCTCCCACCGTTGGGAACAACCCCTGGCGCCGCGCTTTACACCAATTGAGTGGTGGCTTATAACCAGTAACTGTCATTCCCAGTGTTTTGTCTACGCCAAAGGCGAAGCTGGAGTGTCCTCTCCAGTAATCCGGTGTTCTACCTTCCAGCGTTGGGCGTTGGTAGGATTCAAGCCTGGGCAGGAAGATATGGAGGACAAGATGTTGCCCATGCAGCATGTCCCCCCTCTCCACGTCACTGATGAATCCAAAGGAACAGCAGGGCTGCTACAGTTTGGCAGCAGCGCCATCGCAGGAGCTGCCAGAACGATGTTGAGCACAACAGAGAACTGCCTTAGGGACTCCGACTCCGGATTTTTCCTCAGGGTTGACTCCCAAAGCCTTTCCTGTGACCGGGTGTGCCGCAAGGCAGCAGAGGTTTGAAATCAGGGTTTACCTTCCCCTAGATGGGCTACCTTCCCAGGTTGACGAGCCACCATCTACCCGAAGCATCTGGTTTTAAGGCGCCAGAGATCCGCCCTCGCCCCTTCTCCTATTAGTAAAAGCAGTTCCGCCGGGCTTAGAGACTAAACCACATGGGCAGGCTAGGAGTTGGACTTAGTTGTCAGAGGCTTTTCGAGACGCACGCCATATGGAGCATTTTATGAGCACTGGGAGCTTAACCCCAGTGCCGCTCCTGGCTATGTCAACCTTGGAACCAGATGGAACTATGTACAGTACATAAGAGTGTAGAGTGCAGTACACACAATTGAACACATGATTGAATGAAATGGCCCAAGGATTATGGAAGATATACAAGGTAATGGTTTCACGGATGGGTCAATGTACATGAAAGTGCAGAGTGCAAAGATAGGTGAGCTATTGTGAGAATTAAAAGGTCCTCAGTTCTGTGCATGTGAGCGTTCAGAGGGAGGGGGGTTGGGGCCTCTGACTGTTCGCAGTTCAGATGGCTCAGGGGAAGCAACAGTCTGGAGGTGTGGGACCTGATTGATCTGAACCGTCGCCCAGAGAGAAGAAGGCCAATCAGGTGGTGGGTGGGATGTGAAGGGTCTCCTGTGATGGCCTTAATCTTTCTGAGACAGGAGGATCTGGAGATGTCTTCCAGGGGTGGTGTTGATGACTCTCTGTATACCCTTCCTGTTCTTGTCCATGGAGCCAGTGTACCACACATCCAGACAGTAGGTGAGCACGCTCTCCACTGAGCAGCGATAGAAGGCCAGCACCAGCTTCTGGTCCAGGTTGTTCTTCCTCAGGGCACAGAGGAAGTGCAGCCACTACTGGGCTTTCTTCATCAGGGCCTTGGTGTTGACAGTCCAGGAGAGGTCAGAGTAGATGTGGGTGCCCAAGAACCTGACGATGGGGACGGTTTCCAAGCGGTCACCATTTATGGTGGTGGTGGTGGTGGTGGAGGTGGTGGTGGGGTCCCTGTCTGTTCTTCCTGAAGTCCAGTATGAGTACTTTAGTTTTTTGGACATTCAGTTTCAAGTTGGTTGGCTGGTACCACAGCAGCAGATTCTCTACCTCCACCCTGTATGCGTTCTCATCGTCATCAGTGATGAGCCCAATCAAGGTGGTATTATCTGCGTACTTCACAATGATGTGGCTGGGTGGGTTGGAATACAGTCAAAGGTGTACAGGGAGTGCAGCAGAAGGCTTATCACACAGTCCTGGGGGGATCCAGTGCTAAGAGACAGTGTGGAGGAGTGGAGGGGGCCAAGTCTGACTGTGGGTGGTTGGTGAGAAAGTTTTTTATCCAGGAGCAAGTGGTGGTGGTGGTGGTGGGGATCTGGAGGAGGCGCAGTTTAATGATCAGGATGTCCGGGATGATGGTGTTGAAAGCTGAGCTGTAGTCCACAAAGAGCATCCTCACGTAGCTCCTTGGGTTCTCCAGGTGGCTCAGCGCTCTGTGGAGAGTGGTGGCGATGGCGTCTTCTGTAGACCTGTTCTCCATGTAGGCAACTGGTGGGAGTCGAAGGAGGGGGAAGACAGTCCCTGATGTGCTGGGAACACCAGTCGTTCAAAACACTTTATGACTACAGATGTGAGTCTGTAGTCTGTAGTCATTCAGACTGTTAATTGTGGACTTTTTGGTGATGGGGATGATGGTGGAGGCCTTGAGGCAGGAGGGGACAATGGCGTGCATCAGGGAGAGGTTGAACAGCTGGGTGAGGATCCCTGCCAGCTGATCTGCACATGCTTTGACCACTTCTCCTGGGATGCCATCTGGACCAGCAGCTTGGCGGGGGTTCACTGCTCTCTGTTGCCTCCTTACCTTGTGCACCTGTAGAGAGAGAGGGGAGGGGGAGGAGAGAGAGGAGGGAAGAGGGGAACAGAGGGGGCAAGGGGGAGAGAGGGGGGAGGAGGGGAGAGAGGGGAGGAGGGGGGGACGGGTTTGTGGGGAGGTGTACTCAAACTGGGCAAAGAAGTTGTTAAGCTCCTCTGCCAGAGTGAGGCTGCTGTCTGATGTTGGGGGGCACTGGCCCCTGTAGTTGGTAAGGGCTCGGATGCCTCTCCACATCTGTCGGGGGTTGTTGTCTGCGAGGAAGCCCTCCACCTTCCTCCTATAAAGCACTCTTAGTGAGTTTTATGCCTCTCCTCAGGTTGGCTCTGGCAGTGCTGTACGGATAGCTGTCCCTCTGTCTGAAGGCTGAGTTGCGTTCTCTGATCAGAGCCTGGACTTTGCTGGTCATCCAGGGTTTCCAGTTTGGAAAGACCCGGATGTGTTTGGTCACTGTCACATTTTCTACACAACATTTAATGTAGAAAAGGACAGACTTGGTGTAGGAATCCAGGTCCTGCTGTTCAATAATGTTCAAAGATGTTATCTGAATTTAATAGCAAAAAAATTACAAGTCATCCAAGCCTTGATTTCCTTCAGACAAGCCTCTAATTTGGCTACTTGATTACTGTCATCTTGAAAATTTGCTCACCTTTTTCTTTTAATTTTGGAGCTTTCTCATAAATTTCCCACTTTTTTTTACTGTAATCCTGCAACTTTTTCCTCATAATTTTACTTTTTTCCTTGTAAATTTTCTATTTTCTTATAAATCTGAGTTTTTCCCCATAAATTTGTATCATTTTTTGTCATGAACTGGGCTTGATGTTTTGGATCAGTTTTGTGACGCTGTGGCTATTTGGTCTTTTCTTATGTTTGCTGCCAAATTTTCATCAGGCGCTTCCTTAGAGCCTTTTTGGTCCGTCGGCTCTTTGACAGCACAGCCACGCCCCCCTCTTCTGTCAGTGGAACCAGCTGTGTCCTTATTGGCGTTCGTCCACGCACACACCCTAATCATCCACACCGGCAATCTCTTTCATGATTAGGCTTGGCACTATTTCTGCCCCTGATCTTTTGGGAGAGATTGTCGGATCATTGTTGTGCTAATCTACACAGTCGCTTCCCTTCTGTGTTTGCTAGTTTCCACTCTCTGCATTGTTCATTCAGCCTGACTAGTTAGTCTTCTCTACCATTACCTGATACTCGTTCGTTGGCTTACGATAGCTGCTGTTCCTGCACTTTTGGAAGCACGGACCGCCTCGGACCGCTCCAGCTCCTAAGTCTCTTTTGCCTTTCTCTCCGTGCTGGTCAGCTAATCTGCGGCACTAGGCATTTCCTCCCTCGGGCTGGCGAGCATCCTAGAGGCGTCCCTGGTTCCCCGGAGCCATCCATTATTGTTTAGCTCATCATTCTGGTTTCTCATCATAACTGTTGCTGGACTGAAGTCCTTATTTTTGTTGTCCAATAAATTGCACTCCACTATGTCTGCATGTGGGTTTTAATTCCTTCCCCGCCGTGCACTGCGTAAAAGCGCACGGGAACATTACAATTTTTCTTGTAAATGTGGAGCTTTCTAAAAAAAAAAAACAATTTTTTTTACTGCAAACTTCTCATACATTTGTGACTTTTTTCTTATAAATTTGCAACTTTTTTCTTGTAAATTTTCAAATTATTTACTCAGATATTTGCAACTTTTTCGCTTAATTTGCAACTTTTTCTAAAATTTTCCTCATAGATTTATAACTGTTTCTTTTAAATTTGTAAATTTTTTCTTTTAGGTTTGTAACTTTTGTAACATTTGACTTTTTCTCAAAAGAAATTACCAAGTCATCCATGCTCTGATTTCCTTTCCTTCCTTAATACTACTTCCGCCACCACACAAGTCGGCTGCCTATTTGCAGCAGCTCAATTCTGAGTTTCTTTCTCGTTTTTTATTTACTGTTTTTTTTTTTCTTGCCACAACTTTCTGATCCTGCGAACCCCTATCCATCACGGACGCCAAAGACATACAGTATATATTGCCACACTGCCGTTGATATTAGCCATCTTTCAGCTCATATCGCCAATGACTCCCAACCCAGTGAGCGGAGGAGCTATTGTTTACAGTAGGAGCCAGCTGTTAGCATTGGCCTGCCCCATGGTGCCAACGGAAAAACACGTTATTCCAAGAGAAATCAAGCGAAAATGATGGGGATGTTGAGCTGGAGTGAAGCGACGCGCAAGGACAACAAGGTACAGACCTGTCCTTCCATCCGTCATTATGGGAAATGTGAGATCGCTACTTAACAAGATGGATGAAGTTATCGAAGCGGCTATGTCCCGGTATGAGAGCATCTTCAGAGAGATTAGCATTATGTTGTTTACTGAAACGTGGCTAACAGAACTAGCAACAGATGCTAACATTGATCTGGAGGGGTTCCATGCAATACCTACACAATGCCTACACAATGGGCAACACGGTGGTGCAGTGGTTAGCACTGTTGCCTTACAGCTAGAAGGTTCCTGGTTCAAATCCCCAGGCTGGCAGGGGTTGGAACCTTTCTGTATGGAGTTTGCATATTCTCCCTGTGCTGCATGGGTTTACTCCGGGGGCTCCGGTTTCCTCCCACAATCCAAAGACATGCATGTTAGGTTAACTGGTTGTTCTAAATTGTCCCTGGATATCTGTTTCCTGTGGGTCCTTAGAATAGAGGGTTAGTACTAGTGAAAGCGCTTTGAGTGGTCTTTGTGACTAGAAAAAGCGCTATATAAGTGCAGGTTAGTTAGTAATATGGGCAGATCGGACACCAGACAGCGGGAAGAGCAGAGGCGGGGGGCTGATAATGTATGTGAATAACAGATGGTGTAATCCTGGGCACATCATGATTAAAGAACAACACTGCAGCAAGGACATTGATTTGCTAGCTGTTATCATGGGACTGGTAATACCTCCCCAGAGAATTTTTCTTTTGTTGGATTGTTATTTATGTATCCCCCTCTGCCAGCGCTGAGGCAGCGTGTGACGTCATCCACTCAGTCACTAGCAGGCTGCAGCCACATCACCCAAATGCTCTCCTGCTCATCTCTGGTGATTTCAACCATACTTCACTGTCCTCCATTCTGCCCACTTTCACCCAGTATGTCATGTGCCATACCAGAGACAATAAAACACTGGACTTATTTTATGAAAACATCAAGGAGGCTTACACCTCATCACCTCTACCCCATCCCTCGGAAGATCAGACCACAACTTGGTTCACCTCCTGCCTTTGGACAAACCCCTGGTACACAGATAACCTCCTGTTACCTGCATAGTGAAAATATGGTCTAAGGAGGTGGAGGACGCTCTGAAGGACTGTTTTGAACCCACTGTATGGGAGCAGCTTTGTGATCCACATGGTGAGGACATTGATGGCCTCATACACACCATCACAGACTACACTAACTTCTGTGTGGACAACACCGTACCCACCAAGACCATACGGTGTTTCTCAAACAATAAACCCTGGATCAACCCTGAGATAAAGTCTCTGCTGAAGGAGAAGAAAAGGATCTTCAGGTTGGGAAACAAGGAGCAGCTGAAGTCCGTACAGAGGGAGCTAAGGAGGAAGATCAGAGAAGGGAAGGACAGCTACAGGAAAAAGATGGAGGACAAACTACAACAGAGTGACATCAGCAGTGTCTGGAGAAGCCTCAAAACCATCTCTGGGCACCAGAATACCTTCTTCCAGGCCACGGGGGGTAGAGAGTGGATGAACAACCTGAACCTGTTTTTTAACAGGATCTCCGCCTGCCCACCAACCACTGCTGCCTCCACCATCATCTAGTCCTGCTGCCCACAGCCTCCCCCCAACACCCTCCCCTCCCAGCACACAGCTCCCCTGCCCCAAACTGAACCTCAATAAGACCCAGGTGAGAGCTGAGCTGAGGAAGATCAAAGCAAGGAAGGCTCCGGGTCCGAATGGCATCAGCTCGAGGCTCCTCAAATCCTGCACAGACCAGCTGTGTGGGATTGTGGAGCACATCTTCAGCCTGAGCCTGAAGCTGGGGAGGGTACCACAGCTATGGAAAACCGTGTGTGGTACACGTACTGAAGATCCCTCACCCCAAGGACCTGAACAGCTACAGATCAGTGGCCCTCAAATCACACCTAATGAAGACCCTGGAGAGGCTGCTCCTCATCCACCTCCACCCCCTGGTGGGACCAGTGATGGATCCACTTCAGTTTGCCTACTAGCATGGCATTAGGGTGGAGGATGCAGTTATCTTCCTGCTACATTGTTCTCTATCCCTCCTGGAGAAGTCTAGGAACACTGTGAGGATCATGTTCTTTGCTTTCTCCAGTGCATTAAACACCATCCAACCAGTGATCCTGAAGGTCAAGCTACTGTGCGCAGGGGTGGGCCAGCACCTGTCATAGTGGATCCTGGACTACCTCACAAACTGACCACAGTTTGTGAGAACCCAGGACTGTGTGTCTGATACCATCATCTGCAGTAGCCCCCCCCCCCCCCTCCCCAGGGAACAGTTCTGGCTCCCTTTCTGTTCACTCTCTACACTGCTGACTTTTCACACAACACACCGCACTGCCATCTACAGAAGTTCTCTGACAACTCTGCAATCACTGGTTTCATCTCTGATGGGGACGATGCAGAGTACAGAGGACTTATCCAGGACTTTGTGGACTGGTGCCAACAGCGCTGCATCCAGATCAATGCAAGGAAAACTAAAGAACTGGTGATGGACTGCCGCAGGCAAGGACAACCCCCACAGCACCAGTAAACATCCAGGGAACACACATTGAGATGGTGACATCTTACAAGTACCTGGGTGTTAACCTGAACAATAAACTGGACTGGTCACACAACACCAACTCGTTCTACAAGAAGGGGCAGCACAGGCTGTTCCTCCTGAGGAGACTCAGGTCTTTTGGAGTGCAAGGGGCACTCCTGAAGACCTTCTATGATTCAGTGGCGGCATCAGTCATCACATTTGGAGTGGTCTGCTGGGGCAGCAGCATCATGGCAGCTGACAGAGACTGAACAGAGTCCAAGTCCCACCCCATGCAGGACATGCTGAATGCACTGAGGAGATCATTTAGCGGTAGGTTGTGCCATCCTAGGTGCACTACAGAGAGGTTCCGCAGGTCCTTCCTACCTACGGCTGTCAGACTTTATAACCTAACCATGGCTGCTCGTAGATGTCGTATTGAATGTACTAAATATAACATCCTTGCACAATAAATCGTCCCCTCCATTATACAACTAGGACAATGTCGATTATTACTGAGGGTGGCAACAACACTGTTGATTCAAATATGAAATATACTGTCTGGGTACAAATTCATATTCTGCAGGGTAACTTAAGAAACCGTAATGCTGCACTGTGTATTGTCATGACTCGTTGCTCATCAGCGGCGCCAGCCGCGCGCACACCTGCTCCTCGTCAGCGGCGAGGTATTTAATCCACTCTGCCCTGGGCTTCGGCCTGAAGCCGTCTCTCTACTTCGGCACCTTTTGCTACTACGGAACTCAAGCCTGCTAGCAAAGATTATCTGGGTAAGCTCCCCTTACCTCTCTCCTCTAGCCTTCCCCTGTGCACAGGTGGACTTCCCCAGCGGCGGACTTCCTCATCTCGCCGCTGTCTCTACGCTGCTGCCACAGGCACTGCAGGTCGCTGTCTTCCGGGCTCCGCCCTTGTCAACCCCAGCCACCGGTCGTAACCAAGTAAGCCAGCTAAACCATTATTATCCTCTGTATTGGTGTGGTGCCCGTTACCCTTCTCCCTCTGCTTCCTCCCATAGGGTTGTCCGGCTGTACGGCCTCCTGCCCCTGTGCCTGACGCAGACGCCACCACCAATACATTCTTATTCCACAGACACGCAGCCACACATCCCTGTTTGTTAATAAAGCTGTTGAATCTATCCTGAGCCTGCGTGTGTGTCTCCTGAGCCGTGCATTATGTCAGTACGGCTTCAGCAGAGCGGCTCGGCAGACAGCGGGCTCGCACGCCGTCTTTCCACCCTCGAGGCTCGGGTGGATTCAATAGCCTATCAACAACAGGTGATACTAAATCAATTAACAATTATTACTAACCGATTAGACCGCTTGGACCCCCAGCAGCCGTTCCCCTCGGCTCGTCCGGGTGGCGCAGCTCCTGCGGCTCCGGTGGCTGCCCAGCTCGCTCCGGGTGCGCCAGCACGGCTCACACCAATCCCCACTCCTGCTCGCTTTAGCTGTAAGCTTGGTGGAGCTCGGGGTTTTATCATGCAGTGTGAGTCCGTGTTCCTTCATGTTCCCGGAGATTTTCCCTCAGACCATAGCAGAATTGGCTACATTGGTAATCTCCTTGAGGGTCGTGCGCTTACCTGGGCTTACGCCATTATGGTGAAGCCCAGCTACGCCACCCTCACCTATGGCCAATTCGTGCGACAATTTCTGGAAGTGTTCGATCATTCGCGTTTGGACAGTGTCCAGGTTGACCGCCTTCTCGGCCTCCAACAGGGGAGCCAATCGGCGGCAGAATACGCGATCGACTTCTGGGTTACTGCGGAGGAAGTTGGCTGGGAAGAGCGTGCGCTCTGCGGCATCTTCCTCCGCAGCCTAAACTCTGGTCTGAGAGATGAGCTGGCCGGCCGGGATATCCCGGAGACGCTGGCGGAGCTTATTTCCCTAGCCATCAGTTTGGATAATAGGCTGCGCGAGCGCGCCTCAGAGCGGAAGCAGTCTTCTCGCTCGCGGGGCGCCTCTGTGCGCTTGCCCCAAGCTCGTCACCTGGTGTTGCCGCCGAGGAGTCGAAACCGATGGTGACGGGCCGGACAAAGCTCCCCCTGGCGGAGAAACAACGCCGCCGTGACCTGGGCCTTTGCATGTATTGCGGGGGTAGCCAGCACACGGTGGAGCATTGTCCAGAGAAGCCAAACAAGGAGGTCCGCGAGTCACTGTAGGGGGCCTCGCAGACACTAATCGGTTAAATCCCCTCACACATTTGACGCTGCCCATCCGCTTCTGTCACAACCTCACTGGGCACCTCACACATGCACTGGTGGATTCAGGCACGGAGGGTAGCTTTATTTCACAGAGCCTGGCAACCCGATTGGGCATCCGTTGTCACCCCCTCGACTCTCCTCTCGCCCTGGTTAATCTCTCCCGAGTCTCCCTGGGAAAAGTGACCCACCGAACATCTCCCATTCCGGTGATCATCTCAGGAAACCATCAGGAGGATATCTCCTTCTACGTCCTGCCCACCTCGGTTACTCCTGTCATTCTCGGATACCCCTGGCTCCGCCTCCACAACCCCGCCTTGGACTGGAAGACTGGGAAAGTGTCCGCTTGGAGCACCTTCTGTATGGGCACCTGTCTCCAATCTGCTGCCTGCGCCCCGTCCTCGCCTCTCACAGCCAAGGACACCGCGCCCCCGGATCTCACCCTTGTGCCTTCAGAGTTCCACGACCTGGGTGCTGTTTTCAGCAAGTCCAAGGCGATGTCTCTGCCTCCTCACCGGCCCTACGACTGTGCCATCAACATCCGCCAGGGGGCACCCCTACCCTCAGGACGCCTCTATAGTCTGTCAGCGCCAGAGAAGGAGGCCATGAACAGCTACTTGAAGGAGTCGCTTAGCGCTGGGATCATCCGACCATCTTCCTCTCCAGTAGGCGCAGGGTTCTTCTTCATGGGAAAGAAGGACGGCTCCCTTCGTCCTTGCATTAATTATCGAGCGCTCAATGACATCACGGAGAAGGACCGGTACACCCTGCCCCTCATGGATACCGCCTTCCACTCCCTCCAGGGGGCGACCTGGTTTACTAAGCTGGATCTCCGCAGCGCTTACCACCTCGTCCGGATCCGGGAGGGAGATGAGTGGAAGACAGCCTTCCGCACCCCTAACGGTCATTTTGAATACCTTGTGATGCCGTTTGGGTTGACCAACGCTCCAGCCGTCTTCCAGCGCCTCATTAATGACGTCCTCCGGGATTTCATCGGCCTGTTTGTATTCGTCTACCTGGACGACATCCTCATCTTCTCCAGGTCCAGGGATGAGCACCGGGTCCACGTGAGGCGGGTCCTGCAGAGACTGTTGGAGAACCATCTATATGTCAAGGCGGAGAAGTGTGAATTCTACGCCAAAACAACTTCCTTCCTGGGGTTCGTCATCTCCCATGACCAGGTGCTTCCGGACCCAGCGAAGATTAAAGCGGTGGTGGATTGGCCCACACCTACCTCTAGGAAACAGGTTCAGCAATTCATCGGGTTCGCCAATTTCTACCGCCGCTTTGTCCCAAATTTTGGAGCCATCGTCGGGCCTCTGACCCGCCTCACCTCCCCTAAGACCCCGTTCCGGTGGACTGAAGAGGCCGCAATGGCCTTCCAGGCGCTGAAGACGGAGTTTTCCTCCTCCCGGGTCCTCAGCCAGGTCGATCCCGTGCTGCAGTGCATAGTGGAGGTGGACGCTTCGGACACGGGGGTGGGGGCGGTGCTGTCCCAGCGGTCTCCAGCCAACGGAGTCAAGCGACCCTGTGCCTTCTTCTCTCGGCGCCTGTCCCCGGCGGAGCGTAATTATGACGTGGGGGACAGAGAGCTTCTTGCCATCAAGCTTGCGCTTCAAGAGTGGCGTCATTGGCTGGAGGGGGCAGCCTTGCCTTTTGTGGTCCTAACTGACCACAAGAACTTGGAGTATCTAAGATCTGCCAAGCGTCTGAACGCCCGCCAGGCGCGCTGGTCCCTGTTCTTTGCAAGGTTTAAATTCAACATCACTTACAGGCCTGGCTCTAAGAACGGCCTGCCCGACGCCGTCTCCAGGCAATTTGCCCCGGAGGCCACAGAAGACGCTGTTCACACCATCCTGCCCAGGTCGTGCGTCATGGGGGCTGTTTCTTGGGACATAGAAGACAAGATCCGGAGGGCGCAGGAGTCGGAACCAGACCCTGGCGGCGGACCGGAGGGGAGGCTCTTCGTGCCATCTGCCGTCCGGGGGGACGTTATACACTGGCTCCACACCTCTAAGCTCACCTGCCATCCTGGAGCTTCACGGATGATCGACCTCCTCCAGCGATCCTTTTGGTGGCCAGGTCTGCGGAAGGATGCCGCCCGTTACGCCCGGGCCTGCCCCGTCTGTGCCACCAGTAAGTCAGGTAACGCTTCCCCTGCGGGCCTGCTCCAGCCCCTGTCCGTCCCTGGCAGGCCCTGGTCGCACATCGACCTAGACTTCGTCACCGGGCTCCCTGTCTCCAACAACTTTGACACTGACCATCGTTGACCGTTTTTCCAAGGCCGCCCACTTTGTGCCCCTACGTGGACTCCCCTCAGCCTTGGAGACGGCGGACCTCCTCATCCAACACGTGGTCAGACTGCATGGAATCCCGGTCGACGTGGTCTCCGACCGTGGCCCCCAGTTCTCTTCGGACATCTGGAGGTCCTTTTGCAACGCCCTGGGAGCTAAAGTAAGCCTCACCTCCGGCCATCACCCCCAGTCTAACGGGCAGTGTGAGCGGACTAACCAGGAGCTGGAGGCTGCCCTCCGCTGCGTTACTACATCCAAGCCCACGTCCTGGAGCTCTCACCTCGCCTGGGTGGAGTACGCCCACAACACCTCTCGCTCCTCTGCCATCGGGATGTCTCCCTTTAAAGCATCCCTGGGATATGATCCACCTCTATTCCCCGCACAGGAGGGCGAGTTGGCTGTCCCCTCTGTCCAGGCGCACCTTAGGCGGTCTCGCTCCCTTTGGACCACGGCGCGCAATGCGCTTTTACGCACGGCGGAGCGCAATAAATCCACGGCGGACCGGCACAGGAGACCTGCCCCTGCCTACCAGGTGGGACAACAAGTTTGGGTATCCGCACAGGACGTCAACCTAAAGGGTGAGAGGAGAAAGCTGGCCCAATGATTCATCGGCCCATTTCCCATAACCAGGATCATTAACCCGGTGGCTGTGCGTGTGGCTATTCCCTCCTCCCTCCGCATCCATCCCACCTTTCACGTCTCCAAAATTAAACCGCTGGTCTCTGACCCCCTCTGCCCTCCACCTGTGGCTCACCCTGCTCCCCGGATGATTGGTGGCCATCCGGCCTGGACTGTCACTGAGATCTTGGACGCCCGACGCCGGGGTCGCAGGTTGCAGTATTTGGTGGACTGGGAGGGCTATGGACCCGAGTGGAGACAATGGGTGCCTTCCTCGCTGGTGTTGGACCGGTCTCTCATCTCTGAGTTTCATCAAGCGCACCCGGAAAAACCATCGCCAGGAGGCGCTGCTAGAGGGGGGAGTACTGTCATGACTCGCCGCTCATCAGCGGTGTCAGCCGCGCGCACACCTGCTCCTCGTCAGCGGCGAGGTATTTAATCCACTCTGCCCTGGGCTTCGGCCTGAAGCCGTCTCTCTACTTCGGCACCTTTTGCTACTACGGAACTCAAGCCTGCTAGCAAAGATTATCTGGGTAAGCTCCCCTTACCTCTCTCCTCTAGCCTTCCCCTGTGCACAGGTGGACTTCCCCAGCGGCGGACTTCCTCATCTCGCCGCTGTCTCTACGCTGCTGCCACAGGCACTGCAGGTCGCTGTCTTCCGGGCTCCGCCCTTGTCAACCCCAGCCACCGGTCGTAACCAAGTAAGCCAGCTAAACCATTATTATCCTCTGTATTGGTGTGGTGCCCGTTACCCTTCTCCCTCTGCTTCCTCCCATAGGGTTGTCCAGCTGTACGGCCTCCTGCCCCCGTGCCTGACGCAGACGCCACCACCAATACATTCTTATTCCACAGACACGCAGCCACACATCCTTGTTTGTTAATAAAGCTGTTGAATCTATCCTGAGCCTGCGTGTGTGTCTCCTGAGCCGTGCATTATGTCATGTATTACTGCTTTGGCTAACCAGTTCTTATTATCTTATTAACTGTTGCTCTGAGTGCTGCTGTCCCTTTGCTGCTGTAATCCTGGAATTTCCCCATTGTGGAACTAATAAAGGCTTATCTTATCTTATCTTATCTGTTAGTGTTGCCCGCCCCTCCCACACTCTAGAGGAGGCCCTGGACTTTTTAAGAGCTGCGGTGACTATGATATGCAGAGTTCCCTGAGCTTAAGGGACTCCTCATCACCATTCTCTGCAGTAGTCACTCCAGGAGCTGGTGAGAAGCCCTCCTCCCGTTAGCACGTCTCCACCTCCTAAGGCCCACCGCTCCATCACAGGCCCCCTGGGAGATGTCTGCCATCAAGCAAGAGTATTTCAAGGGGACTTGCTTGGTGTTTGGGGGCCCCAGATGTGGGGAAGGCTTGGGGAGACACTGCTCCTTCAGGTGTTCCACTCCAGCCTCCTCCCCCGTGACTGTGGTTCCTGCTCATCCACCAGTTTCTCAAACTTCACCTCAGGAGGCATCCTCAGTTGTCTCCCCACTGACTGCCTCACCTCATCCTCCTCTGGTGATCCTTCGCCGCACCTGAGCTCCTGCACCACTGCACTCCGACACCTGCACCTCGCCGCTCTCCAGCTCCAGTGTGCTGGCTCCACAGTGCTTCCAAACTGCTGTTTCCCCAGAGTTCTCTGCTGCCATGACAGAGAATGCAGCTGGGTCTTCTGCAGCGGCTTCCACGGCAGCAGAGCAGGGGGCTAGACAAGTACCCATTTCTCATTTTTTAACATCTATGGGGAAGGTGTCTTGCCTTGTTCCAGGCGAGGGGGTTTTATTACAGTCCTGTACAATTTCAGTCTTTAACACCTTTGCTTAGTACATTTTGCCTTACTCCCAGTGAGGGACTTCAGTTGCAGCGGTCATCTGTTGCTGACCCTTCACCACCTGTTTCTGCTGCTGTCAATAATGGTGCCACCTTGCCAACCTCCAACTTTTTTCACTCACCTGAGGCGGTCTCATCTGCTTCCTCACCCAAAAAGTCCACTTCTCACTGCCTTTGTCCGAGGGGGTCCATGTCTCACCACCTCCATCTGAGGGGGTCCACGTCTCTGCTTCCTCACCCAAGTCATCTCCTGGTTGGCTGACCATAGACTCTGGGTGGCCTCCTGGGGGTCCCTCTTCCTCAGTCTAGCCAGTTTTGAACTTTGGTCAGCTCCCCGGAAGGTTCTGCTCCCTAGCTCGTTTGCTCAGGGATTTTGGTCACCCTCCTGACAAACCTTGTTTCCCTGTTGGGTGGGCTGTGGACTCTGGTCAGCCATGCAACACTGTATTTCCCCTGCTCTGCCCTGAACCAGGAGTTGTGGGGGAGAGGAGTGTATGTTTCTGGTCCTCCAGTCCTGGTTCCCCCCACCTCCCATCTAGGTTTGGATGGGATTGTTTTGCTTAGGGGCATCTGGGCTCTGATCCTTAAGGGGGGACACTGTAGTGTCTGGGCTTGGGTCCTGGCCATGTCCAGCATTTTCTGTATTTTCATGTATTCTTGGTTGTTATTAATATCTTCATTATTATTATTATTATTATTATTATTATTATTATTACTTTCTTTGCTTAGTTATTCCTAGTTCTGTGTTTGGACTTATGTTGAAATCATTCCTGTTCATTTCCTGTAGTCTTATTTTTGTAGTCCTCCTTCCAGTTCACTGTCATGATTTGCTATTTACATTTCCTTAATTTCCCTGAACTGTTTCTCATCCCCCCTCATTAGTATTTGTATATAGCCAACCTCATTCCTCTGTTTCCCCACCAAGAGTTAGACCCAAGTCATGTTCTACATTGCTTCGCCTTCCACCACGTTCCAGCTTTGCTTGTACTTTCAGTTCCGTTCTTGTGTTTACGTGTAGTTCCATGTTTCCCAGCCCCTTGGTTAATTAATAAACCTGGTGAGCTCATAAATGCATTTGGGTCCATCCTCAAGTGTCATGACATTGTGAACATAGCCTGAGTGGCCTCTGAAGTCCATATTATCAGTCACACCCAGCTGAGCTATCAATCCTCAGAACAAACAGGTCAGAGTAATTCATCATCCGTGGGACCCTTCGCTTTCGCCAGCACCACTAAAAACACCGTTAGACAAAAACAACTGTTATTGTTCCATGCTGTGTTGCATTCATTCTCCTGCATACCAGGCCGGCCAGGCTCAGACAGTAGGCTGGTCTGTTGTCACAGCTCAGCACACACGAAAGCTTTATTTGTGTTACTAATCAAAAGAGGAATTAGCTGAGGGTTAAACTACTGCTCTGCAATCAGCAGGAATCTAACCGAGGACACAGCACTGCAGACCCTTCACTTTGCTGCCTCATGCAGCGTATGAAATTCTATTATTTTTTCCCATGCTCATTTTAATAGAAAAACTTTGGGTTGACACTATCAGGGTACAGTGTTGTCATTAGAACTCTGGTGTCTGGGCTCAGCAAGATATTAAAGACACCATTCTGAGGCAATTCCATACAGTATGTTTAACAGCAACACAGACTATAATGTCCATCCATCCATCTTCTTCCGCTTAATCATTTTCGGGTCGCGGGGGGGCTGGAGCCTATCCCAGCATCTTCGGGCGAGAGGCAGGGTACACCCTGGATAGATTTACATTAAATTAATATATTGATACGGAACATATAGCAGAATGCTAAGAAGGGTTCTTAAGGTCAGCTGGCAGGACCATTGGTCAAACAATGTACTTTACAGCTCCCTCCCAAGGCTCTCAAACATCATAGCCAAGCATTGGATGGTGCTGTGTGGTCAAGTCCTCCGCCACTACCAGCCAGCTACCGAAGTGTTACTCTGGAACCTGAGGTGAGATGTAAAGTTGGGAGACCCCCTACCACCCTAAAAATGGTCCTAGAGAGAGAAGCTGGGATACCTGGGAAACCTTAGGGCGGCCATGCTAGACCGGCAGGCCTGGAAACAGATATCAAGTCACGAGCTTGCCGGAAGACTGACTGACTGACTAATATATTGATTGGATATTAATTACATTTGATTTAACCTTTCAATTTTCTCTGACTCAGTCAGATTATTCCACTCAAACCTGTTACAGTATTTCATGATACAGACTGATTTTCTTATGAGAAGAGTGAAATTATGTCAACATTTATTTTTTCCCACCTTTATTAGGATTTTAAAGTGCTGAAAAGACAAAGAGAAACTGCATAAAGTTATTCTGACTCAATGCACTCAATGCAGTATCTTGAATTTTTAGGAAGTGGTCTGAATGATGGGCTACACCTTTCAAACATGTTTTTTAGTTATAAACACATTTATTACACAGGGTTACAAAAATAATTTTTTTGTAAGTTGTCTGTGTTTATTCAACTGATTTAAGACAATTTTGCACCACTGAATTCGAAAATGATATCCGTTTCTCTCGATCAGGTGCTAAGTAAAATCCTGTACTTACTTAGTACTTACTTAGTACTGTGCATGTACTTATCTTTATATAAAGGTAAGTACATGCAAATTGAATGCTACGTCATCATTGTTCAAAATTCAGAGAATTTCAATTTTGCATCATATAAAGCGAAAATACCTGTACATGAAAACAAAAATGTATAAAACAACATGTGGCCATAATTCAAAAAGTTGACCTCATTGAGCAAAACCAATGTGATTTTTGGATCCAGCACCTCAAAATTGTCCTAAATCAGCTAAAAAAACTTAGACAATAAATTTGGTGTTGACCAGTGTTGTTGTTGTTGTTGTTGTTGTTGTTGTTGTTGTTCTTCTTCTTCTTCTTCTTCTTCTTCTTCTTCTTCTTCTTCTTCTTGTTATTATTATTATTATTATTATTATTATTATTATTATTATTATTATTTTGTATACTTTATTAATCCCCAGAGGGAAATTCAGGGCATCCACCTGGATGGATGAGGCAGCCACATTAAGGTGCCAATCCCTTCACCATTCACCTGAGGAGGCTGAGGGAGATTGGCATGTCCCCCAAAATCCTCAAAACAACTTCTACAGCTGCATCATTGAGAACATCTTGACCACCTGCATCACTGTGTGGTATGGCACCACTACTGCTTTGGACGGCAAACGCCTGCAGACAGTGGTGAAGACAGCTGAGAAGATCATCAGGACTCCACTCCCCTCTCTGCAGATCATCTATCACTGCAGAGCCCAAAGGAGAGCTGCCTCCATCCTACAGGACCCCACCCATCCCCAGCACGGCACTTCTACCCTCAGGTCGGAGGTACAAAAGTGTGAAATGAAGGACAACCAGACTAAAAAACTCCTTCTTTCTCACCACCATCAGACTCCTGAACAAATAACACAATACCGGACACAGTTTTGCAAATAGGAATTCACACATTGGATGCTGAATTTGCACATTGCTCATTTGTACATTGTATATAGTCTCATCCCATTTCATGTCCATATCATCTCTGCTGTTAAATTATCATTGTACAGTCTACAGGGTATTATCAGGGCACATGGCAACAGAGGAATTTCACACTGGATGCTAATTTGCACATTGTTCATTTGCACATTGTACATAGTCTCATGCCATTTCATGTTCATATCATCTCTGATATCAAAATTACCATTGTACAGTCTATTGGGTATTATCAGAGACAAGTCATTATTATATGAGGATGGCGGCGCGCATGGACGCTGTGGCCCCTCTAGGCATCAGTGAGTGTGAGAGTTTTGAGTGTTTTAATCATCCCAGACGTACAACTTACAACCGAGAGACCTTATCGGGTGCGATTTGGACATTCTATGCCAGCATGGAATACTATCGAGGGTTAGGCTGGCAGCTACCCGGGAGAGGAGGAAGCGTAAGCGGCATGAACGCAAACAAAGGAGAGAAAAGAGAACTGGAATTTATGCTAGGCTAAAGGCTAACCCCTCCAGACCAGCAGTACCGTTGCTCCTACTTTCCAATGTCTGCTCCCTTGACAACAAACTGTATGAGCTGCGTCTGCTGAGAGAAACCCGCAGAAAGTGGAGGGACTGTTGTGTGTTTGCGTTCACGGAGACGTGGCTCCACAACAACATCCCTGACTCGGCCATTCAGCTGGAAGGGATGACATCGTTCCGGGTGGACAGGGAGGCCGCTAGCTCCGGTAAGAGCCGAGGGGGGCACCTATGTATCTATATTAACAAGAACTGGTGTGTTAATGCCACATTAGCAACTAAACACTGCTCTCCGTTGGCGGAGTTCCTTATCGAAAACTGCCGGCCATTCTATCTGCTGAGGGAATTCACCAACGTGTTTGTAGCTGTTGTTTACATAGCTCCTAGCGCTAATGCTAAAGCTAATGCTAACGAGGCACTTGGAGAGCTGCATGATGTTATCAGTGAATTTCAAACTTCACACCCGGACAGTTTTGTGGTGGTTGCAGGGGATTATAATCACACCAGTCTAAAGACTGTGCTCCCCAAGTTCAAACAATGTGTGGACTTTAGAGGATATGTTGGACTTGGTGTACACAAATTTCCCAAATGCATACAAGGCAACACCTCGCCCCCACCTCGACCATTCTGACCACCTATCCGTGATGCTGGTGCCTGCCTACAAACCCTTACTGTAGCGCAGCAGGCCAGTAGAGAAACAAATCAGGATTTGGCCAGAGGGTGCAGCCTTGGCACTTCAGGACTGTTTTCTGCATACAGACTGGGAGGTTTTCAAAATAGCAGCCTTTCAGGGAGACAGGATTGATGTGGAGGAGTACGCTGAAACGGTCACCAGCTACATCGCGAAGTGCACAGAGGATGTCACTATAGTGAAGACTGTCACTGCACGGGGCAGCTATAAACCCTGGATGACTGCAGAGGTGTGCTCGCTGCTCACAGCCAGGGATGCAGCCTTCAGAGCGAAGGACAGGATTGCTCTCCGCTCAGTTAGGTCTGCGCTCGCAAAGGGAATTAAGATCAAGATAAAGGGAACACCAAACGGATGTGGCAGGGAGTACGGGCGTTGACGGATTATAAGTCTAGGCAGGGGGTTGATGATGGTGATGCTTTGCTGGTGGCTTTGCTGGTGGTGATGCTTTGCTTCCAGACAGGCTCAATAACTTCTTTGCACATTTTGAAGCATCAAACCCGACAATCAAAGGGAGGGCTAGCCCATCTTCACTATCTGTGGGGCCAGCTATCACCATCAACACAGCAGACACACGGAGGACCCTAATCAGGGCCAACCCACGTAAAGCTACAGGTTCGGACAACATGCCGGGACGTGTGCTCCGAGTCTGCGCAAGTGAGTTGGCGGATGTCCTGACTGACATATATAACATTTCCCTGAGTCAGGCCATTATCCCTAGATGCTTTAAGACCTCTATCATAGCACTGGTGGCAAAGAAAACGGTTGTGGCCTGTCTGAATGACTATCGTCCTGTCGCACTGACACCAATTGTGATGAAGTGTTTTGAACGGCTTGTTAAACCACACATCACAGCCTGCCTCCCTGCATCACATGACCCGCTCCAGTTCGCGTATCGTTCAAATCGCTCCACAGAGGATGCTCTAGTCACCACCCTACACTCTGTCATCACCCACCTGGATCAGAAAGACACCTATGCCAGACTCCTGTACATTGATTTCAGTTCAGCATTTAACACCATTATTCCCCAGAGACTGATGGAGAAATTACTCCTTCTCGGTCTGAACACCGCCACATATCTCTGGATCCTGGATTTCCTGACCGAGAAACCTCAGTCTGTCCAGGTTGGAAACAACATCTCCAACTCCATCACGCTGAACACTGGATCCCCTCAAGGCTGTGTACTCAGTCCACTGTTGTTTACACTTTTAACACATGACTGTGTGTCCAGACACGAGGGGGACCAGATTATTAAGTTTGTGGATGACACCACAGTGGTGGGACTTATTCAGAGGGATGAGGAATCAATGTACAGGGAAGAAGTTTAAGACCTGGAGGGCTAGTGCTGGGAGAACAATCTGGTGCTCAACGTGGACAAAAAAAAGGAGATGATTATCGACTTCCGGCGGTCACGGCCTGAACACGTCCCTCTCTGCATCAGCGGCTGTTCGGTGGAGAGAGTGGAGAACATCAAGTTCCTCGGAGTGCAGATCTTGCAGGACCTGACCTGGAGCAAGAATTCCTTGGGGATCAGAAAGCGGACCCAGCAGAGACTGCACTTCTTGAGGAAACTCAAACAGGCCTCTCTCCCTATCTGCATTCTCAGGACCTTCTACAGAGGTGTGGTGGAGAGTGTTCTGACGTACTGCATTGCACCATGGTACTCCACTTGCAGTATGTCAGACAAAAAAGCCCTGCAGAGGATAATTAAGCAAGCTGAGAAGGTAATTGGAGTTTCCCTCCCCTCTGTTCAAGAACTTTTTCAGAGCCGTTGTAGGAGCAGGGCACTGAACATTGTTAAGGACCACTCTCACCCTCTGCACAAACACTTTGAACTGCTGCCATCTGGCAAACGATTCCGGAGCATCAGACGCAGAACCACCAGACTGATCAACAGCTTCCTTCCACAAGCTGTTAGGATGCTAAACAGTTGATCCGTAATCCTTTACACATATTACTGCACTTTATGGACATTATGTATATTATATGTATATTATAGTTTTAGTCAGTTTTAAGTATTTATTTCTCTTAGCTACTTAGATTCACTTAGCCATTTTAATTGTTTTATACATACATAGGCAGTTATTATCATTTTAATTGCAGCTGTACTAAGTTAACATTACTGTAATATCCAAATATCTGTCAGGGATGTGTGAATGGCTGTCGGGGTGGGGGGTGTGAGTATGTTTTTAAATTATGTTCTTTTTACAATACGGATGCCTAGAGAAACGCACTTTCATGTTGCTTGCACTACAGTTGTATGCATAGCATCATGACAATAAAGGTTGATTGATTGATTGATTGATTGAAGTCATACTCATTCAGCAAATTTTTATTTTACTTAGGGACAGGTTATAGACACCCAGTGAATTTTCGTTCTTCTTGTTTCTGTGATGATCAGGCAAGAATGCTCCCCCTCCCCTCCTGTTCCTGCCTTCCTGGCTCCGGAGGATTAGACACACCTGCATGATTACACACCTGCTGCATCTGATGAGCCAGCATATTTAGGATCCAGCATGTGGAGAGTCCATCGCTGGATCGTCTGGGTTTTCAGCCACGATTTAAATCTAAGCTTTGTCTCGTGTTAATAAGTTACCAATGCACTCATTCTGTTCCTCCTGCTCTTCAGGTTGCTGCTACCCGCAGGTGTGTCTCCGGAACTGATCACGCTTGCCTGACCAGGAAAATCCATGACGTCCACCCAGGTCTCTGCCTTCCCCCTGTCCCCTGGTCCTCGCAGACATTCCCTGCTGGACTCCGGTGCTCTAGCATTAAATGTGCTTTCCCACATTATTCTCCCTTTGGAGATTCTGTCCCTTATAACCTCTGTCTGCTCTCTCCCATTGGCTACGTGCGCTCCAGGGGGCACCCATATTTTTGGAAATTTAAGTTGGCGTTTTTGTGTTGCTTTTTCTTTAGTTTATGCACTTTAATTTCCTGTTGTGTTTTCAATAAACTTGTGAAACTTTTTATCCAGGTCTGAGTGATCGTTCTGGCAGCTCTGCGTTTGAGTCTAACCCTGTTCTGAATCATGACAGAACGATCCAGGCAGGATCAAGGCTCAGCGAGTGCTCGGCCGAGCAGTCAGTCAGCACTCTGGCACTTGGAGGTCACCGAACGCCGGGTCATGTATCTTTTTGAGCAGTTAGAGACAGTAATCCAGCAATTGGCCACCATCACCGAGCACCTGGGTCGGCTTCCTGGTGTGGCTTCTCCCCCTGCACCTGCTGCTCCGACAGTGTCTGCCTGTCTGCCATCTGCAGGAACATCTCTGTTCTTTCGCCTGCCCCCTATGGGGAAGAAGTAGGAAGGTGCAGGGGGTTCCTGCTCCACCGCCGGCTTTATTTTTAGGAGGTAGAAGGGGAGTATAGGGATGATGCAGCAAAAATCCATTTCATGACCTTGCTGCTGCGAGACCGGGCACTTAAGTGGGCACAATCCTTAATCTTAAGGAAATCAAAGCTTGAATGACTTGTAATTTCCTGCTATTAAATTCAGATAAGACTAAAGTCATTCTTGTTGGTCCAAAAAACCTTAGAAATTCCTTTCCAAATCAAACTTTCAGTTTGGATGCGGTTACTCTTTCTCTTAATAGCTCTGTGAGGAACCTTGGAGTTATTTTTGATCAGGATTTGTCCTTCAATTCACATATTAAATTTGTTTCTAAGACTGCCTTCTATCATTTGCGTAATATTGCCAAGATTAGGAGCATCTTGTCTCAGAGTGATGCTGAGAAACTGATCCACGCTTTTGTTAGCTCGAGATTAGATTATTGTAATTATTATCAGGCTGTCCTAAGACATCTTTAAAAAGTCTTCAGCTGATCCAAAATGCTGCAGCAAGAGTTTTAACAGGTACTAGAAAGAGAGATCATATCTCTTCGGTTCTGGCCTCCCTTCATTGGCTTCCCATAGAGTTTAGAATTAAGTTTAAAATCCTTCTTCTTACTTACAAAGCTCTAAACAATCAGGCTCCTTTTTATTTAAAAGATCTGATACTACCGTATTATCCTAACAGAGCACTACGCTCCCAAAATACAGGATTACTTGTATTACCTAGAATCTCCAAAAGTACAATGGGAGGCAGAGCCTTCAGTTATCAAGCTCCTGTCCTGTGGAATCAGCTGCCAATCTGGATTCGGGAGTCAGACTCGATCTCTGTTTTTAAGAATAGGGCTAAAACCTACCTTTTTTATATAGCCTACAATTAGGGAGGGATCATGTGTTTCTGAACCCTCCCTTAGTTATGCTGCTAATAGGTTTAGTCAGCCGGGGGACCTCCAGTAATGCACTGGGCCTCACTCCTTTTCTCACTCTCAATGAAATATTTTTTTTGCTGGTCATTAACATTTGTTTGTTCTCTCCCATAGATTGAGTCCCCATTGTGCTGTTTGCTCTCTACATGTCTGTTCTTTTCTTCTTCTCTATCCCCTCACCCCCCAGCCAGTCGCAGCAGATGACTGCCCCTCCCTGAGCCTGGTTCTGCTGGAGGTTTCTTCCTGTTAAAAGGGAGTTTTTCCTCTCCACCGTCGCCAAGTGCTTGCTCACAGGGGATCGCCTGATAGCTGGGGTCTTTTTGCAACTGTGGGGGTTCCCCCTACAGTTGATAGTGCTATGAGATGACTGTTGTTGTGAAATGGTGCTATATAAATAAAGTTGAATTGAATTGAATTGAATCCATCTTGAGCAGCCCGGGCAGACCCCTATACACATACCAGTGGTTTGTGTGGGAATTCCCCGAGGCATTCAACCATTCGGAGAGTCTGGGGAACATAGTTAGCCAGCTGATGGGACTTTGGTAGGGAGGCCAGTCAGTAGCCAACTTCTCCGTCGAGTTCCGGGTCACTGCGGCCGACTTCGGATGGAATGACATTGTTCTACGCAGCGCCTTCCTCTGGGGCCTGGATATGCACCTACGTGATAAGCTGGCTATCCGCACTTTCCCCTCCTCTCTGGATGAGATGATTGCGCAGGCAATGGCCCTTGATAATCAGTTTAGGGAGTGTACAAAGGAGCAGGTGGCCACTGCTTCTCCGTTCACTCCATGGCTGGACCCCTGACTTCTGATGCTGTTCTGCCAGCGTTGTTACCGGAGCTGACGGACCTTGGGAGGGTCCGTCTGACTCCGAGGGAGCGCCGGCATTGCAAGAGGGTGGGGGAGTGCATTTATTGTAGGGTCCCTGGTCGCGAAATATTGGAATGTCTGATTCAGACCGGGAGGCCCGGCCCATCAGTCTCTGTGAAGGGGCTGGAGGAGGGCCTTCATCAAATTCCCCTAATTGTTTTGAACTCCTGGTCCTTGTCCAGTTACTGGGGGGTGATTTCAAAACCTCCGCTCTGATTGATTCAGGAGCGGAGCAAAATTTCATCCACCAGGCCATGGTGCATAAATTACAGATACCCACCAGGAATGTTCCGACACCTTTGTCGGTCTCAGTGGTTCTGGGCAGCATTATCACGGCGAATGTTGAACAGATGGAGCCCATTTCGGTCATTCTATCTGGTAATCACTGTGAGACTATTCAGTTTTATGTCCTGCCCCAATCTAACCCCACCCTGATCCTGGGGTATCCGTGGTGTCGCACCCATAACCCCGTTATAAACTGGAGTCAGGGTTCCATTTAATCCTGGAGCCCTTTCTGTCTCTCGTCTTGTCTCCGATCGGCCACATGCTAACCTTCACTCCCGATCTCCTACCCTTCGGCTGAGCCAGTGGATCTCAGCTCCATGCCCAAGGTTTATCATGACTTAGGGGAGGTCTTTAGCAAGTCTAGGGCCCTATCTTTACCACCTCACCAGGGCTACAATTGTGCTATCGATCTCCTCCCGGGCATGCAGGTGCCATCCAGCTGGCTCTACAGTTTATTTAAGCCGGAGAGGGAGGCAATGGAGACCTACATTAAAGACTCCCTTAGCACCAGCATAATTCATCCATTGTCCACCCCTCTCGGTGCGGGATTCTTTTTAGTAGGGAAGAAGGACTGGTCTTTGTGGCCATGTATTGATTATTGTGAGCTTAACGCTATCACCTGCAAGTATCCGCTGCCCCAGCATTTGAGTTACTTCAGTGTTTTTTCACATTTTTTCACTAAACTCATCCTCCGTAATGCATATCATTTAGTCAGCATTCGTGAAGGGAACAAGTGGAAGACGGCGTTTAAAACACCACTGGGCCATTTTGAATATTTGGTCATGCTATTCAGGCTGATCAACGCCCCTGCCGTTGTCCAGTGGTTAATTAATGACGTCCTACGAGATATGGTAAACCAGTTTGTGTTTGTTTATTTGGACAACATTTTGATTTTTTTCTTGCATCCTGGAGGAGCACATTTTCCACGTTCGGTCCATCCTACAGCGATTGCTGGAGAACCAGCTTTTTGTGAAGGCTGAGAAGTGCGAATTTTTCTCTCACTCTACTTCGTTTTTGGGGTTCATCATCGCCGAGGGCACAGTAAAGGACGATCCAGCGAAAATCAAGGCGGTAGTAGACTGGCCGACCCCTCAGTCCAGGAAGGACCTCCAATGCTTCCTGGGCTTTGCCAACTTCTAACGCTGATTTATCCGAGACTACAGTAAGGTGGCGCAACCGCTTATGCAGTTGAAATCGACCAAAAGCGGACTTTGGACATATTTACACAAAGAATGGTTCAGTCTTTTGACACCGTTTTTTGTACAGGGGTACGTTGTCATCTTATCTTCACAGTATATGAACAAAAAAATCAGTACCATGTAAAGAAACAAAGAACTTTGTCACTTACTGGTGGTGAAGGGGACTCGCTGACTGGAGTGTGTGGTCCGTTTTCGTCCATCGTGGTCGTTGTTTTCTGTTCTGTTGGTCATTTGCGCTCTCTCCCACATCCAGACGGTCTTACCCACCAGAGCATGCTCATGGGGAGGATGCTGGTGCTGCTCTGTTCGCCGCTTCCCCATTCATGACTCATTCGTAATTTCTTTTTTTTTTTTTTTAACTTTACAGTTTCTGTGTTTTTTGTTTGTTTGTTTCCCTACATTGCTGGACCTGGATACTACTATTTTTGTTCATTTTACTGGTGGTGTGGACGCTTACCTGCAAGACGATCTTGGCTGTCAACTTCCCCCACCGGGCTGACTCAGGTGCCACTCCGGTCACAAACTGTTCTGTTGTCCTGTCATGGTTTGGATTGTCTTCATCTGCCTCTCTACTCTCCATCTCTGGAACATCTACCCACGACTTGCTCGTGGCCTTGGCCTGCGGGAAAGCGGGCTAGCGGGAAACTGGCTGTTAGCCAGCCAGTTGACGGCTGGCTGACCACTACCTGTCCGTGCTTTGGCTGTCATCTGTCTGGGACTCCCTGCTAACATCGCTGGGCCATCAGCTAGCTCGCTACCGGGTGTCTCGCAACAAGCTGGCGGGTCAATGGCTAACTGGCTGCTGCCTGGTGCTAGCGCTGCTCGGCTAGAAATCAGAGAGGCTGGGAAGCGTCCTTCCATGGTCGACACGTTCTGTCACTTCATCTTTCAACTCTGCCGACTCATTGGTTTTAACGCCTGCAACAAACTCAGACCTCCATCACCCACCTCCGGCACCGGCATAGCCCCAGTTATGGAGCTACGCTACACATCCGCGGAACTCCTCCGGCTAAACCACCAAACCTCTCCCTCCTTGGAACTTATTGCCTCACTAAAAAGCTCCAGACTTCTCCTCCGGCCCCGATATATCCACCGAAGTTCACGCCGCAAGTTTAATTACCACTTCACCACAACAAACTGTATCCCCGTTCTCTGGTCAAATCGCTGCATGGACACCGGCTTCCGCACTTCCGCGTTGCGTCATCACAACAATGTGACACGTCATCAGAACAACCCCAACATGAATCCTTTCAACCTCCGCCCTATCCCGACTTCCGCACCCGCATTTTCAAAACAAAAGCACCTGAAATTTGCCCTCTTCAACACACGATCCCTTAACAATAAAAGCCTCATTCTAAATGAATTCATCACTGATAATAAACTGGATCTCCTCTGTCTCGCTGAAACTTGGCAAAAACCCCTGGATTACATTGCACTTAACCCAACCACCCCTGCTGGATATTCATACCTGGACAACCCACGCCCTGAAGGCCGTGGAGGAGGCATTGCTGCTATTCATCTTCATGACCTCAATCCACGACCTCTCTCCATACCCGTTGTTTCCTCTTTTGAACACCTGACTTTTAAACTCCCCGGCCCAAAACCTCTCCTCATTGCAATTATCTACCACCCTCCCAAATCAAATCCATCTTTCTTATCAGATCTTTCAGAACTCATTACAGTACTGTCTGCAACCTCACCATCTGTCCTACTGCTTGGTGATTTCAACCTCCATATTGATTCCCCTGACTGCAAATACGCAAACGATTTTCTGGATTTACTCAAGTGTCTCAACTTCACCCAACACATAACTTTCCCTACCCACAGACGTGGACATATCCTGGATCTGGTTTGCTCCACTGGTCTCCACATTCACAACATGTCCAGCACTGACCCCACCATCTCGGATCATCTCGCCATCACACTGGACATTGACATCCCAGCCCCTCAACCCAAACAAGACCGAACAATAACCTTCAGGAATCTTAAGTCCATCTGCTCAGTTTCTCTCTCCACATGCATTTCTAACACTCTCTCCAACCTCACCTTCCCTGTAAACCCAACCCCTATGGACTTAGTAAACATCTACAACAACACATTGTCTACCTCCCTCAACAAACTGGCCCCCATGAAAACAAAAACCGTCACTTTCACTCATTCGGCCCCCTGGTACACCTTAGAACTTCACAAACTCAAAAAACAACTGCGACAGCTTGAACGCCTGAGCTGCAAAACTGGTCTGACTGTACACACCCTCGCTCACATAGAACTGATGCACCTATACCAATCCTCACTCAATAAAGCTCGCTCTGCCTACTACTCCAGCATCATTCACTCTGGATCCTCCAACCCCCACACTCTGTTCTCCACCATCAACAAACTCCTCAAACCCCAGGAAATCATTTCATCATCCTTCACCCCTGAAAAATGCAATAGCTTTCTATCATTTTTCCATTCCAAAATTGACAATATTCACAACCAGCTTGCCTCGTCCT
This sequence comes from Pholidichthys leucotaenia, assembly GCA_020510985.1. Taxonomy (NCBI): domain Eukaryota; kingdom Metazoa; phylum Chordata; class Actinopteri; order Cichliformes; family Pholidichthyidae; genus Pholidichthys; species Pholidichthys leucotaenia. Next base: position 420,146,891 of record CM035843.1, read on the forward strand.
TGGCCATCACCCCTGCCTCAGAACCCACTTTTTCTCCACCCATAGATAAACAGCTCTCCCTTTTCTCACCCATAACCACTGATGAACTTTCCGAAATACTCTCCAGCATGAAATCATCTACATGCCCCCTGGACCCCATCCCCTCCCCCCTTATCAAAGCCTGTCTCACCCCTCTTGCCCCCCTTATCATCGACACCATCAACTCCTCCCTCACCACTGGCACTGTCCCCCCCATCACTTAAGATTGCTGCCATCACCCCCCTCCTTAAGAAACCTGGCCTGGACTCTGACGACCCCAACAATTTCAGACCCATCTCCAACCTCCCATTTCTGGCTAAAATATTGGAAAAAGCTGTCGCCACCCAACTCAAGAAACACCTCCTCTCCAACAAACTCTACGAAACATTTCAATCTGGATTCCGTTCTCACCACAGCACTGAAACCGCCCTCCTCAGGGTCACCAATGACCTCCTGCTCGCCTCTGACTCTGGCTGCCTCACCATTCTTCTCCTCCTCGATCTCAGCGCTGCTTTCGATACCATCAATCATTCCATCCTGCTCCGTCGTCTGCTTTCTATTGGCATCACTGACTCCGCCCTCTCTTGGCTCACCTCCTACCTGTCTGACAGATTCCAGTACATCTCCATCAACAATCACAAATCACGCACCACCCCCGTCTCACACGGTGTCCCTCAAGGCTCTGTGCTCGGTCCAACCCTTTTCACTCTCTACATGCTTCCGCTTGGTCACATCATCCGTCAACATGGTCTTCACTTTCACTGCTACGCCGATGACACCCAGCTGTACATCTCCTCTAAATCCATCACCCCCGCCATTCTCTCCACCATCACCAACTGCCTCACAGACATAAAAACCTGGATGACTAACAACTTTCTCAAGCTAAACAGCAATAAAACAGAAGTCATCATTTTTGGACCAAAATCTCTTTTCCCCTCTTCCCAGAACTTTTCATTCCAAATCGATGGTCACTCAGTCACCCCCTCCCCCCTTGCCAGAAACCTCGGCATTAACATGGACCCCACCCTCTCCTTCAAATTTCACATCAACCATATCACCAAAACATCATTTTTTCATCTTCGTAATATTGCACACCTCCGTCCCACCCTCTCCCCCTCTGCTGCTGAAATACTCATCCACGCCTTCATCACCTCCAGACTTGATTACTGTAACAGCATTCTGTATGAACTTCCTTCCACCATCCTCCAAAAACTACAGTATGTCCAAAACTCAGCCGCCCGCATACTTACTCACTCCCGCTCCAGAGACCACATCACTCCTCTCCTCCGTCAGCTCCACTGGCTCCCCATTCAACAGCACATCAACTTCAAGATCCTCCTCATCACCTATAAAGTTCTTCATAACCTCGCCCCCTCATACCTAACTGACCTTCTGTCTCGTCATTCCCACACTCGTCTCCTCCGCTCTGCTGACACTCACCTTCTTACCCCCATCACCAAGACAAAATTCCGCACCCTGGGTGATAGATCATTCGCCATCGCCGCACCAACCCTCTGGAATTCCTTGCCCCTTCACATCCGGTCTGCCAACACACTTGCTTCTTTCAAAAGTCAACTCAAAACCCATCTTTTCAAATCTACCTATGAAAACTGACTGCCTCTTCTACCTATGTGTACCTACCTTGTCTGTTTACCCGTTCTCTGTATGTTTGTCCCTATGCTGCTTTGTAAAGCGTCTTTGAGTATTGAGAAAAACACTATATAAGACTGATGTATTATTATTATTATTATTATTATTATTATTATTATTATTATCCCACGTGAATTTTGTATGTATACCCTGGCAATTTTTCAAGTATGAAGCAATTTTATTTGACCGTACATGACGGTGCATGGCGGCCATATTTGTTTTCTGGGCTCAAAGAAGGAAAACAGGAAAAGGAAATAAGGATTTCTTCTTCTTGGTTGTATTACGTGTCATCCATGAGTCCTCCGATGCGTGCCTGCCACCTTCTGAACTAGCACGATCAGTACAAGTCGTCAGTATAGCCGGAGAGTTAAAGGGATGTCAGAATCAGTTGACAGGTGCAGCGCCGCTCTGTGGCACTAGGGGCACATGGAATCTCACACTCAAAGGGTTAATAGGTTTAATTTATCCATCCTGTGATGCCCAGGGTCCTGCAACCCCAAGGCTGATACTTTCTCATGCCAGTTTTCTCCCGACTCCTCCTCCTTCACCTCCTCCTCCGCAGCTGTTGCGTCTCCCCTGGAGACTATTCTCACCCCCTCCTGCTTTCTTGGGACACTCCTGTGGGAGATAGAGCAGAGGGTCCAGTAGGCACAATCACTGGAACCCATCCCAGAGGGAGGCCTGCCGGACCGGCTGTATGTTCCTGCAGTGCTATGTGGAGAGGGGATTAAGTGGGGACATACCAGCTTTTTTGCCTGTCATCCCGGCATATCCAGAACTATTGATTTGCTGTGGAGAGTGTTTTGGTGGCCCACACTCGGGAGGGATGTGTGGGAGTACGTGAAGGCCTGTCACACCTGCTCTGCCAATAAAGCCGACTCTTCCCATCCTGCTGGCCTCCTCCATCCCCTCCCGGTGCCGGGTTGCCCGTGGTTGCATATTGTTTTGGACTTTGTTACGGGCCTCCCTCCATCCCAAGGCAACACAGTGATACTCACCATAGTCGACCATTTTTCCAAGGCCATCCACCTGGTCCCTCTCCACAAACACCCATCTGTTTCAGAGGTGGGCTATCTTCTGACGCAGCATGTCATCCAGCTGCATGGTATTCTGATGGACATCGTCTTCAACCGGGGACCCCAATTCACTTCCCAGGTGTGGAAGGCACTCTGCGCTTCTTGGGTTCGACTGCCTGCTTGACGATCGGCTATCATCCTCAGAGCAATGGTCAGGCTGAGCATGCTAATCAGTCTCTGGAGGCCACCCTAAGGTGCATAGCTTCCCCGAACCCAACCACGTGGAGCTCACACTTGACCTGGGTGGAATATTCCCATAACTTGGTGGTCTCCTCTTCCACTGAGCTCACACCTTTTGAAGCATCGTTGGGTGACATTCCACCTCTGCTGCCCATGGCGGAGAGGGGCCTCGCAGTCCCATCCTTGGAGGCCCACACACGCCGGTGCCGCCGTCTGTGGAAGGCCACGAGAGGTGCCCTCCTTCTCTCTGTGGAGCACAACAAACAGTATGCCAACCGTAGACGGGCGCCGGCGCTGATGTATACGGTGGGACAGAGGGTCTGGTTGTCTATCGATCAGATCCTGCTCAAAACAGAGTCCCGGAAGCTCTCCCTCTGCTATCTGGGCCCATTCACCATCAAGCGGTTGATCAATGATGTCACCGTTTCGTTGGACTTGCTGCCCTCTATGCACATCCACTCGGCTTTTCATGTCTCCAAGATCAAGCCCCTCTCTGCCAGCATGCTCTGCCATCCTCCGGATCCTCTCCCCCCCTCCCCCCCCGGATCATTGACTGCCAGAACCACGTACATGGTGGAGAGGATTCTGGACGTGCGTTGTTGGGGGTGGGTGTGCCAGTACCTCGTCCACTGGAAAGGATACGGTCCGGAGGAGAGGTCCTGGATCCCGGGGTCCCACATTTTGGACAAACGCATGGTGCAGGCATTCCATCAGGCCCTTTGCTGCAAGCCCAGTGGGACGCTGGGAGGAGTCCCTTGAGGAGGGGGTACTGTGCGTGCTCCCCCTCCCCTCCTGTTCCTGCCTTCCCAGCTTCGGAGGATTAGACACACCTGCGTGATTACACACTTGCTGCATCTGATGAGCCAGCATATTTAGGATCCAGCGTGTGGAGAGTCCATCGCTGGATCATCTGGGTTTTCAGCCACGATTTAAGTCTAAGCTTTGTCTCGTGTTATTAAGTTACCAGTGCACTCATTCTGTTTCTCCTGCTCTTCAGGGTAATGCCACCTGCAGGTGTGTCTTCAGAGCTGATAATGCTCACCTGATCAGGAAGATCCATGATGTCCATCCAGGTCTCTGCCTTCCCCTTGCCCCTTGGTCCTCGCAGGAGTTCCCTGCTAGACTCTGCTGCTCTAGTAGTAAGTGTGTTTTCCTGCATTATTCTCCCTTTGGAGAATCTGTCCCTTATAACCTTTCTGCTCTCTCCCGTAGGCTATGTGCTCTCCAGGGGGCACCCATATTGTTGGAAATTTAAGTTGGCATTTTTGTGTTGCTTTTTCTTTGGTTTATGCACTTTCATTTCCTGCTGTATTTTCAATAAACTTGTGAAACTTTTTTTCTGAGTCTGAGAGATCGTTCTGGCAGCTCTGCATTGGAGTCTAACCCTGTTCTGAATCATGACAGTTTCCTCTAGTTTTGACTGCTTTAACTGTCCTAATTGCTTTAATGTGTATTTATTAGTATTTGTTAGTATTAGTATTTAGTATTAACGTGTGTTTATTATCTTAACTGTTCTTAGAAGTCTTAATTGCTTTAATGTGTATTTAGTATTAGTACTGATGTGTATTTGTTACTTCGGCAGCCTTGGTGGACAGCAGAGCAAGAATTTCATTGCTCAGGAAATGTTGCATTTCTTAACTATGCACATGATAATAAATCCTTTGAACTGAATTGGATTCACACATATTCACAACTAGGACCACTTTAGAGTCTCCAATTAACCTAACCTGCATGTTTTTGGCCTATGGAAGGAAACCGGAGTACCCGGGGTAAACCCACGCAGACACGAGTAGAACATGCAAACTCCACACAGAAGGGTCACCACTGGTCAGGAGGTGGGATCGAACCCACAATGGGTGGAATCAATCTCGTGACCTTCTAACTGTGCTGTCACAGTGCTAACCACTGCTCCACCGAGCTGCCTATTATTAGTAAACCAGATTGTTTTTACCGGGCTAGGCTACCTGTTAACCTGTTTTTAGCCTTTTTAGCTGTTTTTAGCTAACTTGTTTTTAGCTGTTTTAGCTATTTTTGGCTGGCTGGCTGGCTATCCACCTCATCGCCTGGAACGCCATGGCTCCATCCCCGACGTGTATCCGCTGTGTATCCCTTAGTAAGGTTTCTGAGCTGGAAGTAAGACTCTCCAGCCTCTACAAGATTCGGGAGGCTGAGGAACATCTCAATACTTGGGCGAACAATTGCTCCGGCAACCGATTCGCAATTGGCAGAGACAGCTACCTACCTGGGGGAGTTTAGCGCATCTCCATCTCCGTCCACTTCCACCCCTGCTCCGGTTCTGGCTTCTTCAGATGTCCAGGACCACAGCAATCGACACTGGCTTCGTCTCGGGGCTAAACCCAAAGCCCCGGTTGGTACTTCTCACACTCAATGCGCGCCCTGGACCTTGGTTGGACCAGCTGGCAATCATCTGGTCAACCATCTGGTCGGTCTACCAGACAGGGTCGCTCCTCTTCTCTTCCCCTGCTCCTGGAAAATAAATTTGACATCCTTTCTCTGGAGGATTTTCCCCACCTGGACACTGGCCGTCTGCCCGTGGCCGCCCCTCCTCCTCCTTCCTCTCCCTCAGCGGCGGCTCAGGTCCACAAACCCTGGACTAAGACTACTCTAGGTGTGCCAAATTACACACCAGCTCTAAATAGAAGAGAGCGCATCACCCCGCCTTCACAACAACAACATCCTTGACAAAATTATTCTCCACGTCAGAATCCACCGACTATACCCCCCCCCCAGACGACGCTGGTAATAGGTGACTCGATTATGAGGAACGTCAGAAGCAGGTACTGTACCACTAGATTTTTTCCTGGGGCTAGAGTCTCTGACATTGAGGCTCTTATCCCTGACCTGCTAAATGAATTCTCCCACAATTTAAAAAATTCCCCCCCATAATTTAAAAAATATGCAGATGACTCTATGATCGTGAGCCTGCTCCAAGGGACTGAAAACAGTCATGGCCCGGTCACAGAGGACTTTGTCCAATGGTGTGAGGATTCACACCTACAACTGAATATAGGCAAGACTAAAGACATGGTCATTGATTTTAGGCGAAATGCCAACACACCTGAATCGACTAAGATTAAGGGACAAATAGTGGAACAAGTCACATTTTATAAATATCTGGGTACAATTATTGATAATACTTTGAATTTTAAATTGAATTGTGAGGCCATAAACAGGAAGGGACACCAGCGCCTGTTTTGTTTGAGGAGATTTTCCCATTTCCATGTAGATAGGACCATCATGACACTTTTTTATCGTGCTTTTATTGAATTAGTTTTATCTTTCTTGTTAGTGTCAAGGTTTAAAAACCTGCTCCTCAAAGACAGAAACTCACTGGCCCAGATCATTAAATGGTCCAGTCGTCTTATTGGCGGGGGGAGTCACAGCTGGGTCTGGAGGCCCTGTACACCAGGCAGGTACAGCGGCTGGCCACCTCTATCACAGCTGATGACGTCCATCCCTTGGCCAGTCAGTTCCAGCTTTTACCCTCTGGACAGAGGTTCAAAGTCCCAAGATGCAGAACCACACGGTACAGGAACAGCTTTGTTCCTGCTGCTATTGTTCTTTTAAACAGGCCTTAATGCATTTTATTTAAACTCTTGGGTCTGGCCTTTTTACGTGGTTTATCTTATCTATTATTTTATTGGTCCTTGGTGTGGTATAATGCTTTTATCTGGCTTACTACGGGTTTTATGGGTATCTTTAATAATATCTTATGGATATTTAATGATTTTATTTATTTTAATTGGGTTTTTTATCTATTTATTTTAGTCTTTTTAACCATGTTCAGTAAGTTTCTGGAGTACCTGTCCATGTCTTTAGTCTGTGTTGTTCTTAAATTGTCTGACATATGTGTCCTGTGTTTTTAAAGTTTTGATGTTCAAAGTTGTGTGTTTGAGATGCCCTCTCCAGACTGTAAAAAGAATCTACCTACGAGTATTAATAAAGTCACCTTGAACCTTGAACCACGTTCAAACTGTCATAGTACATGTTGGATGGAACAACATCCCAGATGAAGCGTCGGAGATTTTAAAGAGTGACTTTAGGGGCCTTCTATCCACTCTTGTGAACTGTGGCAGATGTGTGTTTATCTCTGGGCCTTTGGCACCTCTCAGACGAGGCTGCAATTATTTTAGCATAACTCTTAGTCTTAATACTTGGTTGTGTTTTACTTGTCCAATTTTTAACATTGGTTTTGCTGACAATTTTAACTTGTTTTGGAACCGCCCATCACTTATGAGGCCTGATGGCATCCACCCAAATAGACTTGGTGCACGTGTTTTAAGAGACAATCTGTTCTATTTCATTCAGTGTTTTTTGGTACAGTGACTGAAACTTGGTGTGTTTACTCACTCTGAAGCTCTTGGGTCTGCCAATCAGCCCTTTTTTGGTTCTGTTTCCACTTCCCATATTAATCCCATTAATCCAAATAATCTTCACTGTTTGGATCAGCCTTCGATTTATAACCCTACAGAGATTGTGTCTGTCTCCCATTACCCAAAATATTATAACCCAAGACAAATACAACACAACCTGATAAATACACATCTTTCTGCAGCTCCTCCTCATCCACCACCCTCCAACTTTGCCCCTGTCTTCTCCCTTAGAGAACCTTTCTCCGCTCCCCCCAAAGTTAATAAAAAAGTTAATAAAAATAGAATGCATAAACATCCCAAAGTGATTAAACAAAATGTTGGTAAAATTCAAATCAAACCTCAAGTCTCTAAATTTAATAATTTGGCCTCTGTTCCTCCCCAAAATTTAAAATTAAATGTGGTCTATTAAATAATAGGTATCTAACTCCCAAGTCTCTTCTAGTCCATGATCTATTAATCAATCATCAGATCAATCTATTATCCCTCACAGGGACTTGGCTTGGGCAAGATGATTATGTTGGTTTGAATGAATCAACTCCCTCTGGTTATTTAGACTGTCATAACCCCAGAGGTTCTGGTCATGGAGGTGGAGTGGCGGCAATTTTCCATTCTAAATTACTAGTTAATGTCAAGCAAAAATCATGTTTTAATTCCTTTGAGGGCCTGGTCCTCAGTGTGAGGCATGTTGGCTATCTTGGCTTGAACCCAATTTTCTTTGCCATAGCTTACCGTCCTCCCTCGGCCTACTCAGAGTTTCTATCCGAATTTGCTAAATTTTTAGCTGATTTAGTGCTGAAATCAGATAGAATAATTATTGTAGGGGACTTTAATATACATGTTGACGTAGAGAGTGACTGTCTGAATAAGGCATTCAATTCAATTTTAGACTCAATGGGGTTTTCCCAGAAAGTAGAAAATTCTACCCATTATCTCCACCATACATTGGACCTTGTTTTGACTTATGGTATAGATATAGAAAATCTGGTAGTGTCTCCTCATAATCCTGTACTGTCAGACCATTGTCTGTTAACCTTTGATTTCACTATTTCTGATTATTTGACTCCTAAAGAAAAATACTACTACAGCAGATGTCTTTCAGATGACGATGCTACCAAATTTTTGCAGACTGTCTCCTCTATACCATGGGTCAACACAACTGAAATAAAAGATGGAGAGCCTGCTCCTTTCGTAATTGATAGCATGGTAGGTAGTGTTACAGCCTCTCTGCATCAGACTCTAGATTTGATGGCCCCTTTAAAAAAGAAAAAAGTCTAACCAGAGATTTCTAACCCCTTGATTTAACTCAGAAACTCGTAGCTTAAAACAGAAGACTCGTCAATTGGAAAGGAATTGGCATTCTACTAATTTAGATGAATTCTATTTAGCGTGGAGAAATCATCTCTTAATTTATAAAAAATCTCTTAGAAAGGCTAGATCAAGTTATTATTCCACATTGATAGAAGTGAATAAGAATAATCCCAGGTTTCTTTTCAACACTATAGAGAGGCTGACAAAGAGTCAGGCCTCTGTCAATCCACACATCCCTCCTGAGTTTTCCAGTCAGGACTTTCTGAACTTTTTCAATCATAAAATTTTATCTATTAGAGATAAAATCAGTCAGATTCTTCCTACCATAAACTCAAGTACATTAACTACTACAACTCCCTCAATTGATACAGTATCTGTTTAGATAAGTTTACTCCAATCGACCTCGTAGAGTTGGATAAAATAATCTCCTCATCTCAGCCTTCATCTTGCCTTTTGGACCCTATTCCTACCACGTTATTTAAAATTCTCTTCCTAATTGCTGGTAGCTGTATTCTTCATATAATTAATTATTCTTTAACTCTGGGTTATGTACCACTGGCTTTTAAAATTGCTGTAATTAAACCCTTACTCAAAAAGCCGACGCTAGATCCAGGAGTTTTAGCTAACTATCAACCAATCTCTAATCTGCCTTTCATTTCAAAAATCTTGGAAAGAGTTGTTGCCATGCAATTGTTTGACCACTTGCAGGGAGTTGGTTTGTTTGAGGAGTTTCAATCTGGGTTCAGAGTTCCTCACAGCACTGAAACAGCCTTAGTGAAGGTCACTAATGACCTCCTTATCGCATCTGATAATGGACTTGTTTCTGTCTGTTGTCCTTTTAGATCTTAGTGCAGCCTTTGACACTATCGATCATGCCATTCTACTTGATAGATTAGAACACTAACTAACTAACCTGCACTTATATACCTCTTTTCTAGTCACAAAGACCACTCAAAGTGCTTTCACTAGTACTAATCCTCTATTCTAAGAGCCTACAGGAAACAGATATCTAGGGACAATTTAGAACAGCCAATTAACCTAACATGCATGTCTTTGGATTGTGGGAGGAAACCGGAGCCCCCGGAGTAAACCCACGCTGCACAGGGAGAACATGCAAACTCCACACAGAAAGGTTCCAACCCCTGCCAGCCTGGGGATTCGAACCAGGAACCTTCTAGCTGTAAGGCAACAGTGCTAACCACTGCACCACCGTGCTGCCCCATTTAGTCCAACACTATGTTGGACTAAATGGAACTCCGCTGCAGTGGTTTAGATCTTATTTGTCCAATAGATTTCAGTTTGTTCACATCAATGATGAATTTCCTTCCAACTCTAAGCTTAGTCACGGAGTTCCACAGGGATCTATGTTAGGCCCTACTCTTTTTAGTTTATATATGCTTCCTTTAGGCAATATCATTAGAAAGCACTGTATACATTTTCATTGTTACGCAGACGACACACAACTATACCTGTCAATGAAGCCCGATGATTGTAATCAATTAGCCAAGTTAGATGCCTGTCTTAAGGATATCAAAGCCTGGATGACTTGTAATTTTCTGCTATTAAACTCAGATAAGACTGAAGTCATTCTTGTCAGCCCAAAACACCTTAGAAATTCCTTTCCAAATCATGCTCTTAATTTAGATGCCACCACTCTCACTCTGAATAGTTCTGTGAGGAACCTTGGAGTTATTTTTGATCAAGATCTGTCCTTTAATTCACAAATTAAATTTGTTTCTAAGACTGCCTTCTATCACCTGCGCAATATTGCCAAGATTAGGAGCATCTTGTCTCTGAATGATTCTGAGAAACTGATCCACACCTTTGTCAGCTCTCGATTAGATTATTGTAACTCGTTATTATCAGGTTGTCCTAAAATATCCTTAAAAAATCTTCAGTTGATCCAAAATGGTGCTGCAAGAGTTTTAACTGGTTCTAGAAAAAGAGATCATACTACCTGGTTCTGTCCTCCCTTCATTGGCTTCCCATAGAGTTTAGAATTAAGTTTAAAATCCTTCTTCTCACTTACAAAGCTCTTAATAATCAGTCCCCCTTATATATAAAAGAGCTGATATTACCTTACCATCCTAATAGAGCACTACGCTCCCAAAATGCTGGATTACTTGTAATGCCCAGAATCTCCAAAAGTACACTGGGAGGCAGAGCCTTCTGCTATCAAGCTCCTTCTTTGTGGAACCAGTTACCACTCTGGGTCCGGGAGACAGATTCGATCTCTGTTTTTAAGAATAGGGTAAAATCCTTCCTTTTTAATATAGCCTACGATTGGGAAGGGATTTTGTATCTCTTAACCCCGCTTCTGCTTTATGTCTGTCCTCTTCATCCTCTCTGTCCCCTCACCCCCAGCCAGTCGCAGCAGATGACTGCCCCTCCCTGAGCCTGGTTCTGCTAGAGGTTTCTTCCTGTTAAATGGGAGTTTTTCCTCTCCACCGTCGCTAAGTGCTTGCTCACAGGGGATCGTCTGATTGCTGGGTCTTTCTGAAATTGTGGGGCTTTCTCTGCATTTTGTAGCGCTATGAGATGACTTCAGTTGTGATGTGGCACTATATAAATAAAGCTGAATTGAATTGAATTGAATTGAAATGAATTCAATGGTATATCTACAAGGTTTAATTCCCTCATGAAATAGTTGCATAATACTCACCATGTCAATGAATCTTGTTGAAACATGTATAATGATAACATGCAGCAAATAATATTTCAACAACTCAGAAGGGGGAAGCAGCTCCCTGTCCACACTGTGTATGCTGTGGATGAAGAGCTACGGATGTTGTCGGGCAGTGGAAGGAATACTTTAAGGATCTTCTCAATCCCAGTGACACGTCTTCCATAGTGGAAGCAGAGCCTGAGGACGATGGGGTGACTCACCCATCACTAGGGTTGAGGTTGTTAAAAAAAAAACTCTTCAAGGGCAGGGCCCCTGGGGGTGGATGAGAGCTGCCCTGAGTACTTCAAAGCTCTGGATGTTGTAGGGCTGTCATGGTTGACACGCCTCTGCAACATTGTGTGGAAGATGGGGACAGTACCTTTGGCATGGCAAACTGGAATGATTCCGCTCTTTAAGAAGGGGGGGGCAGAGGGCGTGTTCCAACTTTAGGGGTTCACACTAATCAGCCTCTGTGTTAAGGTCTACATCAAGCTACTGGAGAGGATAGTCCGGCCATTGGTTGAATCTTGGATTCAGGAGGAGCAATGTGGTTTTCATCCTGGTTGTGGAACATAGGACCAACTCTTCATCTGCTCAAGGATCCTCAAAGGTTTGTAGGAGTTTGCCCAAGATTCAAGATTTAAAGATTTTGTCAATATTACTATACGTACAGGACATACAGAAGAATTGAAATGGCATTTCTGTCTTCAGTGGTGTGCACAATATAAAAAAAAGAAAAAGGAATAAAGCTGGAAAAACAACAACAGCAGTCTATGTACAGTAATGCAACCCATAGGGCAAATGGCAACAAAAGATAGGCCGACCTCCCATAGTGCAAATAAAGATAAACATCAACGATGATGAAACCCAACAATCTTACATACAGAAAAGTAGAGATGTAATATCCGTAGCTGCAAGTTCAATGTGGTAGTGTAGGTGCAGACAGTGACAGACAGGACTGCATATGATCAGTACTGCAATGACAGACAGACATCAGCAGATATGGCATTTGTGCAAATGGTTGCAGAAAACTGCAGAGACATACAGCAGCAAGTGTTTTACTGTTGGTGTGCCAGTCTTTCTGAGGTAGTTATTGTGTGGGTGAGTGTGCTACGGTAAGGATGGGGGGGGGGGGGGGGTTCAGGGTCCTGATGGCGTGATGAACAAAGCGATTTAGCAGTCCTGTGGAGTGGGCCCAGAGGCTCCGGTACCTCTTCCCCGAGGGCAGGGGGCTGAAGAGGGAGTGTAAAGGGTGGGAGGTGTCACCTGCGATGTTGATGGCTCTGCAGGTGAGGCAGGAGAAGTAGATGTCCAAGAGAGGGGGCAAAGGGGCACTGATGATCTTGCAGGCTGCTTTCACTGTCCGTTGTAGTGTCTTCTGGCAGGAGGCGTTGCAACTTCCATACTACACCATGATGTAGCTGGTGAGGATGCTCTCAATGGTGGATGGATAGATGGAGTGGAGTGTGGAGTGACGTCTCGTCGCATCAAAGTGTTATCTTGTCCGCTTCTGTTTGTTTTTATTGACTTCGTTTTTAATGTTTTGTATCTCTCTTTGCTGATATTAGCTTTTTGCTTAGTGTTAGCTTAGTGTTGGCCTAGCAGAAAGCCTGATTAGACACATGGGTGGATCAGACCCTGGGTGGGGCTGTTCACCAGGCTAGGCTAACCTGTTTTTAGCTGTTTTTGGCTGGCTGGCTATCCACTTCTCGCCTGGAATGTCATGGCTCCATCCCCGACGTGTGTCAGCTGTGTGTTCCTCCTTAGGAAGGTTTCTGAGTTGGAAGTGAGACTCTCCAACCTCTATAAGATTCAGGAGGCTGAAGACCACCTTGACACCATAATTCTCGGGCGAACATCGGCCCCGGCAACCGACTCGCAGCTGGCAGAGATGGCTACCTACCTGGGTGAATTCATCACATCGCCATCCACTTCCACCCCTGTTCCGGTCTCTTCAGATGTCCAGGACCCCAGCAATAAACACTGGCTTCAGCTTGGAGCTAAACCCAAAGCCCCGGGTGGTTTTTCTCATCCTCAATGCGCGCCCTGGACCTTTGTTGGGCCAACTAGCAAACACTGGCGATTGACCAGACAGGGCCATGCCTCTTCTCTTCCCTTGCTACTGGAAAACAGATTCGACATCCTTTCCCTGGAAGATTTTCCCCACCTGGATGTCGATCATCCTCCCATGGTCACCCCTCCTCCTCCTCCTCCTCCTGAGGAGGAGGATCTTCTTCCAGCCTTGATCTTCTTCCGGCCTTCAGAGAGAGCAGTCACATTTTCTCTCCCTCCTCCTCCTCCTCCTCCTGCCTTCCTGACTGATCCCAGCTTTCTGTGTCTGTGTCTGTGTCTCTGTGTCTCCTTCTCGCTGATCTCAACCCAAACGGAACCCAAACGGAAAATGGATCTCGTAAGCTGGGCTTTAAACGCAATTGACACCACTTTTTCAAACAGAAAATCGGGCCCGGGGGAGCCCAAATGTCCTGCAGGCACTTCAGCTGCGGGTTATGTGAGAGACTCATGGGATAATTGGAGACTCATGTGTCTGTGTGATCTTTCAATCGAAGATGTGGAAGATATATATTTGTTTGACTTCACGATCGCAGGATTTCTACTGATTGGCTTGGGAGTCTTCCTTGTGTATCGAAAATTTAAAAAGCTGGAAGGAGCTTATAAAAATGCAGACCCGGCGAAGCTTCTCCATCAATTTGACCAGCTGGGAAGAGCACTGATGGCGGCAAATGTTGAACTGAATCGGAAAGTTGGTAACATCTCAGAGTCGCTGAGTGTTCTTCAAGGAATGAATTTAAAGCCAGTGAATGTTAATTTAAATTGTGAAGCACAGAACCCGCATGAGAGAAGAAATTTCTATGCTCTTAGTGACTGTGCAGATTCGGCCTTGATTCGGCGCCCCGGGATAATTCACTCCTCCAGAGTAGAGATAAGCGGATGTGAGAGCTGGCCTGCTTAACCAAAACATTGCTGCTGCTGTACAATAACAGAACTCTCCAAGGACAGCATTGTCATGGGACTAACATGGAATTTTTACCATCTGGCATGAAGAGAGATTAACTCTGGGACATGTTTATCTGTGTTTACAATACATGAATATAACATCTCCCGTTGCCTAGGAGATGATTTTTTTGTTGTACTCCAGTAACTGATACACCCACACTGCATTCATACTGATGTCACAACTAATATACACACACTGGTCTCTCTCTGCTTTGTTTTTTGTGTGGATTTGTTTTGTCTGCTCTGTGCAATAGAGAGATTTTTTTTCTACGTAATCACAATTCCGCTTATAACGAGCTGTATTTTGATAATGATGTTTTTTTCTCTCTGCCCAATGTGTCATTCCCTTTCCCTCCTCCCCTCTTATTCCCCTCTGTTTTGATGAGGCGCCTTGATATGGCTGCCGTGTCATTGTGATGCTCTTACATTTGCGCGCCAATGTCAAGTCAAATTCCTCGTATGTTTCAACATGCTTGGCAATAAAGCTTTTCTGATTCTGATTCTGATTCTGATTCAGCGGTGGCCCAAACCCGCAAGCCCCGGCTTAAAACTACTTTAAGTGTGCCAAACTATACACCAGCTCCAAAAAGAAGAGAGCTCATCACCCCGCCATCACAACAACAACATCGGCAAAATTATCCACCACTTCAGAAACCACCTACAAAGCTCCCCCAGACGACGTTGGTAATTGATGACTCGATTATGAGGAATGTCAGAAGCAGAATCAGAATCAGAATAAGAATCAGAATGAGATTTATTGCCATTGTTCATGTAGTACACAAACTAGGAATTTGTCTCGGTGCGATGCTGCAACATTAAACATGGAGTAACACTAAAGATAAAAATAAAAAACTATGCATGCAATAAAAGGTAGAATATGAATAAGTAATACTAATCTATGCAATTATTAAATATATTAACAAGCAGCAGATATTGTGGAGTTCCACATAGTGCAGTCGGTAGTGCAAAAAGAAAACAGTGATAATTGTCATGAGTCCGGTTGAGCTGCTGTACGTAGTGCACAAGAGTCTAATAAGTCACTTAGTGTTCAGCAGTCTGATGGCAGAGGGGAAGAAGCTGTTCATGTGACGGGAGGTTTTAGTCTGAATGGACCGAAGTCTTCTGCCCGAGGGGAGGGGGGGCAAACAGTGCATGTCCAGGGTGTGAAGGGTCGGCTATGATCCGACCTGCACGCCTCCGGGTGCTGTCACTAAAGTACACAGTACAGGTACTGTCACAGTACCTGCTGTCAGCAGGTACTGTGTCACTAAATTTTTTCCTGAGGCTAAAGTGTCTGACATTGAGGCTCTTACCCCTGACCTATTAAATGAATTCCCCCATGCTAAAACTGTCATTGTACATGTTGGATGCAATAACATCCCAGACGAAGCGTTGGAGATCTTAAAGAGTGACTTCAGGAGCCTTCTGTCCACTCTTATGAAATGTGGCAGATGTGTGTTTATCTCTGGGCCTTTGGCACCTTTCAGACGAGGTTGCAATTATTTTAGCAGAACTCTCATCCTCAATACCTGGTTGTGTTCTATGTGTCCTACTTTAAACGTTGGTTTTGTAGACAATATCAACCTGTTTTGGAACCGCCCATCACTTATGAGGCCAGATGGCATCCATCCAAATAGACTTGGTGCACGTGTTTTAAGGGACAATCTGTTCTATTCCATCCAGCGTGAACTTTGGGGTGACCCAACTCACCCCGAAGTTCCTGGGTCTGCCAACCAGCCCTTCTTTGTTTCCACTTCTCATATTAATCCTGTTAATCCAAGTAATCCTCACTGTTTAGATCAGTTTTCTATTTATAACCCCATAGAGACTGAGTCTGTCTCCCATTACCCAAAATATTATAACCCAAGACAAATACAACGTAGCTTGATAAATACAGGCCTTTCTGCAGCTCCTTCTCATCCGCCACCCCTCAACTTTGCCCGTCTTCCCCCTTAGAGAACCTTTGTCTACTCCCTCCAAAGTTAATAAAAATATAATGTATAAACATCCCAAAGTGATTAAACAAAAAGTTGGTAAAACTCAAATTAAACATCAAGTCTCTAAATTTAATAATTTAGCCTCTGTTCCGCCTCATAATTTAAAAATTAAATGTGGTTTGTTAAATATTAGGTCTCTAACTCTCAAGTCTCTACAAGTTCATGATCTTTTAATTGATCATCAGATTGATTTAATATCCCTTACAGAGACTTGGTTAGGGCAAGAGGATTATGTTGGTTTAAATGAATCAACTCCCTCTGGTTATCTAAAATATCATAATCCCAGAAGTTCTGGTCATGGAGGTGGAGTAGTGGCAATTTTCCATTCTAAATTACTAGTTAATGCAAAGCAAAAAATCATGTTTTAATTCCTCTGAGAGCCTGGTCCTCAGTGCGGGGCATGTTAGCAATCTTAGCTTAAACCCAATTTTCTTTGCCATAGTTTACCGTCCTCCCTCAGCCTACTCAGAGTTTTATCCGAATTTGTTGAATTTTTAGTTGATTTAGTGCTGAAATCAGATAGAATAATTATAGTAGGGGATTTTAATATACATGTTGACGTAGATAGTGACTGTCTTAATAAGGCATTCAATTCAATTTTAGACTCAATGGGGTTTTCCCAGAAAGTAGAAAAATCTACCCTATCTTCACCACACATTGGACCTTGTTCTGACTAATGGTATAGAAATAGAAAATCTGGTAGTGTCTCCTCATAATCCTGTACTGTCAGACCATTGTCTGTTAACCTTTGATTTCACTATTTCTGATTATTTGACTCCTAAAGAAAAATACTACTACAGCAGATGTCTTTCAGATGACGTTGTTACCAAATTTTTGCAGACTGTCTCCTCTATACCATGGGTCAACACAAAGGAAACAAAAGATGAAGAGCCTGCTCCTTCCGTAATTGATAGCATGGTAGATAGTGTTACAGCCTCTCTGCATCAGACTCTAGACTTGGTGGCCCGTTTAAAAAAAGAAAAAGTCTAATCAGAGATTTCTAACCCCTTGATTTAACACAGAAACTCGTAACTTAAAACAGAGGACTCGTCAATTGGAAAGGAAATGGCATTCTACTAATTTAGATGAATTCTAGTTAGCGTGGAGAAATCATCTCCTAATTTATAAAAAAAAAATCTCTTAGAAAAGCTAGAACAAGTTATTACTCTGCATTAATAGAAGACAATATGTCATGGTCCTTGCGCCGATCTCGTCCGCGCTCGGGCCATGCATCATCTCCACCAGGCTTGACAGCAGTGTTTACCTTCTGGATCCCCGAGCTCTTATTGTGACAGCGCTCGGAGGAGCTTCCTGCTGTCAAAGCCTGACAGCTGTGCTGCATTTGCTGCTCATCAGCAGCCCTGTACTTAAGCGGGCGCTGGGAGCAGGATGATGCAGCAGTCTCGTCAAATATCGTCTATAATTCCACGTCAACGATCGCTCCTTGTTCATGGTCAGGATCGTAAGTAAGCTTCCTGTTAGCCTTATGATCTCCTGTGTCTAGTCTTGTGTGTTTTAGCCCACCGAGGCTCATTACTTTGTGTGTTATCTTGTGTTCGTGAATAAAACATCAATGCAAACCTCACCGGCGACCTTTAGCGTCTTATGGTGGCTCGTGAGGGCCACCGCATGACATAATAAGAATAATCCCAGGTTTCTTTTCAACACTATAGCCAGGCTGACAAAGAGTCAGGACTCTGTCAATCCTCGCATCCCCCTAGAGCTTTCTAGTCAGGATTTTTTGAACTTTTTCAATCATAAAATTTTATCTATTAGAGATAAAATCAGTCAGATTCTTCCCTCTGTAAACTTAAGTACAGCAACTACTGCAGCTCCTTCAATTGATATCTGTTTAGATAAGTTTACTCCAATTGACCCTTTAGAGTTAGATAAAATAGTCTCCTCATCCAAGCCTTCAATTTGTCTTTTAGACACTATTCCTACCAGGTTATTTAAAAAAGTCTTCCCATTTATTGGTAGCCGTATTCTTCAAATAATCAATTCTTCTTTAACCTTAGGTCATGTACTGCAGGTTTTTAAAATTGCTGTAATTAAACCTTTACTCAAAAAGCCCAACGCTTGATCCAAGAGTTTTAGCTAACTATCGACCAATCTCTAATCTGCCTTTCATTTCAGGAATCTTAGAAAGAGTTGTTGCTACACAATTATTTGACCACTTGAGGGGAAATGGTTTATTTGAAGAGTTTCAATCTGGGATCAGAATTCATCTCAGCACTGACACAGCCTTAGTGAAGGTCACTAATGACCTCCTTATCACATCTGATAATGGACTCATTTCTGTACTTGTCCTTTTAGATCTTAGTGCAGCCTTTGATACTATCAATCATGATATTCTACTTGATAGATTAGAACACTATGTTGGACTAAATGGAACTTCGCTGCAGTGGTTTAGATCTTATTTGTCCGATAGACTTCAGTTTATTCATATCAATAATGAGTTTTCTTCCAACTCTAAGCTCAGTCATGGAGTTCCACAGAGATCGGTGTTAGGCCCTACTCTTTTTAGTTTACATATGCTTCTGTTAGGCAACATCATTAGAAAGCACTGTATACATTTTCATTGTTACGCAGATGACACACAATTATACCTGTCAATGAAGCCCAATGATTGTAATCAATTAGCCAAGTTAGATGCCTGTCTTAAGGAAATCAAAGCTTGAATGACTTGTAATTTTCTGCTATTGAAACCAGATAAGACTGAAGTCATTCTTGTTGGTCCAAAAACCTTAGTAATACCTTCCAAATCAAACTCTTAATTTGGATGCCGCTTGTAGAAGAGCTTGGAAGAACGAGGCGATGTGATATATAAACCAAAGTTTATTATCAGCTCTTCTAACAAGTCTCATCCTAGTGCAGCAGCAGAAGAAGGAAAAAGAGACCGAACACTTTCGGCTCTATGAACTTATACTTGCACATAACAAAAGACATGCAAATCCAAAGCTGACATCCCTCCTTATCTTAATCCCCCCATTGTCTTTGTACTCCTCCTCATGGCCCTGGGGGGTCAGGGCAGCTCCTCCGGTCTCCACCGCAGTGCCTGGGAAACTCTTTGATCCTCACTGGCGGTTGAGATCTCTTTGTCCTGTTCTGAGGTGTGAAGTCGCCTTACATATGTAATCACCAAACATTCTCACATGCTTCAACATATGTAGGTTATGGAATATATGATAAATATAGACCACAGCCCCCCCCCCAAACGACTAAGAAAAGGACAATAGAAAAATTCACAGTTTAAGATAATTATTATGACATAATAACTGCTACACCTTTTGCCACAGGAGAAACTTTCTAGCAGCCATGCCCCTAAGAGAGTTCAGTGGTAATCATAACAGCATAGTAGAATCACAAGTCAGTCCTAAACTGTTACAGCACAATTAGTGAACAACTGTTGAGTAGTTTGTATCAGTCTCTGTGCCGTCTGGGTTTTAATCTTCTCCCGAAACTGCTGTGGATCCGCTTGGGCGTCCTGCTGGGACCTTCTTGTAAGGAATCTGCAGCTTGGGGAGGAGAGTGATTATTTGTTCCTTGCAGGGGGGCTGAGTCTTTTCTTTTGGGGGGTCTACCCCTCCGAGGTGCTCTCGCCAACTGTGCAGGCTCGTCTTTCAACAAGAAGGCAGGTTTAAGTCTGTCAATGCTGACTGTTTCTTTTCTATCCCCAAAATCAAGCACAAAGTGTTTATCACCAGGTTCCAGCACTCTGAATGGCCCATCGTATGGTGGGCGGAAAGTTGGTTTTAAAGCTTCATGCCTAACAAAAACGAATTCAGCATTCTTTAAAGCTTGAGGGACAAAAACCCGTGGAAAAGAGTGATGAGCCGGACCGGGGAGAGAGTCCAGTCCGCTGCTGCCTAAAAACCTCAGGGCTGGAAGATGCCCTGGCTCTGGGTTCTCTGGTAAAAATTCACCTGGGAGCCTGAGAGGTTGTGCAAAAACTAATTCTGCTGGAGAGGCGTCTAGATCCTCTTTGGGCGCAGCACGCAACCCCAATAAAACCCAGGGAAGTTTATTTACCCAATTTGTATCCGTTAGTGAGGCTCTGAGGGTGGCCTTTAAAGATCTGTGAAAACGCTCGCATAACCCATTAGCCTGAGGGTGATAAGCGGTGGTGCGGTGAACTGTTGCCCCTAGGCTGCTGGACATGGCTGACCAAAGCTCCGAGACAAATTGAGGCCCCCTATCGGACGTGATGTCCGATGGGACGCCGAAACGTGCCACCCAGTTTGTCAAAAAAACGCGAGCGACTTCCTCCGCTGTGGTTGACGATGTCACAGCGCGAGAGAGGCAGTCTGCTACCACGTTAAGTTTGCCTGCCACATGTCGAATGTCTGTGGTGAACTCTGAAATCGCAGCCAGCTGTCTTTGTTGCCTGCCTGACCACGGTTCGGAAATTTTAGCCATAGCAAAGGTGAGCGGTTTGTGGTCTATAAAAGCCGTGAAACTCCGCCCTTCTAACCAGAACTGGAAGTGGCGGATGGATAAATGAAGCGCTAGCAGCTCCCTGTCAAAAGTGCTGTATTTACGCTCGGTTTGGTTTAGCGATTTGCTGAAGAATGCCAAAGGTTGCCAGATCCCGCTGACATGTTGTTCTACAACTGCCCCTATAGCTAGGTCCGAAGCGTCTGTGGTTAGCGCAATGCGGGCCGAGGGATCGGGGTGAACCAACAATGTGGCATTAGCTAGGGCGCTTTTTACTTCCACGAAGGCACGTTCACGCTCCGGGGTCCATTCGACCGCGTTGGAAGCTTTTTGTTTTCTGAGCGCGTCATATAGGGGCTGCATGAGCTGAGCTGCGTGGGGGAGGAAACGGTTGTAAAAATTAACCATGCCCAAAAATTCCTGCAGCGATTTGACCGTATGTGGCCGTGGGAAACTTTATATCGCGTGAACTTTGTCTGGAAGTGGGACTGCCCCCTTCGGAGAAACTCTGTGTCCTAAAAAATCAATTTGGGACACGCCAAATTTGCATTTGGCTGGATTGATTATTAACCCGTGCTCTTCTAGCCTCTGAAAAACCATAGTGAGATGCCGCTCGTGTTCTTCCTCAGACGGCTGGCTACCAGCATATCGTCGAGGTAGACGAACACGAAAGGGAGATCGCGTAATACTGCGTCCATCATCCGCTGAAAGGTTTGAGCCGCGCCTTTGAGGCCGAAAGGCATTCGCAAAAGTTCAAAAAGGCCGAAAGGGGTTATTACAGCTGTTTTAGGAATGTCCTCTGCTCGAACTGGGACTTGATGATAACCGCGGACCAGGTCTATTTTTGAAAAAATGTGCGCACCCGCCAGATGCAGTGAAAAATCCTGAATGTGAGGAATTGGGTAGCGGTCATGCGCTGTCGCATTGTTTAATCTGCGGCAATCGTCGCACGGTCTCCAAGAACCGTCGGATTTCGGAACCATGTGAAGTGGTGAGGCCCAGGGGCTTTTCGAGCGTCTAATAATGCCTAATTTTTCAAGGGTGGTAAACTCGTCCCGAGCTATGGCGAGCTTGGCCGCGTCTAAGCGCCGGGCTTTGGCAAATACGGGTGGGCCCGTTGTGGGAATAAAATGTTCAACCCCGTGTTTAGCCACTGTGGCTGAGAACTTGGGAATTGTGAGTGCTGGAAATTGGGTGAGGAGTTGATCAAACTTACCTCCTGCTGTGGTGACGCTAGCCTGCACGGGTGGTGGAGAAATACGAGCTGAGCAGGGAATAGAAGCAAAGGACAGTGCATTAACCAAGCGTCTGTTCGCTAGATCAACTAATAACCCATGTGCACACAAAAAATCTGCGCCCAACAAGTTAAAACTCACCGCCGCTACAACAAATGTCCATCTGTAGTTGTGGCCGTGGATGCAGAGGTGCAGGCTCTTTTCGCCAAAAGTGTCGATGGTGGAGCCGTTGGCTGCCACCGCTCCATTGCCCCGGCGGCCCATGGCCCGGTCTGTTTGGGAGGGCATGACAAAACTTAGTTGAGCTCCTGTGTCAATAAGGAACCGCTTGCCGGTGTGTCCGTCCATCACATATAAAAGCTTGCTTTTTTCGCCGAGAACCGCCGCTGTTAACGGCTCTCGGCTTCGGCGTTTTCCGGAATTTGTGAATTTGCAGGGGGGAACGCATTTGTAAGCCTTCTCGGCGAAGCGGTGGTGGTAATAACAAATGTCGCTCCGTCTGTTGCGTCCTGGCCGTGTCGCTGTCACCGCGGGCTGATTCTGCTCGGTGATTTGTGGCTCCTCGTGGCTCCGGACATCAGCGTTGAGGTCTACGGATGCTGCTGTGGGTGTCTGCTCCTTGCAGGCATTGACGAGCCGTTGAGCTTCGTGAGCTAGCGTGCGGAAGTCTTGCTGGGTGCTGCATCGCATGTTGGCCAGCGTCCCTCTCATGTGTGGCGGCAGCGTACTGAGGAATATGAAATGGAAGAGGAAGTTGTCATTGTCCTCTTCTTTAAGTTGCAGCAAGTCCTCCATGAGGGCCTTGGGTCTGTTTCCTCTGTGGCCGTAAACCGCCAGGATCCTCTCGGCTCTCTCCTCGGCTGAGGGGACGATATTTGCCATGATGGTCGCTTTCAGTTCTTCATATTTGTCCTGGGCCGGCGTCCGTTGGATTATGCTCCGCGCACATCTCGAAGTGGCGGCGTTTGACATAACGTTCGGCTCAGGAGACGCACACACACAGGCTCAGAGTAGTTCAAACTGTTTATTAACAACAGGGATGTTTGGGTGCGTGTCTGCGGAATGTTAATGTGTTGGTGGTGGCGTCTGCTTCGGACCCAGAGGCAGGAGACCGTTCAGCCGGCAACCCTATGGGAGAAATTAGACACAGGGTGATGAGCACACACCAACACGGGAGGAGAATAGGCGAGGGAGAGAAGCTTACTTGTTTGGGCAGATGACTGGCGCTTCAAGGATGGAAGCCCGGGAGACAGCCACCTGCAGGGCTCGGTGCAGCAGCGAGGAGAGACGAGGGACGGGATTGTCCGCCGCCGAGGAATCCACCTGTGCACAGGGGAGCAGACTGGAGAGATGAGGTAAGTGAACTTCTTACCGGAGATGAGGATGCTGAAGAGAATGTGGTAGAAGTCCATACAAAGGAAATGAAGTCTACGGCTTCAGGCCGACGCTCAGGGCGAGGCGGCTTTTATCCTTCGCCGCTGACGAGTAGCAGGTGCGTGAGCAGGTGGCGCTGCTGATGAAAGGCGCGGCGTGACAGTACTCCCCCCTCTAGCAGCGCCTCCTGGCGATGGCTTATCCGGGTGCGCTCGGTGGAAGTCCGCGATGAGCGATGGGTCCAACACAAACGACGGGGGCACCCACTGTCGATGCTCGGGCCCATAGCCCTCCCAGTCCACCAAGTATTGCAACCCACGACCCCGGCGCCGGGAGTCCAGGATGGAGGAGGCGGACCAGGCCGGATGGCCACCAATCATCCGGGGCGCGGGTTGCGCTGCAGGAGGAGGGCAAAGGGGGTCAGTAACCGCCAGTTTCACCTTCGACACGTGGAAAGTAGGATGAATGCGGAGGGAGGGGGGAATAGCCACGCGCACAGCCACCGGGTTGATGATCCGGGTGATGGGGTAGGGACCCATGAAGCGCTGTGCCAGCTTTCTCCTCTCGCCTTTTAGAGTGACGTCCTGGGTGGAAATGTAAACAAGCTGCCCAACTCTGTACGCCGGGGCAGGTCTCCTACGCCGGTCCGCCACAGTCCTGTTGCGCTCCGCTGTGCGTAATAGCGCATGGCGCGCGGCAGCCCAGGTGGAGCGGAACTGCCTGAGATGGGCCCTAACTGACGGGACAGTTACCTCACTCTCCTGCTCCGGAAACAGCGGGGGGTCGTAACCCAGGGACGCTTTGAAGGGGGACATCCCTGTAGCAGAAGAGCGAGCGGTGTTGTGGGCATATTCAACCCAGGCAAGATGGTTGCTCCAGGACGCGGGTTTGGATCTGGACACACAGCGGAGCGCAGCCTCCAGCTCCTGGTTGGTCCTCTCACACTGCCCGTTGGATTGGGGGTGATGGCCAGAGGAGAGGCTCACCTTGGCTCCGATGGCGTTGCAGAAAGACCTCCAAACCTCAGATGAAAACTGGGGGCCCCGGTCCGAGACCACGTCCACCGGAATCCCATGCAGCCTGACCACGTGTTGGACGAGGAGGTCCGCCGTCTCCAGGGCAGTAGGGAGGCCTCGCAGGGGGACGAAGTGCACGGCCTTGGAGAAGCGGTCCACGATGGTCAGGATGGTGTCATAGGAGTTGGAGATGGGGAGTCCGGTGACGAAATCCAGAGCGATGTGCGACCAGGGCCTGCCAGGGACGGGCAGGGGCTGGAGCAGACCCGCTGGAGGGGCATTTCCCGACTTGCAGGTGGCACAGATTGGGCAAGCCCGGGCGTAGCGGGCTGCATCCCTCCGCAGGCCTGGCCACCAAAAGGACCGTTGGAGGAGATCTATCATCCGGGAGGTGCCAGGGTGACAGGTGAGCTTGGAGGTGTGGAGCCAGTGGATGACCTCTCCTCGGACCGCGGATGGCACGAACAGCCTCCCCTCCGGTCCGCCGCCAGGGTCAGGTTCCACCTCCTGTGCCTTCCGGATCTTGCTCTCAATGTCTCACGAGATGGCTCCCACGACGCACGACCTGGGCAGGATGGAGTGGGGCGCCTCCTCCGACTCCACGGGGGCGAACTGCCTGGAGAGGGCGTCAGGCAGGACGTTCTTAGAGCCAGGCCTGAAGGTGATGGAAAATTGGAACCTGGCGAAGAACAGGGACCAGCGCGCCTGGCGGGCGTTCAGGCGCTTGGCAGACCGTAAGTATTCCAGGTTCTTGTGGTCCGTGAGGACCACAAACGGCAGGCTTGCCCCCTCCAACCAGTGGCGCCACTCCTGCAGGGCGAGCTTGATGGCCAAGAGCTCTCTGTCCCCCACATCGTAGTTTCTCTCCGCCGGGGACAAGCGCCGGGAGAAGAAGGCGCACGGTCGCTTGGCGCCATCGTCCGGTGACCGCTGGGACAGCACTGCTCCCACTCCCGTGTCCGAGGCGTCTACCTCTACAATGCACTGCAGCGCGGGGTCGACCTGGCGAAGGACCCGGGAGGAGGAGAATTCCGCCTTCAGCGCCTCAAAGGCGGCAGCGACCTCTTCGGTCCACCGGAACGGGACCTTCGGGGACGTGAGGCGGGTCAGTGGTCCCACGATGGCACTGAAGTTGGGGACAAAGCGGCGGTAGAAATTGGCGAAGCCAACAAATTGCTGCACCTGTTTCCGAGATGCAGGTGTGGGCCATTCCACCACCGCCTTTACCTTCTCTGGGTCGGGGAGCACCTTATCGTGGGCGATGATGAACCCCAGGAAGGATGTACTCCTGGCGTAAAATTCACACTTTTCCGCCTTAACGTACAGACGATTCTCCAGCAGCCTTTGGAGGACCCGCCTCACGTGGACCTGGTGCTCATCCCTGGACTTGGAGAAGATGAGAATATCGTCCAGGTAGACGAACACGAAAAGGCCAATGAAGTCCCGGAGGACGTCATTAATGAGGCGCTGGAAGGCTGCAGGAGCGTTGGTCAACCCGAACGGCATCACCAGATATTCAAAGTGGCCGTTCGGGGTACGGAAGGCCGTTTTCCACTCATCTCCCTCCCGGATCCGGACGAGGTGGTAAGCGCTGCGTAGGTCCAGCTTGGTGAACCAGGTCGCCCCCTGGAGGGAGTGGAAAGCAGTGTCCATGAGAGGCAGGGTGTAACGGTCCCTCTCCGTGATATTGTTGAGGGCCCGGTAGTCGATACAAGGGCGGAGGGACCCATCCTTTTTCCCCACGAAGAAGAACCCTGCCCCCACGGGTGACGATGATGGGCGGATAATCCCAGCACTTAATGACTCCTTCAGGTAGGCGTTCATCGTCTCCTTCTCCGGCGCAGACAGGCTGTAAAGGCGACCAGAAGGTAAGGGAGCCCCCTGGCGGAGGTTGATGGCGCAGTCATAGGGCCGATGAGGGGGAAGAGACATAGCTTTCGCTTTGCTGAACACTATACCCAGGTCGTGAAATTCTGGGGGCACCAGAGACAGGTCCGGGGGTGCAGCGTCCGTAGCAGGGGGAGGAGCGGACGGAGAGCAGGCAGCGGACTGAAGGCAGGTGCCCATACAGAACGTACTCCATGCCGAGATCCCAGCTGATTTCCAATCCAGGACCGGATTGTGAAGGCGGAGCCAGGGATACCCCAGGATGACGGGCGACACAGAGTTGGGAAGGACGTAAAAGGTCATTTCCTCCCGGTGGTTTCCCGAGATGATGACCGGTAGGGGAACAGTTTGATGTGTCACTCTCCCGAGGGTGGCATGGGAGAGGTGGATTAGGGAGATGGGAGTGTTGAGTGCCTGGCAGCGGATGCCCAATCGGGTTGCCAGGCTTTGTGAAATGAAGCTGCCTTCTGCGCCCGAATCCACCAGTGCGTGGGTGAGGTGCCCAGTAGGGTTATGGCAGAAACGGATGGGCAGCTTCAATTGAGAAGGTGATCCTAACCGATTGACATCCGCGAGGCTTCCAACAGTGACTCGCGGACCCCACCGACTGGCTTTCCGTGGACAACGCTCCACGGTGTGTTGGTCGCCTCCGCAATACATGCAGAGGCCCAACTCACGGCGGCGTTGTTTCTCCACAGGGGAAAGTTTAGTCCAGCCCGTCACCATCGGCTCCGACTCCTCGGGGCGCGATGCTGGCGGCGCCGCCAGGGGGCGAGCTTGGAACAGGTGCGGCGAGGCTCCACGAGGGCGAGAAGAAGAAGACCTCCGCCCCGAGGAGCGCTCGCGCAGCCTGTTATCCAAACTTATCGCTAAGGATGTCAGCTCCGCTAGCGTCCCAGGGATATCCCGACCAGCCAGTTCATCCCTCAGATCACTATTGAGGCTGCGGAGGAACAGGCCACAGAGGGAGCGTTCCTCCCAGCCCAATTCCTCCGCCGCTACCCGGAAGTCGACCGAGTGGTCCGCTGCCGACCGGCTTCCCTGCTGGAGAGCGAGAAGCCGATCGACCTGGACCGTTTCGGTTTGTGAGTGGTCAAAGACCTCCAGAAAGCGCCTCACGAATTGGTCATAGGTGAGGGTGGCATAACTGGGCCTCGCCATTACGGCGTAGGTCCAGGTTAACGCACGCCCCTCCAGAAGATTCCCTATGTAACCAATTCGGCTGTGATCCGAGGGAAAATCTCCGGGCACACGGTGGAACACGGACTCACACTGCATAATAAACCCCCGCGCTCCGCCGAGCTTACCGCTAAAGCGGGCGGGGGTCGGAATCGGCGTGAGCCGAACCGGTGCCACTGGAGCCGGCTGGACGGCCGCTGGAACAGCAGGAGCCGCGCCACCCTGGTGAGTCGGGAGGAACGGCTGTTGGGGGTCCAAGCGGTTCAATCGGTTAGTCAGTTCTAATAATTGATGAAGAACCACCTGTTGCTGATAAACAATCTGATCCACCCGAGCCTCGAGGATGGTAAACCGGTGTGCGAGCCCGCCGTCCGCCGAGCCGCTCTGCTGAAGCCGTACTGACATAACGTTCGGCTCAGGAGACGCACACACACAGGCTCAGAGTAGTTCAAACTGTTTATTAACAACAGGGATGTTTGGGTGCGTGTCTGCGGAATGTTAATGTGTTGGTGGTGGCGTCTGCTTCGGACCCAGAGGCAGGAGACCGTTCAGCCGGCAACCCTATGGGAGAAATTAGACACAGGGTGATGAGCACACACCAACACGGGAGGAGAATAGGCGAGGGAGAGAAGCTTACTTGTTTGGGCAGATGACTGGCGCTTCAAGGATGGAAGCCCGGGAGACAGCCACCTGCAGGGCTCGGTGCAGCAGCGAGGAGAGACGAGGGACGGGATTGTCCGCCGCCGAGGAATCCACCTGTGCACAGGGGAGCAGACTGGAGAGATGAGGTAAGTGAACTTCTTACCGGAGATGAGGATGCTGAAGAGAATGTGGTAGAAGTCCATACAAAGGAAATGAAGTCTACGGCTTCAGGCCGACGCTCAGGGCGAGGCGGCTTTTATCCTTCGCCGCTGACGAGTAGCAGGTGCGTGAGCAGGTGGCGCCGCTGATGAAAGGCGCGGCGTGACAGCGTTGAGTTTGGCGACGATGTGATAGAACTTTGTATCGTCAGCCGTGATGCCCGCAAGTGCAAACTGGGCTTCAGCTTGCAGAAACCACGAGGCGGGGTCTTCCTGCCAGAAGTCTGGCAGGTTGACGGTGACGGCGTTTGTGTAGACCGTCACTGCTGCGTCCGCAGGGTGAGAGTGCCTTGCTTCGGCTCTCTCCGCGGCGCTGGTGCTCGGTTGAGCCCTCTCTATCACTTCTGCCGGGGGGGAACGTCGTCCATCTGTTCCCCTGTCTGCGTGGGCGCCGGCGTCTGCCTGGGTCGCCACAGATGAGTCGATCGCGGGGGAACACCTCTGGTCCGTACTCACGTCAGGGTCACCAGTGTAGAAGAGCTTGGAAGAACGAGGCGATGTGATATATAAACCAAAGTTTATTATCAACTCTTCTAACAAGTCTCATCCTAGTGCAGCAGCAGAAGAAGGAAAAAGAGACCGAACACTTTCGGCTCTATGAACTTATACTTGCATATAACAAAAGACATGCAAATCCAAAGCTGACATCCCTCCTTATCTTAATCCCCCCATTGTCTTTGTACTCCTCCTCATGGCCCTGGGGGGTCAGGGCAGCTCCTCCGGTCTCCACCGCAGTGCCTGGAAACTCTTTGATCCTCACTGGCGGTTGAGATCTCTTTGTCCTGTTCTGAGGTGTGAAGTCGCCTTACATATGTAATCACCAAACATTCTCACATGCTTCAACATATGTAGGTTATGGAATATATGATAAATATAGACCACACCGCTACTCTTATTTTGAATAGTTCTGTGAGGAACACGTCAAATAGGTTCATTTTGTCTTCTTTTAATTATTTATCTTTTGTTCATATGAAAGACAAAAAATAAAATGGAAAAATGTCTTTACCTTCTTTACATGTTTCAACTGCACTGCAGACGAAGGCTTTCTATTTTATTTTTTGTCTTTCATATTCTGTGAGGAACCTTGGAGTTATTTTTGATCAAGATCTGTTTTTTTAATTCACATATTAAATTTGTTTCTAAGACTGCCTTCTATCAACTGCACAATATTGCCAAGATTAGGAGCATCTTGTCTCTGAATGATGCTGAGAAACTGATCCACATTTTTGTTAGCTCTAGATAAGATTATTGTAACTCGTTATTATCAGGTTGTCCTAAAATATCCTTAAAAAGTCTTCAGTTGATCCAAAATGGTGCTGCAAGAGTTTTAACAGGTACTAGAAAGAAAGATCATATCTCTCCGGTTCTGTCCTCCCTTCATTGGCTTCCCATAGAGTTTAGAATTAAGTTTAAAATCCTTCTTCTCACTTACAAAGCTCTTAATAATCAGGCCCCCTTTTATATAAAGGATCTGATATTACCCTATCATCCTAGCAAAGCGCTGCGCTCCCAAAATGCTGGATTACTTGTGATGCCTAGAATCTCCAAAAGTACACTGGGAGGCAGAGCCTTCTGCTATCAAGCTCCTTTCCTGTGGAACCAGTTACCAATCTGGGTTCGGAAGTCAGACTCGATCTCTGTTTTTAAGAATAGGGTAAAAACATTCCTCTTCAATATAGCCTACGATTAGGGAGGGATCTTATGTCTCTTAACCCCCCCCCCCCTTTGTTTTGCTTTTAATAGATTTAGACTGCCGGGTGACCTCCAATAATGTACTTGGCTTCTCTCCATTAATGTTTGCTCTCTTTGTGTCTGTTCTTCTCATCTTCTCTATCCCCTCACCCCCCAGCCAGTCGCAGCAGATGACTGCCCCTCCCTGAGCCTGGTTCTGCTAGAGATTTCTTCCTGTTAAATGGGAGTTTTTCCTCTCCACCGTCGCTAAGTGCTTGCTCACAGGGGATCATCTGATTGCTGGGGTCTTTCTGCAATTATGGGGTTTTCCCTACATTTGAAAGTGCTAGGAAATGACTGTTGTTGTGATATGGCACTATATAAATAAAGTTGAATTGAATTGAATTGAATGGCATCCTGGTAGAATGTGCACATGATGGGGGGTGGGACTTGTGCTCTGTTCAGTTTGGAGAGGAAATGGAGGCGAATTTGAGCCTTCTTGGCCAGTGATATGGTGTTGTTGGACAAGGAGAGGTCCTCAGAGATGTGCACCCCCAGGAACTTGTGCTACTCACCCTCTCCACAGCTGCACCATTGATGATTAGAGGAGGGTGCTGTGTGTATCCCCTCCTGAAGGTGACCACAATCTCCTTGGTTTTTCCACGCTCAGGAAAAGGTTATTGTCTTTACACCACTGGACCAGTTGGCTCACCTCATTTCTGTTGTTTGCCTCTTCGTTGTTGGTGATGAGGCCCACCACCGTCATGTCATCTGCAAACTTGATGATGTGGTTGGTGTTGTAGGCTGATACACAGTCATGGGTCAGCAGGGTGAAGAGCAGTGGGCTGAGCAAGCACCCTTGTGGGGCCCCTGTGCTCAGTGTGATGGTCTGGGAGGTGTTGTTGCCAACCCGCACGTTATGTGGCCTCCCTGTGAGAAAGTCCACCCCACCTTTGTATTGGGTGCTGGGGAATGATTGTGTTGAATGCTGAACTAAAGTCCAAGAACAGCATTCGCACATAGGAGTTCTTTGAGTCCAGGTGGATGAGGGCTGGATGGAGAGCAGCAGCGATGGCATCTTCTGTGGATCTGTTTGACCTGTATGCAAACTGAGATGGGTCGTGGGAGGGAGGGAGGAAGGACTTGATGGTCTGCATGACCAGCCTCTCGAAGCACTTCAATATGAAGGGGGTTCAGTGCTACAGGATGGTAATCATTGTAGCTGGATGGGACGGGCTTCTTTGGGACTGGTATTATGGTGGCAGTTTTGAAACATGTGGGGACAACAGCTTGACTCAGGGAGATGTTGAAGATGTCAGCCAGGAAATTCTTGAGCTATTCTGCACAATCCTTCAGGACACAACCCAGTATGTTGTCTGGTCCAGCTGCCTTGCGTGGGTTGATCCGGTAGAGGGTCCTCTTCACGCTAGCCAGATCCAGACTCATGGCCTGCTTGTCTGGAGGAGGAGTGGTCTTCTGAGCTGATATGCTGTTTTGTGCTTCAAAGCGGCCAAAGAAGTCATTTAGGTTGTTGAGTAGTGTGATGTCACTCGCATAGCTCTGAAGTGGAGGTTTGTAGTTGGTGAGGGTCTGTATACCACGCCAGAGGGAACGTGTATCTCTGGTGTTGCTGAAGTGGCCGGATATTTTCTTGCTGTACTGTCGTTTTGCCTCCTTCATGCCACGGGACAGGTTGGCCCTAGCTGTTGTTAGTCCTGCAGTGGCGCCGCCCCTGAAGGCTGCTTTCCGAGCCCTCAGAAACCTGTGGACCTCTGCTGTCATCCATGGCTTTAGGTTGGCATGAACAGTGATGGTTTTGCTTTGAGTGACATCATCAGTGCATTTTGCTATGTATGCTACAACAACCTCAGTGTACTCCTCTATTTTTGTGTGCCCACTGTGAGCGGCTGTGTGTTTGAAAGTGTCCCAGTCTGTAGTGCTGAAGCAGTCTTTCAGAGTATCAGAGGGCCCATCTGGTTACACATATATCTTCTTTTTTGTTGGTCTGATTGTTTTCACTCTGGGTTTGTATGCTGGCCTTAACAGGATGGTGATGTGATCAGAGAGACCCAGGTACGGAAGGAGGGATACTGTGTATGCTTCCTTGTGAGTTGTGTACACCTGATCCAGCAAATTGTCTCCTCTTGTTGGAAAGTCTACGTGTTGGTGTAGGTTTGGTAGGATGGCCTTTAAATCTGTATGGTTGAAGTCCCCTGCTGTGATGAGGAATCCCTCTGGATGCGCTGTTTGTGTCTCACTGATGGCCTGATAGAGTTCTTTTAGTGCTTTGCGCCGCTCGCCGATGCCAGTGGTCGGGGCATACACGGTGATTAGTAGGACAGATGAAAATTCTCTCAGAATGTAAAAGGATCGGCACTTGATGATCATAAACTCCACCAATGGAGAACAGTGTTTGTGTACAACAGTTGCATCCCCGCACCAGGCATCACTAATGTAGACACAGACAGCCCCCACCCCCCGTGGGTTTTCCCTCCTTCCATGAACACTCTGTTACTGCGGTAGCATTTTAGTCCTGCTAAGTGAATGGCAGAGTCTGGTATATTGTCATTTAGCCACGTTTACATAAAGATAAAAACACAGCAGTTCTGTGCATCACGTTGCGTAGTTCTCAGGAGCTGTATGTGGTCTATTTTGTTGTCTAGTGTTCAGAATCAGAATCAGAATCAGGTTTATTGCCATTGTTCATGTAGTACACAAACTAGGAATTTGTCTCGGTGCAATGCTGCAACATTAAACATGATAAAATAAAAGAAAGAGTCTAGTGTTGCCAAGATATTCAGCTCATCACTGACAAATTTGCCACGGCATCAGAGAAATATGGTTTTACCATCAGTATTAAGAAGACGGAGGTCATGTACCAGCCAGCCCCCGGAAAATGCCATGTTCACCCTGTGGTAACTATCAACAACAGCCCGCTCAAGTCCGTAGAGAAGTTCTGTTACCTTGGAAGCACCCTCTCTTACTCTGCAACCCTTGACGAAGAGATCAACCAGCCATTAGCCAAGGCAAGTGGTTCCTTTGGCATGCTTAGAAGGAGGTTGTGGGATGAACGTGGTATCAAGCTCCACACCAAGATTAAAGTGTTCAAGGCTGTTGTTCTTGCCTCCCACCTGTATGGTTGTGAGACCATACAGGTGGGAGGCGATACACCATATCGCCGACATATCAAGCTTCTTGAACAGTTCCAACAGCGATGCCTGAGATCCATATGCGGTATCAAGTGGCAGGATAGAGTGACCAATACAGAGGTTTTGGACAAATGCAAGTTACCCAGCATTGAAAGCCTCATCACCAAGGCCCAGCTGCGTTGGACTGGACATCTGGCCAGGATGGAGGACATTAGGATCCCAAAGGCAGTGTTCTCCAGCCAACTGCAACAAGGAAAGAGGTCAGTCGGCAGACCCCGTCTCCATTATAAAGACATCTTCAAAGCTACCCTTAAATCCTGTGACATGGATATCAACTCTTGGCAACATAATGCCCAAGATCGACTCGCATGGCACCATCTATGTATGCAGGGCGTCAAGCACTTTGAACAGTCCAGAACTACACACTTAATCGAGAAGAGAGCTCGAAGAAAGGCTTCAGCTATGCCATCCTCCAGCAGTAACACAAATCTCATTTGCAGTGTCTGCAACAGAGTTTGTTTGTCCAAGACTGGACTCAGCTCCCACCAGAAGACACACCGGTGAACTATACTTCGCAAGATACTCATGCATTGCCAGCGACGCGAGACTCCATCGAACATACGTTGGCCAGAATGAGGGAAGGAATCGGCAGTCTGTGTGGGCTAGCGGTTAGCTTCGTTTGGATACGTCCACATTTACCTCTCTTTTGTCGCCGCACACACTGTCTATGGCATCTCCATTTGGGATGAGACATGGCAGTCAAGTCTAGAAGTGTGGAGGTCTGGTGGAGAAGACCTAGCCTATGGCGTTCCTCTGGTCCAGGATGTAATGTTTAGTCATATTCCTTATCTCCAGGAGGCTGTGGCAACTGTAGCTTGTGCGCAGCATCATATACAGACATTAAACACATGAATATACACTTAGGCGTAATTTAAACAACACTAAGTGGCACAAAACACAAAGCAAGGAGAGAGGCCACTGCATGTTCATGCGCCACCTAGCATGAAAAACTCCCAACCAGTCTACATGCATTTTGCGGACTTGGAGAAAGCATTCAACCACATGCCTCATGATTTCCTGTGGGGATACTTCAGGAGTATGGGGTATCAGGGTTATTGGTACAGGCTATCTGGTCTCTAAAAGACCGTTGTGAGAGTTTGGGTCATATTGCCAACAATCATTCAAACTTGTTTCCAGTGAGAGTTGGACTCCACCAGG
This sequence comes from Pholidichthys leucotaenia, assembly GCA_020510985.1. Lineage (NCBI taxonomy): Eukaryota > Metazoa > Chordata > Actinopteri > Cichliformes > Pholidichthyidae > Pholidichthys > Pholidichthys leucotaenia. Next base: position 420,181,220 of record CM035843.1, read on the forward strand.
GCTGCCCCTTGTCACCGATCCTGTTCATAATTTTTATGGACAGGATTTTTAGGCCCAACCAGAGAACGGAGGGTGTCATCTTCTGTGACAACAGAAAACTGAACCTAAATGCGATATTCAAAGTTCAGCAAATGCAATATTCAAAGTTCGGCTAACGTGATATTCAAAGTTCGGCAAGATTTATTATGAGCTGGCTAAACAGGCACAGCTCAAAAGAAAACACAAAAAACACAAAATTACAAACAGCTCAGGGGCTGTAACAGAACTTACAAATAGGCAGGATCAAGCCAGGTAAGGTCAGGATACAGAACAGAAGTGTGTTGTTCACACAATATGATTGCGATACTCATAACGAAACATAGATTGGGGCAGGTATAAATACACACAGGATCAATCAGACACAATGCAGGACAGGTGACATGATCAGGGCAAACAGATGCAGCAGGACATGGTTACACAGAACGTGGTGGTAATGCACCTGTAAGCTGATTGTCAACCGGCAATCAAATCTAAAAGAAAAAGTAGAAGAAGAAGAAGAAGAATAGGATGGGCAGGGGTGAGTAGACAATCGCACAGGGTGCACCAAAAACAAAAAACCATCAGAGGGGAAACAAGAATGTTTCACATAAAGATGATAGTTAATAATAATAATACTGATAAACAAAGAAACCCACAGAGAAATAACTGCACAAAACAGAATAATAATGGCCGTCCAGGAAAACAATAACAACCAGAATGAAATACAGAAAATTCCAAAAATGAACTTAAAGTGAGGGTGAGGGCTGAGTCCCATGCCCAGAAAACAAGATACTAGAATTATAAATTAGGATGAGGGCATAAGACCCATCTCACACCCTGACACTTGTCTCTGCTGTTTGCAGATAATGTAGTCCTGTAACCTACATACAGGTCTTACACTGTAAAAAAAAAAGGCTGAGAAAACTCAAATTATCAAGGCAACATGATGCGATAGATTTTTGAGTTTTCTCAACAATTTATGAAGTTGTTGACTAAACTTAAATTCCCAAGTTAAGATATGAGTTCTGCTAACTTGGAGTTTTTAGTTTGCTTAAAAAGAATATTTTGGTGGAAACAGCAACAAATTTCTTATTGAAATACCACACATTTTTACTTTAATCATACGTATATTATTTTATGGAATAAACAAAGAATTCCTCCTTCAATATGATAAAACTGTGTGTTTATACCAATTCAAATATTATTGAGAGACTAACAATGAAATTCTTGTTTTAATGCTGTCTTTCCACTTTTAATAAAAGCAGATATTCTTGTTGCATTAACATAAAAAATTATGTATTATGTATATGTAATGTATGAAAATAATGCTCAAAGCATAGCTCAAACTTTGCCTTTATTCTTTAAAGGCAGCAAAGGCATTTTGAACATGTCTGGCTTTATACATGTGCAAACATTTCTGTTTGTAGACAGTATTGTCTATCTGTACATAAAACTCACTTGGCCTTAACACAACTGTTGTCCACTCTTATTTAACTTAAAACTGTTAAAATCAGTGCCACATAAAAGAATCTTAAAAAAAAAAAAAAAAAAAAATTACAGCACTGGCTTCAATATTCTTTCTTCAATAAAATGCAAGCATGTAAGAGACAAGAGTGACAACAGTGACAATGAACATGGTTGGGCCACAACAACAACGATTATAGGAACTGCAATTGTAAAATTATGACATATGCAGCCATTAAGCTAAGTTAACATGTAACAAACAGGCACTATATGTGAACTGGCACAGACACTTGCAACATTTTGTGCTTTCCATTTACAGCTGAAGCTTTGTTCTCAGCAACCTTATGCGCTGTGAGCATCGAGAACCAAGGTCAAAAAAGATGCACTGAACAGCCTCAAAAGTGTAGAACATCTCCTTTGGATAGTCAATGTTCATTGTGTACAAGAGGCCAAACAGATATGCAAAGGCAGTGCAGAGGTCTGGTAAGTCTTGCAGGATGATGGCCCCCTCCAGCACAACAGCCACATTAACTGCATTCAGTGCATCATCATCTTCATGAACGGAGAGGATTGCAACAGTCGCATCCCTGATCACTTGTTCTTCTGTGTCGCTAGCCTATGGAAAAAGCACGGATACATGATTTACAGTTAATGACAACTGAGAGACAGAATACATCTCTACCAACATATAAAATAATTAAATAATGAGGGAAATATGTCAGTGGTATATCAAAGATCATTGATATACCATTTTCTTAGTCATCACTCTCTTTATGCAGCTGGAAGAGTTCATATTAAAAAAATGAGTCAATGGCTTTATTCAAAAGGTACAGGATAAACATTAATAATCACCTGTGGATGAATAAAGCCACTTTCTCTCAAAAAACCTAAATCATGCAAAGGTACTCCAGTGGGAACAGGTGTGTCTGTCACGACTCGCCGCTCATCAGCGGCGCCAGCGGCGCGCACACCTGCGCCTCGTCAGCGGCGAGGGATTTAAACCACTCTGCCCTGGGCTTCGGCCTGAAGCCGTCTGATCTCGTCGGCCTCCCTTGCTGAAAGGAACCCCCTTCTTCAAGCAAGATTACCCACGTAAGCATCTCTTACCTTCTTCTCCAGTCTTCTCCCCTGTGCACGGG